>RXPK01000065.1:3065232-4386145 GCA_004143645.1 Protaetia brevitarsis
ATACATCGGTTTGTTGAGCCTGCGTTGCACAACTATTATGACAAACCGATCCAGTATTTTCCATTTCTTAGCCTTTATTACATTTTTTAGAACAGATACGTTATCAAATTAAATAATAATTTACGAAAAATGAGTGTTTTTTCTTCTTTTTCTGTTTTGAGGTCCTTTTTTATAAAATATAGAAATATATAACAAACGTTTCGCTTTTATTACAAAAGCTTTTTTTAAATTGATAAAGACATGTAAAAATATCAATTCTGAATGGGGTAATGTTTATTTATAAATATATTTTTTTAGTGTATAATAAATGATAAAATCATAATTGTTTTTTTTTACTAAAAAAATTTAATATATCTTTATTTTATTTACAGATTGCCCTTCAATCTACTATGTTGATTTGATTATTTATTATTAACTAAATGTGGAAAACATTAAATATTGTATTCAGATTTTATAAAATTAAGTTATTTAGTTTTGTGAAGAATTAAATTGATTTTAAAAATATAACAATTTTAAACACAGAACAAAATTTAAAAATACGTTATATACTAGAAATGATTCAAATTTATAAGCGAAAATGAAGCGCAGTTGATGATGAAACAGACATACAATACTTCATAAAAACTATATAACTTCACTTTATAATTAATATATCTAAATACCAATAATATTTTTAGAAATTCTATTTAATTACAAATTTAATAATATTTCATATTCAATTAATAATAAATAATCAAATGTTGATTATTTATTATTAATTAAATGATTGTGTTTCAAGATATTGATATTGAAGCACAATCTGTAAATAAAACAAAAAGATATATTGAAAATTTATAGTAAACAAAACAATTATGATTTTGTCATTTATTAAACAAAAAAAAAATATTTATATTTTTCATGTTTTAAAAAAGCTTTTGTAATAAGAGCGAAACGTCGTTATACATTTCTATATTTTTATAAAAAGTGCCTAAAATCCAAGAAAAAGAAAGGAAAACAAAAATATGATCAGAAAAACACATTTTTTTAAAGAAATGAGTGGTGGTCCTAGTAAAATCATGAAAAAGATGCTTTTTCTTCAATACAAAGTGTTATATACAGCGTATTCCACGTAACTGATTCATTAAAAGTTTATATGTTCTATTATTTACTTATATTTGAGATTTGGCACCATTATCTGTTGATTGGAACTATAAATGCAAAAACCTTAACCAAAATATCACTTCCGGTTGACCGGAAATGGATGTCAACTTTCTTATTTTTAAATAGAATGATCTAATTTTTATTCATTTTTTGATTCTACAACTATAAATACGTCAGTTTTCATTAGCTATTCCTATAGCTACATGTTCCCTTTTTGAGTTATTAAGTTTTTTTTTTTGCTAGTCATAATCATTGCATCATTGAGAATAAATATCTCGTTAATACTGCAAGTACAGACTCCACATTTGCTATGTTTATGAATGTAGTATTACTCTAAGAAACGGTAAGCACACTTCACATTCTAACGTACAGGGTGTTCAAAAACTGAGGAACAAATGACATATTTTCAAAGGCAGAAAATTCAATTTTTTTAAAAGAACACCTGTATTTTAATTCGAATTAGGAATAAATATTATCCCCTATCGCTTTATATGAGCATTCGCTATACCTATGTTTTATAGATTTAGAATATGAGCGACTTTTTGTTAAACAGACTAAGTATTATTTTTTTTTAATAGAACACCCTGGATTTTAATTCGGAATTAGGAATAAATATCATCCCCTGTCACTTTATATGAGCATTCGCTATACCTATCTTTAATAGATTTTGAGATATGAACGACTTTTTGTTAAACAGACTAAGTAGCCCTATCTTTTCGTGTTTGTAGCTGGCTCTGAATGGATTAATGTCAAATTCATTGACTAACCAAAAAGTGTTAGTATATCATTTAATTACACTTTCGTACAACGCAATATTGATAGAAATGGCTATTCGAACAGACATTCTTGTATGGTTATTCAAAAATAATACATGAATTTGACGTGAATCCATTTCAGAGCAGCTACAAACATTTAAGATAGGGCTACTTAGTCTGTTTAACAAAAATCGCTCATATCTCAAAAATCTATTAAAGATAGGTATAGCAATGCTATATAAAACGATAGGGATGATATTTACTTCCTAATTCCGAATGAAAATACAGGGTGTTCTATTTAAAAAAAGAAATGAGTTTTCTGCATTTGAAAATATGTTACTTGTTTCCTCAATTTTTGAACACCCTGTATGTTAGAATGTAAAGTGTGCTTACCGTTTCTTAAGAGTAATATCTACATTCATAACACAGCAAATTTGGAGTCTCTACTTGCAGTATTAACCGAGATATTAATTCTCCAATGATGCAATGATTATGACTAAAAAAAAAAAAAGAAAAACTTAAATAACTCAAAAACGGCAACATGTAGCTATAGGAATAGCTAATGAAAACTGACGCATTATAGTTGTAGAATCCATAAATGAATAAAAAATTATATCATTCTATTTAAAATAGAAAGTTGACATCCATTTCCGGTCAACCGAAGTGATATTTTGGTTAAGGTATTTTGCATTTATAGTTCCAATCGAACAGATACTGGTGCCAAAATCTCAAATATAAGTAAATAATAGAACATCATAAACTTTTAATGAACCAGTTACGTTGAATACCCTGTATAATATATAATAATATCATGAAAAGTAAAATTGCTCGAGCAGAGTTAGAGCTAGAAATCCAAAATTAATAATAATAAAAAAATCTGATTGTAAATTTATGCAATTAAATTAAGAGCTGGAGGTTTACATCTTTCTTTAAGTAATTTATACTTTTAATAATACGGAAAAGCATGGATTGTTAGGATATTATTTCCGTAATAATTATTTTCAAATTACTCCCTTCCTAAACCGATATAAATCAAATAAAAAAAAATTAAAACAATAATTATCTTAGATTTAGATCTCCTATATTATTTTTAAAGGTTATTTCAGAATTATCCTGATATAAAAATCTACAGATAACCTTAATAGTTAAATTTCTATTGTCTTGGTCAAAAAATTAAAACAAATACTTGAAAGATATATCGTAAAATTTTTGTGTTTGCAATATTCGAAAATTTTGTTGATTTCACAATACTTAAATTATTTGAAAAGAAAGTTATATTGAGCCATTTTCTAGCTCGTACGAAATACTTGAATCTATAACAATGTTTATTTATTCTAAAACACGGCATCAAATAAACGTTGCCCTTCTTTAAATACCATTTGGTGAATTTTAGAACATAGAAATTTTCAAATAAGAGTTGTCGCACATTAGCTCGTCACAGTTAACCAGCGCGATAGAAAGTGGGATCGCAAATTATTGCGGTGGAGACCAACAGATCACATTCAATTTGTGTGATAGCAGCAGTTCGGATGGTAGTAGTAATCACATTACTATTAACAGAAGAAGAAAAAAGTACAAAGAAAAAGCAGACGATTCATTCCTTTAACCAAAAAAGATTGATCTAGTGAGAATTTTATAATTGCTTAATGATTTGGAGAGGATGGAACGAAATTTTTTCAGTATTTTAAAATGTTACCTATTTTAAATTTCAAAACTGATTGGTATTTTTGAACCAAGTAAAGTAATTATCTTCATCCCTTTTAACAAATTATTTGCGTCTTCTAAACTTTTACCAGCAGGCGCGTTTCGTTGTGTGACGGGAGTTTGGGCATTGACAATCCACTTCTGTACCGTCGCACTGATCCGTGCTGTGTTAGAATTGTGGGCCGTATTCATTCTTTTATATTTATTCTCTCCCGGTTCTGAAAGCACCGTGCTGTGTTTGATGGGCTAGTGTGTGACAACCTTAACTGTACCCATAAAATCTTATTAAATTTAAAAACCTTTATTATAGAAAATGCTTTTGTTTTGTTTCATAATCATTAACTATTGTAGATAGAATAAATATTTTAAAGTTATATTGAAGATTTCGCCTTTCACACCACTAGCTAATTTTATCGATTGTTAGATATATTTGATGTTATTTTTTCGTATGAAAAATGCAGTAAATTGTAAATACTTAAAGGATATTTAATTTAATTATGTTTCAATTCCACAATAAATTAATGTTTATGTAAAACTACAATTTACAAATTACATAAATTTTAAGTAAACTTTTTAATAATTTAAATTTGCAACTTTTAGAGAAAATATAATCTCACAACAACCTTTCAACCTGATTTTGCGTTACAAAGTAAAGAACATTGTTGCCAAGTTATCGGGCTTCACAAGATTACGTGAATATCGAGAATCTGCGAAGGCTCAATAAACATCCGATGGTCTATAGGCTTATATATGAATCGTTGGTGCGCCATCTAGTTTAATACCGCTACAGTTTTCGCTGCATGTTGAATGCATTAGTGGCACAATTATGAGCCCGAGCGAAAATTTACCCAGAGGTTCCTGAAGCCTTCACATGATGTCTCTGACCAAAATTTACCTAGATACGTTGTTGAGCCCGAAAGTGGGCTCAACAACGTCGGTCCGGGCTTAACAACTATCCGTTCGTATATTGGTCGGGCTCCGTTATAACCGTTTATGTCTCTATATATATATATATGTATATATTGCTGTGTTTCATAAGAGGAAAGCTACCAACCATATTGAAATGCAGTTATTATTTTATGTACACACCTGTTTGTAAGTCCAGTATAATTTGGATTAATTCACACTAGTTGTCATGGAAGTTGAATATAATTTATCGTCTGACAACTACGATAGCTTGGTAACCTAGGTGTCTATTTTAATTGAATGGGGTAGTGACTCAATGTGATTCGTATAGAGAAAATGTATGAAAATCCTTGGTTACGTGTTGATAGTTGATAAAAAGTCTTAAAAAAGCTGTGTCATTTCTCATGAGATTAAATGAATTAAACCATATTGCGGGGGGTATATCTGTATCGTAGGGGATAAATTCACGAATTTGGTGTTTACTTATCTGGTACATGTTTTACATGGGTATTACATGTGTTTGTAACGAAGGAGGTGAATATACGAGCGAATCTGGATTGTCACTACAAGGAAATCACATTCAGAGGTACTCTGGCATTTGTATAAACCGGAAAACGAGGTATCTGGTCAAAATATTGTTTAAATTATTATTATTTCGTATGAGATTTAAATTCTGAGCTTTTGTAAATTGGCAAACGTGGTTGGTGGTTTTCTATTCCCTTATGATAGCGGGAGATTTTAAAAGTTCATATTTGAATAAAAGGATCTAAGTTATACTGGATAATTGATAATACTTGTTTGAATATCCCAAATAGCTATACTCACCCTGAGTAAGAGTTCTCATACTTTTTTATATATTTCCTGTATAGACTTGTTCATAGAATTATACATGTCATTAATGATTGCACTATTTATTAAAGAAAGTTATTTATTTATTTTCCTTTTGCTTGTTAAAGCATATACCGCGGGAATTCACAATAATATATAATATATATATATATATATATATATATATATATATATATATATATATATATATAATATATATACATATATACATAGAAAAAAAGAAATAAAAAATATCACAATAAATACTATTTAATTGATTTGTGTCAGTTTTAACATTAATAGCATTATTACAATCATTATATTTATCATTCCCAAAAATTATCGCTTTTTGTAATTTGGTTCTAATTCAAGGATGGAAAAATACAAATATAGAAATTGCAAAATACAACATGTTTACCATTGGCGGTATTTTCACTAAAGATAAAACTCCAACTATTAATCAAAGGGATGTATAGTATTCCTTGGACTGATTGTGAAGGTTATGTTGGTCAGACGTCGCAAATTGTAAGAAACAGAATAGTTCAAAATAAGAGTGATTGTCGCATCGGAAAACGTTCATGTGCCTTATCTGTACATGTCCAAAATCTTAAACATAGTTTTAGTTATGATGGTATTTCCACCCTTGAATTAGAACCAAATTACAAAAAGATTAATTTTTGGAAATGGTAAATACAAACCTATTGGGAAAGTGTAGGGAATTATAAAAAGAAGAACATACGATTAATGAAAGTAAATCGAGGATACTTGAAACCGATTATATAACGATGGAAGAACTCCAGGAAGCTATACGAGAACTTAAGAACGGAAAAGCGCCTGGTGGGGATAAGATAGTAGCAGAAATGTTCAAGAACTTGGGAGATAATGGAATGGATCTACTATTGAAGATATGTCAGAAAGCATGGAATGAAGACAAGATACCAAAAGACTGGACAATGTCACTAATAGTACCAATATACAAGAAAAGAGACAGAACTATATGCGATAATTACACAGGAATAAATTTACTGACTACAGCAATGAAAATATATGAAAAGATCATTGATAAAAAATAAAACCAGTAATAGAAAATATACTAGAAGAATTGCAGAGTGGTTTCCGGAAAAGGCGGAGTATACAGGACCACATAGTTACTGTCAAATTAATGTCCGAGAGAGCGATGCAATAGGGAAATAAATTGTATGTGGGATTTGTAGACCTAGGGAAGGCATTAGATAGAGTACCAAGAAGAAAACTGTGACAAATACTAAAGCAAAGGGGGATAAATGACAAAATAATTAGGGGAATTAAGAATATCTACCACGATAACTACAACTGTATAATACAAAGAAATAAAGTATCTGAACCTTTTGTAACAAGAGACGGATTAAGACAAGGAGGAAGCCTGAGCCCTGCGTTGTTTAATATATTCATAGATGAAATTATAAAGAAATGTAAGCCACTAGTTAAAAAGATACATGTGAGTTATAAGAACCTGATGCCTATAAATACCTCAGAAGGAGTTTTCGCGGACGACCTGATAATAATGGCAGAAAAGGAAAGAGATTTACAGTGAGCGTCGAAAGTATGGAATACAACCCTCGAAAAATACAATATGGAATTAAACAAAAACAAAACAAAGGTGATGGTTATAGGAAGCGACAAAGAAAAAAATAAGTATAAAAATAAATGGAATTGACATTGAACAAGTAGAAAGTTATAAATATCTGGGAATAGAAGTACAAGAAGATGGAAAACAAGAAATAGAAATTAGTAATAGAATAGAGAACACGCTGAAATTATATTACGCAATGAATAGCCAGTTCATAAATAACAAAAAATATCGGAAAAAACAAAAATAAAGATGGAAGAATAAATGAATGAGAGTTTAAAATGGAAATCTCATTATTAACGTGAAGATATTTGCTAAATTGTTGATCTGAAACTACAATATGTATCCATACAGGATAACAATAATTGTAGGACGACTTTAAGCCACTATATTTGCGTTAATTAACGCTAATTACTAATTAGGTGACGTTAAAAACGTGTGTAACACTGGGTAGATATTAGCATACATATGTTTCACGTTACAAGATCATGAGTGCTACTGGTCTAACCTAATGTATTATACGCCGAAAGCCGTATATATACTTAATGTGTATGCTAATATCTACCTAGTGTAGGGATCGCTGCCCCGGATCGGACCTGTTCTTTCGGAACTGGTTCGCTGATCGGAGTTGGTGCACCAAGTTCGCTTTTCGTAAAAGAGCGGTTTTGCACCAGTGTACTCGCTCCGCAACCGCACTCGTTTTAAACCTTAACCTGTTCATATAGGTCGTAATGAATGGTTTTTTTTTACTCTTCCAATGATGTTTATGTTTTACAGATACAGAACCGGCGACCCTTTTTTTTTAGATATCAACACTGTACCAGTGCAAAAAAAAGAGTAGAATTTAGAAGAGGACCTGTAGACCTGTGAATCTGATTTCTTGCACCAGGTTCACAGCCGGATCATAAGGAGCAGGTCGTACCATCCCTAACCTAGTGTTACACACGTTTTTAACGTCACCTAAAAATAAAGATATTTAAAACAATATACTGACCAATATTAACGTTTCGATGTGAATCTTGGATCCTGAACAATGGCCAAAAAAGTAGAATACAAGCGATGTAAATTAAGTTCCTTAGACGAGTGTTACAAAGAAGGATAGGCTAAGAAGTACAACAATACGTGAGAGTCTGGAGATAAACTCAGTACTGGAATA
Organism: Protaetia brevitarsis; assembly: GCA_004143645.1. NCBI lineage: Eukaryota > Metazoa > Arthropoda > Insecta > Coleoptera > Scarabaeidae > Protaetia > Protaetia brevitarsis. The sequence continues at coordinate 3,073,331 of RXPK01000065.1, forward strand.
TATTGAAGGTAGACAGCTCGCCTGGTGAGAACACCTCCAGAGAATGAAGGGGACAAGGGCCATCAAGCAAGTATGGGAAACGCAGGGTAAAAGATGTAAGAAGAGAGGAAGACCGAGACGACATGGGACGGAGTTAAAACTGAATTACTAAGGAAAAGAGGAACATCATGGAGAGAGGCTAAGGCGTTGACAAAGAACAAGAAAGAATGGTGAAAATACGTAATGCCCTTTTACAAATCAAATAAATAGTATTTATTGTAATATTTTACATCAATAAATTATTTTGTTTTTCTATTTATTTTATATAATATATAATTGTAAACAAGTTTTTTGTTAATACATCTGGCCCCGCCTGGCATTTAAATGTTTTAACTATTTATTATTTTTCCTGTTTTGACTTTTGTCAGCTATCAGTTTATTTTTACCAACAAAGTTATAACTTTATAAGTAAATAGTTTATTGTAATTTTATATATTATTTCATTTTATCTTTGTATATTTTTAGTACCTCCTGATGATGTTATAAAATAATAACGAAATATTGAGGTATTTATTTAGTTTGATTCAACAGATGGAGTACCCGAACATTACCCTAATTGTTTAGGGCCCGGTCGCTAATAGTAATGTATCTAGATATATAGTTATATCTAAATAGAAGAAGTTTCGAGGTTTATTATTACAATTATCCCAAAATTCATAAACAAATCCTAATTTCATTTACATTTTCGCCTTCTCCGATCCGCAGTGAAACTATAATAACGCTGTTGATTTCGGCTATCAGGACGTCGCATCGTATATCGAATAGATCTGCATATAGACGAATTCACGTCAAAGTCGTTCACAGGAACCGTCAACGCGAGAAGAAGGAGAAAAGAATATCTAATTTAGACGTGAAGAATAGGGGAATCCGTTGTCGAATATATTCGCGCCGTAATTGAATTCTTAATCATATCGAACGGAAGAATAGAAAAAAATCGAACGGTGTGACTATTAATAATACAACAGCGGAAATCAGGAACCCGAACACCTCCCGTTGATAGATCGTTGTCGACGACAGCCTTTTCCTTCGTTTTGCTTTTATTCCCCGCTAATTTGAGATTTGGAGAAAAGAAAACTGTTGGCAGACAAATAGCTCCAAACGAGCAAAATTTATAACTCAGCCGACGCTCGTGACAGGTGAAGTCGTTAAAAAACATTTAAGTATTGATTCGTCTTAGGTTTTTACTTTATTGTAGATAGGAAGATTTACGATCTTAAACCATTTCCTTGTACAATTTTTTTGAATACTTTAATTTAGTCCTCGCTAGGACAAAAAAGCTGACGGAGGTGAATTATAGTGTCACATATATCTCTGTATACATAATAATATATCCTCCGGATCGCCACCGAAATGCCTTCATTCCTTTCATGCATGTTACACTCATTGTGAAAGCTGAATGTCGCCACAGAAGCCATACATGCGCCAACATCTTTCATTCGATTTTGAAAAAAAAAAATCTCAACATCAAAATATCTATTATATTAACATTTGTGTGTAACATAATCATCAAAAGCTTAAAAAATATGTTTCGTAAATGTTTTCATTTTGACTGAAAGGTTTATTTTGGCTTCAACTGCTCTGCTGATATTTCGCAACATTTCTAGGAGTTATTCGTTGGCATTCTTCAATAATTTTTTGGCGAAACTCTCGTAAGGAAACTGAACGCATGGCATACACCTTAGACTTAAGGTGGCCGTCCAGAAAAGAATCAAGTGCTGTATGGATGTATAAATAATAATTATATTTTCTCTGCTCCATTTCTCTTTTTAGTTTCTTCAGTATTGCACTGGTACTTATCCCGCAAGCGGGTTCAGGCCCTACCAAAGGCATTCCAACTCCCTTCTTTGCGAGATTACCCGTTTCTCGTTTCCATCCACTCCTGTGTGACCCGGAACCCACAGGAGGGGTATTCCAGACCATCTTGCGGCTGATTTCATGTGAGTTCAGCGTCTTGATGGCTGCTTGACTATCAGAAGTATGATAATCTCCGGCGGAGAGTGGTGTAAGATCCGTCAAGCCATAGGCTCCCTCCGACTTATCCAACGATCGCGAAAGTGATGATCCAGAAATTGTCGTGCTCCGGTAGCGTAATATAGAGGCGCTCCATCTTGCTGCAATGCTATCTCATTCTCCAACAACTCTCAGCCTTGGTCCAATTTTTCTGTGATCAAAGGATTGATCGTATCGTCCAGCATGTTCAAATACATTTGGCTATTTAAAGTCCCCTCAATGAATAGGGATCCTTTAACATAATCGCCAGTGAAACCAACCCGTATATTAAAATTCTGTGGCCGTTATGTAAGTGTTAAGTCAAATAGGGTTGGTGTTACTTCAATATCTGCAATGGTGACGACTTAGTTCACTATTCAATGAAAAAGATAATTTGTCCGAAAAACAAACATTATATAGTAGATAGATAGACAGATACTTTATTCGCCGAAAATCACCAGTATAATAAAAAACAACCCACAATATAACAAATTTAACAAACAGTAAAGAAAAAATAATATGGCAAATAGGGGCAAATACGCAAAAGGCGCAAGCGAAGCGAATTCCCACAAATACATCTCAATGTCTAGATGTTATTCAAATAGGTTTCAAATTCATTCAACTCATAAAAACATCCCTCAATTAACATAACTGTTAATTTCTGTTTAAATTCATTTAAGGTCAAGTTTCTGATATCAGGTTTTAACTTGTACAGATATGAACCTGCAAACATTGGTGATTTTCTATAGAAAGAGTGACAATATCTGTTTAAAACAATATTATACCTATGTCGGGTGCATTGCTCATGGACGCTAGCAAAAGTCGATAACTTTCCAATATTGATATGCAAGTAAATCAAAAGTTTATAGATATAGATGGAAGTTACGGTTAAAATCCCATGTGTTCTAAAAGTTATTCTGCGCGAAGTATTAAAAGGTAAATCAAACAGCAGTTGTAAGATTCGTTTTTGCATCACAAACACAGGACTTATTATACCCGCCTGGCCCCAAACAATAATCCCATAAGTCAAAGCAGAATACGCAAATGTGTAATAAATACCAATTAATGACTTAATATCCCAGACAGATTTGAGTGAACTAATGACATAATAGGCTTTTTGAAGCTTAACACATATGCTCTCTATTTGATCGTCCCACGCTAAATTACTATCCAAAATAATACCGAAAAATTTACAAGTTGACGAGAATATTATTTTTTCGTCATTAAAAGAAAAATTAAATTCAGACGAACATCTATATTTATTAAAAAATTCAACAAAGACCGTTTTTCCATGATTTATCATTAATTTATTAGCAGAACACCATCTCTCAAATTCACTCAAAAGTGTAACAACTTTCTTCAAAATATCTAACTTGTTGTTACTACTCACGACAATGCAAGCATCGACGGCAAAAAAAATCCCTTCAGAGATATAATGTGAGAGATTATTAATAAATAACAAAAAAATCAAGGTCCCGTTACACTACCTTGCGGTGTACCTACATAATAAGTTTCGATTATTGTTGAGGCGCTCGATCATTAATTCAAAAAATTCCAACTTCCTGCCAAAATCATCCTCAATCATTGACGTATAACAGTGTAATCTTAAAGAGGTGAAATTTGAATTCTTAAGTATTCTACAAACTGATGAACGGCTTATTTCACATGCTTGAGGTACCTGTTGTATCGATGTCGTATTTCTTACCCTGTCGTAAGTCCTGCCACCTGACTTAAGACTTCGACGTAGATTTCTTCATTATTAACAACCCTATGAAAATGTTGTCTTTTTGTTATGTACAGAGCCCGTTTCCGTAAATTTTTGGATTAATTTCAGTAGGTACTTATGTCGCCTATTTTGGCCTGCATGATTTTCGTTGAATAAACAAGCTGTAGATTTTGCACACCTTTGATTTTCATAATACAGAGTTACTAGTTCCCCACTTTCTTTCTACAATAGACCATATTAATTTATTGTGAGTCCACGATTGAACTAAAAGTAAACTCCAGTAAAGATCATGCCACTAAACAATGCAAATGTATAAAGAAAGTGACTAAAATCGAAAACAAAAGCAAAAATGTGGAGAGAAACGAGAATATAAATGATGTGAGTGAATGTAACAAAAGCAGATAGTTACTCTGGTTAGCACAGAGCACAAAGGGAGAACATTTGAAGTCATTTTATTCTAATCGTCTTTTATTAGACAGGTCACAAATTCTGCACTTTTTGCTTACTGACTAAAAACTTTTTGATACATGTTGCCGCAAAGAGAATTAAAAAACCTTTTAAATGAGTGGCCACAAGATCCATTTTCCCCATTCTAATTTTAAGACTGGGGGCTGCTGCGCCCCCAGGAACAATTTTAAATCATTGGGTCCGTCATTATAGGTTATCTCCCTTTATATGACAATTGACAGGTTTCGGAATTTTATATAAATCACTGCAGGTAAAGAGTTATTTGAGGTGACTCGTTTCAATTAGAATGACCTATATATTAAAGCCCATCGTTCTAAATCGGTTCTATAAGTTGCGCCTGGTTTATCGCATGGTCGAGATCCGAACACATGTGTTGTTTACCGACTGTGATGACATCCATGTTTACGGTATCGGCCAACATATCTTTTGCTCTCCATTTGGTCGGTCTAAAAAACTGTTGTAATAGTACATTTGTGTCTATTATCTACAATTTAGGATTACTTATTATTTATGCCTGTTGAATGAGAAAGATAGGTTCTCGAGAAGAGCAAGAACTTCTAAGAATTAATACTTTCAGCTCTTGGTTCGAGAAAGGGGTTCATCACTAATACTTACACAGTATTTTTTTAAACTTTAATATTTACATTTAATATATTCTTATTGTTAGTAATATTTTGGCTTGTGATTGCTAAAAGCGAGATTCCCGATAATGCTTTAGAAGGAAGAAGTTTTCACTTTTTTGGACTGATCACAGAAGAAGCGTTACACAATGAATCTGTATACCGCAGGAGCTATCCAAACTCCAAACAGCTAGATACGTTGTTATATGCATGAAGCGCACGCTTCTGTTCGTAGTTGATGTGGCTCGTACAGTATATGTATATCCCGTACTTACAATTTTCACCAGGGTGTGTGTCTAAGTCTGTGTGTGTGACAGAGAAAGAGAGAAAAAGAGAGAGGGATTAATCTGCAGGAGTTGCCATGATATTCACAAAATAAAGTTTCCCATTAAAGGCCTTGTCACACTGTAGGTCAGGTCCCGGTCAAGTCACGTCAGATCAAATATTGTTACATGCATTTTATATTTTTTGACCGTGCGCCCTAATTTGACTTTAACAATATAAAATGAATGTTGCAATATTTAATCTGACCGTGATCTGATCGGGACTTGACCGATAGTGGTAATCGGCCTTAAATCTTGACTGGGCGTAAAAAACTGCAAATAGGGTCGTCATTTTACCTCGAACCTACGCTATTACTAAAGTTGGGCAAATTTTCCGGCGCGGCAGATGCGCATTCAGAACATACGCTCCACCTGATGTACTGCAATAAAGCAGATAAACCGTAGAGTTGCAAGTCAGGAACAACAAACAGTGCCTGTTTTTCTTATAAAATGATTTTTTTTTATTTTATCTAAATATGTAGTGATATAAAATGCGAATGCATCGTAAGGTGGCCCGTTTGTTCGCCCGCTTTCTCTATTAATATGACTTATGTTTTATAAATACATGCTAAATTACGATAGTACGATTGATCTGCTTTACTTATATTACGTTATTGAGGCCCGCGTCGCAATACATACCTGCTCGCCGGACAATTGCCCAACTCTAGCTATTACACATTAACTGATGGAACTTTTGCTCAGTTTATTCGTAATATAAGAGGATAATTGGATAAAAATTTCTTCAGCATTAGTAGCGGAGCTCCTATTTCATGGCTAACGAGACCTCCCGATGTTTGGTACTTCAATAAAGTAGTAGTTTACCTAACAGCTCTTTATTAAGACGTTAGACCCCATAGAAACAAAATTATGCGCCACTATACACGGAATTACTGGAGATAACTGGAAAGAGCGGTACAAGTGATGCTTCGTATATTGTAACTGTGTTAAAAACAGACGAATTTCAATTCGGGCACATACGTGTGCAGTAATTACAATAAACTAATAAGTATTAGTTTGACAATAAATTAGTTATTTTATGAGAAAATCAAATATTGTCTATACGTAAAATTTAAAGCGTAAATCTGATCCACGTGACCGTTTTTTGCTGTATATATAAACAACAGTTCATTTTTATCAAGTTGTCCCCAGTGTTAGGTAAAAATCAATTCCAGTTAACAACAAACAATTAAAACTCTATTATTTGTACATTCTACACCTAGCTAACAATTTACTAATAATTTAGTTGCTAATTAAATCGGCAAAATTTTTTTTTTTCAATTGTCAACTCACAATCACACAGAAGAACCTATTTATTTGTAACTGCAAAATATATCTTGTCAAGAAAAACTTAGTTAATTCAACAAGGTAATTCGTTATTTCAAATAACCTAAAATTATTTTGTTGGAGCAACAAAAATATTTAGTCCAAAAGTTTAATCATCTCAACAAAAGTATTTAGTAGAAGAACTGCAACTGTAATATCAATTTCTTGTTTTAACGAAATATTTTGGGCATTTAACGCTCTCTACTTGATTACTGAGTATAACTTTATTGAGTCACTGTAACACATATTTTTGGTCAAAGCAACAAAATATTTTTTCCCTGCTAGAAAAAAGTCACTTTTTCTACGAGCTGCATTATACTTGCAGAGTCAGTTTGGTGTTAATATAGGCATTAGTAGATGGTGTATATACGTACAAGGCTTGCTTCCTGAATTGTTGAACAAGATTAGTTGTTTTTTTGGTATTATGGCAAACATCTATTCGCGATTTACTTAGTGACTTTGGATTCGACAAATGGATCAGCGGCTTTGAAGTTAAGTGGAAGAGCGAATACAAAGCATACATACTGTACAGCTATTCCACGTAAACGGAATTATTTACTTATATTTGAGATTTTGGCACCATTATCTGTTCGATTGGAACCATAAATGCGAAATACTTTAACCAAAATATCACTTCCGATTTATCGGAAATGGATGTTTGTTGTTTTAAATAGAATGATATAATTATTATTTATTTAAATTCTACGACCATAAATACGTCAATCTTCATTAGCTATTCCTATACCTACATGTTGCCGTTTTTGTGTTATTTAAGTTATTTTTTTAGTAATTGCATCATTCAGATAATTAAAAATTAATATCTCCATAATACTGCAAGTAGAGACTCCAGATTTGCTATGATATGAATGTAGATATAACTCTAAGAAACAGTGTGCATACTTTACATTCTAACATATAGGCTGTTCAAAACTGAAGAATAAAGTGACATTTTCAAATGCAGTGAACTTATTTTTTTTTTCAAATAGAATAGTCTGTATTTTAATTCAATGTTAGGAAGTAAATATCATTTTATATCGGCATTCCCTATACGTATCTTTAATAGACTATATTATGAGATATCTATCTTTAAATATTTGTAACTGGTCCTGAATGGGATTAGTGTGAAATTCATGTGTTATTCTTTGAGTAAGCATTCGAGAATGTCGCTGTTCAACTAGTCCTTTCTATTAATATTGCGTTGTACAAAAGTGTAATTACGATGACATACACAAACACTTATGGTTAGTTAATGAATTTACTGGAGTGTTATATATAAATTCCTCTTGCACCGACTTATGTTAAGGTTTTTTTTTTTATATATACTCTTTATTTTAGTATTTAGTAATGTCAAAGCCAGGAACAAATGTGTAGTTATGCGTAATTAACAATTAATATTTTGTTGTTGTCAATGTTATTTGACTAAAAATTTATTCCAAACACTGGTTACCATTGTAAATAATGTAACGGATATATTTCTTGCTAGTACTAATCCGAACAATTATTACAATAACTTTAAAAATAACAATATACAAGGAAGTATAATCGTTTCCTTAACTATATTATTACTTTGTTTGGAAACGCAGGAAATAAGTAACGGACTGATAATGGCGTTGACCTCAATCCATATTTATCCCCCACTTCCAAGCACATGATTTTGTATATCGGTTTATTGTAAGTCGAAGAAACGGAAGCAAGCAATAGGACCCGCATTTTTTGACATAAAATTCAATAACGTACATCATACGTTCTTCAGTTCCTTTCTAATCCGATTTAGAATATATTGTTAAAGAAATTTTCATGTAAATTTTAGGGATTACTGAGTGTTAGATGATATGTTAGGAGATATAGGAATATACTGAAAGAGATGGGCTATTATGTAAAATTTAAATTTATTTACAGCATTTACAAAAATCGGCTTCTATTAAGAGATCAGCTAGCTAAACGGTCTATTTCACAAAGCTGTGATTAGTATAACGTCTTACATGACCCTTATAAAACCAAGATTTATAACGCTACAACAAAAAAGATTATTTTAACTTTTTCAACTAATCTTAGTTTTGATGAACACGCTTTAATTTGCTTGAAAACAGCGACCTCATTGAAATGAATTGCATATTTTTGCTGAATTATATTTGCTAATTCAAACAATTAATTGCTGTAAATGTTAGTGGAACTATAAAGTCAGTTAAATACTTATTTTCGTTTTCGAACAAATTTTATACTTTCGCACAAAACCAAAAACATGAAAGGAAGCATGATATATGTATTAAGTTACGCGTAAAATAAATGTAATTATTATTTTGCGTACATATCTGCTTGCAAATCCACTATATATTTGGTTTTAATTAATTTTCATCGTAGTCGTGGAGATTAGGTATACATGTTCATCGTACAATAACTGTGTGATTTTAATTTAGCTTCCCGGGTATCAATACTTATTCAGGGATGGAGACTCAATGCAGCTCGTTCTAAAACAAATGAGTAGGGGTCTATGGAGACGAGGCGGTTATTAAAAAATGTTCCTTAAAAAAATGTTTTATATTCTCGTCAATTTATATTAATTAAATCATAGTTCCGTATTCCCTTAGAAATTCAAAGAAAACTTCAATGTCAACTATTGTATTTACCACTGGACTGAAAGTATATAGAAGAAACGTCAAGCTTCTTAATTATTAGAAGAGTTGTTTACGGCCGTTTGCACCATCTGTGATTAACATTTTAATTAACTAATCAAAGATTAAATTTAATTACGAATTAAATATGAATAGATTTCGCACCCGAACAAATTTAATTAATGATTAGTTAATTAAAAAGTTTGCGATGAAAATTGCCGCTATGCGAATGCGCGATTTCAAGCGGCATTTGAAAGTTATTGGAATTTAAGCTGAAGAAAATTGCTACAGGAATAGATATTGAATAAAAAAAGTTGAGTAGTAGTTTTAAAATAGAAATTAATATGTGAATGCAGGCTTTTTTTTTCATTATGCAATTTTTTTATTTGTTTGTTCTGCAAATGCTCCAATTTTTGATACTTACTCTGCTATTACTTGTTAGAATTATTTATTATTGCCATCATTTCCTTACATATTTTGTTCCTTTTAATTAATAAATAAATGGTTAATTACATACACAATATTTCTTTAAAAAAAAATCAAAGTGATAATGCATTTAGAGTAAAAGAAAACAAATACAAAAAAAAATGTTCAAAAGTTAGTTTCTATATAGCAATGAATTACAAATTATTGAAATAATCATTAATTAGTAATGCCTGTGTCGCAGCAGGTACATCATCAACAGTGTCATAATTATCTCATGAAGTTATCCATTTAAAATTTCTTGATTTAATTTTTTCATGATTTCCTCTTTACCAACATTTATGGCTCTATTGTGCAACACTGAGGTAACCAACTATTACTGCCATAAGGTATCCAGCTTTAAGCGACACCCATATGCAGTATTGGAAAACATTTCTTCTTAGAAACATGCTGTCATGACATTCTGTGTTGTAATATGGCTTTCATTATAATGATTTTTCACACTGTTTCAGACTTTAACAGTGGGTCAATAAATATGTTTTGAGGCATATCTATTGTCGCTTAGGGAAAAGAATGGATCGTTAAAGTGTGTATTCCCTGGCCATCGTACTGCAATATCCATTATTTTTAAATTAGCATCATAAAAATTGTGAATTTATAGAAAGATATTCTTTCCTATTATGAAATACCTCCGGGTCATTCCCACCTGAAACCATGAGTAATCCTCAAACACATTTATTGTCAGTTTTTATTTCGGGAATTAATTTTTGATTTACCTTGGACTTTCTAAAATCCTGTCAAATATACACTTCTTCCACGCCGCTATTCCTTGTTCTAATCTTCAAAGTGAACACTTTAATTAGCTAGCTATTTCAATTTAGTCAAAGATATTTGTATTATAACCAAAACCCCATAACATAACCTATAATCGCCTATAAACACGATTGTAAACACAGAAACTACGCTTGCGCCAACTTTAATTATGACTTAATTCGTACCTTGGGTACCGATTAAAGACAATCACGAATTAAGGATTTAATTATTAGTTAAGCAGTCGGTGCAAAGGAATTTAAAGTTTAATTATGATTAAATGTTAATTATGTACGGTGCCGTTAGAGTACTAAGATGTCATGGATGCTTGAAAGCTCTGACACCGCCGTTGTTTTCTTTATACGAATCCTTTCATCAACATATTTGGTGTGCCATTACGAGGAGATCATATTTAAGATGTCTTTGGATATAATTAATGTGAATTGGGAGTATTTTGTATAATTAGTGTTTAAATTCCTCTGTAAATAAGTATCTTGCATTTCGTAAACTTTGAGAGTAGCTATTACAACAGTAATGACAGTATAAAATGAAATAGCGGGAAATTTGAATATTGCGTTTATGATAAAATTGTAACTAAAATAAATGTGGAAAATAAGTGTACTCACCTTGAGTAAAAGATCTTAGGCTCTTTAACCTTATGATCTGTTTTTAAACAATAAATTTTGCATGTTATCGACATCTACACCGTCTCCATTAACATAAAAGCAGATAGTACATTAAATGATTGAATTTACTGAATATTTAATAAACTATAAATTCAACATTTAGTGAAATAGTCATCTTATATTAAACAAATTTTTAATTTAGAAGAAACACCACGTACAGCCCTCACGGCAACCTAATTACTACTCATTGGATTATATGGATTATAAGAGGGGAGATTACTAATGAACATGATATACAGTGATAAATCCGAGGGTTATGTATAAGGTTTTAGCCACCTAGTGAAGAAGGATTGTATCTCTAAATGCTATCAAAAGGAGGTATCTATAAACAAAAGGCAAATTGAAGGATAAAAGTTTATAATTGATATGGAATAAAAGTTTATATTTAGTTAATACTAGTGATTAACTCAACCATCAAGTATAGTGTTTAATGCAAAATATATTTAAATTTTCGTTGAGTTGTTAGCAAATTAAAGTTTTCTGTTAAACGACAGATATTAAAGCAGGTGAACGTAGTTAAGAAATAAGAAGTAGATTGCCAAAATGTTAGTTAATTGAACGCAATTATGATGTTGAAATTTACTGTAGTTTTCATTTCAACAAATAAATGCTCTAATCTAAATATTATTATTGGATTTAATTTTACTCATACAGTGAAAAATTCATTAATTATATATTTAATGTATTCTACCAGTTATCATAAAGATGATACTTCTCCTATTTCACTCCAATAACTTTGCGTATTTGGCAGAAATTGAACAGGAAACGCGATTATAAAATGTTAAACCTGTATATTTATCAAATAAGCGCAAACTACCAACTACTTGCTATAGTGTGGCTCAACATAATTTTGCTATTTAATACAACAAAAATAATTATCTTGCAACAACACTACACCCAGCACTTATCGTTTGCTTAGTACAGTGTATCCCACTGAAGACTGGTTCTTTAATTGCAGCTCTATTTTTCATAATAGAAAAAAATTGTGTCGATAAAAAAATTTAATGCTGTATAACCTAAAAATGTTTCTGACTGTACAAAATGCATACTCACTCCATTATTTTAAGTAAAACACTCTATATATTATTCCATTTTTAAATTCTAGGTAAAAAAATAACATCCCTTTATACAAGTTACTCTATATCTATCTGTAATTAAATGATATTTAAAAGATAATTGGATGCCGTATCATTACAGATTGGGTCAATACCATTTAATTTTGCGTAATTTATTCTAGTGGTTCGAGTATATTTAAATACATAAAATTTATTGACTGAACCAATTATTTGTGCATCAGCAAATATTTTTTCTAGGATGAAAATTGTCTATCTAACTACGTCTATCGGCGCGGAAAATCCGTGGAAGAACAAGAATAAGGCCGCCATTGTGCAAAGATAGAAGAGAAATGCCCACAGGTTGAAGATATCACGTTCGTTCTGCAAGCTGAGAAAAGTGGTTGCGTTAACTTAACCCAAAAAAATAATATAGCCGTTTTTATGTCGGCCCAAAGAAAAGTGTTGTTGAAGAACCCGTCTTACTAAAACATTAATGCTTCATTAACATGTTTTAGACAGACAATAGTTAGTATTGATGTATATGTGAGCACTTAAAAAAAAACAATACACTGAGGATATAACACATAACCTCCCTTGTGTCACATAAAGCATATAGAGCAAGTTAAATAAGTAGACAATTTTTTTTTTTTTAACTTAGAAACGCTTACAAATTACGACTAATTATGCTCCACATTATCTGTAGCAATTAAATTATTTTACGCTCGCCCAACAATCTAATGCAGATTAGTGGAAAAAATTAGAATAGCCTGGAACACAGAATTGTAGACACTAAGGGAACGTTATAAATTAACAGTTTCATGCGCTGGATAGCAGCCAAGCGAATTTTGATTGTAAGCGCTCTTTCTGTGCATGGGAGAAATGAGAAATAAATGTGAAATTTATACGATTTCTATTTTTTTTTTAATTTGGATAAGAGAGAAAGTTCGAAGTACAACCTAGGGTATATTAGCAATCAATAAAGCCTAAAAAGATAAAGACTGCAGAAACAATTCATCCAATCTATATGTTTTACTTCGATAGGTATTTATATTAAATTGCGGTGGTGCCATTTACATTTCTAGAATTACTTGGTGCTGTAAATAATCTAACGTACTGCTGTGGACCGGCGCCCCGGTTTTCGCAAGTTCAAATTTAGTCGTGTTTAATCCGATCAGCCTTTATCAATGTTTTATAGGAGTTTCCACAAATTCAATTGTTTATTTTTAAATAAGAGTTAGTTTATGAGTTAATTGTTTAATTTATTTATTTAAAGGTTCAGTTGTTTTAAATTAATTTCACTCTTTAAAAATGTTTAGCATTTGCTCATGTTGTTCAATATTTATTCTAGTAGTTTTCTTCGATGATTTGTGCGTTGCGTTACACGCAGCTGTTTATATATGTATACGACTAACCTTGTGAGGGCGAGTTCCTAAATAGATGCAAGCGTGAGTAGCTGCACTTTTATATTCATTGCTGCCATTTTGTTCATATTTTTGATTTAAAGATTTGTTTCGTTTAATTTGAATTTATTTCGTCCATCAAGGAACTCGCTATATAATAATTGTTATTGTATTGTTGTGTACACAATTTAGATATAAGATCATTTATTATTTTTGTTCGGGAAGGTATTTTAGTTTAAAGAGTTAATTTTTTTCGTGTTTTAATTTTGCTGATTTGTAATTATTTATTAATCACCTTGGGTTGGGTGAATAGAAGCTTTGTGCTTGTATGTAAGTTTTTCTTTTGTAAATTTACTTGAATTGTCCACGATTAATTTAGTTTGTTTTAATTTTGAAACCACGTTGATTGATTGATATAAAATCAATCAATCAACGATTGAATGATATAAATCAATCAATCAACGTGTTCTTCCTGAACTAAATTTTTTTTTTTTGATTTGATAGAGGATTTTGCATTGTCCTTTTGTAATTTAGAATCGAGCATTTTTGATTTAGACCAGGACCCTTTGTCCACGTTTTTTTTTTGCATAATTGTAATTAACAATTTTTTTTCTTTTTTTTATAATAAAAATTCTTGATTGTTGTTTAACGTCATTCCAAATTTTGTTCTTTTATTGTTGATTAAACCTTTTCAATTTTTGGGGTGTTAAAGAAAGTCAGATTTCTTTCACCCACTTTTTACTTTTCATGATTAAATTCAAGTTTTAATTTGCGAGGGTAACTCTGAGTGTAATTGTTCTTTTGCGCCCTTTTAAATTTATCCGTTGAGCTAGCTAACTTAATTTTCATTTTTAAAATTCATTTTGCATTTTTCTCTCATTCTTTTGTTACCTTCAGTACACCGCAGTACGACATTTGTACTAGATATTTTGGCCGAGAAAGAAAATTTCAAAAATCTTATTTAAAAATAAATACGTTAATGTAACGGTCAGTAGATGTCGATTGGTACCACTGCGTTCTGGCAACTCAACTCGCGTCAAAGTGGATTGCTTAATGATAATTTTTCGATAATATCAATTAATACAGCAATAAAGAGACCGCTTAGTGTGCTTTTTTTAAGCTAAATTAAAGGCTATTATGCATACCTTACGTTGGAAATAACAATGAGATGAGAAAAAATGCAGTGCGCTTACCACACTAGAGCAATAAAAATCTAGTGCATCGGCTAGCAAATAATGCCGTGTTTACAGTTAACAAGGTCGTAAAGACGACTTTGTGTAACTGTTTTGCCAAGAACCAGTGTCAAAAAGTTAGACTTTGTAACACTGTTCCACTTTGTGGCACTGTTTGTGGTGACATTTTATATTAGGTTGGTCGCGCAACTCGTGGTTTCATATTTGACATTTTTATTTGGGCTTTTGCATGTAATTGCACACGACCCAAGAATTGTGGAATAAACATGAAAACATTAAAATTCTCTGCATGGATTTCTTGCCCCGTTTTAAATAAAAAATAATGTATATTAATGTAATACAGAAAAAAAGAAAGTTTAAAGCACACGTGTTACAATGACTATTGTAATACTCGTACATTGAATCATTGGCCGCTGTGCGGTTCAAACCTGTATTCATATTGCAACAATAGTATGTTTAAACATTAGTATTACAACAGTCATTGTAACACGTGTGTTTTATACATTTTTTTTTCTATTTCGAATAAATTTACGTTTATTTACTACTTAAAATGAGATTTTTTATCTATGCTGAGAATTTCAATGTTTTTATGTTGGCAAAACAATTCTGTTTGAGCAATTGTTTTATGCGCCATTGTAAAATTTAAAACTTAAATTCAAAAGTAAATTTAGTTTTTCCTATTAAAAGAAGAAGAAGAAAAGTGAATTTGCGTTTATTTTCGTTAATACATTAGATCATATTGAAATGTGTTTTGATAGTTAAGTGGTTGCTATGGATTTGCAAGAGCTGTCCTGCATTCCCCCGTAGCTAATGAATTAGCAATTATTGCCTAAGAAATCTAAATTGAAATACCTCAAAGAATACAAAAATTCCTGCCTATGGTGTACAAAAATATATTTTAATCGATTGTAAACATAACAGAAAATACCTTATTCGCATACTTCGAATTAATGAGCGAAGCTAAAAATGCCTCCGCGTCCAGCTGCGCAATGTTTCGTACATGCCTTTCGATGTGCAAAGATATAGATATCTCAAAGTATTTAAAACTCACTATATTACTGCACAGAGAATATGAAACTTATGTAGCAGCCACAAAATATTAATAACTTTATCAATAATGCTGATGATCCCTACCTTTTAGCAAAGAAAGTATTTTTTTTAATTATGCCCCTAACATAATTCATTGTAGGTTATATACTAATTATGGGCTACCTATTGTGGGGCGCTCAGACGTGATCAACTAACAAATGTGTCTGTAGCTGATTTAGAATTCCAAACAGGCAAGATAATGGTTACTGTCCCTAACACAAAAACTAAAGTAACTCGAGTTTTTTTTTTATGTAACTGATACACTGTGGATTGCCCTTATGTAAAATTATGTTCAATTACGACCAAAACACACACCGCACAGTAGATTCTTCGTAACATATCGAAGTGGTAGATGCACAACATCTCCCGTTGGAATAAATAAGATCGGCGAAACTTCTAAAAACATAGCAAGGTTCCTTAATCTTCCAAATCCAGCAAGATATACTGAGCACTGTTTTCATCGTTTGTCTGCTTGTCACGTTGCGAACCACGGAGGTGATTTAATTGCATCAAAAAATTACGGAGGCTGGAAATCGTTAGCTGTCGCTTAGGGATACGTTGATATTTCTTTAAAAAAAAGCATCGAAATAACGCAATTAATTACATCTAACAAAGATCCTACAAGATTAGGCGCCTTGACTCATAGTGAAAAGCATCCTGTTGAGTCGACTTATGTGCTAGATAATCAAATTGAGGCGAAAATAGATCAGGATGAAACAGCAACCAATAATCCAAAATATTCTTCTAAATAACCAGTCATTTCCATCAATTTCCATTTGTTTAAATGATAATGTCACTGTTACAGTGAAGATATACAATAATTGCATTACTAAACGACGATTTCAATTTCATTATATGGCCATTTTACAAAGAGTATGTTATTGGAAGTTCGATATCCGGAAAAAAAGGTAAAAAACAGGTAACAAAACAGCCATGTTATATTTAGAAATTTTAACGATGCATCATTTTGTTTGCTTATTTTCGCTCACAGTAAAAAATAAAATGGTATCTCTTGAATCTGATTAATTAGGACGATTGTTGGTTTTTCCTTCTTAGCTGGTTCTCATTTTTTTAATTTAATTATCTTATTTGAGTATGCTGGTTTAAATTCTTATATTTGATTTTATTATATCCCGGAATTGTTTGCATTTCCTTTAAAAAAAAATAGATTTTTTCCGATATTATATATCTTGCAATGTGATTAAATTACCTAAAATTGTATTCTTATATTAACACACACAATAAAATGGAATTATATCGATACTTATGAATAATTTTCGTGCAGGTCAAAAGACCTTACATTACTGAAAAAAGTTTCCTTTTTCCAAAATCATTTCGAAATTAATTAAGTAATTTAAACCAGTATACCCAACTAACATAATTAAAAGAAAAAAAGGAAAGTTAGAATCGAAATTGAATTAATGACAAAATTATTTTGGTATATACACAAATACAAACCTCGGATAAGTGACACGAACTTTCAATGTAAGCCTGGAAACGAAATTATAATGCTTTGCACTTTTCGTTAACATTCCTTCATAATGCAATTTAGGTATCTAATTATTCAATAATCATTCCGACAAAATCAACAGACATTGTATTTTTTTTACCAGATCTCCATTATTATAGCAGACAATCAGACAATGGTGAAAGCACTAGTGACTCCAAGAGATAATCGAGAGCTTGGGAATGCATTTGAAAAAGAATAGTTTGACAAATAGCAGTCACTTTGCTGTCTTTATCCGGATATCCGGTAAACGAAGGAAACACAGAAGAAGTGCCCAAACAGCACAATAGCGGTTAAGAAGTTGGGTTTAAGGTAAGCACAAAGAACACTGAAAGAGCAACCTGGACAAATGTAAATACATCTATTAAGGAACAATCAAAGAACGAGAAATGTAAACCTCAGTCTTTGTCAGGTATGGAGAAGAGGGCCCTTGTAAAATGTTAGTCATAAAAGGCCAAATATTTATTTTTAAATGCCCTAAATATTAAAACAAACAAATGACGACGTTATCTTAGACTCGAACTCGCAACCTTCTTCTTTTTCTATTGTGGGAGCCGTCTGACATGGAGTCACCAAAAACACTGCAGGCTCTTGGATTGCCTTTTTGTATTTAATCTTCCATTCCTTTTACCCATTAAGTTATACCAGCCATTCCAGGATCCTAGTACCCTGAACTACTCTGTAATCTTCTGGATTCACTTCTGGCTTAACAAAAATTGCCTGCCTTCTTGCGTCCATAGGCTTGCATTTACATAGAATAAGTAAGTAAGTGTTCTCTGTCCTCTCATTATATAGTCTGCAGTTGGTATCTGCAGTGTTGATCGCAATTTTCTCTAGGTGTCTGTTCTCCTGTTGCAATGCGGAGATCATTCCTATTGAGGTGTAGTAGTTAGTTTTCTTTTTTTATGGTGTCTTAACAAAGGTCTTACCATGAGTTTGCCCGGTTCTAGTAGTTCAGTATTCTTCTTGTTTCTCTTTCAGCCAACTTCTTACCTGCTCCCGTGCCGTGTTCCTAGACACTCGTAGAACAAATTCTGGGCCTATATATGAAACAGATGATCCCGTTCTTGCTAGCTCATTTGCTTTTTTTTTGCTCACAGCAAGTGACTTTATTGGAATCTGTAAGACTATTCAGTTCCTGAATACATACATAAACCAGTCTTGATTGTCTCACAACCTTTAGATTACGAATCGTCTACGGTCGTTGTTCGGTTGTTGTGATACTTTTAATAACGTTTTCCAGGTTCTAATGTATATACCATACTTTTAAACTACTTAAACGATTAAAAAATAAAAGCCTGGCAATCTACGGTTAATGTTTTTCAGAAGTACTCCAAGAGGGCCCTATTACTACAAGCCAGGTCCAAAATTAATGGTAACATCTCGCGGCCTCCTCTTGTTAAATCAACCAGCCAGAGATGCAGGGACGCGGAAATGGTTGTGTAATTTAATAAATAAGCATAAATCGGAGGTTAAATATAGAAAGGCATGAGATTGCAGTATTTCCGAAGACTACGTCAGATGGCGCCCGTAAAAACAACAAAAAAGTATTTTAGTTATCTCATGTCATGTGAAAAATCAACTTTGCATCGAATTTGATCTGATTTTATAGAGAAATTTTTCGTTTACATAAAAAAAACAGTATCTAAATCAGTAAAAAAAAAGTGAATAATGACTCCGACTCAGAAGATTAAGTTTATATGAGTTCGCTTTAATTAAGTGGTCAAAATTTTCTTGTAATGATAGTAAAAAATGTATGATGTAGAATGCACGTGCGACACTGTGTACAGAAACCTACAGAGAGAAAAAATAATTGTTAAATCAATGAAATATTAGGTTTGTTCGCTGTGCAATCAGAAACTATCCACAACTGAACGACGCATGCGTAATAACAGCTGTGCGTTCGCAGTGCAACAATTTCGTATTTCGACCGTTGGTAATTTAAAATTTGGTGTTCGCACAGTATCAAATTGTAGTCAGTGACAGTTTGTGATTAATCCAGAAAGTTCACGGATTTCTTGTGGATTTTAAATTCGCTCATGCGCACTAAACGAGAGAGATACACTGCGCCGTGTACTCCGCCGGCTGACATATAAATTCCAATTGCTGGACATAGATAGCAGTAGTGTCGGTTTTGGATGTGTTCGCAGAGCAAATTATCTAACTAATTTCAAACTACAATCCCTTTTTGAATCATGCGCACTGGAAAAACCGAAATAGTTTCCAATTAAGTTCTGATTCGCACAGCGAACAAAGCTATTGACTCATCCAAACAGGTGGCTTGTTCACATGTGGGCAAACAAATATTTATTTATTTCTCTCAATTAATCGTCAGTGGCAGATGCTTGATTCAAATGTGTACAATATTTGTTTAAAAGAAAAAGTAAACTCGAAGTGAATTGTATGAGATCTGCCCACATATTTGATTCAATTAGCCTAACTATCTATTTCAAATTAAACATTTGTTTACACTAAATAATTACCTACCGGCTTGTATTGGTTATATTAACTTTACGGTAACAAATATTTATATACAAACTTCATTTGACTTGCCATACTTTGTTAAAGCAGGTTATTTTAATACCTACTAAACGCAGAGGCCCGGGTATTCCCCGGACGCTTACATGAAATACGTATCTAAAATAGGAAATGAATGAGTAGGAGAATTGTTTCTTTGTTTGTTTATGAATCGAATCACAAAATATGAACAAGGATTATCAAATATCAAGATATTTTTGCGTTAAATAATAAAAATCTAAACGGCTAACTTGATTTTCAGAATAATATTTTTATTCGATTCGATTTCGAATTGTATAGACATTCCAAGACGTGTATTTTTTCTCAATCGCATTATCTTCTTTTATCCTCTTTAGTAGTAAGACGATTTGAATATAGTATAAGTCTAGAAAATATTATTTATGCACGTGTATGTACTTTTGCAAACTATTTATTCTGCTGAATAGTTTGATAAGTAAGACAATAAATAAAACAGGTGGTATCGTATTTTCGTTCATATAATTCGCGATGATTTTACATTCCTGGGAAGAGGCGTCTTATACAAGAGTACGGTTCTTAAAAAAGAAAAACGCAACAGAACAAGCGCTTTACCATGTTTTTATTTACATATATAAGCCGTAGGTTAGATATATTATATGCATGTACACTTTATAAAGTAATATGAAGCTTATGCAAGTGTATGTTATAAACAAAAGAAATCTGTTAATAAATGAAAATGCTAAAGACACATATGTGTAACAATTTGTATTAGCTTTAACTAACATTAGTAGTAATTTATTTATGTATTAAATCAGAGTATTAAGCGAAGAGGAAGTTGTCTGAATTTAAAATCCAAAATAAATAAAATCTGAA
Source organism: Protaetia brevitarsis (assembly GCA_004143645.1). Taxonomy (NCBI): domain Eukaryota; kingdom Metazoa; phylum Arthropoda; class Insecta; order Coleoptera; family Scarabaeidae; genus Protaetia; species Protaetia brevitarsis. Next base: position 3,093,963 of record RXPK01000065.1, read on the forward strand.
TTTTCCACAATTTGTATACGCACACTTGTTACCCGACATTGCAATAAATTAATATATAATTATATCAATTATAGGAGGTTGCGATCATTTATTAATATATGTAATAATGTATTAACTAACGGAAAAAGAAACTTTATTATAATCAAATCATGGGTTTATGCATTTTTTTCTGGATACTGTAAAAAACATCTTTTGTAAAATCTAGTTTCCTTTATCGAGATACGCATAAAGAATTTTCTTAGCACAAAACGTTTTCAGCTTATTTTTATATGAACACCTCTGGATGATTTCTCAACGATAGACAATGCATTTTACTTTTTATTCACAAACAACAACTGTGTTTAGATATTTATGACATTAAAATCTCCTATTTTAGCAATTTTTTTCCCCCGCATTATAAATACGAAAGTCAATAAGATATAGTAAAATTAAATTAAAGTAAATAATCGACAATGAATGAATTAATGGGCAATTAGTTTATTCTATGTAGGTACTTATTTTGTTTTATTTTTTCATATTTTTTATTATGAATTACTTTTTAGCTTAAATAAATATTATTTGTTATTTTAATATGCTTGATTAATTAAATCCATTTACGACTATTGAAAACTTTAAGTTGATCTCAAATAAAAAAAAAAAACAGCACCAAAGGTTTGGTTAACATATATGATGTGACTATTAAGCGCCTTCTAATGTATTACGTATTTATGAACAAGTATGCTTATTTAAAATATTTTAAAATACAAAAAAAAATAGTTACTTTATTTTGTTAGAACCTTACAAACGTTCATTGAACTGAAGCCGGCTTGGAATAGATACATTTTTCATTACAATTGAAGCCGGTACTTATCCGGCATATTCTGGTTTCTTCTCGCTTAAAATCCACGGTTGTTAAAATACTTACAATTAGTATACGCTTAACAATAGCGTTATATTGCTTAAATTACTGCCTTCCATTTTAGTTTGACACTTGTCACGTTGGAACTCATTAAAAGTATTCAACGATAAATATCATAATAAATAATTTATTCAGACATCTAGTTTGACGAGGAACAAATCTAGTGACACTAGCGGCTAAGCTTCTTGACGAGACCGTTCCGTTACTCTCGTCAAAAATTTATTGTCAATTTTTAACGTACTCCTAGCTACTGTGTATTACTACTTTGTTGTTTTAAATAAATCAATTTCTTGTATAAACATGTATGTGGTGATTTGCTAAATTAGGTTTCAGTAATCGTCACTACTACAGGCTTTCTATCAATTGCCCCCCGCATTGGGGTTGACTCGCAAGCTCACAGAGCAAAACACAAATCCTATAAGATATCTACCGCATTGAAGTTATGTTACATATACGTTGTTAGTTTGGCGAAACAAGAGAACTGTCACCTTTACGCCAATGTCTATATTCATACAGCATATTCATTGTATTTGCTACTACATGGGTAGAAAACTTTGCAATAATAATGTTTATTTAGATCAGAGCACGTGTTTGGGAAAGTGAGATGAATTAGACGTGAGAAAGGGTGTAGTAGATAACTAAGTACAGCTCCTCCCACAAAAAGGTTAACAATCTGAATTGCGATTTTGATCATATATTCTTAGCTTGAACTATACATACAACTGTGTTTATTGGAGGAAATTTTATTCATACCAGCCGAAGAGTAACCCACATACGTAATGTTTACTCGTATCTGATAAATTCATATTTTATGTCCGCTATTCATTCGACCTTGATTTATTATTATTAGTTTTCAAATAAGGGTATCCATTCAGTTTAAGGCGCAACAAGTTTGCGGCAAAAACAACAAAGGGAAGCATTTGTGTTTATCTGATATTCGTCTTTTGTATGTATAAATAAACATATTTTTTATTGAAACCTCGCATAACTAAAATACATAGAGTTACGGACAAATGTCATACGGCTATTCTTTCATAATAAAATTAATAAAATTTTGCATAACTTTATTTTTTTTATTATCTCTCAATACTTTCTAAATACTTAGCTTTTCACTACTTTTTTACAACATAATACTGAAAAATGAATTGCAATTAACTCTTGTCTGCAATTGTATATCTCGACACTAATATTAGGCCTCTCTTATATTTTTAATAGTAAAAAAATTAGAATACTGAATAGTTGCAATGAAAGCAGTAGGTGTTGCAGAAATCAAGGCATCCTTATAAATCTGATGATGGCATCGGTAATATGGAGACAATTTTATGTTTCAGCATGATAACTGTTCCGAGCAGAAATCGCAAATTTTGCAAAAATGGATACGTTCCGCAAATATTTATATAACAAGTATTGCCCTGGCCTCTAAATAGTCCGAACTTAAATCCTATTGAAAATGTTTGAACTGCATTAAAGCAGAATATATATTTATACATATATAAAGACTTCATTCCAGAAAATGCAGATAAACTATGAGAAACTTCTAGGAAGTACTCGAAAATAATGGGGACTGGAGACATTGGATGCTTCAAGATTGAAGAAATGAATTTATGCAAATGCTATAATTAGATAAAACAATAAAATAAATTTATAGTGAGAACATTTTGTTATTACAGTATCACATGTGTATATACATGATACGTTACTAGTAAAGCATGTCCTTGCATTTATTATTGAAAATTATATATTTTATTTATATTCAAATTCACTTATTGCTAAATGTTACAATTAAAAAATTACGAAAATGAAAGAAAAAAACTTGTCTATCCACTATATTCCATACTGGCCGTATATATGCGAAATAAGCTATTCTAATAAATCAGTAAGAACATTCAGAAACAGAAAATCTATTTTACCAAGGAATACATACAAATATTATTTCAACGCTTGTTGATGTCTTAATAACAAAAACTGAATGATAAAAACAAGAAATCCTGTGTCGGATAAATACACAACAAATCATACATAACATCTGTTTACACCGATAAGCCGCAGTCGTAGTAAAAGCTATAGTCCATTCTAAATGCGCTCGCCATATACATTTTCGGTAGGTCGTTAACTTTTTTTTGGTAGGAACTGTACATCAAATTGATTAGAATATTATTTTTTTTAATAACTCTCACTTTGTTAATTGAACAATATTTATTGTTTAAGTAAACTTGTTGGGTTTGCTAAATTAATAAAATAGAAGTAGAAAATAATATAGTTGCCTGCACCACGTTCTGCTTGTTAGACTAATTATAATTTTAGTTAGCTTGACAATATTTAACACACTTTGATGGATTTGACATTAAGTAAGCATCTGTGTGATTCAACTAGTTTTTTGCTGATAAATTTCATTGTATGGCCAAATAAATAAAATATGATAGGCTAAGCAAATTCTTATTTCAAATAAACACCTATGACAAAATATATTTTGTTACTATAACAAATCCCATCTTTTTCTGTGAGGTATCTAATAATTTTGAAATATAAAAAAAGCAAAAACGCAATAAGGTTTGCCTTTCAGCTAAGAAGATGGTAGCACAGTCACTATTTTAAACGATTTAAAGTGTTCATATGTAACCAGGCAAGGCAAACAAAACGTTTAATTTTGTCCAACCGTATTTTCCCAAAATTTATGAAATTTATTGATTCTATCTAATTGTGTATTGAGAAGCATCCATGAATATTCAGGGTATTCCACGTAACTGGTTCATTAAAAGTTTATGATGTTCTATTATTTACTTATATTTGAGATTTTGGCACCATTATCTGTTCGATTGGAACTATAAATGTAAAATACCTTAACCAAACTATCACTTCCGATTGACCGGAAATGGATGTCAACTTTTTTATTTTAAATAGAATGATATAATTTTTTATTCATTTTTGGATTCTACAACTATAAATACGTCAGTTTTCATTAGCTATTCCTATAGCTACATGTTGCCGTTTTTTGAGTTATGTAAGTTTTTCTTTTTTTTTTTAGTCATAATCATTGCATCATTGAGAAATTAATATCTCGGTTAATACTGCAAGTAAAGACTTCAAATTTGCTATGTTATGAATGTAGACATAAGTCTAACGGTAAGCACGCTTTACATTCTAACATACAGGGTGTTCAAAACTGAGGAACAAAGTGACATATTTTCAAATGTAGAAAACTCATTTTTTTTAAATAGAACACCCTGTATTTTAATTCGGAATTAAGAAGCAAATATCATCCCCTAACACTTTATGTCAGCATTCCCTATACCTATCTTTAATAGATTTTGAGATATGAGCGACTTTTTGTTAAACAGACTAAGTATTTTTTTTTTTTAAATAGAACACACTGTATTTTAATTCGGAATTAAGAAGTAAATATCATCCCCTATCACTTTATATCAGCATTCCCTACACCTATCTTTAATACATTTTGAGATATGAACGACTTTTTGTTAAACAGACTAAGTAGCTCTATCTTTGCGTGTTTGTAGCTGGCTCTGAATGGGATTAATGTCAAATTCATTGACTAACCAAAAGTGTTTATGTAAATCATTGTAATTACACTTTCGTACAACGCAATATTAATAGAAATAACTATTCGAACAGACATTCTTGTATGGTTATTCAAAAATAATACATGAATTTGACGTGAATCCATTTCAGAGCCAGCTACAAACATTTAAAGATAGGGCTACTTAGTCTGTTTAACAAAAAGTCGCTCATATCTCAAAATCTATTAAAGATAGGTATAGGAAATGCTCATATAAAGTGATAGAGGATGATATTTACTTCCTAATTTCGAATTAAAATACAGAGTGTTCTATTTAAAAAAATTGAGTTTTCTGCATTTGAAAATATGTCACTTTGTTCCTCAGTTTTGAACAGCCTGTATGTAAAGAATGTAAAGTGTGCTTACCGTTTCTTAGAGTTATATCTACATTCATAACATAGCAAATTTGAAGTCTCTACTTGCAGTATTAACCGAAATATTAATTTTTCAATGATGCAATGATTAAGACTAAAAAAAAGAAAAACTTAAATAACTCAAAAACGGCAACATGTAGCTATAGGAATAGCTAATGAAAACTGACGTATTTATAGTTGTAGAATCCAAAAATGAATAAAAAATTATATCATTCTATTTAAAATAAAAAAGTTGAATCCATTTCGGTCAACCGGAAGTGATATTTTGGTTAAGGTATTTTGCATTTATAGTTCCAATCGAACAGATACTGGTGCCAAAATCTCAAATATAACTAAATAATAGAACATCATAAACTTTTAATGAACCAGTTACGTGGAATACCCTGTATATAAATAAAAGTGGTAACAATATTTCACGCACCATTAATTACTGCAATATTGCACTGTTTTATCGTAAAATTGATTGGAAATATAACTGGCGAAATCGATAAAAACAAATTACAAGTGAAAATTAAATTTGCAGTGTTATTTGTTTTAATTTTAATTAACTTACTTAAATTAGTTTCAAGGTAGTACACCAGCAATGACGTGCTTTTACAATTTTACGGCTAGCGGAAAGCACATACCTAGTAAAATATTTGTCGATTATATGGTTCAATTAATTATGTTTAAAGATGGAATTACTTGGTTAAAATATACTTATTGAAAAACAATTCAAATTTGATGATTTAATATTAATTAAAGTATTTGCAAAGTCTTGCACTTTTTCAGTAAAACACCCTACTAATAGTAATCAATGAAATTTTCGTTAGAAATATTGTATGCATGTTAACTTAGAATATTATTATAGTAGATAATTACAAATTTCAGGTTACTGACGTTGTCGTTGACGTAACTTACTCCAAAATTGAGTAATAAAAAACTGTACTTTGTAATCATCGTTTAGGACTTTTAATATTTCATTTAGATATTTTAAAATTGGTCGTTTGTGCTTTTAAACTGCCAACTCTCCGGGGTATTAAAGTTTGTTTAGCTCGAAAAAAATGCTGTACTGGGATTTAAAATTCTTAAAGACCTTCCAAACTTTCATACTTCGGTAAAGTATGCCTACCCCGGCCAAGCGTTCTAATACAAGGGCCCTTTGAAGATACTTTGCTTCTAAAAATATAAAACACTTAGGGCTTTGGAGCATACGTGATTAAATTTTGCAATATTATATATCCTATATTTATATCAAAACAAAGAATACGTAATCAGAAATAAGTTTTGTTATCTCCTCCAATTACTACATAATCCCAAACTAGGTAGGTACCCTACTACAGAGACAATAAATTTCTTTAATTGCAAGTTGAACAAGGTACCTAAGCAACCGGCAATAAAAGATCTTCAAAAATATCAATAAAAACAACTTAGAACGCTAATGAAAATGAAAAATCAAAAGAAGCTACTAAATATCATAAACATTCTATTTACTAATCCATTATACAGAACCGCCTTTAGCGAAAATTAGGGCTTTAATACAGGGATATTTCTTATTAATAAAAAAAAGTACTCTAAATTGCGGGTCATCTTCTCATTTATCTATAAATGAAAAGTTAGGGCTAGTGGTATTAACAAAAAATAAAAAAAAATAGATATTCTCAACTAACAAGGGAACATAGGTAAGTATGTCTCACCGATTTAAACGCACAACTGCAACTGGCTTACCGCTCGTTCCTGTCATCAGCGGGCCAATGATACTTGAGCGTAATTGCTTTATCTTCGACCTTTTTGCCACTGGGCAATTGTCGCGAGTGATTTTTCGAGTTGTATGTAATAATTCCATAATCCAATAAATCTTTACCTATATATAAATACCTAGAAGGGAATACAAGTAAGTGTGTCTCACCGATTTCAATGAAACTTGGTGAGTTTATAGACTGATGTAGTGCAAGTGACAACGGTAAGTTTTATAGCTGCTAAATTTCTCATTTTCGAGGAGTGGAGCGCCTTATCAGCAACTCTACCCTTAGCGCTTTGCTTTAATATCCTCAACATAAGAAACAAAAAGTCGTTCATATCTCAAAATCTATTAAAGATAGGTATACGGAATGCTGATATAAAATGATAGAGATGATATTACTTTCTAATTTCGGATTAAAATACAGAGTGTTCTATTTAACAAAAATGAGTTTTCTTCATTTGAAGATATGTCACTTTGTCCCTCAGTTTTGAACACCCTGTATGTTAGAATATAAAGTGTGTGTACCGTTGTCTTAATGTTATATCTACATTCATAACATAGCAAATTTGGAGTCTCTACTTGTAGTACTAACCGAGATATTAATTTCTCAATGATGCAATGATTATGATTAAAAAAAAAGAAAAACCTAAATAACTCAAAAACGGCAACATGTAACTATAGGAAGAACTAATAGATACTGACGTATTTATGGTCGTAGAATCCAAAGTTACCGCTACATAACTATGGCAAAATAACGCAATCTCAAAATAATTTTCTAACTGTACAATCTAATTTTTGCGGAGAACGTGTCTGGAATGCGAAGCATCCCTAATACAGCCCCTTCGGTAACTATAAGTTAAGGTCAGGGGTGCGTCACCATCAAGTAAAAATAATGGTGATTCGATGCTAGTGTACCGCAACTGTAGAAAAAGCAATCAGTTTCCTTTGAGCGATAAAATCCAGGAATAAAGATACTGCACGCCTACTGTAGTACGTGATGGATTACTTTACAATTGCTCAAAGGCACTGATAAAGACGGGCTGACCTACTTCTGCCTTTATAACCCTTTAATCACGTATGTATACTGTTAACATGTGGTTATGGGAGAATGTAATATACCTGTTAGACGATCATTTATAATCTTTACTGTTAAGATATATGTATTCTTATAGCACATGTCTCTTGACTAAATTTTGTAAATTTTAACGGCTATTCTGATAAAATCCTATTCATTCCAAATTCCAATCAAAAATGATGGCTATTTTTAAACATAGTTTATTAATATTTTAATCACAATATACCTACATAATTGTTGAGTAATTTTCTTCAAGATTGATATTCTCGAGGTATGTTACTGTTTCTGAGCCATTCTCGGTAATTTGAAGTACGAGACCCCCATTCAACGTCGCATTCCAGAACTGATGAGCGATGCCTGCCGATTTGCTCTCTCCAAAAGTATTTTACGCCCATATCAACCTAAAAATAAACGTATTATATTAATTCTTATCTAAATTTTATTTTGTTATGTTCGACGTAGGTATTTTTAAGTTAAAAAAAAATTGTATAGAGCGGCCAACCATTTTGCGACAACTGGTGTAAGATTTGTATAAGGTGGAAGTTTGAATGTTACAAGTTAATATGTATTCACGGCACAAAACCGAATACGCAATAATTTTTACTATCAAATGTTGCATATGCTGTCATTTAAACATAGAATCACCCAGACAAATGTCTTAAAAACGCGAGAGTTTTGAAAATTAAAATTAAAAGTCTTCGAGTAAAATATATTGCAAAACTTGAAATTACCATTATTAAAAACGTTGTTATTTAATAAGCGAACTCATTGTACTTATCTGAGACATTTATACTCTCATCTACGTTGTTTTGCAGGGCTATTTATTTCGAGCCACATTTTAAAATAAAACCCATTTGTTTCCATTTAAATGTTTTCTTTATCACACCAAGTCGATCAACATTCCTGATATTTTTTTTATTAGAGTCCCATTTCACGTTAATCAACTACTTAACATGAATATTGAAGTAGAGGACATTGAGCAACAGCCTCCTACAGCGTCTCCGATTAATATAAATTTATTCGTAAGTTTAATACTCAAGCGTCCTCTAGATTATTACAGTCAGTAATTCTCCCTCGCATGCGAACTGGCGTTTGAGAGGGTATTCTTATGATTAAAAAGTAATAAAATAGATGACAATAGGATGTTTAAAATTGGATTTAATAATTTAATTAAAGTATTATATTAAAAAAAAAAAAATGTAACCGGGCTATGTGCTATCTTGTAGCATTACAGGATATATCCATAAAACCTTACTATGGCCAGATTTAACAAAATAAAGTGAAGTGCCCCGCAATAAAGATAAACTTTTCTAGATTTCGAGTGTTGTTCTCAACGGCTGTTTTTACTTTTTGCTTTCATTCTATATGTTGGAATTGTTTTGTCAACTATAAAAAGGTGTTGATTTTTGGCTTCTTGAAGAGAATAATTGAATTTGCGAATACTAATGACATATTTATTTGTATATTACTCCGCAATAGAGTTGGGCATTATTCAAATAAAATTGTTTAAAATAATAATTTAGATAACGAAAATATCTAGGTAATTCATTCAAAGATAAAATTATTTACAGATAAATATTGAAAATTTTTCATAGATAACTTTAACTAAGCAGCTGTAGATAATTTTAACTATAAATAAATCATAATTGAAGATAATTTTATTAAACAGCTCATATTCCTCGTTTACCGATGGTTACGAGACTCGAAGCACGAGCATTTAGGCCACACGTTTTTGCTTTTAAGGCTGTCGGTGGAGTGCCCACGAGTATTCTTTTTTTTGTGTTGGAAAGGCTTTCTACCTATAAGCCATTGCAAAGTACCTAAACTGAAAATTAAAGGGAGTGGCTGCTACTATGGCATATATTGTAAATACGAAAAATTAGCTTATCCAATGCCACCTCAATCAAGATATTCGCATAAGGGTGCAAAAATTGAATATGTTACACTTTAAACAATCTCGAGCATATCCTATCTACATTCTTTATAGCTTGCAGATAATAAAATTGCAATAATAATTGTTACACCCTTTTGGAATTTTATTTTTTTAGGTAATTTTTAACTCTGTGTGAGTTAATTTATAAAGAAATAAAAGATCGAAATAATCGTACACTTTCTCACAAATACTTTTTAATCAAAGCTACCGGTTTCACCCAAATGAGAAAATCTCAGGTACAGAAACAATCCAATTAGGAGATTTACATTTTAAGAAATTAATTAAAAATGAAAATCAACATTTCAAAAATTATTCAAATGAGTCAGTAATTAAGTTGACTATCCAAACGTTTAGTCCCTTAGTTTAAAACAAGTTAAGATTAGAGATAAAGAAACATTTTTTAAAAAAACAATACTTACAATCAAGAGCAAAGGATGCAATGTTTTAAAAAAGATGTGGAAGTATGGTCTCAAAATATTGCCGATTTTGTTTTTTGTTTGGTTTGCTGTTTCATAGAAAAAATGACATTTGTGAGAAAAATTGGAAAAAACTGCTTGAAAATGCAAAAATATATAGTGAAGTGATATAAAGAAAATCCGCGATTTTGTGTTAGATGTACTTACCAAAGATCTAATTTCTTCGTATAAATTCGTATTTCGAACGATAGCACACGAACTTCAATCATTGTATTGGCCTCGCCTGTGACGTATGCACCAGCTGCCACTGCGTTAGTATCAGAGAAACATACGCAGAAATATAAACAATTCCTGATTCCTCTTAAGTTATTCATTTACGCTATAATAGCATTACATAGTTAGGTTTTTTTTTTTTTCAATTTTCAATTGAATCTAAATTCTCTTTTATAAGTAATTTGTCTCAATCCTAACGGAAACGTATTACAAATTTGAACATACATAAATAAATGCAGAACCCCTTTTGTAGCATGTAGTATTATGATATATAACGGAAAGCTGTAAACAACTATTTAGTTTGCAAAGATTGCAAGTATGAAAACAACAAATTAATGTATTTCTGCTTTTAACTGCAATAATTAGGAGGAATTTTTCCCAAGAAAATTTTTTCTCCTCACGTTCCCTCGTTTGCCGGACGAGCACTTTACCAATTAAGGTAGCAGAGGACGATAATTCGAGCGTTTAACGAACATGCGTCGATATTAGATCTTGAAATATGCAATCTTTGCATATTTGCCGTCCTGCCGATTTTTCAAGATCTAATATCGACGTATGTTCGGTTAAATGCTCGAATCATCGTCCTCTACTAGCTTAATTGGCAAAGCGCTCGTCCGGTAAACGAGGGGATGTAGGTTCGAATCCTGCGTGAGGAGAACAACTTGGGAAAAAATCCTCCTAATTATTACAGTTAAAAGCAAAAATACATTAATTTGTTAATTATTTAGTTTGTTTAACGTGTATTCAATCTACTATCGCAAGCTCAGTGACGGATCTAGTCCCAAACCTAAACTTCTTGCTCAAACAAATCTCTTGTTTACGGACCGAAATAACACTGAATATTGGGAATCTATAAAGGAAAATTGAATTATTTTGGTTTTTCATCTTATTTGTTTTCTTGCTTTGTGGGATTAGTGGATATTAAAATCTTCAATTCGATAGTAAAGAAATTATTTATTGCGACCGTTTCCCAAAGTGCACTTTGGTCTTCTCAAACTGTGATAATTACAAGTTTAATATACGGCAGACATGGCAACAGGCGAAAAATAAGCAGGATCGTTCATCGCAATAATCAAAGCGGTGTCGTCCTCCACAAACTGATAAAGCTCAGCCTCGGGGATATTGCTTAATAAATGATTATCATATATCAAAAAAAAAACAGAGGTCTCACAACTAAGCCTTGTAGTACTCGTTTTTTATCTATTTTACCTCGATTTACCAATGCACACTCGCTGCTTATGATTAAAAAGATAGAAAACTAATAGGCTGTCAGTTCTCCTGGAATCCGCAATTAGACAATTTGTTTAACAATATTGCGTGATTAGCCTCTTCAAACGCGCGCGTCAAGTCGAAGAAGATCTCCACAACCCGGTGCTGACTATCAACGCTATTCAATATGGTGGATATAGAACAATAAGGGAGCTTCTCGCACGAGCTGTTTCGTAAAAGCCATATTGGAAGATAGTGGTATTCCGGTGCGCACTAAAGAAAGCCAGAAGGCATCCATAAAAGACCTTTTCGAATATTTTTGAGAAGCTCAGTAACAATGATACCAGGCGTTAATTATTAATGTTAAATCGTGCTTCTGAACAGGAACAAGCTCAGCATGTTTTAGATTCTTAGGAAAAAAAGGCTTCCAAAAATATATACTACTATTTATCTAAGAACGTTTCCGCTTAGATTAGACTGAATTAGCGTAATTGAATGAAATTTAATCATACGCTTGAGGACACAAAGGTAATCCCCGATGGAAAGATGAAGCCACTCACTATTTACAAATAGGGAAATAATCAATCATTAAGTTGTAGATAATCACGGAAAAGTTTCGAAAATATAATACACTCCCTTACACGTTTTCCTCTTTTTTAAACAAATGATGACTTTAATGAATTAGAGTATTTCTGCTAATTACTATAATAATTTTAAGAAGGATTTTTCGAAGAAAAGAATTCTCCTTACGCAAGATTCGAACCTACACTCTCGTTTACCGGACGAACGCTTTGCCATTTGAGATAGCGATGAGTGCAGATAGACAAATATTTCATACTGTAAGAAACTTGCAATTTGCAAATGATAACCTTTTCCGATTGTTCGTCTCAACCCGAGAAGAGAAAGGCACTAAAAAAATACGTCTCCTTTTTAAAACAGACAACAACTTGTCATATTGCGGGTCGTAACCCTCCGCTGTGCACACTGCCTAAATTTACAAGGTATGTGTCGTGTTGCTGCCTAAGGCAATACAATCAGCAACAGCACACATACCGTGTAAATTTAGGCAGAATACGCACCGGAAGAATACCACACTCATATAACAAGCCACACAACCAGTAACAGGACAATTAAATTAAATCTACACAGCACGTGCCGTGTTACTAATTGTGTCGCTTGTCATATTCGTGTCGCATCGTGTCGTATCCCTCCGGTGTGAACTCTGCCTAAGGCAGAGTACACACCGAAGAGTGGACTGTCGGTGTGGACTGTTGCCTTGGCAACTTCGAGGCGGTAATATATAGGAACTGGCATATAAAGATGTGAAGGGATCAACGCTGTATATGCGTGAATTGATAATTAATATTTTTACCATAGACATTTGTATATGATAAGCTTGTTTTATTTGCTATTTTTACTGAACCGACCATTTATTAATAGGTATTAAATAATAAGTTAATCATTATTATTTTGTTTTCGTTGATATTGGAACTTAGTATCATAAAAGACAAACTCTTACTACAGCCAGTTATGTTTATTTTGTGTATGAGCACGCCTAGAGGTCTGCTTTTCTATTGTCAGTGTTAGGAAGTTAAACGTAAGAGTATTGTTCTTCGAATCATATAATTTTGTTTTATGACGACCGATAGTAGCCTGCCTCCATATGCAAATCAAACAAACACAAAATCTATAGGATTCAAGTTCATGCACATTACATTATTAAGCAAAGTGACAAAATTAAAAATTGACATGGTAATTTGGTTATATAACAATGAGAAAATACGGTTACAATAACACACATTACATCGGACAAAATTATATTTCTGCTCTTGGTATTACTTAATTTTAATATACAAATTAGGTAATTTATAACCACGCCGAAGACGAAATTTGACTATAGTTGCTGGGAAAATTTTAACGAATAGTGGTATGGATTAAACGACAAAGGAGTGCATGCCTTCTGACTAGGACAAGTGCCAAAAAGGAATTAAAATTGACACGGAATTTCGAAGAGTGTAGAAGTATTAAATATACTTCAGCTCACAGATGTATCCATCTGAAATCAAACTTCTGCAGTGACTTAGTCATCAGTTGAAGCCAACGAAATGCTGCATTCGAACATTTCATCGAAGGGTAAAGTATATAAAATTATATGCGGTAGGGTATCAGAAAAACAAGCAGAGAAAAACTTAGAGGCGTGAAATATTATGACGCAAAGTATTCAGAAATTCTAACTTAATGTTGCCGTAAATTGAAAAACCGCAAACAAACGTAATAGAAACGTCAGAGCCAGAGGCGTTTTGGATGGCAAAACAGAAAATCCGAGTTTTCCAAGATTTGGAAAGCCGTCGAAAGTTTCTTATGAACACAAAAATAACGGCAAAGCGTAACCGGAAAAGGCGCGAGGGAATGGGATCCGCGCGAAAGCGTACAAAAACGTGCGCCCGAAAAACGCAACGTAATTTACAGTTTTGTCCGTGAAAGGTGTATTGTCTTCTTGTTTTATTCAGCACGTTTTATCGGTAATATCGTAAAGAGCACCCCGAGCAATCGTGAAAAAGAGAACGGTTAAAATGTGACCTGTATCTTTGTGAGCCGAATACAAGCGTATCCACCGATCTATTCATACATTTATTTAAAGGATAGAAATAACTATGTAGAGACGTGTCAAAAAGAAAAGAAACCGACTCAATGAATTGCTTGCTTGGATATGTCTGAAAAATATAAAATGGAAATTTGAATGCTACATACAGGGCTATTTTACTATGAGAGCGTTCCTCTGTAATTAGTAAACTGTAACAGAAAAAAGTTTTTATAAATAATTGTAGAATTATGACCTTTCTATAACGTAAAACTATCAGCATTTGTACAGGGTGCTTCGATATCTGGGTACGGCCTTCAACTTTGTTTTCTTAAATACAGTATCCTCACTATTATTGGTTTTTGAAAAATTGGTTTAACAATTAAGATATAGCATATCCTTTTTTGTGGAGATTGTCTGACCTGGAGTCTTTGAAAACACTGCAGCCTCTTGAGTTTTTGCATTTGGTCTCCTATTTCTTTTACCCATTAAACTATATCAGCCATTACAGTATCCTAATACCCTGCACTATCTGTACAGGTCTCTGGCTGCTTGATCGAAGTAACCCTCCGGGTTAATTTTTGGCTTGCTAAAAATTGCCTGTCTTCTTGTGTCCAGACTCGCATTCACACAGAATGTGGTAAGCGTTCTCTATCCTCCCATTACACAGTCTGCATTGTTGTTCCCAATTTTTTGCAAGTGTCCTTCCACTGCGCATTCCCCTGTTAGGAGACCTGTTATTGAGAAGATGATTCCTACTAAGCTGCAGTAGTTCTTCAGCCTTCTTCTTTGATGGTCTCTTAATAAAGGTCTTTCCATGAATTTGCCTTGCTGTGTTTCCTGTCTTCTTTGTGTTTTTTTCGTTTACCCAAAATCGTACATGCTCTCTTGCTGTGTTTTTGGACAGTCTTGGAACATGTTTTGCACCTGTATATGAGACAGGTGATCCCTTCTTTGGTAGCGGCTTTTTCGTTTGTTTCGATATCTTGCCGAATGTCAGAATGTGGGTCGGCACCCACAGCAAAGTGACTTTTTTGCTCTCTGTCAGACTATCCAGTTTTTGAATATTTTCCCAAACCAGTCTTGATTGTATTTTAGGGCTCAGTACCCTCTGTATCGCCTGGTTATCTGTTGAAAATATAGATCCGCTTGTTTTTACAAGCCCTCTGATTGACTTCAGCTGCACAATACGATATTTCATATGCCTCTGCCTGAAAGACCGTAGCATATTTTTCAAGAAGGATGGTGATCATTGTGCTTCTCATCTTACTGTAGATTCCAGCTCCAGCAGTTCTCGGTTTTTGAGCAACCATAAACTAGATCAATTCCTCGAACCTGTCTCCGCAGCTAGATTGATTTCACCGTATCGGTTCCATGATTTTCACCTCGAATTGTCTGTTAAATGTAAATTCGAGACGGAAATAATGTACCCACTTATTCCTTTAGGCCTAAACCTAAATGTTTTTAATTTGCTAAACATTGGGCCACATTGTTTGAGAAATATTTGAAAAAAAATAAGACTTTTGACGAAAAAAATATAAACGTGCACTTTTTTGCATAGCAATAGGCGTAGAAAACAAAAGAGTCTGATATTTTCAAATTCTTGATGCTATGTTAATAGTTAGGAAGGTGTTTTGGTGGTGCTCTAGATTAATAAATAAAAATTAAAATTTTTAATAACCAAGAAAACGAAAACCCCCAAATAATAGGTCGCTGGATTGGAAAATTATGTAGAATCAGAATATAATATAAAATATAATATAAAAGTATAGAGGATGTGAGGGGATAAAATAGGATTTCCTAAAAAATTATAGCATCTAATGTGATAACTAATTGCAAATCGACAGTAAATACCATATTTCGATTTACACGACTCGGGCAGTCGCTGTTCATACTATATACTGCTAGAAGCTCCGATGCCAGGATTGAAGCCGCATTTTTAAATTGTTTCTAGCGAGAAATTGCGCGGACCAATACTTCCTCCGCAATTTATTAAGAAAATATCCTTCAATAAACAGTTATAAGTTGAGCTGGCACACCTTTTTATGTTAAATAATTCTAAACAAACATTCTACATATTCTACAAAAACAGGTTGAGTCAAGTGTTCCCTTTAATCATAACTCGAAAAATATTTGGCCGCTAGGAAAGTTTATTACTATGATTCGCAATTATCCGATCCAGGGGAACCCCATTTCTACTGGAGGGAAATACATGTGCCTGCATCTTAGCAACTAGCGATTACACCGTACATAATTAAAATTTACTTCTTCATTGCGGACCATATAATTCCTTCAGAGAATTGCTTGCGCAATTATCGTTTTTGAAATCCCTCTACAATAGGTTCTAATTTACATAAAGCAAATACACATGAGAATAAATCTCTTTCACTATACGGTTCTTAAGGCTCCTAAGACGTATACTGCAGCATACCTTGATTTCACAAGAGACATGTACTACAACTCGCATCCCCGTTGGGACCACATTTAATTAAATTCGCATATGATTAAGTACCTACTTCTCTATCTATTATTAATAAAAAATCAATAAACATGCAGTCCTATTTAAAATTAGATTTACCTAAATATTACGTTAAATTAGATGTAATAACAACTTCAACAATGATAGCAGTGGTGTGTATATTAACATATGCAAAATAACTTTAAAAAAAATAATAAAAATAATATAAATTATCTGTTATCTGGTAATAACGCAGGATCCAAGAGTCTATAGTATTATTACTTATTTCTTGTAATTTGTTTTATGTCATCTTGGCCGTGGCTGTCTTGACATTTTTTTTTAAATATCCAAAAATTCATTTCTTTTAAATATCTCGGAGATGCTTATCAATAGGTATAGGAACTTAATAAGAAATCGCCCTTATTTTTCGCGTAAAATGATAATAAAAAAGAAGAATAGAGGATTTCATTTTAAATTTTTGGCTTTTCTGCAGTTCTGGACTAATCTCTTATAATTTTGCATGCACACGTTGTATTAGACGCAATAATTATTATATAAAACCTAGATGCGTTTATTTTCAGCCTTCCAATATCCCAGGTGGATTGAAGAAAGCACATATGAAGTAGATATTTAAGTAAGGGTTTACATATATTATTTTTTCATGAAGAATCGAAATATCTTGAAATCATATATCATATATCATTCAAACAAATGAATTTATAGAGTTCCTCACATAAATATTAACTAGCAGTTTAAGGGAAATTCAAAAATTTTAAATAAGAGAGTTGATGACATAAAAAAATAATGATGAAATAATCTGTTTTAAAAAGGAGATGTATTTTTTTAGTGCCTTTCGCTACTCGAGTTGAAAGGAAGAATTAGGAAAGATCATCATTTGCAAATTGCAAGTTTCTTACAATATGAAATATTTGTTTTATCTGCTTTCCTCGCTAGCTCAAATGGTAAAGCGTTCGTCCGGCAAACGAGTGTGTAAGTTCGAATTTTGAGTGAGGAGAATTTATTTCTCAAAAATATTCGAAAAAGTCTTGTATGCACGCTTTCTGGCTTTTTGTAGTGCGCACCGAATATTACTACCTTCCAATATGGCTTTTACTAAACAGCTCGCCCGAGAAGCTCCCTTATTGTTCTATATCTATCATAGTGAAGAACGTTGATCGTGAACAGCGGGTTGTGGCGGTCTTCTTCGACTTGATGCGTGCGTTTGAAGAGGCTAATCACGCAATATAATTAAACAAATTGTGTAATTGCGGAGTCGAGGAAAATAGCTCACAGCTTATTAGTTTGCTGTCTTTTTAATCATAAGCAGAGAGTGTGCATTGGCAAATCCAGGTAAAATAGATAAAAGTAAGAGTACTACAAGACTTAGTTGTGGGACCTCTGGCTTTTTTTCTAATATATTGCTGTGGTCTGGCACCAAGATTTTGTTAATTGAATTGATTTGTTTAAGTTATATTAATTTCATTCAGTTGTACATATTGCGTTCACTTGTATTGTTTATGTTGTTATGTTTTGCGATTTCGTCCGTTGGCGGACAGATCTTTATGCGTTGCAGCGCACGCAGCTGTAGGATTTTTATATCTATGTGATTGTTTAACCTTTTGAGGCCAGTTCTTTGACAAGATGCCGGTGTAAGTACATGTAATTTTATTTTGTTAGCTGCCATTTTCGTATTTCATTTTATTTAAAGATTTGTTTCGCTTAATTTTGAAATTAATTCATCCGTCAAAGAACTCGTTTTATAATAATTGGTATTATATTATTGTGTACACAAATTAGATATAGGATCATTTATTATTTTAGTTCTGGAAGATATATTTAGTTTAGAGTTAATTTTTTTTCGTTTTTTTTTTAATTTTTGCTGATTTGTAATCATTTTTAATCACCTCGGGATGGGCGAATAGAAGATTTGTGCTTATATTTAAGTTTTTCTTTTGATAATTTACTGGAATTGTCCACGTTTAATTTAAGTAGTTCTAACTTTTTTGAAACCACGTGGATTTTCGTGAATAAGAATTATCTTCCTGGACTATATTGTTCTTTTTGCTTTGTTAAAGGATTTGAATTGTCCTTTTGTATATTAGAGTCTAATGCAGTTTTGATTTCGACCAGGACCTTTTGTCCAAGGTTTTTTTTTTCCTGCGTAATTGTATTTAACATTTTTTTTTTAATATAATAAAATTTCTGATTGTTAACGGCATTCAAAATTTCTGTACTTTTATTTTTGTTTAAACTTTTTCAATCTTTGTAGCCATTTGTCGGAGCAAGAAGCTTAGGTTTGAGGCTAGATCCGCCACTGGGCTTGGGATAGTAGATTGAATACATGTTAAGCAAACTAAAGAACTTCGTTTACAGCACATATAGATTGAGGGATATAGTTACCTTTGTTACCCTGCACAACTGCTATACGGCCTGTGTTGCCTGTGTTTTTAAAATGCAGAAACGTATTCTGCGTTGTATGCTGTGGGTAAACGGGGAAACGTCATATAAAGATTATTTGAAAATTTAAAATCCTCACTGTCCCTTCTTTATATATTATTCGAATTCTTATGACGTGTCTCAGGAATGAGAATACATTTAAAAAAAGTTGCTACATAAATTATATATTATCCGGAACAGTAACTAGCTTTCCGTTATATATCATAACACTACATGCTACAAAAGGGGTCCTGCATTTATTTATGTATGTTCAAAATTTATAATACGTTTCCGTTAGAATTGAGACAAATTACTTATAAAAGAGAATTTAGATTCACTTGAAAAAAATCACCTAACTATGTAATGTTGTTATAGCGTAAATGAATAACTTGGGAAGAATTAGGAATTGTTTATATTTCTGCGTATGTTTCTCTGATACTAACCCAGTGGCGGCTAGTGCATACATCACATAGAATGATTCAAGCACGTGTGCTATCGTCCGACATGTTACGAATTTATACGAAGAAATTAGATCATTGTAATGGCCTTTGTAAAACGTAAGCACCAGCCGCCGCTGTACTAACCTATGTCCTTTGTAAATCTACGGTCATAAAATTTATTATTATTATTAATGCTGCAGTTGTAAAAGTAACTTCGAACACAATTTAACCAAAACCAATACTAACAGTTAAATTTGTCACGCACTCTTAGTAAGGCAAATTTAACACAAAATCGCGGATAACTTCATATCACTTCACTACACTGTTGAAAATGTTAACTTTTTTGACTAATTTAATAGTCAGGAAAGGTCCACACTCTTTTCGTGTTATTTTGTCGAGAACTATAGAAGTTTAAATTTGACGAGCAAAGATAGTCAAATTGTCTATTGCTAAGGGGTTATTTTGTCCAACTGACACGTGGAATTATAAAATACTTCTAGTCACATTTTAATTGATCTAGACTAGACAAATTTACTAGCTGTTTAACTAAATGAATGCGATCTATTGGGTGTTTTAATACCATTTTCTAAACACAACGTTTTTTTAATATGGAACTCCTATTTCTAGTGCTATAATATTCTCTCTTTAAGACGTTTTTCTCAATTATAAATATGCAAAACACTTCATTCACAAGTTTTGGTTTCAACTAAACGTATCCTTTTAAAATGATTTTTTGAGAACCATTATAAATTAAGTGAATGTTTATGCTATTTGATTCAAGTCTAAACTAATTGCGCAAATAGATGTTCCAATACATCTTTAAGATGTTGAATTTTTTTATGCCATGGAATTAACGTTTAATAACACGAGGTTACACTTCGCAAGTCAGTCACATTTGGGTGGTTTGTTGGATATGTTAATACGGAGAATCAAACACGAAAACAGATACCGTGCAGTGCAGGTGGTGCGTATAATGCATACTGTATTAGAATAGGTGGGGTTTCTATATTTCTATCCGAGGGAAAATTCTGATTGGTTGACGCTTCTAAATGTCTAGAAAATAGTCAATCCTCATATCTGAACAAAGAATTCGCACGAAATTCTAGTCATTTCTGTTCTATTAAATACGCGTAGTCAACTCGTCTGGCAAAGTTTGGAAAAATCAACACTAAAATATTTGACTAGCGCAAAATTAACGCCAACACCGTAATATTTTCAACAGTGTATATATTTTTGCATTTTCAAGCAGTTCTTTTTTCCATTTTTTCTCACAAATGCAATTTCTTTTTATAAAACAGAAAAGCCAGATGTTTAAAAAAATAAAATCGGCAATATTTTGAGACCATACTTCCACATCTCTTTTAAAACATTGCACCCTTTGATATTCAGCGAAAAGATAATATAAATAAAGAAAACTTGTTTGGCATCATAACGAAAAAATAGGAATAGAAGCAACTCACAAATAAATTGTATGCCGTAATATAAAAGTTTGTGACATATAATCATAACTTTCTTAAACAACATTAATTATTCATATCTAACGATTTGAATTTGTATAAATATATGTGGTTTACTGAGTAGATTAGTTCCTCAACATCGTTAAAAATTCAGGAAAATTTCTGATTTTTAAAGCAATTCGGTGCTCTAACAGCCTCTTGTAAACGAATTAAAAGTTAGCCCCTTTGGACCTCATATTTCCGTTTTAGACGTCGCTTTTAAACTCAATTTCGAACGTATTTGCTGTATTCCTTGTGGCATTTGGCAGTAATCTACGAAGATTCTCATGAATTAATTATGCGCTTTCCGTCGGGTATCCGCTTCTATTCGGGATACGGTAACAGTTTCATCAGTACCGTAGACTTGCATTTCCATCAAAAAGTTGCCGAGTAGTTGAACAATGAGAGTTGGTAGTTTTGTAGTTTCCAGTAACGTTTCCAGTTAATTGTAAAGTTGCTATTAACACTCTTTTAAAAATTTAAAAATAAGTAGTATTTCAAAAAACTTAGACATTTTTCTTGCTTCATATCTTCTATATTAAAGTTTTTCAAACATCAAAGCATGGTGCTCGATTGGAAACCTTGTTTGGTTAATACATCAGAATAATAGTCAGAGTTACCTATAACTCAGACCAACTAATTATTTGAACAATTAATATTGTGATTAATGTAAGGCGATCATACAGAATTACTTCTTCCGACAATAAGATAACTGTATAGTCAAGTTTTTCTTGTGAAATTAAACTAATAATTTTTCATTATAATATTTTCGCAAAAAAAATAATGAATACAGTCTCTCGCAAATTAAAACATTCCATCAACTAAGTTTAGAATTACTGCCAACTTTCCCTAGATGTGCTACCAAATCGTAATATTAAGTATACTTGTTAATTTGGAAATATTGAGAATTAAGTGAATATGAACCGAAAATATATTAAACAAGCAAATACGTAACAGAAATTAGATTTAAAGAAATATCGCCAATTGTTGATACAAATTTAATATTCACAAATTCCATGCTTAAAATTTGAATAGGGAAGATAGGCCTTGTGACCACTCATTCAAAAAGTCTTTTAGTTTTCTTTACGGTAACATGTATCAAAAAGTCATTTTTTTAATCAATAAGCAAAAGGTGCATAATTTACAACCTGTGTAATAAAATAGAATTGGAATAAAATGGTTCAGATTCTATTTTATTAAATATTCAACACGATGACCTCTAACCTCCATACAATAGTACATACAATCATGCTTTAAATCCTTTCCTGGAGGATTTAAAGCCTCCTCCTCCTTGGAATATTTCTGGAGTTAGTCGCCAGCATTCTTCAATATTTTTGGCGTAACTCTTGTAAGGAAGCTGAACGCGTGGCATACACCCTAGACTCAAGATGCCCCCAGAAGAAAAATCAAGTGGTGCAAAATTCGGCGATCTGGCAGGCCATTCTATGGGCCCCTTCGACCAATCTATCGATCGCGAACGTGATGATCCAGATGGATCTTGCCCCAATTCTTCTTTGATCAAAGGATTGATTGTATCGTCCAGCATATTCAAATACATTTGATCATTTAAAGCACCGTCAATGAATAGGGGCCCTATAAGATTATCGCCAATGATACCAATCCATACATTAAGTTTCTATGGCCGTTGTGTGTACGTTTCCCGCGTAATGGGGGTTGGTGTCAATTCAATATCTACAGTTGTGATATTTACTTGTCAAAATCATCGTCATCAATTCGTGTAATAGTGTAAAGTTAAAGGGATGAAATTTGAACTCCTTAGATATTCTACAAACTGATCAACGGCCTTCTCTGGGATATTATACATTTAAACTGTATCGGTGAAAACTCTAGATTCCCATGAAAAGTATGAAGTTTAATATAAAAAAGAAAAGAATACTTAGTTATCAAAAACAAAAAACAAAAACTAAAATACTAACAATTTTCAACATAACGATTGCCATTATTTATACAATTAATAAGGTTTCTCATGAACTTTGCTGTAATTGAGTTTAAAATAAAGTCGAGATAGTCTCTATCTAAAATAATATATTTATTATTTAACCAAATCTTTGCTTAAATATTCTATTATTACTGACATAAAAAATCTAATTATTTTACGCTTTTCTTCCGTCGAATATCCCATATTTAATGAGTGAATACAAAATATTTTTGATGTTACATAAGTTATCATGTAAACGTGTGTTCCTTCGATGGCAATCTCGGATTTTCACTGATACAGTTTAAATGATATACACTGTTGAAAATTTTAACACTTTTTTGACTAATTTAATAGTCAGGAGAGGTCCACACTGTTTTCGTGTTATTTTGTCGAGAACTATAGAAGTTTAAATTTGACGAACAAAGATAGTCAAGTATTTTGTCTATTGCTAAGGGGTTATTTTGTCCAACTAACACATGGAACTATGATATACTTCTAGTCACATTTTATTTGATCTAGACTAGACAAATTTACTAGCTGTTTAACTAAATGAATGCCATCTATTGGATGATTTAACACCGTTTTCTAAACACAACGTCTTTTTAATATGCAACTCCTATTTCTTAGTGCTATAATATTCTCTCTTTAAGACGTTTTCTCAATTATAAATATACAGAACCACTCATTCAAAAGTTTTGGTTTCAAACTAAACGTACTAATTTTAAAAATGATTTTTTGAGACCATTATAAAATTAAGTGAATGTTTATGCTATTTGATTCAAATGTGAACTATTACGTAATAGTTGTTCCCAATACATCTTTAAGATGTTGAAATTTTTTATGCCCACTGGAATTAACGTTTAATAACACAAGGTTACACTTTGCAGGTCAGTCACATTTGGTGGTTTGTTTGGATATGTTAATACGCACTCGAAAACAGATACACGCGCAATGCAGGTGGTGCGTATAATGCAATACTGTATTAGATTAGGTGGGGTTTCTATATTTCTATCCGAGGAAAAATTCTGATTGGTTGATGCTTCTGAATGTCTAGAGAAAATAGTAAATCCTATATCTGAACAAAGAATTCACACACCAAATTCTAGTAATTTCTGTTCTACTAAACACATGTAGTCAATTCGTCTGGCAAAGTTTGTAAAAATCAACACTAAAATATTTGACTAGCGCAAAATTAACGCCAACACCGTAGTATTTTCAACAGTGTAAACTCGAATAATTCAAAAACGGTTTATTTAAGTATCAACATATATGTATTCGAAATCAGTGAAGGAAAGTGTTTCACATTATCTAATAATGTATAAGTAGGGTGTTGCATTTAAAAAAAAAAAACGCAAGTTGTATTCATTTGTCTATTGATTTATAGATAATAGAGCAAAAACCTTATAAGTTTTGTATTTAAAGTGTTTTTCTATCTTAAATAATACAGCCTGTAGGTAGGGGTCAACATATAAACGCACACCTTGTACATAGAGAGAGCATTTGAAGCCATTTCATTCTAATCGTGTTTTATTACGCACTTTTTGCTTAGTAATTAAAAAAATATTTTTTGATACGTGACGGAATGCGGCTACTGCCCCTCCAGGAAAGATTTTAAATTGTCAAGCCCGTCATTTGAATTTACCGCCCTTGATAGTTGACAGGTTTCAATATTTTATGTAAATCACAGGTAAAGAGTTTCAATTGAAATGCCCTGTGTATTACATTGTAAATCTGCAACTTTACTTCAAACATGAGCATTAGTATTGCCTTACAGAATTCTGCTCGCGTATAACTGCTTGTGCATTTAGAACTGAGTGAACTACCAACGATTGTTCCCTCACATCCAGATCCAACACTGAATTTGTTGATATGTAGCACAACATTAAAACGCAAAAAGAATAAGATGTATTTCTCAGAATAACGACACACTTAAGAACCGTCTTTTTAAATTATGTTTCTCATAACGTGCATTCCTTGGCTTTTAATAAAAATAACCATTACCGATTTGTCTGGCCATTCGTGACATACAGTAGCCGAAAAGCGGTTGGATATCAAACTTACAAACAGTAAAATCACTTGTAGATAAATATAAAAACCGAGTTAAGTACAAAAAGGAATAAATATCCTTAATGTTTCCTCTGAGTTTAGACGCTCTTGGGAGGATTACAGGCATTTGGCCAAAACTATGTGTTCCATATACGAGTACTTCACTTACATTACTCGGTTTAGAAAAAAATTCCCTCTCTAAGTACAAGGATGGATTTTCCTTTGGTTATCTTGAGTTTTCTTATACGACTGCGCGAACACACTGATAAATCACTACTTCATGAGACTACAATACAAAAAGCGATAAATCAAAGTTAGTAACTAGACGGCATGGAAATAAGGTTTCGGAATGATTTACAATATAGGAACTTTAAAGCAGAATTCGAAAATACAAAACCTAGTCTTGCGTAATTTACTGGTAGTAATCTCCTATCATTTAGCGCATATTGAAGCAGTGATACCTATTATTTTAGGCGTGCATATATAAAGTTTGTAATATAGTAGTGAAGTTTTCTACAATTATTTGTTCAGAAATACAAATATGACCTATATTTCATTCATGTATATGTTTATACATCGTTCCTCAGGGTTCCTTAGATCAATAGTCCTTTCACCGCAGTGTATAGGACATTGCTTTATGGACAATATCCGGACAATTTGGGTGACAATAAAAGAAATAAAGAAAAAAGAATAAGGTCAGCTAAATTAAAGTGAAGAAAAGGTCCTGACATAAAACACCCCAGTGGTGGGCGGCACATCTAAAAATAAATAGAGCTTTTATACGCATATATACAGCATAGCTATGTTCTATTTCTATTGCACAGAGCTATGCGTATAAAAGCTGGCATGTAAAACAGGAAATAAAACAGATTCAAAGAAGGCTAAAGATCTAATGTATTTACACTTTATATCATGGTCAAGTTATACAAACGATATATTATTCTGTTACCTATAGAATGTATGTACCCGACTTCCAATAATTTACCACAGAACGCCACCAACTCTGCCTATAATTGTTTTCGATTGATTTGTTCGATTTCAACTTATAACTACAGTTAGGAATTGCATTCATAAATGATTCGAATCGTTGTGGATACCACTCCCAATAACTTGTGCGAATAAATGCTTTCAGGCATAACAGGAAGTATTCGCACGTCAGCTAATTCACTTGAAACTTTTTTCGTTCGTGAACGCACAAATAAAACTCGTGTATAAACAAGTAGCATTCACAGCCTACCTTTGCAAACTTTTTCTTGTTTTCTTCATGTCTCGGCACCCAAGTTAGAGACACCGTGTAGTATAGTGCCAATGTATTGAGGAGTTGTCAGTCTCTAACTAGTCATGACCTAGTTACAAGGTTCGAGACTGCCTTGATAGCAGCCTGAGAGAGATTTTCACATTTTCAGTAAAGATAATTTCGGGTGCCATACTGTCCGTAGACATTTGCAGCAATGGCCCGTCCAGTATCGTACCCCTCCAACCCTAATGTTGGGATGCCACAAGTTGTTGGTTTTCAGTCTAAGGATCATTCATAGCCACTGCTTTCACATAAAGCTCTATCGGGGGGTGGCCTACAATGGTCTCTAAAGAAGCGGTCTCTGTGCTGTTCATTGCACCAGCGATTCCTAGCAATCCCCTGTCCCTGGACAGCGGCTAGCAGCTTCACTGCGGACGACACTTCTGTCCTTCTCCACGCGACTACTGCCCTGTATGTTATCGCTGGTCTTGCCACAGCAGTATATAGCGATGATCACCCTCGGCTTTAGTTCCTAGGTTTTACCAGCAACTCTTCTGCAGCGCCAGAATAGTTGCGTAGGCCTGGGCATTGTTTTAACTAAACTTTTTCTTTTTCCAGCTCAGTATCGTATCGAGGGTAACAGGCAGATACTTTACTTCTTTGGTTAATCGTAGCTCCTGCCCAAACAGTCTAATGCCGCCTAGGTCACTGAGTTTCCTTATGTTGGTTAAAGCAACCAACTTGAGGAACTCAGAGTCCTTGTGAAAGGCACCATTCTTCCACCATTCGCAGTGCGTTACGCATGATGCCTGCCGCTACGCCCGGGAACTTCCCTTTAGCTACTATGACAATGCCATCAGCAAACCCCTACGTCCATATTCCTTTGTCGTTTAATTATCTGATGAAATTATCCACGACTAATCTCCACAGTGACAGTACTCCTCCTTGAGGGCAACCTCTAGTGGTCCTCATGGCGTTGCTTTTATCCAGCACTGGATATAGACCACTGTGCTTCTTAGCATGCAGTCAATCCATCTGCTGGTCGTGTGGCTAATGTTCCGGTCCACCTATGCAACCTTAATTGTGAACGCCAAAACTCGTTCAGTGTCTAAAAACGTAAACCAAGGACCGAAACAAGATCGTCGAATGACCAACACACAAAATCTTTTAGTTTGTTTTTGGTACGGTTTAACCAACACTATTTAGTATAAATCAGCTGTTTTGAAGTGCAGCGCAAAAACTGAGATACAAAGGAATAAGTTCACCGCAGATCGACTGATATCTATGTTTATATATAACCTGCTTATTTTTAAATACGTGATGAATACGTGTGTGCAATTGATCGTGATCATTACATAGTTTTATTCTGCACTTTCTTCACATCTTTGACATATGTAATTGAATAAATCTGTACTTGATCGAAAAAGTTTAATACACAGTTCTTAATTGAAAATGGGGGACATTACCACAAAAATGGTAAGATAATCGTTCTAGCTCCCGATATAAGTAATTTTACACCCGTAGGGATAATATTTCATTTAGGTAGGAGAAAATTCGTTGCAGGTGTAAAATTATCTCAATAATGGGAGGTAGAAAAGTTGTCTCCCATTTTTGGGGTAATTTACCCCATTTTATTTTTAAATGAATTGACCTATAAGAGAAATACTGATTCTATTTTAGGGAATACCTCTTTCTCTTTATGCGGGAACACAATGTAGTTTACAGTTGTCTAAAACAATTTTTATTATAGTTTATCTTCCTAAAAGATATATATTGTACGGAATGTACCGTCTGTATTTCCAATCTGATTTTGTTCATTCAAATTCAAATTTGTTAAACAGAAGCCTTGAATATCAAAATACGGCTTACCTATAATTCGCAATAAATGCTGTCAACATGTTTCCTAAAAAGATGGTAAACAATTTCAATTATTCCTCAACTTTTCGTCATTTGCACTTGGTATGAAATCGAGATACATTTTTAGCTGCAATTATCTATATGTCTTTACACTTTGTGGACATATTTTCTATAAGTGTTAATAATAATCAACTTACGCACATACAATAGTACATGTTTAATATACTCTATCACGAAAAGAAACCTCCCATTAATATAAAATACGTCTAAATATTTACAGATATTTACAGATATTGAGGTTAAGCTACCAAATACTGGATTCAATTACAACAATAAATTATTTCGTTACAGCTTGCTACTCCCAATAGGATATACAGATGCGCCAGCTTACTTATTGTGGTAAATTTAACCTCCGTAGTCCGTCCCTACCTAATAAATTCCTGACGAACACCCAAATATGTTCTAATTTGTAATATTGTTACTTATTTAAACTAGGCATACACGGAAAAATTGTTGTCAAAAAACCAACAATTGTAGAACAGTTAACTACAATTGGTCGTGGCAATACGACTGGCTACAACTTATCTAAATGTCTATTACACGATTGTAGCTAACGGATAGTATTTCTATTAAATACAATATTTTTGTAAAGATTACTGAAAAATCTATTCCAAGGGTTGACACAAGAGTGTGTACATTTTAGGTACAGATATTGCACGAAAAATCACCTTATTAGGAAGTAAAATTTAATATAAATTTTCTTACTACTTACTACACTTCTATGTGAAAACATACAACAGGATTGTTTCAGATAACACTACAATTTTGTAGTAAAGAGTACTAGGTGTTGTATCAATAGTAACGCATTTAAATGCGAAATTTTATTCATGTATGAGTAAATAATATAATATTAAAATATAACAGTGTAAATATATTTTTCATATATTATCCAAAAAAAAACAAAAACTTCAACAACACACCATTTAGCAATCAGCAAATCAGCAATAACTCATGGTATGATGTGCAGGCGCATATGACATGACTCTGATTTGATGACCTAAACTGTGTTTATTTACAGAGTTCAGGAGATACCTGTACAATTAAAAAGTATTCTTTGAATTTGGCATCGATTAGTTTTCGAACACCCAATACAAGAAAAGCTCCTTAATGTCATTTGAATTTAAATTCTTTAAGCATTCTTCATTTACTTCGTTACCTAAAACAAAAATGAGTTACAATTAGATAACACGAATGTGTTCTGTGTTATCATAAGCAATTGGAAATAGCGTAGAAATTATACTCTTAGTTATTTTTAAGAAGTATTGTTAGTAAAATTTGAACCATCACCCACTATAAGTTACACAGCCAGCAAGATACAGCTACTAATAGAAATATTTACTTATTGTTGGATTAAATTGAATTTATATTGTTTTCAGTTAAGACAAATATGTTTATATATATTGCCGATATATGTGCCTACTTATGCCTTGCTATAATATTAATCTTTCAATTTGTCTTATCTTTAAACACATCCAGTAGTTTTTCCAGGTTCCACTGTTGCACTTTGATTACAACAAGCTCCTCCATCGCTCCGAAATTAGGTATATCTAAAGGCGCGGGGCCACTGCACGCGAAGCGAAGCTAAGCTCAGCGAAACTAATTTCCTTGAAAATTAGCTCCTATGTAATCTTACGCGGACGCGGCAACTAAAGCTAAGCGAAGCGAAGTTAGGCTAGCGAAGATGCGCGTATGATTACATGGGAACTATTTTCAAGAAAATTAGTTTCGCTGAGCTTAGCTTCTCTTCGCGCGCAGTGGCCCCGCGCCTTAATAGGCGCATTAACCACGTCAACAGCTCAAAATGCTCAACTGGCCGTGTAAACTATGATATAGTTATAAACCTGACTATCCGTTAACAATTTGATGGCGCTGCACTCGAATAACGTCCTCTGACGACTGCAGTATCTCGCCATTGGTGTATTGGAATTAGATCACTTATTTAGAAACAAAAATATCGAAAAAAATAGGAAGTTTTGTGCCAAAAATTGCCATAATCTTGTCGTGTATACCTCGACCCAAACATTGTTGAAAGGAATGTCACAGTTGTGTGAAACTATACAACAAAGGTTTAACCACAATTTTAAAGTATTATTTTCGAAAACAACATGTAATAATTAACAAAAATATGTGATAAGATTACATAATTATGCTAATTACTGCCACAATATTTTCTCTACAATATTGTTCTATATTTTTCCAAGAGATTTTTTTCCGTGTACCTATATCTGTGGTTTTCTTTGAAAACCATAAGTATCCTGCAATCCAGTTAAAGTAATGCCGTTTCCGATGTAAAATATTCCGAATGCACAGTAGAAAGTATGTTAGGACTTGGATAAACAGTGATGTATTACATAAGTATCATTTTTTCTTATGTACATGTATGCGTTAGATAGATGATCTTCGCTTAATTTTTCAGTTATGTGATATACGACATCCAATTTTTTTGCACTGAGTTACATTTCACCACATTACTTCCCAAAACTGTACTGTTAGTGTAACCTCGTTTGTTGAAGAATGCGGTCACTCGAGAGGGTACGCCCGCGGCACTACACTAAAAAACTTTAAATTTTACAAATAATCTGTTCCCTCATTTTAGTTTTTCGTGATTGACTATTGCATTAATTTAATTCTAATCATGCACCTGAGGAAGACATATAATGCCGAAACCGCTAGTAAAGTAATTGTTTAAAAAATGCAGTGAATAAATTTACAATACAAAATTTAATTAGGAAGTACTTAAATTACTCTTTAAACTGTTGAATGGACTAATTATGGACGAAATATTACCATATAAGTTATTATCATATGTACATTGGGGCAATGGCTTTTTTTCAACCTTTTTAATAATAACAATAGATGTATGTATTATATTATGCGATGACGTAACATATTAAATAAACTAAGCTTGAAATACAAACTTATGGTGGAATTCTATGCATAACCGCAACGCCTATATTACGCTATATGGAAGCCTGTAAGAATCCATAATACAAGCTTCTATCTGTATCATCAAAAAGAAGCTATTTTGTTTCTTTCATGGTTTATATATTTTTATGCGAGCGCTTTTGTTGTCATACAACATAAAAAAAGGCGCTGGAATTTTTTTCTTTCTCTTAAAACGACATTACTTTTACAGGTCACGTTTCCTTACTCTTCAGTTATAACTGCACACATTTACTTGCATAACTATAGTTAATATGTACATAAATGAAAGAAGCCGCCACCGCTTAACTGTAGCCATCTCCAAATTCTACATAAAAACATGATCAATATTTTATGTTCTTCTATTCGCCGTAATGAATGTGCTCAAGAAAATAGGTTATCGGGGGTGGCAGGACAATGGCTGTTGGCCTAGCTCCAAAATGTAATGTAAGATTTTCACACTCCAACGCAAATGCCATCCACATTTTATACTGAGAAAATGACAGTTGAATGAATAAAAAAATATATATACAAATCAGCAAAAAAATTATACTTTCTATTTAAAATGATGGAAAACATAGGTACTTAAAATGCAATATTTTACCAGCTAATCCAAAGTATTCCACAAAAGCTTTCAAAATACATGTAATCAAAGATTTCTCTACCTCTACATTATAAGATCATAATAAAATTTACTTCATATAAACTAGTGCTTTATAAATTTCTTCCATTCTTTCCTATCCAGTACTATCTCATTTGCTTCTTTTCATATCGTTTCGTTCCTTTTTAAATTTGTCCTTATTTTGTCGTCCATGGGTCTTTCGCAATTCCTACTGTTTGAACTGAGTAATGAATGTTTTGAGACTTTGGCTAGCTAATTAGTAGTCCTGGCTACTCCTTTTGAACCTGTAGCGTATGTGCCAAAACAAAGCTGACCAATAACAGATTTAAATTTAGCAACTGTAGAGATGACACTTTCATCTACACACTGTAAATAGCCGTTTGTTTTGTTGTTTTTTTTTTTACCTACATGGCGTCTAAATTCATCGCGACTTCATACAGTGTATATGAAATTGACTCGTTAATGAAGCCCGTAGCGTTATATTACCTTACATAAAAGAATTACTGCCTAACTAGTCCAATAATGCAGGCGTTTATCCGAAAATTGATCGAGTGATGGGAATTTATTAGCCTTTCTCATTAGTTTAGACTTATTTTTTGTATTCTACTCGCTAACTAAGATTTCATTGATTAGTGTCTATTAAATGACTAGAAAGGCTACAAAATACGTATTTTCTTGTTTAATATATTTTTACCTTGTTTACTAACGTAATTATTCTAAACTTAGTTAGCCTATTGTTTTAATCTATATGTAGAAAGGAATTATTGTGATATTACAATATTTTTTTTTTTTATATTATTTTACAGTATTTTTACAGTAACCTGGTTTTTGAAATAGGCCAGCTGTATTTATGTTTATGGCGGTTGCGTACTGAAGTTAGGACATTGTTAATTAAATTAGCCGCGACGCGAAGCAGATATTAGAGATTTTTTAGTAAAGCTGCTAAAAAGATTTAGATAGGTTACGGCATGAGATTTAGATAGTTAGTAGGGTAATGTGTATTTATAAATGAATATTTCATACTCTTTAATGGTTTGAATTAGCGTTAAATTATACCTATTAGCATAATTGGGGGTAATTGCGCCACTTTTACTGTTGTTCCACCTCTTACTGCTGCTGGTTCATTCCAGAAACAGTTTTTTTTTATTACGATAACTTTATTTCTATGGGTATTTCCCATGGAGCAGTAACTTTAAGATGGTACAATCATATTATCAATATGTTCATATTCGAAATTAAATTCTAAATCTTTATTGCTTACCATGTTATGTAAAACACAGTATGTCCTATTGAAATGACAGATTCTCCTTGCTTCTTTTAGTTTGACATGATATAGTTGTCTAAAACGCTGTCTTAGTATGTGCTCCAAGAGTAAGGTTTTTCCCATGGTTTTTCCTTACTCTTTGGCGAATGCTGGGGGATAACTAAAGTCGTTCCATGGGCGCATATAATAATAACTGATAGCTGACTGATTTACAGT
This sequence comes from Protaetia brevitarsis, assembly GCA_004143645.1. NCBI lineage: Eukaryota > Metazoa > Arthropoda > Insecta > Coleoptera > Scarabaeidae > Protaetia > Protaetia brevitarsis. Next base: position 3,127,012 of record RXPK01000065.1, read on the forward strand.
AGGCTCGCGATTCTGTGAACTAGTCTCATTTTTGGTTATTCACATAAATCAGTATTCACATAATTACGAGGCTACTGTATTAATTTTTTGTTATTAACAATCATAGGGAAATTATTTAGTTAGGAATCAATATAATATTTAGAATAATAGAGTGTCTTAGTATACCAAAAGTATGTTCCGTTGTCACAGCTATCCTGTGTTTTCTATTAAAATACTTCTATGCCGCAGAGAAATGTCCATTATCTCCATAAGATACCATAAAGTATACAGGGTGTTTCACCAGTAAGAAATTCCTCTATAGCACGTAAACTGTGACAGATAGGAAAAAAAGTTTTTATAAATTGTTGTAGGATTGTAATTTTTCTATAACGCAAAATTATCGCGATTTGTACAGGCTGTTTCGTAACATCGGTACAGCTTTCAACTTTCTTTTTCTATATACAATACCCCCAATATTATTGCATTTTTAAAAACGCCAGAAAATTTAAAAATGACAAGACAGATCTGTAAGATATAACATGCTTTAGTGCTAAACTCACTAAATTTCCAAAATATCTTTGATTTTCTAAAAATTATGTCGCTTGCCCTGTTTGAGAAAAACGATTGTATTTTAATTACCACTTAGAATAAGTGAATCAAATTTTGAAATATCTTAGTACGGACCTACTTATACCTGCAAGTGTGTTTATAGTTGTATTTTAACACACTGGGTGTTCGTTACTCAGTCAACTTCAAACGGGCATATCTTACATTTTTTTGAATATAACATGTTTACATCATTGAATTCCTATTAACAATGCCTTGATTTTTACTAAGCATACTCAATGTCTACCTCTTTGACTTTTCGAGTCAAAGTTTTCGAGTTTTGTGTTATAGCTTGGAATAATCTATAAAACAAAATTGCGATAATTTGTTGGTGTATTATTCTACTCCAATCCCTTACCTAAGAATAATAATTTGTAACTGCATGACAATTACCTTTAACCGTACACATCAACGGTAAGCTTAAAAGTGAAGCTATTATCTTCGTCATTGAAACTTGTGCTGTCTTCCTTATAATGAACACAATACACAACGAAATCATCAGTTTGTAACAAATGTTTTACTACTTCGATTTTATTTATATTTACTCTCAGCTGGCAGTTTGACATCAACACGAAATTTTTGTCAAAAAACGTGTTCGTTGGTAGTTTTATTTCCGGACTGTTCTGTGATGTCAAACTTATTCTGTTCAGAGCAATTCAAAGCAATTCAGAGCAAATAACTAAAACGGTTCAAGTTTTAGGTTGATCGAAGAGATTTATATCCATGCTCTTACCTAAAATACATATATTTATATACGAACATCTGTCGTTAAACTTCACGGCATGAGTGCCGTAGAAAAGGGGAGTATAGTATTGCTACGCAGTTAAGATAAGTATTGGACGAGCAGACACAAGCGCACTCAATATTTACTTCAATGATGTAGACAAAAAACTTACCATATTTTCGATTTTCTAAGCAGATATAAATCCAGAGGCGCCTTAGTTATACTAGTTATTTTATTGTCTTTCTTAGCGCATTGAATAGCAATGCGGTCGGCTTACGAAAGAACTGTCTTTGGCATCAGGGCAAACATATTATTTTTTGCTCGGTCACCTCAAACTTATGAACCGCCTTATGGATAACATACACACCTTCAATCAGACGGCCTGTGAAAATAAGCGGATCTAAATTGCAACAGATAGCCACGCGATACTGAGGGCACTAGCAAACCCCAAGATGTAATCAAGACTGGTTTGGAAATGTATTCGAGGACTGAATAGCGGTACAGATCTCAATAAAATCACTTTTTGAGGATGTCTGGACATTCAGCAATCGAAGGAAACGAAAAAGCCGATGAGTTAGCAAGAAATGGATTATCTGCTTTATATATAGGCCCAGAACCTGTTCTAGGAGTGTCCAAAAGCACAGCACGCGAGCAGGTACGATGTTGGGTCAAAGAGAATAAAAGAGAAATAAAACGAACACTAGAATAATACAACCAGGCAAGCCCATGGTAAAACCTTTATTAAGACATCATCAGAGAAGAGGCTGAAGAACAACTGCACCTCAATAGGAATCATCTTCACATTACTAACAGAATACAGTACACCGAAAGGAGACTTGTTACAAAAAACTGGGATCAACACTGGAGATACCAACTGCAGACTGTGTAATGAGAGGACAGACAATGCTTACCACACATTCTGTGTGAATGTTAAGCTCTGTACGCAAGAAGACAGGCAATTTTGTGCAAGCCAAAAATGAGCCCAGAGAATTAGTTCAGACAGAGACCTATACAGATTAGTGCAGGATAAAATAAAAATCGCTCGCTCAAGTATTACATATGTATTATATAGACGCATATTATGCCTTGCCGATTACCGAATACTACATAAGCTAATGAATGATCGATCATTCATTTGATATAACCGAGTGCAAAAATCGCTCGTTGAGCACATCATTAGTTCTTGGTATATGATTTGTACTAGTTTCAACAAAAAGCTAACGTTTTCATCGGTTGCTTCAAGGATACGCTTATTAGCTTTGTTTGCAAACTGCAGTGGAACCGTTATCCTATATCTTTGTGCTTATAATTTTAATGTTAGGCCTCTAAAAACCTTGGTTGGCAGAGCTTTACCTTCAGTAACTTTTTCAATATTGTTCACCTTACATTTAACTGTTTTTCGTTATCACAAATATTAGATTTGCATATTCCCAATATCCGACACGTACGTCCACTTGGGTTCCACTGTTGTAGTGTATCTATATTTCTCTATTTTTGACATAAATATAGTACCTTATTTTTGTTTGTGAAAGAATTCATTACAAAGCTTAGTAACAAGAGCGCGTGGGACCAAAACACCATCTTGAAATTGTACTTCGAAAAAGTACTTCGAAAGCTTGGGAAAATATCCGACACGTACGTCCACTTGGGTTCCACTGTTGTAGTGTATCTATATTTCTCTATTTTTGACATAAATATAGTACCTTATTTTTGTTTGTGAAAGAATTCATTACAAAGCTTAGTAACAAGAGCGCGTGGGACCAAAACACCATCTTGAAATTGTACTTCGAAAAAGTACTTCGAAAGCTTGGGAAAATATCCGAGTATCATCCAGGCGGAAATACACGCTATTAACCACGCCTGTGGGTTCTGGGTCACACAGGAGTGGAAGGAAACGAAATAACGGATAATTTTTGCAAAACAAGGGGCTGTAATACCATTTGTAGGGCCTGAACCTTTTGCGGAATAAGTAGCAGTAGAATACCAGAAAAACCAATTATTGGGAGAATCTGCGGGGAATGAGATAAGGTAAGTCGCTTCTGGGAGCCAATAATCAGAAGTAGTTTGCAGAATGCATTAACCTGACTAGGAATACTATTCGCATATTAACAAGAGTACTTTCAGGCCATTGCAAACTGAAAGAACATCTGAGTAAGCTTGGATTATCAAAGGAATTTGAATGTAGATCTTGTGGGAAACAGGATGAAACACCCATCCATCTCCTCCAAACTGCGTAGCACTATGCAGTTCAAGGGCGTTGCACCTAGAAGCATGTGAAATCGAAGAGGGTGACTTACCTAACCTGGGCCCTCCTCATATCCTACATTTTTAAAAGGAGTAGGATTGGAAGGCTAGCTGTAAAACAGCAAGAATAAGGGACACAATAGATCTCTTTGGTCGCAGTGTAGTATTCCCTCCATTCATACATACAAACCTACATACCTTATTTTCTATCAAAATAATATTTTTTATGTTTATCTAAGCAATTACGATGGATAAGATAATCATTACACGAATGGAAAAAATATTTTAGGATCTTTTCATGATATAAAAACAATTAACTTTATGTATTTATTATATTGATTTTTCAAACAGTTGATCTAATATCGGGGCCGATACAACCACCACCGTTTAGGCGAACAAAACCCAGATAATTATTTAGTCGTTACAACCAATGATAGTTCTATTTTTATGGCTGGGATATCCGCTAAGTTTATCAGAAAGCCATCAAGCGGAATTACCCCATTGGAACGAGCCAATTTATTCATGAGGTATAGGGATCACGCTCGGAGACGATTAGAGCAAAACTAACCTACCAATAAATCTTCTATCTACTGGACAAGTTGACAACTACTTCGACTATCTCTTCATTGCTCGATAATTATTTTACACAAGTACGGTTTTATTTTGAACTAGTTTCTAGAGAATTAACGTAACGAAATCTGCTTTCCTCCTATTTCTCAAATGCAATTTATATCCCCTCAGTAGGTCTAACCCACATAACAATCACTACAAGAGTCAAGAGTTATTCTTAGTTTGATAGATTTTATTAATTAATCACTGAAGGAGATGAGTACATGTATATTTAGAAAAAAAGATTCTTTAAATCAAAGATATATTTAATGGATTAAAAGCATCTTTTTTCTCAGAGTAGAGCGTGAAATACTGACTCATCCCAAACAATTTAAATCTCAACCAAATATAAAATCAATACAATATTATGCTATACTAAACAAAGTAGTTATGCCGCATACGATCACACTCAACAACTTAAGGTGTCGTGATGGACGATTCCCTAAAAGAGAGAAAATACATGAATGTTATCTGTAAGTGAGTTAGTAAGTGTTTGCTAAGCTATTCGTTAGTTGAGAAATCTAGTAATTATATTGTAGATTGTCATTAAACTTTTTGTCTGACATTTAAAATGTACTAATTAAATACTAATAATGTAAAATAATTATTTCAATTAAATAAAAGAAACGCAAAAGCATACACAAGGAGGGAACGACCCAAAATTTATAATAAATTCGTCAAACGAGCAGAATGATTGTTCCAGCAGTACTGCCTTCAATTTATGACGAAATGCATTTAAATTAGGAGAATCTACTATAAAAGAACGAAGTTTAAGAAATCGATGTAATAAATAAAATTTTTACAAAGAGAGGTGTATGTGTTTGGAAAATGAATATTATTGCAGATACGGGTATTATAAAAATAAATTTCCAACCGATAAGTATGACTATTTCTATGTTTTACATAATACTCAATGACTCATAGATAATCAAAGAATATAAAGTAAGGATTTTATGCGAAACAAACAAGACCGGACAGGGGGCCCTGCCTTTCACTCACCGACTAGCGCATTGCCCACTTTGGCAATTTAAAAATTCCTCATAGGTTTATTGCACTAGTGAAACCCCAGTAAGGAACTAATATCTCATACGTGACTCAAAGAGAGCAAAGTACACTGTTCTTGAAACATGTTTCCCAAGGCTCTGCCTGATGACTCTGAGAGCATAGCAAAAAGATGATAAGCTCCTAGACAAGTGCTGTACATGCCCGACCCACCCCAAGCTGGCATCCACAACAATACCCAAAAATTTTACTTGGGATGAGGGCAAAAGAAGACTGTTATTAATAAATATGTTCATGTTAATTTGGTGTTTATAAAGTGATAATTTCGTTTTATTTGTGTTAAGGATGATCTTATTCTCACCAAACTACACGCAGACTTTAGAAAAGTCAGTATTTACTAAATTTTCCAAACCCTCATACCATTTAAGAGAATTATTGTAATACCCATATAAGAAATCATAAACAGGATATACGGAGGACATTCCAGGCCTAAAACCATAGTGACAACTAGAAACAAACCTGTTGCCTCTAAGATCTTTCTAACTCTTGAATCAACAACTTCCTCCATAACTTTTGACAATGTTGAAAGCACATAGATAGGTCTATAATCTGATAACGTGAAGTTATTCCCACTTTTATGTATGGGAGTTGTTCTAGCAAGTTTGAAACACGAAGAAAAGACAATTTTTTTTTTAATGAAAAGTTAATTAAATCTACTAAGTAATTTATGGACAGAAGAGGTAAGTTAAGTAAAATTTGTGCTGAGATGTCATCGTAACCTTTGGAATTCTTATTTTTAACATTACGTATTATAGTAATGATTTCGTGAAAGGCGAAAGATTTATTCGCATTGAAGAGAATCCAGAGCGTGTGGTAGCCCATATGGCAGCAGCAAAACGTTTGTCAGGTTCCAGCTTGCTGCTAGGCACTGCTCCTTCTGGAATGGACTCGTCGGCGCTAGACACTGCTAGTAACTCCTTAGGGCTTCAATCGAATGAGAAAGGATTACGTGTGGCAGTCTTTATGAGCAGGGACAGATTGAGATTACTCACAGGAATCTTAACTGGGCACTGCGTACTAAATAAACACAGGTACCGCATGGGCCTAGTGAACTCTCCCCTGTGCAGGAAGTGTGTTAGTGCGGAGGAAACTCCTGCTCACCTTCTTGTCATTCGCCCGGCCGTGGACGGTGGAAAGGCAGACGCACTTTGGGGTCCATCGGTTGGACGAACCAAGAGTCAGTAAGTTAACTCTCAGCCAGATTGCGAACTTTTATAGGGTGCAACCTCAGTGAGAGCGCTGAAATGGACATGGGGGCACAATAGATCATTCTGGCCGAGTTGCCTTCTTCGGGTCTACACCCGCCCATCGACACAAAAAAAAAACAAAAAATGATTTCGTGAGTGTCTGTTGGTATAAAAAAAATGACATGATTAAATTCTAAAAAAGACATAGGATCCGTATTTGAGGTAATACAACTAGTTAAATTTATAGCTACATTTGAAAAGTAATTATTTTGGTATTCAACAACACTTGGGTCATCTAGCATTGTATTATTTTCCGAAATATAAATTTGTTCATACATTACCTGGTGAACGTGACCGTCAGTTCACGTACCACTTTCCATGTTTCACTCGATAAATTATTAGATGAATATACCTAAACGTGCACTGTAGAACTTTGTCTTTGATTCATTAGCTACTGCTTTAATAATGCGTATATATTTTTTTATAATGATAGCACAAATCCACAAAAAAAAAAACTCATGCACAGCAAAACTCTTTTATTTTTAATTGATACTTTAATAGTTTTTGCTAACCAGCGCTTTTTCATTGCTTTTTTTCTTAATTTTAATAAAAGGAAATGGATAATCAGTTAAGTTTGAAAAATAGGTAAAATTTTCTTCAACATTATATAATTTTTTTTAATGTCATTATTTTCCGGTCACAATATCTTCGCGTGTTTACGGTAAAAGTTAGATCTGTTCCGCCGATTGAGTACACGGCCACAGTACTCGACACGGGGTATTATCTTGGTTTATTATTGCCGGTTCTTATTTTTAGTATTGACAAAGGCCACCGAGTGCTACAATTGCCTACGTCACATGGTGTTGACCAATCAAGAGAAATCTGCGTAAATTTATGTATTGTTGATGGTTGAAAATAAATATGGACGCGTACGTGCCGCTCCTAGAGACACTTCGCGTCTTTCGTTTTCGTTAAGGTAGGGCTTTACCATGTGCTCCGCGTGTTTTAAATTGCACGGAAAAAAAAATGTCAAAAAACCAGCAATTGTAACTAACTGTGCTACAATTGTTGGTTTTTTGACAAATTTTTTCCGTGTGCGAAACTATGGCATTTCATTATTTTGTTCCTTGTGGTACAAAAACAAGTAACGGAGAGGATTCTACCATTAGAAGTGGCTGTAAGTATCGTTGTATAGTAGTAAAAGTAAATAGTGATGTAAACAATTCTGAAACATTTTCTACGAAAATCTGTATGAATACTTAATTTCCATAATTTGTAGTATTGTAGTATTAATATATTTATTTCCTTTGCAGATATTTGAAGTTTGGACGAGACTACTTAACAGACCAGACATAACAGACATCAAATATAAAAGGCGAACAAGCTATGATGTTTGTGATTTTCATTTCAGTAATAAAATGAAGTTAATTGCAAGGAAGAATAAGATAAATCTTACAGGAGACAGTGTGTCTGATCTGTTACTTCCTCATTGTAAGTTTTCTTTGTTATAAATAGTTGCAAAAATATATCATATTTAAATTTTCTTAGGTAACACTGAGGAATCTGGAGTAAAAATCCACCCACTTGCAGTGCGTTTGTACATTCATTTAATAAGTTGATAAAAAACTTTATGTCAGGTAATTCACCTGGCTTTTTGCGAGGAAAATTAAAACAATGGAGCTTTGACTTCATTGAAATAGTATATACGGACCCCAAATATTATAGAAAGCATCGAGCCTTTCCCACATATGCAGGATGACGAAAAGGATACTTTCCTCGCTTCAACAGAAATTCATGCTTTTGTTGTGGGGTATTTGGCAATTAAGATTTAAAAAAAGGCTGGTCAATGCCAGGAAAACAACACTATCTTAATTGTTGGAAAGGGGTACGGCATAAATAACTTATTAACGCCAAATACTCCGTATTTAAAAGTGTCTGCTAAATGTATGGATGTTTTAAAGTATTTTATACTTCAATATTGCATAAACGATAATACCTTGCCAATATTAATGAATAAATTAAATAAAAATGTATTGTACAATTTTAATTGTTCACAATATAATTTATTCGATTTTTATATGGCTGTTTACTGTTTTCAATTTACATAGATGTACTAAAATGTTAATAATATTTTAAAAAGAGTAGATAAGAATTTTTTACTGATCCCTTAAGTATATTATGAATATTATATGTGTATTGAAAAATAATACCTTTTCAGATTTGTTTATATTATGTATATGCCTCGGGATGTGTAATTATGATCAATATTTATCTCAAGCATATATTATGTACATTATCAGACCATTATAGTGTCATTTCTAACTTGTCTTTTAATCATCTTTGCTCCTAACACTTTTCCAGTTTATTGTTGTGGAAATTAGTTATTTATGTAAAATTGTGAATGGTTTTTACTATTCAGACATATAGTATAGCATATCTATTATATTACTAACCTATGGCACTTATATATACTTATCTACTACTCTATCCCTTCGCACCGCAGCAAGAGATTTAATAGCACAGCGACAAGAATTCTGATTCTAAATTGAACATAATCAATAATAGTGGTTGAAAACTGAGTGATTTTCGTCGGCTCTTGCACATGCATACACACATTATAACTCAAAAATATATCTGTCAGAGAATTGTTCAACCCCAGCCTAGAGCTGTCAGAAGAGGAATCTAAATTGTGAGTCAGTAATATGCTGTCATTCCTACTGAAAACGAAAACTAGATAATAGTAATTCACGTTTGGATAAAAATATTTCGATGTCCCCTCGTTGTGAGCGATATATACAAATCATATACAGTTTAAAATCGGGAAAGTACGGACTCGAACAGGGAAATGCACACTCGAATTCAAATTCTACGTTCAAATAATCGAATTTACTTATTTGGACATAACTAAGTGATTTATGTACTAATATCAAGCTACCACATCCAATATAATTAATTTTAGCGTGAAAAGCTTTTATATTGTAGTTTCCTAGAGAAAAACAGTTCTGATCTTTTCTCTAGTATATACCACGCAGTTCTTATCTAAAATACGGTGTTATTGTTTCGGGTAGCGGCAGTGGCCTATACAATATTCTTATGGTATACAAACAAATATTAATAAGAACTATGGTACAACTGAAATATGTTGAATCATATATTTTTACATGTTTTAACAATTTTCGCAATTTACATTTATGAATCCTTATTTTTTTTTGTGATCAAATGTGCATTCCAAATTAATACTTTTGACCATCTTAACCATACTACCTAGATATAAAGAATGACTACCGCTACCCCAAACATGAGCCATCATTAACAAAGCCGAATTTGTTAATAATAATAACTATGATCATATTGAATACATGAATGTATAAATTAATTTAAAGTTCCAATACACTGTTTAATTACTTAATATGTTTATTTATATCAATGTTCATCAACTAGCACAAATCCATATCTTAAAGCTACCATCAATAATATCTCCTATTGATGGTATCGTATCTCGCATCTAAAATGTCGACTTTTAAAATGAAATATTTCTTAAGTACATACTAACATGAAAATATGTGTATACCTACTTACCCATATCTCTGACTTCAATTTATTTTGTTGACATCAGCTTGTTCTATTTAAATTAGGTACCTCTATCAGCATTGCAACGTTTCGCCCACAGCAACAGGATTAGCGGTTATTTCCGCTTTGAACGTGCATGTACCGTATTTGTAGATCAGTTACACTAAATATTCGCAGTTGTGTGTGCCTGTGTTTCCTCCGCGGGGCCCAAATAAACTACGGAGCATTTGCTTAATGGCGACCCAAAATACACAAGCTTGTTATAGCACGTCTTCAACCGCAGTGCAATTAACAATGTCCCAGCGAAGTCCATGCCACTGCAACGTATATCAACGATAATTTATCATAAAATGTGTGCATGTATTTGTGCAATTACCCCAAAAAGCCCGCCTGTTTGTTTGTGATTATGCTGTCCTTTGAATTTAGATGTAACTATATATGGAACCGAATGGAGGAAATTGAGTAACGATTGTTCCAATATATTACATATTATTCAACTTTTATGCTCGATCGTCCAGATGCGTTTGTATTAAATAGCCACGTACTATAGCTATATATATACTTTGCCCGTATAGATTTTTAGTTTTAATGCAACTCTTCTTAAAAAGAAGAATAGGTTCCACGATGAAACTATAAAATTGCAGCTGGATGTTATAGCGTATTAAGAACTTTCTCTTCCTAGATGTATTGGCTCATGAACAAAACCATTTCCGAGGTCATTAAAATAACAGTAGCTATTTTTAAAGTCCATGATATCTCTACACGTTAGCTTGAGCGTCTACAGACATTATCGATGGCAATACCTCTCTGTCGAAAATCGCAAAATCACAATCTATAGAAAAATCAACAATATTTTCAAATCGATTTTCAGCTGATTTTTTTTCGTGTCATGTCATATCCCGAAAATCGAAACCCGATTTGTGACGGGAGCCACCTTTTACCGCGACTTTAATATAGAAGGATGACAATGTGTACCCTATATACAGGGTGGGCCACCTCATACGGCGCGGTCTTTATATGGAAAAGAATAGAATTTTATGCTAGACTCTTGTATGCACAATTTAAAATTATTTTAAATTATACAGAGTCTTGTAGAAGAAAGATCCACTGCGAGGTTGCTTCTTTTTAATGAAATATCTCGTGTCTAATAACATATTTTAAATCTAAATTGTAATACAAAATTTAAATTTGACTTTTATTGTGTAAAGCTGACCTTAAGCACTCCTAACTATATTTAGCATTCAGCTAAGAGGCTGAGCAATGCAACTAAAATGTTAGTCACGCAGTTATACTAAGTGTTGTATATAATGTATGTATATAAATGGAAGAGTGATATTACACTGGGACCTAAAAGATCTATTGTGTCCCCTGTTCTTGCTGTTTTACAGCTGGCCTTCCAATCCTATTCGTTTCAGAAAGTGTAGGGTATCAGAGGGGCCCAGGCTAGGTAAGTCTCCCTCTTCGAGTTCATATGCTCCCTGGTGTAACGCCCTTGAGTTGCACAATGCTGCGCAATTCGAGAGGAGATGGATGAGTGTTTCATCCTGTTCGCCACAAAATCTACATTCAGATTCCTTTTCGGATCCAAGCTTACTCAGGTGTCCTTTCAAATTACAATGACCTGAAAGTATTCCTGTTAGCATACGAACATTATTCTTACTCAGGTTGATGCATTCTGTAAACCTCTTCTGGTTATAAGTTCCCAGAAGAATTTTACTTTTCCTCATTCCCTGGAGATTTTCTGCTCCATTTATATTTTCAGTTACTTTTTTCAGTATTGCACTGCTATTTAACCCGCAAAAGAGTATACTAAGTGTTAATAAACACTTATTTAAATTTGATGACCTTTGCAGCAAATTAATTTTCATATCATTGACAGAATACCTTGTATCTAATAATGTTATCCAACGTAGGATTTATTTTCTCATGGTTAGCTTTAATTTTTCGAGGACTGCATTCAATATATTTTATTTATTTCTTCTCTAAATGTACTCTATTCACGAGAAAATCGACGCGATTTTGACGATTGGTGAATACGAAGGAAACTGTTGGCTTGCATTAACGGTATACATACAAAAAACATCCGATAGATAACATAAAAAATGCGTTTGAAAGTGTACTTCAAATTCAGCAAACTGTGAGCGTAAAATATGAGAAAACCAACTGACAGAAGTCCATTGCAAGAAATGAAGAAAATTACTTTCTTGTAGTCGAACCTGTTTTAAAAAATCCTCGTACCAGTTAGCACAATATTAACCGGAAAAAGTGTGGTTAGGATTATTAAAAGACACAAATTTTACCCGTACCATATCCAAATCAACAGATTAATAAGAGAGATTTCCAGCATCACCTTGACTTTTTACGCATGGGTTCGGGACAAGCCTTTTAATTATGTGTTATTTTCGGAGAGATGTTCGTCAAACAGAAAAAAATGTGGCTCAATTGGACTGAGTCGTTGCACATTTGCATGCCGATGTTCAAAACCAGCTTGTTGTTGCGCCTGTGTTTTTAATTGATAAGAAAGGGTGGACTACAAAATTGGCCAGAAAGGTCTCCGAATTCGACATACATGCTTTTTTTTTGTGAAAATATATTAAAGTTATAGTATGTATGTTACACCTCCGAATAGCCTAGAAAATACGAAAGAAGAAAAAAATAGCTGCTTTCCAGACTATTATCCCAGATATGTTATCCAACGTAAATCAGTAATTTAAAAAGCAAATCCGTTTGTGTATTGAGAGGGACTGTCGTCATTTTGAACATTTCATTTAGAAATATTATTCATTATTTCAATATTTCTGTTTTTTTTTAGTCTTTATTTTATTTGTTTCTGTCTTGAAATCCATGAATGTAGTATGTAAAAGTGTGTAAAAAGAAAAGCTTCCTTACATTCACCAAAATTTTTCATCGTATTCGAAGACCACATGTTTCGGGTTCAAACGCCATCTTCAGGTCCTTATCACAGTTTATATATTTAAGTAAACATAAATACTACTACGTTGATATCGTAAAAACAAAAGCCTGCTACAAGTTGCTCTGTCCAAGCCCACCTTTACATAAATAAAATATCAATAGATATAGAATCTTTCATTTAAAAACAAAGTAACTTTGCTATGATTCTTTTTTCTCGGACAACAAAAGTCTAGTATTCAACTAAATAAAAAGGACTTCCTGTTCAAAAATATCAGCGCACTATCTAACAATGTTATTATAAAGTTAAAAAAAGGTAAATTTTTTTAATTAGAAATTAAAAATCAGTGATTTAATACTGATTAATAAAATACAATTACAAAAAAAAAATTGAAAGAAGCATTCCTGAGATAACTAGAGATTTGACGTTTAAAAACAATTTAAGTTGCGATATAAAAGTCTTATGAGATTACGGAGTATTCGTAATCAATAAATTAAGCAATAACGCTGATGACTCCAATCAAGGGTTAGCAAGGTGGTAAAAAGCTAAATATATTTTTACTTTGTATTCTGTATTGCCAAATTTTCGACAACCAAGATATTGTTGTCTTCTTCAGGGGAGACTAAGATATAAGAACAATGATAAAAAAGTAAGATAAAATGAAATAAATAATTCAATTACAAATCAATAACAAATAACAGTATAATATTTAGAAATGCCTCCTCTTTTTCATAACATAACAGAGCCTCTTACCTGACCTAGGAATAATGCGCAAAAGATATTTGGTAATGTTGCGGAAGTAGATTCCATTTTTCCTGTGAAGCAATTCCTAATTACACCAGGAACTTCGATTTTTGATATTTATGCCGTATGGACGTCGACATCATTATGCAATACCATAATATTATCACAGCCAACAAAGCCGACATAAGATAAACGTGATCTTCAAAGATTATGTGTTTGTATCAATCTGCATTGATTTCACAATTTACGTCTGTGTCAATGGGACTCTCTTAATTAATTACACCCCATATAGTAATGAAACTGCCAACAAAGATTTTGTGCAGGATTGCATTCTGCGAAATGTGGTTCTGATCGCCTGTGGACGATAAAGTAAGGCTTCCATAATTGTGAATTGTATGTATAATTATTCGCAATTGGGTGTAACAATAATAAGTGCCATGCCTTATCAAAGATAAAGAGAAACTACGTCTACGTAACTACATAGTTTCTATTTACTCTTCAACAAGATAGGATACTGGAAATCCCCTCTTCCAGTATCCTATCTTGTCCTGCGATGTCTTATCAATTCTATTTGTTCTTCATACTTTAAATGTGCTGCTTTGTAATCCAATATTTAACTAGTATAAATATTTTGAGTATTTGTCTGCTGAAGGTTTGGAATCGATGATATCGATCATATAGGTAATCACAAATCTCGATAAAACTCTGGCAGGAAGTTTTGGATCTCCCTAAGTCTCCTTATTATTTTTTTGACAGATCCACTAACTTGTCTCGTATTCAGTAATTCATTTCTAAGATGTGGTGCTGATGTTAGCGCGCGATTTCGCAAAAGTTGCAGTCTCAAATATTGATCATCTCTTGCCGTTGTGCATGTCCTTGACTAGGTCGCCTCTTGTAATTTCCATTCTCATTGTCTCGTCTTACTACTCGAAAGGCAGACGATTGATGGAAAATTAATCTGTGTAATATCCTCTTCTTTGTACCCTTCATTGATTAAACAATTTTAATATAATTTATTACATTTAAATGAGACATCTCACTAATGGAAACTACATACCCGAGTAATAAGGCTTTGGAAATGACATTTTGACAAATAAATCTCGGTTCTTGTTTAGGTCGCCTTGTTAGAGTATGGTAATTTATAACTTTGTGTCATTACCGATTATACACTTATCAAGATTATCTACTTAAACATTATTTTATCTGGACTACAAAAAATCTCAAATGAACTGACTTTTAAAATTATGCAAGTCCTTTGGTTGTAAAGTTTTGTTGTTTGCAACACCGGTTTAGTGTTAACGTATGCTGTGGTACCTACAAGAGTTATTGGACCTAATTTTACGAAGAATTAATTATTGGAAAACGGCAGATTGGAATGCTGAGAACTATTCTGGAATTAATGAATGAATTTATGGTAATCTAAATTAATAAATTCTATTTTCAACAAACCGGAACTTCTGTATATAAATTAACACATGGAGCATATTAAATAGTATTGGAAAATAGGCAAATTGGTACCAATGGTCCAATTAATTGACCGCCACGATCTCCTCTTGTAACCCCACTGGATCTTTTTTAGGGATACTTAAAGAATTCTTTGTACAGACAAAGATACCATAACACACATGAGCTTCAAACTATAATTAGAATTAGGGAGACCTTGGAAGATGTAGATCACCGTAGCTTCACTGTTGTATCAAAATAACGCAATAATATGTGCGGCACTTAAAGTATGAATATCCAAAACAAACACAAACACAACCGCCGTCTTACCCGAAGGCTTGCAGTGGCGCTATTTTTTCCAAAAAGGTAAATAACAACATTGTTGTTACAGATAGGCATACAGTAATTTAAATAAAGTGATGTTATTTTTCTACCTAGAATTTGAAAATGGAACAATAATATAGGGCGTTTTATTTGAAATGACGGAGTAAGCATGCAATCGTCTACTTTTTACACCTAAAATATTTTTAGGTTATGCACCACTGAATCCTATAGAATTTGTACAAAAGACCTTTTCCTAAAATCAAAACTAGAGCTGTAATCAAAGATCATCTCTTCGATGGAACAGCCTGCACATACATTACAAATGCTTTTATCGCGTTTTAAAAATATAACGAGATCAAAATGAATTAAAAGTATCTAAAAAAATTGCATAGTTTGTGTGGTAATCGATAATATACCGGGCGCTCAATTAAAAACATATACTATATATAAATTATTATAACATATAAATTTCTAATTATCTCAAGGATTCTTCAGTTTTATTTCCATCTACATTGCATTTTAATCGCGAATCTTTACTGATTTAACCCAGTTTGTATAGCTTCAATAATAACAAATTTAGCAACAATATGCCAACATTTTTGAATAGGCTATATTAAATAAAATAATTGTTAGCTAATACGAACAACATAAAACTAACTTATATTAAAATTGATAAAAATTTAAAAAAAAAATGTAGAAAAGAACAATACATTAGTTGTCATAGGAATGATATATTACATTACAAAATATAAGGGCTTGTACATCTATATTACTTTTACACCTCAATTATTTGAAAGTATCTGGAAGCTGTGTCGATAACCAACGAAAGATAAGGCAATGCATATTTAGCTACATTACACGATTGGTTTATCGGCAGCAAGTTGGGATATTATGTGTGAACATAGATGGGAAACATTCATAAATAAAACATTTACTTCAGTTTGTGCTACTTACATAAAAGAAAGACGACGCATTAAATATTTTGGATGGATTTAAAACTACTTATAACCTTTAACATTCCAACTAAAAGTAGTTGTCATACATAAATATTATATTTCCTGTATATTCGTAGGTACCTACATCAAATGATGTGCACCCATTTAATTAACTGTAAGTAAAAACAATACGTAGATCCCAAAGCAACATTTTTTTTGTATGATACCGTTAGTAATAAGAACGTATGCAGACAAGAGCATACAATAAAACTAATGTGAGAGAAGGCATGTAATACACCCCATTGCGCAAAAGTGAGATCTCTTGACATCAATAAAAATTGCGGATCATTGTTAATCTTTAAAAAAGAGACCATAAATTTAATTTGCGTAATGGCTGGTCCTGTTCGTGTTGAACAGAGGTGGCAAGACCGAATAATTATCTTTACGGGACGATGAGCCGCATTTCCGCTATTCCATTTCATCGATTACGAGTGCTGGCTGTCCGAGAAATATTTGACAAAGCAGTCGCAAACCCTCCCTTCAGCCATAATTATTATTATTTATCTCGAGACTGGAGACAAGATACAGAAATTGATTTTGTTTCCGATGACTTGTGATCAAAGGAATGAAAATAATTTTATAAAGATGCCATTGTATTGTGAAGCCGTAAATATGGATCTTATTCCCAGGAAAATGCTTAAATAAATAATATCGAAGAAAATAAAGGACATTTGTTTGAAGTTAATGAGATTTTTGAAATATTGGAAAGCACCTTAAGCACAATATTTCTAAGAAAACTAGAATTTATGAACAGAAAGCGACACATGTGCTCGCATATAGTAGTAGTATAACAACAATCAACAGTGTAACAAGATATTTACAACCTGATACAGGACTGAACAAACAAATGACATTCAAGTTGATAAATGTTAAACGACAATTAGTGTGCAACAGAGCCTATAATATAATACCAAAATGGATGTATTTCGTAAGCAGTTACTTCTAGCAATCGGTAAAATGGAAATACGAGGAATACAAAAGAATATACATTAAAGGTGGAACATAAATCTAATTTATAAGATAATAATTTCAAAACTTGCATGCAATGGATGTCTAGATATTCTCAGGTATGAGAGAAAATAACAGATATTCGTAACTGATAAACGCTAGTTATGGACCCAATTGATTATGGATTTAGCGAGGTAAAAGATAAAATACTGCTGTATTCAACTGATTTATTATCTTAGCAAAACTATCGGTTCTGAAGAAAGCCTTTAACAGAGTAGCAAAAAAAAAATAGGTGTAAAGAGGATTCCTTATTAAACCAGAATATTCAAATTTAGAAAGAACGAAAGGCTAAAGGATATAAGATTATTGCCAAAAGTTATCTTGAAGATCCTTCGAAACACGCACTACGAAACACATAAAAACATTGAACTCGGAACAGGGCGATACGATATTTTATTATTAAGGAAAGCACACTAAAAACCTTCTTGGTAAAAATCACTTTTTTTGATAATTTTCCGCACTAAATAGGGGTAAATATACAGAAACTTAAAGAAAATGTCGAAATGTTAGAAATTTTCCTATACAACAAGTATTTTACGTGAAAATTATAGGAAAATTTCTGTTTCTTAGAAAGAAATCTCTAACATTGTAATATTACTAAGAAAAATATTAATATCTCTTAGGAAAAACTTCAAATTTCTTACAATTTGGAAAATTACAATTATGAATATAGTAATTTTCAAGTGATAAGGAAATAAGCAAGGCGCGCGTGCGTTAACTTAGATTGTTCTGGTTCAAGTCAGGTATAGGCAGAAATGGCATGGTGTTCGGCCACACGTGGTTCTGTTTTCTTGTTATTTTAGAACAATTATACTGGTTATTAATAGGAGGTATTAATTCATATTAGAAAGTCTGTTTGTTGTTCTTTTAATGTTTAAAAACCTGTTGTCTGTATGTGAGTACGGTGATAAAGTATAGGATATCAAAAGACCCCAGGTTAGGTAAGTCTCCCTCTTCGATTTCACATTGAGTTGCACAGTGCTACGCAATATGAGAGGAGGTGGATGGGTGTTTCATCCTGTTCCCCACAAAATCTACATTCAGATTCCTTTGTGAATCCAAGCTTACTCAGGTGTCCTTGCAGTTTACTCGTTTAATTTCCCTAGGCATTTCCAAACCATCTTGGAACTGATTTCACGTGAGCGCCTTGATGGCTGCTTGACTATCAGACATGATGATAATCTCCTGCTTTCGATAATTTCTATCAATATTGAACTGGATGCATCTTTCAATAGCGTGTATTTTTGCCTGGAAGATACTGGAGTATTTTCCTAAGCAAGTACTTCACAGTAAGAAATTTGTAACACTAGAACTACACTACGCCGAGTTCATGGAGGTCCCTCTAAATAGTGTAATTTTTTTAACACTACAAGTAGTGTTAGTAGTTAGAAGATATTTAATATGCCTTAGTGTAAATATAGTACATCACTACTAGTGCGAATGTTACTGCTTCTTAGTGTTTATCTAATTTCTTAGTGTAGATCGTAAAGCCACTACTAGTGTGCATTAAACAACATCAATAGAGATTGTTAACTTTAGAAAGAGGTAATTTTCTCCATCAAATGTTTTATCAGTACTACTGTAACGGAAGGAAAGTAAATTAAGTTCATTATTCACTAATAAATAAAGCAACGACCGTGTTCGTTGAGATAAAACGTAATTACTCCGACATAAAATAATTCTTTACATATTACACTTATATAGTATAAAAATAAACTCAAATATTGAAATTAAACGAATCGACAAAACACGAAAGTACTTTTTTGAACATGTTGAACATCTCTATCATCTGCTAACAGATGTTCTTCTACTACGATGCAGTACTCAACAATGCGGCAGTTATTAATCAGAAAATTGATAAGAATCTCGACCTATTTACTTTCTCCTTTCTGATGGTATCCTCCTATAATACAATTCTAAATAAATGTATTGTTTATAATATATGGACAATCACTTACCTTTTAATTTACTGCAGCACGTATTGCTGTGGAATGGCACTCCGGGTTTCGGAAATTTAAATTTGTATTTTTGTTCAGTCCGGATTGGTTTTGTCAGAGCAAGGATAGAGTTTCCGCTATTCTAATATTTGTTTATTTGAAAAGATTTGTTAATGATTTAATTGTTAGTATTATTTATTTGTTCAGTTGTGTAAAGTTAATTTCATTATTTGTACATTTTGCGTACTCCAGTATTGTATATAGTTTATATGCTAGTTTTTTCTTTGCGTTGCGTTGCGGCTTCATCGCACGCAGATGTAAATCTCATGTATATGACTGTGTTACCTTGAGGCCAGTTCAGTTACCAGATTGACGAGCGGGAGTACTGTTTTGTTTTAGTTTTCTTGGTTACCGTTTTTGGTAATTCAATTTTATTTTAAGATGTAGTTCGTTGTTTTGAAATTTTAAAATCGTCCATCTAACAACTCAGTTTATTATAGGGTTTATATCGTTGTACACAATTTATGTAAGGCTCGTTAATAATTTTGTTTTAGAAGTGATCGTGTTTAGAGTTTAAAATTTTCGTTTTTCTTGTATTTTCAATTAATTGTTGTTAATCACCGCGGGTAGGTGAAAAAGAAGCTTGAGCTTTGTATTTTAAATGTCATTTTGATTTGTTTGTTTCTCCACGTTGATTGAATTAAATTTTAGTTTGCTTTGATTTTTGAGACCACGTGAATTTTTTGTGGTTTAAGATTTTCCTTCTAGAACGAATCCACCATTTTGTTTGCTAAAGGATTGCATTGTCCTTTTTAATTGTAAATTCACGAAGGGGTTATTTTAATCCAGACATTCAGTCTTAAGGTTTTTTCCCCTGTTTTGTAATTAAATGTTTTTTTTTCTTTCTTCTTTTAAACAATAAATTTAATGATTGTAAATATCATTTTAAAATTACACAGTTTTTTTTATTTTTGAATCAACCATTTCAATTTTGGGGATTTTAAAGAAAGTCATTTTGCAAACGCCCACTATTACTTTTCATGAAAGTTACTCTGAGATCTAAGAATCTCTTGCGCCCTTTTGACTTTTTATTTGCTGAGCTAGCTAAATTAATTTTGTCATTTTTAATTTCTTTAAACATATATGTTTGTACAATCAGTTCACAGCAGTATGTAATACATAACCTAACCAGAAAAGCGTATTGGCGGCTGATGTACAACCTACATATGTAGGTCTTGTCCACTGAAGCACTGAACACTAAACCGTTACAACTATTCTGGCCAATCACAATGTATCGTAACTGATCATGTGCTATTACAGCGCACGAAATACAATATGCACTCCAAAGAATTGACTATTGTTACACTGATAGAGTATATACTTTACTCTGCCAGTGTTGAATTTTACTAAGTAGTCTGTTAGTGTAATTATTTCACACTAAAAATTTTTTAGTGTAATTATGTACACTACTTTTTTTTAGTGTTAAATCAAAGGGTATAAATACACTACAATTTTAACTCTATTTGATCAACCCTAACACTAAGAACATCAACACTGGCGCTATTTCTTACTGTGTTGGTTCTGGCCCATATATTTCTATTTTCAAATCTGTTACGCACTCTGCTACAATTTGAACTTGAAATATGCGAAACAACTTGCGTGCACGTTGCAATTAATTCAGCATTATCTGTTAAAAATTCACCCACACACTAAAAAATGTAAGTATTTTTTTTAGTAATTTTTTTTTTTGATAATTTATTTATTTATTTTTTTGAGCAATTTTCAACATTCACAATTTCTCAAGAATGGACAAAAGGGGGAAAGTGATTCACTAATAAATAAGTTAAATAAAAGAGAACTTAAATTGGAGTCTTCAGGAACCCAAGAGTTGGAGTAAACTCATAGGAAGGAAGTTATCACTGTAATCACTGTAAATAATGTAACCTGTGAGACAAAACCAAAGTGAGTTGTATTTTTTTTTTTAATAAAATTTCATCTACATCTTCAGATTTCATATTTGTTTTCGATTTCGCACTCTTATCCTAAAGATTATGGCTTACCTATGTAACTTACAACGGGTACTCGTCTTCTGGATTCCTTTTTTGTTTAGTGGTTCTTCATGGTTGAAACTTTGATCCATTTCTTCGCAATATTCAGTAAAGCAATTTTGACAATAGCCGCTTTGTGAAGTGGGATATTTGAATTTGAAGCTATTCACCAATATTATTTAAATCAGAGGAGTTTAGCCGTAATTTGTACCTACAAACAAGTATTCATTATATTCTAAGTATCCAATGAACGTTATCTGTGAAGGTTAGATTGTTGTTAGGTTGGTGTCCGGTTAATTTTATTTCCATGTTTGGTGTTTTTTATTTTGATAATCGACAATTTTACATTTTTCTTGACGTTGATCTGAAGATGGCTTTTTAAAAATCCGAAACTAGTAATCAAATAATAAATATTAGATAAACGAAAGAACGAGTTTTATTACTCATATCTAACCTTCAAGTATTTATTAATTTTTAAATTATTGCCCCATGTTAACTTGTTTTGTCAGCATGCTATATACTTCAACTAAATATAATCTAAATAACTTCAAGCAGATTGATAAATATGGAGTAGAGCATAAACTCAACAAATACGAACACATGCATCAAAAAACAAGATCCGTATATTACCAGCAATCATGTCAGCCAACTATAAACTGAGCATGGAAAGCAGGAGAAGGAACAACATGAAATATCTACAAACATCCTTTCAAACTGTACTGCACTGTTTAACATAAATGTAGTAAGTAAATTTTGAAGCATATGAAATCGAAGTAAGGGATATCTAATATTAGGCTTTCTTGCACTGTAAACTTTTTTAGCAGGAATAAGATTAATTGATTAACAGTAAATGCCTAGTTAGTGTAAATTAACTTAAACATTTACATATGATGTGTATTCAACTAATTAGCTTTAGGTATTATTTATACGAAAGCCCATGCATTTGTATTTATATAAATACATCATTTACTGAATAAATAGTGGAATGAAGAGTATTATAAAATATTAAATATTTCGGTTCAATGAATGTTGCAATAATGAACTCGTAGCAAGCTAAATTGAGGCATTAAGAAATATAAAAAATTAATAAAATGAAGTATAGAGGGTCTGTAACGTGTTCGTTCTACTTATGGTATCTACTTAGTAATGCTAATTAGATGCCTAAGATTTATCCCTTATTGCAAGCAGGTTCAGACGGGATGAGAATATATTGAAAGCGCGCGAGGTGGCTATGAGGGCGCAACAATCTTATTCAGGTAATCTTCCTGTCCAAAACAAGAATTTATGGAAATTGAGCAATTATAAAAGCACCTACCCTCAAATATTAAATAAAGCGGATGTCTTCGTAACTTCCCAAGCAACATCGTTTTGTTAAAGTACCCATATTGTACGTGAAAGTGGTTTAAAAATAATGGTATAAAAATACTTGTTTTTTGTAAACTACTTTCAAGGAATTAAGGTTTTAATACTTTCACACAACAGGTTTTGCAATTGACGGTTAATATACCACCAAGAAATAATGCGATTTTGTAAATATCTTTTGGATAGTTTATGTGGGTGTACCCGAATTGCGGTACTTGGCATCCTTTTACCTGCGCGCGAAAATGGTAACGATAATTCTTTCGTCCAATTGCAGTATGTCGATATAGAAAGAATATAACATCTCTAAGTACTCATTGCAAACGGATTATCTGAATGATGGCAATTATCTCCGCCGCGCTAAACTTCTATTAACTTTAAATAGATAGATAGATAATTTTATTTCAAACAGCCACAAAAAATATAAGTGGGTTGAAACAGGTCCAAAAACAAATTACAAATCAAAAAAGAAAAGTGACATTAACATATACCTATTACATATTGATTCAAAAAAGGTAGTATTTTTATGAGAAAAAAATTAACTAAAAAGCTTATATAATTACTAAAAGTTAAATATTAAGTCACAAATACAACCAGAGATAAATATAGTTCTTAGCAGCAAACTCAGCAACTACATCTTAAAGTAATCCTCAAATTCATAAGGTTCCAAATTAAAGATTTCTTTCTTGAATAATTTCAAATTATTTATATTTTTAATTCGTTGGGGAAGTTTAAAAAACTTTATACTTGAGTAGCAAGGACCTATTTCAAATAAAGACATGGTGTGCAACGGGTAATTATAATTTGTTTGAAATCTTGTATTATGGCAATGGCCTGGCAGAAGATGTTCGTATTTTTCTTTATATTTGAAATTAAAAATTAAGCACTCGTAAATATACAGCGCAACAACTGTCAGTAACCTATTAGTTTTAAATTTCCCAGGACACGATTCCCTCAAAGGAAGGCCAAAAATTATACGTAACACTTGTTTTTGAATTCGAAAATAATACCTGAAGTGTTGCCCCATAACAGGATAGCAAATTTCAGTCTTGATATAAAAACACCATAGTATATAGTAATTAAAACATTTTTTTCACAATATTTACTTAGAATTCTTATGCAATAACTGAGTTGATTTAATTTTTTTACCAATATGTCCAGATAGGAGCTCCAATTTAAGTTTTCATCCATAGTGAGACCCAGAAAGGTAACTGACTTACTTAGAGATAAATTGTCATACATTTTGAAACTGTCAATTCCTATATTAGATTTTTTTGTATGAAATATTATAATTCTAGTCTTGGCTATGTTTAGTAATTGATCATTTTCAAAACTCCATCCATTTCAAAGTTGTGTCTCTTACACCATAGCTTTTTAATTTAAGTAATAACTTATCATGATTTACGCAATCATAAGCTCTAGAGAAGTCAAGGAGAATTCCTAGGGGAATGCTACCACCCTCCAGAGCCTGATAAATTGCGTCCAAGTAGTCAAAAACGGCGGTCTCAATAGATCTACCCTTCATAAACCCATGCTGGTTTGCATAGAATAAATGGTTCTCATTGAAAAAAGCAATAATACGAAAACTTACAATTTTTTCAAAGGTTTTTGAGAAACAAGAAAGAATGCTGATTGGTCTGTAGTTATCTATCAAACGGTCATCACCCTCTTTAAAGATTGGAACAACTACTGCTACTTTTAAACGTTCCGGAAATATTCCGAAAATTAGGGAATTATTAATTATCTTTACTAGAGGCTTTACATGTATGCATTGTTTCAAAAGTGCGGTAGTGACTTCATCATTACCAGGACAACCATTATTCTTAAAATTACTAACAATATTAATGATTTCCTCCTCATTAGTTAATTCTAAAGTTAAAGCTTCATTAACATTTACTAAACTGTGACTAAAAGGTACTTGTGGAATATACTCACATTAAGAGGGTGGGAATTTGTTTTTAATGCTGCATAATTGTTGCTTGCCCTGGATAATTTTTAAATCTCGTAAGTATCCTGATAATAAATCCAGCGGTGAAGTGTGTTGGTGTTGCACATTAAAAGTGCAAAAGTTTTCACTATTGGAATTGACCATATATTTTCGCGTAAATCGGGTGATCATAATCATGTTCCGCTTTTAAATGAGATTTTGAACCGACAGATTATAAGCAACGGTGTGAAGAGGAAAGCACAATCTGCAGTTTCAGGCAGACCACGTAATTTAATTCACCAGGAAGTGACTTTAAAAAAATTCACGCTGGACACCTTATCAGTGGAAGACGTCAGATGTGTCAGCAAAAATATTAGCTACGCACGCTTGAAATTATACCTTAAATTGTCATCTTCTACCACAGAAGTTCATGAATATTTAATTTCAATTCAAATAAAAACTATTGGTGATGAAGATTGTTATATTTTCCTGTAAAAATAATATTAAACGACTCCTCTTCATCATTATTGGTTACTGATGCCTGTTGTATTGTGGCGGTCTGTTCGGCAAAACCTAAAAGCGTATACATTTTGGCTTCTAAACGCTCTGCTATGGAAGAAAAATCTTCTAAGACCAGATTACGC
This sequence comes from Protaetia brevitarsis, assembly GCA_004143645.1. Taxonomy (NCBI): domain Eukaryota; kingdom Metazoa; phylum Arthropoda; class Insecta; order Coleoptera; family Scarabaeidae; genus Protaetia; species Protaetia brevitarsis. Next base: position 3,152,333 of record RXPK01000065.1, read on the forward strand.
ATTGGTTTAATTTAATTTGATGACGCTCATTACTGTTATCGGTTCCTGAAAAATGTTTGATAACATTTGCATGATTTCTTGATATAAGGGTGATTAAAATGTCCTTTTGTATTACTTCAAACAATATTATAATAATACAACATTGAATTTTATGACTATGCTTGTGTGACAATATATACACAGGTAGGCATAAATGTAGATATTTTTCACATTTAAATTGAATTTCGACATCGATGTCATCTTGAACAAATATCCAAAGAATAAAGGAAAATTAGGCCATGAGTCATGAAATTAATATTCTTATAATATATTCTTATTAATTATAACAATGATTTTTTTTAATTTATTTTAAAATTTATTGAAAAATCTTGATACCCTATAATTAACACTGAGAAAAACTTAAACATCAAACACTTAATTATTCAGAGTTTCTGAATTATAAAAATTCAAATTATACTATACGCTCGTAGCAAATATAAACTATAACTTTCTGAACTAGACGCATTGACTTATCATGTTCATTTTGTCAACTTTTAGTGTAAAAAATTAGTTAGAATTATATGCAACTATTGCGGCAGTTTAATACATGCTCTTTTTGATTTATTGTAAGTGTCGTTCACTACAGTACTCGCAAGAAGAGTATTTATACGGTGCAGCTAGTAAATCGAATGGAAAGTACTAAAAAATATTGTACCGGATACTCGGCATGGCTAGGCACGTCTCCATTTGATTCCTCTCTACACAGTTCGGTTAGGATTATAAACTATAGATATTCCTAAAGCAACAACGCATATCTACTAAAAGATATAGAAATAGGTAGTACTTACTTTTGCATGAAAGATGTTTCAAACAGCTCAAACACAGCACAAACGCACACGATACAACAAAACAATGACAGTGGTGCCAGAATAGCGCGAAAAAAGTCAATACTCGATAAACGATTGAAGCCGAATCACTCCGGAAATACACGAGGCCACCGTAAATGATGCAATAACCTTGTTGCAACGTTTTCATTGTGAAGGTTCTGTAAACCTTGTTGCCGTAAATGCTACAGCAACCTTGTCTCAAGGTTCATACTGTTACGCTTATTGCCGCAACTGATACATAACGTTGTCATAACCTTTTACTGTCAAGCTTGTCGTTGACAATTGAAAGTTAAGCAAGTAGAAAGCTTGTCGCAAGCTTACATGTTATCTGGGCTTGTACAACTTGGTCCAATTTATCGTAAACTTGAACGAATGTGTATACTCATCGCTCTGTTAATTGAATCTTGTGTCCGGTCGGTAGACTATTAAAGTAACAATTTTATTATTGAAAATAATTTGGAATACTTTTATGACCTCTATCATGAACAATCATGTTTTTGGAATATAAAATCCCATTTACACTTAGGTAGTACTAAATTAACATGGGTTTGCATTCACAAAAATCATAATATCTTATCGATAACTACAATTATACTGTAAACCCTAAGTAAATTTGCCCTACAAATTATGTTAAATCTCATTTTCCACAAATACATTTATAAATATTGCATTTATGACCTAAATATCTCATTAGTACAATATGCTGGAATATTTATCTGTATTGAACAAATACATAGAATAAATATTACAATAGTATTGTAATGTGTATTGGAATTTAATGTTGAATTACTTATACAGACTTTTTTGCATGAAAGACTCCCAATTCTGGAAATAATCAAGTTACACTACTAGTAAACGTTGCTTCAAAATAGCAATTTAATCGCAGTTAAACATTCTGCAACTTGGCATTTACATTTTAAGTGAACTGATCCAAGCCTCAATTAAAACCTCTAGACCTGCAAAAAGGTTTATTCGGGTTTCTTTTGATGTTAATTACCTAAACTCGGTGCCTGTTTTTCGTGGAAATAAATGTAAGAGTTCAAAAAAAATCTTCCACCGGTTGAGGGTATTTACATGCAAAAATTAACCGCTTTAATTTCCTTAAGTTTTGTGTATGTATCACCTACTATTATCCGCTGCTTGGTTTATAGTTTTGAATTCAATTATAAGTCAAGTTCCTCGGAGACTAACATAGTGATTGATCTGCGGGTTGGTCAGTCAGCAACTAATATTTAACTAAACTTTTTCATTTATACAGTTAAACTTATACCGAATAATGTATAATTGAAATTTTAATTACATGTTGAAGTATTCAAAAATAAAATCATTTTATAAATTTATTTAACATTAACGGTGAATAGTTTATAAGCCCTATTATCAAACATCACGGCAACTAGTACTTCAATTCAAATGGACGTTTAGAAAATCTATTTCGATTCTGGAGAGATGGTTTACGCTCGTCTTTTTAGTATGATTGAGCGCCAAAGGCAGATAATCTGCGGAAGTATGCAAAAGTAATTGGAATTCCGACATTGAAATCGCCGAACGCGCAACAATTTTCCTTTATAAATGATTGAAGATATCGAAAGCTAAAGCTTTTAATGGAAAAAAGTTCTTTTATCCTAATAATTTGATGGGATTTCCAGTTCGAAACGCCGCGTTCGTCTTAAAACGAAATTCCGATGGTTCCAACTTTGAATGATAGACAATAAATAAAAGATTTATATTTTAATTTTAACCATAAAGTTTTATAAACATTGATATGACTTAATCTATAGTGTCCCAGGGGATTGGCGTAATGTATGTTGATATTGAAATAATAACATTGATATGATTTACTTGCAGATATATAAATATAATCTGTAGTCACAAAAAAGTTTAATATTGAGTTTATTGCCGCTAAACTTAAGAAGACGATCATAAGCCAAGTTTTGCAGTCGAATGTAAGATACCAATCTTGCGATTAACTAAACTGAAATAAAGAATATGTTTGTAGTGTAGAATACATTCGCAATGGCTCGGCAACAATTAACTTTCATTTTCAATAAATGTAACGTAATACATTTATAATATAAATGTTGGTTTACGATTCTTGCTATATCACCCAATAAATACACTGAAAGAAGAATTTATTTCAAAATAATAAGCCTTCAAGATACTATCATAGTGTCAAGGAAATTATTAACTTTGCATGTTGTCTAACATATATTTTCTGCCATCTTCCTTGCTTCTACCCATTCGTTGTTTCTTTTCTGTAATATTTTTCCTATCACATCGTCCCAAGTTTGCCTAGGTCTTCCCGGCTTCCTATTTTTCTGTATTCTCGCCTCCCATATCTTTCTTACTAGCCTCGATGCTTCCATTCTCAATAGATGTTCCCACCATTCTAACTGCTTTTCTTCTATAAATTCTAGAGTCGATTTTATGTTTAGGTCTTTTGTTATATCTATGCTTCTGATTTTGTCTTTCTTCGTCACTCCTCGAACTCTTCTCAGGAACTTCATTTCTGCTGGTTGTATCTTACTTTTTTGTTTTTCATTTAGTATCCATGATTCGTAGCCGTAAGTTAGTACGGGTCTAACAATTGATTTAAATACTTTAATTTTGGTTTTTTGTGATATTTCTTTTTATTTATGAATTATTTGCATAGTATAGTACAATTAATTGTTTCCTCAACCCTTTCATTTATTTCTGCTTCTGTGTTCCATTTTCGTCTAGTGTACTCCTAGATATTTGAATGTATTAACTTGTTGTATATTCTCTCCGTCAATCTCTATTTTAAGTTCTATGTTTTCATTTCCTATGGCCATCACTTTTGTTTTGTTTATTTTTAGCTTCATTCCATTTTGTTCTAGTTCTTTATACCATATATTGATATTGTGTTGCAAATCTGTCTCGTTTTCGGCAACTATAACGATATCATCTGCAATCACTCCTTCCGAGATTTCTACTTTTTGTAAGTTGTAATATCCAACACAAAATTTCTTACTTTTTTTGGTACATTTCTTAATAATATCGTCCATAAAAATTATGAACATTGTGTTGTGAAGGTATCTGATACATTATTATTTGCTATCACTGCGTTAACATTGTTGTTATACACTTTTGTAATTATTCTTATAGTTTTATCGTTTATGTTCCTTTCTTTTAAAGTATTCCATAGTTTTTCTCTTGGACTTTATCGAACGCTTTTCGAGATCTATGAAAGCCATAACACCTTCCGCTTTTCTTTTATTGCTTTTTCTGTAATTTGTTTAATGGAAAAATATGATCTTCTGGTGCTATTACCGCGCCTGAATCCTTCGAAGATTTTCCAAGGTATCTTCAATTGCTTCTCTCAGGTGTTTCTGTAGTATTTGTTCAAAAATTTTCATGGCTGTGCTTATTAAGGATACGCCTCGGTAATTATTACAGTTCTTTTTATCTCCCTTCTTGAAAATCGGATATATATTATTCAATGTTTCAGTTTTACATAAATGAAACCAACTTCATACTACCAAAATACCTTAGTTTTTTTTGTTATATTAGAGTATGTTGGCAATTTTTTAATCTTATTGTTAGTAACAACTATTTCTCTAGAGCTAACGCACAAATCCCATTTACTATGTGCCGAGTGTTCACTAACAACCACCTAGTTGCAGGCATAAAATTTTCTCTTAGGTCTTTGTCAATATCGGTGACAAATCTGAATGAATTACAATGCAATGTCTCTGCAAGTAGTGTGCGCACCCACTTTGCAAACAGAATTAATGACGTGCTTTACAACGACTATAAATTTAATTAAGTTTGGCCCATCTCAATGTTTTGTAATTTTAACTCTGCTTTGCTCGATATGCAAGCATCTCTTTATTATTAAAAAAAAAAACTTTGGAACTAAATAATATAAATTCGATTCAATGGCGTTTAAGATACTTCTCGTAAAATTTCTGCAGCGGCAATATAAAACACGGACAATTTACCCAGAATTATAAATTACTTCCACAAAAACGCAAACATTAACAAAAATTCTGCAACGGTAAGACCGAAACACATTTGTGTGGAGCGTTGCAATGGTAGATAAATGATACAAACGAATAAGTACTATTTGTTTACGTTTTGGACCTCGCATTAAACTTTTTTAAATGCCGGAAGCCGCCACTAAATTACCTCGCACTTAAAGAAAAATTATCTATGGAGCTTTGTTAATAAGAGCGCATTATAGAAACGAAGCCGGGAGACATCATTTGTAAGTCCTTTAATTGATGGCAGAGGGCGGCTGAATAATATCTTACAATGGCCAGCACATATATTAAAGACAGAGCAATGATAACAGATTCAGAGATGTAATAGCAAACACTAATTCGCACCTGGATGAAACAAAAAAAAAGACAAAAATGGATGGCAGGAACCATTAACTCATTAATGGTTCCTGCCTATTGATTTTCCTCAGAAAATAGCAAAAAAAAAAAACAAATGGACTGGTATCAATGCCTAAGAATTCGAATGCAATCAAGCATCAAGCTCAACACTAATGTTTATATAAAATACAGAAATAAGATTAAAAAGTGTGAAATAAGTGATAGGATAAGAGATAGAACGTATAAAATTAAGTTAATGGATAATGATCAAACAATTAATAGAGATAGAACCTTCTCAGCTCCAATACCAGCTATATGATCTAAAACGGAAGACAGAGAAGGTGATATGGGGAGTGATATAAAAATATTTATTGTTTTTCAACTAAGTATAAGGACACACAAGAGTTAGTAGAAAATAATGCAGAACTAAGTTTCAGCTGCATGTTATTATATCATTACTATAAACGTAGTTAAATGACGTAGTAATATTTCCGTTAATGTCAATATATGCATCGGTTTTTACAACACGGCAGGAATAATTATATCCGCCGGCATTTTCGACATCCCTCAAGATTTTACATACTGTTGTTATTGAAACTAATAAGCAAACTTTCAAACTTATAAAAAAAACACATTTATTTGCTCCTCCACTACTGCCAAGGTTCTTCAAAAATTGGAGGTAAAAATTGCTAGTATAACAATTTCCGCTAATTCTAAAACAGTTACGATTCATGATGAAAAACACTTGGAAATGTCTGAAGAACCTGATGTTTTCAGTTTGACTGAACTTCTGTTTATACAGATATAGACCAGCCTTTCTATGACAGATATAATCAGCGAAGAAATAAGACAAATAGAATCACTTGAGTTAGTACTACACCAGTATTCTAGCACCAAATGCCTCAGCTTCCTTCTTTAATTTACATCAATCATAAAGAACGTGTGTTAGAGGGAGAAGTACGATTTGAATTGAAATGGCGACTATACACAGAAAAAAAATGTTTTAAATTTACAAACAATTATAAAGTTTCGTACAAGAAGTTGTTGAACATATATGGACGAGCACAACTTGTATTAAAATTTTCCACAAAATTGTTGACGAAGCTTATCCCATTTTTGCAACAAAATGCACACTTTTGCTATACAATTTATGTTGACATAACCTATATATTTCAGTAGGATTAAGTGCAATCACCTGTTGCAAATAGTACGTTTAAGCAAGTAGTATTAGTTGTAACTAATCGCCAACTAAATATTTACAACATTTTTACTACTATTAGAAATCTGTGTAGTGAAATGACATTAAGATTTTGCGTACAGATTAACTACGGCTGCTATTTGCTGTATTAATGTGCTTTTTTTGAAGCATATTGTGTTTTGTTGCACATTTTGTTGACATGACTACCCTACCTATAAAAGGAGCATAAACTGCATATTGCTTGCCGAAAATGCAATAGTGAATTCTCTTTGGGCACAGCAAAGCTGGACTGTTGTATCAAGGAATAAAGGGTCCTTAATTTGAGAAGTTTTGATATCATTAATTTATTTTGTTCTGTTGTTCTCACGTTTGCGAATTCTTCTTCGCCGGTATACGATGTTTTTCTGGTAAATACACCAATCAACATCTTATAACCGTGTTTGAGTGAAATAGGAGAAGCGCCATCTTTACAACAATGGCTGTAACACATATACCTATTGAACGTAACTATATGGGTAGTAAACTTCGCCATAATAATAATGTTTTGATCAGAGAACCTGTTTACAAAAGTTAGAGCTAGGTTTGGAAAAACAAGTAATTTGAACATAATAATTACATTAAATTTAACTACAATTGTGGTTAGCGTAATCCTTATTTCTTATTGATTATTCACTTTTTATTGAGAGTACTTTTTCTTAATTTTGGCAATATCTCTAAAATAAACGAGATTTATTAGTTTGAAGATTTATTTTTTGATTTCATTAACGACAATATGTAAATCTTGAGGGATGTCGAAGATGTTGGCAGGTGGCGTATATTATTCTACCAGGTCGCAGCGAGCACGTCTTAACATTGCTTTTTCCTTCAAAATCTTAAATTTGAGCATTTCAAGATCTTGGCAAACCTACGTCCTTTTTAATATTAGCGGCAATCAGAATATTGCAATTATAGTTAATTAATTTGCAATTAATCATGGTGACTATGTTCCAGTGCTATAAGCATCATATGGAATTTATTATATTACCGTGTAAATATTGTAAACATTTCATATTTTCAGAGATGTGTACAATATTCTAACCCTTATTTCTTTTTTTTGTACCTGTGTCTACGAACCGCTTCTAAGTTGTTCAAATTTCGCACCAAATAAAAATACTATACATTTTCGTGCGGATTTTTCTCTGTGTACTATCACGTAATTGCTTTTACAACGTTACCAATTGAATATATAGCACGCCCGAATTCTTTCATATGCCTGTTTACCATTTGCAGAGCTTGCGGTTAACTTTATTTTTATTTATTTTACAATGGTAGATATAAATTTAATCATGTTGCATTTTAAAATTTGTTTTTATAGAAATGCTTAAAAGACAAGAATTAATACACATTACAAAAACTCTTAATGTTGTAATTTAAATGGTTTTCTTACTAGCAGTACTTCTTTCAAGATAAGAACGTAAAAATTTCTGTCGTCCAATGTGATTGATACATTGAAGACTATCTTTTATTTTAGTGAACTTGGAACGTATTCAGGTACTAATAATAATATAATAACATCTTAAGCACATTTCTTCCTTGTTACTACGACTAATACCGGGCGCTTTTGCGAGTTCCTTACTTTATACTGAAAAGAAGGAAATTTTTATACAAATACGCGCTTGACGATCAATCAAAAGTGTCTATATTTTTTTCTTATCTCTTTCGTATGCCTTCATGTTAAGCGGCTATTGTACGGACGTAAATCGTTTAAGTAAATGAGGGTTCAATCAGTTTACATATCATCGTGTCTTATACTAGAACTAATAGAAGTGTTATGAATATAAAGAATCATCATGATAATGAGAGAAAAGAATCCCTTTGTTAGGAAGCAAGCACAGACTAACCAAACAAATATGCCCTATCCATTAACGTGCATATAGTGCAAATACGGGTAATACGAACCATACCTCATTCTAATAATTACAAAAGTTAATTAATTTGTAAGAAAATTTGTTGACTGCAGTTAAGTGGTCTGCTTTGTGTGATAGGTTCAGGCTGTTCCCAATCATTTGCTATATCAGTATGTCCCTTGACAACCATCCGTTCAACGCTAATCGCCTCGTCTAGAAGAGTCCCTTAACACTTACGCAACTTACATATATTTATAATTTATATGTTGTACGTACTATGTAATTGAAATTTTTAATTCTGTTATTGTTTTGACGAAACTGATGTCAATTGTGATCCATGGTTAAAAATAAACATTACATTACGTAAAAAGTAAGTATATTCCTCTAATTTTATTCATAAATGCACTAATGCATTAGTGGATTTATAAAGAACTTTTACTTCAATATCTTACGTTAAAAAAAGTGCGATTAAGGTGTAAATTAAAAAAATACCACACAAGAGTCCTCTACGCCTTCTAACTATTCTTAAAAAAAAATTGCACAAGCGCCTTGTTTCTTAAGCTTAGACTCATCTGATAAAACCGTTCTTATCAATACTATTATTATATTTTAAGTCAATTCGTTTTCTATCCACCCCAAAAATTATTTTTGCAGCTAATGATATTAAACTTTGCAAAATTCAAAATCGTCACCTACATTATTGCTAGCCACTTGAAAATGACTTACGCTTACGGGTATATTCTAGTTGAAAACCAAAGTTTTTCACATATTACTACTTTGCATTACCTAATAACGAATTTTTAATTTAATTCAAATGCATTCAAAAATAAACGCTAGTGCTAATACGAGCCTGACATTTCCAAGTACAAATTAAATTTTACGAAGGATGAGGTAGCAATGGAGTTCATTTAATAAAGTATGAGGGAACTTTTACCACCGAAGTTAAGCGTGCAGAAAGGTTTTTTAGTTACAGAATAATTAAAACAAGTAGAAATTATACAGACAAAAAAAAACACAGAAACAATCCCAACAGAAGTTTGCAAAGAAAATTTAATAAAGAGATATAACGGTTAAAAGAGGACAAATTAAAAAGCAGGAGAACGACGCTTCAAGATTAGCAAGCGTCGGAATTAAAACTAAAAGTTACAAGAAAGAATTATACAAATAAAAGTGGATGTTATGGGGAACTCTTATTAGAGCGAAAGTATAAAAAATGGAAAAGAACACTTCGCTACCTTCGTTATTATTTAAACGATCTATCATTATTATTTTGATTAATGCGACTTAAACTAGTATACACAGAAAAAAACGATTGTGTTTTAAACTGTTGATTAAACTATTTAACAATAGTTACACTAGCGACACTTCAATGTACGACCTACAGCAAAAATAGAGGCTGAAAAGTTAGCATGGTAGTAGACGACTTATTCATTCACTGCTCTCGAAATATTAAACCAGATGTCTCTCGTTTTTTTGTAGTAAATCTCCTTTAAATTAAGGAAAATCAGTAAAATAACATAGAAAAAATTGATTTATAAAATGAGAGATTCAAATAATCAAAGCGCATACTGTGCTGCCGACTACCTCGTTAGCACAATTCAAGTTTTCATTACTTTACCTCAGATAATATATTGTATACAAACAATGTTTTTTTTCTTTACACGCCTACAGCTTTCCAATATGTTTTGTTTAATCGCAATTGCTCAAATATTTTTTTCATATTAACATAACAAGAATTAATATTATAAAACTAATCTTAATTATTAATTTAAACCTGCATTTTTATAAAGCTATCACTACTGTTCAATTTACACTAATTCAAATTTTGTATTCTTTGAAAAATATTGTGACTTTAGGAAAAATCTTTGAAACTATGAATTATATTCGAAATATATTTTTGTTTTATTATATTAAGTGAACATACATTACTATAACTATAAAAATTTCTACGATGTAGAGCTTTCGTTCTGATATCTAATAAAAATCAGGTTTGATGCATCCTCGCCATACCCTTATTATTAATGTTAAAGAATGAAGGCCGAAGCGAATTTAAAAAAATAAATAATCATCAGACATTAATTAAAAAAATATAAGCAATTTGGGTAACGCTGCGAGAAAACAAACATGCATTCTTCAATAATGAATACTACAAATTCTCTGCATTTAATCAATTAATTGGCGACACCGCACTCGAAAAATGGCAGTGTAAATCCTTATTACATTTTAATATCTTGCATTAGGCTGTCGCAATTTAGTTAATGTTCAGTAAATTGAAAATGTTTCATTCATAACGAAGTATATCTTTACTATTCGTATAGCTAAGTATATACTAAATCTTCATCGATCCATTGATATTTTCAATTATTTGCATACGTATAAAGAATAAAGTAATAAACCATGAATTTATTCTATACTTAACATCCCTTGTTTAGTTCCTAGGTCGTAGTTCAACTGTAAATGAAAATACCTTAAAACCATTTAATAACACTTACGCATCAAATACTCCACATCAAATACATTTATTCCTACGCAACAATAATCAAATAATAAGAGATGCATTCAACTTCTCACATTAAAAATCCGTCTACGCTTTTTAAATACCAGACAAGAGACCGCACATCTGTGTTTACATATTTCAATCGGCCAGTTACTGTATAAATCTGTCTACTATCACGCTAAAGATATGGGCTTTATTTTACCCTGTAGGTCGTACAATTAGAAAGTGTCGCTAGTGTACCTGTACTCAATCAAATAGATAATTCGGTTATAAGATTTATTTGAAGCAACATTTGTATATTATTAATTTAACTAAATGTTTACATTGAAGTAAAAATAAATACCGTATTTTGTTTTCTTATAACAGTTTTCTTCCCATATAGTATAGCAAATACGTTAACTATCTTAAAAAAAATAATTTTAATACACAAGATGAAAAACGGATTAATAAAAACCAACACCAAACTAAAAAACAATAGAGAAACACATAACCACAACACAAGAGGACATTCACATATAAGAATAGTCAGCAATAAGTATAAAAAAATTCCTAACACAGAAGCTGCTGAACAATATAATAAACTGCCAACAGAGATTAAACAATTAAACCACACACAGTTGATCCTTGCAATCCACTCCGAATAAACGGGGCAAGCGCTTGGCGTTTACAACTTATCCACATGTCCTTCTCCATGTGTGATAAATATGGAGATAACTATATTTTTTTAAATAACCGATTCATTTTTATTTTCATTCAAATATAATCACGGCATTTAGTTAAATCAACGCAGTTTATTTGTTTAAAGCAAAATACTTCTAACCATTCGCTCAAATGCCTTGTAAAAACAAAAAAGATTCGCTAAAGTAAATATTCATTTCAATGGAATATTGGAAATTTGATAAGTTGAAGCATAATACACGTATTTGAATTAACTAAAATGTTTTGGTTAATTTGAATGAAATTTTCAACAAAATTATTTGTGTTCTGAAGTAAAAAGTTGTTTACCACTATATAAACACTTCGTTTTGTTGAATAAGGTAAGACTTGGTTAAAGCAACCAACTCATCCTTTCTGTGTATGTTACTTTCAATACCGTAGATAAGGCGCCTGCAGACTCCGCAGGGCGAGAATCGCGAAACTCCGAGTTGGCGCTGTATATTATTTTCGTTTATAATTCTAAAATAACATAGTTGATTTTTTTATATATCTTGAACCTGAGTTATCGACGAGGACGATAATGAGGTTCTTCGTTTGGTTTACCGCAATTTGATTAATGCATGTTTTATCTTTCTCAGTATGTAAAGAAGGAATACAGAAAAACCGATTTATTTGCGGCAACAAAATACATTTTGTCAAGAAAACTTGGTTAATTCAACAAAATGTTTCGCTATTTCAAATAAACTAAGATTAAACCCAATGTTGCAGCAACAAAAATATTTAGTCAAAATGTTTAATCATCTCGACCAAATTATTTCGTAAAACACTGCAAATACAATATCACTTGTTGTTTTCAGGGAATTGTTTAACGCTCTCTTCCTAAGTGCTGGGAGTAACTTCATTGAATCGCTGTAACATATTTTTGGTTAAATCAACAAAATATTTTTTTGGAGTGCCAATCATGAACATCCTGTTATTTTCTTATAGCAGTTTTGTTCCGATATAGTATAGCAAACACGTAAAATACTTATGTGTTGTTATGGCCCTTCTACTATTTCATTTAATAACAAAACATTTGGTACAAATAGCACGATAAGTACATTACAACATGGTATCTGGTATATTTACCAGATAAACACCTAATAGGTGCCGCGATCGTTGAAAGGACGACTTTCTTTGTTAAATCAAAAATAAAGATATATTAATAGTTCATTCATTTAAATATTCATTCAAATGTATATGTTATGCATATGCTTTATACCAGTGCTCGGCACTGTAAGGGAAGCGACTCTCCTACTATCCCTGCACTGTTGAAAATTTTAACACTTTTTTGACTAATTTAATAGTCAGGAGAGGTCCACACTGTTTTCGTGTTATTTTGTCGAGAACTATAGAAATTTAAATTTGACGAACAAAGATAGTCAAGTATTGTCTATTGCTAAGGGGTTATTTTGTCCAACTAACACGTGGAATTATGATATACTTCTAGTCACATTTTATTTGATCTAGACTAGACAAATTTACTAGCTGTTTAACTAAATGAATGCGATCTATTGGATGACTTAACACCGTTTTCTAAACACAACGTCTTTTTAATATGCAACTCCTATTTCTTAGTGCTATAATATTCTCTATTTAAGACGTTTTCTCAATTATAAATATACAAAACTACTCATTCAAAAGTTTTGGTTTCAACTAAACGTACTAATTTTAAAATAATTTTTTGAGAACCATTATAAAATTAAGTGAATGTTTATGCTATTGATTCAAATCTGAACTAATTACGTAAATAGTTGTTCCCAATACATCTTTAAGATGTTGAAATTTTTTATGCCCACTGGAATTAACGTTTTAATAACACAAGGTTACACTTTGCAGGTCAGTCACATTGTGGTGTTTGTTTGGATATGTTAATACGCAGAAACAAACTCGAAAACAGATACACGTGCAATGCAGGCGGTGCGTATAATGCAATACTGTATTAGATTAGGTGGGGTTTCTATATTTCTATCAGAGGGAAAAATTCTGATTGGTTGATGCTTCTGAATGTCTAGAGAAAAGAGTAAATCCTCATATCTGAACAAAGAATTCACACCAAGTTCTAGTAATTTCTATTCTCCTAAACACATGTAGTCAATTCGTCTGGCAAAGTTTGTAAAAATCGACACTAAAATATTTGACTAGCGCAAAATTAACGCCAACACCGTAATATTTTCAACAGTGTGTAGGGAAATCTAAAACAAGCAAAGATCGGCTATTGAAATTAAAAATATATGTAGATGGCTGTCGCATATTAGACACTTCAACGTAATAAAAATTGGATTTAAGAAGATTTAATATTTATTGATTATATTAATAAAGTGTAGTATTATGCTAAGATGACATCGTACGCAAATAAATAAGTAGGTACACTAAAGGGATAACCGAGCGATCCGAAATGCGACGAGCAAGAGAGAAGATATCGATTCCATTTTTCGCCTCATATCTACTTAATGATAGCGCATCGGGCACGAAAAGTTGACAGTATTTAAACTATTTTTGCAAATTTATTTTACTTTAAATAAAAATGCGGATATAAATGTCATTCCTAAAATAACATGAGACTTCTTTCATAATTATAATTATTTGAGTTATTGTTTGCAATAATCTAGATTTATGGTGGGACTAATGTCTTACTACTTATAAAAGGTTCTGTATAGGTATTCCAATTAATTTTGGATGTCATGGTAAGTTAGTCCAACGCTTCTTTAATGTTTAAAATGTGCACATTTAATTATTGTTAGTAGAATCAAATAATCAAAAAATACGGAGTATTCTCTTTAAATTGAAATAGTTTGTTACGTGGTTTAGCAAGAAGCGACAATTTCCAATGGTCAAAATATTTTAAGAACGTAGTTCATTATCAATAACTTATTAAAAATTGTAATTAATTATGATGTTTGGTGTTCCATTCACTTCTACGATGTCATCCACCTTGGACCTGGTACACAAAAATAATATGTATTTCATTTCATATATCTAAAATGTAAATATATAGACATATTATATAAATAGCAAACTTCATTTGATTTTTTTGGAATTTTATTAAAAAGATAAATTAACAAAAAATACATTTTCGTAAAGAAAAAACAAAACTGACACGAAATATCGCAGAAATTATATGGACAAATCAAAAATATATCATAAATAAATAACAAAAATAAAATAGAAATTCTCAAATAAATAATAAAACAACAACAATCTCACATGAAAATGATCAAAATGTCGCTTTAAATTGAATTTTTTACATACTTTCACATCTTTCCACAAATAACGCACTCATTATGCCCAGATATGTTTTTGGAAAATAAAAATTGCGTTTCCCATTCTTTGTAAAACGCACAACCGTTTGCGCTCGGAATATCCATTATATTTAACTCAACGGTCTACGTTTTAGTAACTCAATGTGCTCTGTGTCGTATGTTATATTCTCCTCGATAAACTTACAAAAACGCTTGAATTAGTTGGGCGGGGGAATGTAAACAGTTAGCTCCTACGGGCCACCTTGCCGAGCGCTGATTTATACCATTAAAATATTTCATTTAGTTATGCTAACAATATATGTAAAGGATTTAACCAAAATATGATGACCAGATAATTTGGTTCAGGTAAACAAATATTTGTTTGCCCATATTTAACTTTACTACGTATTTAGTAACCATAATAAAATTTTGGTAGTGTGAAGCAAATCGGTTTTTCAATAGATCTTCTATACTATTTTACTGGCGAGCAAGTTTAGAAGATATGCAGTTATTACAAGAATATATAATATTCACTAGCAAAGAAAAGATACGAAGCAGTGTCTGTAATTTTACATTTCTGTGTAAAATTCCACTCTATATTTAAATATTTTTCTGGCGCGTAAATATGATATTGCATTGTAAATTTGCAGGTTTTATATGCAACTTTATGCCTATCTGAACTGTTCACACTTGCCCTTTTACGTAATGTTTTGATGACCATGTATTTTTACTATGTGAATTTAAGAGTGTGTGATTAGTAATGTTGGTAATTGTAGTAATATCGTGAAGAAACCTATTTGTAAAAAATGATCTATGTAAACTCTTTGTAAACCTGCTTAATATGTTAAAGAAAAGGACAGGAAATTTGAAAAAAAAATCCAGTCTCGCTCAGACATTTCTATAATAAAAGAAAACACGAGGACCTAATCATATATTTAAAAGAGCAGATGGTAATTTTAAAGCTAGAAAACAGGAAATGAAAGTTCATCGACACCCTGTCTTTCTGTCAGCAAGAATTTTCAAAGACTGAATACAATTCAAAGTTTAGAAAAATCTTGCTTAAATTCTGATCGCAAAAACTTTAAGATCAATCAATTAGTCTGGATATGTTAGATTTGCAGAAACCAAACAGCCTCAGCCGTTACAGTTCATTCTTGCTCCATTTTTGATAATGATAGTGGCATCCATATATTTACTTTTCTTATTTTCATTACGTTTAAAAGAATCTAAAGCTTTTAGGAATAAAACACTTTTCAGTTACCTTCTGTTTGCATTTTTTTGATTTATCGCCATTGTTCGCACTTATAAGTTATATTAGCGTGAGCTGTAAGCTTTATATAAAAAGAATAAAATGAAAAAGTACTCCCAATCGATAAATCAGTGACTCAAATTCGATTTAATTAACACTTCTCGGTTACCAGAAAGCCAATCTTGATTGGGCCATAGTTAATATATTTTCTAATTTTCAATTTCTTTTACATTTAGTCGTAAAATAACAGCTTATACCTCAGAGTATTTTCAAATTTCGTTGAATTTTCTAATTATGGAAAGAAAAGTAATTACTTCGAGACGAAATCGGTAAGTAAAAAAAAAAAAAAATAAGGATTTAAATAGGAAATTTATTGGGATAAACTGTTTAAGAGAAGCTGTTTAATGGAACGAACTGGAGTAGATAAATTATGAAAATTTAATTTAAATTTCATAACTTACCAACGTTTTAAGAAATCATTTTTTTTTTTTTTTGGAGGCTGAGCTGAACTGCTAAAATGAGGTTTTGTAATCCTACTAGCTAGTAGTAGACGTATTTAAGCGATTTATTTTTGCCCTTGTCAACTGTAAACACACCATTATTACCTTTCAGCTGATGCACCAGTAGGTTGATTTTACTGCCCTGATGCGCTAGAGCTCACGGCATATTTTCTCATCTCGCAGTTACTTCCAATGTAAAATATGTAATCGTTAAAAAAAAAAAAACAGATTTACGGTATCTTTATTGCTGTTTTAATTGTTATTGACGAACAGTCATCATCAGAAAATTTGTTTTGACATAGACTTAAAGCTGAGTTGAGTTGTTAAATCGCAGTGGTATCAATCCATATCTATTGACTGTCAGATTGGCGTATTACACTCCCCGACAAAAACTTAGTTACAAGTTTCTTTACAAAACTAGCAAGATGTCTAATTAAATTGTTATGCATAAAAGTAAAATGAAGTCAGAAATACATTATGATGCATAAAGTAAATAAAAAAATATTGTTGAATGCTTTACAAAATTACTGTCACAATTATGTGTTAAATTTATGAAAATCTATTAATAATAGACAGTTAGATGTAATTAAAAATAAAGGG
Organism: Protaetia brevitarsis; assembly: GCA_004143645.1. NCBI lineage: Eukaryota > Metazoa > Arthropoda > Insecta > Coleoptera > Scarabaeidae > Protaetia > Protaetia brevitarsis. Next base: position 3,169,404 of record RXPK01000065.1, read on the forward strand.
GAATCTACACACTATTGATCATTATTTGTTTTCTTTTTTTTTTTGTTTAAAACAGAGCGTCTAAGTTTTTGCCGCAGAAATTGTTTAAAACATTGAATAATATTTTTAAGTTTATGTATCACTGTAGAATTAATTTTTGAGTTTATTCTACTTTTATGAGTAAAAATTGAATTAGACATCTTGCTAGTTTTGTATAACCCTTAAAATTCTTACCGCGTTTTTGTCGGGGAATGTAATTATTAAATTAAGTAAGATTTCTAAATATTTTTCTCTCCCAAAAAATCTAAATGGAAATGTTGTGCCTTAGGTCATTTACAGCGCTCCAATTCTGAATCTGAATTCTTGCGCTGTAATTAACACTTACGGCAACCTAATATATAAATATTTATTACCAGCTTACAATGCGTCTTTTTTATATAATAAAACAATCATCGTGTCATTTAGAAGTAAACTTAGTACAATTCCTCAAGCAAATAAGTTAAAATTATGTAATTCTTATGTTCCTTTGAGTAGAACAACCAAGATATTGGGTATCATCTTTAATGAGAATATGGAGTGGAGTAATCTTATAGATTATATCTGTAAACAGTTGACCAAAATTTATTACGCCTTTTGTCACCTAAGGCAAAGTTGTAACTTATATATTATGAAATCAGTTTATTATGCCGAATTCGTTTCAAGAATTAGATATGGAGTGTTGTACTGAGGTAGATCTATTTCTGCATATAGAACTTTTATTTTACAAAAACGATATTTGGTTTGCACGCTCGTGATTCATGCAAACCTCTATTTGAAGCAAATAAAATACTCACATTTTATGATATTACATTCTCGAAGTCCTTTGTTTTGTACATAAGAATCTCAACGAGTTCGTAAATACTACCGAACATGAATATAATACTATTTGTGCCACCTACTTCCACCAACACATAAAAAAAGCGTATTTCAGAAAACTATTCAATACCTTGGTTGCAATCATTTTAATACATTGCCTGATAATATCAAAAATATCAGTCAATTACATCACTTTAAAGATGCTGTCAAAAATTTATTGTATTCGATTAATTGTTCCTCTCTAGATGATTTTTATTGTTTTAATAAGGAATAGTGAACCTTGATACTGTAGTACTAGTACTTTGTATGCATTGATTTTTTATGTTGACGTTTTTCTTGTTTTCTTTACTTGAAAATAAAGATATTATTATCATTGTTACCCATGCCATGCGGAAAAGTTGCGTAATGGTTGAAGGGCATCTGTACAGTAGTCAATTTTTGCTAATTTTTTTAGGACACTGAAATATTAACCGATCCGAAATTTTTTAAAATTCTGTATTCCTGTATTCCTTTGACTGTGTTTGGTGACGGCTTCTGCTTTTGAGGATACCGAGCAGCAAAGGTATCACATGTTCTTGTTATGACTTTATTGCATTCTCCATGCATAATAAACAAATTTAAATAATCTTCGTTCGTGTAACTTAACCGTGCTGGCATTGTTTACAATTGAAAACTAAGTGACATTTCATCAGTGCTGGATTGTTTGCCGAATGGTCATGACTTACTTAGATATACCAAAGCTGGATGACATTTTAAAAAACTATATAAGCTACCTTCTTACACCATACATACATATTTTACTAATTATCTTAGAAAGTATCCATTTTAGATGGGTAATGAATTTGACTTTTTTTTTGTATTTTTATGAGAAAAGTAAGTAGTTGTATTCAAAAAAAAAAGTTTTGACACTTTTTCAATTCGAAGGTTTAACTGTAATTTTCGGACACGCTGTATAATGTTTTCGAAAAACTCATTCGGTTTCGGATGCTACCCTATACGCTCAACAATTCTACAAATTTTAAATTTTTCAAGTTAAATACCTTTGCAGTTATAGAAGTTCAGATGCACTCGTCCATCTGTCAAAAATTTTAGGAAAATGCAAATATTTCAAATATGGTTGAAAATAACAACATAGTTATTTTAACAAACTTACTTTAGATTTAACGAGGAATTAAAAAATTTAATAATACATACGGTGTTTCATTTAAAATAACAAATTTGACAGCCACTTCCGGTACAACCAGATGCGCTAGATTATTAAAAATACTTTAGTTCAATAGCGCAGCTCGGCTTTAGTATACTGCGAGATTTTCAGAATTTTCCAATGTATACTCTTTCATACATCGATCGATGCAGTTCGCGTGAGACACCCTGTATAACTACATTTTGCTCGTTTTTTGGAAATTTAAACTGTAGAAGTGATCTTATTTCGCTTAATATTATCTTAACTTTTAGCCAGCCTTTAAAGGCGCCGACAGCAAGTGCTCGTGCTTGACATCTGTACCAACTATATTTTTATGCAACTTTTTTACATATTTTTCTGTATTTGCGGTTATTATATACGGTGATATATTCTTACTAAACGAGCAAAGTAGTTTTTCAATGTAATGTTGTGGTACCTATATTGTTTCATTTTTATTAAACTTAGTATTAATGAAAGTTACTTCTAGAATAAATCTAAACTTCAGTACTTCAATGAAATGTTTCCCCATTGAATATTTAAACGGGTTAGGTTTCAATAAATACTTTATATACCCCGACTGGTAGGAACCTAGGGAACTTTTCTTGAACATATTATTAAACTTTCTAGAATAAAATTCGTTGCAAACAGAAATAAAGTTTTTCAAATATCTGATATTAACTCCCAAAGTAGGCACGTTTCCATTTCCGCTCTTAGGACGTGCATTATGTATAAGTATTCGACTCTTATTCAGTTGCACATATGCATCATAAAAATTGAAATTTGATTTCTAGGTGGATGGAGTTCATGTCAAGCCAATCATATAGAAGCCTTCCATTATACGAGTTCCTTTTTGGCTTTTCAATGCTGCGCGATAAATCGAAAGCATCGCAACTGTATTTGCTTTGCTGGAATGTATTTCTCGATATACAAGTAGCGTGCTACCGTAATATAATAGCTAATAAACACGTTTCTATAACATTTTTCAAGCTTAGTGTTCAAGGATCGCTGTTATCAAGAAGATACTATAAAAACTACAATGTGCAGTTACAATTTCAAGATAAAAATCACAATTTGCGATTTCTAACGTACTTAATTGGGCATAGAAAACATAGAAATAGATGTATGCCTTAAAAGGCGCAAGGATTTTAAGATTGGAGTGCACATTATAGCACAATGTGTGCAATATGCTATTTCATCGGACAAAGAAAACCGTCTGCAACAGAATCCAATTAAAAGATTTTTATTACATAGAACCTGTTTAAAGAAAGAAATTGTAAAACTTTAATTTAGTCGTTATCCGTTTCCTCATGAACTCAATTTTATGCGATGCCAACTCGGTGGAGGGCGAACGACTGCGATGAATATTTCATAGATAAGTCCGATCCCTTCTGTACGAGATGGACCCTACATTTTTACAGGCGGCCAGGTTAGTCGGTTCACTAAGTGGAAAACATCTAATTTTTATGCTACTCAAGATATCCTGCCACGGACAATATGATTTGTATAATAATACGGGTATGATGAATTGAGTGCTTTCATGAAGGATGAGTGTATTCCATCTAATCCTGCGGTATTTTCTAGTAATTCCTTTTTCAATACACTCGAGGCTCATTTCTTTCCGCTACCAGTACATAGGTTCAAAAATATGTTGGTTGTGGATGTATATAAGATATGTATAAACTGGCGAAAGAATTATACATAGCAATGTACTTCATATTTTTTGATCGAAAATCTGGATCAAATCGCAGGACTGATTTGAACAACAACTAAACATGGAAACAATGTTGTAGGTTACTTAAGTTTGTATTGATTCGCACGGTAATTGAAGGTGCACAGAAAATCATCATATTAAGTCTTTTTATTCTTAAATTTATTCTACTGCAATAAATGGCAAAACAAACACATCAACAGTGAAGTTAGCACAATTATCTTATTTACTGTAACACCGCAGTAATACAAACAGTAAATTAAAGGAAAAGAATACACCAGAAACAAGTTGTACTCAAGTGGTTGCTTTCTCTTTCTATGCATAGAGTTCTAACAAAATATACAGCATCCTTTTTTTACTTGCACAACTATTGTGGTCAGAACTTCTCATCATCGAGCCAGCAGAGTGAGGAAATATTGATCCCTTACTTTCTTCTACACTGGACGACGTTGGGGACGACGGGAAAAAATATAATTCTTGAAGGGATTTAATGAAACCGAAATGAAATATATAGATGATAAATTGTACGCAGTATATACATAATCCGTCACGTTGTGCCTTCAAACAAGAGGTGCATTGCAGAAATCTCCACATTCAAAAGGGTTCTCAGCCATCCCATTCTCTTTGCTTCGTTTTAACTTCACTTCCTTCTTTTAAAGAGCTATTCTATTGTGACGGGTGCTATTTTATGGAATCTTTGTTATTTTGTTGCAACATTACCATTATGGAGCTCATTACTACTTATGATCTACCATTTAAGCTAAGAAGGTTTATAAAAATATCAATATAGAAAATAGCGTAATAAAGCTCTAAATCTGAAGAAAACCGGATTCGATTGCTTATACTTTTGTGACGCCCCAGGTAATCTCAAACAAAAAAAACTAAGAAGCTACTACGCAGAAAAGGTGCTTATAAATGTGCATCTGACTACAGCGCAAACAAGAATGCGGAGAAAATATGAACAAGTTTCAAAACTGTAGTCTTTTTAAAATGATGATCTAGTTCTGACTGTAAGCATATATTTCTGAAAGTATATGCAGAACGGCAACCTGACCAGTTCATTAGTTTTTAAGGAAACAATCAATCCATTTTTGTTTCTTAGCAGGTGGAAATCCTTTATGGGCACCGTAAGCTGTTGTTCACAAACTACTACTTGTTTCATTGTATACATTTTCGAGTATAATACGTGTTGATAGTTAAATCCATTACTCCAAGAAATAGGTTCATAATTTCTTACCCTAGTCAAACTTATCTACTATAAATGCAATAGTAATTAGTGGACGCGAAGGTAAGTTACTAAACCACAATGACATAATACTTTTCTCAAGCCCAGCGCAACGCTTTGCTTCAATGCATTACCGCCACACGTCTTAGTGTGCGTACACAAAGAAAACAGGTTTTTTTTTTGAAGTTAGGGTGGACACCTATAGTCCAGGTACTTGAGCTAGGTGCTCATTGTACCGCCCTATTAAATTTCTTACTTCCACTCGAGCAGCTTGGTGTTCTTTATAAAGCCCAGTATCTTGCCCAGTGAAAACCTAAGAACCCTCGACGGCTCCAATAGATCCTTCCCGTGATGTTTCTGCCTGAGTACTTTCAATTCTTCACATGTGCAGATTACATGTAAACTCGTTTCCTTCTGTAGTTCGCATCTTCTATACCACCACTTACTTGACCTGTGTTGTATAGATGCTTTTTTAGGGGGCAGTGTTAGCAACCCAGAAATGCTTTTAGCTTTTCTCTTGTTGCGTCTTTTAGCATCCCCATCTCCTATTAGCGCTTTAGTATGTAGTTGACCTCCATTTCTTTGTACTTTCTTTATCTAACCAGGTCCAAATCTCCTTTTTATCAGAGTCCTTGGTAATCCCAGATACAGGCTCGGGACCTATCAAGTGTCTTTTAGAGCCCTCCTTGGCTAGTTCGTCACCCATTATATTGCTCTTTATTCCTCATGTCCCGGCACCCAAATCAGAGACACCGTGTAGTCTCGTGCCAGTGTATTGAGGGATTGGTTGCAGTCTCTAACTGGTTTTATTACGTTATAGGGTTCGAGACTGCCGTGATAGCAGCCTGGCTATTGGTTATTATACTTATTTTCCTCCTCATGTAGCCCCCCTTTGCAATCATTTCTGGGCGGTCTTGGTGTTTGAATCATAAATCATTATTATAAATAATTATTATAATGGATATTGAGATTCCCACATCATAATATAATTAAGTATGAATATCATGCTCATGTTGTTTCAAAGTTGGAAAGAGGTGATGATATTCTCCATAAACTACTCGCTCTTGACTCACTGGATGCATCCCTTGCCTGGATCTTTGTATTCGTAAAATCATATTTTCTAATAAAATGAGTTCTTTATCTGGGGATGAACTAGACATCTTGGCACCACAAATACTGCTTTTAAACTAGCAGGTAATCAGCGTCTTTTATGTACGCAATTGCGCGAAAACCGGCATGCGTTTTCAGCGCAAAAAATAGGCGCTAGACAACCTGCTTTCTTTGCGTTTGCACCTTTACACTTCATGCCATCGAAAATTGTTGTAAAATCATATTTTTCAGTCATATTTTGTTTTGCTCTCAACTTTATTGTTCTGTGTCATATCCTTGACCGTGTTGCAATAGGTTCGTACTCAAGTTTCTGATGGGATAAATCCCGATTCTTCTACACTCTTATGCTACACGCTATGAACCATCCGAAGAAGCAGAATAAAAAAAAAATCATTTTTTTTTGATTATTAATAATTTGTGCGGTTTATTTTTGAATCGGCCTTTTTCTACCCCATTTCCTCCAGTAGTTCATATGTGTTTTACTTTGCTATATACCGTTGTCCGTTCGTGCAATATGTCTAAACCATTGCAATTGTCTCGCTTCTATTTTTTGTATCGCTGGCACTACTTCAAGCCGCGTCCGCAATGTGTTGTTTCTGGTTCTATCCCTTTTAATCTCACCCGCAACCTCTCTGAAATGCCACATTTCGCTCGCTTGTAATTTAGTTTTTTGTCTCTCATTTAATGTCCGCATTTCGTACCCATATGACAAGATAGGAACAAATAAATTTTTATGTTCGCCTTTTTCGATATTTCTTTTTTCATAAAACTTTTTGAGCGCTACTTTACTTATTCACGATTATTTTCAAGCCAACATTTTTAAATTATTGGTTCCAAATTCCCATGTTTTTCGTAGATCTGCTTCCGTGGCAGCAAGGACAAAGAGAGGACATTAAATCATTGTTACATAAATACATTAAACTAAACTATTTATAACGTTAGTAATTCAGTTAGATATCAGTACGCAAAACGTAGTAAACTAGAGGTAGCATTGTACACGATACACCTTAAGATTATTACGCATTTAGATGACAGCAATTTCAATTCATTCAGCATTTCATTAGCATTTCAAAAATGGTGTTTTGTAATTACAATCAAAAATGATCGATCTGATAAGAAATTCCGCGAGATTCATCCCATGAAGAATAATAAGATTATATGTTCTTTGGAGAACACATCATTAGTATGTAATCAATCTGCAGAGACGTTTACTAATCTAAAATAGCTCTCTTAAATAAAGAACTTAGACACTATATTAATACCTCGAACTGATATGGTGGTTTAATCTAATAGTAAAAATTTCGATGCCACAACGAAAGATTACATGTAAAATCAAAATTACTAAAAATATGAACGATTTGGAAATCCAAAGTAATAATAGAAATGCAAGCGATCTCAGATTTACAAACCGATCGTATAAGGCTTTAAAAAACCTCCTAGCAGCAATGATTAGAGAAACCAAGCAGATCATTAAAAGTTGCTCTAATTTAATCAACGCAAGCTTAAAGTACAAATTACCAATTCCGAACAGTCCCTAAATCGTATTGCCTGGCTAAAATTTATAAACCGGGAAAATCTATGAGACCAATTGTATAATGGCTCAGCTGCATATGTATACATTGTTCAAATGTTTAGTAAATGTCTATAAAACTTTACTCATTAAAATAAATAATTTTGAAATGGCGAATTCTCTAATAAAGTAAATAATATTGAATTAAAAGAGGGTGGAATTTTAGTATCGTTCGATGTTTGTTCATTCTTCTCAAGTGTACCCATACCCAAAACTGGAATGGAATATTTTGTGGAATTTCTAAAATTAAATAACTCAAACGATGAATGAACTCAGAATCTTTTTCAAGTAGATGGGAAGTATTTTGAACAACCACAAGGAACGAAAATAGGAAATCCGTTGTCCCCGTTCATTGTTAACTTATAAGTAGATTCGAAACGGACCTGAAAAAAGGCACTGAATATTTCCCTAGAATTGGATTCAGATACCTAAATGACATTTTCGCGGTTTTCGGTATCTCCAAAATAACCATTACGAATTTTGTCTTAAAACTAAACTCAGAATTCGATAGCATTAAATTTACTGTAGAAGAAGAGATAAACAAGGAACTTCCATTTCTAGACAGTTTAGTGAAAAGAAACAATAATAAATTATATATAGGTATCTATAGAAAAAAAAAACCAATACAAATAGATTCATAATGGCCGATTCAAATCACTGTGGTTAACATAAAATGGCCGGCATTAATTTCTTAATCAATAGACCTATAAAATTCCTATTCATTAAAAAGGTAGCGATCTTTAATAGTTACTCTTTTATGGATGTAGTCCGGAGTATAAAGAAAGTTTAATGTAAACACTATGTAAGAAGTGCCACGACTTTATCTTCAGAAGAAATTCGGGAGTTTTGTTTTTACCTTTCTATCGTTTTTCCAAAAGTTCAGGCGACATTTTTAAAAGACAAAATTTGACATTTGCAATACCTCGCGTAACACACTGAGATATCTTTTAGGCAACGCGGAAGATGAACCTCATTTCGATGAAAGATCGCCCATTTACAAAATCGGTTGTAGTGGCTAAAACTTTGCTCAAGTGTAGATTGGACAAACAAAAGGTGCGATCGAAACCAGGTTTAAGGAACACCTAGCAAGCTATCGCTATGGGAGACTTGAATTATTTAAACAAAAGGTGCGATCGAAACCAGATTTAAGGAACACCTAGCAAGCTATCGCTATGGGAGACTTGAATTATCCAACGTTACGCAATATATAAACGATATCGGTCATAAAATCAACATAGAAAACCTTGAATTAGTGAAATGATATATTTTCATTACTATTGCTTCATATCCTTTTATAATATTGTATAATTCCTCCTGAAGAAGTAATTAAATAAATAACGAAATATTGAGGTCATATAAAGTAGTTTTTACTAAATTATTCATATACCCAATTTTATTCCTTAAATATAATAGATAAACAAAAGCAAAATTATGTTTACCTGATTTATTACAATAAATTTAAAACGTTACTACATGGAATAATCCCAATTTACCATGGTAAAATTAGTAGCTACATTTTTTTTGCAATGTATAAAAATGCAGCTCATTGGCATCACAAACAGAAGTAGTTAGCATCGAATGTATGCAAAATAAAGCTTTTACCGATTTTGCAGCTATTTTTGTAACACAGTGGCGAAGAAATGATCACACTCATTAAATGAATTATAAATTATACAAAAAATGCTCTTCGTTTTTAATACAATTATTTTTCATTCTTAGAGCGTAAACGCTAAATAGCTTTAACAGCGTAGTATAAAATTTGCATTCGCCCATTTAAGCTTGGTGTGAATTGAAATATATCAGACACAACGCCTACTTTCTCATGCAATCAATAGGGAAAGCACTTGAGGAAGTAACTGAAAAGCGAAATTTTCGTAATGGAGAGTAAATTTTCAGGCACCCCATTCGACTTGGTAATCGCGACCGGATCGCGATTCTTAAATAATCATAAAAGCTCGAAGTTTCCGAGACACCAGATAAGATCCTTTAGATATACGTCCCTGTCGAGAACTATAATTTAGATATCTAATTCTGCTTAATGCGAACGTTTGAGCATTAAATGTACTTTTTCTTACAAAGCGCTTTCGCTCGTAACATTATTATCTTGCAGATTTAAACTAAAATAAAAGCTAATCGAGATAAAATATTAAACTTGCAATGATAAGAAGTACATATACAATCTTGGTATATTTTAAGCATTAATCTTTTTAATACCATTCACCAATACTAACAAGTAAGTGCTAAATGCATAATTCTTCTTCTCAAAAAGTTTTTATTCCGAGTGTAAGCGCAAACATCGTTCCTTCAGCGTTGCTTTTTTAATATGAAACACAAAATAAAAGGTAAACACAAAAATCCGGACCCTTCTTAGTTACAATCACATCATTCGAAGGAAATTCTTATACAGAGTACCAAAACATCCTGAGGCATCCTGGACGGATTACAAAAGTTTATGCTGGTTGGCTGGTGTTATTATTTCATTGCGGAAAAAAACGAGGGCACTTTCTGCGATAGAACATGGAACTTCTTATATCCAAGTAAAAACGAAAACTTTTCGACGAAAACACACTGAGAGGAAAACTTGGGACATGTTATTTAAAGGCAAGTTGTAAAGTTTCTCTCTTTATTAAAAATTTGTTGTTTGTTATTAAGAATAATATAGGCTATTTTAAGAAATATTATATTAGGTACGTATATAATGTAAAAGATACACAAATTCTTTGCCATTATTATTAATAATAATAATAATAATAGTGTATTTCTTTCCCACATTTTCTGACACAAACAACTTAAATAAGCATGTAATACAATAAATGACATATCGAGAAAGAAACTACAGGATGCTTGAACTGTTAGTGAACTAGCTGTAATCCTCCAGTGCAACCTGACAAACAAATAACAGTATTTCTATACGAAAAACAAATGCCCATAACTAATTTAAATTAATATTCTGCGATGATTCTTGAAATCGACCCAAAACAAAAGCTACTAATAATTTAGAAAAAAAAATGTATTAAAAAAAAGAATCCAAGTACCTATGATTTCCTAAAATTAATGCATCGGTGAATTTGTATTTGAAAGATACCAATCCTAATGATTTAAAATCTGCAGGAATTTTGTTGTACAGATCCGCTACCTGAGAAGCACGGAGTGATGGATCAGAGGTGTCAGGATACCTTTAATACTAATATTTAAGTATTATTGATCTCTGTTGGATTGGATAAAGTGTATAAAATATGAAAAAATATATGAAATCGTTTCCAATCGGGAGTTTTGTTTAAAAATCATGTTTTACATGTTTCGGTCTGGTGCCGTCATCAAAAAAAGATACGTCGTTCAAAAAATATATGATGAAACAGGTCCGTAATTTGTTAAAGACATCTATAGAACAGTGTATACATTTCACTTTTATCATTTTTATCCATACACTGTTCTATGAGATGTCTTTAACAAAGCTACACTCAAGCGACGACGATGAGGGTAAATTAACTTTAAATTGGCATTAACAGGTTTTACACATTTGATAACGTGACTCTTAAAAAGAAAGGTAATGTCAAGAACCAACCCAAAACTTCAGACAGACAAATAGCATAAGAATCGATTTTTCAGGATTTACGATCGAGAAATGTTGAGCCGCAACACTAGCCGGACCACAGGTATCCTTCTCTACACTAAGCATTTCTCTATAGTAATCTTCTACTTTAAAAATATGATATAATTGAGTATCATCAGCATAAATCTGGATTCTGTATGTGCTAACATATTTATAAAATGAAGAAGTCTAAATAGAAAAAAGGGGTGGTCATAAGATGGAACCCTGTGGTACCCCACGATTAATCCGCCTATACTGAGATGATCAAGAACAACGCATTTATATCTATTGGAGAGGTAAGATCTAAATAGTGACACACCATTAAGCAGGCGAATGATCAACAGAACTTAAAATCTGTAATAATAATTCATGGTTCTACGTATCAAACCCACAACTAAAGCCAAATACACGTTTAGGAAAGCAGTTCCACAACTATGACTTTTCCGAAAACCCGATTGACAATCAGGAATGAATAAAGAAAAGATTTAAGCTGCGTACACATAATTTTTTCCAGAAGTTTTGTTAGAACTGCTGTATATAGATATACTCAAGTGGAGAAGAGACCTTAGGAATGGGGAGTACAAGGGCATTCTTCCAAAGATCCGGAAACACTATCTTGGTAAGGCAGATATTAATGATATGCGTCAAATATGACAAGATAAATGGACAACAATGTTTCAACATACCAACAGTAAGCAATGGCGTTACTTTTAATTTCCATAAGAGATTTCATGACAAAAGGGAAATTATTATTGTTTGATTTCAAAATGTCTTTTTTCGAAATGGAATTGCCCGTGTTTATTTTACTAGAAACGAAAATGTTGGCGTAGGGTCACTTGCTTTATATTTATATGCATGCTACATTGACCTTAAATGTTTAATTATTCAGGTTTATGTAATGCAATTGGCTCTGAAGTGGGTTCCAGACAACGGCAGGAGGGTCACGGGACATTAATAGATAGAACGGCGAACGAAAACAAGCCACAAACTGTAACTAATTTTGGACATGCCGCAAATATAGTGTTAAGTGCATCATGCTAATCAGCGGTTTCTCACTATCGTTCCTATAGGACTACTAGGTAAATATTAGGAAATAATTGTTTGGTAATTTGGAACAGAATGATTTATGACGATCGGTTCGCAATGAACTGCCCAGCAAGTTGATTAATTCCATTTGAACTGCAGGTCGAGGGAATGTAATTAATAATTAATTGGAGGAAATGCGAAATGCATATGATTAACGTGAATTGTGTGAGTGTAGGGAAGGAGTGATATAAGGAGAGCGAAACAGAAAAAAAACAGCAGAAGTTGTGGTGAATTAAGATAACTTACGGAAAAATACTTGCACTTTGCCAGCTTTCTTTTTGTATTTCCCGTATTTTACATTTTAAATGCAATAGCTTCAGTAAACGGGAAGCAAATTAGAACAACTCATTAACTTACTATTCTATTTTTGTTCATAGGAACAGAATTTAGAGGATTATTACGAAGAAGCATTGAACTATCATTATTTCCATACCACACAAAATGAACCAAATAAATGATTGTGTGTTGTAACAATACTATGTAGTTGTATACTGCTCTACGCCAGTTTTAGGTGGCTAGGGCATGACAATTGATAGATAGTGTAGCAGTTGTACAAGTTGTATGTAAGACATAATAAATGACAAAGACAGTTGGCAAAAGAAGCATTTTCTTCAATACATAAACAATACAGTCCAATTAAAATAAAAAGACATTATACAAGTTACACGTTAAAAAAATTCAGCACTAATACTGAGATTATTTTAAATTTAAAATAATGTAGAAGATATGAATGGCAACAACCGCCATATCGTGACAAACCGCGCGGGCGCACGCGCAAACAGCTAAGAATAATTAAGTAAACAACGGAGATACAAGGTCTGAACATAAAGTAGAGTGCAGCCGAAAAAGTATTAGTTCGGTGAAATTATTTTATTTGCAAACATTTTTAATAGAAACGAGTTCTTCTACATTATTTTAAATTTAAATTTATCTCTGCGTTAGTGCTGAAATTTTTAAACTTTCAGCTTGTATAATATCTTTTTATTTTAAATTGAACTTTATTGTTTATGTATTGTTTGATATTATTGCTACCACCTTACTCTGATTGTAAGTAACCTCACTTTTCATTCAATTGTATCTATTAGCATGTATCTTTTTGTAGTTGTTCTACAGATGATGAAATAAATTTATTTTCGAAAGCTCTAGAGACAAAGAACATTTTTTTTTTGATTCTTGCTGGTATCAATCCCCGAAATATTGACACTTGTCCACCTATTCAAATACTATAATTTCGGAGCACTTTACGGTGAATTTATCCGAAATAAAATTGTGCACGAAATTCGTGACCAGAGATGGCGGAAAAGCTGCAATTGTGAAATTATCTGACATTGGTGGTAGCAGTGCAGATGATAAAACAGTAGGAGCAAGTCAAAGATCGAAAAGATAAGCATGAGGAAGACGACTCAAAAATCAACCGCATTGATACCCGTAAATCAGGCAAGGTGGAATTTTGCAGGAAAAGTAACTGAATATATATAATAAAAAGTCAACTGGCGGCGGAAACAAGTTAAATAAGGGTTGTGGAAGATGTGGCGGAGAGATTCATACACAAAAGGAGTGCCCAGCAGTGACGGCTATGTGCTAGAACTGTAATAAAATAAATAAAATAAGTCGAAGGTATGTAGAAGCTTCAAAGTCCAGATAGTCAAAAACGGTGCTGACGTATCACTTCGATAATCAATGACACTGGAAGATATGGACGATGGGGAGTGATCATCGACATCAAGAACGTTAAGGCGATTTCCAAAGGCTGACACGGGAGCTGTTATTTAATTTACCTGCACGCCGGACGTCATTTGCGAAGCATACTTTTGTGACATCAGGTTAAGAAAGCCAAAACATCGGCTTCTTAACGCAAACAAAAAAGTGATGAAATCACTAGGATATTTCTGGGAAAAGATAAAGTATAAAAGAAAAACAAAGATGACCGAAATCTATACAGTTAGAGGTTTGGGGCGGTCGCCACAGGATGGTGACACGTGCGAAGGTATTATAAAGCAAACGGATGTAGAAGCAATAGACTAACGAAGCAAAAATGTCGTATGATCCGAACATTTCCAGAGAAACATTACAACTTTATGAATTTCCAAAACTTCCATGGCAAAAGTTTGTGATAGATTTAAGGCATGATGCCTTCTGGTATATGAGTAGTATTCACGGTATCTAGAAATTAAGCGATCGAGGACTCTAACTGAGCTCGAGGTAATCACTGAATTAAAGGTCTTATTTGCCAGATACGCAGCACCAGAGTATTTCTCAGCGATAACGGAACATACTTTGGTCCATTATTGAAGTCAAAATTTACGGAATTTGCGAAGGAATGGGATTTTGTACCACACCTTAAGTCCGAAATATCCACAGAGGCTTGTGAAGCAGGACTCAAAATCATCAAAACGTGTATTCAAAAATCAAAATGCATAAAATACCATAGTTTCGGACATTATAAATATTGTTAGTTAAAAGAGTAAAGCTGATGTATTGATCAATAAATACTTTAGTCATTTCAATAACAGGTGTTTGTTGAATCAAAAAATAATTGTTATTAAATAACCAATGCAAATGCTTGCACTAACAGATGCTGTTCATCAAATCTATAAACCAAAATAATACATTAATTTATACTGTTTCATTAGCTCAATGAACGTGTTCACTGGACAAATTATAACTATCACATTCGTTGTCTTAATGTAATTTTTCTATGGTATTTCGCAGTTTTTTGATTGAGTGTTGGTTCAAGTTCATATGAGCTAATAACGTGAAATTTTAAATTGATTTTCACAAACTTAAACTACAAGAAATGGGGACGTATGTAAAATATGTGGGAGAGCAAATCTGATAGGAAATAGTACTAAAACGGAATCAGCGCACCTACGACACATTTTCCCAGCTACTAGCAGTGTATACGATCAATATTCTCTTATTTCTTTTATTCGTAAAAGCTCGAGCAACAATTATTTAGATAAATTTCTCCCCAAAACTTGCAATTTTTGCGGATAATGGCGGCAATCTTGGTATACAATATTATTTCCGCGTGCATAGCACGTTTAATCGTTTTGGCCATAAATTCGCTTATCTTTATTTCGCTAGCTGGGTAAAATTTGGTTGGAGATAACTCGCATAGATTATTTCGCTAGTCGTTCCATTAACTTTGTTTTAAAATTGATAAAATTAACATGTAGTGCTAGATATCTACTGGATACATAAAGAAAATTTGCAGGAGTATGCACGTGTGACGCTCGAGCCCACGTTAGCAAATACATTAACTTACTCCTAAATTATTTTACAATTACTGCTAGACCCGCAGATATAATACCTTTAAAAAGCAAGGGTCGTCTAATAACTATTAATTGGTGTCCTTCAAGGTTCTATTCTGGGAAATTTTCTTTTCTAATTGTATATGAATTACTTACGTAAAATATTGGATTAATCATTGGCAGCGCACCTACAAAGCAAAAGCGAGCTGAGCCACAATTTTAGAGTATACGGGAGTGGGATAGGTTGTGTGTAAATGTGACAGAAACAAAAATGATGACAAAATCGTGCCAAATGACATAATAGCGCAGTATGCTTGTTTACCAGTGCGGATTACTGGTTTCCATAGACAATTTTCTGCCCTGAAGATCGAAACTCACAACCGAGTTTCTTGGCGTAGAGAGCTAATAGCTACATAAAGATGTCGATCTCAAAGATGGAACTCTAATTAGTAGAGATGGTGATTTACTAGCACACACAGAGAAAAAGAATTGCTTAAATCAAAGAAATGTTTCTTTGATTCGAAGAATCCTTTCTATGTGTAATATTAGTACATGCTCTCCAGGCAAAGCGTGTGAATAACACACGTACAGACACAAACCAACTTAACCATATTTATTGTAACATTTTACATAATATCTAGTAACATTAGCTTATTGACAAAAATGTCTGAGTTTAAAACAATTCTAAATTCCAAAACTTTTAATTACATCATTATATTTAAATTTATAAGTATTATTTTATATTTTCATTATTATTACTTCATATCCTTTTATAATATTGTAGAAATCCTCCTGACGAAGTCATTAAATAAATGACGAAGTATTGAGGTCATATAAGTAAAGTAGTTTTTATTAAATAGACCGCATTGCTCATACATCTAATTTCATTCCTTAATATACTTATATATAATCAATGGCCAAGAGGTAAGGCAAAACCTAACTCTTCGTAACC
Organism: Protaetia brevitarsis; assembly: GCA_004143645.1. Taxonomy (NCBI): domain Eukaryota; kingdom Metazoa; phylum Arthropoda; class Insecta; order Coleoptera; family Scarabaeidae; genus Protaetia; species Protaetia brevitarsis. The sequence continues at coordinate 3,185,918 of RXPK01000065.1, forward strand.
TATCTAGTTCCTTAGCAGTATTATTAAAAAATTCCCACCATCCGACCGACTAATTTTCTCTAATACCTGTTTTGCATCGCGGCCAATTTAACCTCCTAGATAATGCCTTACTTTACGTACACGACCGCTACTCATCAGTGAGTGGAGATTCAAATAAAACATGCCCCGCTGTATCTACCCCACTGCATTCACAATGTGAACCATTAACCTTTCTTAATTCTACATATATATGATTTAAAATTACCGTGACTCGTTATTAATTCGACCGCCTGATAGGACAAATTAACCCTTAAAACGTGTAACACTACCTATAAATGTCCTAGTCCACCTGCCATTTAAAGAAATATCCCACCTATCCACGCCCATCATTCAAGTCTATCCCTAAACGCCTTTTAACGACACTGGCTGAAATTAACCCATACCTAATTATCGCACCATCCTCCATAGACACCGCCTCTTTCGCTAATTGATCTGCGGTCTCATTACCGATTGTACCTACATGAGCCCTAGTCCAAAAAGTTTTACACCCCTTTCACGCAACATATTCCAAATCAGTCCGATTCCCTAACGCCTCTAATATAGATAAACTATCTGTTATAATTTGCACGTTCCGGATAAATATCTACTCGCGCCTAATATAACGTACTGCCTGATTTATCGCAACTATTTCTGCCTTAAAGCTATTGCAATGATCTCCTAATTTAAATTTTTGATTATATATTTCAATACTCCTATTATAAACAACAAAAGCCGCCGCTGTATCACCCTTACCCTTCGACTCATCCTTAAAAATTTCTAAAGCCTCTCCGAAACTGCCCATAAATTTATCATAAGTAATACTTTTTAATTCCCCAGCATAAATTCAGCCCCCTATATCTACTCGCCTTTCTAAACCGCCCGGTTATAATCTAATTTCCGTTGCCGTAATTAAACTTCAAAGCCTATTTTATTCGCGAAATTTAAGTTCCCTTAAACGTAAATCTACTGCTAATATACCCGAAGTAACGCACGCCGCGTTTGCCGAAATAGATGAATACGCTTTCCTGTTCCCATGGATCCTTTCCTCCTGACCTAGCACAAAATTTACGCCATTTATTTTCTTTAGTGTTTTGTACTTCCTATACTTTAACATATATAAAGTTTCACAATCGCGCCTAACTTCAGCGTCATTACATCTTTGAAATCCCCACCTTAATCCATGAACCTCTTTCCTTAACCTAGTTAGTTCAGAGGTCCACCACGGAACCGATTTCGTAAAACTAATTTTATGTGCCATCGACTGTTCTGAAGCTCTAACAACCCTATCATTAAACTTACTCACTATATTTTCAATTTCTCTATCTAACATACTATTGTCTAATTCCCTATCTAAATCAGTGACCTCTCTAATAATAATTTCCGTAAAAGATTGCCAATTAGCTTTTTTCGAACAAAAACCAAACCTTGAACCAATACTCTCGTGCCTATATTCTTTATTCTTTATTATTACACAATTCCATACAATTATGGCCTGAAGTGTTTGCTCACTTAATAAAGCCCAATGGTTAACTAAACCGTACGCGTTTCCATTTGTTATATTTATAAAACTACAACCGCTATGCCCTACAAAAGTCGGCTCAGCATTGTTATTTAAAACAATTAGACCTTTATCACTGATTAATTCCTCTAAAACCCGCCCACGCCTATCCTCTATCCAACTACCGCATAACTGATGTTTACTATTAGCGTCTATCGCAATTAAGAAATTATTTCCCCCTAACCGACTCTAATTCACTTATTACATTACTAAGAATGCAAATATTATTATCAAATTCTCCAGAATGTCTTTGCTCTAGAGGAATATATAAAGATATCCCAATGAATTTTAGTCTTCGAGAGTTTTGAATTTCAACGGTAGTAATATTCCGATTACTTTTATCCCTTAATAATAACTCCCTTAACTCGTTATCGGTAATTACAATGGCCGCTCTAATTGGATTATCATCATCTCCTATATAAAACCTTTCATAACGCGTCGGTAATCCACAAACTTTCATAACATATGGCTCCTGAATAAACGCAATATGTTTGTTAACACAGTGTTTATATTTTTTCTGAGTGCATTTTTCTCTTTATTTTTCCTCTCCTAGCGGTTTTAATGATAATAATAATAATAATAGTAATAATAATAATATATAATATATATTATACATTATATATATAATAATATATTAGTTCATAATTGTCAATAAGACATAGAACACGTCAATTATCACACAAAAAAAATTAGATGATACCAACATAATAAATACAAAACACATTAAAAATTAAAACTATAACCCCCAATTTGCCTGTAGAAATTCATTGAGAGTATAGAATACATTGTAAAATCGGTTTAAAACCCGCTTAAATTGAGCCTGAGGCAAATTCTTTATGTGATCCGCAATGTGATTAAAAATTTTGATACAATTATAGATACACGTATTCTAGATTTTTGTTAAATGAGCTTTTGGTGGTAATAGAAAATGTCTAGTACTCCTCTAGTGTTACAGCCATGATTTAGCTCGTATTTCTTAAAAAAATATTCATAATTTATTTTTACAAAAATTGCACATTCAAGCACGAAGCTTGATATTAAAGGAAGTAATTTGTTTTGTTTAAAGAAAGATTTGCATGATTCTCTATTGTTTAAATGAAAAATTGCACGTATGCATGGTTTTTGTATTTTAAAATCTCTATCCTCTTGAACTGAATTTGCCCAAAACTTATAAACACAAGCTTGTACAAGTGCATGACGGAGGATCTCTTGTTCCTCTGTATTATTGTCACAAGATATTTTTGCGAGTTTATGTTTATTTGATACCACATCACCAAGTAAACTGCGTCCATGACTCTGTACTCTGAAATAAATTTAAATACTTTATTTGGCTACAAGGTTCAGAAGTTTTCAGTAGGCTATGTTGTAGTAAGTAGACGAGGAAATTGTATTTTACTTCCACTCATTTAATAGAAGTCATAGGAGAACCATATCGCAGTGCGTTAAATATATTACCACTCATCGTTATCAATACAGTAATTACCATCATTCAAGTTTGCAAAAACGCTTAAGGAGTATTTGAAAAAAGAACACATTTGTAATACCGTTTGTGTTTAAGGAATTATTCGCATGTAATAGCGCAGAATAAATATGGATTATTATTATTATTATCATTACTGTTTGGCTGTAAGATTTTCGAAAAATGTGAAAGCGCTAAAATACAGAATATTACAAAGAAATAAAGGTAAAATATGGTGTTAAACAAAAAACAAAAAAAAACGAATATACTACTGCTCAAAACTCAAAAATTATCCATCTAAATAAATTTAAACAAGTATTTAATGCTAATCTACCGAAAGTAATCTTTAATAAAATTCCGTGAAACATTGAAACATTCTTTCCATCTTTATTTATTTCGAATTTAATTTACCCTTAAGATTTTGAACTTCGTCCTATGAAAATGAATTGTCGTCCGCATTCCAAGTTTACCATATTATTGATTTGCTAAGAAGCTTCTGTAACGTTTTCATTGTTCCCCCGTTTAGAGGCACAATTTATTTTACCGAACAAAGTTAGCTAATATGCCGAATTTGCATACTCGGCAAGAACAAGGAGACGATTTTGTTACTCTGGCTCCAGATTAGGGGAATTTGAAAAAAAAAGAAAAGCGAAATGGAGATAATTTCAATTTTTCAGCGACGGGAAATTAAAATCATTGGCTGTGTTATTAAATACGAATTAAATTGCTTTAGATAACGTCCCATTCAGAATTAAAGTTTAATTGGTTTCTCTAATTGCCATGCTTAATATTTTCTCCTTAGAGTAGAATTCGCATGTCAAAATTTTAAATCCCAAGAAAGTTTCTGTGCTTCCTGGTGGCGACAAAATATGGTTATATATTCATATAAAAATTTAAAAAAAGAGCATCTTTTAAATTACTCTTGTCTTATCAGGAAGTGGGTTCTTGATTAGAACTGTATCTTTGGTTCCAGAAAGAACAGTATCCCACAAAAAATTGGTGGAATTAAATTTCACAGAAATTAAAAAATTATGGAATTTAAAAAATAATTATTTAATAATTGAAATCGAACTTTTGCATAAGGACAAACATTTATATTGACGGTGTTTCAAATATAAATTAAAATTTAACAATACTGTTTGGTTGTATATGGCGAACCAAACTTTTTCGTTGCAAGAACGAAAAAGAAAATTATCAGGTATTTGTTGTTAGCATTTCAAATTTACATTGTTATGATAACTCTAACAAGGGATCAATCGAACGCTTTGAAACGTGTCACATGAAAAATTATATTTTGTTAACACAATTTTTTCCGTGCACGAAAATAAAAACGATTTTACTTTATTTAAGAAAATCATTCGCTTGCATACAAGCAACTTTTACTTCAGAACGCAAAATGTTGTTGAAATAATTTAGTTATGACTTTTAGTCAAATTAACTAAATTCTATGAGTTAATTCAAGTATATGTGCTTTAACTTTCAAATTAACCATTTAAATGACTATTCAGTTCAACGAACTATGTTATAATCTTTATTCTTGTTTTAATGACGCACTTATTTGAGTGAATAATATGGAGGGGAACATGGACGCCATGTCCTATATATTTGGGGTTGATCCCAAGGATCACTGCGTCGCCGTAGTATGCGGTTAAGGGAGTCGCCCTTGCAACGACCACGACTCCTGTTAGATATTTATCCGGTAAATATCCCAGATTAATATTTATAATAATTTATTTACTTTGCTATTTCTACTAAATATGTTCTGTTACTGGAATGAAATAGAAGAAACGCCATCTATGGGACAATTTCTGTAATACATGTAAGTATTTAACGTATTTGCTCTGCTATGCAGGGAGAAAACTGCCACAGAATAGATGTGCTGCTACCGTACTTCAATTCTTCAGTTTCCAAAACCGTGGAGCTTCTCTATCTAACCGTATGTCTAATTAAATGAATAAAAGAAACGAGTTAACTTTCTAGTAATATTAAAGGAACCATTTTAATTGTTCATTAGAACAAGTTGAAACTTTAATTTAACTAAACAGATTCAAGCTACATTATTTCTTTATAGAACCGAGAAATTGCTTTGGTTTAACTCAAATTTTGGTCATAATAACAAAAAAAATACAACAAAGGGCATTTTGTTAATTCAACACAGTAAGCTTCTCTGATTTGAGTACAGTTACAGAATAGAAGGAAAAGAATCATTGGGAAGAAGTATGTAACTTTGTTTGTGCAACTATCAATAATTCTAAGCTACTTGAATATTTATGAAAACAGACATTTTGAGTCTTTATTAGCCATCTTTCCCATAGATAGCGTGTTTCTTCATTTACATCCTTTAGTTGCAGAATAATTTCCTTCATTAGACAAAGACATTTAAGGCTTACCTTATTGCTTTCATCCATTTCTATTACAATGCTAAAGATTCCATGCGCCTTATTTCAATACATGCAAAAAATCGTAGTAAGTTCCTAAACCTTAGCAAAATTTCAGGCTATTTGTCATAAGAAATTAACAGGTATTTGCTGGTAGACATTATATTGTAAGAAATATTAGTTGCTTGTCTTAAACGTTTTATTTTTCTTTTTACAAAAAGAATATGCTTTGTGCACACCATCCTAGTAATCCAGGAGTCCAAGAGTGGGTTATCCAGTTAAAACCTCTCGTTTCCTCTGTATAAGCGTTGCTGAAACCGCTCTCGCCCATCATCGCTCAGTATTCCGGTGCTTTTAATCCAAATTCTGCTGTTATATTTCGTGGTGAACCTTTTTGCATTCTCAGCTCTAGGGCTAATCTCCCATAAATTCATCGTGTTGTGTGTGTATGTGTATTTTCAATTTTTCCTTTGTCTGTAGCAATTGCTTGATCATATTATCGGGTGGCTAGACTGCTTACCTCGCTATTCACCAACTCTCTGTATTCGCTCCTACCAGCCATACACTCCCAAGTACACGTTTTGTCTATGGGGGTTATGAGCATTTTCATCCACTCTGGTTTACCTTTTGTTATCTATAGGTCAAGCTAATGAAAAATTTCTTTATTTTGGACACGTAAATAGTAACCACAACTACAATACGCTTCATAAAACGTCACTCTACATCTCTAGCATTAGCTAACAAAGCATTAAAATAGCCTAATATTGCTAACATTTGTTTGTTTTGCCATTCTTTTATTGCCAATTTTTCATTGTAAGTTCTCCTGCCTGGCTTCTTAATTTTATCCCACCGTTCTCATGAGCATCCCTGCTGCAATCACCTGCTGTATATATCAGACAGCATTAAAATGTACTGCACCACCATGGATAACAATATCTTCACTACCAAACCGCCTTTTATTGAACATCATTTTCGCTAATATTTGCAACTCTTTCCACCGCTTTTTTTCTGCCCTCTCTTCAAATACTTGCCAAATTTGAGGGCGGTCATCCAGAATTCTTTCTAGATATTTAAGGTATTTCGTGTGCGCTATGCGCGTTCCTCCTAGGTGAGAGCATACGTGGCTTCTCTTTTAAGTTGTTATTCGTCATCCATCCTTTTATACCAGTTAAGTTCTCATTTGCGTTTATCATCACTCGATATTCATCATCAGAAGTCGTCTGTCATCTCTAGATCGACCACATATCCTATAATTCCATTCTTAATACATAAAGCATGTTTCATAGTGTAGGACCCAGAATCGAACCCTGCGATACCCATATATTATACATATATTATACAACTGTCAAGAATCTTGGATGCGTCGCTAGGTCTGCCTTCTTCATGTCAAGAAATAGTCTCCACGGTGATGTAAATATGTATTTGTACTGATGAAATGATGTAAAAATTAAGTATATATTTATCTATTAATTGCGTGAAAAAAAAGTAAATAACAAGATAAGTGAAGTAAATGGTCCAATTTCTTCAGCTGCCCTAAAGATGTCCCTTAGTGAAAGAAACCGGTTGTCGTCATTAAAGATTTAGTGAGAAATTGGACCATTAACTTTCATTTACCTTGCTATAATTTACTCACACAGAATCAAAAACCATGGATTATAAAAGTGAATAACACGTTAAGAATCGTACTAAATATTTTTATGCATTGAATTAACAATAAATTGCAAGCAGTTTTTAAATACTAATTTTAGGTGTAGAGAGTTAATGTTAACTCAGGAACTAAACCGTTCTTTTATTCAGGGTACGTGCTCTTGTAATTCAGAGTATTTCTTAAGGTTTAGCATACACCAGAGGTCTGAGCGAACGAGCACGAATGTAATGTGCAATACAAGGTGAATGTAATGGGGATTAGTTTAAATTTGACCGCACAACGAAGAGCGAGCCCTTAGTTTCCACAGTGCTTTTTACGCACAAACGATCTTCTATAGCTACACATGCCTACATTGTATCTAAAAGTGATATAATAATTAAATTGATTAAGTCAAATATAAATTACAAAACCTTTTGGTATTTATTATCTTGCTACAAAAATATCAAAACGTTCGTTTCTGAATGCTTACAATTGGTGCAAAATAATTCATCGAGGCTTTTTCAACGAAAATACTAAATAATGCAATATTACTTGAAAATATTATTACTACTACAAAGATGTAAAATTAAACCTAATTTCTTTTGACGAAAAAGTTCTTTTCAGGCCTACCTCGGAATACCGATATCATGTTACCTACAAATCGTCAAAATAAATAACATGCAACAATTGCTAGTGCTATAAAGAGGAAAATTCATTGGATTTATTTAAAAATAATTATCTACAATCTCCTGCATGAGTCCTCACAAATATTAAGCATAAATTGAAAGAGCTTTGCGTAAGGGTTAATTTAGCACAAGCAAAGATATAGAGTGCTTTTTAAGAAAGATCAAGTTACCTTGGGCTAAAGTTAAGCAAATGATCTGGATTATAGTAGACACCTACACACAATTATACTGATTTTAGATTTTCACTGTTGTATCAAGCTAAGTATGCGTGTATGATATTTAAAATATGAATATCTAAAACAAATGCATATATAAACTACGCCGCCTTAACCGAAAACTTGCAGCAAAACCTTTTTTTTACAAAAACACAAATAACACCGTTGTTATTACAGATAGACATATAGTAGCTTATATAAAATGATGTTATTTTTCCACGTAGAATAATATGTAGAGTGTTACATTTAAAATAACGGAGTAAGTATGCGTTTTCCTGCTTTAGGAACACTCTGTATAGTCAAAAATAGTTTTGGGCTAGATAGTATTGAATTCTATAAAACTTTTGTATAATAAACTTTTTCCTAAAATCAAAAATACAGCTGTATTCAAAGACCCAGTCTTCGGTGGTACACCCTGTACAATTTCCATCCACATCACAACAAATCGTTTCTCTGATGTAGCACGAAAATCAATGGCTTACGAGCACAATTGCAATGCTTTTTGTAACAGCACACATATCCATACCGCTTACATTCGCCTTACAATACACGTTACATTCGCACTCATCCCTGGTGTATACGAGCCTTTAAATACATCTTCATTCCGTTATGTGCCTTCAACGTGACTAACGTATTACCGAGCCAATTAGAAAATATTTATGCGCTAACAGGAGCATTAAGCTGTTTACATCGCCGCGTTTCTAATTAGTATTCTCATCCGCACAGATGCAGGGACGAAATTTGGCACCAAATATCGTTAAACAACATTGCTGTCCAGCCATATAATAGACTAGTCGTAGCCCATCCTTTCTTGGCAGAAGCGAAAGAACAATCTGTTCCCTAGAACACAATCCTATTGATTCTGGCGTCCTCCAGTCTCGCGACTGAATATGATCGTAGGAGCCGGAACATAATGTTTCACTTCCGCTAAAAATTAACGTCTGGTAGCTTTAGACTTCTTCCTTCCTCGAGTAATTTAATGTATTGCACATATCAATCTTCATTAAGATTTAATAGATCGCGGTCTCTTTCGCATTAGTCCTTCTTCGTATCCATTTATTTCGTTCGATTTACTGGAAATGAACGTTATTTACCGATTTAAGAAAGAAAGATCGCGAAAAAAGCTACGTTCGCAGATTCAATTATCTCTTTTTGTAAATATTGAGAATGTCGGAGAGTAGCAGGCTTTTCCATTAAAGAAAATGCTTTCCATTCTTTATTTGCACCCCATTAACTGAATACCGAATCACCTCTTCCCAATAATATCTAATTGTAATCTTGTATTATGGACTAAATTGTATATAATAATAAAGTAGTGAACTTTATAGCCACCAAACCAAGCTTATAGATAAGTCGACATGGATTTTAGTAATAATAGTGCTAGTAATAATAGCTAGTGCTAGTAATAATATAGCTAAAATTATAAGAATGGGCGAAATTGACACGATAATTGCATAAAATCCTCTAACGTTGCAATTAGGAGTGATTTATTGAAAGTTCTAGGAACTCTAATTGCATTTTCTGTTCTACTTTGATTTATTCAATTAGTTGGGCAAGTAGAAAAACCGGTACCAAGTTAGATTGAGCAAATTATCTAAATTAAAGCTCTGAAAGCTATTCTTCGTATTTTACAATATTCGGTACCTATATATCTCCGGTCGGTAATTTAAATGTACTAACGACACATTCCACTTCCCGGATGTTCTGCTCCAATTACTTTCGTTATATTAAATTGGATTAACCTGTTAATAATATTAATTTACAGGTCAAGTATTTAATTGTTTTCATTGCAGTAAAGCTATGACATACAAGAGGCAGCAGGAAGAATATCAAACAAGTTGCTCTGGTGTGTAGGTGATGCAGTCTCTTTGGCTTCACAAGCGCATTCGTAGATATAGGTTATATTTGTCTGTAAAATGTAAATCCGCTCTACACTAGTAGTTCCAGTGGACGGGACGATTAATCAAACCATGCGGATACTATCACTAACTTACTAACGAACTAACTAAAATGTATTATATGTTGACTAATGTGTTGCCAACAAACTCCTTTATTATCATTATCAATATCATTATCGTTGTCATTGTCATTCTCATTATAACTACCGCTAGCACTACCATTATTATCGTCATTAACATTATCACTATCTATACCAAGAGCTCACTTTCGACCTGTCGTTTGCCGTAATAAAATAAAAAAGGATAAAAATACTCACACCCACGGTACAAATAATACGGTATGCTCGTTTTGAATCTCAAATTCGTCAAGTCCGGTCAGATGACGTAATTAAGGAGCGTATCGAGAACAATAAAATACATGTATGGTAAATAGCAAAATGTTAAAATCCAAATTATTCACAACTATCAATTAATGTAATTCAAATGCAGCTTTGCTTTAAAAAAAAAACCGTTTTAAGTTGAAATTTACTTTATCTATCTTGTCGCCATCTAGTAGCGCTCGTGTTTATTTCTACACCCCGTCCGGATTTTCTAAACTTACCTTTCGCATTAACAAAACCCTCACGGTCGAAATCGATTTTAATATAATAATATTTATATATGTGGCGCCACTTATGCTCCTATCTGACGTAACTTTCGTATGCGCGTAAGCATACCGTATTATTTGTACCATGCTCACACCATTCTGCTAGGCAGTTCGCTTCGATATAGCATATCCAATCCGCATGCTATCCCTGTCTAACGCCAAGCACTCGCCGCTATTCTCCACCCTTGTCTAGTACTAGTACGCAATGCTGTCACCACATCGATCTTTTTCATTTAAATCAATTCAACATAACACTCATTCGGTGTACTGGGAGGTGAGGGGGAATGCTGCGCTAGACATGCGTAAACACAGGCGTAAATTAACTTTCAATTTAGCCAGCGCGGCGTTCGATTCATTTTGCTCATTTCTTAACAAGGCGTTGCTGGGTGTTAGGCTATGGTCCTCGAATTTTATAACGGTTAGGAAGTTTTGCTGGCGGTCAGTTATTTTATAAAAATAGAATATTATACGCCCGAGAAAAAACTATTTATTATAAAACAATTTTACGGTAGCAATTCAGCAGAAGTTACACAGGTTTTATTTGCAGTAAAGTATCCGGAAAGATTAATTCTCAGTGCGACTACTATTCGTAATAGAGTCCGACGTTTTGAAACAATGTTTACATTAATAAATAACGAAAATAAATATGTCCTAGCGAAAAATGTCAGTTTTACGTGTAAACTCCAGTAGAAGAAATGAAAGGCATCAATAGAATGAACAGTATTTGTTGATATGCTAATCGCAAATGGTTGACTTAATGTATGTTATTCATAATCCTAATAAATTTTAGTTATTGTTACAAAGTAAACTTCTAATTAATATAATGAAATTAATTCATTGATGCAATAATCGCATTGCATTAACTCAATTCACTGATGAGTAAGCGTTGCAGCTCTATTTCATTGAATTGCAGTAAAAGCCATATTAAAAAAAAAAGATTGATATTAAGCATTGATGATGAATGAAATGATAAAACGGAAAACAATAAACCGTCTTTTGTGAAGGAATCACCATACGTGCAGAAAAGGAAATGGAAATGTGAGTTTCCGCCTACCAAGCGTCTTTAGCATTCCTACAAGAGCAAATACATATTCTGCAGTGTCCTGTCTCTGTGTTATTCTTGATTTCCTCCTAAGAGATCACGAGTTTAGATGCACGCTCTCTAAGAGCCACGCGCAAAACTCTCAGCAGTCAGCGGCGGCGGCGTAAATCGGTAATTCAATCATTGCCGTGCACCTTTTCATTATGGTATTCTATTTGTTTGTTCTTGCAGTAATTGCAAACATTATACTAACGAAGAAAGTATTATTTAATACTTTATTGCGTTCATATCGTAAATAATTTTATGAAAATTGTAGGTAAAATAACAATATATATGCGTTAATCATATCATTGATTAATGATAAAGGTATCGTTATTTACCAACATACCTTTATCAACAATATATAGAGATCCAACAGTCGACCTATAGTCGGAGTATAATATGTCGGAACCATTCGGCAAGAGGGAAGTAGGAGTGCGTTTGTGACACCACGTGATACATCGCTTCAGTCGATAGCGCGCAGTTACATTTTGTTGGCGAAATAAATTCATGTTATCTCCCTTCCCGAATAGTTCCGAGCTGCCATGCCCTGACTAGAGGTCGACTATTTGATCTGTATATATTCGTTCATATTCGAAAATTAAAATTATTTATTGAACGTGTGAAAATATAGTTATCATAACAAATATTATCCATGGACTAATGTGCAATAATTTCTTATAGTAATGCAAACTAGTTTATATCACTAATGTGTCTCATTAGTTAATCAAGAGTTGTAAATAATATTTCGTCATAACAATGGTACATTACGTTCCGTCGATGAAAATTCACTGAATGAATGTTGTATGTTTGTATTATAGTATTTATCTCAGCGCAGAGGCACGTAATTCAACACGTGCATTCAAAATGTTACTGCACAAGACAAATACTTCCTTTCTTGATACTTTATTAATATAATGAAGGTTTTCATTGAACTTGTGAATATACGTTATTATAGCAATGTTGTAAGAATTCGAAATTCCATCCTGTATAATGCAAGTATTTAAATTCATTTTCTTAATGCGTAGTTGATAAGTACCGTGGCTTTTGCAAAACAAGCGCTGCCTCACCGCAGACAACAAGCGTTCTTTGTTTTAAGGCCGGCGTAATTAAAATAACATGGTAATACTTTGTATTTTAATCTATTACTTTGTCCAATGAATGTTATCTCCTACCTTGTTCATTGTATATTACAAGACACCGGTCGCCAATTCCCACGTTATGCTATCAATGGGTCGTCTGAAAATCAGAAAAATAACGCCTTCGGTCATACTTGCGCCCTTCTGTGAAGAGAGGACGAACTAGTTATCGGTGCAAAATGACGTCACAACTAGAGTTTATAAAAACCCTAACATAGCGGTTTTGGGGAATTAATTCCGTGGTCTCGTTACAGCTAAAGTAAAAGCACGCGTCTCTAACTTCGTATCGGGCGAATCTAAACTTAAAATTAAAACTTCTCTTTTTTTTTCTAGAATTTGTAGTCATAATACGCTTTTAAAAATATAGGAAGCAAAAGCTTTCCTCGCGGGGTGACCAGTGATTTTGGAGATAAATTCACTTAAGAGTTTCCCCCCCCCCCCTTTTTTGCTTTGGCTTAAAAAGATTGTGTGAGTTGTGCAAAGTTTTGTGCCTAAAATTTGGATTACGTGAAGAATTATTTTCCCCACATCGGCCGGTAAGATGTTCAAAAAATCTGCTTAAGATTAACCATTGCAAATACATAAAAATCGTAACTCGTTCGCTCTCTCTCTCTCTCTCTCTCTCTCTCTCTCTCTCTCTCTCTCCTCAATAAATTAGTATGTTAAATTATCCATTAAGACAATTGTGTTTTGGTTTACTTTTTTTTTGTTGTTCACTAGTTATCCCATTTAATTTTGTGGCTTATATAATAATATAAAAGCTTTAATATATAGTTGTAAAAATATAAGTCGTTCTTTTATTTCGTCATTCTAAAAGAAGTTCAGTTTGAACCCTTAGTGAAGTCCCGAGAGGATGTCAGACTAGTAAAGAGAAAGCCGACGAGAAGGGTAAGTCTACAATCTTTAGGCTAGCTAACGGCCCTGCTCCGACTGACGGAGGAAAACACAGTTGGGAAACATCTTTGGCTAAAATTACTAAAACCATTCGCTACCGAACAAAAAGTTTGTTTCCCAGCAGTGGCTCGCCGGTCAAAAGAGCAGGTGTGGGTTATCTGTGAGACGGAGTTTGGCATTGTCTTATTTGAATTTGGGCTGGCCATCCCCAAAAGTCTCCAGATAGGGAAACCCGTTTCCGTTACATTAACTAACTGCACTTCAATGATTTCTATTCGTTGTCTTCTTTCATTGTGATTTCTATGGTAGATTTGCTTGGTTAATGTTTTTTTTTAAAAAAAAACTTTCTAATTAAATTTGCCTTTTCTTTACAGATACCTTCCTCTATATCTTTAAGGATAGACACAATACAATCCCAATTCACTAGATGGCTCTTAACTGGCATATATGGCCGAGATATTTAGAGTTCACCACTCCAGATCATGCGCACTAGCGATCTCCCTTCTTACTAACCAATGAGTAGTTATATTAAAACATATAAAGAGTACGAGAACTCTTACCCAACATGAGTATATTTATTTGGAATGTTCAAAACAAATATTATCAATTATCCAGTATACATTTGGATTCTTAAATTCTCAAAATAACTTTTAAATATCCCGCTATTATAAGAGAATGAAAACTACCACGTCTATCAACTTATACACATTGAAATTTCAGTAAGAACTGTTATTTTGCAGGCATGAAAAATAACCACAAAATGTTAAATACACGGAAATTTAAATAATGCTTTGACCATATACCTCGCATATCAGTTTGCACACATCCCTACAATTCACTCAATAAACGTGAAATATTAATACAACAGCTAGTATTTTTCTCAATGTAGGTATCCGGGTAGCTACAGAAACATTATCGTAAATGTTACAATGTTGTTTTAACACTATTTAACCTTATTAGCTAATGTAACAGTGGAAGGCTTTGGAAAATAAACAAAAAATACGTGTATAGGAGAGAGGTTACCACTGTGTTGGTTCGTAGAAAATGTTCGAGTGTTTTATACACATAACATTTTTATTCTTTGCTATTGTGAATCAGATTACACTACAAAAAAAAAGTTCAATCATTTCTCTCCCATACTGGTGATTTAAGTCTGCGCGATGAGTACGTTTAATTCTAAACAAACCAGAAAGGTAAGTCTATAATAAAGAATGATGAAAAAGCATCAGCATTGAGTGTGTCAAAATACCTTAGCATGTAATTATTTAGCATTTAAAACGTGTATTCTTTATCAATTACAACATAAAAATGTCTTGTCAACATGTTATAAGTACATGGATGAAATCAGAAAGAAGGTTACTTTTTGAAACATCCAAAATCCAGTATAGCATAAATAAGAAAGTTTATGATTAGAAAGAATCGAAATGCCGTATGAAAAATATTTAATATGCCGTCACGTAGAATAACAGAAGAGAAGAGAATCTAAAAGAGAAATTAAAGACACATCATTTTACAGTGATACAGATTGATTCAAGACTAATTGATTGCAACTTAAAGCATGATAGCGCTTTTTCCATAATCACGATTTTATTAGTTTTTCGTGAAATATTCCTGAAAGTAATCCTGCCCTAAGTGAATTTAAAAGTTACTGTAATATTTTTGTAAATATGTAAAATACTAAGCAATTCCGAAAATGTTATGCTACGCCCTTGTATCTCCTTTTTGTATATAGCATCAACTTTTACTTATACCTCAACACATCTATAACTCATCGTTTATTTTGTCCCAAGTTATGGCGATTACTAAATCGCTGAAATTTAAGTACGTCTGCTATCGCTAAAACTTTGAGCGACGTAGCGTTAAAACTTCAACGACTTTTTTACTTTTTTTTTTTTAGCTTTTACGTTGAACCTACATTAAATCTGCGACAAGCACCTATATATACGTGATTGTATTGGAGTGACAATGAGTATTAGGAAAGAAATACACGGATCGGCGCTAAATTTTATGCGAACAAAAAAAGGTTACACAACAGGACGTATCGAAGGATAAAATATTTCAAGTTTACGTAATCAGAGAAACAATAATTTAAGCAAAGCGACGTCGTCCGTACGGCCACACTTAAAATTCGCCCTACGCGCCGACAATCCCTCAGCAAATACAACAGAATGCGGCGTTGTTCGGCTTTTCCGCAACGCGTAGTGTACCGAAGATTTATAAAACACCCACGTAAAATGCTTATACCCTATCAAGTGCAAATAAAATATGGGAAGATCTGTAAAGCCCCTCGGTTTGATTATCCGGGATGCGGAAGGTCCTAAGATAATGTGCCCGCACGGAATGCCTTAAGCGTAAACGATTTTCTGAAATACTCTATTGGGAGGGCCTCCAGTCCTTATTATGACACAATAAACTCTTATATGTTGACGCGGAGACTTCGTCACGTCTCTCGACGACCCGGGCTATAGAAAATCGGTTAGTCCATTCGCGCAGATAAGTGTACAGACGCACGCACAAAGCACAAATACACGTGCGCAAACACTTTACGTTGTACTCGACACTAGGGAATAGATACACATAATATTCTCGACGTAATTAATTTGCCGGTCTGAGGGGTCCTCAAAACATAAACGGTCGGCCGAATAATAACATAAACTTCTCTCGAATTTAGCCGTTTGAAATTAAACGCGAAGCGAACAGAAAATCAAGTTTTGCCCTAGCACGCACGACATGTGCTGGCGTAGTTTTTAATTAAATCTTTCTATGGGAAATACGAACTCCCGATATCAAATCCTCCCCTGTATATAAGCTGAGATATTACTTCGTAAAGCAAGAAATAAATGAACGACATGGCTTTCATTTTTTCTAACTACTGATTTTATAATAATACTTTATTGGCTTCAGATCTTAACAGATATTGGCAGGGTCAGCATATATATACAGCATATAAACATACATACATACGTATTTAGTCAAAAGGTGCTAGTAAAGGTAAAAATTAAGACAAGCCACGTGCTATAAGTGCATTTAGCACAACGATACGCTTGAACAAAGATCGACTCTGACATTACTTAACTTCATCAGGGAGAAGATTAAAATAATAGGGCCCAGCATAGAAAGGAGATTCTTTAAAGGCCCCCGTTTTTGCCAAATCTACTCTAAATTTTTCACGATTTCTAACATTCACTTCATGAATCATACCTGATGTTTGCAATTTATCCTTATTATCATATGCAAATGTTAATAATTTATATAAACGGATTGAGGTTAGTGTTAGTATATTCTCATCTCTAAAAATATCTTTAAGGATGCAGATGATAAATGACTATAATATCCTCTTTGAATTATGAATATGCGCTGCAGGCCATGCGCATACCATGCCTGTCCTCAGATCATTATCATATATGATAAGATTGGGTATACTAAACCGTAATAGACACTCAACAAAGAACTTTTAGATTCTAATTGAATAATATAATAGCATTTATTTAACTTTGAAGCCACGATCGCCAAATGATCTGACCATAAATGGTAGGTATCAACTACCAACCCAAGAAATCTCGCAGTTGCGTTGCTCTGAATATCTATGTTGTTAAGTTGATTGCTGTTCATCGTTCTCGCGTTACGTTTGTTAAAAGTAAATTTAATAACTTCTGTCTTCTCGTAGTTAATGATTAAGTGATTGTTTGAACACTAGCAATGGAACTCAGTTACTGCTTGTAATAGTTTCCTTGACAAACAATCTGGTGCAGTTACGAGGATAGTAGTGTCATCAGAATACATAAAGACTACACTGTAATACTGTTTGGTATATCATCGGCAAACAACAGAAATAGCAGCGGCCCTAAAACACTAACCTTGAGGTGCGTTCAGGAAAACATCTAGCTGATAAAACATCATTAATTTTAACTCTACTATTACGGTTATTCAAGTATGATTTAAACCGCTGCTTTACATTTCCCCTAATTCCTATTCTTTCAAGTTCCTTTAGTAAAATAGAGTGATTTAAGCTGTCAACTGCTTTAGTCAAATCATAGAAAATGCCTTTGTATTATTATTTAAATTTTCGTACTTCCTGAATAAAGTCAATTGCTGCGTACTCCGTCGATGGCCCTTTCCTAAATCTAAACTGTCGCCCATAAAAAATGTGCTATTGTGAAAGGTTATTGTTCTATTATATACCAATTGTTCAATGATATTAGAGAAACGAGCAAGTAATGCAATTGGTCTATAATTCTCAACACATTCCGCGTCTTTAGTTTTATGTATTTATATATTATTTATTTAAACCTAATTATGGTTGATAGATACTACTTATTATTGATTTTTGTTTCATATTATTTTGCAATATTATAGTGCATTTCAAGATGTAAGGATATCATTTTTGGTGTTTATGATGGTTTTATTGCACCTCCTGTGTCGATATACCTGCTACCTCATTTAAAGGGTACGTTTTACTTGCTTACAACATGTCGATCGGAGGGCCGTATTGACAATAAATAATTTATTAGATTGTTGTTACAATTTCTCAGAAGGAGTAGAACAAAACATAATTGAGAAAGAAAGAATATTGAAAAAATATTCATGTTCGAGATATTTATTAATTATTCATTTACAAGATTCCATGCGACGGTAATCATCGGATAAAAGTTTTTGTGATGTGTACGAGCAATATTTACTCTTATGTAAAAGATTTAAAAGATTTGCACTAATATTACAACCGCGAGCAACTTGTCTAGATGTCATACTAGTATTTTATTCCACTAAAGCCCCTGACATTTCTCGCTAGAACATTTTTATTTTTGTTATTTATTAATGTAAACGTTGTTTCAAAACGTCGGACTGTATTATGAAGAGTAGTGGCGCTAAGAATTGATCTTTCGGGATAATTTTCTGCAAATAAATCGTGTGTAACTTCTGCTGAATTGTCATCCTAAAATTGTTGCACAATAAAAAGTTTTTCCTCGAGTGTATAATATTCCATTTTTTTTATAAAATTACTGACTGCGACTAAGACTTACTACTATAAAATTTGAGGACCGTACCCTAACATCCAGCAACGTCTTGTTAAGAAATGAGCGAAATGAGTGGAAGGCTGGCTAAACTGGAAATGAATTACACATGATTAGCGAATAGTTCCCCTCGCAGTACACGGAATGAGGGTTATGTTGAATTGGTTTAAATTGAATAGGTCGATGTGATGAATCATATAATAGAAATCATATTTTCCATTCTTCTTATCATATTACGGCAATCGATAAATCGCAAAATGCGCTCTTGGTATACGTTTACCGTGACCAGAACGAGAACCACTCTCAAGATGAGACCTCTCCTCAAGGGATTATTTCACAATCTGCTCAAGAGCGGAAGGTGCGGGTTGATAACATTTTAAAATCGTCTATCACTATTCCATCAACTCCACGCTCATTGTCTAGTCAATCTGAAAAATATAATCATGTAAGGTTAAAGCTGCACTAAAAAAAAGATTTTTTATAAGGATAACTTTATTTTCTGTACAAGCTGTAATTGATTTAATTAAGATGAACAATATATTTGAATATTTGAAACTTTATTATTGTGATATTCAATTTCCAATATCTTAAAGATATCCTTTAGGTACAAACTGTTCATAAACGAGAAAATTGTAATTGTTAGTGCAATCATATTAGTTCGAAAATGTATTTTCCTGTAATGTAATAGTTGTATAGAACAGTATAATAGCAGGAGCAAACGCCGGTAGAAGTAATTAAACCAATCAAGTAGTAATTTACGGTAAGGCAAGACCTTTGAGCGGCGCTGCCGATTCTAAGATTCCTCGAACTTTGAATTACCTAACCTAACCCCTAGACGGACTACGTTTTCCTAGTTTAATTTGCTTGAGCTTAGGTAAACCGCCGATACAATAAAGTAATGCGACAGACAATCCCTTGAAAATCAAATTAATCAATGGTGAATTGTGTATATTTATACACATGTTTGTAAATTAATACATAAAACGTAACTAATATTATGTGTGGGAACCCGCGTAGGTGTTTAACACCGAATATCACTTCTGAATATACCATCTGAACACCCGCGAATAATCGATGGCTAAATTACATAAGAACAGACTATTGTTATCGCATTGCAACATATTGAAAATTTAATAACGTTAAAGATGTTAAAATAATTTTATTTAATCGTAGGTGGATTGAGTTTTAGTTCTCTTATTTATGTTAAAATTTTGTGTATATAATTGTAGCTAAATATATTTAAGTATAATTGTGTATTAGCAGTAGTAACCAGATGTCCGTAACTTTAAATCTTATTTGTTACGATAAACTTAGAAAACGGAAGCGAATATATCTTTATAGTTTTATAACAGAAATCTATAGAACATTACTAAAATATTATCATAACCTAAAGAAACGTATTCAACCAAATACGTCGCTACAATTTTCCTGGAACAACTGCAAACTGTACAAAGAGCCCATATGACAAGCTTCCGTCCACTCTCATCGCACACAATATGTCCTTACAGCCGAGCTATTGTTTCTAGAAAGCTTATTTAGTTATATGAGTTCCGTTGGGAGGCCGACTCCTCGTGGGAGCCGTTCACAACGGCATTCTTTCTATGTAAAATTGCTTCAGAGTTCCCCTTCAATAGCCGAAGTTCTCTTTTTTTGTCTCTTAAGCTCCATGCAATACATTAAATAAATGAGGATGTAGATGTCTTCCGGCTGATTTATTCTTTTTGTTTGTTTTTTCCAAAGAAGTAAATTCTAAATTCCAAATTTAAGTTTTTATAAATTGTACCACTCGTTTATTTATCCTATAATTCTTGAATCAGAGTGATTTGGCAATTCAATTTATTCGCGGAAGTATGTTTCTTTTTTTCACTTCAACTTGTTTTGTACTAAATTAAAAGCGGGTGAGGGTGAAAAATAATTGTTCAAAATAATAATGTAATATGTATAATCCCTACAAATACATTGACTTCGTGCACGTACATATGTCTTACACATTTTATTGAAATGCTTCATAAATTGGTGATTGCTCTATTTCATCCATATTTATTTTGAATTACTTGGGCGTCTACATTTTCGTATTTCCTTTTATTGTTTTACATCTATTCGTGACTTATTGTGCGTTGCAGACTACTTGCATTTTTATTACTTTTGATTTTAAATGTTACTACGTAATTTAAGTATTATGATACAAATGGTGTGATATTTGGTTGACGAAAACACTATATTTGAATAATTAGTTATTTATACAAAACATTTTTATCTCAATCGCTATTGATTATATATATGTACTATCTAAAAATAATGTCTTGCATCACCCATTTTATTCAATAGCTCTTACCGACATTTAATACTATGTTGAAAGTTGAATCGGTCAACTGTGGGAAATTTCAGGTTCTCTTTACCTGCGGTTGTTTTTGTTTTTTTTCTGAAAGTGATGAAAGAAATTTAGTTCAGATAGATATAGGGTTCTGCACGATATTGAAGCGACCCAACTATATTATGAATACATTTAGTAATTATCTGTACCCCAGAAACACGGGATCGCAAAATGCATAAATAAAACTGAAGGATTTTATAATATAAATTAGTACAGTAGTATAAATACATATTTTATTAAAAAGTATTATTTTTATTTAAAATAATGCATAGAAGCTTCGAACTGATCGGATTAAATAGGTTTGTTATTGCATTATAGTTGGGCTAATAATCTTTCCGGTTTGTAATGCAGCATGTGCGTTGAGCCAAAATAGTTGCAAAGGATTGTAGATAAGAATTTACTTGTTATGACGTTCTATTGAAACATAAAATTTTTACATGTGTTTTGTTTTTGTGTATCACCAATGTATTATTTCTTATTGGGATTAGATAATGTTATTTAATATTGATATTCAATTATTTTTGTTCACGTTACGTTTGCTTTATTTTGAAATTAAAGTAACTCTTTTAGAATTAAAATTTCAGTTTTACAAGGAAAAACAGTATTTTAAAAATTTATATGTAACACATTTTTTCATGTACTAACACTGCATTTCTTATTGTGCTATAATGTAAATATACTTCATACGCTTCCATAATTTCTTCATTCTTTTAAGTTTTTAAACAACAAATGAGAACATAATATCTATTGCCCATGTAGCAAACACGTGCATTAGCACGTGCAACCCTTTTCTACATAAAATGATCCAGTAGGTAAATTTGCCCCTAAACGGCGCAGCGACGTATAAAACTGCCAGATTTCGCATTTATGCCTGTTAGTTCGAGATTCACTAGGTTTTGTTGCTTCTCGATCCATTATTTTATTCTTAGATAGTATCTACATATTACGTATTGTATAACTTGAGTTCATTTCCGTAGAAATGAATTTCTATGCTAAAATTGCAAGCGTTTTTATACAGTTATTATCATTGCTTAAAATAACAAGGAATGACAAAAAAGTACGCTAATAATTGTTTCTTCTGTATGTGGACTTTATGTATTTTGTGGAGAAAAATAAGGACACGAATCTGTAGTTCTTACTAATAAATTTAATGAAACTGTTAACACGTCTTTAACACAAGTGTAATACAATCGCCATTTTACATATGTTCTTTTGTCTATCAAGTTAGATATGTATGAAAAGGCGCAAGATCGACGGCGGGAAATATGAAATTAAGAGAGATATATAATCTGGTCACCACGAAAGTTCTTATTTTGTATAGATGTCATGTTTGAACACTACGAGAAAGATTTTTTTTCTGAAATCAACGCGCTGTGTAACGCATGGACAAAATGTTTAAATACAAAGCTTTAATTGATTGGTATTTTAAGAAAAAGAATGTGGCAGCCATGAGCTTCTAAGCTGACAAATATCGCAATTATAAACGACGGGTCCACCGAAAGAAGATTAACATTGGCCTGGGTTCCCAGGCACATTTGAATGAAGGGAAATAAGGCGACGGACGTTTGGCCAGACGAGGTTTGTCAAGGTCATTCCTTGAAGTTGGTCTTCCCTTCGACATTGCCAAATAGTAAGACCGGTTAGTGAATACATACATAATAAGTTCAAGGAATTATAGCATACGTCAGCAGCACGAAAGCTGCGACACCTAAACGCTCAAATTTTAATTTATCTACTTCTAATCAATGACCATGGCATCATGTGACATCTTTGTGAGGGTTCCTTCTTTAGTTCGTTTAGTACCTTTGATAGAAAGCGCCCTACAACATGCTTATCAGCGCTTGGCAACAGTTTGAAGGCTACACATCTAGGCAGTACCTGTATGTAGGCAGGCTAAAGCCGCGTCCATATTATACTCAACGGCTTCCAGAGGCCTAACTCACGCAGCTTTTGTTGACATAGTGTAGATGCGGCTGCTGGCACATGCTTGGCTTATCAATATCTTATGGTCTGCTTACCAACTCGAATCGCTCATCTGTGTCGGTCCAATGTAAGGAAAGCCGTGCTTCCTCGAGAAGTAAGGACGTGCTAGCAGATAATACGTGGCTTTCCTTATGGTTTCTATGACACTGTACTTAAGGGCAGCAGCAAAAGTTTCTTCTAAATTGCACACTACATTGGTCTGAAAAATAAAGAAATTATTTCTCTATTTTGTTTGGGAGCTGAAGAAAGAAAAGAGTGGTAACAATTCCTATGTCATGAGCGACAAAACTTGCAAACGTAAATGCTTTTGTTCTAACAGTATGGTATTTTTAAAACGAGGGGGAGGCTCACTCAAGCGAGATACTCGTAACTTTTAAATTTTCTTAGATGTTGCCAATGGTATCTCATATATTCGAGATGATTTTCTAAATTGATTGCTTAGAAATCTCGGAGCATGTAACTTAACTAACAATGATAAGAATTTCTCGATTACAGGAATCGCGAAGTACCTAGCAGACGTTTTTGGCAGCTAACCAAAGTCAAAAGAGCACAATTATTGGACTCCCTTCGAGCATCCCAGATTCAGTTAATTGAAAGCATCCATAAACAAATCGTTAATTAACTTTGAGGTTCTATATCGTGTATTTTCTTTGCTAATTAAGCAGCTCAAACGTAACAGAAGCATGAAGTGAATCCTCCTCGGAGGACATTGGGTGATTAATTATGCGTGTTATACAAGTTATAACTCACATGTGAATGCCGAGAATTACCGATCTAGGCTCTGGGCTTTCTCTTTAAGGTGGACCCTTAAGAATTACTTCCATTGCGGCACAGTTATGCGTTCGTGACTGGTGTTTGGCGAATGGCCTGGCTTTTGAACGCGGAGAAAACACAGCTGCGTACTTTTGCTCTCCGTTGCACTGGCGAGGAGGATGACGGACCGGTGGTCTTTTTGGGAATTACATTAGATTCAAAATTATTATGGCAGCCGCATGTGGACAAGATCACCGCGTCTATTACCTCGGCGATTTATTTACTGAGGAATATGAAGGATTTAGTTCCCATGAACGTACTTATGTCGGCTTACTTCGCTTATGTTCAGTCGCGCATGTGTTATGGTGTTGTTGTTTGGGGGCACTCCGCTGCGGCGGACAGAGTTTTTGCATTGCAGCGTCGCGCAGTACGACTCCTGGCTGGCCTGAGCCATAGGGAAGACTGCAGAGGGGCTTTCCAATCTCTTAAATTACTGACTTTTCCGTCATTGTATGTTTACTATAATGTCCTGCACGTTAAACTTAATTTAGATCGCTACTCCACCTCTTTTGAGGTTCACAATTACGACACCAGAAGCAACAAACATTTATGCTCAAAATTTAGCAGGCTCTCTAGAACTCAGACAGGCATTAACTTTTTGGCACCCAAATTTTTTAACAAACTACCTGATAACATAAAAAATTTGGAAATTGCGAAATTCAAAATAACTTTCAAGAAATATTTAGCCAAAAAGTCCTATTATAATTATAATCAATTTTTATGTGATTCAGTAGAATTAAGTGATTTTGTCTAGTTTTTATGTATTTCTTTTTGACATGTGCAATCTTTGGAAAGCATCAATAAATTATTATTATTATTATTATTATTATTAATAGGAGACGATCTCATCGCACCTGCACCACACGGCCAAGCTAGCCTTTACATTCAAGATATAATACCATAAAAAACTTTCGCCAACATGGTTGAAATTGGAAAAAGAATGTTCTTTTGATTTGTATCAAAATCCGACAGAGTACCCACAACAAATAAGAAAATTGATGATGACGAAAGAAAAGGGAACACCACTGTGGTGAGGAGTAAAAATGAGTCATCAAATATAGGATTCCGTACATTTATAAAAGCACTTTTGCCTTACCTCTTTTCTTTGTGAAATTACAACCCACTAAATATAATCAGAATTATCGCTATAATCCCCTCCCATAATTTCCTGGATGGAAATTCAAAGTAGCGTCATTGCTGTTTTGAGACTAGTCTTTTTTTTTGAGAATGTTGTATGACTCTTGACTGGCAGCCGTCAACATTTAGGTAATAAAAAGGAAAACGCGAAACCATTTTCCCACGAAACAACATAATAATTAGCATATAAATTCGGCTGTGTCTGTTTCGTAACCGTATGGTGACGTTTCCATACATAAAGCAGTGCAGTACAATATAAATACTTTGGCAGGTCACGTTATTAGAATTTCATTTCAGACAACATCATACGGTTGTAATTTATAATACACGATGCAGGTGAGAATGTATGCAAAATTATGGAAATTTTAAAGATTACTATGTAAGTATGGGAATAGCTACATAACGAACGAGCTATCTCTACTGCAAACAGAAGCACGCACTTCATACATATAATGATGTACGACTGTTTGTAGTAGATACTGCTCGTGCAATATGTATTTCCATAGTCACCAAAAATATGTTTTAGATCTTGTTTCTTCCTTTTTAAGTTGACAGTTAATGATATGATATCGTTTGATACTAATAACCACGTATTCGAACTAGTTGTAAGATACTTCTACTTAAGTTGAAATTACAATGATCACATTTTTTTTCTTTTAATTAGTTTTAGGTGAAAAATTGTTCCTTATAAAAAGAAAAGCTCTGATGGTCGGTGACTGATCGAAAACATAAAATGTAACCAGCAGATACATACATAAACGTATATAGATATTTTTTCCAAACTACAATTTCAGAGGCGAACGAATTCATAAGATAGTGTATATGTGATAGTATGACTACGTATACACATGCTTATCTCTTACGTAATTGTTCCATGTTTTATAAGTAAGAATCCGTACCAGAAGGCCCGGTAAAATTTTATTGGAGATTGTGCAAAACTCTCTCCATAAATAGTCTCTGTGCTGTAACCCACAATTTCCCACAAGATTTTAACAAATACAAATGTGTATCGTCAATAATATGATTAGTCTTGTTTAAAAAAATGACTCTGACGCAATCTTCGTCAAAGATAGTGTGGTTGGTATTTTCAGCACCCATTATTTAAATATTGCAAACACAGGTTCAGTCTAATGCAACAGGAACATTTCCTTGCTGCAACAACATACATCCGCCCATGACACAGATTACACAGCTCCTTCATTTACAGTCAGCATCTTTGATGTTGATGACTACCCCGCGCATATCTGCAGACCCTCTTCGGAAACTTGTTTCCGCATTATAAATGTATTACTCCCAAAAAATCGAATTACGAGCAAAACAATTCTACATTATAGCAAACTGTAAAAGTCAAACAACGAAACTTCAATCAATACATTCAGTAGGTATGGAAAAATTAAAAAAAAATAATAATAACCATGTAATAACAACAATGAACGCATATAACTTATAAATTACTTGCACGTAGTGGAAACTCAGGACTGACGACTAAGGCCGTTCATCCACCGAGAAAATCAAAACGAGGCAACCGATCACTTGCTGCAAGCAACTGTATTTGCTTGTTCACCGCGGCAAGTATGACCTAATGGGAGAAGCAATGGCTGCGTTCAGGGAGTTACGGCGCCGCCAGCGCTCAGCTCCGCTAGATCGAGCGACGTCCTAAACGCGACCGCTAGTTCCAGTGCTGGAGCTAGCGGTCGCCATCTTACCTAGCGAAAAATATTTTCGCTGGAACATTCAAATATTCAAATATGTATTGTAATAAATAATAAATTGTAAGTAATCGTGGCAATAACACCTTTATATTGTGTTTTAATTAAAGTGATGATAAATAAAGTGAAATGGAAACTATATATGTCGCAGATAAGTTAATATAAATATTACAAGTGCAGAAACTACGGTTTTGTAGATCGATCAAGTCAAATCATTTTATTTTATGGACACACTGAAATTACAAATAAAGGGTATAAACTATATGTCAATAGTTTAAAAATACATATAAAAATTCAGGATTAATGCTTTTTTCCTGGATATTTATTTGAATATTTGCCGATGAGGTTATATTTATCTATAATTTATGCTTAAACCGCAACAAAATCGCCTGGATTAATAAATACAGAGAATATAAGGATGAACGAGGATATTAGTGATAACTATATATAAATATGTTACTCTATAAAACTTATTTTAAAGTTTTAATTACCGTGGTTGTTTTTATTTCCTATAGTTTTGTGATTAATATAATTGTTGTGTACAATTTCTTATCCCTTTATATGTGTAACAAGATATCATTGTCTAAGATTAAACACGAACGTTTAGTTTTGTGATATAAATTAAAAGAAACGCTTGAGCAAGCAACCTAACCTTTCAACATAGTCCAATTCTGAAAACGTCTCTATCAAAACACCTAATAAGTAAGCAAAAACCATGCGCCAGTAAAAGCTATTTTTCCCCCCGTTTCAAGGAGTTCCAGCACCGGTCACAGCGCTAGCGATTATCGCTTCCGTAACTCCCTGAACGCAGCCAATATGTATCACTTGTGGGATTGGTTGCTTGGTCGTAGGCGATCGGTTGCCTCGTTTTGGTTTTCTGGGTGGATGAACGGCCTAACTGACAATCACGCGCACATTGTAAAACAAAAATGAGGTTCCCACCAAGAAATACCGGCAAATGGAAAGTATTTATAATCTCTGCTTATAGTAAGGAATAAACATTTATCTTTTAACGTGTGCCATCTTCATTTTTCTAATACTTATATTTCCGTTTATGTCAGATCTTCTCAGGTTGACCTCATGCAAGCTTTTTAGATCTGTATGAAACAATCATTGTATTTCATATAGTATTTTATGACTAGTTTAATTATTTTATATAACTTGAAGGCTTCCTAATTTGAGCAACAAGTAAAAAAGACATAATCATTATAAACCTATGTTATGAAATAAAGAAATATATATAAACAAAATTTTTCCCGAAATATTGCACCTAGCCATTCATAATTATAACCTTACTGGTTTAACTAACTAACAAGAAATTTTAAGTATCAATCTAAAAAGTAAATATATGATAAGCAACTGCTTCTTATAAAATAAAATAGAATTTTGTTGCGCATAAAACTACGTTTACCTAAATGTAGTTGCATTTACATGCCTTCAGACAAATAAAATATTAAAAATATCTACGTTCGAAATTATCTACACTCAATCATTTTCTCTTCAAAAATAATACCTACTTAACACGTGACGTAACAAATGAACACGGAAAAGCGTTTCATTTGGGAAATTGATGACGTTTTCCATCTCAATTCTTATAAAATACTCTTAGAGTGTCAACCATCTTGAAGCATACATGACCAGCATATAGAAAAATGAACGAGGAAAGCAATTAATCATAATAGTAGCATTTTAGTAACGCAGTGCGATTTAGAACGTTAGACATTACAAATTGATGTACACCGTACGCTGCAATGTAAAAACGCAACCCGGAAATTGAATATTTTCCAAAAGCTTTGCGAATGTATTTGTAGAACTCAGTTTAAACAATGCTTCATTCTCCGCAGACAACGTGTACCTTGGAAACAATTAACCTCCTTCGAAGATAAATTATTCGCATGAAGGTGATGTTTCTTTCCGGAAAATTTCCCAACGAGCTGCTCACTTGTATTCACTCTATATTACGACTTTGGAATCGATGGAACGCAGATCAAGCTGAAGTACGCAGATCAGCTTCAGGCGCATGTGGAAGAACCGCTCGTTAAGAAGAACGCTGCGTGCGGTACATTATTGGCCCTAGAACCAGTAGCGGCTCGTGACAATGATGAAGCCAATCTCGGACCAATTCCCTTGAATCAGTTCAGCTCAGCCTCCACTAATTTAAAGCCTCGTTTATTGCTAAACAAAATAATAGTGATATAACAAATTTAAAATAGACAAATTTAGAAATTATATTAAAATGAAAAATTACACAAGCAAAGAGAAAAGGTTATTTAAGGCTATCACTACATAATTTGGGTTCAAAGTATATTTTTTTTATTTTTGATTATCATAATAGAGGGCTTTGTAGTTATTTTCAAACAAATTTCACGAAAATCGGAGTAGTAGAACTGGTCGAATTATTTTGTTTTTAAATTAGCGAAACCATTCAAAGCTGTACAGTATAGGAACTTCTGTAACTCGAATATCATATCAATGTCAAAGCAATAGCGTATCGTATAGCTAACGTATTTGGTACTCTGTAAGGAAACCGGTATTGACTTCGATAGTGCTCGGAAAATATCAACTAACTGCTGTGCTTTTGGTCTAAATCTTGTCGAAATTCCTAATAGGTTCAGTCAAGTGCCCTAAAGTAATCTTAAATATCTGTTATTTTTATTAACCTTTTTGTTTGACTTGGATTTTTTTTATAATTTCAGAATTTTGTTATAAAAGTTTTTATAATTTAATTTATTTATCATTATTAACTATTTTTTATATCAAATTAAATTGTTAAAAAAAGTTCAAAGTAATAAAAAAGTAAGCACGTATAGTTATTATTGCGTTAAATTATGCTAATTTCATTTTTCTAATAAAACAATTTGTGATATATGTGATATAAATTCAATAAATAAATTAAACAATTTAAGTTATATATCTAGTATATAGGTACATTGGTGCAATAATAAATAACTACATATTGTGTTGTATTTCTACTTTTACTTAAGAAATTGAGTAGAATATCTGCACTATCTGCTAGTCTGCTAATATTACACACTCATTTTAATTACATGTTCGTAATAGTAACATATAGTCAATTTTTTTTTAATAATCACATTTTTTACTTTAATTTTAAAATTTTCAATTTTAACGTCTATGTGACACATATATTGTGTGTATATAATTATTAAAAAAAATTAACTTTATGTTACTATTATGAACATGCAATTAAAATTTACCAAACATTGAATATAAAATGAACACACAAATTGAAAAAGATGTAGTAAGTCACATCGAAACGTTTTTGTTTTGCAAATTATAAAAAGAATAAATCAGTGCCGCTTCCCAAGAAGTTTTTAATTAATAAATATCCATGTATTAAATCTTGTGATAAAATAACAAATACAAAATATAGTATATTTAACTTGCGCTCATATAATGAAAGGTCGTAATTGTAATATTTTTAAATTAATCATCGTATGTATTTAACTCATTGATTTAACTAAAGATATATGTATATAGCCGTCTTAACAATCTTAGACCAAATAAAGGAAGATTTAAGGTAACTACTGACCATTTACACATCTGTTCACTAAAGGTTAAAAATGTAAAACTATTTCAAATGCAAATCGAAAATTTCTAAATCGTATATTCGCAAGTGCAACAACAAAGAGAGGTAAATACGGCTACCTTGTTTATAAGACAAGGACAAGTATGTTGATATTCAGATAGCGACAGGTTTGCATGGGTCGCTATTATTTTAAACATCGGAAGTACGTTCGGGTCACAATGACGCCCAAGCAGAGTTACAGAGTACCAATTTTGTAATATCAAAGCAAAGCAAAGCAATATCAACTGTACAGAGTCCCACCCCAGTTTTTTTACAAAATTAATAATTATAACGATGATAAATAATAATATAATTACAAAGTATAAACCAGAATAGACACGAATATGCAACAAAGCCCCATGGCTGAGACACCTACGGGGCTGAATATATATGATTTCCTGCGAAATTCTGTAATTAATGAGTTAACGAACTTATCTGTAATTAATTGCAATTGATAGAAAGGTGGTTAGCTATTATTCTCCATCTGGACTATACTCAAAACTTGTGCGAATCAGAACTGAGAGCAAATTAGACGGATTAAGCGCAGATGGAGATAAAAAGTGAAGTTGTGATGGGTGCAAAGATAGTTGAGTAGAGGTGAAGATCGAGAACAAAAATAGCAATTATTCAACAGCTTTCCCCAATTATAGGTGGATTAGCCACCTGTTATCCGGCTCCAGATAATTTTGGTTCCGGATAATTTATTATCTAGATTTATATGTTACCGGAATCCGCTATCACAAACCTCGGGTCCGGGTCCACTAGCCAAAACCTCAGATCCGGATCTGCTATCCGAAACCTCGGATCCGGATCTGCTATCCGAAACCTCGGATCCGGCGCAATAATCACTAAGATTTGTTGTCAAACGCCTACGTAATGCAATTAGTACGTGCACTAATATATTGAGTTGGTCGATAATTTATTTCCCTTCCAGATCCAAATCCGAGAACAGATAGTGGATCTTGATCCGAAAACTGGATATTGAATCCGGATCTGAGAATCGAATATTGGATCCGGATTCGAAAACCGGATAATAGATCCGGATCTGAGGACCGGATAGTGGGTTCGGATCCGAGAACCTGATAGTAGATTCAGATAGTGAATCCGGATTCTAGGATCCGGGTACCGGGTAATTTTAGATCCGAATATCCGGATCTCAATTTTATCGACTACCAACAGCACTTGTAAAATGCTAGAGATTCGCCACGGCGAGTGTTTATGAATACAGGCGTTAATTTTCTTGGAAAGGATCTAGCACTTTTCCGTGGTCTACGCTGGCAGTAGTGATAATCCCGTTCTGGTTCGTGTGACCTCTTTTCTTCCATGATCCATCCAAAGAAACACCCAAGGGCATCAAATTTCTATAGTTGATGCAATGCCAGTTGTTTTCGTCGCCGATAAGCAATTTTTTCCGCGGAAATTTTTGCAAACTCCAATTGAAGTAACCGCATGGTTCAGTTTTGCTGACATAAACAAGGTCGAGCTTGTAATCTGATATAAAGCAATTGTACTCGTTTAAATTATTTCGTATATTTCAAAGCTTGGAAGAAAAAATAAAAAACCTGATGTTGAATCTGGAGTAACAATATTCAAGCTTGCAGGTATAGGCATTACCTCAGATTTTGTGCCTCGATGTTTTTTCGCTATGTTTTTATTGCAATGTAAACCTCTCCTTTTTTTTAGGAAGTTGTTGGAGAAAAGAGTAATGTTTAAAATAAATAAAAATAAAAAACAATCGAAAACAACATAATATAGCGCAACGTAATACAACACAACTCAATACCAATACCAATACCATCACCAATTCAGAGATTTTATAATTGAAATTATGTATACTAAGAATATACCAAATCTAACAGTTGATTGCGGGAAAGTTTTTTTAGCGCCGCGGAAAATAGGGAGCGCGGCCAACTGCTGACACAATTGCTCGGCGGATCCACTGAACAACTACGCTGGCTGTGTATCCAGTGTCAGTGGCTAAGTGTTTCGTATACAATTCATATACTTAACGGAATAATTGCGCTAACAATAATATAGGGTTAGTAACAATGACTATAGCTGACCACGGTCACGAAAACTACCAATTGTGGGCTTTTTTGTATTTTAACTTCTGTAAAATCATGTTTTTTAAAATGAAACCCTAATCATTTTTTCCTTCATGTTCCACCGAGCTAGTTATTTTTTTGAGTAGATTCAGAATCGTCTAACGAGCAGACCAAGTGAGAGATTTTACTAAATAAAGCGTAGTTTGTGAAAAAACAATCAAAAACCCGAAATAAGAGGAACCCAAAAATTGCAACACATGTAAATCCTTTTTATTAAAAAAAATCCTCATTCAGTGTGAACAAATAACTTTATTTAACATGCTTAGAAATTTTGAAAAAAATCGGTTGGCGAATCTTTGAGAAAATCTTCCTTTTCTCTTGGCGATAATCCCTATGATTTCCTTAAAAATGCGAAATTTTTAACAAAACAGTTGTCTTGTAATTTCATGATTTACTTACTGCTGTGTACTGAAGGTACAAAAAGAAAATTTGTTCTAGAAGAAAATCTTTTTTCACAAAAATCCACGTGGTTTCAAAATTTAAAACAAACTAAATTAATTTAAACGTGGACAAATCAAGTAAATTTACAAAATTGAAATTTAAATCCAAGCACAATGCTTCTATTTACCCAAACCGAGGTGATTAATTAATAAAATACAAAACAGTAAACCAGAAAACGGAAAAATTAACTCTTTAAACTAAGAAAAAACCTTCCAGAACAAATATAATAACTGATCTTGTATCTAATTTGTGTACACAAAAATATACTAACAATTATTATTTAAAGAGTTCCTTGATGGATGAAAAAAATATCAAATTAAACGAACAAATCTTTAGAAAAATATAATACCAAAATGGCAGCAATTCAATTAACAAAATCATATACAAAAATAAAATATTAATTTCTGAGAGAATTTTCCTGGCACATTGACAAAAACAAAACTCAATAAATAAAATATCACTGAATTTACGAACCCCGGGATGCCAAACCACAGCATTACGTACATGTCGCAGTACAAGTTCAAACACATAAACAAGTTTAAATGACACCAGTAACTACATCAATTACATATACTTTATTAAGAGAAGCTAAATAATTACAAATCATCCTAACCCGTGCTCCACCTAAACTACTACACGAAGCTACCTATTGTAAGTACTATATGGATTCCATACCAATTGAAATGTTCCTATTCTAACTAAATAATAACGCAGATGCCTCGCAATTATATGTGAATACTGCTTTATGTGAAACGCTGAAAAATGTAAACAACCAAAAATGTGATTATTTCACAAAATCGCGAGTCTACTGTAAAGTTGTTTTATTTTTGCGGTTTTTCAGGAAAAACCTTAGCACCTGGGAGCAGAACCTGGGAAGAAGGCCCAGGCCTTTAACTATGTACGCTGAATTTTAATCTCAAATTTGTCAAGGCCAGTCGGATGACGTCATTGCGGAGCTCGTCAAAAACAACCAAGTGCATCTATGCTAGATATACGATAAATATATTTATAATAATAAATTATATGTTCTATCCAATCAATTATTTATTTTAAATTTCGCTGTGAGACAATGCACGAGAAAACTAGAAACACCTTAAAATTATTTAAAAATTATATGGTGAATGTGATGTGTTCGAAAATGGACTAGGTAAATTTACCTAGCCCATTTTCCATTTATGTAAAATTTTAATTATTAATGTTTAACACCACAAATTCAAATGACGTAGCTCTTAATTCCTCTTAGACGTACTGTGTGTCCAGATGATGGCGAAAGGCCGGAACCGGTAGACACAGTGAAATTTAAAATAAATAATTGATTTTATAGAACATATAATTTATTATTACCAATTCCACCACCAATCAAAACTTTCATTAACTAAATAGTAAAATGCTAAAATCCAAATTTATTCACAACTATTAATTAATGTAATCCAAACGCAGCTTTACTTTACGAAGCCTATTTGGGTTGACGATTACTTTATCAATCTTGTCGCCATCTAGTAGCGCTGGCGTTTTTTTCTATTATTTTAGCGAATTTTGTGTGTTTACAAAGTGTTTTCGTCGTTTTTCCAGAAAATCGAATGTTAAAAGCACCTTAACGCTTTTAAAATATGTTCCGTAGCCCCATCCGGATTTTCTATACCTACCCTTTCCATTAACAAAACCCTCACGGCCGAAATCTGTCTGACCAAAATATACCTCTCGTTCAAACTTCTGCATACTATCTTCAGATACTTAATTCTATTCTTGATCGATATTCGTTTACCGTCTGTAATTTCAAAAACGTAATATAGGTGGTTGCTGCTTTTCTTCTTCCAGTGGCTTCTAGTCCGATATTTGTTAAGTTAGATTTTTGGTGCTGAAATTATATCTATAAAACACTCAATACATCCTCTCACCTAGGTCGGTGTATTTTCCCTATTGACATATAGGTGTCCTAGAATCTATCGCATTATACTATATGCAAATCATTGAAAAAAAAATATTTCGAAGAAGATCTTGCTCGACTTGATACATTGCAACACACGATGATTTTCTTGAACAAAAGTAACTGCCAACAGTAAAAGATATTAGCAGGCGGCGGTTCCTACGAACTCCCTTTCATGCTACCAATTAAGAAGAATTATGGCACCAAGTAAATTCAGCGTGGCAGGACATTATTAATTACTGGGTGTATTCAGAAAAGACGTTTTATCCATTATTAAAAAGAAGTCAGTTATTTATAATTTTTACTCCTGCATTATACATCATTTTCTAAAGAATTTGAGGTGGTGCGCTTTTATTCGCAGACAATGTAGATAACTAATTCTTACGTTGGCATTGCGACTTCACCTTTTTCCCTCTTTTTGATTTTGCATATTCCTTTTCTTAGTTCTCACTTCTCATTTTGGTATACACACTGCTATGAATTAAGATGTATATTAGCTTGTTTCCCAATTTCCTAATATTACCCGACGTAGTTATATAAAAACCAAGAGAATATTTAACGCTTTAGCAGCTTGCTGAACGCTCTAATCCATTACCCAGATTAAATTTTCTGAACCATAAAAAACTTAAAATGAAACGCCAGATGTTGATAATACTATGCTAGCTGTTGGGATCGTATTGCATAACTCCCGTTATTCTACTTTGCGAGTACAAATATTAATTTATCCATACTATTATACCGTGTTCTAGTGTACTGGCTATATAAAGATGTCAAAAAGCAAAGATAAAACAATAATTATATGTCGTATTCAAAAATCCTATAACGTTTCGTATAAGCAGTTAGCTGCTTTGTTGCATAGAAATCGTGCATACGCATATGTACATACCGGGTGTTCCACTAACTATATATGTACTACCTATTTATTCCTATTTTTGTTTCATATTCAAGTTCTACAGATCTTTCTTGTATAAATGATGCTTCCATGAGTTTCTTACATTACATATATAATGGGCAATTACTGCGGAAAGTATCTACCTACTTAAAAATGTAAACTTGCATATTATCTAAGATGCTACATGTGATTCGACAAATTTTAGTGAAGATACTAAAAGCTACAGCCACCATTTCAGTTTCTTTCAATTGCTAAGCCATACAATAACAAATTTAAGTATGTTTGAAGATAAAATCATACCAAAAAGATCTTGCTTGGTGTGGAATGGATAAGATGGCGAACCCGTGAATCATTTCGAACCATTTGATCTTACAAGTGCTTAACCTTTGGAGATTTCTCCAACAACTGGAATCAGAAAATATTTGCCACTAGTATTCAAACATTCACTCTGTAAAACTTTATATGTCAGATATCTATAATATACCTATTAATTGCACTGAATGTAATATAGTGGTACAATAATAGCCTTGAATTAGGCCACAATTTGTCTGTCTTGATTTACCATATCGATAATTACAATACGTCAATAGAAAAATACATACGCTGAGAGAAATAAATTGTACTCTTATAAATATATTATGCTTTAATATATTTTATAGTTCCTATAGGGACAATCATATTTTATATTACCGCTGAGAATATTTATATAATAAGTTTATGTTAATAATGTTTATTAACTCGTATATTAGAGAAACTATATATACTCGTATTATTAATTTTAACATTCATGCTATTAATTGTTACTATAAGTGCCCAATAGCAGTGATAATATTTTGATAATAACGCTTACACTCTTTATTGACCTTTCTGTAATGTAATATTTTACTGTGTGTAATACATGATGCTCAAACCATTATGATCATGTATATAACGCTTGAAGGTCACATGGTAACAGTTCATTTTGCTGGAAATAGTCTTATCTACTGCAGCTAGCATGTCGCTTCAATGGAACACTTTGTATTAATATTTGTATCAAATATACAAATCTATATAAATGTTATCAAATAAAGAGTTGAGATCAAATCGTCGAAGAAGAAAGAAGAAACTTAAAATAAATCCGTGCGATACAAGGTAACATTAAAAGAAAAGGTATAAGCGAACAAAGTATTTATTTTTTAAAGGAAGTTAATAAAATAAAAATATAAATACAGTTTCTTAAATTATGTATACAAAACTTAAAACTTAATTTCTAAATTATTAAAGTTTCTTTCGTAATTCAGTATATAACTATATAACATATATGGCCTCCAATCGCCAAATTAGGAGACCACTAAAACAATTTAGACATAAATTCAAACGTAATTTTATTGTGAATATGTAAAAACTCTAAAGGAAGTTAATGTTACCCCAATTTTAAAATTACAAAAAGATATACACTCATAAATAATTCAAAATCATTCGAAAACTGTCACTTTCTTAATTGTTTCAAATCGTTGCGCTAAATATACCCAACATCCTTTGTAACTTCTTCAATCAAAATGTGATTCTTACACATCTTGCACATTGAAATCAACCAAGATATAATAACCAAGACATCTGCTGAAACACAATCAATCAAGTAAATTGTATACATTTTTCGTTACGTGAAGGGATAAAAGTA
Organism: Protaetia brevitarsis; assembly: GCA_004143645.1. NCBI lineage: Eukaryota > Metazoa > Arthropoda > Insecta > Coleoptera > Scarabaeidae > Protaetia > Protaetia brevitarsis. The sequence continues at coordinate 3,223,156 of RXPK01000065.1, forward strand.
TGCTTATTTCAACACTGCATAATAGGTAATTGATAGCCCGAACTGAAAACGAAAACTATGCGTAGGGTTTAGAGAAAATACACTAGTAATTTATAATAAATGTTTTCGGAAACTGCAGGTGTTAGGTTAATTTTCTATCAAGGCATAAGTATCCACTACGAAGTAGTATATTATATTATCTATTAGGTACTTACCAAATATGTTTACTAGTTGTGGAAAACTCTAATAGATTAACACACTGTTGAAAATTTTAACACTTTTTTGACTAATTTAATAGTCAGGAGAGGTCCACACTCTTTTCGTGTTATTTTGTCGAGAACTATAGAAGTTTAAATTTGACGGGCAAAGATAGTCAAGTATTGTCAACTATTGCTAAGGGTTATTTTGTCCAACTGACACGTGGAATTATAAAATACTTCTAGTCACATTTTATTTGATCTAGACTAGACCAAATTTACTAGCTGTTTAACTAAATGAATGCGATCTATTGGGTGTTTTAACACCATTTCTAAACACAAACGTCTTTTTAATATGCAACTCCTATTCTTAGTGCTATAATATTCTCTCTTTAAAGGCGGCGGCCACTGCACGCGAAGCGAAGCCAACTCAGCGAAACTAATTTCTTGAAAATTAGCTCCTAATAATCTACGCGGACGCGGCAACTAAAGCTAAGCGAAGCGAAGTTAGGCTAGCGAAGATGCGCGTATGATTACATGGGAGTTAATTTTCAAGGAAATTAGTTTCGCTGAGCTTCGTTTCGCTTCGCGTGCAGTGGCCCCGCGCCTTAAGACGTTTTCTCAATTATAAATATGCAAAACCACTCATTCACAAACTTTAGTTTCAACTAAACGTACCAATTTAAAATGATTTTTGAGAACCATTATAAAATATAGTGAAATGTTTATGCTATTTGATTTAAGTCTAAACTAATTGCGTAAATAGCTGTTCCCAATACATCTTTAAGATGTTGAAATTTTTTATGCCCACTGGAATTAACGTTTAATAACACGAGGTTACACTTCGCAAGTCAGTCACATTTGGTGGTTTGTTTGGATATGTTAATACGGAGAATCAAACACGAAAACAGATACACGTGCAATGCAGGTGGTGCGTATAATGCAATACTGTATTAGAATAGGTGGGGTTTCTATATTTCTATCCGAGGGAAAAATTCTGAATTGGTTGACGCTTCTGAATGTCTAGAAAATAGTCAATCCTCATATCTGAACAAAGAATTCACACGAATTCTAGTCATTTCTGTTCTATTAAATACGCGTAGTCAACTCGTCTGGCAAAGTTGGAAAAATCAACACTAAAATATTTACTTGCGCAAAATTAACGCCAACACCGTAATATTTTCAACAGTGTATGCTCCACATTTGCAGCCATTATTTTTATAATTAAAATCACACAAGAATCAGACATAAACAGGAACAAGAGTGCAACGAATCATGTACCGGTAATTCTAGACGGCAAAACAATGCCGTCTATTGGTCAGTTTCATCGGTAAAGTTCGACGATGAATAAAGCAAGGGGTGGGCAACGCGTTATAAAAAATTGTTGTAGAAAGTGATTATACGTGGAATACTAGATAATATTGCAGACAATAACACTATTATCTATATAATCCACGCCATTATATAGGATTTTAGCAATAGAGTATATTAATATTTTAGTAATGAATATAAAGGGATTTATAATCTAATTTCTATAATCCATTTTCTCAGTGTAGGAGTCAGTAAATATGGAGCGCAAAATAATACAACAACGTGTCATTAATGCTAAACATTAATACCAAAATGGTGAAAGTTTGGTTACTTTCATCTATTGCCTGCATGGGTGCGATGGATAAGTCACAAATCGTTTCTAAAATATATACATATATGCGTTTATTTCGTCTTGCATCTCATTGTTACGCCACACTTTGATCTGTGTACCTGTCAAGCAACGTTAACTGGTATTTAACACATATTGTCTCCACTTTTAGGTAAACTAAATTTATGTTAACAATAAAATTCCTGGCTTCAAGAACATTACGCTGGAATCATCTAATTAGGAACGGCAAAATACAAGCTAATATAAAAACCTAAACACTCCGATATTTCCGGACAGTCTTCGTCAGATGGCTACCACAAAAAAAAGAAACAACAAAAACATCGACGTAAACGCCAAATTAGTACCGTACCGTGTTACGCGCTAATCTGCTTCGAAAATATAAACTCAGCTATAGAAAAAAGTGTGCAGGGTTTCGACATATTCACAAGAGGGCAAGAAACTGGGTTTACTACCTGCAAATTAGCTGTATCTCCCACAGTTATTTTGTGCGATTCCTGATTATTATTAGCCGTCAGTGATAAGATTTAACTGCGCGATTCAGCGTTTCAAAAAGGAAAATTAATTATCCTTAGTAATGAAGCGAGGTTAATTTTGCGGAGTTGCCGAAAAGTTATCTGTGATGCATAAACTCGAGTAATTTATTCCCTGTACCTTTATTAACACCTACAAAATAGAAACATGTACAGGAAGTTTTAGATATAAATTACGAATAATAAAAATATTTCCTTGTGCAATACTGCACAGTCATTTCAGCAAAATCAATACCGCGCGATTTGAGCAAACAAACAAACCTTTTAACTTACATGAAATTGATGCTAACTTATATAACTTCATTTCAGGAGCGATATTTACAGAAGATCAGAAAGATACCAGTGTAGAATTGGCGTTCAAGTATGCTGTATACAGAATAAACAAAGACAGACAACTACTACCCAACACCACATTAGTGTATGATATACAATATGTACCGCGGGATGATAGCTTCCGAACATCGAAGAAAGGTAAGTTTAATGGAAATCGGTAAAGTTTGGTTACATAAATAGAAAGTTATTTCTATCACATATGGCGTGTCTGTACATTAGTTTGGGATTGTCTAGCCCATTGGTTCACTTTGATCCTTGAAAACGCTTTCCATAATTTATTATTAATTATTAATCAGACCTGTTACTTTTGAGGCTATGCGATTCTTCGACCGCAATAATCCTTGACCCTGTCCGTAATGTCACAGAAGATAGGCTGGACTTTTCTCTGCAGCTTGGCAGAATCTGTAATAAGCATAAACTACGCCTAGCAGTTCTGCTATGATTTTAAAAGTTTTCGTGTGTTTTCTTAGTAGATTTTGTAAATTCAGCTCCTTATTCCTTTATGAACTGTTTTATCTATTTTTGTCCTAGTGAACTTTGTCAGTACTCTTTCAGAATATTAGGTGTTCATTAATCAATTAACTTTGTGATTTATTGCCTCATTCTCGAATACTATCATATCTATACTGAAGTAAAGCAAATATCTATTTTCAGCTTTCTTCTATGTATTCTATATAAAAGGAGCCGCTGCCCAAGTCATGATAGAGTATTTTGTTGTGGCTCCTAATTGGCATTAGGTTTTAGAATTAAGAAAGTTAAACCAAATACGACATTTGTATAGTTTACATTATTTTAATAAAGATTTTATTTGAAATTAATTGAATCTTGGCACATAACAAAACAGACGGTTGATTGAATAATAAAATAAAAAGATAAACATATTAAATAAAAACGATCGAGAATATACAGGGAGTTTCATAAGGGGGGACTACTTCTATAACTCGTAAACGATAACAGATAGGAAAATAAGCTTTTATTAATTGTTGTAGGATTATAATTTTCATGTTGGGTTTCGCAATCTCGAAAAATATTTTTGATTTTGTAAATTATATCACATTGTTTGAGAAAAATGCTTGTAGTGGTAATTAACACTTATAATAAGTAAACTAGATTTTGAAATACCTTAGTACAGATATACTTACATTTCCGAATGAGTTTATGCTTCAATTTTAGTATACTCGGTGTTCGTAGCTAAAGTGAAAACTCAGACAACACTCTCAATTTTTTAAATTAAAGAAAACACAATTATTTTCGCTGTGGTTGCAATTTTGTCTAACGCACACTTGTACTCTATTCCCAAAAATCGTACACTGTAAAATGTCACCTACATAATCACTGTAAATTTACATAAAAAAATTAAGGATATTACTGTGACAATCAATGTAACATTAAAGAAAAATACACGTACAATGAATTCCAAGGTATAATTACAACTTGATTGTACTGTTACCTTAAAACACGATCATTACGGGCAATATCAATAGAGCATTACAAAAATACTGTAAATTGACAAACTTAATAGTATAAAATTATACCGTGTGTCCCCGGATGAAGTTGACAAGAGTTATTCTTTATAAAAAGTTCTGCTTGTTGAGTAGATAAATTAACCATCGGAAAATCTAAGATTAAATATACAGAATGTCCACAAATTAATACAACATGAAAATGCTTCAACGCAAAAGTATCATTTATTGTATGTTTTGTAGTTTAAGTACAAAATTTCAATTAATTAAAGTCAACAAAAATTACTCTACAAAGGCCGCCTCTAACTTTCACACATACCTCCGGCCTTTTAATAAATTCACCATAGACTTTGCGTATGGTTTGTGGTACATTTATCTCATTCACCGCATCCTGTATTCGTGCTTTTAGTATTTCCAGATCATGCGGGGTCATTTGAGTTAACTTTTTGCTCTAAAATACCCCACAAAAGAAATCAAGAGGTGTCAAGTCAGGTGATCTAGCAGGAAAATTTATTAGACCAAATCTTCCCATTCATCTTTCTCTGATCTGTCAACTACTGCCGTACCAAAAGCGTCGCATAATGACAATATCCACAAATTAAGATAACATGAAAATGTTTCAAGAGAAGAGTATCATTTATTGAATTTAGAGTTTACTGTTAATAGAAAAAGTTTTTTAACAACATAAAATTAGTTAAAATACAAAATTTTAAGTCTAAAGTTTGAGTATTATGATTGTATGTTGGTAAGTTTAATTGAGATAATGTATTACCTGGAAATTAATGTAGATAATCATAAGTAAACTGTAAAACGTCATCAATTGTAGATTTGTCATTTTTTCCGTTGGAGTTGCAAAATGTTTACTATCGAAGAACGTATTTATTTGATTAAATGTTTTGGAATTTGAAACGTATCTTAGCGTATCGACTATAGACATGTTTTACGCAAAATTCCGAAACACTGCATTATCGGGCGAAGCACTGCGCAAACTTGTGCATAGTTTGATTTAACTGGATCTGTAGTCAATATTAAGAAACCTAAGAAAAATACAATGAAGACGATACGGCTACACTTTTAGCAATAGATTCAGTGATAGAAACACCAAAATTATCCTTACGGAAACGATCACAAAGACTGAATATTAGTAAATCTCATTTGTCAGAGAATTTTTAAAGAAAACAGAGTAATTTTTGTTGACTTTAATTAATTGAAATTTTGTGCTTTAACTACAAAACATGCAATAAATGATACTCTTCTGTTGAAGCATTTTCATGTTATCTTAATTTGTGGACATTCTGTACATTTAATCTTGGATTTTCCGATGGTTAATTTATCTACTCAACAAGCAGAACTTTTTATAAAGAATGACTTTTTGTCGTAAAATCAATAATAAAGATTTTTTTCCTCTTGTCAACTAAATCCGGGGACACACGGTATACTGCTTTAAAGACTATGGTGCGCTGCATTATATACTGTCAGACAAACTGAAGCGCATTATAGAAGTGTAAAGTTTGATGCCCTATCTAAAATTACTTAAAGAACAAATAGTCTAACCTATGCAAATGACGAGGACTTAATACGTCCGTGAAATTATATTATTGTGTTTTAATTTGGAATAAGGTAAACCGAAGTAACTTTTATGAAAGAAAAGTGTATTTTTGCCTTAAACTAAAATCGCAAATAATTTTTTATTATTTAAAATATTCGTGATTTTATATTTCTTAAACAATTGCTCTGAGTTAACTACAAAGTTATATGTGACGCTGAAACATTTTATGTGTCAATAATACCACGGCATAGCTCCTCTTATATCTTTCAATGTTTTTCTAATTATATTCGTGCCATTCAATTGCTTCTTTTCCTTTTTGCTAATTAGCATCTTGATTAGCATAGCAGGTTATATAGTAATAATTCGCCGAAATCCTTGAACAAACAACTTATATACATCTGTATTTGTAGCACAAACGGGGATTTCGAATTGAGCTTTATAACGATGGTGTCATGGAAAATAAGTATCTCAATTTATAGAATGTAATTTCCGGGAAATTCCCTTATTTTCTTGCCCATTAATTTTATTGAAGTCTTTCGTTTTTTTGTTCGTCAACCTTTCATGATTCCCATATCGTTTAAATTTCCATACAAACAACACTCAATTTCCACGTAATGGTTATAATTATGTCAATACATAGAATACAATTTCTCTGTTATCGCCACTAAAGGCAATAAATCCTCTTTTTCATCCCTCGTTAATCTTGTCAGTTGTAATACCAATTCAATTATTTTAAAAGGAAAGCTTGGTTAACTTCAAAAATGTTCATTAACTGTAAATACTGCAAGGTAAACAATAGTAGAAGAGTAAATGAAGAAGTTTTCAGTGCTCAATTATCTATTAATTCTTCAAAATTAGAAATAACGTTTATTCAGGTGAAGAAATCAAAGGGTTATATTTATTTGTAATTCCCATATTAAAATAAATGTTTTGTACATTTAAATGAGATACTTTTTCAATTACATACATTGTTTAGCGTGTAACTAACTAGGGATGGAAATCTTGGAATTGTAACTAAAATATTTTACAGTTTTTTTTACTTTTAAATGAGATACATGTACAATTTACAGCTTGGACTTTTAAGGAAGGAATCCTCTGTAATAGCCCGAAAACTAGAATATATTTGGAGACTTTATTTGGGATAAAAAAATAACGAAATTTTCAAAAACTTTTGTGGTTTATTAAGGTACTCTTGAGGTATAAAATAGATTGCTCTGAGTCTGATACATCAATAATATTTTCATTTGATGTCGGACGTGTTCAAATTCGATAGGTCAATTGGCCGAATTTCTAGTTCTTTACACAGGCGCCAGAAATAAAAAAAAAAAATTAGAATTTGAAAAAATCCCATTTTTACGCAAAAAATTGCTTATATTTGTTACAAAAAAAAAATGTTGAAACACTTTTTTTTTAATTTGAAGTAATTCTCCGACAAATGACTGATTTCAGCCATTTGTTTACATGAGTTCAAGTCGATCGATCAAACACTTTGTGAGTTATGAATCGGGCAATTTTGAAAAATGTAAAACCGAGAAAAACGCGTTGAAAGATTTACGTTTTGACGGCGGTACTTTTCTATTATCATGACTTTCTTTCGCATAACTTGACATTGCACTCAAAACCGAAAATTGCAGCAAAAACTCCAAAATTTGCAGCGCTGAACGTTTGCGCCGGCGAAAAGCCCACTAGCGGTCCGAGCGTACAGGAACGCCGGGCGCTGTTTCGGGGATAAGGAGGTGAGCTGCGGCTCTGGGATTTTCACTGTTTGTTTTTAGTATGCCGAGCCAGTGGCGGCTCGCGGCAATATTGAGTGGTGGGGCTAATCACGGGCCAGTAGTGTCTTTAAACTGCATGTACAGTGAAATTCCAAATTAACGTCTCCCTAAAATATTAGCGTGAAAAAATGGTATATCTACTTTAAAATGTAAAAAAATAGTAGATATACAAAGAGCGGTTGTGTATTCACAAAATCAAATCATCTTTCGGTTCATTTATCAAGTGAAAAATTCAATTTACAGCGACTCAGTTATCCCTCGATCCTGGCATTTACATACATATCTAAATGCATGCATGTATATTTATGTAGAATATCTGTTTCGAATGGAAGGATTCATTTTAGCAAAAACTACTCAGTAAGTAAAATTATTCCAAGTATCATTGAAAAATAAATCTCAACGTCATGGAACATCTTGAGAAACAAGGGGTGAAATTATTACCCATTTCATGAAATTTATTTATAATTTGCTTCTTATTCTTATTTAATTTAAAGTTGATGCCTATATGTTGAAACCAAGATTTAAGTCAATAGAATTTTTTCTTTATAATTCATAGTTGGTACAATACATCTTTACTATTATAAGTGCTTTTAATAGAAATATTACCACCGAAGCTGTTAGACGGGAAAAGAAAGCTTATTTAGAGTATCAAATGAAAATGTGCGCCGCCGGCAGCAGAGGCATGTGGACATTTTTATGTAATGCTGGTATAGTAAATAAAGCAAATGCCGAAATTCCCTCCTTACTAAAAAATGTTGAAGATACAGCCAGTTCTCAGCTTGCGGCCAATGGAGAAATTTATAATGATTATTTGAATTCGCGACTTAATGATAATTGATTTGAGTTTAAAAACATCCTCCGCCATGTTTTCGTCACGCGGTTCGATTGGAACGTGATCTGCTGTTGTGGATGGTCAATACATTCTGCGTTCAATTATGTTTCCCGCATATTTAGCGCATCATTAGCGAATGTGTGCGAAGGGGTGAATTTCCGCATTGTTGGAAACGTTCGTTGGTAATTCCTTTACCTAGAAAACTTCTAGTCAAAGAATATAATGATTTACAACACACTAGCATACTGCCGATTCTATTTAAGATCGTTGAAAAAGTAATTGAATTGCGATTAAAAGATTATGTCAATCATAATAACTACCTTCCTATTGTACAGTCTGATTTTAGGAAGAATTTCAGCTGTGTTACGGCTTTGACCAACATAGTTGACGAGATTGTCAGGGTTTTAGACGAGAGCAGGCTGACGTTAATGTACCACTTTGATTACTCCAAGGCTTTCGACGTGCTCAATTATACGTTGATGTTGTCCATTTTGCGATACGTTGTGATAAGTTCAAACACATCTAATCTTTTGTACAATTACTTGTGTAGTAGATGGCAATGCGTAGTTATTAATGGGCAGACATGCTCATATGTCCCAATTATATGTGCTATACCACAGGGTTCTATCCTGGCACCACTTCTTTTTTCAATATATACTTCCACCTTCATCAACTTTTCAAAAATTAGTAAATGTCATTTTTGTGCGGATGACACCCAACATCATTATTCCTTTTACCCAAACACAGTAGAAGATGCTTGTCTAAAATTAAATCACGATAAAAAACAATTGGTTTACATTTCGAAAGCACGTTCATTTTGTTTAAATCCCGCCAAATCCCCGCTAAACAGGTCTACACCAGCAGAATGTTTTTAAATAGTAAAAATAAGAGGTTGCTTTGCGAAGCGCTGCTTCCTTCCCATTTCACCTATTGTGATTCCCAATATAACTCACATATTTCTGCCGTTAATGCATACCGTATAAAAAAAGTTCAAAACTCATGCTTACGATTGATTTTCGGCATTAGACGTAGAGAACATATTTCTCATAAACTTATTGATGCGAGCTGGCTTATTCTGCAACTTCGTATCATTCAATAATTATCACTGGGAAGCCTAAATATTTGCACAATAAAATCAAATTTAGGATAAATATTCATACCATTAACATCAGGTAGAAGGACACCTTAACACCTCCTCCACATAAACTGGAACTGTTTAAGAAGGGATTTATTTACGTATCGCGTTTCTAATATGTATTATTCCGTTCCGAATAATATAAAGAAATATGCGAATAGACTTGTAATTTCTAATTTCTACACTCACGCTGTCTACATTTACTTTGATATATTTATTAACTTATTTTTAATATAGTTAACGGTTGAGTGGAAAAGCATGATCACGACACGTCGTAACCAGAACTGCGTCGTTTCCCCTAAATATTATTAAATTAATATTATTCTATTTTACTTTATTTTATTTTATTTTTACCGTTTTTCATTTATGGGTTATTTTAATCGTTTATTTTGCCAATTTTTTAAACAACGTCGCTACAGTTTTATATACCACAGTTACAAAATATTGTGAAATGTTTTACAATATTTTACATGCAACTAGTAAATATAATAAATTGCATATGATGAAGTGAGAAAAAATTATAAACGAGAATTTTTATACTGGAAAACTTTATATTATTCGCACACTAGTTCACGGATCGAATTAATAATTAATTAACTATAATTCTGATTTCCGCTTATGTTAAGAAGGACGTTGGTCTGCCAAGATTTTAGACATACCTCAAAATTAGAATTATAATTAAGAAGAGCATCGGCTTATCTACATAGCAGTAATAACTATATCCACCAACTGCCAACATCCCTCGAGATTTACGTTTTGTCGTTAATGAAATCACCAAACAAACCCTCAAACCAATAAAAACTCGTTTATTTTAGGGATATTGCGAAAATTAAGAAAATAATTGGTATAGAAAGCGATCATATTATTTTGTTACTTCTAGTTTATTAATTCAACAAACCCATTAGATTCGCTTAAACAATAAGTAGGTACTCTTCAATTAAAAAAGTGAATATTATTAAGAAATAAGGATTACGATAACCGCAATTGTAGTTAATTTAATATAATTATTATGTTCAAATTACTTTTTTTTTCTAAACCTCGCCCACACTTATGTAAACAGGTTCGCTGATCTAAACGTTATTATTATGGTGAAATTTTCTACCCATATAGTTATGTTCAATAGGTATATGTGTTACAACCATTGTTGTAAAGATGGCGTTTCTCCTGGTTCACTCAAACACGGTTAAAAAAAGTTGATTTGGTGCATTTACCAGAAAAACATTGTATACCGGCGAAGGAGAATTTGCAAACGTCACATACAGAACAAAATAAATTAATGAGATCAAAACTTCTCAAATTAAAGAACTCTTTATTCCTTGGTCCAACAGTCCAGCTTTACTGTACGCAAAATTCTACTGAAAAGTCACTATTGCTTTTGCGGCAAGCAATATGTAATTTATGCTCTCTTCATAGGTAAGTTATGTCAACAAATTGTACAACAAAGCTACACATTATGTTTTAAAAAATCTGTACGGAAAGTCTTAATGTCGGTTCACTACATAGATTTGTAATAGTACCAAAAATACTGTAAATACTTTGTTGACGATTAGTTGCAACTACTATCACTGGCCTAAATGTACTATTTGCAACAGGTGATCTTTACTTAATGCTACTGTAATATATAGGTTCTGTCAATATAAATTGTATAACAAAAGCGTGCATTTTGTTGCAAAAAAATGCGTAACTTTCGTTTACAATTTCGTAGGAAATTTTAATACAAGTTGTGCTCGTTCCTATTTGCTCAACAACTTGTTGTGTGAAACTTTATAATTGTTTGAAAATTTACAACATTTTTTTCTGTTCATTTGTATTCCTAATACCCAATTACTGTTATTGAATCCTTGAAAAATATTTCAATTTTGGTAAAATAAAACTTATTTAGTGCGATGTAAGATTTAATTCTGTGCTTTTTCATTCCTACCTCTCTGTATGAGAAAGTATGTATAATAGTTGCACACATCGAAAGAAGGTAACGTATTCAATTGAAATTGAAAAGATTAAGTAGCGCCCAGTGAGATGAACCCTTAAATAACTATCACATAACAAGCCCTCCTATCACTATCCAGTTAATTCTTTTGTATTTGTAGACACGTTTATATCACGTCACATATTATTTTATTGCAATAAAAGTCTGTTAAAGTGTATAGAATTTGTTGGTTGGTTGAGATTTGTGTTTTAGACACGTCTCATTGCCAGCGATAATATTTGAACTAATATTGTTTGATAATGCAACTAATTGTAAAGTATTGCATGTAGTATCTCAGCCATGTAGTTCACATTCAAGAATTTAGAACTATTAGCTAGTAGAAATGTAATACTCTATCCTGCTTGATTTTACCAACATCTCCGTGCCGTATAATCTTGGATAATGCTTGCGGTATTAAAGACGAAACTAGGTCAGGAAGTTAATTAAATTTTTTTCGATAGTAAATCAATGCCGGTACCATATTGTTCTTTTCCTTACTTTTTCTAGTTGCCCTTATTGGCAATGATTCACAACTAGACTATTAGTTCTTGGGTCATAAATATGGAAACATATCCATTTTTTATGGGTTTTATGAGTACAGAAAAAAATATAAAATTGTTTGCAAATATCTGACTAACATTTAAAAAACCTAAATAAAACCCTAAAACGAGAATAAATTCAAATATTCACTTACGCTTACTACACGCTTAAGATAACAATCTGATACGTGAATAATTAAAATTATGCATAGGAAATTCTAAAAGTTGAAAAACCCTCCAAATATTTTACATTTTTAATTTCGGTAAAGTATATACTGCAACGATGTGCAAACAGTTGTAGGAAACGTGAGTCGTGGCAAGAAGGGGCCTCTAATTTTAAGAAAATTCCTTCTTGCAGAGGTATAAAACTTGTAATCCCCATCTGTTGAAGAATGTAACTTGAGCTCCTAAATTTTATTGGCTACGCAGTTTATGCAAAGGCTTAACGCAAAAGAGAATATTTCGTTCCTTTCAATGATACAAAAATATATCCTCCAGGAAGAAAAGGGAAAGTAAGGAAGTGAAAATTAATGAGAAAAAGGGAGATTGTAGATTTGATATTTGTAAGCTTATTCGATATGTACAACTGTTTACTCTTTTTTTGTCAAATCGTGATCTTCTTTCTGATTAGTTAAGATGCGCGAGGACTGACTCAATTGATACAAATGATGATTTATTTAGTAGAAGTACATGCTAGTAAGAACTATATTAAACCAAATAAAAATTCACTTAATTCGTAAAAATACTATCAAACTCGTAACACCCATGAACTCTTATACTTCTACAACATTGATATGATGACAACAATGTTTAGAAACTTGCTATACTTTATTAGGCAGGTATAACTTTATAATTGAAAATACAAATTACTAGAGAAATGACACTCTCTCTAAAATATATTCATAATGTCATAATCCACTGTTTCTAAGCTAAAGTGATTACTATAACATCTTTCAAAAATAACGTAAAGACGTGCCTGCCTCAGGAATCATTTCACAGCTGTCTGATTTGCTTACAGAGAATTCTGGATTTAATTCAATTGACGCTTGAGCTTGTGTTTTATCTTTTCTGTCTCCACATTCTTCATTGCTAATTTCTTCAGCAAAATCTCTAGCCTTCCACCCATTTTCTTGTGCTTCTTCAGTTTCTTGAATTCGGAATATGTATTTCTAGAAAATATTCTTTATGTCGGACTATAACCTGTTCTGTTTGGTGTGTTTCTTAAATACAACAAAGCATACCAAAGATCTTCCTTGTCTTCTTCAATTTTCTTTATTAGACGTTTTACAATTTTCACCGTAGCTTTTTCATTCCCTTGTTGGTGATCCGGAGATGAAGTGTTATGTTGAAATTGTAATTTTTTACTAAACTCCATAAATTGTTGATTGACAAAATTAGTACCGTTATCCGTGCACACAACCTCTGGTAGGTATACCATGTCGACTAAAATTCTTTTTACATCTCAATTGTGGTTTTTTGAGTGAAATCTGAAATGGAATCTAATTCTTCCCTTTTCTGATTTTTCTTTTTACACACTCTACTAAGGTGATTTTTACTACCACATGTTCTACACAATTGATCAAAACCTGGGCATTTTCCTTTGGCAAAACTATGAACATTACCACAGAATTTACATTTCTTTTCGAAAGATATCTTACAAATAGGTTCCGAATTTATAACTTGAATTTGTTTATTCGTAAGTTCGTTTATTCGACATATATCCAACGTATGGATCTTCAAATCAGCTTTCAACATCAACTTTCGTTGTAAGTCTTTATCTTTAATACCTAGAACTATCCTGTCTCTTAACAAATCGTCCCTGAAGTCTTTAAATTCGCAATTTTCAATCAATTTTTCTAATCTTATAAAATAATCATCAAACTTTTCATCTGTACTTTGGTTACATTAATTAGTCATTGCACGCACATATATAACAGTCATTCTTGATACTAATTTAGCCCTCAATTGTCTGGTTTACTGTTTTCTTTTCCTCATCTTTTAATTTAAATCTATCTAGGTATTTTATTCTGTTTACCATAACTTTATAAGTGAAATGGAACTATCTGTATCCGAATTTCTTCCAACAACTTATCGCCTTGTGTGTTTGGGAGATCTAAACATTGATCTTTTAAAATCGGATAATTTGCCTTCGAGATGTCTCTCAGAATTTATTCAGTCTTTTGGGTTGCACCAAATAATAGTAGATCCCACTCGTGTCACGGAAACCACAGCTACCTTAATTGTTGTAATAATTGTTTCTGATTTGTCTTTTGTGCGTGGGTCTGAAACTTCCAACGTTCCGATCTCGGATCACGAATTAGTTTTCTGTAAAGTTAATACCTCCGTGCCTAACCTTCCCAGGACAATAGCTTACCGTAACTTTAGTAATTTTCATTTAAACTCATTTGAAAATGATTTAAGAAATAGGAATTTTGAAGATATTATATACGAAACAGATGTTAATGTTAAAATAAGCATACTTACTAACAATATATGTGACCTGTTCAATATCCATGCACCATTGAAAACTATTTCTGTTCGTAAACCGAGATGTCCGTGGCTAATTGATGTCATTAGGTTAATGATGTCGCTTCGAGACCGTGCGCACGCAAAGTATAGACGAACTAAACAACCTAATGATTGGCGTTACTATAAACAATTGAGAAATTACACGAAGTCAGCAATTACTTGTGAGAAGAGAGCTTTTTATAGTCACCTCGCTAATTCTGGCAATAGTCGGTATCTATGGAGAGAATTGAGATCACTGAATGTGTTACCGAAAGCTCGGAACATGTTACCCTTACATCTACAAGATCCGCAGTTAGTTAACCATCACTTTATTGACTCCGCTACTAAGTTAGCCGGCGCTGATGCTGATCTGTTAAGCTATTATAGAACACATACAAAAGACGATATTGCTGACGATTTCAAATTTCAACTAACTAGTGAGGCGGAAGTTGCTAGAATTATATCTGATATATCTTCCAGATCTTCAAGCTCCGATAATCTTACGATTGATATGATTAAACTTTGTTGTCCATACATTTTAAAATTTATCGTTCACATAATAAATATATGTATATTAGAAAGTGCATTCCCTACTGCTTGGAAGCAAGCAGTAGTAATACCTTTGCCGAAGAAACAGAACCCGCAGTCTTGCTCCGATTTAAGGCCGATCAGTTTGCTTCCAGTTCTCTCCAAAGTTTTTGAAAGAGTGATCCATAAACAACTGGCTCATCATGTCACTCAAAATAATATTTTACCGTCATATCAATCCGGATTTCGTTCTGGCTATAGCTGTGAATCGGCTCTATTAAAGGTCACGGATGATCTGTTGAGAGCTGCAGATGGGGTGCTGTTTTGACTTTGGTGCTTTTAGACTTATCAAAAGCATTCGATACTGTGAATCATGATGTTTTGCTGTCGATTCTTCACTTTATCGGTCTTTCAAATGATTCCATATCTCTTATTGGCTCCTTTTTCTCTAACAGATCACAATGTGTAAAAATAGATAATATCTTTTCTTCTAATGCTTTACTGTCGTCTGGCGTGCCGCAGGGTTCTATTTTAGGACCTTTACTATTTTCGATATACACATGTGATCTTTTCTCTAATATTTCTACATGTTCTATACATATGTACGCTGATGATACGAAAATTTACCTCTTTTTCGGGTGACTCTAGTTTACATGCACTAGAGGATATTCAAAGTGATTTGAATGTTATGTCGTCCAATGTTGTCGTCCAATATGTTCTCGGCATTCACTCTCTCTTAATTCATCGAAGTCGGCTGTGTTGCTTTTTGGTAATAAATGATTGTGTGAGAACCTTAAAAATGTTGTAAATCTGCATATAGACAATAATCCTATACCGGTCGTCACAGAAGCAATTAGCCTGGGTTCGACTATTGACAATACTTTTAGATTCAGGCAACAAATATCTATGTATGTTCAGCGCGAAAATTGTAATCTGAGAATACTCTATTCTCACCGTGGATGTTTACGCAGAGATCTAAAACGCCTTCTGTGTGACTCGCTAGTTTTGTCTCACTTTATGTACTGCTCTATCTTATACGGACCTTGTCTTGATGTTAGTACTATGGATAGGATACAGCGGATACAAAATGCTTGTATTCGATTTATTTATAATATTAGAAAATATGACCACATATCCCATGCTTTCAAAGAATGCGAAATCGTATACTATTGAAAGCATCGTGTATGTATCATGTTCTGATCACCACAAAAAGACCGCCATATTTATATCAAAAAATTACCTTCCGTACTGGTGTACATAAGTTAAATGTTAGATTTAGGGGTAGAATTACACCACCGCTGCATAGAACCGCTCTTTTTTGGACGCTCATTTTCTTTTGCTGTATGTAAAGTTTATAACGCTATACCAACCTATATCAGGGACAGACCTCTGTCTACGTTTAAAAAATTATTAAGAGATTTTGTTTGGGAGCGGCAGCTACTTAATACCTATGCTCTAGCATTGGATTAGTGTAAGGAGAATTACATAACTTTAATTTCTAGTGTATGCAATCATTTTCTTTTCGGTCTTGCTTTCTTGTTGTTTTTTTTTCTGTTATTTTTTTTAACGGAATTAGGTTAAGTAATTATAGGCATTAGAGTTTTTATTAAATTGTTTCCTTATGTCAAGGTTAAGTGGAAGAATGGCTGCTGACAAGTTCAGCCGCTAAACTTCGCCTTGGGGTTTCCATTTTTCATTTTTTAACAGAATATTTGTATATAACTATGTATAATTTATAATGGGAAATAAAGATTATATAAAAAAAATAATAAAATTTCTAGTCCACCTCATCGAATTTATCCCTAATCACTTTTTTAACTACGTTAACCGAAATTAGCCCATATCTAATAATCGAGCTGTCTTCCCTGGACACCACCTCTTTCGCCCTCTCATTACCGATTGTACCTACGTGAGCCCTAAACCAAAAAGTTTTATATTCCCCTTTTTATATATTTCTTTAATTCCCTAACGCTTCTAATACAGATAAGCTCTCTGTTATAATTCTCACGTCCCGTATAAATTCCCTTTCGTGCCTAATATAAACTAGTGCCCGATTTATTGCAACTAATTCTGACTGAAAAATATTGCAATGATCCCCTAATTTAAACTTTTGATTATGTATTTCAATACTCCTATTATAAACAATAAAAGCCGTCCCTGTACCACCCTCACTCTTCGACCCATCCGTCTAAAATATCTAAACCCTCTCCAAATGTGCCAATAAATTCATTATAAGTAATACTTTTAATTCCACGGGATGAATTTAACCTCCTATATCTACTCGCTTTTCTAAATCACCCGGTTCTAACCTAGATACTGAGCTACCTTAAGGGCCTGAACTTATTGGATGAACTTTAAGATAACATCGACTCTACAATAGACCCTCGTGGTCGCAGTGGATGGTACGATTAATCGAACCATGCGGATGCTATCTCTTACAAAACTAAACTAAAACTAAACTAACTACCATTTCGAATTCCGTTAAAGTAATTAAAATTCAGTATTTTATACTTTTAATATAGACACCTGAAAATTGCACTTAGTTTACCGAAACATGTAGAGTAAATAATACTAATAAAACTTTGAAAGTACAGATTAGAACAAAACTCAACGTTAATTTGCTTTGCAAATAGGTACATAACTCCGATAAAAGGATTCGCACCAATCAAAATTATATTTTTCCTTTAAAATGTCTAATTAAAAAATATATACACACAGCGACCAAGTAAATTGACAATTCAGTATAACATATATAATAGATATTTCTTTGAGATTCGTTCCTTAGATACCTAAATAACAAAACGTAAGTGGGTGTAGTATGAAAACAAAAATTTGTGTATCATAAGGTGTAAGTTAAAGCGGATATATGACTTTTGTAGAGACCATACGTTCCGTAACTGCTGCAGGTTTGATTATTCAGAAGAACCATACGTAGTTTTAAAGTACAAAGCGCCAACAGCTTAACAAACCAGTTAACATTCTGTGAACAAAGTTAATAAACGGAACACGAGTCCTACAATTAAAGTACAAACTTGAACACTTCGAGCTAATTGTTAAATCCCAGTTACTGTGCCGTGTTTACGTGTTTGTATTCAGGCGTTAGCGTTCAACTTTCCCAACTTTTTTTACTGGTGTTCAGACAGCTTATGGGCGTTTACGTGCGTGTATGTATATTCGTGATAAGGAAATTAAATTGAGTTGATGGAAGAATTTTTTACATCCAATTTTCTTGACCATTAGATAATAATAATTCTGAAAGGTTGTAAAAAACAGATTTTTTATGTCTTACCAAGATTCATTTGATAAACGATAATTGGCATATTAGTATCTACATGGAAACGAGAGGATAATTTAATTCGCCATCATCCAACAGATCCACCTCAATTGTAGCAAAATACGAAATAGGAAGTGTCTTATCCGATAAGCCAGCCAAAAGTTTCCCTAAAGCTGAAGAGCTCAAATTAATGAGTGTGTATGTTATATACTGTAAAATATTTTATAAATATGAGAAACCAGTTTAACCGATCAGCCTATTCAAGATAGTCACATAAACAGCTTATTAGTCAAGGGCACTGTAAATAATTTTCTAGTGAATTACATCTGAAATTTTTAGTAACAAGGTATCTACAGTTGTTCGTACAGTGAAATTTCCACAATTCAGTAAATTTCATAGCCTAGTGCATTTTTTCAAGCATTGTTTTCAAAGATTTATATGTAATCTGCACTGAGAAAAGAGGTTGCATTAAATGAAGTTTTATAACTTTTGTTTTTTATCATGTTAAACGAAAAGGATATCTTTTCGCAGAAAAGTGTTTATTTTAATTAAAAGTAGAGTGCTTTACCGGAAAACTATTTTCTTCTTAAGTACATGCTTTTGGACGATAAGATACCGTAATTAAATGGAATGCACCTTAGTTTTGATTAATATTTTATAATCTCTGTATAATTTCTGTTTTAAGTTAAAACAATACACATCACATATTATATTATTATTATGTACATATTTAACAACATATTCTAGTTTCTTTTAAGTAAGTTATCATATTATTGAATTGCAAACAGTATTTTAAATAAAAAATGGGCGGTTTGGTTTATTTGCGTGGGCACGCATGAATACAATGATTTAAATTTTTTGCCTTTTAGCGGAAAATGCAAGCTCCTGCATTTAAGCCGAGTGCTTTTTTATACACAAAATTTACATTACGAAAGTATTTTAGTTTTATTCATTCCCACGTGCATGTCTCACATACACAAATAATAGTGAACAAAAGTGAATATTTTTCATACGAGGTTAAAGGAATTTCAGGGATAATGGGAATCTTTTCAGTTAATATTGATTTACTTATAAGCCAAGGAACTTTACAGCAGTATATAGTGTTTGAACGTTTAAAACTGTTATACACGGAAAAACGATTTTGTTGTTTTCAACCAATCTTTCTGTTAACATGCATTTGGTGACAGTTACTAAATTATTATTTGATTTAAATAATACTTAAAAATGTTCATGTATTCAATCATTACAATCATTGAAACAAGCGCAACATTTATTAATTTAACTAAGTATTTACATGAAAGTAAAAATAAATATCGCGTTTTATTTTCGCATAGCACTTTCCTCCCCATATAGTACAGCAAATATACTTATGTGTAGTACAGAAATTGTCGTATAGATGGCGCATCTCCTATTTCATTCCAGTAAAAGAAAATATTTCGCACAAATAGGGTGGAAAATACGAGTAGAACATACTAATCTGGTATATTTACCAGATCATTAGCTGATAGGAATTATCAGATATCGCCATTGAAAGGACAGTTTCTTTAAGGGCACATTTAGAGTGCTTTGGGATGGTCACTACGGATCAATTCCGAATACTAGAGGCAAATGCTTAATAATTCAATCCTAACCGAATGTCCCTCCATACATATTAATGTATGGATTTTTGGAGATAATTCATTTTCATTTCGAACAAAAATGATCACGGCATTTTGTTGTGTTTACGCTTGAGTCTAAAGTGAATAAATGTTATAAGAAAATGAAAAAATTTTGAATCAAAATGCTTACGGTTTTCTGCCAATCTGCGTAGTTTTAGTAGCGAATATGTAAAATATTCAATATTGTTCAATTATAAGAATAAAATTACGAGTAAATAAACACATATCTTATTAAACTATTGAAATCAGACTTGTATGGAATTGTTCAGAAGAATAACAAAAGACAAAATTAAACTACAAATGATGCATAAGTAATAAATAACATAAGGAAATATACCTGTCAATTGTCAACAAGCACCTGTGACCCAGAGCTGCATTGAATTTCGCACTAACACAGAAAATTAAGACAAATGTATTTCATTATTTTATTACATTAACTGTGCGTGAGTGTAACTTAGCTATGACAGTTTAGAACCCATTTTTAGCAATCAAAACGCTGTGAAAAATTTTTCCATCATCGTCATCATCATCAATCAAGGACGAGCCATCTTAAAGGAAACTTCGACCTCGCCGCTGAAGATGTTCACCGTAGTTGTGAACGAAACGTACGGAAGTAATTCCACAGGACCACGGCTCAACAGCCCGGAAAAAAACTTTTCACTGTAGATGCCGGCCGTGAAAGCCTACGCAGCACAATCAAAATTGATATTTCCAAGATTTCAATGCGTTTTGTTGTCCTGACATAACTTAAAAATTGCATGTTTAAAAAGACGTGGTTTCCGCATAAACCAATTTCAAATCATGTTTCCACACCATATTTAAAAAAACTACGGAAAAGGAAACAAATTTTCATCTTGAATTATCCGAAATAGATACAAACACTCGATCGTTTATTATAAAAGTTGTCGGTAATTTCATAACTGACAGAAGTTGGTTACTGAAAATTTCAATGGATACTGCTGTACTATAATTCCAAATTCTTCAGTTATAATCTATTTCTTATAGAACATAATATGAGATATATTTACGAAAATTGATTCATATTTGCATCAATTTCATTATATTTTAGGAAACTGTTCGAAGTGCTACATAAAATCATAAAGAAAAAAAATGGTACATTGACTAGACGTAAAAACACATTAAGATATATATATTTAAACTTACCTAATTCTTTTATAGTATTTAACAAAACAGTGATGAACTAGAATCAACACGTCAAGCTTACTAATTTGCGATTGTTATTTATCGCAATTACATCACCACGACACAGATGATTGAGTTAATGGATTTAACACATGGGTTTAATACATTAATTTTATGTTTTTTTAAGATAATTTTATCCGAAAATTTAAGTAAAAACCTCTTTAACTAGTTACACTTAATGTGCAATAAATAAATACCCGACAAATCAATCAGTTCGACCCATAGAATAACTTATATAGAATGGCAATTGAAGCAGTGGAGGTGAACCTGTATTTGGCGCCCTCTGGCAAAACGCGCCACCAACTAAATAAGTGGTACGTATTAAATAGATTCAGGTATTTTTTTTTGATTTTGAAAGCTCGCACACTAAAGCAATACACCTTTATAAATATATATGATACATATTCCATAACAGTGTACTACTTTAGTGAACAAGCTCTCGTTTTGTTTTATAAAAACACGAAAATATAAGAGCTCATTCTTTATTGGAAAAAATATGTATATCGACAAATGTACAATGAATATAATAAGTATTAATATATTACACCCTCATAAAAAAGAGAAATTGTAGAATATTTAATGTGTTAAAGAACAGCATTTATTTTAATCATGAAACCGTTATACAAACTACAACCGCAACATAAAACCAAGGCTTGAAAGCATAAATTGACTTGCATCGAGAGATATTGGCACAATTGTAATTAAAAAAAAAAATGTAATTTACTTAAATTGAACAACTGTTTCGCGGTGATTATAATAATTTATCATATTTTACATCACCATGGTATTATCTGCAGCGCAGCTAGTTTATGATTAAACATATAAACTTACTGTGGGAATGGGTGTTCTTGACTACATCAGGTCATATTAAATGTTTACATTTCTTAGGAAAAAGTACAATAAATACATTTAGAGGACGAGAAAACTAAATATATAAACTAACCAGCAAAAATACCGCCAGCTTCAACTCCATAACAAATGAATTTCCCTATTAAAAAAAAAACAATACAAAATGAAACGAATTAAGAAGCCAGCAATATGTACTCACCCAAAATATTTCTCGTATATATATATTAATATATATATATATATATATAATTTAATGGCAAAGAAAGCCGTAAAACAACGGTATTACAACCACGACGCCGTAAACAACAATGGCGTTCGATGACATATCCGGCGTTCTTCTGGCATGTCGATAATATCATGGTCGAAATTATCGATTGCGACCCACTTAGTTATGGCGCACTCGGAAAGAGGGCTGCTGAAACTTATTCTAGGCGGGAAACGGAGAGTCCCTACCCCCTGGTTCTACCATCTTCCAGTGGCAAACACAGAATTTTGCATGTTTTTCCCGGTGCTTCTTCTTTGCATCTTAGATTTACACGAGAAAACTATAAATTTGATTGAAACCTATTTTTTTTTCATGTTAAATATCAGAACACTGAAATACAGGTAAACAAAATTTACATGAGTTATTGTATCAAATTTACAACGCTATTAGATGTACGTACCTACTAATCCCGATTTGCCTAGGTAAAACTACCATATTTTTTACAGTGCAGACATAAATATCTGGAGCTTAAATCGTTAGGTATGAATGACGGAATGTAATCAATTTAACTTTTCTAATGATGGAGAAGAAGACTCTGCTTTCGTGATTGCCATACTTTATAAGCAATAATAAAATACTGGAAGGATTAAAATGTAAGGTAGAGTAAATAAAATATAAATATTGAGGCGCTCTCCAAGAAATAAGACACGCAGAAACCATATACACATACTAATTGGATATTTCACTGACTTGGCATAGCAAAGAAAATGCGGGTTCTGTGAATATCAGGTATATCCACAGTCTACTAAATTGTGCAGCGTCGTTCAACTCAAGGACATACCCGGGAGTAAATGAAATCGGAGAGGAAAATTTACCTACTCTGAGATTTTCTACATCCTATGCTTTCTAAAAGTAACAGGTCTGGACGGTCAAGTGTAAATACAGCAAGAAAAGGGAATACAGTATAAGTTCATTTAGGCCGCAGTGTATCACCGTCCTTATTCTACATTACAAATATTCTTTAAAGTAGTTATATTATTCTTATTCCAATTCAAACATCAATGTGCTTCGAGATCATTAAATCGATTTACGGTACGAGTTATTGTTGCATGATTAAGAAACCTTTGGTGGCAAATCCAATTTTCCGCCTTAAGTGCCGCCTACCGTCAAAGTAAATGTTAAAATTAATAATTTCTTATCGCTATTGTAGAAAGTAGACTTGATGAGACGTCTTATATAAATGGCTACGGCCATTTACGAATCTAATCATAAACCGAAGAGGCTATCACACTTAGTATTCAGTAAGACCTTTATCAAAGAACTTTATATAGTGTAACATCCGCTTTATTCATAATTGACAATCTTGAAAGTGAGATATCTAAAAACAATGGAGTTAATGCTATCTTAGAAAAAGAGCTTATGTATTTGTAGCAAAATTAATAGAGAATTTCGTTACCATTTAGTGGTTTGTTAAAAATTACCTCTTCCTAAATTATAAAATCAATAATTTATTTATGTTCAACTCATTGAATTTTCTACGGTGAAAAGCGGCTGTGACCCAATGCATTTTTCAAACCGTAAATTTGAATTGCAAGTTCATCGGAGCGCGCTTCTAATAACGAGTCAGGATGCATCAAGAATTTATTCCCTCTAGAATTTGCTGTGTTCAACTGATTTGATTTTAAAATTCTTTGCAATGCTAATTTAAGTTGTTCTTACATTTTAGGACACCTATTTTACATATAATTGGGATTGCCAATCAAGCAAACTAAAAAATACGTGCTCAGGGACTATCAAAGAGAAACAATAGATGCAATAAAATAATGGGAACTCTGGATATGGTTTTTTTTATTTATTCGAAAAAAATATATGACTCTTTATGTTGCTAAAAGTAGTATATTAATTATGTAATTTACAAATATCTTATTTACCAATCTAATTACTTACGTATACTTCAAACTCCTTTTTTTGTAGTAGACTCTTCATGCCGAATATAGAGATAATTCAAAAGTAAAGTTTCGAATGGGGGTTCCAGACGGCAATAAAGTAATGGCAGCGACATTACCTATGAAAATACTTAAATGATATAAACGATCCAATGCCGACTTTCTCAGCAAAATGCAACCCTTGCAATTCTCATTTTAAGACATAATCCTCCTATACGCTTACTGCAGACAATGTAATATGAACTAGAAGTGAATTACTGACCTAAGAACTGAGTCTAATAAATTCAGGATTTTGTAAGAATTGAAACGGATCGGTTCATGCGCCGTTTTTCTTTGATATTTAGAGAATGATCTAGTAGTTTAATGTTAGGCTTGAACTCGTTAGAAGACTAAATATATTTTAAATTTGAAATATTCATGAGTTGGATCATAAGCAGAGCAAGATAATTACATTGTCTTGTTTTATGTCTTTGAGAGAGCGGGAATGCCTGCGCATAAATAGGAACAGACTAACAATAAGAAATATCGTTACAGTTATGAACACAATATGAGAATTGCGTGTTTACTATACTTTTACTAAAAACCATATATAGGAGCGGATTCTCGAGTAAATTTATACAGCAATTATTTGTGGCAGATAAACGAAAAAGTTGTCCTACATTTATCCATTCTATTTACGAATTTACAACGTTCCAAGGACATACGCTTTCATTCTAGATATCTCTCAAACCCGTTCTTGTCTTTCAGAAACATAATTTTGCTTGTAATTTAATATTCTTTTGACACTATATATGTATGTATATATTGCAGTGTCTATTTCAATTGATCTTTATAATAACAATAATTAATAATAGTAAAATTAAAATCTTTGGTTTTTTAGTTTAGAGGTTAATAAAAGTTATTTATATAAGCCATGGTTTTTTGACTGGACCATCTACTTTCATTCCCCTAAAGTTATTTATGTTTGAAATTTGAATTATTTGGATAGTTTTTAATTATATAAAAAAAATTACACAAAATGATGGAACTCATTCGGCATGCTTGTTTAATTGTCGAATTTCGGCAGTTGAAAACAATGATTAGAGAGGCTATGTGAAAAATGATAGGAGAAGATTGTTTAAAAAAAAGACTAATAAGTGAATTTTTTTGTGTATATTGTTATATTTTTACATATGTAAACCATTTTACTTTAGTATTAATATATTATTAATAAGTACAGGTACACGGCTGCCCAGTCCGAACTCCCGCAATTCTTAGCTTAAGGCACTACTTACCACCGGACAGGCGCACTATCATATATTAATATATACATACACGTACATACTATATATCAAGATTTTAAAACACATTGTTGCATTGCAAACAAGTTTTACAAGAATGGCAAAAGATTTTTAAGGAAAAATCAAAAGTTTTACATTTGAAAAACATTTGAAAGTTTTACAATTGGAAAATGGTAAATTGGAACATTGCATATTGAAAAAGGAGGAATCAAAAATAAGCTTTATTTTTGGAAATTGGAGAACTAGGATATTATATTATCAAAAAGGAGGATTCAAAGTTGAACTAGAAAATCGAAGAAGGAGGTGAAATAGGTTAAAGTATAGCAAGGATTATAAATTGATAATTATTATATTATATTATTGTGTGTTTGTTTGGGATTTAGACTACCATTCAAATATACCGAAATTGTTCGTACTATTTTAATTTAGATGGAAAGTAGATTCGAACTCACAAACATAAGTGTCAAGTGACAACATTTAAGTCAAATTGACTCATAGCAGTATGTCATACCCTATTTGCCCTTCGATTCCACCATTATTATACAATGGTAACTCTTCTGTGATATGAGAATGGAATTATATTGGCTTCTTACCTTAAAATTTGGAGGAGATGAGTCAAAAAATTTTGATAAATTTTAGCGCGTCATTATTAAAGTTTTATTAACTCTATTAAATTCAATAGAACTGATCGCTGTGTGTCTGGAAGGAATGGAATACTTTTCTGCTGTAGCCAAGTTAGCATATCATTTCTGATTATAGAAGTAGCCAGCGTTTCTTGTCCATCACAGTTACTGTATTATTGGATATTCCACACAGCATAGTTCTAAACCAATTTTCAACTACCATACAATTCATATCTTCATAATAATCAACACTTTACAAAACACGATATTCAAAGAACTCATCGCCTGGATCAATATAATAAATAATAATAATAATAACAAATGGTTTTTATTTCCTCAAACACAACAACGTACTTACATATATGGAGTATAACTTAACAAGGAAACAGGGTGAAATTCAGACGAATCTGTTTTTCAATTTAACCAAAAAAAACCAAACATATTTCAAGCACACGAGACGATGTACAATTTAAATCTAAATAAATACATAATTAGAAATATAAAGAGCTATACAGTGAGCGCCCAGCCACCAAACTAACATAGACCAGATTGAAAATCAAATAGGTGACTAAAGTATCGCTTCTTAAACATGTAACACGAACCACTACCTTTAACAAATCGTGGAGTATTATTGTAGATATTTGTGATTTGATACGAGTAACTCTTTTTAAAGAATTGGTATGCAATGGCCGGCAGTGTTAAAGTTCCTTTAAATGTGATGTTCAACGTATGCGTCATGATAAGTTGTTTACCTTTCTCAGTAGAATTTTTTAATACAATACACGCACCAGTCGGGCCTGTTCTTTCTTCTTCTTCTTCTTCTTTGATCCTTAGCTGGCGGCTGGCGGATGTTGCCCACGCAACCAGTACGCTGCTATAGGTGCCGCAGGATTTCGGACTCGTAAATCTATGATCGCTCTCCACGCTTTCCGGTCCATGGCGGTGATCCTAGCTTGATTGAGGTCGAGACGCCGGTTCTTCAAGTCGTCTTCCACTTGTTTTGCCCACATTTTCTTTGGCGCGGTGCGTTGTACTTTCCACTGGACGGGTTGCTGTTTCCAGAGAAGTTTTTGTGGTATTCAGTTTGCGCCCACTCTGCAGACGTGGCCAAACCACCTCCATCGTCATTGCTGGATCACTTCATCGATGGGTGGTTGTTGTTGACAGGTTGTCCGAATGGTTTCGTTGGTAATGCGATCGCGCAATGAAATTCCCAGGATCTGTCGCAGATATCGCATTTGGAATACCTCAATACCTTTGTCCAAATCCGGTTTAAGTAGGGTCCATGTTTCTGATTCATAGAGGAGAATTGGCAAAATCAGCGTCCGAAAGAGGCGAATTTTGGTCTTCATGGAGATGTTAATCTTCTTCCACAGGCACCATTTGAGAGAGGCAAACTGCCGGCTGCCTGTCCAATCCTGCTGTCGATCTCTGCTGTGGAAGCCACTTTCTTCTCCTGAACCAGTGACCCAAGGTATTTGAACTGCACTTATTCGATCTGTACACCGTCGAGGCGAACGGTGGCCTGCGATCCATCCGTTGTCAGCACCTTGGTCTTGTCCACATTGATTTTCAAGCCGTACGATTGAGCGATGCGAGCAATATCATAAAGAGTGTCCGTTGCGTCGGCGTCGTTGTCTGTGAAGAAGGCGCTATCGTCGGCGAACATGAGGTCGGTCACTGAGTGATCGATGTAGAACTGTTAGACTTCAGTATATTAACACCTGCTTATCTTATTCTTAAAATCAAAATGCTCTTCCTGTTTTTTTTTTATATACTTGAAATTTTTTCTTTTACAATTGAAGATACGAGTGGATGAAGGTGCTATGTCGCATTTGAAAAACTATCTTTTTTGCATGAATCAAGGTGTTTTGTACCCATCTTTCACATAGCACCATCGAAAATTCCAGATATTCAAGAACACTCGAGTCTTGTGAAGGTATGAAGGAGCTATGTTACACTACTTTTGAGAAAAATTACATAAAAAACTTCATTTCTGAAAAAGTTTGATTTTGTAACATAACACCTTCATCCACTCGTGTCTTCAATTAATAAATAGAACGAAGAACGACCTATTTAAGATATATTAAATCGATTCTCGATCTCAACGTATAGTTTATTGAGAGTAGGTGCTTTCTTTTTTTTTAAATAATTCCTTATTTAAGGCATAGTCTTTTACACATTCACCAAAGCCAGTAATTAATGACCGTACTTGTATGTTCCTTGGAATTCTCTAGCTCTTTAGTGATTTTATACTCACTTGAAATTTTAAAAATACCTACTGCTTCACGAAACTCCTAAAATCAAAAAGTACGTTATGGTGGAATGTCGTCACGCTGTTACTTCCTCAGGTGCTACAGCTTTTATCGATGATAAATAATCAGTTGTCCGATTGTAGCTGCTGGTAGATATTAACAATACTCTGCTTTTGATGCAAAATGGCCTAAACATTCACTTTCCCGTGGTGAACAAATTTGCATATTATCACCTATATTGAGTGTTGATCCTACCTTCTACTAACAATGACTAATAAAAGAAACAAACACTGAGTTCTAATTAGAAGTGTTGTATAGACATGTGCGAAAAATTCATCAATAATCAACATAAATACAAT
Organism: Protaetia brevitarsis; assembly: GCA_004143645.1. Taxonomy (NCBI): domain Eukaryota; kingdom Metazoa; phylum Arthropoda; class Insecta; order Coleoptera; family Scarabaeidae; genus Protaetia; species Protaetia brevitarsis. Next base: position 3,251,802 of record RXPK01000065.1, read on the forward strand.
GAAACATACAGTCATTACTAGGTTGATTAAATATGTTGTAGCGTTCATTGTAGGTAAGATATGTTAGTGCTAATAATTTGCCTATACCTAAATCAATAACAATACTATAATTAATCATGTTATTAAAAAATAGGGTACTTTTCATCATTTCCTTTTATACAGTTGTCTACTACATTGAATATTCTGAAGAAACAATGACAGTAGACCCGAAACATCGGCTAAAAGGAGCCTCAGGTCGCAATTTCAGTCTGAAAACCAAGTTTTCGTATGGGTAACGACCCCCTATTAGTTTAATTACTGTAGAGACTGGTTAAATTGAATCGCGGTGGATCGAATGTTCTGGCGGTCCGGATATACGTACTTTTCTCAAGTAACCCCATAACCGTTGAATAAACATTTAGTTTTAATTTGTATCACTAATGCAAAAACGAGTGAATATCCGTCAAGGAACAAAGTACTTGAATAAGCTTTCAATATTATTAACTATATAAATAAAATAAAATCTTACTTCGTTTCTGTGTTCGCATCTCGAAAAAGTTATTGAACATTCTGAAATGTGTTTTTTTTTTATCTGTTTATAAAAGTCTGGGGATCATTTTAATCCGTCTCTAATGATGGTATGACCACGGAAAATCACTAAAATATAAAGCAAAAATAAGAGCGGGTATAAAATATTATTTGCGTCACCGACAAGTAAGCAACAGCACTGAATTTTTGCCTGTGCTACATGATGCAGTTCTGTATTAGAATTCAGTAAAGTGTTAATTTTCACAAATAACACTGTGCTCAAATCGATAGCTTATTTTTTTCAACATTGATGGGTCCTACACAATTCGAGTACGCTGAATCCGGTGCCATTGGCCGTTTTGTAAAGTTAGCTCTTGTTTTCGAGAGTTTGTGCAGATTATACTCGAAAAGACCCAAAAAATGTTTTTTTTTCTTCTATTTTGTCCATTTATTCAACAAATGCCTATTGAGTTCGACTAAATTTGTTCGTCAGAATATTTAATCGGCCTGATATTCGATGTTTGATGAAAGACACATCATTTCAAAATGCCCTTGGTGACTCAGCACCCGTGGCTTGGGATTCTGTTGAGGTGGTCAATGAGAATGTCGATATTCATCGATCCAATAACTGACGCTTTGACATTTAAGACATGCTCATCGATTTTCACCGTATCAATGTTAAAATATCATTAAGCATTCAGTTTTTACATGCACGTGCGGAAAAAATCGCTGAACAATCACCAGCCGAATCAGATGAGCATGACGAGCGGTCCCACTAAATGACGGCAAGACTCGAATATTGGTATAGTGGGACAAGAAATGTATACCTACTCTGTTAGCGGATATTTGTTGCAATTTGCAAGGAGGATCAGAAATAGAAGATGTCTGGGAAAGAAAACATCTATGTGCAAAATATACAATTTTTGGAAAAATAGACTTTTTCTTAAAGGGTGATTCACGGAATTCCTTCCTTAAAAGTTCTTGGATTTGTAATGATATTTAGATTTTGAAAATTCGGAGATAAGAGTTAGTTATAATCTATTTAGAAAAAATAATTTCATCTAAGTCGCAATTTCGGTTACATCGAAAGTCGTGGCCAACTTTGATATTATAACTAGAAACATATATTTTTCTGTGCATTCTTAGGTTTTACTAAGAATTTTAAAGCCAAATTTATGAAATCTCTTCTTATCTATCGGCTACCGTTTTAGGGTTATTTTGACTTTTATGAAAACAAAAGTGCAAAAAAATATGATGCATTAAAGGCATATAACGGCAATAAAAGGTAAAGAGATTTACTGTGCAGGACACGAGTCCTTTATTATTTAACTAAGGATTAAAAAGTAAACAAAATTATACGGGATGTCCCACAATTTTTCAAATGGAGTGTAGTTTATAGATATTAGGATTCTAAAGTGTTTGCAAGCGAACATAATACATACAGCATTTCCTTTTTAATTATCTTGTATTTAGTAAATTTATTTTTCTCATACTATTATGTTTTTTTATATGCTTTTAAAACGAAAATTGTTTTTCACCGCCTGCTATTATATTAATTCAAAACATTTTCTGAAAATCACTAATCTTAAAAGAAGCGATGGAGAGATTAATAATACTTATATCTTTTTGACAGAGAATACAATTCTACATCACATGATGTAAAAATATACAGCGCGTTCCATTTGAGAAAAAAAGATACTTTTAATACTAAGTTACCCCAAATTAACCCTAGATTCTGTGTTCTTCTTTGCCATTGAATGTTTGTACCATAAGGAACTAAGAGAAAATGTTTTAATGAGATCACCAAAATATCCACGCAGCAGAGTTTCATCAAAATGTTTTCTATACACTCTTCTGCCATCCAGTTTGTCATATTCTCTGTTGGTAGAAAGTTTTCTGATGCTTTTTCCGCTTTTTTACAATTTAGTTAGGAATTCAAAAATTTTCTTGCATTTTGACGTTTTTAACTTGACAGCACACCTTCAGCAACGATGGTACCTTTTGATAAAATGACAATGTGACAATGTTCTTAAAATCAAATTTAATATTTATATTGTGGATGCAACAACGAACTAGCATGACATAAAAGACTATATACATCGTAGGTGTTAAGAAATGTCTACTTAATATACTTAGTACATAAATATGTAACTATTTTCCAACTTTTCTTAAATATGTATTAATAATATTTAAATACCCTTTTACCCTTCTGTTTATAAGTTGCTTTTGCAGCTAACTGCTCTTCTAATAAAATTACGTAGTGCTGTGGCAACCCATTTACCGCGAGTGTATTTTGTGTTGCATATTTGATTTGCTTAAAACTGCTGAATCTTTGTTTCGAGAAATTTTCATAATAATGTTTATTTTTGGATAAATTTTAGTTAAAGAATTAATTGTATAATTTATTTAATTAAATGTTAAGTTTTTTCAATTAATTTCACTCTTAAGATGTCTTTTATTTGCTCAGTTTCTTTAGCGCCTTTTCTATTTATTTTTGTCGGTGAATTGTGCGACTGCGTTGTACGCAGCGGTTGAGATTGTATCAGTGAGTTCCTTGGTAGACGCTAGCGTGAGTAGATTTTAGTTTTATTTCTCTCATTATATTTTAAAGAATTAATTTTTCCGTTATTAAATTTTGCTGTTTCGTTTTAAACTATCTATCACCTCGATTTGAATGACTAGAAGCTTTCTGCTTGCATTTAGTCCAGGCTTAATTTAGTTTGTATTAATTTGATACCACGTGGATTGATTTGAAAGATAATGGATTATCTTCCTGGGCAACTAAATCTTTTGCTTTGATATAGGAAATAGCATTGTCCTATTGTAATTTAGAATCACGTGCAGTTTTTAAATTTAAGCCAGAACCCTCAGTTCACGGTTTTTTTTTCTGCAAATTGTAATTACTTTTTTTTTCCTTTGTTTTAAAAAATAAATTTTTTGATTGTTAATTAACGTTGTTAAGTTAAAAATTCTGTTCTTTTATTTTTTATTAAACCTTTTAAATTTTTGGGGTAATTGGGAAAGTCAGATTTCTTTCACTCACAATTTATTTTTTGTGATTAGATTCAAGTTTTATTCGCGAGGGTAATTCTGAGTTTAATTGTTCTCTTGCGCCCTTTAAAATTTTATCCGTTGAGCTAGCTAATTTATTTTTTCCTTTTTCATTCTTTTATTTCACTTTGCATTTTCAATTCAGTCGGTACACAGCAGTAGGTATATTAGGTCTTCGTCATCCATTTTTCGTACTTTATTATGTTCGACAGTTGAAATTATTACGTCAACAGCCAATTTTCAATTGAGTCGCTGCGACCAAAACGCACGAATGAAAACGTATAGACTTGCGCGACAGCGACTGCAGTTAGCCGCAGTCGTCAGACGCACCACCGAAATCAGGCCGTAATGGGATGATAGAGAACGCTTACCACATTATGTGTGAATGCGAGGCTCAGGACGCAAAAAAAAACAGTCAAGTTTTGGCAAGCTTAAAGCCAAAGACTTGCACAGATTAGTGCAGGGTACTAGGATACTGGAATGGTTGGAATTTAATGAGTAAAAGAAATAGTAGACCAAATGTAAGAAAAGCCAAGAAGAGGCTGCAGTGTTTCTGAAGACTTATGGTCAGACGGCTCCCACAACAAAAAGAAAAATGAAAGATACTAAGGCAGGCACACTGTTTGTTAACTACTGCAATTGATTGAAGAATAATTCGGTAAACTGAAGCAACTTGACTGAATTGAAGGAACTTATTTTTCGCTGAAAAGTGTTGGTTTATATATGCTTGTCTCCACTTCTGAAATACCGAAAAATTTCGAAAACTTCATTTAGAATTCTAGAATATTCGATTTCGTGCTAAACATTAAGGTTACAAATAATCCTTAATTTTGGCAAGCAAATCCCAAATTAAAAATAAATACAATTTCCGGTACAATGTATAATATCTGTGTAAATACTCACACAAAATGAATTGAATTTCTTTCCCCTTATCGAGTGTATCTTTGCAATAACAATAAACAGTTTGCATTTTTTTTATTTTTAGCACATAATCTTAAATTATTGGTAAAAAAAATAAAGCATTATTTCTTATAAATACACTTACAGAAGTAATAATAACTCTGCACCCTAACACAATTTGTATAGATATAATTTAAGAATATTACTACAAAAGAAAATAAATATCAGTATTGCAGAACTGTAGCACATGAACAGATAATCGATGAATACACTGCATGCTATAGCAGGAACGCGAAACGATTGAACATAATGGGCAATAAAATTATATGCAACACGTGCTATCCGGAGGGGTATTACACCAACCGCGTTACATAAGTCTCCCTCTAACTTCATGGGCGGATCGCAGGTGCTTACGCTACTATGTTCTCGTTATCCTAACCAAACATAACTTTTGAATCCGGTAAAGCCATAGTTCCATTCTTTCCTTTCGTTTTTTCTTTCGGTAACGGATTTATGGTCGATAACATGTAAATGGACAACGCCTGGTAACGCTTAACATTCCGAACGCACGCACCCAGAAATTCTATCCTACCTATAAAAAACACTACTTGCTAAAATATTTATCTGCCTCGCGGGAACGGGTTTCACCTCGGATTATTTTATGATAAGTAAGTTATAGCTCGTAAATTTGTTTTACGTGCACATCGAACGAAAATGGAACAAGTTACACCTGTCTACTTGTAATAGACATCCTAGAATTCTTATTCCGTTCCCTTTTTTTGCTACAATTGCATTTATTTAATTGCATCGAAGTTTTAAATTTGAAAGAAGTGTAAAATAAATGGTTTGGAAAAATCTGGGCGCTGCAAAGTAAGTACATATAGTGAAAAGTGTTCCCAAACATGAGTTATTCTACACAGTAAATTAACATTAAAATCAATCACGATATAAATATTTTTCAAATTTAATAACACGAAGATATCTAGTGACGTTAAATCGGGAGACCTTGGAGGATATTTGAATGAACCGTTGTTCGCCACCCATTTATCCTCGAACATTTCTGTGGGGTACGCCATATTTGGTTGGTATTATGTGGCAGATGGTGCCATCCATCTGGTACCACGTATTCTGAGCTTCTGGTGGTAGAAGACGTAACGATACAAACATAGCATTGCGTAATACCAGTTAAATTATCGTCATAGAAGAAGACAGACAGTATTCTATGATTTTTTATTGCTCAAAACACGTGGAAGCTTCAAGAGTTTTGGAAATTTCGCTTTCGAATTACTCAGGGATTCTCGGAAGATCAAAAATGAGAATGTCGATTACACATTCCCTTATTGCTGAATTTAGCTTCATCGGTCCAAATCTTCTTGCGTTTGAACTAAGTTAAATTTAAAAGGGTACAATTTATATTTCTTTTTTAAAATTTTGTAAATTATTTTAGAGGAAGCTCTTATCGCTACTTCTGCATCCTTATCGAATTTGTAGGATATGCCCTAAAGCAAGCTAGCACAGTGATTGCTGTGAGCTCGTTGTTCACTAACGGTTTCAATTCTTGCGCAATCGCTTAACAGTGTCCTTAGTTGGTTTTGGCCTACTAAGGTATTTCTCGGCGAAAAGTCGACAAGTCCTACTAATAATTCGCTGATATTCTCCATATGTAATAATTAAACTTAAATAGTTTATTTGAAAATTGTAACCGAGACATTTTTATTGATAGATAAGTATAAGTCAGTATTTGTCTCTATTAATCTTTGAGTTTGTCACTTTGACAAATACGTAACAGATGCATATATTTTTAATTATTACAACACATTGTTTGATCATGGCCACCTAGAACCGATAAATGTACTCGTAATTATTATTCTTAGGCAGTTTTTTTTCTGAAATATCTCCTGTCATTCATCTATGCTAAAAACTGTTTTTAGCATTTATACGTATTTTTTGACGGTTGGTATTTAAAAACAATGGGTTATCACAAATTGACGATCTTTCCTTTTGCCCCCGCTTTTCCTGCAGTCACGTTAATGTTTCTTAATTTCTTTGTTGTAAATAGATACCCCATTTGATGGATATTATTTACAATGAAAATGATAAAACTCCACTGTACCAACTGCAAGCAACTTAAAAGTTTGTGAACCATTGCATTACAAAATTATTTAAAAAAAGTGAATATCTTTTAAAGCATAAAGATTAAGTGTGTGGTATGTTAGATAAACTTTACCTAAAATTCAGAGTAGAATCCAAATTTGAAATAAAAATGCTACCTTTTAATCTTTTATTTATGAAAAGCTAAATAATTACAAACCATCCTAAGCTTGTGCTCCACCTAAAGGTACTATACGAGGCTACCAATTCTAAGTACTATAAGGATTCCATAAAACTATAATTTAACACTAATTCAGATCACTAAAGACTATAAAATTTTCATTCATAAATACCGCCTACCCTACTAACTATTTAATATCATGCCGTAACCTATCTAGTATATGTGTAATAGTGTAAACAATATGTGAAAAAAATCCGCATCGGTTCTATTAAAACACAATCTATTTATTCAATAAGTCACGTATAATACAAACGTGTATGCATGTAAAATGAAATAATACATGCCAGTCACTCATTCTATAAACTGAAACTTGAAAAAATTGAAGCAGTCGCAAACTCCACTCAATGCATTGAATACAAGGAGCTAATAATAGTCTGCTAGATAGCTTAGAAGGACATGCACCAATTGAATAATTAGGCAAAATGGAACCAACCATCCATAGATTCATTGAGGTCTGGTTCCCGGTTGCGTAGCACCATTCAATTTATACAACAATGAGCACATGCCTCTATACAACTAAATATCTATAATAATATTACATACAGTATAGTCTAGGGCGACCACAGCGACCACATTATGATATTCGTTACGTACTTGGTGTATTATAGAGGAAGAGCGAAACAATGAATAAGTTTTTGGCGCAGCGAATAGCGTATGAATTATATAGTAATCAATTTTACTCAAATACCTACTGCCTTCTGACTACAACTGACTTTTCTTATGATGCGCTCGCTTACAACCACAGAGTATACCTATGTATTACCATGGTATTAAATATCTGTAGATAATTGAACGTAAAAAAGCAAAATGGAATTTTCAGCATTTTAAATGAAGTATTCTGTAAAGCTTTCCACATTCTGATAATGTGCCATATTCAAATTAAAATATCAGGTTTCTAACATTTCGTTTAATGGTACACAAAGGTGTTAGTTACGTTTAAAATAGGATTATTTAACCGAGAAAAGAACTAGCCATTGCGTTTCCTTGACTATACGGCGATTTATGGAGAAATCCCTCAGCGACGTTTGAAATATTATTAATGTCTAGGGTGATTCTTCGTATTAGGTTTTTCTAACTCTCGAAACATCTAACACGACAAATAACTACTACCACTATTCCTCCCAAAGAAAAAAAAATTTCTTTGCCATTATTTAGAAGAACCATTTCGGTTAGTTGAAACATATTATACAACGAAATATGAATTAACTGGAACCAGTAGATTTTTAAAATAATAATAAGAACTATTACTTTTTTTAATTTTTTTTTTTTCGGTGTGTATTCCTGGACATTAGTCATATGATGGAGGATGATACCGTAGGTTACCACTTCGTAACAAAGCTATAATAAATCGGTCAGCTATCAGTTGTTATTATATCATAAGTTACCTCCCAGCATACGCCGAGGAGCAAGGAAAAATCCTCTTTTCCGGAGTAAATAAAGTCTAAGCAATTAGTTGCTTATCGACCACTCCCGTAGAGCCAAATGTCTCTCCTCATCATCACCACCGCCCCGGTAAAACCGATTACAGTAATTGACCAGAGTGAGATTCGAACCCGCGACCCCTCGCACTAGTCGATACCCCAGGCTCTGTTAGCAATAGCCAGCAAATTATTATTATTACTTTTCTGAATTTAAAAGAGACGGCATCCACGTCGCTTCAATTCCTATGGCTGTGCCGTCTCCAGGAAGCTCCTCGGCTCTTCACAGATCATGTAGCTGTCTTTCCCATCAGCGGAAGAATGAACTATCGGCTGCCAACAACAATATTAACATATTATAATACTTCACAATAACTTAACCCTATTGTATACTATATTGTAAACATTTATTTTACGCACCCGCACTATGCTAATAGTTAAAACTATAACATCAAGTCATACTACCATTATGAAATATTCGTTTGTAAACACGTACTATCGTACTAATTTTCTGACTATCATGCCTTAACCTATCTAATTCTTTAGCAGTACTACTAAAAAATTTCCCCCATTCGACCGACTAGCGACGTTATCCCCAATATCTGTTTCGTTCGCGGCCAATTGAACTCTTTAGCTAATGCCCTAGCTTCCGTACGCAGCCGCCACTCATCAATGAGTGGACATTCAAATAAAACATGCCCCGCTGTTTTTCCTATGGAATTTGAGTTCCCTCAAGCGCAAATCTACTGGTAACATACTCGAAATAACGCACGCCGCGTCGGCCGAAATAGATAAATACGCGTTCGCGGCCGTCACCGTTAACAATATTTACACCTCGATTAATTTCTTTGTTTCTTTAATTTTACACGCATCTGCCCATATCGCCCCGCGTATAACATTGCCAGTTCTATAGCATCCCTGTAAATAAGCTCCGTCGTTTAAACCACACCGACTCCGGCCGATGCCCTAATTTTATTACTCATTTCCTTACCTTCGCGGTAACATTCTGAATATGCGCTTTAAAATTTAATTTATCATCTACTATAACTCTGAGATGTTTGACAAATTCTTTGCAATAAATTCTACCCTCTCCTAATTTAAATGTGGGGTTTCGTTGCCTCGATTTACCAAAATATACGATCTCTGATTTGTCTGCTTTAAAATTTATTTGATTATCTAAACACCAATTTAAAATATTTGCTAAAGGCTGATTAGCTCTATATTTAACGTATTTTATTGCCCTGCTATAACTAATAACATAGTATCGCCCGCGTACGTGACTATCTCACAACCATCTGGTATTATAATTTCGAATAGACTATAGGAAAAAATATTCCAATACCCTGGTTCCGATCGCAAACCCTGTGGACAAACCTTTTAGTATGTAGTAATTTCCATTGTAATGTAATGTAAGGAAATGTAATACCAATTCCTAGTTCATCAACTATTGCAGCTCTATCTGAGAAATATACCTCAATTTACTTTATTGGTATATAGTTCCAAACAAAGCTAGCTCTAAAAAGTTTAACCAAATTGGGAGATTAGTACCGTGCTTCCTTTTTGCAAAAGTAGCGTCCTCATCTGAGTCTTGTCTCATTTGCGCAATTTAATAGTCTTACCACATGGTACTACTTGCCGTCACTATCCGTCGACTTAGGACGTTAGATACTGCGAGTTGCAGTGATTACTCAACATCTGGCATCCATGAAGATGGTTCTTTTCCACAAGTTCTAACGTTGCTTTTTTGAGCAAATGGTCAAACCAATCGTTTTAACAAAACTAGCACCTGCATCCGAACTATGTCTTGAGAGTAATTTGCAAACTCTTGCTCCGCAGGGTTCATTTACCAATTTACCATTTACCAAAGTCTCATCCTCTTACTAGGCTCGTTTAGAGACTTCCCCTATTAGTCCCAGTTGTCCGATATTTCAGCCTGATTGAACACAATTCGGAGATCCTTTCTATGGTGGCTGAAATTCGGGAGCCACCAAGCTTTTTCCTTTAGTGAAAAAATCATGTGGTGTGCATAGATTACGGCGTTATAGATTTGCTCAACCCGCTATCTCTATTTGATAGTGCTATCTTCGACTGCAGAAAAAGAAAATCCAGTTTCTAAGAAATCGTGCCTATGATTTCATGGTGCTGAATACTGTTCTAGTACATCATTCCTATTATAGATTAAGAGGGGTGATTCAGAACCCGTGTTGTTCATAATTAACCCTTTCTCTGAAATATAATTATAAAATCATTCACCTTTGAAGTCAATGTTAGTGTTTTGCAAACGATGTTGTGAGAGGTACCATCGCAGTCCGGTTCAAATAAGTATTGTGCCATTACTGCAATTAGCTCTCGCACTCCTCTAACGTATCTCGGAAAATAATCTAAATAGACAATTATCTCCAGTTCTCTATTCCCCTTCCTGATTTTCAGAAGTGCAGTCGCACAATTATGAGTGCAGAAGCTTGAAAATATAAATACTTTAATTAGTTGATAATTAAGCAGGCATTGAATTTTACACCCAATGTCAGCAACTTCGCCCACACTGTCTGAATTAGATAACATGTTAATGTTATCTGGCATAAATGCACTTTGTAGTTATAAAAAACACAAATTACGTTCAACCTTATTCATTTATTCTCCTACGCTTCCTATATGGAAAACTTTATGCCAACGGTTGACTTCAAGTGGTATGAGAAATAATATTTTATGATTTCGTAGAAAAACATTTTCGATAAACTAAGGTGTGTGAACCATAAAAAGTAAATTTATAGCTGTTGAAATTTACGAGTCGACAAACCTTCTAGACACTAATGCTTTGACGGAAGAGTTATATTATATTTTCCACAAATAAACTCAATTTAATTCAAGTAGAAATCAATAGTTCTAATTTCTAGAAACCGCGTTTACATGTACTAATGTTGTTCGATGTCCACTGTACTAATTATTAACCTTGCAAAAATTTCAAACTGTGTTATGTATTCCGTGCAGCGCTTTGTCTGTCTCAATTTACTGTCAAATAGAAATCGCCCATCTAATTGAATTATTCAGATTGCCACCTAAAACTTCGTATTTAGCACACTAGTTAACAGAACAACGTGCAAATGTAATAACGACTTCCGCAGTATTCCCTTCAGTATTTAAATATTAATGTGGATAACTAACATCGTTGCATTAAGTCGAGTCTGAACTGAGAAGTAAATTAAAATGTATGTATGCATATATCAACAATGTAAATACGAAAGTACAAAACCACTTTATTTAAGTTTGCAAACTGTAAAGTAATCGAATCTTATAAGAAGATAGTGTATTCGCCTTGATCACCAGCTACAAGTTCATTTTATTTTAATATTATCGATAAAAGTTAGTCAAAAGTTAACTATGAATCTTCATTTACGTAGGCAAAAATTAAGAAATACACAGCGTAGTTCATTTATTTATTTTTAGGTAAGTCTTAGTTTAGTGGTTTATCAACAAGTTCGTACTAGTTAAATAATTAGTAAATATATAGTAAAATAAACGAGAAATTAAATAAAATCACTAACATATAAGAAGAACAAAGTATTCCTACAAAATTATTTGTTGACAGATTGGACGTTGACGATTATGCTGGTGAAATAATTGTCATGACCTGCCCTATGAAAAATAAGTGTTATGTCTGCTATTTATCACTAAATATCATTCTTTTTTAAAAAATATGTCATTAGTTTTATATTTTATTATTTGATACTAACATACATGTACTAATTCGGGGCTTTATTCAATTATATAAAGTTTATATACTAACAATAAGCCAACATGAAAATTAAGATTTTTAAGATTAAGAAGATTCGTTAGATTTTTTTAAATCATTAGTTATCTACAAAATTCTGCAGAAGGTATCATAAATGTTTAGTATAAATTAAAAAGGTTTTGTGTAAGGGTTGATTTAACATAAGCAAAGGTATAGGATGCTATTTAAAAGTAAATGGTTAATGTTATAGTGTAAACCTGTATATAATTATATTGGTTTAAGTTTCACTGTTGTATCAAGCTAAGTATGTGTGTATGGTATTTAAGATATGAATATCTAAAGCAAATGCATATACAAACTATGCCACCTTAACCGAAAGGTTGCTGAAGACCCATTTTTTACAGAAGCGTAAATAACAATACTATTATTATAGATAGACATATAGCAGCTTATTTAAAGTAATTTTTACGTAGAATTTAAAAATAGAATAATATATAGCGCGTTTCATTTTAAATAACGGAGTAAGTATGCGTTTTCCTACTTTTGGAAGAACTCTATAGTTAAAAATACTTTTAGGTTATGCAGCATTAAATACTGTGAAACTTGTATACAGGGTGAAAAAACTACAATGCATAGCACCACGAGATAGAGGAACGAAAAATAACAAAAACAGTTCCTATACACTAATGCCCGATTGCTTTTTTTTCAAGTTACAAACTGTTATTTTATATTGTTCTTGTATTTTAGTATTACCTATGCAGTAAAAATACTTTAAGGTAGGCTGTGATTTAATAAAACAAAACATTTGGTAAATGTCAAACCAATGTTAGTATAGTGTCTTCAAAGTTTTATTTCAAAATGGTGTGCTATACTTTCGCAGAATACAGGGACATGATCATGTGTTGCGGCGAATCTCGTTCAAACTCTTACGAACCTCAACGGATCTATCGAGAGAGATACCTATTAAGGCAAGTTCCTAATGTTAGGACATTTATTGACGTACATAGGCGTTTGGGAGAAGATGGTTGCTTTAAAAAACCAAATTTGATTCTGGGGTTAACAGAACTCGTCGTACTGTTACAAATGAAGAAGCTATGTTGCAAATAGTACAAGACAATCCTACAATAAGCACCAAAAGAATAAGTGCAGCTGTACCGAATGTGAATCGTGAATCTGTTAGGGAAGTCCTCAAAGAACAACTTCTTCATCTATTTCATTTCCAAAAAATCCATCACCTATTGGAACAGGATTTCCAACCACGTTTACAATATTGCGAGTGGTTGCAATATAAAGGGCAAAACTTTCTGTCATTAATTTTGTTTACCGATGAAGCAGGTTTTAGTGGTGATGGCATTTTGAATATTCACAATATGTATTATTGGAGCGATGAAAAAGCTCATCAGACCGTAATACGGAATCACCAGTATGGGTTTTCCATTAATGTGTGGAGGTATAATAACTGGTCCATTTCGAATGCCCAGACAGTTGACAGGCGAACTGTATCAATTTTTTTTGAAAAATGAGTACTTTATTAGAAGATGTTCCATTGAATAATATAAGAAGAATGTGCTACATGCATGACGGGGTGCCAGCTCACTATTCTAGGAGAGTAAAGGAATTTCTGCAAAGAAAATTTGGAAATAGATGGATTGGTCGTGGGGGACCTCTATCATGGCTAGCTCGTAATCCCGACATTAATCCTCTCGATTTTTCCTTTTGGGGATTTATGAAAAGTGAAATGTATGCTGCAGAACTAAATAGTGAAGAACAATTATGGAACAGAATTGTGGAGTCTGCTGACAGATTTCGTAATAATACTAACATATTTCAAAGATGCCGTCAGTCATTAGTATGAAGATTGTAAATGTGTATTCAGGAACAAGGTCACCAATTTGAACACCTTATGCAGAACTAATATGTACCTTATATTTTTGGATGTTGTTTTGTTTAATAAAAGCCTTTTAACTTCAACAGCTTGTAATTTGACAACAAAAAGCAATCGGACATTAGTGTATAAGAACTTTTTTTGTTATTTCTTGGTCCTCTATCACATGCTGCAGTGCATTGTAGATTTTTTCTATGTCACCCTGTATAATTTTTTTTTCCTAAAACCAAAAATAGGGCTGTAATCAAAGACGCAGTCTTCGGTGGGACTCCCTATATTTTATTACCGTAAATTCACCCGACACTTCGTTTTAATAAATACATATTTTTCTACGCCTATGAAAGTACAAGCGAACGGATTACGTATTATTTGCCAAAACATTTTAATAAACAATGCACATTCTCCAGCTGTACATCCAGCAGGAATAAACTGAAATGTTTTTACCAACGCGCGAATACCAGTTCTTATAAATTATGCGTCAGAATATTACGACTGCGAATGTCTGTACTTGAGTTCGCTAGTGAGCTATAAACCTGTCGAGTTAACGAAGAATTGTATTCTGAGAAGTGGGCATCTAAATCACGAAATGGTTTACTGGAAATTCAATGTAATTTATGTATAAGCCTCGTTCAGAATTATGAATGCCTTCTATCGTCAAAAGAGTGTTCGTATAACCATTTGCAGTTTGAAATGGGCTTAAATTAGTCACGGGAGATAATTATTGAGTTAGATGTGAAGCACATTGCAATGTAATTTAAACTCAATTGAAGGCATGATGGAAGCACCTGTAGAGAGGAATTTGTGCAGGAACTTTTATACGTTTTACGTTTAAAATATTGAAGCTGTTGTGAAACTAGTTAACAATTTCGCGGTAATTACACACGGAATCTATTAAGGAACTCACTCAAGTCCAAGATTTTACAAAAACAATTACAAAAATTAAGAAAATGGATCGACTTGTTCGGAAAGCATATCAACACATTGGATGGAGTTCTGTTTGGAAATAAATGACTAAAGAGTTTATTCTATCTACGAATATTTAATGTTAATATGTTATGTTGAGTTAAGTTTCAACCTACACTATTTTTTATCTCCGTTTTTGATCAGTCGATGCAAAACTTGCAAAAATTATTTCTCTATAAAGTACTGTTATCTAAAAAAATAACCCCATCTGTGGCAATAAAATGACAATTCTTCAGGATATAGAACTGTTTTTAATTACATTCCGTTTTAGTATTTTTCCTACACCATAAAGTAAGGTTATATATTGCCCTAATTTAGTAAATAAGCAATAAATACAATGTCAATACAATTAAATTAAGATAAGTGTGCGTGATGCAAGGCTACGAAACAATTCACAATCAGTAAGCATAAATCGGAATGTCCTGATTCTATTTTACACTCGCACAAAGGCAATTTCAAAAGCATTTCCACGCTTTTAAATTGAAAGACAAAAAATAAAAGTTTTAATGTAATTCAAGTTAAATGTATCGAAAAGGCTAATCGGAATTTTTGTTACAAACTAAAATCACTGAATCGAACAATTTAAATATGTACTATCTTCGCACTGACGTTGGCACGAGAATTTTATTGTGCTATTAAAATTGTAGAACCAAAACGTAAATGTCCCTCTCTGTTCTATTGCAGCTTGCAAGCAGATGGAATTCGGTGTACAAGCGATCTTCGGTCCTTCTGATCCGGTATTGGGCGCACATATACAGAGCATCTGCGAAGCCTTGGATGTGCCACATCTCGAAGCGAGAATTGATTTCGAACCGCTTTCTAAAGAGCTATCTATCAATTTACATCCCAGCCAGGAGCACATGAATAAGGCATTCAAGGATCTCATGGCGTTTTTGAATTGGACGAAAGTCGCCATCATTTACGAGGAAGATTACGGTAAGTTTCTCCGCTTCTTTAATAGCGATTTCGACAAAAGATGTACATTACAAACAGAAGTGATCATAATTTTGCTATGAACCACATATACGGCGTACAAAGTGACATCCTGAATTTCGTTATAATAAATCGCTAATGGTGCAATGATAAAGTTATTACAGAGTAAACTGTATGATTGGCTACTTAAGCCATTCAATTCATTAAACATTTCGCACTACGAACGATGTGCGAGTTCAAGATACATGAAAATATTAACATTTATTATAAATACGATTTCAATGGAGTTTCGAAAGCGAATAATAGAAAAACGTATAGGTAGATAGATCGTTTATCCGTGCGAGACAGAACAATTGAATGTACATACGTAATATTACACTGGGAAAAAATATTATTTCCCGCAAAGAAATACATTTCTTTAAGAAATATATTTACAGTAAGAAAGTTTATTTGACTTAAATACAATAACTCAAGGCTGATGTTGCTGCTTTCTTTGAACCGACTAAATTTATATCTTCAAAAGAAGACTTCACGAGTGCGTATTATTGTTTTATTTATCAACTTTATTTATTGCTAATATATACACTGAGAGAAATAGATTGTACTCTTGAATATGAATATATTATTCTTTAATATATTTTATGTCTCCTATAGGGACAATCATACAGACTGTCCCACCGAACTTTGTCATTAGATTTTTTTGAACTTCTAGTGGGAATTTGATTTTGAAACTTGCAGTGTAGTCATGGCCCACTGTGGTCTATTTAAGGAACATATTTTCAACTTTATAGCACTTTCGGTATACAGGGTGTTGATATCAACTTTCTTATTTTAAATGGAATAATACAATTTTTATCGGTGCAATGAATGTAACGAGTCATTTGCAATTAGTTCACATCAGGATTCCCGATCCCTAAACTCAACCGTTTTTGAGATATTTGCAATTTTGTTGATTTTTTTACGTTTACACTGTTTCAAGTAAAATTAAATAGCTGATAAGGTATCAGATATTTAATGGTTCTACTAATGTCGATGTAAGTACAAAGACGTGGGTAGAAAATGTTATGGCAATAATGACCGAATCACATACAGAGTGTTCGAAAACGCATCTCCAATGTGGATACCTTTAAACCAACAAAACTTTTTTATTTCAAATGGAACTTGGTATTTTTTACTACAGCATTGAATGCAGCGTAAAATTCTACATCGACTGACATTAGGGTTTAGTATACCTATTTTTGATAGTTTTTGAGATATTAGCATTTATTTCCTAAAATATAACCAATTTCCAAGTTTCGAGCAAATAAAATATGTTTCCTAAAAAACACTCTGTACATTATTTTTTTGAATGATGCGTTATCTTTTCTTGCATTCTTTGGTTTCCATACCTGAGATATTTATCATTGGAAGTTTTCCAATTATTAGCAAATTTTATGTAATTGTAATTATAAAATATTAATAAGCCATAATTATTGTGCGACAGCAAATTACATGTTAATATCTTTACCTGCTTATTAAATGCATCGAAAATAAGTCAATTAAAAAAAACTAAGAAACTATTATTCTGAAAGAACATTTATATTGGACATTTTGGAAGACCTTTAATAGTTTGCTCTTGATTTACGTTATCTGGTTGTATCGCTTAATACCTAGTTACAAAAAGCCAAGAGGCTGCATTGTTTTCGGAGGCTCCATGTCAGATGGCTCCTCTACAAAGAAAATACCTGATCTAGTAAGTGAACAATGTTTAAAATATTATGGGTGTATTTAGGATATCTGCTTTAATTTTCCTTTGTATTTTATTTTTTTGAGGTTTTTATTCATTGCAAGTAAGTGCAGGTATCTAACCATTGTTACATTCTTCATGAATGTAGAATAAGTCTAAAATGTTATTTGTATATGTAACTTTCAATGTTTTTCTTATTTCTTTCGATTTACACTATTTTACTTGTTAAAAGAAAATGTGTGAAGGAGTTGACAGCATTAGGACTTACTACAAAAGATATGGTTTGTTAATACTGCATAGGTTTATTACTGCGAAATTAGATAAATTACCAACAATTGATATCACTTGTTTGTTAGCACATCTCATGGCCTACTAATATCCAACAATTATGTACGTTCTTTATGACTAAAAGGCATTACTATTATTATATTATTATTATTTATTATTATATTATTAGTAAGAAGCTAGTGAAGATTAGATATCTGACACATAAGTATTTAGATAGGTTAGGCAACTAATGTACAGTGTTTCGTAGGAAAAAAACTCATTTGGTTGAAACTTGGAATTTAGGCATATTTTTAGCATTTTTTTTTGCAAGAAATGCTAATACTTCAAAAACTATTAAGAATAGGTATACCAAACCCTAATATCAATCGATGTAGAATTTTGCGCTGCATTCAATGCTGCAGTAAAAAATACCATGTTCCATTTGAAAGAAAAAAGTTTTGTTAGCTTGAAAGTATCCACATTGGACGCGCGTTTTTGAACACCCTGTATGTGATTCAGTGACTCTTGCTATAACATCTTGTAGCTACGTCCTTGTATTTTCATCGACTTTAGTAGAACTACTAAATATCTACTATCTCATGAAATACTTGATTTTATTTGAAAGAGTGCAAATGTCAAAAAATCCACGAAAATGAAAATATCTCAAAAACGGTCGAGTTTAGGGATAGGGAACCTTCATATGAACTAGTTACAAATGACTCTACAAATTCATTAGACCGATAAAAATTATACCATTCCATTTAAAATAAGAAAGTCGATATCAACACCCTGTATACCGAAAGTGCTATAAAGTTGAAAATATTTTTCTTAAATAAAACTTAATTAAATAGATAACAGTGGGCTATGACTACACTGCAAGTTTCAAAATCAAATTTCTATTAGAAGTTCAAAAAAAATCTAATGTCCCAGTTCAGTGGGACACCCTGTGTTTTACATTACCGCTGAGAATATTTGTATAATAAGTTTCTGTTAATAGTGTTTTTTAACTCGTATAGTAGAGAAAGTGCATGTACTTGTATTATTAAGTTCATTCGCATTCACCTTATTAATTGTTAATATAAGCGCCCAATAAATAGCACTGATAATTTCTGATAATAACGCTTAAAATTTTTATTGTAGTGTAATGTAATATTTTACTGTGTGCAATACATAATGCTCAAACTTACTATATAATCTTGTAATGCTCATAATGTTATTTTGTATTAAGGTAATCTCGTTTCTTACAATTTAAAACAATAGATAATAGGTAAGAATATAGTGTAACATATGCTCACGCTATGCATCGATAATGTAAAATATAGTACTATACCTGGTATTCCGTATTTCCCGCAATTTTTAAGCGAAGTTAATAAAGTAATAATATAAATAGAGTTTCTTAAATTATGTACACATAAATTGAAAATTAATTTCTAAATTATTAAAGTTTATTATTATTATTAATTCAGTATGTAACACATATGGGCTTCAATCCACAAATTAGGATACCATTAAAATAATTAAGACATAAATTGAAACGAAATTTTAAATTTTATTTTGAATATGTAAAAACACTAAAGGAAGTTGATGTTACCCCAAAGGATAATAGGGATATAAGGGATAAAAGTATGAATGATCCTCAAAGATCCATGCTTATTTTAACACTGTATAATAGGTAAAAACAAACTGGAATTGAAAACGAAAACTAAACGTAAAGTTTAGAGAAGATACACTATGTAATTTATAATAGGCGTTTTCGTAAACTGCAATCTAATCGAAGATCACTTTTAATCTGCCATCGTTTATGAATGTTAAGATCACGATTGGATCAATCTAATTGTATTTTTTAAAAACCCCTAATGTTATACTAATAACGCAAGTTACAAAATTCTAACGTATTATTACCTCGTTTACATAAAACAAAACCATCACAAGTAGGCAAATGTTAGATTAATTTTCTATCAAAACATAAGCATCCACTACGAAGTATATTATATTATCTATTAGGTATTTACCAAATATGTTTACTAATTATTGTAGCAAACTCCAGTCGATTAACATTTGCATCCATTATTTTTATAATTGAAATCACACCAGATTCACAACAATCGGACCCAAACAGAAATCAGCAAGAAGGTACTGATAAGCATGTGCCGGTAATTTTAGACGACAAAACAATGCCGTCTATTGATCG
The DNA here is from genome assembly GCA_004143645.1 of Protaetia brevitarsis. Lineage (NCBI taxonomy): Eukaryota > Metazoa > Arthropoda > Insecta > Coleoptera > Scarabaeidae > Protaetia > Protaetia brevitarsis. The sequence continues at coordinate 3,271,705 of RXPK01000065.1, forward strand.
GTTTCATCGACAAAGTTCGACAATGAATAAAGCAAGGACTGGGCAAGCGTTATAAAAATTTATTGTAAAAAGTGGGTATGCATCGAATACCAGATAATATTACAGACAATTACACTACTACCCATATAATCCACGCCATTATACAGGATTTCAGCAATAGCGTATATAATATTTATTTCCATTCAGTGTAGATGGGAAATTCCATATTGTATGGATTTACTCTTACAATAGATATTTTAAAATCTGATTATTTTACTATTAATAAATAACACATTATACTTTTGACTATAATTATTTTAGTAATTAATATAAAGGGATTTATAATCTAATTTCCACAATCTATTTTTCTGAGTGTGAGCATTATTTTCTGTTTATTTTTCATTTAAAGATTACTATTTGACTGGTATATATTCCCTTTTATAATCTAGAACATTTTATTAACGATGTGTCAAATACAAGTTATCCAAAGTTTGATTATAAGAACTAAGGCTGGTGTTTTTAACATCCGAAATGTAATCGCATATATCATTATGTTTGTATATCAATTATATAATAAATAATTAGCTTTTTTGCTAAGAATAAGTTAAAGAAAAGGTTTAAAACAAACAGTATTTTATCTCATTCTCCACTACCAATACCTGAAAAATTGATGCAAAGAAAAGAGTTGTGTCTTTTAGGTGACAAAATTATCTTCCGTGTAAACACCGTATCTTTTGAGATACTTGGGGAAAAAATGAAAAAAACCTGCAATTTTCAGATCCTTCTGATCCTCTCCCTTCCCAAAGCTTCACTCCGTATTAAAAAAAGGGTATCGAACAACACATCACCATGTTGTTTTCCTGCAGTTAAACCAGTTAAACACTTTCTAATTATTTATACAAAACCTTTGCTTCCGTTATCAAATTACACTGTTATGTTAAAAGCACTTATTCAAATTATTGTAAGTAAAGTAAAAATATATTATTTAAACTGTGTTTTCATATCCAACACGCATACCAAATAATTGCAAAGAACATTGTAAAAAAACACATACAATGGACATCAGATAGAAGATTTGTTAGTATAAAATATCAATATTAACTTCATTTAAGTATTTCACAAAAGTACACAAAATTTACATCATTTTCCAATATTTTTCCATTATATAATTGCATTAATACCTCATGTTATGCAATAACAATCAAGCTATTATTAACAAACACCCGTTTGTTTATAACTTCATTTAACAATAGGAAATTATTAAAAGCCACAAAATGTGCTATTGCTGCAATTTCGCTCAGCCGCTTTTCCGAGTTTCATTTAAACAATGTAGCATGATGGTATGTATATATCGACTAAATTGCACACCAGATATTTTAAATTGTACAACTTCGAAAACTTTCCATGATACATTCGTCAAGCGCTACTGTGTATTTCAACCGTTCGAACTTTTTTAAATCGTAATGTTTAATGCTCGTGGGATGTAGAATTTTAGAATTTACGGATACGTACTGTTAAAGGTTGATTCTCGTATTTGCTGGTTCCAACCAAAGCATTTATATTTTTTTGTAAAAAAAAATAGTTGAGTGTATCAATAAATACTAATTCAGAAAATAAAAATATCAAGAACTCTAATTATCAAAAAAACATATGGATATTCATATGTTGAAAATTGCGCAAAAGTGGTAACACAGCCTTCCTTTAATACATCTTATTGTTATAATACGAATAAAAAGACCACACATTCTATAATTGTGCATACATTTTTATTGAAACATATTTACAGAAAGTATCTTAAGGTAGATATATGTATAAATTATAAAGTAAAGTATATTCTTTTGCATAACTACATGATTCCACGTACTACATACAGAACAGAAGAAATAAATTACCTGTTGTCAGTGGCAATCTTGGTAGGAATAATGATGGATTGCTGTTTTCCATAAAAACATGTTAGACGATATATCTCCTTGAGCAAAATGAGTATAATAGATACGATAATTTCGATAAATTATAGGTGGATCCACACTTCGCAATTTCTCATTACCAGAAGACTCAATCCATTCATTGAAGCCTTCCGTATCCTTTTCAGGATGAGGAAACCGATGTCTAGAGGTGTCCGGTCAGTGCAACCCATTACTGCACAGGAACGGTCTCTCATGTCTAAAGCAACAATCATACAGTAAATCACTTTTATCACAAAAATTTTTATGTTTTAACTTACTTGCTGCAGAAAGAAGGCTTCGTAAAAAAAAATTCACTGCCGAATGCACAGGTGTTCTATACGAAATAACTAAATACAACCTAATAATTAACCTACTAATAAACACTACAGTAATTCTACAACTAACACACTAAAAAAAAACAAACTACAACCTATGAAACGAATAATTATTCGTTCAAGAGAACACAAGTTGCAAAATTTTTAATTTGATAACGCTCGAATCGATAATACTCAATACGCTGTCAGAACCAAAATGACACAAAAACAACAATGGCGGTAACACGTGATTTATTCCAGCATTCGGCGCCGCCTGGTGGATTGTACCCCTCAACAAATCGTGACGTCACGCTGATATAAACAAATCGTAAATAGTGCGCCCCCCCTGAACAATCGCATCATAACTGGTTTACTAATAGAATAATGCACAACAAGTACGATATCAATTATTTCCTGCTATAGTGGGAGATCCTTAGGAAATGCCCACGTGGAATTTTACGACCTTGTCGACCCACCCCGATATTGTAAACATGCTTGTCTGCGTTCCTATAAATATCGTTTGTAATGGTTTCATTACTTGCTATTAGGTTAAATTAATTCTTCTCTTTAATAGGCTTGTTCTAATAATGATTTCTGTCTTAAACACTTTGTTTTTACGTTTACTTTATTGTAGAATTTTTTACAATAATGTTAAAAGTATCAAATATTGAGAAAGTGGATTTTTTAAAATTATAGTGGTTGTCCTAACTTTAGTGGCCGGTAGTGTACATATGTACGCATAGAGAATCCCACTAGATAGAAAGTAAACAAAAGCTTGAAACAAGGGTTCGTTTTTCAATCGAAACGCTATTTGAATTATTATAATTGGTATCTCTTCGTCTGACGGTCTAAGTAGATACATACAGGTTCCAAGGTTGTTGAGTATTGTCTGCAATAACAGAGCTCCATATTTAAATAAATTAGTGTACTTCTCAAGAAAATTCCAGTAAATTAGTAACTTAATGTACTAATAATTGAAAGAATATTGAAAAACACATTTTAAACCGCGAATTCAAGTTTTAATTGAATGAGTGCCTTAATATCTTACAAACACATTTTTTATGCTGTTTGCAACTAGCGTTTCTAATGCTTTTTTATTAAGGAAAAAGAACAGTTTAGAATACTTTACTACTCCTAAATACTTACCTAAATATGAAAATTGTATACTACTACTATATTTAATATTACATTATCAATTTTCTGATTAAGGTTCGTGCTTTGAATATTTAATTGGTGAGAAATTTTGAGCAACATTAATAACTTAATACTATCATTCATTACATTTCCCACTATTTAAGTACATATACGCTTAGCCGTTACACACAGTTACCACCGGGGGGCACTGAGGAGCTTTGGATAAAGCGAAACACGACGTTCTGCAGTTTGCTGTTAATTACCAATATTAATAATATTAATAATAATTTATTGTATATTATGTAAGATAAATAAAAAGGATATTGCTAAAAATAGCTGTCTTTTTTTCAACTATCTTAGAAATGTTCGGAATACCGCAACCGAGCAATAACCGTGCCAGCATCGTAACTGTTAGCTATCTGTATGTATCTACAGTAACGTTTTCAACAGAAGTAACGAAAAAATTACAGTATCGAAAGTATTTAAATTATCGAAAGTATCGAAAGTACCGAAAGTATTGAAAGTATCGATTTTATAGTAACGAATACAAACAACGAAAATAACGATCCGGTACAAGCACACACAAGACACATATGTAGCAGCGAATGGTTAAAATGGGCTATAAATACCTTTCACCCTTTTAAAACACCCGAGATTCTTCTAGTCTTACTTCAGAAAGGGCAGGATGAAATCCTTCCTCACATGATCCGGATAAGCCGAGTAGTTTGGAGCTGAGTTATATTCTAGAAGCTTGGCGAAGGGACAAAATCACCTTCAAACCAAAACCAGGGAAAAAGGACACTACTTTAATCCCGCAGACATATCAGCCTAACATCATTCTTTTTGAAAAGGATGGAAAAGGTTGTAGATAATTATACCACAACAGACATATGTTAGTGGGGCCGTTGCACCCCTGTCAGCACGCCTACCAACGGGCAAGACAGCATTAATGGAGCTGACGGATTGAATCCAAGATGCACTGACGAATAAAGAAACCGTAGTGTGCGCCTTTCTAGACATAGAGGACGCTTTGGACAACACTCCACACGAGTCTGTCAAAAAAGCATTCATTAACAGAGGGGCAGATAACGTGACTTCCAGATAGATGTCGCAGCTGCTGTCTACCAGATTTGGTCGAGGCGAAGGTGGGACATAAGACCATCTCGGTTAGTACGACCAAAGGATGCCCACAGTGGGAAGTTACATCCCCACTTATGTGGAGCCTAATATTAGACGAACTCTTATGCGGGCTGACTGACCTAGGCATACCCTGTCAAGCATATGCTGATGATATTTTCATATACGCAAGAGGCAAATTTGAGAATACCCTTTGTGACATAGTTCAAAGAAAATTGAACTTCACGAGAAGCTGGTGTCAACCGGTGGAACTCAATGTTAACCACACTAAGACTACCTAAGTAGCATCCACTAGGAAAAGAAAATCCAGCAGCTATTGAGGTAGTAATTGACCTTACCCCTCTCCATATTGTGGTAGAAAGCGTGGCAAAAAGAACCGCACTCAGAATGATCAAGGAAGGAACAATTAGGCATAGGCCTCAATCTCTTGATGGCGATCAAACCTGGGACATGCCCCGGGATGACATGTCAAAAAAATTCAGCTTTGTGAAGGAATTCCCCACGAAGCTTAGCAATAAGAGCGAGTGGGATCATAACACCATCTTGAAATTGAATAGAGATGCCATCAAATGGTACACTGCTGGCTCCAAAACGGCAGAGGAAACTGGAATAAGAATATATGGGTCTAGGACCAAGTACTTCAAAAGCTTGGGAAAATACACCCAATGCTCCCAGTTCAATATTGATATAAATTATCGAAAGCAAGATTGTAAACTGAAAGGACATTTGAGTAAGCTTGGATTCTTGAGTGAATCTGAATGTATATTTTGTGTGGAACAGGATGGAAACACCCATCCATCTCCTCTCAAATTCCCCAGCACTGTGCAATTCAAGGGCGTTGCACCTGGAGGCATGTGAAATCCAAGAGGGAGACTTAGTTAACCTGGGGCCTTCTGACATCCTACACTTTCTGAAAGGAATAGGACTGGAAGGCTAGTTGTAAAACAGCAAGTATAGGGGCACAATGGATCTCTTAGATCGCAATGTAACATCACCCTCCCGACATACATACATAGGTACAAGCAATGAAAGGTAACGAAATCTTCCATCACTATTGATAACCTCTCACCGATGCCCCCCACTACAAGGTTGAAATAATAATTGCCACCAAACACGTAAATAGCGGACACAAAAACTTGCGTTTGCGGAGGATGATACCATGATATCCACAACAATGTTAAAATTACACGTGGAGGTTATCACCCATTTTAACAACACTGGCGCAAATTTGCGAAAACTGGAAACGGTGTTGAATTAAATTTTAAGGTGTTACCGATGGTATTTTTTAGTGTTAGATTTGCCACATACTCCTACACGTACACCATTGCATAAAAAAATTGTGTAGACTAGTAAAAACTTATTTTACTGCAACTTCACATGCTGAAGCGTACCGTTTTCGTAGCTTTTGAGTAATTTTTGCTTTGATATTTTTAGTTTTAGAGCACAAAAGCTATTCTATTGATCTTCTTAAGGCCGATTTATAGTCCGCAATTATTTTTATTGCGTGCAATAAAAATAGCGCATGCTCTACTCCATGTATTGCACGCGCAATACACGTAAAATTGCACCCAGCTGATCGAAATCCATTGAATGCGCATGCGCTATCTCTATTCCACGCAATAAAAATAATTACGAATTGCAAAGCGGCCTTTAATGTGTGTGCAATTTGAAATACAACAATTCTACACATACAAGAGGCCGAATTAAAGTTAAAGCTTATTCTGTCCGAGCACGTTTCTCAAATCAGCGTCTAATCAAATTTAACAAATATATTTTACAACATAATGTATTTTTTATTAATTATCACCTTATCCGCTTGAACCAATTTGGAATTCATCTAATACTTCATTTAAAACAAAAAGAAATAATAAATAGTTTCTAATGAATAACTTATGCAATGTAGCCAAAGACGTTAATTATCTGTTACTAATATATGTACCTACGCTACCTACTACTGCATCTTGTTTTGGAAATAAGTTTGGGTATTTTATAACTGGCAGTGCCCTTTGAAAATTAGTATTCAAAAACGTTCTACAACGAGAACTTGAGACTGATGTTTGCAGCGTGGTTTTTCTTTCTTTCTTTATAATTAATTAATCTCCTTTCTAGTTCAACCTAATTAGCACAGATAAAGGTTGATTCCATCTCTTATTTAATTTCATTTGTGTTAATTAGGCTAATGTTGGGAACGTCGTTCTTAATTTACTGTCTATTGTAGCACTTGTCTTACCTAATACTTTATTATACCCAGTATTCTCGCAAAGTATGTAAATAGGTACCTGATAAGTGTATTACTAAAAAAAATATTTTCCACATTCAGATAGATGTTAAATTAACAAAACAGATTTTACTGACAACGTATTTTTAAGCTAACCAAACTTACATACTTACTTATTATTGTGTTACTTCATTAGTTTAATACTTGCTTGAGATTATTTGAGCAGTAAGTGCGGTTATTATTTTATTTTTCACAAAGTTTGTGAGCATACTTTTTAAAGACTCAGATAAAATGGTTTCACGTAATAGTTGAGGTAATCACGCTATAAAAAAATTTCGTACATTTCAAAACCCGTCAAACACCATATGCTTTATCTTTTGTTGTGGGAGCCTTCTAGCTTGGAGTCTTCGGAAATATTCCAGCCTCTTGGCTTTTTCTATTTGATCTCCTATTTCTTTTATCCATTAAATTATAACAGCCATACCAGTATCCTAATACTTTGTATTAATTTACAACTGCCTGACTGGTTGTTCGGAATAATTCTATAGGTTCTTCTTTGGCTTTCCAAAAATTGTCTATATTTTTGCGTCCAGAGCCTCGCTTTTGCACAAAATATGGTATGTGATCTCTGCCGTCCTATTAGATAATTTGCAGTTGGTATATCTAGGGTTAATATCAATTTTCTATATGTAACCTTTAAGGATACAATCCTGTTAGAAAACTTGATACCGCGATGATCTGCCTGCCTATATAGTTCCAATGTTCTTTGTGTTTTTCCTTGACCCAACTCATTATTTACTCTAGACGACATGATTGCATTGGCATAACATTAAACCTATTTAAACATTGCAACTGGAAGATCACGGACAGCGTGTACTTGGTTGTCCTTGGGAACTGACGAAGACTCAGTATTTTTATCTGGGCTGTTATGAACAAATGAGGCTCAGCTTACTGTTGACATTGATAGCACTGCCTTTAAGAAAGTTTTAGGTGTTTGCGAAGCTAATCATAGGAAACTATCTAGCTTTTTTAGATAAAGATCGATTACGACTTGATCATGGACAAATGGTTCTAACACGATGGTTCTCCAGTTTACTACCGTGTGCACGTAATTCAATTGAGGGTTTCCTGAACGAGGGGTTGGTGTAGATGTTTTATTTCTTAACCCACAAGATCCCTCTACGTAAATCACTTAAATTTTCTTGGGAGGGGCACGCGAAGCAGCAGATCTGCAATTGTCGAAATAAATGCACACTAACATTTACTTGACCAACTAACTATTTGGTTCAATATAATTATTATATTATATGATTTTAATTCAAGAGCGCCAGCCATGTAAAAGTAAACACTATTCAGTTTATATTGTGTTGTAAGCATATATTGCATTGTTGGGGTGTCAGTCTGTTTGTAAAAGTATTTTTTCCTCAGATGTGCATGAATGGGACGCTTTGAAAATATGTATTCTTTAGAACATATACATTTTACTCCGGGTATTCTTGATGCTCCAAACTGAACATATCTTGGATGTATTTCTCAGATATGGGCATCCATGATGCAGTCGAGCCGCGTTTTCGTCTGAAACTCTCATTTAAAGTTTATGGTTCTTGATGAGAATATCATTTACCATTTCTTCCAAGAAACGTTTTATTTACGCGTCAAGTTTAATATACGGTATCAATGACTTTCCGGTAGTGTTCTCTTCTCGACTCTCTCTAAAGCGACTAGATGATAGTTCTTACTTGCTTGTACCAGTTCAGTATTTCAACGTTATTTGGCATGCCGTTTAGGTTTTAAGCTATATGTTGAAGGAAGCTACAAGGCAGTCTGAAGCTTGACATTGCAAAATTTTTAGGTGAGGTTCTCTAGATTCCAACCCAACAACATAATTAGGTGTGGTGCTCGGCCGGAAAAAATAACGTGTTTAATAAAATTTGTATCTATTTCACTCAAGACTTCCTATATCATAGAAATCATATTTCGGTGCCAAACAACTTTATTAGTTAATTTTTGCTTTGTAAGAATCAGAACTTGAACACCCCAATGAATTCTTTACTTTAGCTGTAGCAATTGTTGTTTAGGCAAAGAAAGAACAACCCGTCCAGTTTGAGTGAAAGAGAAGATGCTGTATTCTTTACTATTACTACATTGTCTTTTCTCCCACTCAAAATGGACGGGTTGTATTTTCTTTATACCAGAGCTGGAAAACAACATTCCTAGATTGGTGCAACCCTTCACAAATTCATACTTCTCACTGCCATAATAACATTAGTCTAAATTATTGGCTCTCATTCATCTCTGAATTGGTATTATTTTAATATTAAGATTTTATTAATTTCTTGCTTCTATCGGTTTGCAAACTTGATTAACAGCTTTATTTACATAAAGTAGTGATGACATTCTTATTGTCATTTCAATTCCTTCCATTATCTTTTACTGTTTTAATTCCATCAATAAAAATAAGTAGGATATACGTTTAAATGAATTTTCGAAATGTAAACGTTTTTTGTTTACACCTGTAATAAATCAGTCTAATAGCACGAATTCGGAACAAATAGCTTTTCTGGTATTTCATACATTGATGGTTATCTTGTTATCTATCTGTTTCTTTTTTTATTCTTTTTCTAAAATATACGAACATGCATAATCTACTATCTAATTATACAGCCATAATAAATAATAATAATAGTATTTATTGACAGTAAACACGTGAACACGTAATAACAAACATTCATTACAAAATAATTCTAGTGCCAAAAAGACTAAATAACCATAGTTTAACCACCAAACGCAACTCAACATGAGTTACATGTTTCACTTCCTATCTAAAGTGCATTTAACTTTATCGAATCATTGCTCAGGTGGGCAAAGCTGTCAATCGATACGTCGAGAGGCACGATGTTTCGAGATACTGTGATTCAACAGCAATTAATTTCAAAGATGAAGTTCACGAGAACTACCCGTTGTTTGAAATTGATTAAAGCAATTTACCAATTGCATTGCATGTAATTACAGCACCTAGGTACTCTAAAAGATAATTTGTATCTACAGGTACATACGAATCTACAAACGTCAACAAAATTTAACGTCCCATCGTGCATTCTTTGTTTAAGGGTGCATTTGCGCCCGCCAAATTTCATAATAGCAACTAAAATAGTGTTTATTAGGAATATATTTACCAGATGACCAACACGCTTTTTATACATGTTAGAATCAGTAATATTTGTATTTGCGAAGTAGAGCTATATAAACACATACACAATGTAAACATGTAGTTATCACTTACATGTTAATCAATAATATAACTAATCGTGATTGTTTTACAAGTTCGAAGCCTGGCAAATGGATCTAAACCCGCTTGCAAATGAAGAGCAAGTACTGTGTTCATTTGTGAATGTAGGTATCCAGCTATTTCCAGTTAGATTTTAGTGGTATAACACCGTAACATAACATAATGCTATAAAAGGACCTTACCAATTGTCCAAAACCAGATACAACCTACAATTGAAATGATTTGCGTAATCAAATACAAATAGTAATTCATTTAACAATACAGCAAAGGGCCTTCATATACAGACGAAAGATTTACTAGGAGATGTTCCAAAACTCATTATAAATGCCTCCACAGGCAACAAAATTTAAATTCTCCAGAATTAATTTTGTTAACTTCAACGTTGAAGCATAAAATCACCCATAATTTTGTAAGCTATAGTTAATTTCATGGGTGTATGTTGAAGTTACTAAAAACAATTGCGAAAAATATTTGATTACTATGGCCAGCTGTTTTGTACTTGTGATTTCCATACATCCAGTTAGTTAGCAAAAACTCACGGGACAAGATGTTGCCTTAGCCACTTCCAAAATTCCACAATTTACATCTTGTGATTGCATTTTGCTATCATATATCGCACAGGGAAAAATGAAAATAATATGTATGATTGCCTATAACTAGATTAGATTAGGATTGGGGTGGCCTATCGACCTGTTTCACCGCGACCTTTTCAGATCTATTGTGATCCCCTTTTTCCTAGAGGACGCTCTCTAATTTTGCCCTCTTGATTAGGCCTATCATCTTTGAGAGCGGCTTCTTTATGTAGCTACTAGCTGTGGGGTTCTCCTCCCCCATTATTAGAAACCTTGTCCTCGCTAGGCCTTCACATTGGCACAGCACATGAACTGGTGTTTCTTCCTCCTCTTGGCAGTATCTGCAGGTTGCATCATCTGCCAGGCCTATGTTATACATATGCCTATTCAGTCTACAGTGACCAGTCAGCAGACCTACAATCATTTTGACAGTCTTCCTGTCTTTATTCAGTAGATCTCTCGTGAGTTCAGGCCTCTGCTGCTTTAGGAACTCTTTTGCCTGCCATTGTCCCGGTGATTTTTGCCACCACTCTCTGGACTGATTGTATATCCATTCATTGATGGATTTTTTGATTTGCGATTTGGTAGTGCCGAAAGAAGGGTCGGCTCCAACGAATGGCCTTGACGAACCTCGCCTGGCCAGCTCGTCCGCCGCCTCATTTCCTCTCACGCCCGAGTGGCTAGGGACCCAGGCTAGGGTTACTTTCCTTTGGGTGCCCACCTCATTTAAGGCGCTTACACAATCCCAAATCAGCTTAGAGTCCACGCTTGGGGAGCTAATCGCTTTAAGTGTGGACTGGCTGTCGGAGAAGATAGCGACGCTTTTACCCGGTGCGGTACATCTTTCTATCTCTCTGACACAGTGGTGAATTGCAGCAACCTCAGCTTGGAACACAGTCGTGTCTTTGCTGAAGCTTACCGAAAGAGCCTTTTTAGGCTTCTTAGTGTATATTCCCGCTCCAACGCCGTAGTCCGTTTTAGAGCCGTCAGTAAACCAGTTTGAGTCCGCTTTTACCGGGGCACCTGCCTCCCAGTCCTTCTTATCTGGTATTATAACCTGATATTTCTTATCTAGGTTAGGGGTTCGAACCATGGCATCACATGGCATTCCTAAAAGAGGTGCCTCCTTGAGTTCGTCTATCAGTTTTTTATAGTCAGCCCCGTGCGATTTACTTATCGGTACTTGACTATGTAAGAGTCTATGTACTGTGGACCTTGCGGCTCCTTGTACAAAAATATGTAATGGTGGCAGGTTCAGAATTACTTCTATCGCGCGGTAGGGGTCGATCTCAACGCCCCCGTGGCGCACAGGCACGCTAACCTCTGCACGCCACCCAACGCCTTGCCGCCCCGCCTGCCGCGCCTTTGGCCACCATGCTACTGCTCCATACGTTAACATGGGTCTGATTACCCTTGTGTACAACCACAGAGTCATCTTGGGGCTAAGGCCCCAATTCTTTCCACAGAGCCTCCTGCACCTGCCCAGGGCGATGGTGGCTTTGCTAGTCAATTTTTGGATATGTGAATTCCATGTGTGCCTTTGATCAAACCATACTCCCAGGTATTTCGCCTCTTTGACGTATGGAATTCGCTCACCTCCTATCACTAGTGGCTGTAAGCCTTCTAGCGTTCTTTTTTCTTGTAAACGTGACAGCCTGTGTTTTTGAGCATTGACTGATAGTCGCTCTTGTGTACACCATTTGTCAACCGTGTTGAGAGCGGTTTGCATACGCTCCACCAGAACCTTTGGAAACCGCCCTCTGACGACTATTGTAAGGTCGTCAGCATATCCAAGGCAATGGAATCCCTTGCCGGTCAGCTTCCGGATTAGGTCATCTACCAGGGTAGCCCACAGCAAGGGAGAAAGAACTCCACCCTGCGGGCATCCCCCTCCCGCCTCCGCCTCAATGGTAGCCTCACCAATTGTGGATGTGATTATTCTTCTTTCCAGGCTGGCTCTTATCCACTGTAGAAGTTTCGGCGCGACGCCCCTTCTCCGTAGCGCCCCGATGAGTGAATTAGTGGTAGCATTGTTAAATGCTCCCTCGATGTCCAGGAAAGTCGTCATGGCTATCTCTTTGTCTTCTATAGACTTAGTAATTAGCCTGTTGAGGTCATCTAAAGCGACCTCTGTAGATTTTCCCGGTTGGTATGCGTATTGTCTGTCACTGAGTGGCTGTTCTCTCAGTGCGTATCTCTTATGTACCTATCCACCAACCTTTCAAGAGTTTTAGTAAAAAGGAGGATAGGCTTATTGGTCTGTATGACTTCGCGTTTGATCGGATACTTTACCTACCTTAGGTAGGTATACCACCTTCACCTTTTGCCATGCAGTTGGGACGTATCCCCAGGCTATACATTCTCTGAAGATTTTCACGAGATGTGGCATCAGTACCTCTATCCCATTCTGAAGTAGGGCAGGGAATATTCCATCCGTGCCTGCAGATTTGAAAGGCAGAAATCTGCTTAGCGCCCACTTGACTCTCGTGGGTCTCGTGATTTCTGCGGCCAGCCTCCAGTCTTGTCTTTTTGGCCTCTCTGGCGTACGATCTGCTACGGCCGGCCCACGAGCACCAGTCAGGATTTTTGCGGACGGAAAGTGAACCTTTAACAGTTCCTCGATGCTCTCTTTATGAGTGCTAGTGTAGGTTCCATTCATTCTTTTAATGAAGCCCACCTCGGTCGCAGCACAACCATCCTTGGCTAGAACTTTATGGATTCGTGAGCATGCGGGAGCTTCGTTCAGCTCCTCGCAAAACTTCCTCCATGAGTCCCTTTTTGCCTTGCGGATTTCCTTGTTGTACTGTGTCAGTTTACTTTTATAAGTGTCCCAGCTGTGGTCGGACTTGGCTTTATTGAACAGCCTTCGAACCTCGGCCCTCAGATGCTCTAAGTTCTTGTTCCACCATGCTGTTTTGGCGCCCTTATAGCGTCTTGTTTTTTCTGGGCAGTTTTCCGTGTATGCTGCCATAATGGCGTCATGCACTTGGTCTGCCGCTAGTTCTAGCCCTTCTATTACCCCCACACGGGTGCCGTACCTCCCTCGAGAGACTCCCTGAGGGATATTACATATCCTTGCCAGTTTGTCTCCCTTGGGTTTCTGTACTTGACCTCGGTGAGAGTAACATTCAGGTTAAATCTTATGTGTCGATGGTCCGAACACGAAGGTTCCTCCGACACATGCCATCCCTTTATGGCGTCAATCATCCTACCTGAGCATAGCGTAACATCTAGCACTTCCGCTCTGGATCTTGTGACGAACGTTGGTTCCATGCCTACGTTGGCTACCTATAACTAAGTGTATCAATAGTAAAAAGAGATTAGTACTTCCTAATTTATGAAATTTTGGGATTTTATTTAGCCATTAGCTTCAATTTTAAATTTTCATCAGGCAAAATCTCAAAATACTCCAAATACTGGACAACAAAAAAACAACATTTAGAGTTTGCAGAACCAAAAAAATTAATAGGGCACCCCAAGTGGTATATATGTATATATATCACAAACATCTTTTTACGTGATCGAAACGTTTTGATTAAATAAAGTGTTATAATTATTGCCGCTTTCCAAAAGATTTTGATTTATGGAAATCTTATCTGTATGTCTATGTTGTAGATCAAACTTGAACTGTTTCTATTTGCAGCGCAATTAACTGGACAGCTAGTCTACAATTTTAGATAGACACGCATAAAAACGTATTATTAAAGCTTATATTATATATTTACACCCTGAAATATAAAATCATTTCCAAATAGTGCCGAAACAATGGGCAGCATAATTTCATTCAAAAATCGACAGTACACTTGAGCAGTCAGTCTTTCTTCTAGTTCCGTGCACACTCGACTACCCATACGCCATACCCATTCACAACAAATGACCTATTCTGTTCACAGTACATATTTATTTCATACCTTACCACACTGCGTTTATAAACACCACACTAAAAAAATGATAAAGAATCGTGGCTATTCAATGCTTTTAACCTATACCTTCCTGGCCACCTCGTATATCGCTAAATTATTCAAAGATTGCTTTTGTTTAAATAATTTCTTTTTTTTAGAATAATTTTAAAAAACAATTGAAGATTAAATAAAAAAACATCTCTAGTTTCACCTTAACTGGTATATGAATATGGTAGCAACAAACCAAACATTTATTGCTGTCTAGTATGAAAAATTAGTCTAAACATGAGATGCAGCAAGAAATTTATTTTTGGATGCAACATATATCAAAATTTGGTTTAAAGACGTCAAAAGAATGATAAAAGTTCGATTCAAGTTTTGTTCATATCTGGCAGACACGTATTGTGGCAAACACGACAAAATATCTTGTTCGTGTTGTTAATGAGAGTATCGTTCCCGAGCAGATATTCGCAAACACAGAACCTGTCAGGTAAGCATTAGTGTCACTGTATGTGTCTGCCTCGCCAATGTCTGCAGGTATGAACCAAACGAACTCTGACTCGTGCGTAAATTTTGTACAAAATAATTTTCCTTTTGATTTCTGGCGATTCACTGTGAAACATTAGAAATATAGACATCCATATACCCATACATAGGCTTACTTTAACTCCTAAGAGTGTGCTGTGTATGGGAACCAAAGCATATAATAAGTAATTTTAAAATAAATTTGAAGAAATATCTCGTACTCATTAAGATTAGTCAAATATGCTTTTTTTTTCCTTTATGTGTTTGGTTATTTGTATTATACTATACTCGCAAATGAATCATATCTTGAATCATTAGAATACCCCACCTTAATAGAACTTAAGCGGATGAATATCGTGTATCTACAATAAACAAGAAACTTTAAGGGAACCATCCCAGCACTCGCACAAGATATAATACAGGTATAACCAAAGTTCTCTCTTAGTTCTGTCGATAAAATTCGCTCATGGATGGTCGTATTATGAAACATGATCCGATCGCTATGCGAACATCTTTTTATCTGAAATAATTTCCTTGTCAATTACAGATATACTGTTCTCCTATATTTATATCACTGATAAAGGATCTTTTCCGAGTCCTTCAAAAACTAACTGTGGTATTTTTTTACAAAAAATTGGGTTAAATATCGGCATTTACGAGTAATGCCAGAACCGGTTATTGAAGTCGATGAATAAAATCGATTTAAAACCGATTCTTAAATAACTATTTATGAACCAAGTGAGTGGAAATACATTGTGTCACGCACAAAATTTGCAGAATATTTTTTGTACAAATAACAAATAATTTTAACAATAAAATATTATATGTATGTTATGATTTATTACTTGTGTATTTTCATAATGGTTTTTGTTTAGGAATGCCGGTTTTTATGATAGAATTAATTAATAACTACTTTTTATATTTCGCAAACTTTTCTAAAATTTCTCCTACAACTAATATTTTTAGTTTCTTGCAATCTTTTTTTTAATAAGCTTTTTCAGCTTAGTCCTTAATTTTGCAGCCTTAACGATGCTGGTCAAAATTTATGCATTCAACAACAACAAATGCACACAATCTCAATCTTTGTTTTGTTAAAAGGAAATAAATTTTGTAACTACCCATAACGAAATTTAGGATCGTCAATAAATGTGTACGTATGTATATTAAGTTTATAACAAATTCATTTTAGTGCAACAAAAATCGAAAATATTTACATACGATTTCCTTTTATTCACACAGTTCCACTAGTGGGTGGAAAAGGTTAGCACGACCGCAATTCAAATATTTTAGCCCTTATAGTGATCTCTTACCTAATATTGTATAAGAAACATAGTTTAGATAACGGGGTAAAATGGAACCATGTCAATTCTTTATTTCCCTTAAAAGAAATAAACTTGTGGTTTAATACCTTAAAGAAATAGTAATAAATAGAGTAACATTAAAATAGTTCAACGAAAAAGCGAAAATGAGTTGTAATTAGGACACGCATTCCATTAGAAAATCAAATAATGTATGAAAATTGATAAATCGAATGGAATTTCATGTTGCACCAATATCATCGCTTACAAAATACGAAGAAGAGTAGTAAAGAAGCTTGACATGGTTGCTGATCAGTGCGTTATATATTCGAATCTAATATTAAAATGACTACTATCCTTTATTATCTTTGCATGAATGTGTTTGTTCTAATTTTGGTTTGTCTTGCATCTTATTTTTGTACCAAATCTAGATCTACAATGATAAATCATGAATGTACAAGCTGTCCCACCAAAAACTGTATCATGGACGGTACCTCCGTTATTAATTTTGGAAAATAATCTTTTTTTGCAAAAATTGTATAGTATTCAATCTTGCATAATCTAACAATATTTTAGCGCATATAAGGTGTGGATTTACAGTATTTAAAATGTGTACACTCAGAAAAGTACCTGGATTGAGCTAACCAAAATTTAGTTAATTTAACAATGCTGTTTGGTTGTATACGGCGAATCAAAATTCTTTGTTGCAGGAACGAAAACAAAATGCTAAGTATTTGTTGTTAGTACAACAAATTTATATTGTTATAGTAATCCTAGCAACAGTTCAATCCAACCCTTTGAAACGTATCACGTGAAAAATAATTGCACATTAAGTGCTTATTCCACATATTGGGGGTTGATTGCGTGGATCACTCCGCCTGTAGTATGCGGTTAAGGAAGTCGCTCTTACAATGATTACAGCTCCTGTTAGATGTTTATCTGGTATATGTACCAATCAATATGTTATAAATGTACTTGTTTGTGCTAAATATGTTCTGTTACTGGAGTGAAATAGGAGAAACGCCATCTGTGGGATAATTTCTGTAATATATATATATAAGTATTTAACGTATTTGCTCTGCTATACAGGGAGAAAACTGCTACAAAATAGATGTGCTACTATCGTACTGATATTCTTCAATTTCTACAACCCAAAACGTAATTTGATTTAATGTTACAGATTTGTTTATCTAACCGAAAATTTAGTTGAATAGAAAAAACGTGTTAACTTTCTAGTAATATTAAAGAACCATTTTCATTGTTAATTGTAACAAGTTCAAACTGTAATTTAACTAAACCGATTCAAGCTAAATTCTTTCTTTATAGAACTCGAGAAACTGCTTTGGTTTAACTCAAATTTTGGTCATAATAACCAAAACAATCCAACAAAGAGCATTTTGTTAATTCAATACAATAACGTCCCTGAGTATATACTTAAAAGAAATGCAATCGCTAAAACTACACACCTTTAGATAAGGGTGGTGCATGGGATTTTTTAAAAACACTAAATAACAATGTTCTTTTTTGGTCGTCATAATATAATAAAGGAAAAGTGTATAATAAAACGATGCGACGTTTCGATTTTTTAACTAAACGTTTTTTTGGTTGCATTTTTATAAATTGTAAAAATGTAAAAAATATACGACGTATATGTATTATAACAGATATTTTGTTCAAAAATAAACATTTTTTTTTCATTCATTGGCTTTTTCATATAAAATGTTTGTAGAAGATAGGATTATGTCTCCCAGTAACAAATCGATTGCTTATCATCATATCGAACCTCACATGTTCATCACTTTCCACATATTTGCGTTTTCGCATTCTTCTAAAAAAGAGCCTACAATCCAAACATGATACTTTACTTCGGCGAACACGATTCATAAGGAGAGATCTTTTCCAAGTAATTTGCTAATCAAATGAATTCCGATGTCGCTAACGCTAATATGTGCATAATCAGGATCTTAATCACAAATTAGTTTAATCAATTTCTTTCTATTCCACAGTGCCTAAAATGGGTCTTTCCTATAAAGTAGCAAATATATCATGACACTCATTGCCCAAACATAACAAGGAGACTGTGAGAATCGTTGATATAGATTTTCAGTGTCATACAAAAAGGAATTCATCTGTATAACAATTGGATCTGTATTAACTCTTATATGTTTTTACATTAAACACTCATTCTTCATTTTGATTATGCATTAAAACCTGTCAAAAAACAAAAAAATGTAAAAAAAAAATAAATTTGCAGCTATATTCTTATCCATTTCTTATTATAATGGAAATTGTTTTCTTGGTAGTAGCGGATATGTAATAAAACTCTTTCTTGATTTACATAGATTAATTTGAATTTGAATTTCAAAGTCCCTTATATGTCTAAATTTCTGGCAAATGTAATTTCTAACATCCTCGGTAAAACAGATTATCATATAAAGAACTCTTTTCAATTTAAAAAAATCCTTGACAGCGTTAGCAATGATAATGATGATGAGTTAGCAACTCTGGACATAATATCTTTATACACTAATATTCCAATAGAATCAGCCCTTCAATCAATAAAAAAACCATTGGCAGGAACTTCAAAATTTTACTCCTCTACCACAGAAAGAATTTATTAATGCTTTAGAAATTACTCTTCAAACCACATATTTTCAATATAACAATGCGTTTTACAAACAAATCTATGGACGTGCTATGGACATCCCCATCTCAAGCGTAATAGCTGAGCTTGTCTTAGAAGATATAGAAAATCAAATTATCTGAAAATTAGACTACCAATCCACTTTTTACAAGCGCTATGTTGACGATTGTTGACGATTATATGTACACCAAACAACAAAAAACTTTTACAATGTATTATAGATAACTAAAAGAAGAAAATATCAGCTAAATCAAATCAAATTTATTATTAAAGATAGACATGTAGTTTACATAAAGTTTTTTTTACGTAATACTGCTAAAACTAAAATATGATCAGTTAAATTTATCCTCTAGAAAGCCAAGATTTTATTTATTCTTGATATTATGTTGGTAGTGAAAATAAAATGCGTTATAAAATGGTTTATTGGCACTCAATAATATTTACAAGAAATGATAAGGTTTTTATTATCGAATCATACTTTAGAAATTGTGGTTGTACTCTTTGCAGCCATGTATAGTAGAATTTTTGAATAATTTCCAAATTTTCCTGTAACATATGATAGTATACGGCAATTGATACAATAATCCGTGAAACAGAATCAGTCTCTCGAAAACGAGGTAGTGGTAGACCATTAAAACGCACAGTTGAAAATGTAGCAAATGCTGAGGAGCTAGAAACTCAATCACCTTAGAAATGGATTCGTAAGTTTTCACAACAAACACAATTTTCGTATGGAACATTTTACAGAATCCTTAAAAAAAATTTACTACAAAAATTTCCATACAAGTTTTATTATGCACAAGAGCTCTTACCATTGATCACATAACCCGACTTAATTACTGTCAATGATTTTTGAGCGCGATGAATAACGACGACGTTATTGCCAAAACATTTTTTTCGGATTCACGGTTTCATTTATCAGGATATTTAAATAGACAAATAATGCGCATCTGGTCTGTGAAAATCTACATGAAATTCTCGAAATACTCTCCAAACATTCTCAAAAAATAGGCGTTTGGCTTGCTGTTTCTCTCAGACGGATTATTAATTCAATATTCTTCAATAATACCATAAATGCTGAACGATATCGTAATAATTTATTGCAACCATTTTTAAATCAATCACATGATTACGCACGACGAACTCAGAGAGATGATGCAACACCCCTAAGGCGATGGAAACGATGAATTATTGCATGAATTCTATCCACCACGATTTCCAGATTTTAGAATTATGGATTATTTCATTCATCCACACCTAAAAAAATAAGAGTATTTACAAATCGTCCTCATGTAATTGAAGAACTGAAACTATCCAAAATATCTGGAGGAAATTACACCACATAATTGAAGGAATACCTTCAGTAACATGAAACGAAGAATGGCGTTATGTATAGAAAACGAAGGGGTCACTTTTAACATTCATTGT
This sequence comes from Protaetia brevitarsis, assembly GCA_004143645.1. Taxonomy (NCBI): domain Eukaryota; kingdom Metazoa; phylum Arthropoda; class Insecta; order Coleoptera; family Scarabaeidae; genus Protaetia; species Protaetia brevitarsis. The sequence continues at coordinate 3,292,091 of RXPK01000065.1, forward strand.
AACTGGTTTTTTTATTATAAAACTCTTTATTTTTTCAACTGAAACGTTCGTATGTAGAAACGACAAAACCTAATCTCAATCAACAGTATAACATGCACCACACACACGCCACAGAATATCGCGTTTTTAAGCTTATATTTTCCAACTTAAATTTAAAGAAGAAAACTTCTTGGCCTACCTAATATTTTATCATATGATATAATCAATGATCAAGTTTTTGCTGGAATAGCTGTACATACTCTGACAGATTTGTAGTTAAAATGAATCATCTTAAATATTTCATTCTTATTTTCGTATTAGATGATATCAAGGATTGATAATTTTTAATAGAGTGACCAGTCGAATGAAAATATTTATCATGGTTTCTTTTTGATAGAATGCAAAATATAAGAACTCGTAAGGATTCTACTACTACATGCGAAATGAAACATATGCTAATGTAGACAAATTTTGCCTCAAATTTGTTAATAAAGTTATTCAATTATGTTAATAGATTCCAGTTTTATTTTATATTATATATAATACAGAAATGATAATGTATTCCCACTTGGAATATGTGCATGCTCAACCGCCATTTTTATTTCTTGTTTCCTTGTTTGTTATTACTGATAATATATTGAAGTTTGAAGATTGTTTCGACTAACAGACTGATACAAAAACAATATAGATAATAACTAACAGCTTCTTGCGGGTTTCGCCCGCTCAGTTCAGTTACCCTGAAGAAGCTGTCAGTATGAACAGCGAAACGTCGAGCGAAAGTTTTGACACACGGCGAAACCCCTCAAGAAGCTGTTAGTTATAGTTACACCGGCCGTGAAAGCCTACGCAGTGTTAACATAGATAATATAAAAATGATTTATATTTTGAAGAAGAACATGCATGATGACACTTTCAACTGATAATGCATTTATAATCATTTATGCATGAACATATAAGTATCAGTTATCCCATTTCTACTTTGCCCGATATAGTATATACATAGATATATCGCTCGGTAAACAAGCTCGGCTAATAGGATCCTTTCTGCAATTTTACAGGCTTGTTTAAACTGCAAGAACTCGTCAAAGCGCCAGTACCCTCCAGAATGGAATTATACATCAGGCAAGCAAGTCCTTTATCATATCGTCAAATTCTGCGAGAAATTCGGCAAAAAGAAATATACAAATTAATCGTCGACACGAATCCACGGAACATTCAGAAATTTTTCAGGGCGGTAAGTAGTCATTTCATGCAAATGAATTATATTTGATTATAATACTTATACATACATACATACACTACCGGCCATTGAAGTTAGGACAATTAGTAAATTACTACTAACTAAATTAAAACAACAGGAAAATAACAAGAAGGAATAAAAAATAAAATAAAACATTCTCATTAAAATATTATACTTTCTTCTCATCGAAGAGTCCTCCTTTGGCTTTCAATACGGCCCGGACCACTTGTGGCATGCGCTCTGTTAATTTTATCATAGTTTCCTGGGAAATATTGTTCCAATCAGCTTGGAGAAGTCGTAGCGCCAGCGGGTGCTCTTTCGAAGTTGGGCGGACTTTCCTTATTCGTCTGTCCAGCGCATCCCGCAGTAATTCGATGGGGTTCAAAGCCGGACTCTGCAGAGGCCAGTGCATGATTTCCAAAACATTATCCTCAGTGGAGAGGCGAGATAATCTTTGCAGATCCATGCCGAGGGTTTGGGGTCGTTATCATGCGCAAACACATAGTTCTCCCCAATCAACTGCAATCCTGACGTTACAGCATTTTCTTCCAACATGCGTGTATAATTTTCTTTGCGTATAATACCGTCATTTCGAGATCTCCAGGTTCCCTTAAGTTGTGTTTAGTTGTTTTTTAAGATATCGGTCGTTCGCGTCCCCTATTTATTTCCGTTGCGATTGGGGGGAGGGGGGGAGGGGAGCGTCAATCACCAACTTCTCTTGCTCAACACTTTAAAGAAGAACGTGCACTGAATCGACTCGGCTCAGTCGGCTCGGCAAAGAGCAATCGGCAGTTTTTGCTATACGTGAAGTTAAATGGAGGACCGTGCACTGGTTGGGATGGGATCGCATTGGAATGCCGAAACAGTGCATTCAAATTCACGTGTAGCAAAAACTGCCAATTGCTCTTTTCCGAGTCGACCGAGGCAAGTCGTTTCAGTGCGCGTTCTGCTTAAGGCGTCAATCATCCGGGAGGGTTGTTATCCGTGATGGACCTGAGCGATTCCAGTCTTCGAATGTTTCGGTGTCTCAGTAGCAACGAATAGTATAATTGACTGTAGATTTTGTCATTCCTACTTTTTCTGCTATCACACGTACTGAATGTCCTTCCTCGTGTAATGTAACAATAGCCAATCTCTTTTCCATAGTTATCGGCTTCCCTTTCGGCATTTTTTAAATACTATTTTCACAAACACTGTGATCGAACAACCGTATGGTAACTGGTTTACTAATAGAATAATTCACAACAAGTACAATGTGAATTATTCCCTGCTATAGTGGGAGATCTTTAGGAGACACCCACGTGAAATTTTACAACCTTGTCGATCCACCCCACTATTGCAAACATGCTTGTCGGCATTCCTTTAAATCAGTGGCGGCTGATACTAAAGGGCACAAGGGCACGTGCCCACCAAACCACCAACATAAACACAGAAAGAAATTCGCGTGTAATTCAGTGCATTTTTTTTTATTTTATTATTTTTACCTATTTTTATAATGATGGTATCAAAGTTTCCTTCCCCATCGCAGACGCTAGCGCATATGCAAACGCTATGCGAAGCAAACTATGTTCCGGTGCACTCTTTCCGATGTACCTATTTCGAGTATGAATCGAACGGCTCCGTGTATCTTCGCCATATGCGCTTATATGATCGCTTTGGGGCATACAATTTCGTGTCTCCAGTTAACGTCTTGCATTCGTTGCATCATTTTCAACGCGTACCGCGCATATGTGATTTCAAAGGCTTGAAGTTACGTTTATTATTAATGATGGAAGTTAATTGAGTGCCAAATCTTTAAATAAAACCCGCTCTCATTTGAGGAAAAACTTTTAATTAAGGAGAAAGGAAGGGCTATTCCTGGTCTTCAAATAAACTACACTTCCACAAGTAAAACTCGAACTTACAATAGAATATTAAATAAAAATATGAGTGGATGTGGGGATATTCACTAACAAATAAACTATTTTGTTTTATCTGCTTAATTTTTAAGAAAGAGGTCAGTGCGTGAAATGATGTGCGTGATTATTTATAGCATATCGCAAAGAGGGCAAAGAAACACGAAAATTCCGTTTCTCACATGAATGCATACGTGGATTTTAATGTTCCAGGCGAAGTGGACATAAGTGAATAGTTAGACAGTGCTTATTTGCGACATAAAATTAAGTATAGCGAAGATGTGGAAAAAAATCGTCGTATTTTGAGTCGGTTAATTATGTGTATAAAAAAATGTGAAATCTTATCCTATGTTGGACAGCGTAAAATTGAAAAGTGAACTTTCAGTAATTTATGAGCGCGAGGACAAGTGTGACGTAAATGTAGATGGTGTTTTGCCACTTTTAGTGTTCATAACACACAACAACTTAAAAGAAGTTTTGACGGAAACATATAAACTGTTGGATATTATTTGTACAACCCCCATGTCGACAGCAGAATGTGAACGATGTTTTTCCACCCTCAAACGCATTAAGAGTTTTCTGAGAAGCACAATGTCAGAAGATCGACTGAAAGCATTTTTACAACAAAGTCACAAACGTCTTTTCCACCATGAAACATAGGAGAATATAGGATTTTATGTAGAAAAAATAGGCAAATTCTTATTTTGTGGCCACCCTCTTTCACAACTCACGAGCCGCCACTGCTTTAAATATCGCTCGTAATGATTTTATTGCCTGCTACTAGGCTAGGAATTAAATTTTCATTTTAATAGGCTTACTCTAATAATAATTTCCGTCTTAAACACTTTGATGTTATGCTTACTTTATTGTAGAAATTTTTGCATTAATGTTAAAAGTATTAAATATTGAAAAAAATGTTTTTTTTAAAATTATACTAGTTGTCCTAATTTCAGTGGCCAGTAGTGTATATGTATGCATAAATTTTCATAAGAAATAAAACTTGAAACTTTGGTTGTGTGAGGAATGTATAGTGATTAAGCTGTTACGAATGTACATACCAATTTATCAAAATACAGTACGTTTAAAGCAATAAATTACAGTATTCTATATAATCGTGCAGTAATTTCTAAATAAGCCGCCCGAATAGCTGAAAACCATCAAACATGCGATAAACATAAACAAATAAACATATGAAAGATGTATATGCTAACCTATAACAAATATTTAGTTTAAATTTAAGGTGTAAGTTGCGACATCGAACAAAATGTACGTAACTTTAAGTAATGGAAAGAATGGGGTTATAAGAAACAGATGTGACATTATATAAAGAATTAATTAAGACCAAAATTCAATATTCTAAATACTCAAAATCATTTTTTCCTCATGTGCACCACTGCGTGCCCAATAAGAACCATTTTCATCAACAAGAAATATCTAGCTTTCCACTTTGAATTCGACATGTGTATCTATCAAATCCTCTGGATTCAACGTATTAATAAGTTTTATTTTCGGACTTTCTACAAATTAAGGACTTATACCAACATAATAAATACAGGTAGAGGTCCCAGCTGTAAATATTTCAGCTAGTATAAATTTTAGGTAAGTAAATAACTATTTGTTTAAAAGACAGACATAGCTCAAATTCTATGGCTAACTTACCGCAGTCAATATGGTCACCTTACAAGACCCTCATTGTGTGGAAGTTCCAAAATTTAAAATTATCGATATAATGAATAATAAAAGATATAGCTTAAATGTCTAATTGTGTGTCTATTATAATACGTAATAAATTTGATTTATTCCAGATTCTCCAACTGCAAATGAACGACTTCAGATACCACTACATGTTCACGAGTTTTGTGAGTATATTTTATATATCTTTCAATAAAATAATACGAATCAGTACTAATATATATTATATATATATTTTCTCTATTTCTGATTCAACATGCGTCAAGCCTTAGCTTATTGTATGTACAATAAATGCACATCACATCCGAACGCGTTGATTAAGTTTGATATTAATTACGAAATAAGCTTTTGTAGGCTGTCTCGTAAAATCCCGGCGAAGATAGATGAAGTTCGCAATTATGAAGAGAGTAAATTTTAGGTAAAAACCCACGTTACCCCCATTATATGACAAACAAAGTTTACCCGTTCGGGTCGCTAAACTTTGCTTGTTCAACTTTTCGATTACGAAAAATTCTATTACTCATTAAATTTAGGTCACTCTCACAAATAAAAGAGTGTGGTAAAGTAGTAAGTATTTACTAGGGATTGGACAGACGCGGGTAATATTTAAGACAGGGGTCTATTACTGCCATGATAATATTCTCATAATTCTTATGTTTTTCATCAATTCTTATTAAATTTAATTTAAGGAAAGCCAAACAAGAACGTACTCCAAGTGCTTCCAAATTATTTTTCTTTTTAAATAGCCGATCTACCACACACAATAAGCATTACATAGGCATTAATAATTCTAGAGGTAATTATTTATGATTGAAATGCCCAAATTATTTTTAAAAAGATAAACAGGTCCGTCAAAATCCAAATGCCGTTTCACTTACAAAATCATATCTCTGTGCATTCGTATTCCTTTTTTTCAAAAACATTTGAAGGAACAGAATTTATTTTTGCTCTACAATAGACTATAGTGTATGCTCTATAGGGGCCTTTCATTTGTCTGTTTAGAATAAACGTAGCAGACAAGTTAGCCATTTATGCTCCTAAATAAAAATCTTGAAATATAACATATCTATACAAGGTGTTTGCAGTCTTCTGTGTATCCTTAGGAATACTATACCTCAGCAATGAATAGTTTTTAAACTCTGCTTTATGGGTATTGTCCACTGCGAAAGATAGTCAAAGTTTTCCCCATATTACAATAAGTATTTAAAAAGAAACAGCAACGTACCGTCATTCAGAAAAAGCCCATACTGTTTCTAATGAATAGTAGTTACTTACCTATAATTAACCTGGAATGGGTGTACTTGAGTGTGAGATATGGTCCTGCAGCTGATTTTATAAGACACTTGTCCATAAGTTTGCATGAGAACATCGATTAATTCGATAGTAGAATACGGATGGTCCAACTGACAAAGATTTTACCCGTCAAGTATCAAACAAAATAATAATATGATAATAATGATTAAGTAATAGCTTACTAGATTAGGAGAGCCAACGGAAAACATGGGGATTAGAACCAAATATAATGTACTGGATATACATCATGGCAACATGATGGATAAAGATACACTAGAAAACTGCTATTACTAAAATTACAATTCGCAGGGATATGGAAGCTTACGTCTTTAAGACCAACACTTGCAGTGAGGACTACTCCTACAGCAATCAATGGATTGTCTCCAACACCACCCTCCTTTCCATATGGTAATAATGGGGGAGGCAAGGATGGCATCTCAGATTGCAAAAACTACCAAGTGGCAGATATGCAGGATTGGGAGACAATAATATTGTACATCACGTAGAAGACAACCCTTTCAAAAGGAGATCAGACCTTATGGTTTTAACATATCTATTCGAACCTTCGAGATAGAAATCAAGGATCCAATAAGCTAAAATCAATCCTTTGCTCGAGGAATTGATCTGGTTTGCAGACAGATCAAGAACCAAGCACAGAACTGGCGCTGGAATCTACAGTACAGTGGGGCTATAAACAAAGTCTATTCTTCCAATAGGAAAATATGCAACGGTCTTTCAGACAGGGCTTACGCAATAAACCCGCAGGTACAATTAAGGCGGGCTTGAGGATCCATTCGAGAGCTGAATAGCTTAACAGACTGCAATAAAGGCACTTTACTTTGAGTATCCCAACATGAACAGTAACAAGTAGGTTAGGAGTTGGGCCAAAGCAAAACATAAAGGACATGGAAATAATATAAGCAGCCAAATTCACGGAGAGACCGTTATTAAGAGACCATCATAGAAAACATCTAAAAAACTATTGCAACTAAATAAAAATATCTTCACACGGTAGCAAGCCTCCTAACAGGATATTGTACATTAAAAGAACATCTATAGAAAATTGGGATCAATAGTAGAGATCCCAATTAATAGGCGACGGTGATCTCTTAGGACATCCGACGTGAATGCAAGGCTCTGGACTCAAAAGGACAGGCAATTTTTGGCAGAGAATTAATCTTATAATCCAGTCTGAGACCTAACCACAGGATTGTACAGATTATTACAAGGTACCTGGATACAATTACAAAAAGCCAAGGGGCAGGAGTTTCCGAAGGCTCCAGATCAGACGGTTCCCATAACAAAAGAAAGATATACTAGGTGTTAAAGCAAACTACTGGTTCAATGTAAAAAATGCAAGAATTGTCATGTCGCTTATAAGACGATTTTTATCAAAGCGTTTTAAGGTTTATCGACACCTTTTAAGGTGTCTGTAATCCCACCAAAGGATACGAACTGTTCAAAACATCTCTAAACAAAATCTTCGTGCTTAGTGCTACTAAGTACACATCACCACGTATGTATTAATTCTAGGAACCACTTACAATGACGTAATATAAAAACAACAAAGAAAAAATACCTAGACAATTACCCGAAAAAATACCACTACGGCAGGGCTCATCGTCCGTTGTAAAAATCACCATATTAGCAAAAGCAATGAAAAAGAAAGAGGACGAAGAACGAATTCGAGATTCTACTCATCATCATCAGCGTCCCGCCAAGTACGCACCCCATTTTGATCGCATCTTAATTTTTATGTAAGTTGGAAATTGCCGACAAGCTGTACTTACAATGATTGAAGGATTTAGAAGCTGACACCCTGAGAGCTAATTGAGTTTTCGAAGAAAATTAAATCGCAAAATTTTGTTTAAAATATTTTAATGTTTACAAATTTAGGGAAACTTTGAAATGAGATTTAATGCGAGTATTGAGTTCTGCAAAACATTTTTATTTTACCGCTCCTCTTCTAATAATTCAGGTAGGAATAATTGTGAGCATGATTATAGACATAATGTATGTTCGTAAGATTGAAAATTTAAGAAACAAATTATATTGTGTTGTACAGAGTATTCCACGTAATTGGTTCATTAAAAGTTTATGATATTTTACTATTTACTTATGTTTTTTTTTTGACACCATTATATGTTCGATGGGAACTATAAATATGAAATACTTTAACCAAAATATCACTTCCGGTTGACCGGAAATGGACGTCAACTTTGTTATTTTAAATAGAATGGTATAATTTTTTATTCATTTTTGGATTCTGCGGCCATAAATACATCAGTCTTTATTAGCTAGTCCTATAGCTACATGTTGCCGTTTTTGAGTTATTTAAGTTTTTCTTTTTTTTTAATCATAATCATTACCTCATTCTGAAATTAATATCTCGGTTAATACTGCAACTAGAGACTCCAAATTTGCTGTGTTATGAATGTAGATATAACTCTAAGAAATGGTACGCACACTTTACATTCTAACAGACAGGGTGTTCAAAATTGAGAAATCAAGTGACATATTTTCGAATGCAGAAAACTCTTTTTTTTTTAAATGGAGCACCCTGTATTTTGAATAGAGACGACTATTTGAACGGCGACGTTTTGAATTTATTCTACATTGATGGAGAATGTAACAAACTACGTATTTATGGCCGTAGATTCCAGAAATGTAAAGAAAATTATATCATTCTATTTAAAATAACAAAGTTGACGCCCATTTCCGGTCAACCGGAAGTGATATTTTGGTTTAGTAGTAAGTATTTTACATTTATAGCTTCAATCGAACAGATAATGGTGCCAAAATCTCAAATATAAGTAAACAGTAGAACATCATGAACTTTTAATGAACCACTTACGTGGACTACCCTGTATAATAATGTGATACAAAAACCCATGAATATGCAACAATGTCTGAGAGAAAGTTCAAAGTATACAAGTTCTTCTCTATATTTTGGTTCAGCTTTTGCTTTTCGCTCAAATATTTTATTTTATATTTATTTAAAGCGAAATTGCAAACATCTAGCAGAAATATAAACTGTTGTCAAAATGCTTTACTTTGAAAATGTTTACTTGGTAAAAACCGCTTAAAAATCCGCTTCGCACCGATCCAGTGGTACACGCGTATGTACCGTCCTATTCATTGACCCATTTCAACCCCTTTATCATGTCACACGTCAAACGCATTCCTACGCGGTTAAGTATTACATGATGATCTAGCCGAATGCGTGCGTGATTATCACTAACTCTTTCGTCCCTGTAAAAAATTACAGCAGCCGATTGTTACACAAAATGCAGTAATCGAAATTTCCAGCACACATACATTTTCAGTACATTAGTACATAAATGCGGCAAATATCGTTAGCACACTGAGAAAAATCGCGCAATGTCACTATGAAATTATACTACCAAGAACGTGAAATGACTTCCAATTTATTGAAAAAATACGTCCTTTTTCATAATTTTACGCTAACTCAGCATTAATCTCCACTTCGATTAAATATTTATTTCCTTTTGCGTAAACTTGTAATAGTAAGTTAATGTTACATTGCATATTTTCACAAATTTACGAAAACTTTCTTTGCGGTGAAAATCTGCTCAGAATGCGTAATTTCGCTAAAGATGCGCAGTGCATGCGTATGCTTCATTAAATTACAAGAACTATTACGTCATTGTTGAAAAACATTTAATTAATGTAGGTAGATTAATAATGGAAACGTTCAAATAACTCCTTTAGATTCAATTTGAAATAACCGAATAGATGAAAGTGCTCATTAGAGAAAACTCAAAGATACCTAATGATGATGTCAACATTAGGTGTCTGCATGCTAAATCGAGCATGTTAGAAAAGGTGAAAACCTCTGTGATAACTCTTCTGAAATTTTCCTCGCACTGCGGGTATCTTAGGTAAGGTGGATCATATGTATCTACTAGCTCATTATTTTTTTATTTCAATAGAATCGCGAATAATATTGGGTCACAGCCAGTTCTCTTAAGACGGGTATCAGACGCTCTAAAAATTTATGTAGTTATATAGTAAAATTTAATTTGCCGCTTTATAAAAATCATTACAAGCAAAAGTATTTTAGTTTGTTAAGCTGTACACTAAAACCTGGTTTATTTCAAATAAATTTTAGCTTAGGTGAACAAATAATTTGGTACACATAATCAAATACTTGTTCGACCATATTTAACTCTAGTATGTAGTGCTCTATAACATATTTTGGCATTGTCAAATAATTTTTTTTCAGTGTATGTTCTAACGTGGCGTTTCTTTTAATTTTCTTTTTTTTTGTTTCTTGCCATGAGAACCAATTAAAAGTTGGTTTTTATTATTACAGGTATATTCTAATGCTGCGAATCGGAACCGGTTTTGGACGTGGCAATTAATCGTCTTCAAAACAAAAACCGTAACCGGTTGAAGCAGTTATGAAAAGCAAAACCGGTTTTCAAAATCAAAACCGGTTTTTTTTAATTACAAGATATGTACTTGTTGCGTTATTGCGTATTAAATATACTGGGTGAGTTTTTTATCTTGAGACAACGGAATATCTCTAAAACACTGCATCAAATCAAAAAAAGATCTTAATAATATTTGTTATAATGTAAGGGGCTCACTGAATGGTGCCGAAATCGATCCCTCACCTCACGCCTCCCCTCCCCCCAGAAGGGAGGTGAGACAACTTGAAATCTTAAATGGGCACCCCCATTTTGTATTGCAGATTCGGATTCTACGCCATCAAGTATGTAGTTTTAAGGCATGCAAAAGAGTTCCTAAAGGAGCAGAGGCCTGAATTCACGAGGGATCTACTGAATAAAGACAGGAAGACTGTCAAGATGATTGTAGCTCTGCTGACTGGTCACTGTAGACTGAATAGGCATATGTACAGGCCTGGCAGATGATGCAACCTGGAGATACTGCCAAGAGGAGGAAGAAACACCAGTTCATCTGCTGTGCCAATGTGGAGGACAAGGTTTCTAGTAATGGGGGAGGAGAACCCCACAGCTAGTAGCTACATAAAGAAGCCAAAGATGATAGGCCTAATTAAGAGAGCAAAATTAGAGAGCGTCCTCTAGGAAAAAAAGGGGATCACAATAGATCTGAAAGGTCGCGGTGAAAGAGGTCGATAGGCCACCCCAATCCTAATCTAAATCTAATCTACACGGTGAGCCCGCCAAATGTTAAACCTAGAATTGGTATCGGTTTTGTGAGTTGATGGTAGGGGCCCCTTGGAATACTTTTGTAAAATCTTGGCCACACATGAACATACCTTAATTTTTTAGAGTCCCATATAGTAGCTAAATACGATACTAGAAGTCCGTAATAGCGTAATAGCAAAGCGCCTGGCGTCTAATCCGTGTGCTTAGGTTCGAATCTGGTAGCGGAATATTTTTCTATGCTTTATTCTTTTCAAATTAAATACTACAATGATAATGAAAATACAACAGGTTTAATTTACAGATTTTGTTGGTAATATTATTTAAAGGGATAAATGTGAAAGTAAATATCAGTAATTAGTAACATTTAATTTATTTTAGTTGATTGCATTAGATAATAATTCAAACATCATTATTTCTTTCCGAGAGTAAACAATATTAACAATATTTCCTTTAAGTGTAGGATGTAATTCAGTATGTGGTTAGTTAGCTGTGATTTTTCGTGCAGAACAAATACTTAATAATTTTGAGTAGCACTTACTGTCGTGAATTTTCAACTTTCATGTCGTGTGAGAATTGATCACCCAATTTCGCAAGCTACGAAGGAGAATATTCAAGTGATCATTATCCCCGGGCCATATCCACTAGGCACGAAACCGTAGCTGCTACTATTATATTAAAGAGCGTTACGAGATGGGCCCATTTTTTTATTATTTACGTTCTTAAGCCTCTCGGTCAGAATCAACCTACTTCATTTATATGATCCTGTTTTTGGTCATTTCTGTCAATACTGAACTGAATGCATCTGCCAGTAACGTGTATTTCCGCCTGCATGATATTCGAGTATTCCCCCAAGCTCTCAAAATACTTGCTTCTATGCCCATGAATTCCTATTCCAATTCCCTCTGCCATTTTGGAGACATCCATCATTTGATGGCATATGTATCAATTTCATGATGGTGTTTTGATCCCACACGCTGTTATTGGCAAGCTTTGTGGTTAAATTCTTTCACAAAGCTAATTTTTTTGACATATTATCCCAGCACATATCCCTGGTTTGATCACCGTCAAGAAATTGAGGCTAATCGTTCCTTCCTTCATCATTCTGACTGTGTTACTTTTTTGCTACGCTCTCCACTGCAATGTAGAGGATAGGATGGTAATTTTTGCACTTTAGAGAGGTTAATTCTGGCGGTAGCCAGATTAGGTCTTTTACTCCAAACTACTGATCCATAGGTGATAATCGGCCTCACTATCGCTGTATACGTCCAAAGCAGTGTTTTCGCGTTGCATCTCCATTTTTTCCTGCAAAGTTTCCGCACGCCATAAGGATTTTTCTGGCCTTGTTGATTACTTTAAGTGCGCATGCTTCAGAGAAGTTTTTTGTCTAGGGTAAGGCCAAGGCATTGAACCTATGTTTTACCCATTCATGTTTATGGCCTTACGATTGAATTTCCTTTTCTTAGTAAATGCTTGTAAAGTAGTCTTAATGGAGTTAACATTAAGTCACACCAATTGGCACCATCTTCTCTTAAAGTTGAGTCTCCTTTGAACCATGTCGCAGAGAGTATTCTAACCCGCATAATAGTTAATTTTGCGAACATCCTTTAGTCCTACTAGCCCCACTTTCACCTGCTGTGAATAGTACAACTGGAGCCTTGCCGGCGCCGGCGTCCACTTGTAGTACTTGTTTCAAGCATCAATCGCTGACAAAATTGAGGATCATTGCATTCGATTCGCATTCAATCTAATCATGTTATGTCCTTCATAGCTCTCCAGTAACAGATTGGAACCATATGATAGGGCCACCAGGCTCCGTCCTGAGGGAAATCGCCGTGCGATTTGTGAATTTTGCGTTAACTAGGTCTACAAATATCCTTGTGAATTGATACAACACAACGTACTTACAGTCACTGATATAGCTGTGTTAGTACTAAATAAAACTCTTATTACGTACTATTTGGACATGTTCCTACTGGTTTTCAGTATTCTTTTGTATTAAAGAGGAAAAATATCTACCTCACGGGCATCTATCTAATATACCACAATATTCTATTTTGTCGAAAACCTGACAAAAGGTTTGTTGTTTGTTGTTCTTTATTGAAATGAACCAAATAAGTGTTAAGAATTCAATTTACGGATTTAGGACGTCTGCCAAATTACATTGTTTGTTCGCTAAATATATGATTTTAGATTTAATCTTCTGCAATTCGTTTATAAATTCGTTTTAACCAAATAAGACATAAAAACTATTATATGACAAATTACATGGTTTCTCACAGTATTAATTAGCACACAGTGTGTCTGATATAAACAAACGTCAAAGTTTAATCATCCCAAAAACTCTTTATGTAAAGTTGCTTTTTGTTAACTAAATCTCGATATCTCCAAACAATAAATCTTTCATTAGAGTAACGAGCAAAATCATACAAGATTTTACTAAAGGAAAATTTATGGTCGACTATCTTTGTAATTATTATTAAAAATGATTAATGATGTGTTATCGCCATTTCTAGCGGATCGCATTCACATCGGAGCTATTCACGATAAATCTGAACGCGACCAACACAAAGCAAAATCGGCAGCGATTTCAATTTTCAATATGCGCATTTCCTTTTCAGGATTTAGAAACTTTCGATCTCGAAGACTTCAAATACAATTCGGTGAATATAACGGCGTTTAGGATAGTAGACGTGGAGAACGCCAAGGTGAGAGAATCCCTAGACGTCATGGAAAAATTCCAACCCATCGGCAACGCCATCCTGAATAGGAGCGGAGTGATACAGGTAAAATTGTGTTTGTTTGTGCGATTCCGAGCGAGAATTGCGTATAATTTTTTTTGACTTCCCTAAAGGCCGAACCCGCCCTGATGTTTGATTCAGTCTACGTCTTCGCCAAGGGACTTGCGGCAATGGATTCAGGTCACTCAATAAAACCTGTCAATTTATCGTGTGACTTGGAGCGACCCTGGGATGATGGATTGTCTTTGTATAATTACATTGACGCCGTGGTGAGTTGAATTACAAATCTGTGCGAAGCAATATACCTGTAACCGTAGAAATTTATTGATATTGATGATAGAAATAGCAGACCTTACACCAATAGACGTTATATTTCAAGCGATTGTAATGCTAGAAACGTCATTTAATGTACACGTAGTTTCAACATAAATATATAACACGTTAGTAACAATTTGGACAAAAATAATGACAACCGTACGGAATCCATCTACTTTAATCTACAAACGATTGGGTATGTGCAAATTCTAAAAATAGCTTTTAAGTTTGATTCTTTGGGTGGAGTGTAAATCTCTGGCGGCACCTTTATCGCATACCGTAAAGGGTATTATCTTCCAAAATGATTGTCTGCATATATGCCTCTCTTTCGTTTACTTTAGCCATCGATCACTTGTAATTAATAATAATTTGCAAATACCTAATATATTCTGCATTTAATTATATGGCCGTGCAGTGCTGTATTATTAGGCGTAAATTTACCAAAAAGTACATTCCCTGGCTTAACGATAATCTGAGATTGTTGATGAGACTACGGGATACTGCAAAAAATAGGTTCCGAAAAACTAAGACTGTAAGTCACTGGAATTACTACAAATCACTTAGAAACCTGGTTAATCGTACTTTCGATCTAGAAAGGAAGACCTTTTTTGAATATGCCTCTAAATCCAAAAATATTAAAACATTATGGAAATACCTGAATTCACTTGGGATTCGGGAGAAAACCATTAGTATTCCTATACAACCCGCTGATCCTGAAAAAATTACTTTGTTAACGCAACACCTTCAACACCTTCTAATAGTGGCGCTACCTCACTCTCCCAAGCTACGGAGGACACTACTTCGGATTCTTTCTGTTTCCATCTTACTGATAATAATATAGTTACCAAAATTATTCCCCTGATGAAATCTAATGCTATTGGTTATGATGGTATAAATATTCAGATGATCCAGATGTGTTGTCCTTTCATTATCCCGTTCATCACCCACATTATAAACTCCTGCATCCTCCAAAATACCTTTCCCGAATACTGGAAACTCGCTCTTATTACTCCCCTTCCTAAGAAACCAAATGTGCGGGATTTTTCTGATTTGCGACCAATCAGTGTGCTACCTACCCTGTCAAAAATATTAGAAGGAGTACTAGAAAATCAAAGTCGGACTTTTGTAACCGATCGTAAATTACTACCTCCGGTACAGTCGGGTTTTAGAACTGGTCATAGCTGCATTACGGCAATGCTATGTGTAACGGACGACATTTTACGTGCCTCAGATGAAGGCTTAGTCACAATTTTGGTCTTGTTGGACTTCTCCAAGACGTTCGACACGGTGTATCACGACACGCTCTTGAATATTTTAGTTTCCATGAATTTTGGTGGCATTTCTTTAGACTTGCTTCACAGTTTTCTTTCCGGCAGATCGCAGCCTGTAAAATTAAATGGTGTTGTATCGCAGCCGCTGCCAGTGTTTGAGGTGTTCCGCAAGGATCTATTCTGAGCCCAATTTTATTCTCGCTGTACACCGCTTCTTTATCTCAGCAACTTCAATATTGTGAATCTCATTTTTACGCGGATGATTGTCAAATATATAATTCATTTCATATATCTGAATGGAGAGGTTATTGAGGCTATTGACAAGATCAGCGTTGATCTTGTTACTTTCTTCTAGATATTGTTTGCGTATTAACCCTGCCAAGTCTAAGCTTTTACTTTTTGGAAACAGCGAACTTTACTAAATCACTTTCAGATGTCATTAAAATTAGTGTCAACAACGATGAAATACCGATAGTCTTGAGCACCAAGAACCTAGGAGTGATACTAGACAATAATTTCCGGTTTCGCAAACACGTCGGCAGTTGCGTACAAACTGCCTATGCTACACTAAAAAAGTTATATCCTTTGCGGTCCACTCTAAACAGATATGTTAAAAAGAACCTAAGCGATTCACTTGTCCTCTCTCGTTTCTCATACTGCTGTGAACTATACCACTCCTGTTTAGACCATGTTACATGTCATCGAATACAGAAGGTACAAAATGCTTGTTTGAGGTATATTTTTGGAATTAGAAAATTTGAACATATATCGCATAAGCTAAAGGATGCGGGATGGCTAAATATGGGGAATAGGAGAGAGTTACAAAGCCTGGTGTTATATCACAAAATACTTATATACAAATGTCCGCCGTATCTATATTATAAAATTCGATTTGGAACCGATATTCATAACCTCTCCACCTGTTTTCGCAGGTTAATATCGCCGCCTCCACATAGGACAGCTTTATTTGAAAGGCCTTTTTCTTTTAATATTTACAAGAAATATAATAATTTACCACCTGACGTAAAAACATATAATTTACATCGGCTTCGGTTAGAGTTACGTACTTTGCTTTTTCAGACGCAATGAGGCTGACGCACGCTATCTTTTTTGGTACTATTTTAAGGGATAATGCTATGTTAATCGGATTCTGTACTTGGTAGTTCTTTTTTTTTATTATAATATTTTTCTTTAGTTATTTGTAAACCCTTCATCATTGGAAAAATCGACAAATAAAACTAAAACAGCATGGCACATTATTAATAAAGTAACTAACCCCTTAAAATCCAGCACAGAATTATTTTCTGGGACGGACAGATTGTTTATTCATCAAAAGCGGCTAATAAGATGCATGAAGGGTCTAGTACGTTTCATCGCCGCCCTTTCATCGTCGCCGTTTCAGCGCCGCCGATTCAACGCCAGGACATTTCAGCGCCAGAACGTTTCAGCACCGAGACATTTCAGCGCCGGGACATTTCAAAGCCGCGTTATTGAATGGTTAAACTATGGATAACTTGATGATTCACTTTTAGGGAGAATTTTTGTACCATGTGTATTGGTTGCAAACTACATATGTAACAGTTTTCGATTTTATTGTGATTGATACCATCCTTTTTTCTGCCTATAAACATAGTCTAGCTTAAGTAAAATAATGAGATCTTATGCAAGTGGAGTCGTGAGCTTCGATAAATAGAAAATTGTTTTAAGGATAAAGAAAAACTTTTTCAGATGACATCTAAAGGAAAAACAGATAAATTAAATATCTTACTCAGTAAAAGAAAAGTATATTTCATCAGGTGTTTTTCCTCGGTCTAAGTTTCGAAACGTTCCAACGCGACCGTTTCGACGCCGGAACGTTTTGATGCCAGATGCAATACCAGTTGAATTTGATTTAAACATATAATGCAGAGATTTTTTTGAACAGGGGGGAAAGGACACATTAAAAATGTCATAATATCTTTTTTTAGTGTTGGAAAGGGTGAGAGGGAGGGAAGGGGAGTGACTGTTTTAAATGATAATTTTCTTTTTTGCGAAACATCGGGAGGATGAATCAGTAATATTTCAAATCATATTTTTTTTAACATTGGAAGTAGGAGGAAGAGCAATTTTTTATTTTTTTTTTGCTTTTTTTTTAAACATTCGGAGGCGATACATTAAAAATGTTTCAAATCATATTTTTTTTAACATTGGAAGGAGGAGGAAGAGCAATTTTTTTTTGCTTTTTTTAACATTCGGAGGCGATACATTAAAAATGTTTCAAATCATTTTTTTTTTAACTTTGGACAGGGTGAGAGGGGAAAGGAATTAGTTTTTTAAATATTTTTTTCTTTTTTTTTTTGAAACATCGGGAGAAAGAATGGATTTTAATAATGGAAGGGGTGAGAAGGGGAGGAGACTGATTTTTTTTTGCAAATTGTTTTCTTTTTTTAGAAACATCGGGAGAGAGGATGTATTAGAAATGTTCCAAATCATATTTTTTTTTAACATCAAACGGGCTGAGAGGGGGAAAGAATTAGTTTTTTAAATAATATTTTTTTCTTTGTTTTTGAAACATCGGGAGAAAGAATGCATTATAAATGTTTCAAATCATTTTTTTTTAATATTGGAAGAGGTGGAGGGGAAGGGACAATGTTTATGATTTGAAACATTTTTAGCGCGTCCTCTCTCTTCCGATGTTTCGAGAAAAGAAAAAAAATATTTAAAAAACTAATTCTTACTCTTCCCCCTCCACCTTTCTAATATTAAAAAAAAGATTTAAAACATTTTTAATGCGTCCTCTCGTGTTGTTAAAAAGAGAAAAAAATATCATTAAAAAACATTTTAGCCCCTCCCTTTCCCACTTCCAATGTTAAAAAAAATATATATGATTTAAAACATTTCCGATACGTCTTCTCTTTCTGTTCGAAAAAAATTAAAAAAATGTAATTTAAAAAAAACATTGCCCTCTCCTCTCGCCCCTTCCAATGTTAAAAAAAATATGATTTAAACCATTTCTAATGTATCCTCTCTCTCTCGATGTTTCGAAAAAAAAGAAGAATAACTATCATCAAAAAAAGCTAATATATTCCCCCCGCCCCTTTTTCCAATGTTAGAAAAAATATGATTTGAAACATCTCTATGCATCCCCTATCCAGATGTTCCGAAAAAAAGAAAAAAAATATTAAAAACAACAATTCCTCTCGCCCCTCCCCTCCCATTCCCCTTCTTCCGATATTAGATAAAATATGATTTGAAACACTTCTAATGCATCCTCTCTCCCGATGTTTCTAAAAAAAAAAATGGCATTTAAAAAACTAATTCCCTCCCCTTCACACCCCTTCCAAAAAAAATTATTTGAAACATTTTTAATGCCTCCTCTCCAGATGTTTAAAAAACAAGAAAAAATATCATTAAAAGAAATATCCTCCGCTTCCCCTTTCCTCCTTCCAATGTTAAAAAAAATATGATTTGGAACATTTCCAATCCATCCTGTCTTTCAATGTGTCGAAAAAAGAAAAAAATATCATTTATAAAATCATTACCTTCCCCTATCACCCCATCCAAAAAAAAAAGATATTTCGAAAAAAAGAAAAAATCATTTAAAAAAAATCATTTCCTCTCCCCTCTTACCCCTTCCAATGTTAAAAAAAAAATTCAAACATTTTAAAAATCTGTGTATCATACGTCAAATCAAATTCAACTGGTACTGCATGTGGCGTCAAAACGTCACGGCGTCGAAACGGCCGCATCGACACGTCCCAAGCAACCAAATACACGTGGTACAAAAATTCTTCATAAGAATGAATGATTAAGTTAAGATCATTAAGTTATGAATCATTAAGTTATCTATAGTTTAATTATATTTTTGTAAACCGCCGGAATGCGACCTATAGCTTGATATTTTGATAACTCATACAGCTGTGCATATTGCTTCCAACAAAGGTATTGAAAGATTAATCGTCACCTGTTCCAAAATATGTGCATTTATTAGGTACTAATTGCAATTATAATTGCAATAAGTTCAAGAACACAATTTATTTGTTAGTAGTACTTACAATTAGATTTTCAATTCCACGGACGTTACTGCGCCCAATGGAGCCACGTATGCACTTCATTCAAACGACATAAATCCAATTATCACCTTATTAACGTGTAAAAGTTGGTTAATATTTTGCACTAAAGTGTTGTTTATGAAGGGACATAAATTGATCTCACCAGAGAAAATGCTCTTAGTCTCAAAGGCTTTGCTGTTTGTTGGAGAAAATGCTCCTAGCGTACCTATTGATTGAAGTTCGATAACAGAGCGCGTCATTATTAAAAGTTTCTAACAAACTTGCCGAGGCAAAACAGGTAAAAAGGAAGAGTGGATCCCTTACAAGACACGGGATACTATTGAACGGTTTAAAAACTTATGAGATCAATAACACAAGACGAGTAGACGTGTGTTGTGCAAACTCTCACTGGCCTAAATTGAACTATCCGGAGAGAAGATTTACAAGTTGTTATATCCAGTCTACGTTGTCCGTAATCCCCTAGCAGAGTATTTGGGTAAGAGGGTACTTTATCTCAACTAAGTTTTGTAATTGCTATTTTCCGAGAAAAATCATTCCACTTGGAATTAAAATGTAATATATAATGATAAGTAATCGATAAACCATAGTTTCAAAAAACAAAATTTTCATACGCCCCAACCTACTATTGTAGTTGTGTAATATATACTGATTATGCATAGGGCCTTGTGCATGGAGTAATTATGAGATATTTTAAAACTTTTATAATTAAGCCGACAAAATAAAATTGTTAAAGAGTTCAAAAAATTCCTACACAAGTTTTTCAGCCATAAATAGCCCACTTAAACATAACTATAATTAAGAAAGAAAGTAAAAACTGTCTCGCTTTTACCAATAGTTTGGAGAAAATATCAGACACTTATGGACAAATATGAGATATCCATATAACTTGCTTGTTGATCGTTACTAGCAATTTCTTGAGTGATAATAAGACAGAGAATGTAAAACTGCATATCTCAAAATTAGGTATAACTTTTTTTATTATTTTCCCCTTCAAAAAAATATAAAAGTAGGCGAGAACACTTGTATTCCACTTACATTTTACATAAGAAAATCTAATTAGAAACTGCTCAAATAGAAAAGGATCTATGCAAAATCAGTTTTAATATACTATTGAACCAAATATTTTGTATTGAAATAAATGTGAAATGTGTAGGGTCGATTAGTTCTTCCGTCAGTTAGATCCGTACCAACATAAGGCGTAAGTAGGAGGAGGCAGCTTCAAAGCAATATCTACTAAAACATCTGCGTTATCTTCTACAGGATGATTCTCAATATATGCGACAAACTTTAAGCGCTGGTTCCTGGGGTTATTTTCATCATAAAAGTTTATAAGAACATATGTCCAAAATCGCTTAGTTCTAAAGTTGTACAATGTTTAATAGTAAGTTAACATAATTAATGTTTTTATTATAAATTAACAGTATAATTAGTAAAACAAAATTAACTTATACTAACTGTTGAAAATGACCGCCCCCAACTGCAATACAAGCTTCTATCCTCCGTCGTATCGACTGGCGAGTCCGTTCTAAAATACCAGGGGCATTTCGAATTGTTTGAAAACTTGCGATAATACGATTCTCAGTTCATAGACATTTTCAATGGCAGTCGTATAAACTAATGATTTAAGATGACCCCAGAGAAAAATCTCCAAAGAATTTAAGTCTGGAGACCGAGGAGGGCACGGTTGTGGACCTCCCCGTCCTATCCACCGACCTGGATACGTATTTTCCAAAAACTCGCGAGCAAATAAACTAAAATGCGCTGGAGCACCGTCATGCATAAAATACATTTGTAATCTTAATTGCTACGGACCTTGTTCCAGCAGTAGTGGTAGCTCCTCTTCAAGAAAATTACGGTATACCTCGCCATTTAACCGCATCGGTAAAAAATGTGGACCTATCAAGCGATATCAAACAATTCCGGCCCACACATTGACAGAGATTGATGTTGATGACGGGCATTCACTAGTTCCTGCGGATTTTCTTCGGCCGATATGTGATTATTATGAAAATTAATAATCGCGTTTCTAGAGAAAGTAGCCTCGTCGGTGCAGAATATCGTCGGAGCCAAATAGTCAGGATTTTGTGCGATTTTGTGTTGCATCCATTGACAAGAAGCCACTCTTTGCGGAAAATCTGCCGGCAAAAGTCCCTGCATCAGTTGATCTTTCAATATTTTCTAAACTGTGGCCTGACTAATGTTTCAAGCAAACGCAATTATTCTGGTGCTTCTAGTAGGATGTTCCTCAATTGCATTTAGTACGATTTCTTCAACTTGTGGAGTTCTCACTGTAGATGGGTACCCGTTATCAGTCGTCAGTTTTTTAAAATTTCCCGTTTCACTAAGACGTTGGTGAAGACGGGCAACTATTGAATGATGCGGGATGATACGGTTCGGGTATCGTTCTTCATAAAGACGTCTAGCAGCACGCGAATTTCCATTGGCAAGACCGTAAACGAAATGCATATCACATGGCAGCATTCGTGTAATTCATTTTAGAAAACAGAAACTGGCAATAAACTGAATGAATACTCTGACAACTATTGACAAATATTGAAATGACAAATAAACAATTCCCTCTCAACACAATAGTTCTTGAAGAACCAACTGTGATATTATATCGTGTTAGTCATAGTTGAGAATTTATTATTAAACATTCAATAGCTTTAAAACCAAACCGTTTTGGGCATATACTCATATGAACTTTTATGATCAAAATAACCTCAGGAATCACCTCTTAAAATTTGCCGTATATATTGAGAATCACCCTGTATATTCCGAAATACAAATGTCTCACTTTGTCCCTCACGACGTAGAAACTTGGCATTATGCTCGTCTTTAGAGGGAACTGTGGTTTACCTGTCCTACATAGTGAACAAACAAAGATATAACGAAGGTTTTCCAGAGAGATCTCCAAAAGTATTCAGAGGATATAGTAACAGCAAAGATATAACGAAAGTTTTATAGAGAGATCTCCAAAAGGATTCAGAGGATATAGTAACAGCACAAACTGAAACCAATACTTTATCCTTTAATATTGCCAATCTTTATTTGTTGTTTGTGATGGTCAAAAGCTAACGTATAATACAACAATATTTTTGAAGAGGTACTTTAAAACTGAAGATAAAAAAATTGTTAGGCTTTCTCATTTTTACCCCTTTGATTTTGGTTGTTTTGGGTGGTTTTGAGTGTCTCATAATTATCCACAAGACCCTATGCTTTAAGCAAATTTGGATGCTACAGATTAGAGATGTTGGATACATCAATAAAAGCAATAGGCATGAATTAAAACCATATTTAAATAAACCATAACTGGTATAAACGAATAGCTAATTCATTGTGATATCAGGTGGTTTGGCAGTGTAGTTTACCTCTCTTTGTGGTTGTATTCGGAAAAATACGATTTTAGAAATTTGCGTTTGAAATAATTTTACAACCTTTTACAGCATTTTTAACATTTGGTGAACAGATGCGTAAAAGGTCAGTAGTTACCTTATCTCCCTTTATTTGGCCTAAGATTGTTAAAAGACGACTATATCTTTTAGTTAAATTAATTAGTTAAATTTAAAAATATTATAACTGCGACCTTTCATTATGAACGTAAGTTACACATATTTTGTATTTGTTATTTTATCACAAGATTTAATACATGAATATTTATTAATTAAAAACTTCTTGGGAAGCGGCACTAATTCACTCTTCTTCAATTTGTGTCTTCATTTTATATTCAATGTTTGGTAAATTTTAATTGCATGTTCGTAATAATAACTTATAGTATTTTTTTTAATAATTACATCTTTTACTTACATACACACAATAATGCATCACATGCAGACGTTAAAATTGAAAATTTTAAAATTTAAAGTAAAAGATGCAATTATTAAAAAAATTTACTATATGTTACTATTACGAACATGCAATTAAAATTTTCCAAACATCAATTATAAAATGAAGACACTTAAATTGAAAAAAGATTAATAAGTCATATCGAAACGTTTTCGTTTTGCAAATAATAAAAAAGAATAAATTAGTGCCGCTTCCCAAGAAGTTTTTAATTTATATAAACCAAATTATTACATCAAGGAAAAAACCATTACCTCATATCTTAATATTTATTAATATTTTACTTAGAAGCGTATAAAAATTAATTAATTCTACCCAATAGAGTATGTAATATTAGCAGACAAGTAGATAGTGCAGATATTCTAGTTCATTTCTTAAGTAAAAATAGAAATACAATAGAATTTATTGTAGTTATTTATTTATTATTATTGTACCACTGTATATATACTATACAATTTAAATTATGTAATTTATTTATTGAATTTATATCACATATATCACATTTATTGTTTTATTAGAAAAATGAAATTAGCATAATTTGACGCAATAATATACAAAGATTGATAAATATATGTGCTTACTTTTTTATTACTTTGAACTTTTTTTACAATTTAATTTGATATAAAAAATAGTTAATAATGATAAATAAATTAAATTATAATAAACTTTTATAACAAAATTCTGAAATTATAAAAAAATACCAAGTCAAACAAAAAGTTTCATAAAAATGACAGATATTTAAGATTATTTTAGGGCACTTGACTGAACCTATTAGAAACTTCGACTAGATTTAGTCCAAAAGTAAGCAGTTAGTTGATATTTTCCAAGCACTACCTAAGTCGATATCGGTTTCCTTACAGAGTACCAAATACGTTATCGATACGATACGCTATTGCTTTGACATTGATATTGATATTCGAGTTACAGAGTTCCTATGCAGGAACATTAACTGTATTGAAATAGCGAGTTTCATTTTTCAGTTTTATTGTTTCGTACTTTGTTTTGAAACAAGAATATCAGTCGTGACACTGACCGTGATCGATTGCTTGAACTACTAATACTACCTTAAAAATGTTTAAATTGACTAACTATTAAAACCTGTGCCTCTAAATACTTCGTATGCCTTTGGTACACGAAATAAAATGGCACGGACAGAGAGAATTGGGCGCAATTTGTCAAGAAATGGAAAGTACATGAGACGCGCTGGACGTTTATGACTATTACTTCTCGCCGCTATCCAAAATTCTTCTATGCCGAGTTCAGTTAAATTTATCTTAGCAACTTTACCGGCAATAAAACCACACATTTACAGAAATTGTGTTTATGTGTGGTACATTATTGCAAGGCTCTCATATAGGAGGTTGTAAATTTCCAGCGACAACGTGATAATAGAACGTGCCAGTAAACAAACGCTGAAATAAAATATGCATAACTTTCTGCAGATAAGGAACTCTACGGTTTGTGAATAGCTAAAAAGAAATCAGTTTAAACAAATAAAAGTGGAAATAAAATGAGTATAAATAGTAGTATTTAAGTGTATTTAATAAGTGTTTTCAGTAGCCCTTAGTTATTTATTATTAGTGCTTTAGTACTGAAGCAAATACTTTTTATATATCGCCTGTGTTGATAATTTAAACTCCGAAAACGTTACAATATTAATCTCTTAATTTATTTAAAAAACTTATGGGCTTCTATCTTTTCTTTTTATGGGGCCCGTGTGACCTCAAGTCTCGGGATACACTGCAGCCTCTTGGCTCTTTATGTTTGGTCTCCCATTTCTTTTACCCATTAAATTATATCACCCATTTCAGAATCCTGGTACCCTGCACTAATCTGTACAGGTCTCTAAGTGGTTTATCGAAATAATTCTCTGGGTTCATTTTTGGCTTGACAAAAATTGCATCTGTCTTTTTGCATCTAGAGCCTCACATTCACACATAATGTGGTAAGCGTTCTCTGTCATCCCATTACACAGTCTACAGTTAGTTTCTCCAATGTTGATCCCAATTTTCTGTAGGTGTCCTTCAGCTTTCTTCTTCAATGGTCCCTTAATAAAGGTATTTCCATGAATTTGCCTGGTTGTTTTATTCCAGTGTTCTTTGTGTTTTTCCTTTATCAAGTTTCTTACCTGCTCTCGTGCTTAGAACAGGTTCTAGGCTTGTATATGAAGCCGATGATCCCTTTTTTGCTCATCGGCTTTTTCGATTTCTTCGAATCTCGAATGTATGGGCACCCATAGCAAAGTGACTTTATTGCGATCAGTCAGGCTACTCAGTTCTCGAATGCATTCCCAAACAGGCCTTGATCGTATTTTGGGGTTCACTAATGGCCTCAGTATCGTATGGTTGTCTGTTTCAATGTTGATCCGCTTATTTTGATAAGCCGTCTGATTGATTTCAATTGCACCATGCAATAATACATATGTCTCTGCCTAAAAAACTGTGGCATATTTTCCTAAAGGAAGGGTAATCATTGCGTTTATCACTTTACTATAGATAGTACTAGTGCTCATTACACCTATTATTTCTAAATACGCAAGTCTCTGTACCTTGCTAAATTCAGTTACTGCAGCTTATTGCTGCATCTTTGTGCAGATGCACTGTGATGTACACCCGATTTCTTTAGCAGTGTCATGCCCTACGCAGCAGATATCAAAACTTTTTCCTTCTGAATGTGGCTTATACGTCGTTGCTTCAACCGATGTTTAATATCTAAATATTTTTCCATGCCTAAAATAAACCGTAAACGGGGTTAAATTTATTACCTTTTTTATAAATGCTTTCTTGTATGGCACACTCTGTCAGTAAAGTTTTTAATTTTACACCTAAATGAAATAAAGGCTACAACCCATACATTCTTTACGATAGGTACTAAAATATACTTGAAGACACGTCGTTATGTAGAGCCCCCAACTAAACGTATTCAGTGCGTATTGAATTGATACCTCTTTCTTCTAAATATGTTATTATTACATTAATTATTTACTTATTATACTATACTACTTGTGTATTTTGCTTCCCGTAACACAAATAACTGGTATGTTATTTTGTTACCATAGGATATATAAAAAATATTAAATATATTAAAAACCAATAAATTTTCAGTTTCCTAAAATGGATATTTTAAACGGAAAACGTAGTTTCTCAACAACACTTTAAATTTAAATACCAAGTTGAGGAAGCGTCGTGAATAAATAAATATATTTTGTAGAAAAACTTTTTTTTTTCTATACCTAGCATAACCGAAAATTTCCAGTTGTGGGTGTAGTAATAAAAAATTAAGATTGAAGATCATATAAATAACATTTGGATATGTATTAGAAAAGTTTGAACTTCATATAATCATTATTTGAGACATGATTTGGTTATGTTAATAAATTTTATAATTAATACTACGGATAATTCATCAGATCAATAAAACTTGTACATAAAAAAGAAACCTGATAATATCCTTTCATTTTTTTTAAATAAAGAAAATATACTGTACTTATATTGGAAATTGTATAGCACATATATTATTTTCATTGAATGAATATGCGAGTTTAGTTAAATATTATTCTAGTATAAATTCTATTAATTTTTAAAAAAAGGTTATATAGAATAGGTAGAGATTTCCCGGCTTAGTTAAAAATTCTTATTTGCAACCAGTGTTTCATAAAAAAAACCTAACACTGTCGATGCGATTCGACTAGATTGAATAAACAATAAAGTAACCACATAATACTCGATAAATAAAAGGCTAGGTACGCAAAATATAAAGACATAAATAATAATAATAATAATAATTAGAATTTATTGACAACTACAATTCAAGTACATTGTCAAAAAAATAAATAGAAAAAAAATCACACAATATTTGAAATTACTGGAAAGAAGACTGCGCAAGTGAATAAAACTGCAAAAAGAATTTTGTCAATATTAATAAAAAACTATAACGCTCTCTAACGAAAAGTATAGGTGGTATTTTCTTTTTATACAAATTAAACATTATGGCAAACATATTTCCTATTCGGATAATGAAGCGAGACAATCAACAATTTTCTTCACTTTCTGTACAAAAAAATCCTTCAAATTCTGAACAATGGATAATTTACAGTAGATACGTTTTTAAATTAACTTTAATATTGTAGATATAGAAAACCGTAAAATCTATTATTTTTAAAATATAGGATCACCTCACTTGTTATTGAAATATAACAGAAATTAATTCTTTTATTTGAAGGAAATAAATCTTTAGTTGTAATAAGAAATTATCGTAATCAAGCGATTAATATCATCAACGTCTCTCACTGTATATATCTCTCCTACATGCGATATGTTTCATACCAACATAACACTTTAGGCATATGATCATACTTTCTTCAAAAAATACGTTACCAATTAGGATTCAAACCATAATTGGCACGAAACTTTCCTTAACTGTTATAAAAGCTAGCAACGACCATGAGCACATTTGAAATTATGATGTTATTTTAGAACAAATTCTCCACACGAAAATGTGCTATAATACATATGCATGTAAGAAAGAAACTGGATCGGTGGTAATTAAGAGCAGCCCGTGAATAAGCCACTTCTATAAGGAAGAAAGTTTGATATCTCTTCCGTAGGGTATGACACGAATTTTGAGATTCACTGTACGTCCAGCACATCTTATTTGATCTTAATCCCCCATGTATTTCCATGAGCTCTTCCATCCAACATAAGTGTTGTCTCCGCTCTGGTTTCAATTCTTTGAAGCTGTCGATTCGAAGTGAGCTTAGAGTCAATAATGACGCCAATGTATTTTACTTTTCTGACAATTTTCTTTCTTAACTTCGGAATTTTAGCGGTCCAAGACAATTTAACTTCTTCCTTCTTGTGAATGTTATTATGGTCGTTTCGGAGGAACTAATATTAAGACCCTCTTCCTCAATTTATTCTTGCATAACCTGTTAGGGCGTTCTGCATTCTGTCGCGCAATACATTGTTGAATTTACCTTCATTAAGAATGACAAAATCGTCTGCATACCCCAAATTTTTATGCCCTTCATTGTCCAGTCTTACTAGTAGCTCGTCCACGACCAAGTTCCACAGTGCAGGGGAGAGCGAACATCCTCTCTCAGCATGTGCCACCAGTGTCTCTCCCATGATGATTGTGTAAACTGATCTCCCTTGGAAATGCTATTCTTGAATAATGTGCTAGACAACCGTCATGTTGGAACCACATTGTTTGTCGTACGTCCAAGGGAAGGTCTTCAAGTAACACTGGCAATTTGTTCTGCAAGATGTTTCTATATTTCTCATCATTTAAGTTTCCACCAATGAAATATGGACCAATAAGCTTATTGCCAATTATTCCGCACCAAACATTTACGTTCCAAGGATGTTGATGTTCAACTTGGCGCAACCAATGGGAATTTTCGATACTCCAGTAATGCATGTTGTGCCGATTTACCGTACCGTGATTTGTGAATGTCGCCTCGTCAGAAAATAATACTCGAGCAAAAAAATTGGGATTATCTTGTATCCGTTGAAGCGCCCATTGACAAAATCGCACTCGATTTTGAAAATCATCGCCATGAAGGTCTTGATGCATGGAAACTCTAAATGGATGATATTTCCTACGCTTCAATATTTGGCAGATAGTGGACTGAGAAATTCTTGATCCACGAGCTATTTCTCGAGTACTAATGTGCGGATTATTAGCTACTGTAGCTAATACCGCGATTTCATTATTTTCTCCAGTAATTGTTTTTCGACGATTACGTTTTCTTGACTGTACAGTTCCTTCGCTAGAGAACTGTTGAACGACTCGGTAAAAAGAAGCGCGCGATCGCACCTTGTCGGGAAAAGATTAACAGAATCATCGATATTCCTACCGCTTTCTCCATAGATGTAAATCATCTCAATTCTCTCTTGTGATGTTATAACCTCCATTACTGTTCAAATATTCAACACTAACTAATTTGTATTGGATTAATAATTAATAATATAAATGGGGATCGGAAAATATGTAAGTATTCACAGCTTGTCAAGTACTGAATAAAGTACGGTTTTCTATCGTTGAATAGCATTCCAGTTGTAAATAAACAAATGTATCGAAGTGGAGGGGCACAGTTTCGAACACATGGCCTTTTGAAATGTTAGTTTATGTTAAAATAAAAAAACACAAAATCATGTTTGCTTGCTTCTCTTTTTTGTGTATTTTTTCTAGACGTTCACAATCATGTTTTTTGCGATTACAGCGCAATCTTTTACGAATCGAAAAAAAAAGATTCAAACAAAGACTACATACTTGATGGCATAAAATCCGAATCTACAATACAAAATGGGGGTTCCAATTTAAGATTTCAAAGTTGTCCCCTCTCCCACTCTGGGGGTGAGGTGGGGGATCGCGTGCGGCACTATTCAATGAGCCCCCTACATTATAACAAATCTTATTAAGATCTTTTTTTGATTTGTTGCAGGGTTTTAGAGATATTCCGTTGTCTCAAGATAAAAAACTCACCCAGTATACTATTTAATCTACACCCCCATTTCAAGAAAGCGGAATATCATAATTTATAGAAAA
Source organism: Protaetia brevitarsis (assembly GCA_004143645.1). Lineage (NCBI taxonomy): Eukaryota > Metazoa > Arthropoda > Insecta > Coleoptera > Scarabaeidae > Protaetia > Protaetia brevitarsis. The sequence goes on from RXPK01000065.1 coordinate 3,322,114, forward strand.
ATTCATGACCACCACAATGTAATTCATTTTGAAATAGTCTGTATTTCCGATAATTAGAAGCAATGTCAGTTAAGTAATTGCAAACGAAATGTATACCACATCTTGAATTTGATTTAAAAATACCTATAAATAAAAATTAGAGGACGAGGACCTATGAGCTAATAATCAGGTGCCTGATACATGGATATAGAGATTTAAGTATACAACTGTAGCTACAGTATAGTGTATTTGAATATTTAAGAGGCTGGAGAAGTATAAAGTACAAACAATTCTTTTTTATTTTTATATGTTCTATAAAAAAATCCATTGAAATCATCAAATTATAAACGCGGCTAAAATGGATCTCCCTAAAGATTATTTAATAACAGTGAGTGTATATGTTACAATCGTCCAAATTTATTTTTTGCGAAAAGAATACAGCAATTATAAAATTCAAATTAAAAGCAAGCCTGCGGACAACTGCCACGAGGCAAATGAGTTACAATCCTAAACCAATCCAGCAATCACAATTTACGGAAACAACGTCGGTTTGTTGTTTCGTAACAGCGTCGAGCATTTCTGGTGTAAAACTCAGCAATCAAAAATCGGTACCTATGGTACGTGATCATTCATTTTTTGTTTGGAATAAAAAAATAATCGATTGCTTCACCCAGAATACCACACCAATCAAACTCAATTTCTAAAAAAAAATACTATTATTATTATGAAAAGCATGCATATGCGTTACATTTTTGAAGAATTATTGTTTATATTTATTATATACAGGAGACTACAACATCACACCTGTACACGTGCTTTGGTTAATAATGAAGTGTAAGAATGCCAACATTAGTAGGACTTGTCGACTTTTCGCCGACAAATACGAATGACGACTTAATAGGCCAAAACCTGCAAAGGATACTGTTAATCGATTGCTCTATTAACATTAAATTATATTCTAGTATTTTTTTCTCATGCTAATAATAGAAATAGTGTTCCAAGAAATCACCCATTATTTTAATGTATTTAAAATAATACACAAATTTATGATATGTTGACAATGTTATGATATACAAACTGAGTTTGTGTACACTATGTTAATAATTAAATGCGAATGAAGGGGGCGTTTTAGGTAGGCAACCAATTTGACAAAGTCATATAGTTGTGATCCGTAATGCACGACTTTTCTAATACCCAATATTTCGATTTTTCATTGTGCCCTTAAAGCCTTTTTTGTCGACGAATGTCCTTGAACCATATTTACAAATATTTAAAACCGTGCATTTTATTGTCCAAAATAAGACGTCATTAGGTATCAGTGTTGGAATAATTCTCTCCGAGCTTGAAACCGCCAACTTGACATAATGTAAAACGAAAGTGACATTAGTATTTATACTACAGTAGTTGCAGTTTTTTGTGCGGACCTGAGGTACTTTCAATTCCTTACAAATGCATCTGCACACGTGTAATTTGGTCTCCTACTGTAATTCGCATCTTCTGCACCACGGTTCACTTACTCGACCTGTGTTGTATGGATGCTTTTTTAGGGGACAGTGTCCGGTTACCAACCCAGTAATGGTTTTAACTTCTTTCTTGCTGCATCTGAGTAGGTTATTAGAGAATTAGCGTCCCCATTCCCTTTTGGCGCTTTAGTATGGAATTGACCTTTCAGTCAACCTCCATTTTATTTGTACTTTCTTTATCTAATCAGATCCAAATCACCCTCTCAGCAGAGTCCTTGGTAATGGACCTGTGAAGTGTTTTTTAGAGCTCTTTTTGGCTAGTTCGTGGGCTGTTATGTTGCCCTTTATATCCTCATGTTCCCCAAATCAGAGACACCGTTAGTCTCGTACCAGTATATGAGGGATTGCTTGCAGTGTCTAACTAGTTTTGACCTAGTTACAAGGTTGGAGATTGCTGTCGCGATATAATCTTTACAAGTACCTACATATGTCGGTTCTAGGTGGCTATGATCAAACAATATGATATAATAATTAAGAATATATGCATCTGTCATATGTATTAAATACTAGATTAGATTAGATTAGGATTGGGGTGGCCTATGAACCTGTTTCACCGTGACAGTTTCAGATCCATTGTGATCTCCTTTTTTCCTAGAGGGCGCTCTCTAATTTTGCCCTCTTAATTAGGCCTATCATCTTTGAGAGCGGCTCCGTTGTTTAGCTACTAGCTATGAGGTTCTCCATGCCCATTACTAGAAACCTTGTCCTCGTCAGGCCTTCACACTGGCGCAGCACATGAACTGGTGTTTCTTCCTCCTCTTAGCAGAATCTGCAGGTTGCGTCATCTGCCAGACCTATGTTGTACATATGCCTATTTAGTCCACAGTGACCAGTCAGCAGACCTACTATCGTTTTGACAGTCCTCCTGTCTTTATTCAGTATATCTCTAGTAAATTCAGGCTCCTGTTTCTTTAGAAACTCTTTTGCCTGTCTTTGTTCCGGTGATTTTTGCCACGACTCTCTGGACTGATTATATATCCATTCATTGATTGAATTTTTATATTTGCGATTTAGCAGCTCTGAAAGAAGGGGCCAGCTCCAACGAAGGACCATGACGAACCTCGTCTGGCCAGCTCGTCCGCCGCCTCATTTCCTTTCACGCCCGAGTGCCTAGGGACCCAGGCCAAGGTTAATTTCCTTTGGGTGCCCACCTCATTTACGGCAGTTACACAGTCTCAAATCAGCTTCGAGTCCACGCTTATAGAATTAATAGCTTTAAGTGTGGACTGACTGTCAGAGAAAATAGCGACGCTTTTACCTAGCCTGGTGCATCTTTCTGTTTCTCGGACACAGTGGTGTATTGCAGCAACCTCAGCTTTGAACAGCGTCGTGTCTTTGCTGGAGCTTAGCGAAAGAGCCTTTTTAGGCTTCTTAGCGTATATTCCAGCTCCAACGCCGTAATCCGTTTTAAAGCTGTCTATATACTAGTTTAAGTCCGCTCTTACTGGAGTCCGTCTTATCTGGTATTACAACCTGATATTTTCTATCTAGGTTAAATTTTTAAACCATGACATCACATGGCATTCCTAGAAGGAGTGCTTCCATAAGTTCATCCAACAGTTTTCTAGAGTCAGTGCCGGGCGATTTCTTATCGGTACTTGACTATGCCAAACTGTACTGTAGACCTTGCAGCTCCTTGTATATAAATATGTATTGGTGGCAGGTTTAGAATCACTTCAATTGCGGTGGTAGGGGTCGATCTCATCGTTCCCGTGGCACACAGACACGCCAGTCTCTGCGCGTTTTGGCCACCTGCCGCACCTTTGGTTACAATACTTCGTACGTTATCATGGGTCTAATTACTCTCGTGTATAACCAGAGAATCATCTTGGGGCTAAGTCCCCAAATTAAATACCAACGCATATATCAATAAAAATGTCACGTTTGCAATTTTCAAATGAAGACTATTTAATTTTAATTATTACATATGATTGTCAGCGTATTAGTAGTAGGATCTGTCGACTTTTCGCCGAGCAATACCCTAATGGGCCAAAACCTACTAAGGGCACTGTTAATCGATTGCTCAAAAAATGCAAAGATTTTGGATCAGTTACAAAAATACCAATGAAATTAAGACCATTAGTGAACAACGAGCTCACAAAAATCACAACGACCAATTTTAGGGCATATCCTCTAAAACAATCCACAGATTAAGAAAAAATAAGAGAATTCTGCGAGTGGTTTATAATTCAAACGAAAAAGGATGATTTATTTTTAAACAATTTGGACCAATGAAGCTAAATTCTACCACAAGATGAATGGCGCTCCTCCACAAAATCTCCTGATTTAACGCCACTAGATTTCATCTTGTGGGATTACTTTAAAAATTGCGTATACAAAGGTCCAGTTACTACGAATAGAAGATATGTTTGAGAGAGTTAGAAAAAATCAAATGAATTAAAGGCGGAATCGATGCAACGCGCAACGCATTATGTAGGATAACTGCATGCTTACACCAAAACAATGGCATTTTTAAGCAACCTTTGTTAAAAAATAAATGGATTGTTTATTTGTTTCTTGAATAATTGAAAGAGAGATGCTGACGCCATTGTAGGTAGTATGATTATACTGAGAAAAATACTGGTCGTAATATCAATAAACCACATTTATTGAGTGAATTATCCTGGACAAAACGAAATGTGTCATTGTTATGATAAAATATTATTTGCAATCGTTGAGTAAGCAATAACAAGATTCATTAATGAAATAAAATCCTTTTATTATTATAACAAATCATTTTACATCAATCCATAGATACTATTTGTTATGGTAACCACATTTTCATTCGTTCAATAAATATTTTTGTTAATAGTATGAAGATGAACGAATATGCATTGTTATTTGTACATACAATTTTCATAAAAATATTCACTATATGAACGCGATTAAGTATTAAATAATACTTCCTTCGTTAGTACAATGTTTGCAATTATTGCAAGAACAAACAGATTAAATGAAAGGTATGTATGGCAGTGATTGAATTACCGACTTATGCTGCGGTCGCTGAGTGAGTGAGAGTTTAGCATGTGGCCCTTAGAGGGCATGTATCTAAACTCTTGATCTCTTAGGAAGAAATCGAGAATAACACAGAGACACGACACTGACGAATGTGTATTTGCTCTTGTAGGAATGCTAAAGACGCTAGGTAGGCGGAAACTCACATTTCTATTCCCTTTTCTGCATGTATGGTGATTCCGTCACAAGGATTCATGAAAAAAAAATGCTATGGTGGTTACGGTTAATTGCGTTTAGGCATTTTCTTTTGATGTTTTTTTTTTGGTAATCATCAATGCTTAATATCAATCTTGCTATTTTTGAAATTGATTTGAGTGAATGTAATATGATTATTGCATCAATAAATTAAGTTCATTATTTTAATTAGCAGTTTACTCTATAACAATTAGTAAAATTTATTAGAATTATGAATAACATACATCAAGTCTATCATTTGCGATTAGCACATCAACAAATACTGTTCATTGTATTGATGCCTTTCTTCATTCTTCGCATATAAAGTTAATACCTCGCGGTCAGTAAACCAAATAAAGTTGTTTAAACAGAATTAGTGTTCGTTACAACAATAACATATTTCATCGAGTCAACCAAGCTACGATTTCATTTTTAATTCATTTTCAATGATTTTGGTTTCATTAGTACACTGAATGATTTATTACTTCGTCGTTATTTGATAGAATCTTTTTCATTGATTTGATAAACTCGTTCTTTAGACCAATTTTAATGCATTATTTTATGTGAACAATGATTTCTTTCATTGTTTTAGGACCCATTTTTGGTTCATTGTATACTGGACAATTTTTCTGAAATTTCTCCTAAAATATTCACTTTAAGAAGAATAGATGATCTTATCCCCTCTCTTCATCATACAGTCAGTTTAATATTTCTTAATGTGACTCTAGAAAATAGATACCCCATTTCGCGGTCATTATCTACACCTGAAAACAAATAAATCCTATTACTACTGCAAGCAATTTAAAAGTTCCTGAACTACTACTTAACACAGAATTATTCAAAGAAGTGCGAATATCTAGGCATAAACTTTAAGTACATGGTATATTACATAAACTTGATATAAAATTCAGAGTGGAATCCAAATTTGAAATGAAAATTCTCATACCTTAACGTCGAACTAATATTTATCTTCCCAATATGAAGCACATAATCCGAATATCTTTATTTTTCAGTCTGGCCTCCAAGGATTAACGGGTCTAATAGAATTTAACGAAGGGAAACGATCTAACTTCAAATTGGACCTGCTAAAATTGAAAAAGGAGGAAGTGCTCAAAGTTGGCCAATGGACTCCACTAGGCGGCATCAACATCACGGATCCGGCTGCATTCTACGACAATCTCGCCCCGAATATCACCTTAGTCGTTATGACGAGAGAGGTAAGTATATCTAACTTCCACATACACCCAAAACTCTCTAAACTATAAGTGGCGCGATAACCGACACGGAAGAGTGTATGAACAGCGCAGTAATATATTGCTATTCACGGTAACCGAGTTTACAAGCTCAAGGGGAAACTAACATTCAACTATTACGAAGCTTGAGTACATAAATTATGGCTGTGTATACATATTAAACATTTAGCGTTAGTGCGGCATAATTTTAATATAAATAATAAAGTGTAATGATGTGAATATTAACCCTTGTCAAATTACAAAATGCCGACGTGTAAGTAACTGGACAATCTTAATGCAGAGGTTGTTCAAACTCTAGCCACCTATTTCATAAATTAATTTTAGAACATATATCACTGAACATTAGCCTAATTTCTATAACCGACCGCTACTAACTCAACATTATATTATATTTTGTATGAAGTGTCATTCGATTTTGAAATATCGCGTAATATAGAACATCACATTCGTCAACTCAATCAAACTTAAAATTTATAGACCTTAGGAACCGCTACATTTTAATACATTACCAAACTTTTATGATTAAAAAAATAAAAAGATATTTCAGGTGATATTGATTGGAGCAAATAAGCTTGAATTTTTGGGGCAAAGTTGCCGTATGAAAGTTTCTAATAAACTTGTAAAAGGATTCATATGAATACGCTTATAATCGTTAAATCGCGAAATATTTGAAGCTGTTCACATTGATACTCGTTACATTCAACGGTCAATATCATAATTTGTGACTAGTGACTATGGATAAACTGGTTTCAACAAATATCGTATTATGTTAAACACATAAACGTTCTTCCACTTTGAAATAAATTGTCAATAAATCGTTTGTTTAATTAGCCAAACAAAATCAAAAATCCAGTTTCTGTCCTATTAAAGGAAACACAAACTGAAAGCTCTAATAATAAATAACAACATAATACGCTCCATAAGACATTAACTCACTCGTTCATTGAATTAATTTCCGGCTACGGCACTCGTTTGAAACGTATTTTTTTTAAAGTATTTTAAAATGGCGTAGTAAAAAATAAAGTTTATGGTGTGCAGTTATAATTTCGTTTTAAACAGTTTTGACGTTCCTTATTTTGTTCTATGAAAGGTTAAAGCGTACCTCAAATTATCTTAAAATTTGTATACGCTATTGGTGACGTTATTAAATGAATACCCGGTATATGGCAGTATTAATTCTGACCTTTCTAAAACAAACATAAAGTCTTTACATAGGTACCCAGCAACAGTTTGTTACTATATAATATATAATAGTCACAAATTGCCCTCTCTCTACTTTGATATCTTTTCCTTGCTCTTAAATAACTATATTCTTTATATGAACTGCAACAATCTCCACTGCCTTGCCCTTTAGCCCTTACGTAAGGTTCAATCAGCGAAGAGATAAGACAAGAAGGGTCACTTGTTCTCAGTGGCTCCGTGTTTTACTGCAGTCATTGCTCTAACGTTGATTTTAACGGTCTATGAGCGCGCCTGATAATACAAGATGATGCATGGTAGCAGGAGATTTTAAAAACATTATAATTTTAAACTAATATTAGCTTGCTACGGATTTATTTGTCAAATGATTCGACATTTTATACCATTTACCGCCATTTCATAGTTCTTTCTTAAGACTCTCCTTAACATAAAAATTTTTGTTTCATAGACCATATGTTTCCTTTAAGGTTACCTTAGAAAAGAAAAATCTTAAGATAGCTCCGTAGGTACCTTAAGGATACTTTAGCAAGACTACTCGATAAAAATTTGACACGTGTTTGTTATTTTGGATGTCAATCAATCATTTATTAAATTAATTAATGAGATGCAATGGCAGATATAGAGGATTCTGTAGATTATACAGAAGTTTTCCGGCTTAACGAAATTCCTCAGTTTTAAATTACATTGAATTTTCTATAAGTTCTTCCTGCATTCTCAGTGAATCTAAAATAAATTTATAGTATCCAGGTTAGAATAAGCTCCTCCAATATTTTTCATTATTTACTTCATAAGTTCCCATAGAAGGCGATAAGATATGTTTGCGGCTTGGGTATGAGGGAGAGCTGCAGAACTTATTTCAAAAAATTAAAAATACTTACTTTGGCGGCTACATTTGTGTTACATACAGTTGCATATGTACACCAAAATAAAGATGCATTTCCTTTAAATAAAGACACTTACCACTACAATAGTAGAATACGCGATGAATTGAGAGTGCCTTATCACCGTCTTACTTGCTCCCAACAAGCAGTAAATTATTGGGGAAGCAAATTATATAATAAAGTACCAAAGAATCTTAAAGAGCTTCCAATCAATCATTTTAAAAAGAAAATAAAGGAAATGCTTATCAATCAAGAACCATATAGCATCGAGGAGTTCCTGGCAAATTAGTGTCCCTCCTTTCATTTGTGGCTCCTTTTTTCTTTGTTTGTTTGTCTAATTTTGTTGTAAGTTTGTCATTTATTTCATATTTATATTTATATTTTATTTATCTTGACCATTGTAAATTATACAAAGTTTATTGATGGACCATATTTTCTGTAATATTTATTACAAATATATTTATTATTATTATTATTATTATATTATTAAGTTCCACAATAATATTCATCCATCTGAACACGCGACGTGTAACAAACAATGATTATAATAATAATATTTACTAATAATAATAAATTGTTGTGATGGTAAAGTCATGGCCCACCAGATAGAAATTATTCGGCCATTTGAAAGCGGCAATAAACAAAACGAGTAATTTAAAAGAAAACTACTGAAAATGGGTATAGGCAATGTTACAGCAAATAGGTGTAAAATTTAATTCTACATACCAAAATACCAAAATATACAGGATGTTCTATTTAAAAAAATTAAGTTTTGCAACTTTCAAAATTCTTTGATATGCCACTAATTTTTAAACACCCTGTATAATTTCAATGAATTTTTTATTACGTTTTGGTAAAACCATGTTAGTACTTGTTAATTTTAAAGTGGGAGACGTCTAACACTTAAACCAAGAGAGACTCAATCAATTACATATAACGATGTAAATGTCAACATTTTAACAAAAATCCCAATATCTCAAAAACAGTTGAAAGTAGGTATAGGAAACCCTAGTAATAATCGTCATATAATTTTATGGTAAATTCAAAAATATAATAATATATAGGCTGTTTAAAATAACAAAGTTCATGGTGACTTCCGGAAGTGCAAGAAAATTGGAAATATTTTAGAAAAAAAAAATAAGTACCAAGTTGTTGCAAAACCCAAATTTTTTAAATTGAGGAATTTCGTTAAACCGGAAAACTTCTAACTAGCCACTTCCGTGGAAAACCCTGTATAGCTATAACAATAGTAATAGACAACCGAAACGGTAACAGGCGTGGCGGACGCTTCAGGCGTGATAGGCGCTTCTGATTGGTCTTACACAGACACCGACTACATATAACGACATCACTCAGGACGTCGGATCACTAAACAACGAACCATCGCGAAAGAAACTTCGACCTCGCCACTGACGATTGTCACCGCAGTTGTGAACGAAACGTACAGCCCGGAAAAACTTTTTACAGTAGATTCCGGCCGCCAAAGCCTACGCAACACTTAGAAGTATCAGAACTTTGGATAATATTGATCGCGTGAGAGCAGCTATACAGCTCAGTACGGATGTCTGATGAAGCGCATTTCAATTTATCAGATTATACAAATAAGCACAACAGCCGTTACTGGTCAAAGCAACTTCCCCACAAACCATTACATAATCCGAAGGTAACGGTATGGTGTACAATATCCTCTATGGGAATTATTGCTATGGGAATAAAATGCTATTACATCAATTATGTACGCTATTCTAACATGATAAACCAATTTCTAACGCAGCAATTGAACCTGCATCCACAAAACAACCAGGGGCCTGTTGCATAAAAGTACAATTACAATTTACAGGTGATACTTTTGTTACAATCTGTCAAAATTTGACATATATATATATTTTTGCAACGCCCGTAAGTCAAATTTTGACAGATTGTAACAAAAGTATCACCTGTAAATTGTAATTGTACTTTTATGCAACAGGCCCCAGATATCATGGTTCCAGCGAAACGGTGCACATACCGCAAGTGTATGCCACGACAGTTTTCAGATCGCCTTATTTCTAAACACAGGGACATTGAGCGGCCCCCAAGGTCGCCAGACCTAACGGCGTGCGATTGCATTTTGTGGAGTTATCTCAAAAGCAAGGTTTTTATTGATAAACCACGAGATATTTCGCAGCTGAAAAAGAAAAATTATTGAAGAAATCGCCAACATTCCGTTAGATATGTTACGGTGTTATGTGCAGAATGTCAACATTCAGATTGAGGAAGTTATACAAAAAAGAGGTTCTTGTCCGGCATAATTTGTAAGAAATAAGAATGGCCAGTATTTGTCTTTTTACTGTTATACTGTGTTTTAGCTAAGTCCTGTTGTTTTTAGAATAATAAAGTTCTCAAAATCTGCCGCTACCACCTCCTGACCACCTTGTAGTTAAACAATATTTGGGAATAATTCTAGCGCATTTTTAAAACAATTTAACAATTTATTGGTATTAGGTTTGTCTCTTGCTATTTTAAATACATGTTCCTTTTATGACTGGTGCAAATTGAGTCGCGGTAAATAGCAACAAAGAAATATATCTTTGATTTAAAGAAGCTTTTTTTCTCGATACACCTATTTTCCTTGCTATTATAGTGATAAAACTCTATTTGAAATAGGTATTATAAATTGTGTTACGATTTAGTACGTTTCATTTAAAGCCTGAACGAAAATATTTGAATGCAACGCTATATTAATAATATAAATCTAAGAGCACCACCAATGCGCAGGCTATTGAAAAAACACACCTAGATCGTGCTGCATTGAAATTTTCTACGTGATGATTTGCGGGCGCATGCAATTTTTATAAACCGGTTGGTGAATTTTGCTATTCAATTCCATTTATACGAAGAATCAAACAACTGTTTCTCGGCTTCTGTAAGTGCAACGTTCTCTACGTGCGAGATTGTTCTTGCTCTTGCTATCGTGTATCCAAATTCGTTGGTGAATAGAGCATTATATCGTTTAGTCAAAATGGTTACGTTAAAGGGAGAAGTACTAACAAGGCATTATACTAATATAATCGCCGGTATCAGTGAGGATGAATCCACTGTTGGTATTTTTATGGACATAAGCCTAAGAATTTCGACACTGTGAATTGGACTTAACTATTCGGAAAGATCGAAATGTCAGGAATAAGAAAAAACGCGTTATAGACGGTGGAAGGTGTTGATTCTGATACTGGACGTATGATGTACTGTAACTAGCTGCCTGTCAGATGTGGTACTCTCAAGACTCTATATTGAATCTACTGCTTCACTTACTATAGATGGACGGACTTTCTTAAGTGTTAGAATACCAAACGACAGGGGAGATACATCTGTGGCAGACCAAAGATTTGGAAACTGAAGTAACTCTTATAATAATTATTAAAACCTTTGAGACCTGAAAAATTGTGTGTACTATGAATATTCAAGCTGGTCTTATTCCTTACTGTGCCTGCATACAGCAAAAGCCATCTCGACTACTAACCGAAGCGTGTACTTTGTATATATAACTATTTATACAACTGTATGTGTTTGAGATGGATCATGCGGTATTGCAACCTCTCCAGTCTAAGCACGGCAATCAAAAGGGGAAAATATGAATCTATGTGATTACCTGAACGGTAAGGGATCTATCTGAAGCCAAGCCTCCATCTCGCGCAAGATGGGAATAAAAAGGCATCCGCAGCCGCTAGATTCTGTCGCAGACGGTTGCTCGAGTTACAAAGAATATCACACTTGCGGCAGGGGTAGAAGCGATTGGGAAAGGCGCCACCCACAAAACACTGAGCTCCAAGCTAACCTTGGGCGTGGGACTCCAAGGTACACAACGCAAGAAGGCACGGTAAAGAGAGACCATAACTCCCAAGGTGCAATCAAGCGTAGTTACAACAATTAAAAAAAGCGGTGATCTTAGCAAAGCAAGTACAGTTTATTGCAAAACAAAAGTACATCAATACTTTCCTGTTGTAATGATGTAGTCTATAATATTTTGCGGCTAATATCAAGAATAGCCCGGGTGCTTTGAAGATCGTGATGTTGGGCCGTTTGGGTGCAGAATGACTCCAGAATCACGTTAGAATATTTAATTTTCGTCGGAGACAACGTCTTCCACACTTTCTTCTTAAAAGAAGATGCAATTTTCATGTTATCTTACCAGAGAAAACACGTCGTTATCTTGAAAAAAGAACCCATTTATCAACCAATAACTGTTGTAACCGAGTACTAAATTGTTTCAATTAACTTATTTTCTTGAAATAACACTATTTCATATGTATATTATCTATTTTTTTCCAAAAAAAGTCTACGTTTGTATTCGGGCTGACCGCCGCTTTGACTAAAGTTTTTTTTTTTTTAAGTTGGTAGGTTGGTCATCAGAGGGTGTCAAAGGATCACAGTGACATTACAAAACAAACGTATACTTTTTTTAACATAAATAATACATGAAACGTTGTTATTTCAAGAAAATAAGTTAGTTGAAACAATTTTATACTCCGTTATAACAGTTGTTGGTTGATAAATGTTTTTTTTTTCAAGAATTCGACGTATTTTCTGTGGTGACATAACCTGAAAATCGCATATTATTAAGAAACAAGTGTGGAAGAGGTAGTCTCCTATGAAAAATAAACATTCTGACGTGATTCTGGACTCATTCTACAAAACAATACAGCACAAAATTACGATCTTTAGAGTACGCGGGCTATTCTTGATATTTGCCTACTTTGCAAATAATTTTGTTTAAAACAAAAGACTTAATTAAGCATTAAATCGGACGAGCAAATAGCCATTAATTAGTAGCGCCGTTAAGTGAGTAAAAACCAAAACAAGCTAGTCTACATCTCAAATACTTAGCAAAAGGAAAAAGAACAACATCTGTGAGGGAGTTCTTTTCGTACAAAGATTTCAGAAGGTGAGTACACGAAATAGATTCAATTAAATGTACTGATTTGAGGCGTAATAAAATTTAACGTTAATCGGAATTTAAATCCGTTTTGTTCTACAGAAGCAATTATAAACATAAAAAAAATTAATTGCAAATGAAACAATTTACGGAAATCTCTGATACATGAACCATGAACATATTTAATAAATACAAAACCATATAACACGACGTTTATACATGACAATGAGTTTTCTAAAAACCCAAATTAAGTCACACACATAATACGCGTGGAATTAAAACACGATTCTATTATATAAATACAATCACCTGCTGACCGAATTAAAGTGAGAGAATTTTCATCCCTTTAGGACACACCGACGATCATTTTTTACAGCACTGACGAATTTTTTGAATTTAAATTTTAATTTTGAGTACCTATATTTAATTTTATATCTAGAGAGTTATAGTGTAATTAGTATTCATTATCTTAAAATTCTCTATTTGCAGAAATAGTTACATTATAAATAAACCATTTGAAAGCTTATAACTAAATCTATTAAGCTTTATAATGAAGTTCACTAATAGAATTTGAAACCATTGGAAGATCACTATTGAGATGTATAACATCTATTTCATGCCATAAAAACGCAGAAAGACTTCTCATATGTGACTATTTATATGTGCAACATATCAAACTCTTGTTTGTTTTATTTAGTAGTAAGCAACAGCTTCGCGATAAATCGTAGTAGTGTGTCGTAATTTCCTGTCAGGGTCCCATGTTACATTCGGTACTGTGAAAAGACTAGTCTTAACAGAAACGAATGATCGGTATTTTATTAAAGTTACAGTCGTTTACCTAAATGCTACAACAGAGGTCACGATTTGATTTAATGTTGATAACAAATTCTTCAGTACAAATTACAAACATAATTGTGATTCCTTATCAATTTCAATTTAGTAATCGCGTTAGCTTAAAACGTTCGGCTCATTGTAAAAATGTTGTATTGTCAATGTAAATAACAATATATCTATCTTCAAATATACACTATCTACTTTTTTTTATAAAACCAACTAACTTTAAGCGAAAGAGTACATATTCAGAATTTGCAATTTAAAATTGACAACATAGGCAATGTATTTTAAAGTTATACAAAGGTTACTAATCAATATTGAGTTAATTATGAGATACCTATGTATGTACATATCATTAATCACATGCTTACTAATTATGTTAATAAGCTTCATTTGCAAACCTATTTCTCTTAACCTATTATTACATGCGATCCCTTAAACCCCCTGCTTAGCTATAAACTATTATGTGGCTTTGCAGCTGATAACCAACATACTCAATTAATGAAAAAAAACTCTTGTATGATATAATATGATAATTATGTTTTAAACTGTACCTAAGATATTTGAAAATGATCTTCCTTACCTTACTTCACTCTGCCACGAATTACGCAGTGCTGGTTTGGGATTAGTCGAATCACAAAGCAATGGATGTACCTGATTGTATAAATACAAATAATAGACTGAAATAAGTGTAGAATTAACTTTTAATGTATAACAGCAAATGTGAAACATTGTATATTTTCAATATCTAAATAACACAAGCAATAAGACGCAAACAAACCTTTCAAGTTTATTGGATCTCGTCCTAGACAAATCAGATCATTTTTATTTTCAATCTGCCAAGTTATGAAGTCAACATTAATTGTTACTAGCTTACAAAAATAAATTCTAGAGTTACTACACAAGATAGTGCTATGTGAAAATATCCCCAATGTTATAACTCTTTCGAATTAATGTTTAATTCTTTTACTTTTACTGATTGGCATAATTATTGTAAGTGCTACACACATAACGTTAATGCTACATCCCTTAAAACACCTTACCACAGATTCCACTAAACTGGACGCACGTTTCAATGGCAAAGCAGCAACTGAAGAGTTCAGTGATTCACGTACTGCTGATGATGATAGCTTTGCCGTTGAAACTCGCGCCCAGTTTAGTGGACTTTATGGAATGTATTTTGAAGGGTGCAGCATAAACGTTAGGTGTGTAGCACTTACATACTTAATTATTGTATTGTATTAAGTATTTTAAATAATTGGTTTATAGTTTTTGCACTGTACTGAATTGTATGTGAAATACGTTTTATTGCAAACGTTCGCTTCATAGACAATGTCATAGGGTATCTGTCCATAAATACAATATAGGAGATTTAAATATAACGAAAATCTTAGCAAACTATGTGTTAATATAAACACTATTATCACAAAAAAAGAAAACATTGCTGCCTATTTTTACATCAACAATATACTACAATCTTTAAGAAATAAATTTTATGGTGATGAACTCGCGAAGGTTACGTTCAACAACATAAAACCGCGGCACACACTGCAACCATACCATCTAACTTCTTACGTGAATTTTACGACAACGTTTAATTAGAGGAAATTTATATCCTCTTCTCTCTCTCCTCATAGCAGCGCCAGATTTTCCTTTACTTCTACATTTAAGAGATATAACTTACGTCAATAACTCTGGAAATTCAAAAGAGATTACAAACATAAAAAAGGAAACATTTCAATTTGAGAACACGTGTTTGATTGAGCAAGTATATATTCCTAATATAACCCAGCAGCTTTTACATTGATAGAAAGGATTCTGTCAAAGGAACAAACTCTGCCAGGCGTACTTTTCTATTTAACAAATATTTTTGCTCTATTTGTCATAGGCAATATTTCTTTAAATGAATAAAATGAATATTGTAATGTTACTCGAAGTAGATTAAGAATGTGGAATTTCCCATTGTCACTTAATTCTAAATAGTTTTAATTGCTTATTGTAATAATTAACTATTATATTCTAAGTATCCAATGAACGATATAAATTGAAAGGTTAGGTAAGAGTAAATAAACTCGCTCTTTCGTTCATACAGCAGTTTAATATATGATTACTAGTTTCGACTGAAGATGGTTGTTAAAAGCCGAAACTAGTAATCATAAATTGAACTGCTGTATGAACGAAAGAACGAGTTTATTTACTTTTACCTTACCTTTCAATTTAATAATTAACTGTTCGGGTAAAGTATGAATTTGAACGAACACGGTGCAACGCCACTGCCAAAAACACTATTAGAAAGAGATGAAGGAGCAAACTCTAATGTATATCAATTAGAAAATTTAAATTAAGGCAGAAATCAACTCAAAGTATTTGATTTTCATACCTGACACAATAATAAGTTATTTACATTACATTTTAAGTGGCATAGGGCAAAGATAGCACAATTTATAAGTTTACTACTATTATTTTCAATAACTCACTTTGATCTTCTAATGTAATTTGTTCGAGTGCTCTTTCTATTGAAAACGGCGCGTTCACATACATTCACCACGACAACTGTGTCGTGGCAAATCTATGTGAACGCGCCTTTTTGTTTGGAGGACGACGGGATCTCTTTGTAATATTCTTAGGATGATAGACTGCAACTTTTCCACTTATGCATGTTACACAATATACGATTGAATAAGGTCAATGCGCAACACACTGGCTTAGAAACAGAAAGAAATCATTTCGAAAACTTATCGACTCCGATAACATTTGTGATTTTATTTATTAGTGAAGTAGTAGAATTTGTAGCATGTGTATTCAGAATAATAATCGGCTAAAATTATTTTTTTTCTATCGAAAAATACAAGGCTTGCCACCTATTCCCAGAGTTTCATCAATAATAAAAAGAAAAAAACTAAAGAAAAATCAATTTTTTATCTTCTAACTGTCTGAATACCCTCAATGTTAATTTACTTGTGTTAGCTTTGTATTAATTGTTTGCCATCAGTTTTTAACTCAGAATTAGTTCTATTTAATCTATGATATTCCTTACCCTTTACTGCTTAAACCATGCTCTAAAACTTTGTAGCATTATTGTTATTAATTCGAACTTGCTCGCTGTGTAAAATATAAAACATTAAGTGAAAAACTGCCATCTTGTAAAACTTGCACTTCACGTGCGGTACAGACTATTCCCAAAGATCCATCATTTCCTGTAACAGGTTGCACAGTTGATGGTACAATTTCTGGTGCACTCATTTTTATAGGTAGCAAAAGTTCTGATTAATCACTTTGCCTGGTTGACACTTTATTTTGCAGCTCCTTATTTGCTCCGTAGAAATAAAAAGATTGTATTTCTCGAATTGCCTGTTTTTCGTAGTTGCTGATGTAGCGCAAGGAAAGTAAAATTAATGAAATCATCTAATCGCAGTAGATATTGGCGGTATACAGGGTGCTTAGATTCCTACAACCTCTTTCTTGAATTATTTGATTGGAATTATTTTGATTTTAATATGTATTATCTCATACACTGATTTAGAATTTGTAATTTTATTTTATAACTGCATAATTTGTAATGAAAATACAAGAGACCATGCGGACATCCCGACAATGCAAAGCACAAACACAAGATTATAATATTTATATACATATATATAGAACTGATAAAAATAAATATGACTATATTATAAGCGAATATAATAGATAGGTATAACGCTAAGATAGCAACATATTATATGACAATGCCCATCCATATATTATTTATTTATTAGATGAGCTATTCGGGTTAATATAGTTAAATGCGACTAACTAAGGTCTTGGTTAAATAGTGGTAATCAAATCATATATTTTTCTCAGTACGCATTATTATCGCTAAAGCATTTTAAATAGTGAAACAAATGTAAGTCACAAACCATTACGAAAATAAACAAATAAAGTAAGTAAATACTGTGAAATATAAATATGAAAAATGTTTGGGGCAACAGTGGTAATCTATGAAGAGGACAGATTTATAGATGCAACTGTCGCAGTTGTTGTGAACATAAATTCTAAACAAAAACGAATTAACTTTCAGCTGGCATAAAATGCAAAAAAATGCATGACGCTTAATTTTTTTTTTCTTTTGCGAAAAATGTGAATTTATCTCCTTGTATTATAATGAAAATATATATTATGTATTTTATTTTTTTAGTAACTTTGCTATGTTTAAACAGGTTTTTTGGGTTTTCTAAACAGTCTCAAGCTAGTTTCGATGTTATCTGGTAGGATGCTAACATCTTGAAGGCCCTTTGATCGTCCGATAGGGTGTTAATCACTGACGCTTGGGTCGTTTCTACAACGACAGAAAGACTCATATCTCCATTGCTATAGTATTTCCGTTTAGCATACAGCCGTATATTCTTTATAATTTAGGGTTTCTCTACATATACCAACTCAAAAACCTGTGACTACTTTGACGATCTCGGTATCAGTTTTGGCTTTGAATAGGTACTTGTTTTCAGTTTCGTTTTGCACTCACCCCAATCTTAGATAACGTTGGGAGGTTTGACGAATCCGTTTTGAGCGCTAAAATCGCAGCTCGACCCTATTATACTAGCTTTAGGGGTGCATATCTTTTGAGCACGTTTTGAGTTGAGGAGCGACGGGCCATGAAATCTGTCAAAATCCGGCAAAATGGCACGTGTCTTCACATAATACGATCTTGATACGTGCTTGATACTCTTTCAGCGCCACATGACCATAGCGTATTAAGGATGTCACCGTATCATCCAGTCCTAAAGCCTATTGAAAAAAATTGGGCTAACGTTAAGCAATGAGTTGCAGCAAGAAATACGACATTTAAACTGGCAGTCATGAAGGCTTTAACGAAAGATAAATTTTCTTTAATACGTATTAAAGAATGGGAATCCGTTTGTAGACCTGTTAACAAAGTACTCCATGAGTATTTAGAAAGAGAAGCTTTGCTTGACAATATAACAAAGGAAATTACTATTACTGTAAACACAGGCGAATCAGAAACCATCGAAGAAGATTCTGATGGCGATGATGGATGCACGACTTAGATGTGCAACACCATATACCACATGATGCTTTTAACTAAACAATGCATATACTGATTCGGAACGCAAACTCCTTTTAATAGAGATAGAAATCTATGTATAAAAACCCGCCGCAGTAACAAATAAGCGCCGCCTCCCGTAAGAATATTAACATTGCCTCATCATTAGATAGGGATCTAAAGATGTAGAAGGGCCAGTCTGGAGAGGATATCGATGTCAGGCGCAACATGGCTTGTTACCAAAAAAAATTCAAAGTTGACGGGTTTATCTCTCCCTTCCCTCTATTTCTTTCCTGCTTATTATGTCACCGATGGTTTTCTGCTTGTGCTGCCAATCATGCTCCGATTTTAGCATCTCTGTGACTACATTTTGTTGCCGTTGGATTGCGATCGTTTCATTTATGGATTTTATCGAACGATTATTGTTAATTAAATTAAGTATTAGACCCTGCATCGCCATCTAGCAGCTAAGGTCCGTACTTCGTGCTGATTCCAACGTATCTTTAACCGTGATAGTCAAAAGTAATGTTCCATTTTTCGTTATTTATTTTCAATTTATTAATAATTCATTGTCCGTCAAAATAGCTTTTTATTGTTCAATTATTAGTTGCAGTTTCATTCATTAAAACCTTTTCTTTTGTGTGAATTACTCCGCATTGTTAGTTTGCCCCTGACTTATTTGATTAACGTTGTATTTCCTGTTTCCGCCCTGTCGCTAAGCAAGCGAGACGCACAGGCTTCGTACCACATCACACACGCGCTGTTTAAGTTGCTTCGTGAAAATTTTATTAGTTACCACGTTTGTTGTGGGATATTGTCACGTGAGGAACCTCCAATATTGAATGCATTTTCTATTTTACCTGAGGCTGCCAGGAGAAGGGTTCGTTGCATCGATATTTTCCTGAAAAGGGTTTTACAAACAGTAGCGTTAAGTCGGCATTCATTTAGTTTAATGGCGTCATCTTTAGGTCACTGGTAAGCTGACTTTTCTTTCGGTTGTTTGTTTTGATTTCAACCTAAAGGGTGAAAGAAGTACCTAATTTGAGAGACCAAATCCTGATCGTAAAATTTACCTGCACCGCTACTCGTGTACAGGGAAGCAAATTGGACCACGCCTATGACACCAGCATAACGCGCTAAATACCCTCCCAGACACATACACCGACACTCGCAGAAGTTACCACCTAAGTTACATATATTTTATTTTTCTTTCTTTTGTTGTACCGAATTAAAATTTGAATTTATCTTTAAAATCCTATCACGTCATAAAGACCTTCAAGCCGAAATTACTAACTTATATTAAGATTCGAATTTATATTTCTTAAATACCATCATAATAATAACTTTACTCATTGCACGATCATTAGATATAATTTAGATTACTAGTTAAGCGTAGAGATTAAGAGCGAACACCATTGTCATCGCAACAGATGCCAACCTATATGTTAAGATTTGTATCTCATTGTACTTTATTATTTTATTATTTTGTTTTATTTGTAACAAATATACAGTGTCACCCAAAAATTTGCGTTTTAAATAAATTATTTCGATCCGATGAGACCTTCAAGTTTGAGAGCGAACGAACCCCCTAACAATTTTCTTCAGAGAGCACTGTAGCAAGTTTGTAACTTGAGGTTCCTCTGCAGGCGTTCTCGAAGGTGCCGAGATACATCTTTTTCTGTAAGACTTCATGCCAGACCATGGTGCACCGGTCTGGCCTGAAGTCTAACATAGCAATATTGAATGCGTAACTCCAGTGAGCAGTTCACGTTTACGGTTACTCGGTTCTCCCGTATTTGGCAAAATCCGTGCAAGTTTTGCTGTCTCTGCCTCCACCTTTTTGCATGCGTATATTGTATGTTTTCCAAAATATAACCTGCCGGGTGCCAGCTCGAGATTATTTTCTTTCGCGCAAATTTTAATTTTTTGGAGATCTTTACTTGTTTTTGCCATCATGTTATTCTCGTCATCCGCGATTACCAGCAGGGTAATGTCGTCCGCATATCCTATGATTTTTGAAGAAGTACGTAGATCAATTTTAAAGAGCACGTTCCGCAACATGGGACTGAGTATAAAGCCCTGGAGCACGCCGGTCGAGATTTTCAACCTCTCTCCCTTGGCGATTTGGAGCTGCGTATTGCTATTCCGCAATGATATTGAGTGGGTACTAGGATATACCTTTCCCGCAGAACTTTTAATTCTAGTCTCCAGCACTAAAAGCATTTCGTGCGTCTAGGGTGATTACTACGCATCATTTACACTTGCAATTTTGGATGTTTCTATTAACTATGTCTAAGACATGGATCATCGCCGCCCCTTTCTAAGGCCGTCATGGCTGTCATATTGTCCTGCAGGAACACTTTTGCTACTCTTAGGGTTTGAGTTTCTGGTAGTCTATTCATCATTTCCAGTAGTCACTGTGTGTTCAGTTTGTAAACCAGTTTTGAGGCCTTTGGGGAGGTCCCATTCTTATTTGTATATGTTACTGTTATATTTTATTGAACCACTATCACTTCATATTTTCTAGTGTTTGCGTCTGATTTATATATCTCTGTAACGGAACGGATTTTCTTATCTGGAAACTTTAAGGGGATGGTCAGCCCAAATTCCTTCAAGCAAAACCAACCGTCGTTTACAGATAACCCCACCTGCTCTTTTGATCGACGAGCCACTGCTGGAAAATAATCCTTTTGTTCGGTAGCAATTGGTTTTGGAAGTTTTAGCCAAAGATGTTTTCCAACGGTGTTTTTCTCAGTTAGTCGAAGCAGGGCCTAAAGATTGTCGACTTACCCGCCTCGTCGGCTTTCTCTTTACGAAATGACTTCTTTTCCAAAGCTTTACTAAGGATACAAATTGAGTGACTACTTTTTTACAATCATATATTGAATTAATTGAGACAAGAGAATTAAACTAACGAGCTACATGTTGAATAAAATAACAAATAAAGAAAAACAAAACACAATTAATTAGATGAATATTTTAAAATTTTATAAAGTCGTTTAACATAAGCACTAATAATTGTTACTTACAAAATTATATATTAAGGGAGAGAGAGCAAGCGAACGAGTTACGGTTTCTACGTATTTGCAATGGTTAGCTTTAAGCAGAAATTTTAAACATCTTACCAATAGATGTGGGTAATTAATTCTTCCGTAATCCAAATTATAAAGCATAAAAGCTCACACAACACTCACAATAATTTTTTTTGAAAAAGGGGGTTTTGCGAATGGTTTTAGCACAAAAACAAAACACCTCTCGAGGAAATCTTTTGCTCCCTGTTCTCGAATTTTCAAGCTTATTTTAATTGCAAAATTTAAGGAGAGAAGTTTAATTTTTAATTTTGAGATATGGAAACGCCCGATAACGAAGGGGTAACGCGTGCTTTTCTGTAGCTGAAATGGAGTCCGCGAATTAATTGATTCAAAACAGCAATGTAAATAATTTTTATAAACTTTAGTTGTGATGTCATTCCACACCGATTACTAGTTCCGCTTCTCTTTACAAGAGAGCGCAAGAATGATAGTTGGCGTTATTTTTCTGAACTTCAAACGCCCTTCTGGAAAGTAATGTGGAATTCGCTGGTCAGCAATTGTAACTTACAATAGACAAAGTAGTAGATAAAATTTGAAATAAATACCGTATTATCTTAATTACGCGAGACTTTAAACAAAGTAAACTGTTATTTCCTGTGAAGTAGACGCTGCTTCAGCGAATGCCACAGCACTTATCATCGACGTATTAATAAAATGAATTTAAATACTTTGTATTATACAGGATGGAATTTCGAATTCTTACATCTCTATTTTTCCAATAAATGTCCATGTTTAGACTCCGTGTTAGAACTCGAGGTTTATTTCAGGAACCAATGTTTCTATTCCATTTTCCAAAAAAAAAACAAAAACAAAAAAATACACAACCGAAGATGTAAGTTCTTGTTGCTTTGACAGAAGTAATTATTGTAATTTTTGTTAATTTAATTCACCACCGCCACTGATGACTTTACAAGTAGTTCCTATACTCTTGACACTACGATGACGACATACGCACTTCTCATTTTGGGTTCGCTATAGCTACATACATGAATTTAGCAAAACTTAGCTACAGGTCTTGTAGAAAAAAAAAAAACATGACATATACTTAAGAAATCGCACTGAATGTTCTCTTCATTAGGCATCCAAAACTCATTACATCATTACCAGGTACAATAAAAGCTACGTGACGCATCAGCTAACATTAAAAGTAGACATTGTCCTATATATCCAATACTATTGTATTAATGGTCGTAATAAAATTGATAGCTTACAAATTTACCAAAAATAGCTTTCTCCTCGAACCTATTCGCGCAGCTTCTGTCAGTGATAATTAGGTTCAGGAACTGATTTATTGCATTGTTTTGTATGGAGAATCCCCAAGAAGAATATAAATGGGATTTTGTATCTCAACCATTTTCTTGATCATATTTCGCCTCGTAACGGTAAATAATGAGTTAGTAAATCAATCAAGTCATCTTCGCCTCTGCAATATAATTTTATTCATGTACAATGTATACTCTTGTAAACATAGAAAGATCTTATCAAGATGCATTTGCCGTTACTCAAGTAAAGCAATTTATCTGAAAGAAAATACATCTTGTTATTCTATGAAATTAGGCATTCTCTGGGTATATAACATCGACTTTACGAAATATAAAATATCTTATATACTCTTTTTCCTGTACTTGATTTATTACCTAGTTTGCTCTACCGCAGTTAAGTACTTACATTTATAATGAAAATTTCAACTTCTCAATATCTAAAGTAAAGGTAAAGCACTCTACTATAACACCTGTTTACATGAAACTTTTAAAATAGATAGAATGAAGGAGTACAACAACTGCTGAGTATTATCGTAATACTTTATTACACACTAGTGTCAAACTATAGGTATCTACATACGCAATTACCATAAACAAATCTTGTAAATTCAAACAGTTAAGGGTACTAACAGATTTTGTAATACTAAACATGTAGAAAAATATTTTACACGCTTAAATCTAGCAAAAAGCATAGAGAAACTGTACAGGGCATTGAAAATGCAATAACATAAAGCAACATATGTCATTCTGTGAGGCAAATAAATTAATATCAACCATATGCAAGTGATTGCAATAAATGGATTGATAATAATCAAGAAATACAACAAAGTAAGAAAAGAAGAGTAAGAACCACGAAATGTTATTGAGGTGTTTAAGAAATCAATAGCGAAGTGACAGGACGAAGATCAAGATTTAAATTCCAACAGGAATAAAAATGTAAAAGAAATACAAAACAAGGAAAGAAAGATGAAATAGAAACACAACAAAATAGAGTCAAAGGTAAATAAGTTCAAACACATGAAACTTATAAATAAATGTTTACTTATAGATAAATGTTCTTGTGCTAAATACAAAAATTAGTGTTGTCAACCAAAAAATAAATTATTAGAACATTAAAAAGAAAGCACGGTTGCTACCTGAATACTGGAAAATACAGAAAAGAAAAGAATATAAACGATATCGGACATATGTATGTATATGAGGGTGATGTTACACTGCGACCTAAAAGATCTATTGTGTCCCCTACTGTTGCTGTTTTACAGCTAGGATATTAGAAGGTCCCAAGTTAAGTAAGTCTCCCTCTTCGATTTCACATGCTTCCAAGTGCAATGCCCTTGAGTTGCACAGTGCTACGCAATTTGAGAGGAGATGGATGAGTGTTTCATCCTGTTCCCCAATTTGCTCGTTTTGCTCCTCCCTTTGTTCCTTCCTAATGAGGTATTCTCACTTTCGAAGTGGAAGGCTTCTTATGGAGATCCTGCACTAGTTGCTGTTTACTAACGATGTTGTCCCGCTTAAGTAGGTTAAATAAATTTCCTTTCTCAATGGTTGATCGCACGAGTAGCTAGGGAAGAAAAGGTCCACCTCCACAGAGCCCCACATGCAGAGGTAAGGCTAAATACAATGGGGTACGCTAGATGCCCCAAGGTTGAACTAGTAGACTGGTCTTCTATCCAGCCACGCATCCCATCAGCCTAATCTGCTACCTTAGGATTTAGGTTTTTGTTGAGGTTGTCTCCTCTCGGTCCACGCAGTTAAGCCAAGACCCCCCATCCCTTTCTGGACCTGGTTTAACAGTTGGGCTTTCGATAGCCGAAAACAACAACTGGCATCGTTGTAGAAACCTGTGCAAACGCTTAGGCACGACACGACAGCTCGGGCGAGGGGGAGTTGTTCACAGCAACGGCCTTCATTCACCCTTCTCCGGTTTTAAGCAGAGAGGACGAACTTATAGTCGCCACTAACCATCTCGTCTTGAGCGAACCCTGACAGGATGGCCTTTCCCCTATCCACCACCCCGGAGACGCGCTTGGTAGATACTCCCAACCCCCTTCTATATCGGACATAAGATTGATATAGAAAATTATTAATTATAAATTGAATTAATGAAGAATGTACATTAGCCATACATATAAAAAAAAAAACATTCAAGTAACTTGAATCGGGAGTTTGCAGCTCTCCACCAGTCAATATTAATGGATTTATGGAGGTAAAATGGTTCACATTAGACGCTTATGCTTAGTATTTAGAAGGCGTAGAAAAGCAGTTATAAATATATTACCTTTTAGAGAGAGGCATCCTTGCAAATTTCGGTAATAGATTTTTTTCTTATTTTTCTTAATTCGTCTTCAGTTGATAATGGAAGCTCACGTGTTCCCGAAACAATTGTTTCGAATTGATGAAATCTCGTGTAGCGCGTAGTGATCGGATATTTTATGTTTCCATTTTTTACTAAATTTTAAACCCTCGAAAAAGTTAGCAGCCAACTAAAAAAACGTACCAAAAAAAAAAAAGAAAAACATAAGAAGAAACTTAAACGTGTTGATTTAACATTAATGAACTACAAACCAAACAAAAATTATTATTAAAATAAAGCAATAACGATTAAAATTAGATAAAGTTCTTAAAACTTTTTAATTCATTTATTATTATGTATATGTTATAGTTCGTTTATGAGAACATATTAGTTTATTAATATCCTCAAGCAGCATTTTAATAATTTTTAAGAAGGGAAGTAACTCTTTACAAGAGAAAGTTTTGAATGTAGCGAAATGTTTCTTATTATTTGGGTTGCCTTTTACAAAATAGCTTGAATGGATGAGAAAAAGAAAAGTCAATTAAGGACTATCACGCTGTAGTTGTCATTTACGGTTACAAGATTAAACTGATATAATTGAAACGCGCCTAACCTGTTCACTCAAAATGGCAAAAAGTGATTTTAAAAATTTATTTATGTGAAAAAAATGCAAAAATAAACAATCTGTATGCATATCGTTAACAAAACATATTTATTTTAGTGGACCAAGAACATCAATATATGCAAAATAAGAAAAAAATCATATATGCACATCGATTACTTATATTGACTTTTTTTGCATTAAGATATGGAAAGGAAGACTTTTTGAATTAAAATTTTGATAATTAGAATATATATTGTAACAGATTCATAATCTGAAAATATTTTTAAGTACACTGAATGATCCGTAAGCTTGTCAGGAGTAATAAGATGTATTTTTTAATGGAACACCTATATATAAGTAGCTTATTATATCCCATATTAAATTCTGAACATCTTTTGTTAATAATATTTTTTCGAAAACGGCTTAGTTTTACAATTATTCTCAATTCTCTTTAAAAAATGGCGGAATCGCATCTGCGGATTTGTCTGATCTCTTTCCAAACGGTATAAGCTTGGGCAATCAGCTTCTGTTGTATTACAGCATAAAGTTCTCTGCATCTTAAAACCACATTAGAATTTATAACTGTGAAAAAAGAAAACAATTTGCATAAGTATCATACAATTAGTAAATGTGTTTTTTGTAAATATTCTTGCATTTTTCGCTCTCTTTCGCTATTTCTGTCAAGTTATTTGGTTTTGTTATATCTGTTACTCATTTTAATTTGTCTATTTTTTCACTTGTGGGTTTATTTATTATTGAAAATGGATTTTTCGAAAGAAGAATTAATTGATATGGTATATATCCTAGGAGAAGCTCAAAAAAGTGCTTACTTGCCGCACGAATTTATCAAATGCGTTATCCAGGGCGACGCCAACCGACAGTCAGTAGAGAGTTGAATGTTATATAATTTGTAATTACGTAAACTATTCCTTCACTACAAACGTAAAAATACTAATGATGGAGCTTCCAATTGCTATTGCACCAAAACATTAAGACATACAATTTTTTTAACAACGTTTGTCATTTCAATTTATATATACTATTCTAATTTCTAAAAAAGCAGGTTATTTCACCTCTAACTTATCTGATTTACTTTGGACTGACTCTTCAATTCACCTCCCATATTTAGTTTTAAATGAAACACCCTTCGGTTTTTATTCTGAAAAAATCCATCATCCATGTTAAATTTTAACATAAGGGTACTTATCGTATTATGAAGCATAACCTTAAAACAATAATTTATTTAACAACCGCCACGAACTAACACACCATCTGATATACTTAATTCAAACACATAGGTTATAAACAGGATACGGGTGAAGTTATTAAACATTAAGTCAGTTTGAAGTAGTTTTGTGCATCCTGAATATAGGTAGGTACATATATACAAACGCTTTATAAATATGCAGATCATGAACTTTAAAGTAGGTATCTCCTAGTTTTTACTTTATTTGTTTTCCCCTAGCTAACCGCTTTTGGTTTTCATGCACCCATTGCTTGCTTTTAATAGCAAAAGTATAATGATTATGATATTACCTTCTCAGTTGTGCTCTACCATATACTTATTCCTCGCTTATTAATTGCTTATAATTAATTTCATTAATTAATTATAAAATAAGATTGGATCGAAAGAGCTACATTGAAATTGAAATTGAAACTGACGGGGCAGTCAATTTCAATTTCAATGCTTGAAATGTCGAATGTCTAAGAGTATTACGCAAACAACAATCTCTATTCCAACTTGTGAATAATCAAATCAAGCATACTGACCTTACTGAGATTTCCCTACAGTATATGTACCAAATTGAATGTTACATAATAGTCCAGAGCTACTTTTTCGAGATAAAAACATTAGTGAAATCAAAGTTTAAATTTATCTTACCGTTTCCAAGATATTTAAAAAAAATATTTTTCTTCATTTTAGTTTCAAAATAGTTTGGTTGTTTGTCATTCAGCTCTTTATTTGTGATTTGGATATGAAATCAACCTTCTAATAATCCCCCCTATATACAGGGTATTCCACGTAAGTGGTTCATTAAAAGTTTATGATGTTCTGTTATCTACTTACTTCTATTTGAGGTTTTGGTACCATTATCTATTCGATTGGAACTATAAATATAAAATACTTTAACCAAAATATCACTTCCGGTTGACCGGAAATGGATGTCAACTTTGTTATTTTAAATAGAATAATATAATTTTTTATTCCTTTTTGGATACTACGACCATAAATACGTCAGTTTTCATTAGCTATTCCTATAGCTACATGTTGCCATTTTTGAGTTATTTAAGATTTTCTTTTTTTTTAGTTACAATCATTGCATCATTGAGAAATTAATATCTCGGTTAATACTGTAACCTAGACTTACTATACCTAGTAACCTGCAACTATGAATACAATAATAATTATTGACCTTTAACATAACGAAGTCATAAATTATTAAATGACCAAATATTAATATCTCGAAATAGTAGATTAAAGAGACCGAGTACTTGAAAATTCTACCCCTAGCGAAATCCTGTCGGTACTCCTTCTCAAATATTATTGACATAAATTGACACGAGAGTGGTTGGGTATTCGGTCAGTTTAATAAAACGGCGAACTGACCGAAGATCCGTATAATATCCTAATAAACTTGTAAAATACCGGTTTCCGTATGGGCTGACAAACGGTTTTAGAGAGTGAAGCCTTTGAATATTTTAGATTTTTGAATATCTCGTTATCATTTCATGTCAGATTTTTAAATGACTCTTGAGATCTGGTTTAATAGAAAGTGTTTTAAAGTGGAAAAATATCTAGTGTTACTGTAGCGATTATTTTTACTAGGAGCAACCAAAATGGACCTGCCTTTTTATCTGTGGTACCTTCAGTCATTCTAGAATAACCATAAGCTAAGGCAGTAACTAAGAACAGTGTTGATATTAATTACTAGACAGTTATATATTTTAAATTTTAAAGCAGCAAAATATATTTCCTCATATGTATTTATTTAAAAGCAAATAATAATTTGTTTAGTCTAACATGTACGATTATTTGGCTGCATCAGTGACGCAAAATATATCCCCGCACCCTCTGCATGGCGGAGGGACCTAGCTATCTCAGAGGCCCTTAGATATTATTGTTAGCAATATTTTACATATATGTAGCAGTAAGCAAGGGGCCACAGACAAGACTTTGCGAGGGCTCCAAGTTTTTGCGCTACGCCACTGCCACTGGACTACACAATCATATTTCGTCAGCAAAAATTAATCAATGATGTGATTAATAATGAATCAAACAAATATTTATGAAATGTCAAATCCTACAAGATGTCATTCAAATAATTATGTTGGCCAAAAAATTACATCATTTCCACGTAAGTAATTAGCATTAAGATTATGCTGAATTCCTTTTTTTAAACAGAATAATATTTCAAACAACAATTTCAATGTGTTGTGATTTACGGTAAACTTAACAAGAAAGCAGTGAGGATCTGCATATTTATATGTAAAGATGTTAAATTTGTAAAGTATGTAACATACCGGGTGAAAACTTGGAAGCTGTGAGTTGCATTCTGAGCGACTGGAAATGGGGAGGACTTCAGCTGTACGCATAGCTACGCACGAAACTGCAACATAGATTAACGTTCGGCGAAGTATCGTAGTTCAGAGGAAATAAATTGACCATGATATTTGTTTCTCGCTGGATCTCACTCTTATATCGCTATGGATGGTATGACTACCAGATTAATAACCAACTGTCTAAGCAAGTAATTTTTTTGGTGAGGGGAAAATTCTTTATGAACACCGTGCTTGGGTCTGTCTGTGTGGTAGTATGGGACTCTCCCTCAAGCATACCCACTAACAAAAACCCTGATCTTCTCACATACTGCTGTCAGGAATTGCTTCGGCATGACCATCAGATAGCACTACTGACACTATTCCATCTAAATTTCTTTAGTCCTTATTCTCGAGCTTGCGCCTCTCTTGCTCTGACCATGTTCTGACTCTATGCAGATATATCACATAGAGTATTCCAGTTCTCCTCACTTCGGAACATTATTCCAATTATGTTACCACTAGCGATAGTTTATCCCAGTAAGCCCGTCACTCGACTTCTTTTCTTCGACCTTTTTTTTGCATTCGAATAGCGCGTGGATAGTATTGTCAACCAGTCCGCAGTCTAAACACACATCCTCTTCACTTGAATCATTTTCGATAAGAGGCAAAATACCCATGCCCCGAGAAGGACTGAGTTAAGTAATAGTTAGTCCCTCTAAATTTGCATTTTTTAGGAAAAGCCTTCGCTGCTCCTCTACCAAGATAATTTTTGAGGGTACTCCTGAAATGATCTGGACTGAGTTGGTTGAAATAGTCCTGTATCCGTTAACCACTCTTAACAAAGTTCTCCTCTGCAGTTTCTCAAATCCAACGCGATTTTTCTTAAGATCCAACCCCATATAGTCTCTCTCGGCCTACTACTTGGACCTCCAACGTTGGGCATCATATTCATTAGCGCCGACAGACGGGTCTTTGCCTTTTCTACCACCTTCCTTACGTGTGCCGAGAATGCGAGGTTGCAATCCAGTAAGGCCCTCAGGTAGCAGGGCTCCTTAATTGGAGTTATTTAAGCCCCATGAACTCAAAATCGATTCCTTCACCTTTGTTGCGCCTCTTCCACAGCGTTGGGTCCAGTACGGAACCTTGTGGAACTCCTGCATGTAGAAGCTTGTTCCAGAATCTGTTCTTCACCTATACAATTAGGTGCTTAAGCTCTCTTCTTGCCCATTTACGTGCGATGTTTTCAAGTGAGTTTGAAGGTTACCTACATTGCTTCCTATTTGCCCGTGTAAGTTTGCGTCAGAGTCCGCAACAGTCCTCCCTCTTGGAAGCTATGTCCACATCCCACTAGCATGGCATTTTTCGATCTCCCGCGGTCATCGATATCGTGCTTTCTCTGTTGATTTTCTTAATTGTAGCAAAGAAAGCTTCCAGTCGAATCTCACACACTGCTTCGTGGAAGTGGGCTTCTATACATCGTGTGAACCTTGTTCTCTAGGATCTGCCGTGGTTTTTTTGTACTTTCTATAGGAATTATATTCCCTTCCCACTTCAAAGTATATGTGATTGTAGTCAGTGTGAAATTCGCCATGACCTCCCAGTGAGCCATCTGTCTCGCCATTTTACCTGTCGCCCAAGTAGGATCTATACAAAACCTACTGGCTACCTTTCAAATGTGGGTGCTTTATTAGAACCAAGCCCAGTTCAGCCGCTCACTCCGTAAGATGTTCTTAGCGTTTGTCGAGTTTTGCTCCTCCCGCAAGGGGGACTTAGCATTGAAATCGACTGCTATAAGGGCCTCCGCGTTTCTTAACTTTATGTTCGTAGACGAGAACTCTGCCAAACTTTCGAATTCCTTATGCGTAATGTTTGGCGAGCAGGAACAGCCATATACAGACCAATTAGCCCGCTTGATACACATATATCCATCACCTATCGAGTATCCGCAAATTTGAAGATCTTTGTTAGCGAATTATTGTGAACACGATTTATGGACATGTAAAAGTAATATTAAATCCAACATTACATTTTTGTTAGTGAAAAGGGATGCTAAGACAATACTCATTTGATAACTAAAATCTATTCATGCTGCTTTTCTATTCATACTTAATTTTATATGGAAGCATCAGATAATGTAAACAATAAATTTCAGGGACAGAGCTCATAAACAATCTCAAAAGAAAAAAAAGAATAAAAATAAGAATGATAGTACTCCTTAATTATTTACTCATTCACTATAAGGCTAATCTATTTTCAGCAACTAGTTTCGACGATATGCCTTCATTAGGCTGTATTTTCATAATCTCATAACAATAAATTAGGTTAAAATAATATAAAGGCATTAGAACTTGATGTTGAATTAAATTTGCTGACCCGACGTAAAGTAAACATTTCTTCCCAATATCCGGCCGGCCTCCGCAAGTCAAGCAGATACAGTATCTGCTTGACTTGTTATGTAAATGTTGTTCCAAAACTTCGGACTGTATTACTAATGGTAGTTGCATTAAGAATTTCTTTCGGATAATTTACAGCAAATACATAAATCGCGTGTAACTGCTGCGTAAAATTGTTTAACAATAAATAGTTTTTTTCTCAGGGGTGTAATATTCCGTTTTTTTTTTTTATAAAATTACTGAGGGCAATCAAAGATTACTAACCGTTATAAAATTTGAAGGCCGTACCCTAATACCCAGCAATGCTTTCTTAAGAAATGGGCGAAATGAATCGAACGCCGGTTAAATTGGAAATGATTTACGCATACCTAGCGAATCTTTCCCCTCACCTCGCAGTAGACGGAATGAGGACTATATTCAATTGATTTAAATTGAAAAGATCGATGTGGTGATAGCATTTTGTAGTAGTTAGACAAGGGTTGCAAATAGCGATAAGTGCTTGCCGCTAGACAGCGATAGCCTACGGACTAGAGATGGTATATCGAAGTGTATATCTGACACGCAACAGCTCAGCAGAATAACATGCGTATTTCTCCACTGATTTAACAGATAGAAATCATATTTTTCATCCTTCTTTTATCATATTACGACAATCGATAGGTCAGAAGTGCGCTAATTAAATAACGTTAAAAAATAAATAAACTCGCCTTTGTCTTCTGCTCTGCACATCGAAATTATGTCAGCTAGCAAAACCGAATATGTGTGGGCTATTGACGAATTTCGCACAAAGTATCACAGATCATTAAGAAGAGATCTTGAACTCGACCGAAATTCTATGCACCTGTAAAATAGTTTTGTATCCAGTCACCGACAGCGTTATTTTACCGCGCTAATCTGAATATGTAATTCTTGTTCTTTAAATTATGATAATTTATGTTGCATAAGGCTCATTTTTTTTATATATCTAATTAATATATAACCAGAAACTAACGAACTATATACAACACTGGAATGCGCTATGTATGTTTCAAAAACGGTCTGACAGGCAGTCGGCCACCATCTTTGAATGTGGCAAAATCCTAATACGGCAGATTGCGTGTGTACGGAGTTTCGCTTTTTACATATGTTATTTACCGTTTTTAATAAGAAAAAGTTTACAAATGCGTTCTTATATTTTCTACTAGGAGAGATATGATCACGCGCATGTTATTTTTCTTGTTTATTTCTCCGGCTACGTCAGTCTGACCCCTTTCATGGGATGTGGAGTTTACGGGTAGGTTATATTACTTGTGTCGTTTATTGTTTAAATTTGAGTTTACAAAAGGATTTTGAAATTCTGAATAACATGAGAGATATTAAAAAAGAAAACCCTTATTTAAAAGAATTACAAAAACAGAAACAAAGGCAATGGAATCAATTTTTACAAAAAGACTTCATAAGCTGAGAAGTCGCAAAAGAGTTCATTGGAGTATTGAAGATATCACTTTGGCAGTATTATTATATACTGGTGGACCCAGATCATGTTGGTTATTAACGAAAAAGGAATTATGCCTTACTAGCAGTTTAAACTTTGAGAAGGTGGGCAAGTCGAATAAGTATAGAACCAGGTTAGTTTTGAGGATATTTTTATCGTTCTAATTTTGCATTACATAGTAACTAGATAAGATGTAAAGTAATATTATTTTGAATAAATGTATTTTTATTTTATTTTTAGATTTTCGAACATGGTTTTAAATCTAATAAAAACACAAAACATTGATGTATTACCTTAATTGCAATCGCTTGGAATGGTTGTTGTCAGTTATACGGGCAATTAGGGGTTTGCATCACCACCCAAGCGTAGTTCAATTTAAATATCGAATACGTAATTATTTTTAACCCATTTCTTCTATAACGATGCCTGCAAACATCATTCCTAAGCGAAATTTATAAATTTATTTCATTATTGTGAAAATACTGAATCTAGCTAATGTGTTTATGTCACGCCATAGGTTGGTACTTTGACTTTCAATAAGAGATAGGTATCATATAGATTTAATAATTTAAAATTCTGCAAACATGAAGGAACAAAAAAGTTTTAGTGCAAGTATTTAGAACGCGTTTAAACATACAGAATTACAGGTATATCTGGAAAATATTTGTGTATGTAATTTATGGTTCTGAGTTTTAGGTTGTTACTAGAGAAATATTCATTATATTAGATTTGCCTAGTGACAAAAATAATGATAACAAAATATAGGACGAAGAATTGATTAACAAGAAGTTGGTAAGTCTATGCTGGGATGGATAAGAAAATTTAATGGGTACCATTGCTTTCAAATTAAGAAGTAAAAAGGAGCTTAACTACATTCCTGATAGTAACAAACCTTAATTTTCCCTGTATAAATCATTTCAATGAGGATTAGTGAAGCCTACCCATGAGCTTTTAGCAAAATGCAATGAACTTGACAAAATACTGAACCAGTACAACGGAGGATCAAGTTGAAAAAAAGTGCCTTAAAAATCTAAATAAATTAGCAAGTGGAATTGATTTAAGTAATGAAGTAAAAATTTCTTTTTTAGGTGTAAAATGTATATTAAAATAAGAAATCTCAATAATTCTATCAAAGAAAAGTCTAAAGTAAAAAAACATTTTATAGATAACGTACTATCAAAGACAGTTTGACATAAATAGAAATAGAATCCTTGGAGTTTCTTTAGTATTCCAATATTTCTCTCTTTAATTTTGAGTCAAGACTTTTGTGTTCGATGGTACATGTTTCTAACAACTGTAGCATTTCAAATAAATTATTTCCCGGTATTTGCAGTATATTTTTGTGTTTTAATTTGCTTCCTTAGCTTTATCAGCTGGCATCCTCCCTCCGTTAAAAATATAATTTAATATTGTAGGCCGATTATTTTTATTCATTTTTTTTGAAAAAATGACAACAACTTGACCTTTTAAAACAAACATATCAACAACTTTTTTTTTTTATTTAATACTCCTTGGAAACACTGGCAAAATCTCAAATGAAGTACGGCGCTCACAATAATAATAATTTTCATTATATCTGGCAGCGGTAATGGATTAGTACAGTGATTATATTTTTCTTAGCAAAAAAAAAGATAACATTCATATATTTATATATTGCCATGTGCCCTTCTGCAAAATTTATTCTTAGTTTCTGTAGGATGCATCCAATAATACAAAATAGGATATATTATATTACCTTTGCTACATAGCATTTTGTTTTGTTCGATCTTTTTTCATTCATAATCAAAGAATTGCTTTTCAGTCATTCGGTTATGCATGGATTATGTCCCCTGCTAGATTCGAGTTATGTACTCTTTGTCGTAGTAGTCTAAATTATACTTATAAAGATCACTCACAATTAAAAAGTAATTCTTATTTTTCCTCATAGCTGCAATGGTACTGTATAAATAATAATAAATACACAGTAAAAAAGTAACAGTGTGTATTATACATCTACAATGTCAGGAAAATAATAATACATAATAAATGAATGTACTCGATATTACAATCTAATATACACACGCACAAAATACACTATTTCAAAATCTGTTTTTCTAATTTATAGCAATAATCCAATTCTATCGTTGTTTCGGATCACTTAGAGACCTAATAATAATAACAAATAATATATGAGGAGCTTTTGAATTCATCGATGATCCCATTGATCTCTGTTAATACATTAATTACTCTGTGGATAAAGTGTAATCGATGGATTCATCAATGAATTTATAAAATTGCAATATTACTATCTTTTGCAACATTATAATAGATAGTATAATAGCATATTACTTATATAAAGAGTATGAAAAGTGAGAAGTTGCACACGAGTGTTAGTGTTATATCTAGTGTTGGGAAAATATTAATAGGGTTCTATGCATGTTTGTAGCACTTATAAGATTATAAGTCTATAAGTCTTTAAGCATGTATTATATGCTTACAAACTTACGGATAACTTTACAGACGCTACAAATATGCATAGAATCTTACCACATATTTTAATAAAGTGTAACTTACCGATAAAACGATATGCCACCGTTTCTTTTATAACGAGAAGTACAGTTCAATGCAGCACAAGAATGCGCCACGAAAACTTATTAATTACTACTTAAATTCAATAGTTCCAGAGGAAAAGATACCACAGCAAAGTGCAACACGTACAAGCGTTGTCTATTTTGCCACATTCAAAGATGGCGGACCTTTCGCCTGACGGACCGATTTTGAGTCACTGAACTCACTTGAATGCGCGTTCCCGTGTATATATTGTTCGTTGCCAGAAACATACTATAATCGGAATACCGATGAATCAAAAATTACGCCTTACGACATCTTTAGCTTGAAAAAAGACGGTTACAAAGATTTTTGTTTTTAATGCTAAAACGTACTGAAAATATGTATACAAAGCTCATACGAATATTAATTACTACCTGCAACAATATCCCACAGAATTATACACACATTCTGGAGATATTTTAACATTAGCAGCAGAAATAATCGTCTCCTTCCAAGCCAATATGTTCCTGTTTGGTAATAAATTATCCACTTTTAACTCGAATGTTCACGTAGATTCGTCGATCTAAGTTTAATAACATTGACGTTATATTGTATTAGAACAAAAATTAAAGCTCTTTTTAACGCTGCGTTGCAGAGCCGTTTTCGTTTACGTAATAGATAAGGTCAAGCTGTTGTAGAGACTGCCAGCTTTAATATGCTACGTAAACTTTTAAAAAATGAAAATACCAACTTTACGATTATAATACTTCCTGCGGTTGGAGACAGTACTGACGGTTTGCAAATCGACTAAGCCCATTATTTTTCAATGCAAAAACGGGCTAGTTTATAGGGTACAGTACAGTGTTGCATATAAGGTAATCCTAGTTTTATGTCAAAATTGTCTTATTTAAATCATCGCCTTTGATCACTACCGATTTAGCTCTTAAATAATATGTATATCGCCTCGAATACTCATACTGTGTAAGTTTCATAGCCATCATTCAAATAACCAATCGGAAATTAGAACTAAAATTTCTGTATTTTTTCTTGAGGATTATTTTAGTTTTATTTGGTTTTACAATACGCCAATATGTTACTAAAGCAAAAAGTTATAGGGTTATGCAAATGTTCATACTGATTGACTAACTTTGATAATCATGATTAGTTTTCCCGCCTATTATTAACTTCATCATTATTACCTATCAAAGTGGGTCGATCAGTCTAAGAAATTGCATAACTCTATAACTTTTTGCTCTAACCAATTTTTCTCAGTAACATAATGGCATACTGCAAATGCAAATAGTAAGTACTTTACCTGAAACCAAATTGACTAACAATGGATTTTATCAAAGTAACCCGATGAGTCTGAAAATGTCGTAATAACTTCTCATTCTAAACAACATTTCTTAGTAACATTTTGGCATACTGCCAACAGAAAAAATACTTTACCTGAAACGAAAACAGTTTTAACTGAGCTGCAAATGCCTACTGGATTTTAAAAACTCAAAAGCAAACGATAAAAAAGATTCAGTCCAAGCAGAACTTATTTTCCAAATATTAAATCCCAGTTCAAATTTTATCTATTATACCTATTGTCAACTCCATCCATGGACGCACTATATATAAAATGAATACCGACAGTGAAATATGTTCCTTACTTGAAATCAATATCTCAAAACTTAACTAAGAATCGTTCGTGACATTGTAACACTTGTCCAAGCATTTCATTTCGTTCCTGCAACTCGGTATAGCGTTTTTGATTTTAGGAGAGACCTTACGTAATGGTCAAGGAAGATAAGAATTTAACCGGAAATGCAAGGTACGAGGGCTTCTGCATCGATCTGCTGAAATGGATCGCCGGTCAGGTCGGATTCCAATACTCCATACGTCTTGTTCCGGATCACATGTACGGCGTTTATGACCCCGAGACGAAGGAATGGAACGGAATCGTCAAAGAACTAATGGAAAGGGTAATCGCGTCTTATGTTTTCATCTATACTTCATCCTCCATCAAAAACGTAGACAGTAGATTAATATTTATTTATGGTCCTTTATTTTCCCCCCTATTTATATTTTATAAACCGCTTACGATCGTCGCTCACTCCAAAGTTATTTCACCTTCGACGTTCTTTATTGAAGGACTTGTTTTGTAAATAAAAGTTGTCAGGAAAACTCGTAGAGGATTGCTTATTATATTATACCATAATGGAAAAAGTATATACTTAAAGTGTTTATATAAAGGTTACAAACATTATATTTATGTTAGTTTATATTACCCTGTGCTATTGTATATCTAAGTTTTCTTATTCTTTTGTACAAATTAATACACTATAATATATTTCCTTGAATTTGTTTCTTTTCCGTTGTACGTTGTACTTAATTGAGTTTGTTGAATGTTTTTTGGACATTTTGGAATAAAAATCTAAATAATTTTAAAGTTTATTTTGACGTTTTACCGATGCTTTTTCAAAATACTGTTCATTAAAATATATCTTAGGAATTTAACAATTAAAAAGATGCGTCCAAAAACAGATTGTTATTTCCATATTCTATGATGAGAATATTGAACAATTATCTTTTATTTTTTAAACACGATATGCACGGAAAAACGTCAAAATAAACTTTAAAATTATTCAGATTTTCCTTCCAAAATGTCCAAAAGAACCATGGTATCCAGTTAAATTAGAACAAATAGACGCATTTACAAAATAGTAAGTACGACGATGGTACAGTACAACCACCTGCAGTAATGGATGTATTCCCCAAAATGTGTGATACATACAACAGTGATTTGGCACAAACTGATATTTCAAAACATTTTGACAATATAAAATAAATACGCGCATTGCTTAGTTACCACCCACAGTCATCTTAAAATACTGTGAAATTGTAAACAAAGAATCAAATATTTTGAAAACCCTTTAAATAAAATATCAGATGTGTTATATCATACTAAAGGTAATTTTATATGCTCTTTAATAATATAAAAATATCTAGGGTGTTCCATATACAAAAAAAAAAAAACAAGTCTTGATAATATCTCAAAAAATACGAGTTTAAAAAAACAAAAAATTAGAACGTAGAATTCTGCTTCAAAAAGTGCCCTAATAAAGTTTTTAAATAAATCAAGTATTTTCACAAATAAAAAAGTTATAAGCGTTTTTAAGAATTGCATATTTTATGAGAACGCTCTTATATTAAGGAAGATATTAATTAATAAATATTTTTTATTCACATGTTCTACCACACAGAAAAAGCTGAAAAAATATATAATAACCCTTAATGTATACAGTCTAATATAACAAAAAGGCAAGTTGGCACCTTAAACCAAACTCAAAAAACCACCCCTCAAAAGGGGAAAATAATGATAATTTTGGACTGAGTGAATGGAATTAGTTCCCGATTTTTTATAGAATGCCCACAATCTGTGTTTACTTACAAATATTTTTTTTGAACGTGGTAGCTTATGTAATTCCTGAGAAAAAAATATTGATTTTAGTACTCATTTGCTTTAATTTTAGCCCGATAGCTTTAGGGGCACTTTTCAATGGCTTATCAGAGCAGAGCTTTTGCATATTTTATCTTAGGAAATAGGATGCTTAAGATCAATATCTTTTTTGGATAGTAGGGGAAGACTTCATCATGAAGTATTCCGACCATAAACTTAACGGCTTCATATGCTTTGCTCTTTGTAAAAAATAAGCAAGGGGCACAGCTTTCTCTAAAACGCACCAATCGTTGAATCCCTACGCTCGTGTTTTAGCCATGTTGTTGGAACAATAAAGATTGACTTTACAAACTTGTATCTTAAATAACTATTATCTAATTTATACATTGAATAAAGGCTGAGTTACTCATACAAAAAGACGTCGAATAGAGACAGCAATAGATGATGAACATTAGCAAAAATAAGGAACTTATAACAACACATATACACATAAAACTGGAATAATGGTGCACCGTCATATAATGCGCAACAAACGCATCACTTCTCTACTTATGGACTGGTACGACCTGCTGTTGTAACAAAAATCATCTGGCCTAAAGTGATAATCAACACCTATTGAAAACATACACTTTAGGAAGAAGAAAAAATAGTTGAGTGTAGGCTTTCACGGCCGCAATCTATAGCAAAAATATATATTTCGACTGTTGCTTTTGACTTGACGTTTCGCTAATTGTACTGTCAGCTTCTTCAGATATTTTATTATATACCCCACACTTGTTTCGCTCACACTTCGCTCCGCATCAGGTGTTGCTGATTTTGAATCCATTTTAGCAAAGAAATTGTTGTTATGTCGATCGATACGTGTAGTATTCTCGGGTGATAGTTACTAGTGCTGGCTAATATCCTGACGTTCTCGTAGGCTATGTGGAGGTTTCGCTGCTGAGTAGGTAGTAGTTGCTCAATCTTCACCGTGTTGAATCACCATAACATTCCTAGATGTGTTAGTAAAATGTACCGATGAAAACAGAGTGGGTCATGGTGTATACCGTAAAAAGATACATACAGATCGATACTTTGCATGCAACACCTTG
The DNA here is from genome assembly GCA_004143645.1 of Protaetia brevitarsis. NCBI lineage: Eukaryota > Metazoa > Arthropoda > Insecta > Coleoptera > Scarabaeidae > Protaetia > Protaetia brevitarsis. The sequence continues at coordinate 3,362,655 of RXPK01000065.1, forward strand.
CCGTTATTCACAACAGAAGAAGATCTCTTTTCAACTTGGTGTTAGGAAGAGCGGAGCACATTATAGATGAATATCACAGACTTAATGAAATACAACTTTAGATAGTCGAAGTTGCTGACAGGCGGAAGGCGACTTTGAAAACAAGAAAAAAATGCCACACAATGACCAAGATTGAGCAATTACTAACTACTAACAAAGACATGCTGCTGAAGCTACAAATACGAGGCATATACGAAATTAAATGTAAATGTGGAAAGAGCTATATTGGACAAACAGGGCGAAGTAATCAGTGCTAAGTGAACGCACGCCTTGGGCTTTCGGAGAAATCTGTAGTCGCTGAACATCCACATCAGCAAGGAAACTGCCACACAGCCTACGAAGACGTCAAGCCAGAACTAGGCACTATCACACGAGAATAATGCGCGACTGAGTAGAGATAATGAAGAGCTACAACAATTTCGTAGATATGGATTCAAAACTAACACTTCCATGTTGTCTCGCCACACACCATGCAGCTCACCGGACCAAAACGGATATGAATCAGCGAAGGGGACAGAAAGGGGATATATAACAAAAAGCAAGGGCCACAACAATAATATATTTAAGACGGGAGATAAAGCTGAATGCGAAAATTATTGTCCAATAAGCGTGATGCCGCCCATTTCGAAAATATTTGAGATAGCGATTGCATTTGGACTAATAACTTACCTTGAAAAAAATGATTATATATCACCAAAACAACATGGGTACAAATGAAAGCACTCCACAACTAGCGGGATACTGCAAATGAATGCCAACATTTACAATGCTTTCGATTCGAAAATTTTGCTGCGACATGGCATTCTAACACCTTCTATCCAATGAGCCATTCAATCTTGCTGCAAAAGTTGGAATATTACGGAATAAGGGGAAAACTATTGAAACTAATACAATCTTACCTCAGCGATAGAGTACAATTGACATGCTGCAATGGCTCTCGATCGGGTCTAGAGCGCATTTAGTATGGAGTTCCTCAATGGTCGATTCTTGGACCACTGCTTTTCCTGATCTACATAAACGACCACCCTTATAATATCGGGGGGCTGAAATTTGCTTATATGCAGACGATTCGTCGTTTTTAGTACAAGCTGAAAACCCCAATCGACTCACTGAAAAATCCCAAAGAATGGCTGGCTGCAAACAAATTAAAAATGAATCACAGCAAGACGCAAAATATTACTTTTAGCCTCGATGGCAGTATTTCATCAACTGGAAAGTTCCTGGGTATCCTGATTGATTTGAAGCTGAGGTGGAATAATCACATTGATGACTTGATCAGTAGACTTTCATGGACGTAGTACGCCTCAAAAAGAATAAAACATACAGGAACTTTAAAACCCGCAAAAAACGCCTACTTTTCATACTTTCAATCCATTATGTTTTATGGAGTGATATTCTGGGGAATGGCGCCGAATGCGCATAAAGTGTTCTTAATGCAAAAAGGGCAATTAGAGTGTTATGCATGTGGGAATACGATCAGACATTCAGGACATTCTTCTCAGCCGAAAATATACTTACCTTACCATCTGTATATATCCCGTCCGTCGCATCGTCAGGACATCCATAACAACACTCAATTATATCCCATAAACCTACACGATAAAGCTTTACTTTCAAAAGAGAAGTGAAGAAACTTTTGATGTAGAGAGAGTGCTACTCAGTTGCGGAGTTCCTGCTGATCTAGTTATTTGTCTTTTGTGACCTTATTCAAACTCTTCAATCCATCTTCTTGGATCGCCATGAAAATATTTCATGATCACCCAAAGTATCTAGATTTTTTTCAAATAGTCGCAAAGCTTGCGCATAGTTTCAAAGATTGTATACACGCTATCTTTTATAGAATTTCGTGTTATTCCGTAAAAGTGTGGAAATCATCTTTCTGTAATCGCTTACATTTTTCTCCCGAGACTTTCTTTAAATAAATATTAAGTTTTGGTACCTTCGTTCTTTTATTATTACTTGAGGGCTATGCTAACAAAAAATATTAAAACACTTTTAACTGTCAATAAGCCAAAATACACTAAAACTAGCAGCATACAAGAAACTTTTTTAATATAGTGGCAATTTATAAAAGGTATTCGCTGACTCTCGAGTCGAAGCAACTCATTTCAGAGCTATAGTTTACCGAAAGCTTAGCCACCCTATACTCGTTTAAAGTTCGCGTAATGTACCCAATATATATTCCTTTCTAAATCTAAACTTCCACATTATGAGTGGATTATCTGTTCCATGAAACATATCGAAAGCTAATGTGAATCAATTTGAAAGTTATATAGATACTCCATCTCAGAATCCAGATTACGTCGAACCCCTACGCTATTTAACTATGTTGAAGTAAGAAAATCAATATATCAACTTACGAAGTGGATTATACTTAATTGTTTTTAATGAAAGAAAAACAGTAGCAAAGCTGATATGCTCCTACGGATTGGTATATATATACATAAGGTTAGACAACTAAACTATTTTTCGCATAAAAGCAGTTTCATTTCCTTCCTTGACATTCCATATTTAATTGAAAATAAGTACCCACAGATAAATTAAGTATTAGGATATTCTGCAACCTAATTTATGAGGTTGCAGAATCCGGCATAGGTCATTAATTATACCAGAGCAAATAGCTTAAAACAGGATGTTTTTAGGAAATTGATTAATTCAATGCTTAGATAGGTACACTGCCCATTTCGGCCAGTAGACCTTGTCCGCACTGTTGTAAAAGGGTTACTGTAATGAAATTAGTGTATCCTATGTGTACAACGCGGTTAACCACAGAAAGGTCGCATAAACAAGAACCAGAAGGGATGTATCTACACCTCGTACAATGACTAGAAACCTAAAAGGATCGCATTTTAAAAATAGAAACGGTCAAAGGAATACGGATTGCAGCTTAATATTTAAAGACAATATAAATTTAATTGATAACAAGCTGTAATAAAATAAATAAAATGATTTCGAATGATAACCTCTACGCATTTACATGCTCATAATTGAATGGGTCAGGAAAAGAAGGATGCGATTCAGCAATACGTCACTTTAAAATGAAATAGCCGTATTGTTTGTTTCGACACGGACTTTCCATTAGCGCGTAACCGATAATATTCCGTTGGGTCATATACTTCACGGCGACATTTAAAATCGAATTGAAGAATAATAATGTTTCTGGGATGTTATTCCTCTTCCACTACACGATATTCTGAATGGTTTGATGCAACCGTATGTGCATATCGAATGCGTGTTAAGGTTGGGCAAAAAGGGGTGGGGGTGATGCATTTTTAATTTCCTCAGTTTTTTGAAAAACAGATTATTTAATTAGGTTTTAAGTTATGAAATAAATCTGTAATCCACAGTAATCATAGTGGATCTGTAATTGAATAACGACCGAGATGAAAAAATCGGTTGAAGAGTGTCATTATGATTGTTACATTTTGTATATCATGTATATGTAACGAAAATTTAAAGATATTCACTCATTTGTGAGAAACTTAGGAAAGTTGATTTTGGAAAATAGTCGGCCATTTGTAAAATTTATGGTTTCATGTTTCATAGAAGTGTAGCTTTTGCTCGAAGATGACGCCACAGAATTTAAAAAAAAAATTACTTTTTTAATGTGCATTAAATTCGTTGTTGATAACCTATTTTAAGTGCATTTTAATTAATAAGAATAATACAGAAAATTTCTGTAAACAAACTGGAAAAGACTGAAAGATAAATTATTACATTCCAGTTATGTATTCCCTGTGGTAGTCTAAATTATGTCCTTATAAAAATCATTTACAATTCAAAGGTGAAAATATTTATTTCTCCTCATAGCTACAATAGTACTGTATAAATAAGAATAAAACTTTGCCGGTATATACCTTGTAGTAGAGAAAGTAACAATAGTATAGTTTATATATGTCAGAAGAATAATAATACAAAAATTGCTATATTCAAGAATAGTTAATTAGAGTCAAGCAATAATCGAATTATCTAATGATCTTCAATAATCGAATGATGCGTTTTCCGTCATTCGATTATGCCCACCACTACCTCTTATCAGTTATCTCCCCTGTCTGTGTTCCATCTCCTCCAGCAATGAATTCTCTAATATTTTATTTTCACCCTTACTACAAACCATGCCTTTCCAAAGTCTAAATTGAATTAAGAAAAGTCATTGTACAAAATACAGTCACGCTGTTGGAGGCGTGAGTGCACAATATTCCTCACGATATAAACTGTATCTTCTCCAGAATCATCCTAGCAAAAATATGAGAGAGCCCCGCTTCTCTGAGGATCGTAATATTGGCTATATGGATATTAAATAACCCGACGGCGTGTTTCACTCGACTTGACCAAGTGACACATCTTATGTGCTTACACAATTATACGAATGTATCGGTACACTTATTTTTCGGCGAAACAATTTTGAAACAAGCCGCACCATCTACATTTTGAAAGAGTGTTAACCATTACTAACTAACACAAATACGACACTATTCAAACTAACATACAAGTTTACAAACTGGCCGAAGAATAATATATAGGGTGATTCACGGAACCCGTGATTGCGCATTTGCAGCGTAATATATTAAACAATAACAATTTGTAGAAACGCATACATAATTTTATCTATATCAAGATTTATTAGATCTGTAGTTAAACATGCACATTCGGAAAGTCACGTAGATATACAGTAAAATCTCTCTTCTGGATTATTTATCCGGTTAAGAGAGATGTCCGGGTTAGAGTTTAGAGTGGGGAAGGGGGGGGGGGGGGGAAGTTCGAGTAATTCGAACTCTAAATCACGAATTGTTTGCATGGCAACATGCGATTTGTGTGCAAGGACATGGTCCTACAAAAACAAAACACCTTTAGACAACTTTCCGCGTCTTCCCTTCTTAACTTCTTGTCGTGGAGTGGCCAGTAACATCGAATATTAATTTCCAATTCTACCCTTATCCAGAAAATTAATCGTGATTACTCCATGGCATTCCCAAAAAACTGAAGCAGGAACTCCAACAGATTTTTGAACACGAAACTTCTTGGGGGAATCAGAGTGTCTCCATTCCATCGATTGTTGTTTTATTTCGGGGTCGTAGAAATGTTCCCCGTTTTTCATCCACAGTAGCAATACGGCTTACGAAATCTGCATCTTTTCCAAACCAAGCACAAATCGAAGGCGATGCTTCAACCTTTGCGCGCTTCTAGTCAACATTCAGACATTTGGAGACCATTTTGCAGAAATATTTCTCATGTTCAAATCAATGTGAACTATACACAGAAACTAGCCTTTCCAATCGGTGTTCATCTTCAATGGAAAATTTACCCCTTTTGAAGCTCACAATTAAATTTTTAATAATTGCATACCAAAGACATCAAGGGTATTAAGCATATCTTCATAAATCTGCTTACCTCTTAATCCCATCACATGTACTTAATGATGGCTGGATATACCAATTTTTCGATTTTCACAATTTCGGTCGATATCGTTTTCTTAAAATTTTATTGCGCAACTTTGGTGTGACTTTTTGACTTGAAACTTAACATTGACACTTCTAATATTATTTTTCGTTGCTATGGTATCACAATAGTTTTTTTTTTTATCCACGGAACCGGTCTAGGCTGCCAATACAACCTCGTATTTTCAAATGCTCCTCTTTCTTTATTGATAACTTAAAAAGTACCGATACAGCATCCTATTAGTATAATGTGTACAATGATACAGCTAATAAAGAAACACATTTTTCCTTAATAATAAATTAATAATAATAATAATAATAATAATAATAATAATAATAATAATTTATTGTCCAACGGCAAAACCTTTTACAGGACAAACTAAAGTACATACATACATAAAAGTATAAACTAAAAAATAATACACAAAAGATAAGAAAAAAAGAGAACTAAATTTGTTTATCTATAGTATCAAAGAATATATCATCAAAGAAAAGATCAGCATTGCGGCACATGGTAACTAAAGGTGACATTCGTAATAAGTTGGTTCGAGGGAAAGGTAATGAAAAGGTAGATGAGGAGCGAGAGGATAAACGAGGTACAAGAAAATCAATAGAGGAAAGTAAATCAGGAGAGTCAATACAGCCACGAACAATCTTCAAGACGAATCTTGCTCCAGCAACATCCCGACGGTGTTCCAACGATCGCACACTATGCCTTTCCAACAGGGATTCGTAGTCAATACCTCTAGCAGGATACTGGCTATCCAGTTTGAAGGATAGATACTTTAAGAAACGACGTTGGACTTTTTCAATACTCAGTTGCAGGTGCATATAATGCGGAGACCAAACCATAGATGCGTATTCTAATTTACTCACAACAAAGCTAAAGTATAAAGTTTTAAGAAGGGACACATCATTGAAAAACTTGCATGAGCGTAAGACAAAACCTAAAGATTTTGAAGCAGCAACGCACAACTCAGCAATATGTTCAGCAAAGCTTAATCGGGGAATCAAATAAAACCCCCAGATCTCTAACCGTGTCCGCTTTCGTGAGATAAGTATCACGTATTGAGTACATCGAGTTGATGTAATTAATTTTCCTCGTGTAGGTCACAAATAAACATTTACTGACATTCAATTTTAATTTATGTGAGAAGCACCAGCTGAAAATATGATCTAAATTATGTTGGAGGTGAGCCACATCATTTAGAGTTCTAATGGGAGCATAATTTTTTACGTCGTCTGCATAAGCAAGTACTGAACAGGACAAAGACATCAATAAATCGTTTATGAACAGTACAAATAAAAGAGGACCCAAATGCGATCCCTGTGGAACTCCAGAAGAGGGAATGAAATCAAATGATTTATAACCATTGTAAAAAACGTAGTGAACTCTGTTAGATAAGTAAGAATATAAAAGTTGGAAAAGAGAAGAACTTAATCCAAAGAATGACAGCTTGTCAAGCAAAATTCCGTGATCAATTACATCAAAGACTCTGCTAAGATCAGTGTAGATGACATCAACCTGACCTTGAAGATCAAGTTGTTCACTTAGATATTGGCATTTAGAGACAAGGTTAGTGACTGTTGATCTTCCTTTAATGAACCCATGTTGTTGCGGTGAAATATATTGGAGTGTATTGTAATACAAACAAGAATAAATAACATGCTCAAATACCTTGGCAAAATTCGACAAGATAGAAATTGGTCTATAGTTACTAATGCGAGTTTTGTCATCTTTCTTGAAAACAGGACTAATTCTAGCACGTTTCCATCGCGTAGGAAAGGTGGAAGTACCAATTGCCAAATTAATGATATGCGCCAAGGGTTTCGCAAGCACGTAACGAGCATCATAAAGGAGAAAACTAGGTATTTGATCATCCCCAGCGATATACTTCTGTGGAAACTTTGACATAATACTGATTAATTCTTCTTCAGTAGTTGGTAACAAAGTGAAAGGAGTACAGTTGGAATGAGTGATTTTAGGTGAGAAGTCATTACTATCAATGTGTATTGAGGAAAATTTGGAGGCGAATGCATCAACTATCTCCTGAGGTGTATCAATACGTGCATCATCATCAAATAAAACTTTAGGTATGCGTGTGGTGCCATTCCTGCTGTGAATGAACTGAAAGATCTCTTTCGGGTTAGCTCTGATTGAAGTTTGAGCTTTCGCGAGGTAAGCTGAATAGGCAGCAGCGATATCACTCTTGCATATAGACCTGAGTCTGCTGAACTGTTGGTAAAAGTAAGAGTTCTTAGTAGTTCTCCATTTGTGTCGATAATAATTCTTTAGTTTAAGGTTGGAAATAATGGCTTTAGAGAAACCACGCAGGATAACAAGGGCCAGTATATGCATGTTTTAGTGGTATAGAGGTATCAAGAACTTGGTAAAAATACGCATAGAACTCACCAAGAGCAGAATTGATATCACTGTGTTTCTCAAGAAATGACCAATCAGTATTAAAAAGATCAGAATATAATTTGATTAAATTACCTCTACGAAAATCATACCGACTATTATCATTGGCGGGAAACGTAGATTGATCACCACCTGATAAAGGAAATGTAAGAAAAATAGATAGCGCAGGATGATAAGGATCAAGAGGAACAAATGGTAAGTTATCAGGAGAAACCACAGGAACTTAATAAACCATAATTGCTGTTATTTTCTCCGTTGCTGCGTCCATACAACGGCCGAGCATTCGTCTAGGAATGCATTCGAGCGAGCAATAAATAGGTAACATGTTAAGCAGACGACGACGGAGGTCGCACTTTCACGCACACGTGCCCAATTCTACGTGGTTTGCCCGTACGAGTTGGCAACTTTAGCTTCCCAGCCGAGTGACTCAATTTATACGGGGTACCTTATCATCAAGTCTACACTCTCAGAGAAAAGAAGGAATTATTAACACTTATTTTGGATGCAGTTAGGCCAGGCATATCGCCAAGTATTTCTTCATTGTATAATTATATTATGAATTAAGTACAGTTTTTGTTTTCAAGGTTTGAAGATAACTATTTACGCAATCATTTACGCAATAGAAGCGTGTTAATCACGGGACACGAAAAGTTTATAATTAAGTCCGATAAATGCCTAAACACTTGCATAGATAGTTTTTCTACACTCACCATTCTCGAAGATAATAAATAGCGAAATTAGAACATCATAGGCCTCAGAAGGGAGGAAGCTTGTTCTTTACCACAGTATCTTTAAGTCATTTTTTGTGAAATTGAGAAACGAACAAAAATGTTTACCAAATATCCAGAAACTTATTAAAAGAGCTGATAGAAGAAGTGAGCATTTCACACACGCACATTAATTTTTTAACAAATGTTTGGAAGTATGTTTCTTTAAGCAATGAAAATAGATAAAATTGTAAAAGTACGCATTGGAACAACTGTACATCTGATCTGGCAGATATTACGTGTGAAGTGCCCCCGGTGTCCATCTTCGATCCTATTTATTACATACACTGAAAAAACAATTTGTTCAGGACAATAAAATATTTTCAATAAAATTTTATCACGAAAAATTAGTCAATCCAACAAGATATATCGTCATTTCAAATAAATAAAGGGTTAATGGAATAAATAATTTGGGCCAATAAACCAAATATTTGTTTACCCGTATTTAACTCAATATTTAGTTAGCTTAAGCAAAATGTGGTATCATCAAACAAATCGGTTTTTCAGTATATGTATATCTTTTATCATGGCAGTAATATTATAAATCATATTTCAACCTTTTATGCTATGGATATTTTATCCATTATCATACTAGGTATAGACTAAGATTAAATATTTATTACGCTATTTTGGCCTTATTAACTGTACGCCTTATACGACACACTGTATTGCTTGGGGATCTCTACAATAATACATTATATACAATCTGTTTGATTTTAGCCGTCACACCAGATATCGCGGCTGTTGTTAGAGATACCACAAAATGTTAAATAAGAAAGATTGTTCTACATCTAATTCTCTAATATATGCCTCAGAATAAAAAACAATTGAATATCAAAGGTGTCAGATATAGCAAATACGTACATACAAAATTTTAAATAGAATGCACACAATTTTATTACGTATTTTAAAACTCTAAAAAAATCTCTTTTCAATGACACATCATGTGTTATAGATATCTAATAATTTAAAAAACATAAATTGAAAAGTTTGTTACAAATGCACGCTTAGACGAAGTGAACACATCGAAAGATAGGCGGTGAAAACAATTACTACAGCTTTAGTGTCAAACTTAGCTGAGATAATTCATACGTACTATTATTTTCATCAAAACTAGCACGGAATCTGTGAACACTATTGTAATTATGAAAAAATTGATATGTTAATTTCCCGAGTGCAAATTCCAACACAGGTTTTCGATTAATGTATGGTTTGGCGTATTAGGCCGAGCTATAGCAGGTCTCTATTTTTACCAAGGATCGCTTAATGCGGAACAATATGCCGATTTTCTTCTGACAGAATTCGAAGATTATCTGGAGATACGTCGCGTCATGTGGTTCCAACAGGACAACAGCACCTCCCCACAATACTCGTAATGTCAAGAATATTATAAATATTTTCAATGAAAAGTTTGTTAAAAAATGTATGAAAATAGTGCTCCCATTAACTGGCCAGTTATATCGCCAGATCTCTATTTTAGATTTGGTTGTGTGGGGTTTTCTCAAGCAGAAAGTTTATATTACTTGTCCACAAGACCTAGACGATCTTAAATATGAATTTATTGTTATTCTGTTTATGTTGTTATGTTATACATACTTACGTGGAATAACATATGTTGTCAAGAAAGTATTAAAGATCATTGTTCAACTGCAAACTGACAAAAAAAAATCATTTGTTTCACCGCCTATTTTTTCGATTAGAGCTTAATTCATTGCATTTGTAACAAACTTCACAATTTATGTTTTTAAATGATTGGATAGCTATGATATCTTTGAAAAGAGAATCTTTTTGAGTTTTAAAATATGTAGTAAAATTGGGTACATTCCATTTAAAATTTTGTATGTATTTTCTATATCTGACAACTTTGATGCTCAATTGTTTTTTATTCTAAGGCATATAATAGGGAAGTAGATGTACAACAACATTTCTTCTCTAATATTTAGCATATCACTAACAACAATCGAGGTATCTGCTGTGACACTGTTTCTCTGATGAAACTGAAAATATACAGCGAAAGCTTAGAATTTATATAGAAAAGGAATCGTTTTTTCATCAATCCTTGGCTGCTTTTCCATTATACATACATCTTTTACCTGTATCTGTTTCCCAACACTGTACAGCCATTATATATCGGATTCTTTTTTCTATTACACATACAATTTCCCTATGTGTAAAGCTGAAAAACAAATTGTTAATCCATTGGTAACTGGCGAGTAGACAACCAGATATACACCACAAATTAGTTATTATTTGTTTTAAGGATTGATTTGACGTATGACATATTCTGAAATTTTGCCATTATTTAGTATTTTTTATTACTTATTTCATTATTAATTAAGTTATCTGAAACCCGTAATAAACCTTATTAGTTGAATAACTAAAATAATAGCTTTTCAGTTACTAAAAGAATATGTAGGTATTAAACCAGTTTATTCTCCTAATGTAATTGAATGGTTGAAGCAGGCAACAAGCTCTCAAAATATAAGAATGTTGTTGATACAACCGAAAAACTATGTTATGTTTACAAGTTTGAAATTATTTATGAACGAGAAGTATGCACATAGAACTTCTGAAGAGTTTGTGGAAGAATTTTTAGTCAACCTAGTTGAAATAGGTAATTGTGAAAAACAATATACTAAGAGAGTTTCGTATAAACCATTGGAACAGTTACGATGATGAGGAATTTGTTAAGGAATTTAGATTATCAAAGCAGTGTTCAGTGGTTACTAAAAAGTATTGAAAATGCATTGCAGAACAGAAAAGTTACTAGTAAAACTGTCAATTTTAATACATAGATTGCTTCCAAGATCTCTTCTTTCAGAAACCATGCGCTATCTACACTAGAGCAATTATTAATAGCACTTGGGTTATTCTAGCGAAAGTTTTTTTATAGCAATTGAATATTTTGGTGGAGTGCAGAAATCAGCAGCTTGCAAAACTATTCACCTTGTTACAGGTGTCATTGATTTGCATCGTGATGTTATAGAGTCAATTTATAGAGACAGATTTCTCATGTGTAGGTACAGTAGGCTGCACATATATTAGACTGTTGAAGCTATGATGCAGGCAACTGCTCTGAAGGTTTAATACTACGATAGCCCGGAGCTACACATGAGATTTTAAGGGAACTCCATGAATAATTTATTACTTTTTGGCAAAATTAATCAGACGCGTTATACAACGAAGTACTAATTCTTACTAAGAATATTATTGAATGTACTTTATGAATTTGGAAAAGCTTCTTTCCAGTACTTTCTATTGTGATGAGCTGTCGCATACCGCTAGCGCTAATAATTAATCTTGAAGCTGTAATATTGCATAATAATGCCTACAACAATCGAGGTAATTTACCAGACAATGATCAAATAGATAACAAATGTGCTCAAAACGATTCTACAAACAGTGCTGTAATTTGCTAGTGTGGATGTTGATGCTGTTGATTGTTTTTAATGTTTATTAAGTAATAATGTGTAATTTTATTTTTATTTATTTTTTTTTTAAATTATAATAAATTGTAAATTGAAAAATTATGATATTCTTTAGTACCCCGAAAGCTAAACTGCAATAACTCCTATTTTATAAGATTGCAATTAACAAATTATAGAAACAATGAATTTAAAGTAGCAGGATAATTTTAATAGTAATAAATTCATATAAGAACTAGTGATGAGGCAATCGGATCCAAAAAGCATTCTATAAGCTTAAACGGATATGTGGTCACTTAATACACACGCATACGGTATTGTAGTGGAACTAGAATTAATAATCATTGGTTTAATATGATTTAAGTAAATTTTAGTTGTGGTGCATTTGTATAATAAATACAAGTATTTTTTTGTTTAGTTACGAAATACATAATAAAATAATCGAAGTATACATATTACTGTATGCTAACAAAATTTTCTGTTTAGTCTGTTAAAGAAAGTAACTACTAACAAATATTTTTCCTTATCGACTAAAAAGAATCGGTGTTTGTATGAACCGATATTTGAATCGTTTAGCAAAAGAATTAGAATCGTTAAGAAAAAGTTCCGATTTTTCTTAGCGTAGTGACTACATATCCGTTTACGCTTATTGAATGCTCTTTGGATCCGATTGCCCCATCACTAATAAGAACATGATAGGCAGTAGTTAATACTGCTCAGCATGTGAAGGACAGGCCTTCCCTGTTTACTTCTATATACTGCAATTTATTCACAATTCTTTTTTAGTAGCCACTGAATACTTCTTTGATAATCTAAATCTCTTGACAAATTTGACTAAAACTTTATCCACGACCTCTTCAGTAGTCCTCCAACATGTGCTTACTTTATTTCTGAATGAAGAGATCGTTGTAAGCAATCTATTAAAATTAACAGTTTTACTAGTAACCTTTCTGTTGTTTACTGCAATGTATTATCAGTTATTTTATGTAACTACTAAATACTACTTTGATAATCTAAATTCCTTAAAAAAAACGTTATCATCGTAATTGTCCCAATGGTCTATACGAAACCCTCTAATAGTATATTGTTTGTCACGATTAACTATTTCAACTAGATTGACTAAAACTTCTTCCACGAACTCTTCAGAAGTCCTCCAATATGTGCATACTTCCCCTTCATAAATAATTTCAAACTTGTAAACATAACATAGTTTTTCGGTTGTATCGACAACATTCGTATATTTTCCATATCCTATTAAGCTTCTACTAGTCACTGTGCTAGAGCTTGTTGGCTGCTTCAATCTTTCAATTACATTTTATGAGAATAAACTGGCTTAATACCCACATATTTTTTTTAGTTATTGGAAAGACAATTATTTTAGTTATTCAACTAATAAAGTTTATTATGGGTTTGAAATACGTTAATTAATAATGAAATAAATAATAAAAAATGTCATACGTCAAATCAATCAGAACAAGATGGTTTATGGTATATCTGGTTGCTTATTCGCCAGTTACCAATGCATTGAGAATTTGTTTTTTAACTTTACATATAGGGAAATTGTATGTGTAATAGAAAAAAAAGAACCCGGTATATTATTCGAAAACTTTATGTAAATTATCTGGAAATCAAGTTTATAACGTTTATCTTTATTTACAGAGAGCAGACTTGGCAGTTGCTTCCATGACAATTAACTACGCAAGAGAGAGCGTCATCGATTTCACAAAACCGTTCATGAATTTAGGTATTGGAATACTGTTTAAGGTAATTTATATTATTATATTAGGTAAACACGTTATCTTAAATATAAATATCACTTTTACATTTACCGTTCCCACTTGATGGTAGCATTACATCCGACAACAAAATTCTGGAAATATTTTGAAGAACTTTTTTTATAACAGAAACTCTGCTTATTCCCAAAAATCTGAAACTGGCGGTGTATACCTCAGCGTTGGCGGTGTATGATAATCCTATTAAGTGTTTTATAGTACCTATACTAAGGATTACTACTCCACATTTACATAATTGATTAGCCAAGTGTGAAAACATTAAAATGGAAATGAGCGACGTATAAGCGAACAAAGTTTCGAGCTGTACATCTTAACGCTTATTAGAAATTCACTTCGGCAATACCACTTAATATCATTCATAACGTATTTATAAACTCTCTTAGCTGCTGATTACTTCTTCACGCTTCACTAATCGAATTGCATAAATAACATGAAAACTGCAAATACTAGTAGCAGATAATATAGGTATTCAATTTAAAATAATTTTAGAATTAGAATTACCTAACAAGCACTTGTCTATTAAATACAAAAACGAAAATGTCTCCAGCACTACGCAATATATTCAAACTAGCAACATACAAGATAGGAGAAGTGAATCCCGTTTTACAACGATAAGACGTCAAGTATCCCTGTGGTTCATTATCCCTATCTTGCCAATTGATAATTCAAACGCATCTCATTACAAAAATATTTTGAAGCGTCTCTGAAATGCAAGAAAAAAATGTTCGCAAAAAAAACACAAAAATGGTCATCCAATGCAGTTCTGGACTCTAGACTCTAAACACTTGATAAAGGAAACATTAAATGGAGTATAAAGAATCTTCTTTCGGTATTAAGATGTTCTGAAACATAAAATTAATATAAGAAAGTGATGATAGTTATATACATATAAAATAATTGCCGGGATTCTTTTTTTCGAGTTATATATGATCATTGATAAATTGATGAAGGCATTATTTTTCTCATCACTTTTGAACTCTTATAGCCAACTACCTACGCGCTCTATAAGATCCAGGAAGCCTATTGGCTTAGAAATTGACTCTGTTGTCGTTTGTTGGGTCCCACCGAAATGTTTATTTTACATTCTTATCTACGCGTTGAATCTACAAACAGAATGAAAACTTTTATAAATAGGACATTGTGAAATAAATTGTATTTAAGATTTGTGAATGCACACATGTTTAATTTATTGGTAAAATACGTTTATTTATCTAACAATAATAATTATGAAATGTAAAAATACAGTCGCTGGTTGTAGAAGAAAGTCGTATATAAACTTAATAAGTGGAAGAATAAATCAATGAGAATTTAAAATGGAAAATCTCATTATTAACGTGAAGATATTTGCTAAATTGTCGATGTGAAACTACAATATGTATCTATAAAGGATAGCAATAATTAATAACCCTAATTAAACGACTTACGACTTTCTTCGTATAATACATTAGGTTTGACCAGTAGCACTGATGATCCTTGGTAAGGTAAAACATATGTATGCTAATATCAATCTAGCGTTACAAACGTTTTTAATTAATGTGACCTAATTTTTCTAATTATTGATATTATTGTTGTTCCCCAATTTACAATAGGAAATATTCAGTGTGCTGTTATGAATATACCTACATGCAAAAACTGTTTTATGTGGTTATTAATTTCATCCAAAGTATCAATTTGTGGGACAAAAATCAACGACGTGCATTAAAATAATGTAAAATAGACAGAGCGTAATTCTATATTTTCCAATTACCTTTTCGACTATCATACGGATCTAATGACATACATAAACGACCATGCGTCATTGCAACGTCAAATTAATCATTTTTGTACTTTTATTGGGAAATAAAATTGTCAAGGAATGTGATACGTATGTAACGAGATGCTTCGACTGTGAAGCTCACAGGACTGGATTGTGCTTTTACCCCGAAATAAATCAAACGAGCATAGCTTCCTGCAGTCGGCCTTACTGTTATCTTCAAAAATCGATTTTTGAAGATGCAACATACATAAAAAGGGGTTGCGCTAGAACTGAAGATTTTTGCAACATGAAAAGAAGGCACAAAGGACGAATCATATTTTGTGAAGTATGTTACACAGCTTTATGTAATTTTGCTAATATCAATAGTATGGATTCGTATATACCAGTTACTTTTATAGTCTTGACAAATAAATACCTAGTGTAAAAATATGAGATTCTTACGAACAAGTCAATGAAGATACAAAGAACTAGAAAAGCATTCTCCACATAATTCTGTTGAGTTAAATAGTATTCAGTGCTAGTATTAGTGAAAGATTAATCGACCCACCCACTGTGACTACTAAGGTCTATTGTAGAGCGGATGCAAAGAACTTAGAGTAATAGAAATAACATCAGATAGCAGTCGCTATATGTGGACGTGAAGCAGCTCCATTTTGTAAAGAATTCCACCTTACTCAGGGTGCATCGTTTCGCTCGGTTTTGCTACACGATTAAATGATTTTGCACCGATGACCTAACATGCATTTGGGTATTTTCGTATGTAAGAGGATTCATTTTACTTTTAATTACTACAACTACATACAATGAGTAAATTCCATAGTATAAAGAAAAAATTACCATTAATAGCATCCGTGTAGCTCTCCAGTGTTGTGTGAAACAAATTTGGCTTTTTTATTTATTAATGCTTTCGTACAAGTAGCAATAGAGAATAAAATATAAATAAAATAAAACAAATTTCCATCAAAGGAAAAGGAAATTTTGCAGCATTTAATGAAAAAAAAAAAGCTAAATGTGGTCTAAATGGGTAAGGTATTATATAAACTACTATAAATCTGTTTGTAAAAAACGGGAAATGTGAGTGCAGGAATATAAATTTTAAAAATATTATTTATCTCACACTGCATGCTTTTACCAGTGTCTTGCACTTATTTATCACAATAAATCATTAACGCTTTAAATAAACGTGAACTTGCGTGAAACAACAACAAATTGACAGTTTTTTTTTGGCCAAAATAGTTGTGACGTCTTAGAACATAATTTGAAATTTAACTTTTTTGACTTGGTTTTCGTCGTTTTCATCATTGGTTCGTCATACTATAACACAAAAATAAAGTACAGTAACTCGTTTTTTGTATAACCTGTTGGAGGATCAGACCCTATTATTAAAGAAGTAACTGTTATTGTATTTATTAAATAAAATATATTATGAAATGCTGCCCTACACACAGAGAATATGTTGTCGGATTTATTTATGCGTAGTCCTGAAAACTCTGAATTTTTTATTACAATTTCTTTTGTAATTGATGTTACCTTTGTTCTTTACGTCATTTTGCCTTTCAACGCGAAACGCACGAGTACGCCCGAAAATTTCGTTTTCAGAATTTACCACATATGGTTTTTTAACAGAATTCTTCGTTATTGTTGTATAAACTAGGTTTCCACAATCATTTTGGCTCGTCAGCAAAAAGTTGTTGCTTTCACTTCATTGATTAGACCTCTCCATTATTTACTTTAGGTCGTGTTTTGCACAGCAATACAGTAAACTGCTAAAATACGAACAATAGACTATTTTAAAGATAAAAAAAGACATTCTTAAAAAAACAAATTCAATATTTGATAAGAATTACATTAATATTTCCTTCAACTTTCCAAAGCTGCATACGCATATGAACAAATGCATTCGCATCGCCGCAGGCATTGGCCAGATGTTCCGTCAATGCAATTTAGTGGAATTTAGGCTTGAAATAATAAAAAGTAATTTATATTGCAAGACACTTCAAGTTCAATACAGTCTTCTTTTAATTGCTTATAATAAAATTATTATTGTAATATTAGAATTTCATTACTCATATTGACATCGTCAAGTGGACACGTTTTGCGATATAAATCAGTTTTAATTACCTCAAACCGAAACTTCAGTAAATTATTAAATAATTACACATTTATGGCTACAAAATCAAAGTATCAAGTATTCTTTTTATTCACATATCATATTTTTCTTTAAAAATTATAGAAAATAATATCTCCACCTTACTTCATAACATTAGGTTGTTTCTTTATACATTTTTGTAAGAGTAACTATGTAAAGATAATATTTAACAGATAATTGTATCTGCCTAAGCTGATCTCTAGTGTTTACAAGACAATATCAATTATAAATTAAATTGTGGCACAAAATTAACTACTTGTTAGGATCTATAAGTGACTAAATTAGGTACGATACTGTTTAGATTTCTTTTTTATTACAAGCGTTGTATTATATTTTTTACTAAATATAACAAAAATCTATCGATTTGTATATTTAGTAAAATACGAACTGATAAAATATATTACCTATTAGAATGACAATAATAATGTTAAAATTATTTCAGAATACATTCTTAGAAAAAAAAAAATACTCAAATAAGGTGAATATGTATTTTTGTGAGCAATATATTCTCGGGCATTTTATTTTATGTGCTATTTTCTTAACATCAAAGGCACGCGCCGCTGTCTAGGCAACACGTATTTATTATACTGCGCTCGTACAGTTCATAGATGGTATATACCTTTCTGTCTTGATTAATATCCCTCTCTAAATCTGATGCAAGACTTTTGTCGTATCTAGTACATACATAGGTACTACTACCTGTCTAACGTTTTGTGCAAATTGAATAGTATTATGTCCGGTAACATAAACAATAGTTACCAATTTGTCAAAGTTAATCAATGGATAACAGCAAAAATCAGTAACATAAAGGTTTGTTAGGAGATAATCATTTGTTAAATCAGTTGTTAACTTAACTACCGCTATTCCGGTAGTTACACATTTGTTAAGATTTACCAAAGTACGAAATGTGCCGAATGTCCAACGAAAGTTGTCGTGCATGATTGCATCAATAGATGGCGGAACATGTGAACTTAGACGGAAAATCTATTTGACATTTTGACATAATTTTTATTTTTGTTTCAATTTGATCACTGTTCAATTAATTTGGAATAAGATAGCAGCAGTAAGTTTAAAATATATACGTTTAGTGATTATTACATTACATTTTTATAGTTATGGAGGCTATGTAGGTGTAATTTCAACATTTGATTTCTGACAGTATTATCACTAAATTAGAAACTATGCATCATAATGAGTAGGAAAATGCAGGATGCCGTGAGAAGAGCCAGAAATTTTACGGTACAAGAGAAACACACATTGTCAGCGATCATTGAAAATTATAAAAGAGTAGTTGAAAATAAAAAAAAAACGGATGGAGTATCTATTAAAACAAAAAAAAACGAGTTATGAGCAGAAATTACATCTGAATTTAATTGTCATAGTACTACTGGGTTAAGGATGAATTTACATTATACAACTTTATGAAAAAAAACAATCAACATGATCAAATCATTGTTTTATTTGCCTTTTTTTTTCTTATATTTTCATGATTCTTCTCTGAATAGTCGTGGTCTATGACGTCTACCATATATGTTGTCTAGTATATCGAATAGGAGGACGATGATTAATCATTCCATATATCCGTTTTGGTTATAATCGTTATAACAAACTTGACATAAGCCAGCAACAAAACCTCAATTACTGAATTTCTAGGTGAAAACGTCAAAGTTTCAAGTTGGCTCTCCATCGGAACCAAAATGAACTATCAATTTTAGTAAATTTACAGTTACCTAGTTTACAACAGCCATTAATCAGTTGTTAACTAATTACTCGACGTTTAACAAATGGTTAAGTTTATGTTACTCAACTTTTACTTAACAATTTGTTAGTGCTAACAAATGATTAACTAATCACTTGGTTACACACGCTTTATGTTATCGGGCATTATTGTTTCGGTATGACGTAATTAGAATCCGTCTTATTTAATAAAATTTATGTTTATTTGTAAATTTACACATTTTACTATCATTATTCCCAATTTTTAATATTTTTAATACCACGAAACGGTGAAGAACTGCAACCTTTAACGTTTGCAAATGTAGTCGCAACTTTTCTACATTTATAATTCTATAAACAACGAAAGTGTACAGAATAGCCATATCAGTTACAGATATTTACAGCTCTTGCAGAAACTCTTATAGACGCTATAGATTTGCACAGAATCGCACCATTAATCACTCAACACCCGCAACATTAAATGTTACTACCTTCCCTGCTGTCTGTCAATCAGTGAGGTTAGAATGTTCTCTGAGAGGTTATTCATCACCTGAGATCCTAGCACACGGTTCTGTGCTAGAAGCTCTACCGTTGCCTTTCCCAAGTTCGCAAATGCACCATTCGTTCGCTTTAACGAGCATAATGTTCAAACCGGATCTCCAAAGACTACTTTATGGATACTTACTGTGTTAGGCATATCGACAATCTTTAGCAGAACTTCCTCAATGACTTTCTACTGGAGCTTCTAATTTCCCTATCCGCATAATTAATTTTGATATGTTGAAAAAATATATCTATTGTTTTAAATGAATACGCGATCTTGATCTCGAAATGTGTGTTAAATTTTTAATAGGTAAATAGATAGAACGTAATAGAAGCTAAATGAAATTAGTTTCTTAAATTTATATCAACTTTATATACCGTTTGAATTCACATTCATCAACTGTATACAATTAACCCTAATTTCAATTTTGAACGACGTGTACTCCACCAAATATTTCCGCAATATTTTTACATCCCTTATAAATGAACACCACTTTATAATAGTCGTTTGTGAAGGATCGACAAACATTTGCAAATTACACGTACACATGTACATACGTATAGTATGTAGATGGGTATGTATGTGTGACAGTAATTTTGCCGCCAACATATTTCAGATACGAACTACAATACACTAATGAAATACATATTCATTAATGTCAAGCGCAATGCAGCGTGTGTATTCCACGGCTTTTGTTAATACGTGGAGACAAAATTTTAGTGCATATAAAATATGCTATATTCCAAGTTTTAATTTGCTGCGGTTTCGTTATGCGGCACACTCTGATGGTGGTACTGGAATTTGACAAAACGCGAACAAACATATCATACACATTATCTTGTAGATATAAACGTCCTTGTATTAAAAAATACGAATACCCTGTAAACATTTCTTCAAAGTATAGTACTGTTACTGAATACCCTGAATATCCCTTTTTTTCTTTAACAGGCTTATAAAAACGTGCGTTTAATTTCATTAAAGCGCATATAATTGTAATCGCGAGATATGCATAGTGGTTTTAGGTTGCTTATTTCAGGCGAAGCAGAACTCATTTAGAATGAAATAATTGGACTACCTGCAATGAACAAAAAGTTCTCTTCAGTTTCTCATTAAATCAAGCAATTTAAGAAATTAAATTTGTAGATGATACCAACATACATAATTCTCTATAGTATCAAATTAAAAAACGACATTTTAAATGCTTGCTACAAACAGTACCATACAAAAACAGCGTCTTAAAGCGTACCTAAAGCACTTATTCCTATTACCTATACCTTGTCTCAAAATTAAGAAAATTTAAATTAGTTTCTCCAAAAAGAAGTCTTTTGATTGGCTTTTACATAATCTTGATTACACATAAAAAGAAAATATTCCGAAAATTGACGTCATCATGTAATTATATATTGTAACTGTCAATGCGACCTGTATTTCAAAAACTTCATTATTCATATCATATATTGCTTATTTTCGCGGTATATAAATACAGATAAAAAATATTTGTTGGGCCTTCGCCCAGAAACACTCATTCAAAGCCGGCAAAAATGTCACCTAAAGGTTGGCACACTACTCACGCTACCATAGTATATACATCGAAGTAGCAGCTTCACATCGCATCGTCGGAAACATGAATTTCAAACGTATCCCACAAGGAAACTTCGCAGCGTCGCATAGGTGGGTGAAATTGTAACTAAAACTATTTGAATTTGTTTACAAAGAAAAATCTAACCTACAAAGCCATTCCATTCTGTCATTCTGATCTTAGCGACGATTTTCTGTCAATTGTCAATCCGTTCCAGTATATAAGTTATTTTCGTACCCACTTTGCAATTATTAGTTGCAAGCAAAGCCGCCGAAGGTCATCGTGTAATTCCTTAAATTGATAGACAAAAGATCAAACGAGCCGGCACTAAGTGAAACTACTACTTTGGTTTATAGTTTATACTGTGACACTACATTCGACATATGTATGTGTGTTATAGACTGTCATTAAACTACTATGCAAACTTACTAACATCAACTGGTGTCTCTATTGGACTTATTTTCATAAATAAGCATGAAACTACAAATAACATTACAGAAAAAAAAACTTATACTCGAAAACGTCAAAATACTAAGGTGTGGCAACCTGTACTGTAAACTCCCTCGAGTTAAAATTTCTTTTCTACTTTCAATCAAAAATTAAGATTTTGTCGCCTCAAAAAATGATGTGTGTTACACGGCCAGAAACTCTTTTGCCAGTGTTCCACTTGTACTCTCGCAAAACTGTAGTTTCTTATATAGTGATAAAAATAACTAGTTAAAGCTACTGGCTTATAACGAGTGACAAAAAAACAGGTTGGTACAACCAATTTTTAACACTTTTCTCGGTACAGGTAAATTGCCTCCCGAGATAAAGAGCAACTATGTATTAATAATCGTTAAATTGCCGCCCACAATTTTTAGCTACCTGATATACATGTGTAAATTGGTCCCGGTTGATAAATAATAAAACAGCAATTGTTGAAGCTTACGATTACAAAGGCCTGGGAGGCAGTTAGTTACCTATTTATGAGACTAATTAATCCGATCCTTTCTCCTACTACCTGTGGGGAGGCAATTTACCAACACCCCTTTTCTCGTCAAGAAAATGTTGCTGCGTGGGAGATTTATCTCTGGACGAGCAAAATAATATTTTGAATACGTTTAAGATGGTTTGGAGTCACCTGATAACCCCATGGCAGCAAATATGATTTGCATTTGAATCCTTGCAATACTTGTTGGGTATTTTTTTTTTATAAACATATGGGAAATGTATAGAAGGTGATGGAGCAATAGACACAGAAAGTGTTTTTTGCCAAATAACGACAAACATTAATTATTAACATGAGCACCACGTCACACATAAATGTAGTTTACTTTTTAAAGTAAAAATATCAGATAACTGGCATTCATCAAAACCATATGTCAAAAACTTGTCAGTTGTTAAAATTTAAATTTGCCATTATTTTATATCTTTTTTGTTTAGGAGTATCTCAGGTTAATAAAATTTTGCGGTGTAAGCCGGTTTACTACCGCTACTCTTCATTTTGAAACAAGGTATAAAATAAAATACTTAGATCACTGTCTAGAATTGTAGATCCACAAAGCTCTGGATATATGCAAAGAATGTGTGATCGGTGGCGATCATTTTGTAAATAAAACTTAAATAATGGAGCTATATACAGATGAAAAACCAATTGGTCAATACTAGTGCAACATATATGAACGATATTTACATGTTTAAAGGATTGGAAAAATATTTTTTTATTGCATTAGTAAATAGTTCCTCACTGAAATGTCGCCTAGGGGTGGATATTTTGAAAAGTTAATTTAATAATAACAGATACCAGAATGCGCTTGTACACAGTACTTAATTCACTTTCGTTAGATAGCCAAAGCATAAACAGTTAATGGCATAACTTTTATATACAGTGACCGGGATAAATATTGCAACATACGGGAATTTTTTTTTATTATTAAAATATACTAAAACTTTTTGGGGAATCGGTTGTGCATGTCTAGAAACTCTAAAATTTATTTTGACACACGTCACGTGACCACTAGTATGGTGGTAAATTTAAAAAATATGCCGTGAATCTGCAAAAAGTGAGGGTAGATGACATGATATCTAAAAAAGTTATTTGAAAAAGTTGCTTAGAATTTGATTTTGAGGCTGTACGTAATTTTTGTAAACATATTTTTAAAAAAATAAAAATCAGAATTTTTCCAAATATTGTTTCATTGAATTACATATTTTAATTTTTTTCGCTTTTAGCAGCTCAACTGCAATACTATTTCCAAACTTGGTTAATACTCAAACGGTTTTGTCAATTTTTGCATAATTGACATAGCGAAAACTGAAAAGTAAGATTTCAGTGTGACAATTGTTGTTGCAAGGAACTGTATCTAGTAGTAATAAATAAAATTTTACAAACATTTTCTCTCTAAACTACTTGGCAAACATTACTTTTATTGAAAATTATTATATTTTTTTTGTTTTCTGGGTTAAAGTGAAATCGGTAGTCTAAAACATATAATATTAAACATCTAAGCCTTCACAATGTTATTGCACACACAAGGTATCCCTAATAACCAAATTGAAATTTTTCGCCACTAGTTTTGCTGAATTCAACGTAAAAGCATTCAAAGAACTATTAATATAGTATAAAATGGTGGGTAATTTTATGTTTTAACGTTGAAGGTGTTAAGAATAATTGAGGGAAATTTAAATTTGACTATTAAGTGTTTATGTAAGTTCCAAAATTACAAAACTCAATAGAAATAAATAACCAGTATTTTTAGCTAAGAATAGGAATACTTAATATCCAAAAACATTTAAACAATTTAAACAAACTAATAGTAATAAACAACTAAGAAATGAAACTCTAAAAGTGCATACTTGTTACATATCGTTCTGCTTCTTATAAGTAAGGTAGGCTTTGAAATTAGAAACAACAAAATAATGAGTAAACTATTTTAATTTTTTGGCAAATAAGTAATTACTGCTATTTTACTTTTATACTACTGTTTATTATTCGTTGTTCCCCAATTTCAAAATCTACTTTAATACCTTCGGTGCATGTAGGTAGTGTTAACAGTTTTAGACTAATGATTTCCACTTTAACGCAGAAAACAATAAAAAATATAATAATTTTCAATAAAAGTAATGTTTGCTAAGTGGTTTAGAGAGAAAATGTTTGTAAAATTTTATTTATTGCTACTAGATACAATCCCTTGCAACAAGAATTATCACACTGAAATCGTACTTTTCAGTTTTCGCTATGTTAATTATGCAAAAATTGACAAAACCGTTTGAGTATCAACCAAGTTTGGAAATAATCCTGCAGTTGAGCTGCTAAAAGTGAAAAAAATGGAAATACGTAATTCAATGCAACAATATTTGGAAAATTATGTTTTTTATTTTTTTTTTAATGTGTTTACAAAAATTTGCATACTGCCTCAAAATCGAATTCGAAGCAACTTTTTTAAATAACTTTTTTGGATATCATGTCATCTAACCTCACTTTTTGCAGATTTGCGGCGTATTTTTTAAATTTACCGCCATACTAGTGGTCACGTGACATGTGTCAAAATAAATTTTGGGGTTTCCAGACATACACAACCTATCCCCCCAAAAAAGTTTTAATATATTTTAATAATGAAATGTTTCCCATATGTTGCAATATTTATGCCGGTCACTGTATAAGAAACGTCTATATTCATTTTGAAAATAAATAATATATGTTTTAATTTGTTAAAACTAGTTAATCCAGCAAAGAAATAATATAAAAAGGTTACTTTCTGTTTTCAGCAGGTCTATATGCTCAACTATCCTCACAGCACTGTCAGTTTACAATATGCCACTGCAGTCATCAGTTGTATAATATAGTTATATATATGCAGATGATACTACAGTATTAGTTAATGACAATCTAGGTAACATACAAGATGAAACAAATCTAGCTTTAAATAATTTCAATATATGGTTTGCTTCTAACAAACTATCGTTGAACATATCTAAAACAAAATATATTCTTTTCAATTCAAATCCTTTAGATCTTGTTATTGGCAATAAAGCACTAAATCAAACAACTTCTAAAAAAATCTCAGGAACCATTTTTCATATGACCTAAAATGGCACACTCACATAAACGATTTGAATTTACGAATATCATCTTCAGTATTTAAACTACGACATTTAAGAAACATGAGAACCATTCAGAATCTACATTAGATCTAAACACATACGTACGTTTCACGCAGATGACAGCAAATAGTAAGTACCTGCCGTTTTGAATTAAGATCGTGCTCTCCTCTCTACCATACAGTCTTTATGATCCTATGATGGTTTTAAAATGCTCATGTAGCGTCGGCAATCATTTTTCTGGTAACATAACATTAAAAGCATCAACAAGAAATGGTGTCTTTGTCTTATCTCTTTTACTAATTCATATTCATTTTTATTATGAGCAATCCACCTTCTTTGAAGAATAAATTCATTATTTAAATAAGTAGGAACATTTTTGTTTCATCTTGAGAAAGAAATACTTATAACAAACATTTTTTTTAGGGGAAATCGATAACTTTAGCAATAGTGTACGATATGCGCTTTATTGATTTGTGACATCACTGTTCTCATTTCTTCCCATTACTAGGATTTTATGCAGCGTAATAAAAAAGTAATATTACAATATAATATCAAAATAAATCATTTAACAAGGTTATAGTTAAAAAAAATCTTCCAGAAAACAAACATTGGAAGTAGAAATATCTTAATTGAGATTCATCTTACAAACACTGCATAAAACTTAATACTTCTCAAGCCAATACAACTGGTAGAAGTTTTATTTTATTTTTTTTTTTGGTTATTTCAAATAAAGTTGTTGGGAACTAGTTATAAACTCCAAATAGGAAAACACATACAACAAACAAATTTTAATTATCCGCCTTCTTAAATCTTTTACTTCAATTGCTTCTCCAGATATTTTTAAATGAATTTCTTTATGTGGTTAAAACAGCATAAAAATGTTAACGAACCTTGTTTAGAGGGATTGGTTTAGCCAAAAGTTCAAAAGAAGTCGGCAATATTGCCTAATTTATCAAGATATCACAACTGACTCCATTTTATGTTTTATCTAGGATATAAGAAAATGTTTATAATGCCATTCAGTAAATTAATAGTATTTTTTTTTCATTAATTTCGACAAAAAACTACTGCGCTTTCATCAACGCGAGACTACAAAACGAGAAAAATATTTGAATAAAAATGTTGAGATTAAAATTATGAAAAAAAAATCATATATATAATATTGAAAATTTGCACTTGCCCAATGCGTTTATTTGCCTATCTGTAGTTCGTTAATTGTCATCTTATTTCCCCATTTTTTTTAAGAGATACGGAAAGACTTGGCGACACTTATTCTAGTTTGTTTGCTTATTGATTTAATTTTCTATTTAGATTCATGTATAGTTTCTTATGATAATGACCGGTGAATTTACGACCAATTAATTTAAATTCACCCTCAGTTGTATGCTCATGTACATTTTATGATATCTTTCATGATATTTACTGCACTTGCAAAGACTCCAGCGAACGTATGATGTATGTAGCTGGATTTGAATTTTGTGTGTAAGTCAAACTAATAAAGTAGATATATCTTTTTCAAATACCTATTTGCGAAAACAGATCCTGAAAGCAAATTTTACGAACGAGTAGCCGATTTGAAGTACAAATCGAGAGACGAGCGTTTCATGGGCAGAAATGTCCATACATTTGCATACATTTAGTTCCTTCAGTAAGTACCAATTTCACTTTACACACTAATGCGTGAAATGCTACTTTACGCACCCTTTCGAGTGCAGGGTATCTATTATGCAATATCAGTATAATGTATATAGACATTGGTTTAATTATTATTTATTTGTCCAACAGTATTAGCAAAATGCTGTCTCAAAACATGATAGCTAACTACAGCCCTTACTAATTCAAAGCTTTACAAGTTTCCATATATTGCTCCTTCGTTATGATGCAGAGATAACTATATTAAGGTAAATGGCTCAGGTTCAAAGGGGATTTAAATTGCGCAATGTGTAAATCCCTGTTACACGGTTAAGAAGAACAATTACGTTAGTATTAAACTAGCCAACAATAACACATAATGGTTAACATTAGAAAGAAAACATTTCAAATACAGAATTTAAAACTATTCAAGTTCTAATTGATAAGATGACAAATGATTAAATATATAAATATAAGATAAGATAAATTAACATAATCATTTTTGATAGGACTTACCCACTTTCTAATTAATTCAACATTTTTTTTTATTTGACTATAGTATTCACACATATTCTTTAACTATTTAACAGTTGTGGCAACCATAAAGAAGTAGCCTCGGAAAAGTAAATACTATTCGAACACAACAGAAACAGTTAAAGATAGGTACACAGTAAAAAAAAGGATTACAGTAATATCCTTGGTAATTGTACGCCTGGAATATTATAGTAATTTTGCAAATCGCTAAGAAAATTTACATCAAGCTGTAAATTTATATTTTTATAGTTACAGTAATTGAATGTAAAACCTCACCAATATTTCTAATGCTTTTTGTTGAAATTCCAGTATTTGTTCTGTATAATTAATTGATAATAATAATTAATACAGTTACGTGCATCTTTGCATTCTGTACTTACAATGTGTCATATAGCGTTTTCAATGTTGCGTGAAACCTTTAGCAACAGGTTAAAAAGTTGCAGATCTTGTTGCATCAGAGTGGTGTAATGTGTTTGTACACGATGTTTTGCTATTCATAGCCAACTTGACCAGGAACATGTGGGAAATGTCATCACGCAACCTGCTTGTCAGGAGATATTTTTGCATAAATATTGCCAAAATCTTCAGAGAAAAAAGTATTTGAAGATAAATGTTTGAAAATAATTGATTGACGATTATATTATACTGAGCGTAAAGAAAGAACGATATGCTTTGCATGAGAAGACATGGTCATTTTAATGCAGTACATGCCTATGACTGATCAAGTCCAGACACGAATTCCCCCCTCTACCTACTTATATATTACAGTTTTAACAATAATATTCATATGCGGAGTAAATATACAGAATACACTTTCCGATAATATTGATGTTTGTAAAATTACAGCTCATAACAAGCAAATACAGCAAGCCTACTTTAAAACGATGTTACCGTAAGCATATTGTAAAATAATACAGTGATTTGCTGTAATTGTCACAAAATTTTATGCTGGCTTCAAAATGCGTTAATGTTGTACTTGCGGTTAACTGTGAAAATATGTAACAACACATTTTTAAATCTGGAAAACCCTATATATCTACTATGAATTTTATGTTTATTTTTGTTGATTAATAACAATAAATAAATATAATGCACAGATATGTAGGTACATCGTAATTTTATTAAAAATATATTTCTATTAAATATGTAGACATGTATTTTTACAATATATAGTTTATTTATGCACGAACCTTTGGAAATGTATTCTATAGAAAATATTTTTCACTGCTATCTCAAACGGCACTCCGGAATTCTATAAATACCCTTGAAAGAGCACTTGTTTCTCAACTGAATTTTATTACTTTACAATTCCCTGCGAGAATTCGCACGGAGGCTTTTACCTCTCGATTTATTTCAATTTCGCATCTTACAATCGTAACCCAGTTTATTCTATAATAGCAAGGGCCGTGGGACCCTCATTACTTCATTACTCACCGGAAAGGCTTAAAGAAGGGGTTTGCAAAGAAAGGATTGGGAATTCAAATCTCATTGATTTTAATAGGAATACCGTTCACAATGAAGTAATGCTATCTCATTACAGAGCTCTACTCAAAAAGCTGTTTGACTACAGTGACAATACTGGTCGACACACAATTTGGTACCTTAAGTGTTAAACCTTTTTGTACATACTGAATTCAAAGCTTACATTGATGTTATCCTATCACATCCAACCCATAAGTCTACAGCATGTATTAAGCGTATACATCAGTAGTTGGCCCTTTGAAAATTTTGCATATTAAATAAATTGAAAAGCTTGTATGTACGTCCATAAAGAGGACAACAATAAACAAGAGAAATAAGAAAATGCATATAAATAAAAAGGAATTGAAACGCTTTTCGGAAAGGTAAAATAAAATATGTAATAAAACGAAAAAGTAAGTTATATATGTAGGTATATTGTGTATAAAGAAGCAATTCGTATACTAATGGTTGGTAAGTAAAATAATATAGCTATGTATGTACATACAACACTAAAAAGTGTGGAACATAGTATTACCAGCATAGTTTTGAGTTAGCTTTTAAAATTACAGAGTAGTAGTACACGCAAAGAAAGAACAACCCGCCCAGTTTGAGTGTGAGAGAAGACAGTGCGTTAATGACGTACACTGTCTTCTCTCACTCGAATTGGACGGGTAGTTTCTTATTTGGGTGTACTAGATGTAAAACAAGTTACACATAATACTAAATATTACAATTTAAATTTACATATGATCAAGAGTTTCACATAGTCAATGTAATTTTGAGATGGGAATTTTTATAGTATATATAATTTCACTATTAGTAGGTAAATTGTTGTACACCTTATGCGAAAAATTACATTTGAAATTTACACATAATCAGAAACTTTACACATTTATTTTGCATTATTCAGTTACAAATGTAATAATATATACACACTGTAAGAGAATTACATTCTAAATGCAATATTCCATTACGAAAAAAAAAAGCACAAGTGATCTGTATAATCACGCTACAATGGCCACAAACGACCAACGTGCGTCAGTGTAATTTTACAGAAAATTCTATCAGTGCATACAATTTTCACACTAAGGTGCCGTTTTTTACTTAACGAGCAGTGAAAAATTTCAAGTGCTAGCCGGGCCCGAACTTTCTTATAATGAGCCATACTATGAAATCTTCTTGAGGCCAATTTTGTCTCGTAGTTAGTTTTTGATCTTAATAAACCATGGTATTGTATTATGTAGCACCATTTATGTTGATTAAAATGGAGTACATATATGTGTCATTGACAGGTTGCGTATAACAAAACTACTGCGAATTAATTTATCACCATTGGATCTGTATTTACCATAGTATCAACTTAATACGGATGTTGACAGGTTTAAAGTACACAATTAAAAATATAATTTAATATGGGTGTACAGTATTTATATGTTCACGTTACATAAAGTAATAGAATATCAGTTATTTGCAATATAATAAATTGTATAATGAGAGTCTAAATTTCAAAGTAAACTGGAGGGATAACGTTTTTAAAGCACAATATTGAAATATATATATTGAAACTAATTTTATTTTGCGAAGAAGTTAACTGAAAATTACAGAATTTTTAGTGCAAAAAAATATATTTCTGTTTTACAATTTTTGGAACTATTTGCTAAAAAACATGCTTGAATTTTCTTAGTTTTTAAGTTTTTAAATTATGAAAAAAAAAAATTAAATTTAGAAAATGAATTTTGTATCTATCCACTGTTATTCTTTAATCAAATGTTGAGTACTTTGATACCCCTTCTAGAAACAAAGTCTTGGTTCAGAGTTGCATAGGGTTCAACAGCAGATATTTTCTTTCTTCAAATCTAGTAAAATGAATAGTTTTCAAAATGGAAGATACGAGTTAATTAAATACGTGGTGTTAGGATTAAAGTTGGCACTTTATTGAGACTTTATTGATATCTAAAGGCCGCTACGGTCCCCAATTTTTCTTACATGCAATAAAAATTGCACGCATGCGCATTCAGTGGATTTAGATGATCTGGCTGCAATTTTACTTGCATTGCACGGAATAGAACATCTGCTATTTCTAAGGCCGCTTCACAGTTGGCAATTTTTCTTGTGTGCAATAAATTTGCCCCATTTTATTTATGGAATTCTGGAGGAATTGATGGAGTTGATGATGAAACGTTCAGTACGTGATGTAGGATCACGTTTTAGGAGTCTGTGGCAGCCTTCTTGGAGTGAGGATAGAATTTTCTGTTCACACTAATTACTGTCCAGTAGTGTTATTAATGTCATTTGCGACTACATATTTTAAGATCGTTGACGTAATACCTCATGATATCACCCAACAAGTGACAACCGTAGCAAACTTACTCGTTTGCGCGTTTGCGTAGACGTTTACACTCAGCGGAAAAGTTCGCATAATTTACTCTTGAATACATTTGAATTTCAAATGCTATTAAATTTTCAAATACATTGCATCACAAATGCAAATGTTTATCGGCCAATTAAAATTTCATTTCAGAAACACGACCGAATCATCGCTTTTTAAAACTGAATGAGAAACAAAATAAAATTGTGTTAGCTCAAAATGGCGTTTTTTGTATCAAGTGACCCAACAAATATAAACCTGCTTTTATAAAGATATTATAATGAAAAATGTCAAAAGTTGTCGCTGTAATTCTATAACGGAAACCTCTAACACTTAAGCAAATTAAAATTAAAAGAATACGTACAACAATGTAGATGTCAAAACTTTCACAAAAAACATAATATCTTAGAAGCAGTTGAAAATAGATATAGGAAGCTCTAGTTTTAATTGTCAAAGAATTGGATGCTAAATTCATAAACGTAATAATACATAGGGTATTTATTTTTTCTCTATTAAAAATCTATCTATTTAAAATAACAAAAATCATGGCGGATATTTCGGTTAAGTGTAAGAAACTTGAAAAGCTGTTAGAAATTCCAAATTTTTAAAACTAGCCACTTCCGTGGAAAACCCTGTATAAATGTATAAGGCATATAAATTCTATGTCAGATGAATTAAAGGCGGCAAGAAGAAATATTAAGAATATTTAATTTAATATAAAACGCTATAAAATACTCTGCTGTCTGCCCTACTCTGTTTTTCTCACTCCTCGTCCTTAAATTAAAGGTTGTACACAGGCTTCTTGTGAATAATGAACTGTATTATTTCATGATTTAAAAATCCCTCTGCTCTTAGATACAAGATATGTTTGTTTATCTGTGCAGACACATTCTACCACTTGAATATTCATCCCCCAAAGGAGAAATCGTTATTATGCACAAATGTGTTTTTCAAATTTTTTTTGTTTTTCAAACAAATTTTCACTTTAACTGTTAACAAAATCATACATTTTCGGGCTAGCTACTGAAAATAACAGCTTACTAGAAAGTCTACTAAAATTTGAGAAATCTTTTTTTAAGTCACATGCTGTCATTTAGAAATATTTAATTGGTTTTTTTGGAATTAGTGCAATATCATTTTTGTTAAGTATAAGTTTGATATAAAAGCTAGCCAATACAAAAACAGCATCTATAGTTATGTCAGAATATATTTTTTGTAAACAATAAAAATTATGATAAAGTAACAATGTTCTTTCTGATCCTACTAATTCTAATATTATTTTTTTTAGAACGTTTGATACTCATTTTCGTTTTTTTGACCTAATATTTACCCATTGCATATTTATTTATTAACTATAAATGCATAAATATTTTCAGGCAGGGAATCTATTTGATTTCCAGTTCCTTTCCATTGCCAGGTATACTTTTGATACTTCCAATAGTGTTTCAAATCTTTACTACGTAAAAATATACACCGCATTTTTGTGTCACATAAGCATTCCAACTGTGCATATACCATATATAATGTAAATCTCTGAATGTGTTTATAGGTACCGACAAGTCAGCCGACTAGGCTATTCAGTTTCATGAATCCATTGGCGGTTGAAATATGGATCTACGTATTGGCCGCCTATATGCTGGTCTCGTTCACGCTGTTCGTAATGGCCCGATTTTCTCCGTATGAATGGAACAATCCGCATCCGTGTCACCAGGACTCAGATATTGTCGAAAATCAATTCTCTGTTTCGAATAGTTTCTGGTTTATTACCGGCACGTTTCTGCGACAGGGATCCGGTCTGAACCCGAAGGTTCGATTACTTTTGTGTATAGCTTGACGTGCATGGCCGTTGCATGTGCATGCGCTACAGTATGTTTTGACTTTAACACTTTCGAGAGAGATACTCTTCACTAACTATGGATAAGCTAAACGAGAAATCCAATATTATAGATATTGCACATATACTATATTACAGTAGCTCTGACGTGATACTATTTGCCACACAGAAATGTGATTGGAAATTCCACTATGGCTCCATCTGGATTTTATTAGAAATCGGTCTACTAGGTCGCTACACTTTGCAACAGCTCACGTTACTTAACTACGCTTAAAAAATAATACAAAGTGTGCTATTTATCTGGTACTTGTAAATAATGCCTTTAAAGTTATTTAGGATCACTAACCGCATAGCTCAAAATTGTTTTACCATATGCAGAGTGTTCCGTTTCTTCAATGCACTATATGAGTATGCTTTTTTAATTCCTTGGTTCGACACAAATCATAATTGTCTAAGATACCAAACAAAACTTAATACCTTTTGAGATATTCGAACTTAATAACAATCTAATCATCTAACATTTAAGCAGAACAAAAGATACAAAATATTTCTATTATTTCTACAAGTGTTCCTTTTTTGTGGGAGCCGTCTGACCTATCTCCGGAAACATTATAGGCTGTTGGGTTTTTGTATTTAATCTCCCACTCTTTTACCCATTAGATTATACCAGCCAACGCCTGCCTATTTGTGTCCAGACCCTCACACTCAGACAGAATATGGTAAGCGGCTGCTGTCATCCCATTACCCAGTCTATAGTTGATATCTCCAACGGTAATCCCAATTTTCTGAAAATATCCTTTCAGTTGGCAATGGCCTGTAAGGAGACCTGTTACGGTGTGAAGATGATTCCTGCTATGTTGCAGTAATTCTTCAGCCTTCTTCTTTAATGACCCCTGAAATAAAAGTCTTTCCATGTAATTGTCTGATTCTCTCCAGACAGACTCCAGAACAGGTTCTGGGCTTGTAAATAAGACCAGTAATCCCTTCCTTGCTAACTCATCAGCTTTTTTATTTTATTTGATTGCCAACAGTCTGCGCACCCACAGCTAAAGTGACCTTATTCAGTTCTCGAATACTACTTTATAAGTATCGCTACTTCTCATTATCGCCTGTCTGTCTTTTACAATATAAACCCTATTCTATAAGCCCTCTAATTGTTTCCAGTTCCACAATGAATATTACACATGTTTCTAGCTAAAAGGCCGTGGCATATTTTCCTAATAAAAGGGTGATGAGCTCCAGTCCCGTTCTCGATTTTTGACCTGTCTGTAAACCGGGTCAATTCCCTGAACCTGGCTCTGTAGCTGGATTGATTTCAACTTATCCGATCCGTAATATCCACCTCTGTTCTTCTGTTTAATAGATATGTCGAAGTCATGTGTACTGATCCCAGTTCCAAAAGGTTTCTATACAGTGAACAATATTATTATGTCTCAATCCTGCATAGCTGCTGTTTGGTAGTTTTTGCTATCCGAAATGGCCCATCTTTGGCTCGTCCATTATCACCAAATGGAGAGGAGGGAGGTGTACGGGTTTCTTACTCCATCTTTGTCCCCATACCTGAGATGCATAAGTGACCAAGGAGTCTGGCCACTGTGATGTATGTGCAGTTTTCTATGAGCTCTTCTAGCTAACGTAGATGTTGTCTCCGCCTCGGTTTTAATTCTCTGAAACTGTCGATTCCTCGGAGCCGAGAATGACCCCAAGATATTTCACTTGGCATTTCACTCCCCTGAACGTTTTATTTCCTCATTCCGAAGTTTTAGAGGTCCAAAATCGCTTAACTTTCTTCTTGTCATGAATGCTATTGTGGTCGTCTTGAAGAGATTGCTGTTAAGACCCTCCTCCTCAATCCATTCTTGTATAACCTGTTATCAAAATACGTATGAGTTTAAATGATTTTAAAGTGTGTTTAAAAAAAGGTTGAACTGCTACTACAAAGAAGTATTTATGGCCACTAACAACGACCAGTGAAGATTTTGTTTCATTTTTCATTGAACTTAAAAATTTATTTAACTCATTTTTTTTTCTAGTTTAAAACCTTAACTAAATAAACATTTTCCAGTAGGTGAGGGGGGCGTTTAATTATTAATTTAAAATTTCACGAGTTTTACTAATGTTAGTAACTTAATTAATAGATTGCTGTTATGTTTTTATTGATATTGTTATCGAACCTAAATAGTTAAAAAAAATTAAGCAGAAGATTTGTTTTTAATCGAATCTTATTGTTGTTGTCATACTAAGCTAAATCACATTCTGAATCATCTATCCGCATGAATCAATAGTTTTGCGGTGTATGTATTTTGTTAGGAATAGTAAAATTTGTTGATATCATTTGAATAAGCTCAAAACTTGGTTAATTTCTAATGTATTTTTTCATTGTTAATCGAATGTGACAAAATGCAAATCAATATGTTCACTAGTGAAAAAGATATTAATTTTTTTCCTCATTTTCGCCATTTGGTCTCACTGTGTGCCTTCCAGTCAGTTTGCAAACATTCTCTGCGAATAATAAGTTCAATTTCACAGACGCCGACGACCGTCTCTAGCTGAGCATAGCAACCACAATTACCTTTGATCCCTTACAGAGGTTTAAGTATAGAAATTCCGTCGATTGGAAGTAACAACAGACGTGAAAGAGAATGAGGCTGCAAATGATTTGGTCAGACCAATATCGGCAACCATTTTGGTTCGAGTTGACCGTTCCTCCTGAAATACGAAATTTCGAGTAACAAAGTCTATCAACCAATGAATGTATAATAAGTATAATAAATCCAATGTCTGCCAAAAATAATTTGAATAAAGTTTTTAGAGGAACAAAGAATGATAGTAATAACCGGTCTCAGAAGAGACACTTCGTGGGTCCAGAGCCCGTATGTGGGAGATCTGGACCTGGTTAGATAAAGAAAGTACAAAGAAATGGAGGTCGACTGAAGGTCAACTCTATACCAAAGCGCTGATAGGGGATGGGGATGTTAGTTTCTCTGATAACCTACTCAGAAGAAGCAATGGTTTTAAGAAGTTAAAAACCATTGCTGGTGTGGTAATGGACACTGTCCCTGAAAAAGCATCTATAACAACACAGGCCGGGTAAGCGAACCGTGGTGTAGGAGATGCGAAATTACAGGAGGAAACGAGTTTACATGTAATCTGCACATGTGAGGAACTGAAGATACTCAGGCAGAAATATTTCGGGAGAGATCTATTGGAGCCCTCGATGGTTCTCAAGTTCCCACTGGGCAAGATATTGGGCTTTATAGAGAACACCAAGCTGCTCGAGCGGAAATAAGAGAATTGATAGGGATAGTACAATGAGCACCTAGCTCAAGTGTCCGGACTTTAAGTGCCCACCCTAACTTTAATGAATGAATGAATGAATGAACCGGTCTCAGTAAACTAAATAGTGCACATACGCATAATATAGGCTTGTCAGAAGAAGCTAGTTGCAGAACCTGCCTACATGACGAAAAAACTTCACTCCACGTTCTGTATCTGTATGGCATAGAAGATAGGTCTAATTAAGAAGGCAGAACCAGAAAGTAGCTTCTAGAATATAGGTAATCGCACTATATCTGAAAAGGTCGCGATGAAATAGATTTTTTATGGCCTGCTCAACTCTAATCTGATGATTGTATACATCAAATTAGGGTATACTACAGACTGACAGACCAATTTTCCATACTAATATGCAGATAAATGTAATTTTCTTATTAGCTTAATCGAATATAATATTTGAAATTCATCACCAAAATAAACGATTACTGAATGTTCGCGCCAGTATAATCTGCACAAATGTAATTGTTCTATATTATTTCGCATATATTCGTCGTTTGAGTAAAGCTAGATGTACACATTTCCTATTGATTATCAAATCAAATTACAAGATTTGTTAGAAGTTGTACCACTGCTACCGGGAAGATTTATATGGTTCCAAGTATTACAATCTGATGGTGTCTCTGACCATAATTATCACCAGTTCAGGAGTTTTTAAATAAAGCAAGGTCAGTTGGATTGTTGATAAGGTCTATCCTGATGTAACACCTACTTTTCTTTCTCTGGCAATATATTATTATGTATGTGTAAACACAAATAATACTGCCAAGTATGAAAACTAGGATGAAAGAATGCCCATAAAATGCTCATTTGGTTATATTGGAGAATAGCTGTAACATAACTTTTGATTTTGTTTTGATAGTTTTTAGGGTCGTTTTATATTACGTTTAAATTTACTTAAGTTTTCGTTACAACTTCCTTAATAAAATATGTCAATTGATTCCTTATTTATTTCTTTACTTCATTGTCAACGGCAATCCTCTTCATGAATAAACAAGAGTTCAGGGCATTTTATAGTATAATAAGAAACTAATTCATTAAAAAGCGAGTCGCGAGAATTACCTTCAAACTTTTATTTTATTTGTTGATATAACGCCTGCTATTTTTTGATGTTTCAACTCTTTACATGGTTTCTGTGTTGAATAATGCTCTGTTGGAAGACTATCAATGACTAAAAGTATTCAATGACAAAAATATACGCTTATTTGAAAAGAAAATAGTTTTATACATTTAAAATTATTGAAAGTCAAATGTATTTTAAAAACTTTTTGTATCCATTGTTTTACCAGCAAGTGCATTAAATGATTGGCATATATTTATTAGAGATTAGAGGATAGTAAACAAGACATTTACAACAAGCTTTTTAAGCGTTTTAAGTATCTCAAATATTAGTTGTTTTAATTGAAACGAATAATATAAGTTCAGATGCAAGTAAGTAAACAATAAATTAAATATTTGGTTCATTCAAGTTTATTATTGTAATTACCTTACAAGCTACATGTTTCAGTCCAACTTGACCGTCTTCAGGCTCTTTACAAGTTAAAAAAGTTGCAATTATTGAAATGTTAAACATGTGAAAAGTTATAATAAATTTAGGTTACACAAAAAAAAATACGGAATAAAAATCTAACAATAAGTGTATAAACTCAGTAAAATCTTGTTTTTAAGATAACTTCAATTTATTATAATTTTTTCCATGTTTTTAACACTTCAATAATTGTAACTACTTCTTTTAACTTGAAGGATGATCAGGTTGGGCCGAAACATGTAGCTTCTAAGATAATTGTAACAATAAACTTGAATGGGCCGAACTTACATTTCTACACTATGTTCCATTGGGAAAGAAATTAAGTTGCGTAAGGTATTTACAAAATCCAATAATGCAAATGCAAATTTATTGGTCTCATTAATAGCGATTTTTTAATATCTATTCATATTTTAATGTATTGTAATCAGTGACAGTGATAAATGTGGCTTGCTTAAAATCTACTTTAAAACTGGTATTAGGACATTTATTTGTTTTTTTGCATGCTCATTTTTTTTATTTTAACGTTTTTCAACATAATTTCATTCTACAAAAAAGAATATAATAATAAACAATAACTTACGTATGAAACTATATCGCTAATGTAGCAATTTGCCAACCTACATCTGTATACGCGTTTAATAATAAAAATAAAAATGTTAGTTAGGGGAGAAAACCAAGTTAATTGTAATAGTATATTTATTATAAGACACAATCTAAGGAAATGTATATTAATCTGCCTTTAACTACTAAACTAATAAAATATGTAAAATGT
Organism: Protaetia brevitarsis; assembly: GCA_004143645.1. NCBI lineage: Eukaryota > Metazoa > Arthropoda > Insecta > Coleoptera > Scarabaeidae > Protaetia > Protaetia brevitarsis. Next base: position 3,401,831 of record RXPK01000065.1, read on the forward strand.
GAATGATTTTTTCAATTTTCATAAAATTGCATTGCTTGTTATGATTTACGGTAATGAACCTGGCCTAAACAAAAATCTGCTGTAACTTTTTTATTGTCTGTTCTGAGGGTACAGTGCATTAGGAGCTATATATCACTATAGTATTGTGTTCAATTTAAAACAAAATCTGAATTTCTAATTATCTCAAGAATTCTTCATTCAATTGTTTTTCTTTTTCTTACTTGCATCTTAACCAGCACAGAGAAAACACTGAATCTTTCTTAATTTACCCCAATATGTAGTTTTAATAATAACAAGGCAATAGTGCGCCAAAATCTTTGAACACGCTGTATATTAAAATAATTTTGAGTTCATTATAAGTAACTTTTACACGGTGTTGAAACACTTTTCAATTAAATGATTAAGTGAAGCAGATGAATGACATTCTCTGTATATCGTACTTTACAACGAGTTCTTAAAATTTAGAAACCTTAATTATTGGTTGTTTTTTTAAATAGAGCACATATTTCGGAAAATGCCCTGGAAAACAGTGCTTAATTTTAATTTCTAGTTTATTGGAAATACCTGTGTATTTATGTTCATTTTACAAGTATAGGAACAGACATTTGGAGAATTAGCAAATACTTTTGGGTTAACAGTGTATTACATACCTACATGCGGCGAATAGTGGAATCGTAGGTAGGTATGTATTTACTTACTTCGCGAATATACCGTTACCAGTGTTCTCCAAACGAGTAAACGTAAACAAGTTATTCAAACATGAACCCACGCTTGAAACGACAAAAATTTCCCTACAGTTCTAATGGTTTCTTGTTTACCAACATACTGGATTTATTCCCTGCAGGATATTCGTTCTAAAGGTATTCGCTTCAAATCTCTTCTTTCTAACTGCACTTGTAAAGTGATCAACTATGTGTATTAGATACTAAATATGTTGCTATTTAAGCCACATAATATTCAAAACGAAACCAACAGGGAATAATTGACAAAAACTACTTTATCATTTTGGTTTTCATACAGAGAAAAATAGATCCGCCTTCCTTCAATATATAAGTAGACGTATAAAACTGGCTTCTGCTAGTGGTGACATACATGCATTGTGTATGTCTTTATTATATGATAGGTGTAATTGATGACTTAAGAAAGAAGAATTAATACGCATACATATAATCAAAAATGTGCAAACGCGACCTCTGTAAAACTTGAGGTATTATAATTTATTTTTCACCAAGAAATAAGCGATGTATGTATTTGATTTTAACTTTTTTTTAACGTCACTGCGCCGGTCAAGAAATTATTGTGAAATGCGCGAAAGGAAATTCATATGAAATTTCCTTATTTTATTATTATTAAAGTAACAACATTTTATGACTGTACTAGAGGTAAAATTATAGAAATAAATAGACACTAAAACGAAAATATTTTATTTCAATATTTGTTAACACTATTATATAAGTTTCTAAATCAACATTTTAGTCATAGGGAGGAACAGTGAGTACTTACGAGGCTGTTTGGACAGCTAAAATCGCAAAAAAAGGTGGTTTCATTTGCTTCGCATTAAACGATCTATTTATTTCATCGGAACAACTTATAACTAATTGCATCATTATTTTTGGTTCAGTGAGCAATTCTTGAGCTTAGTCCAGAAAAGTTCGTGTCACAATCACATCCTACATAAAACCCAACTGCTAACAACCAATGAAATAGATTTCCTTTTAGCGTGCGATTTTGAAGATGAAAGAAAAATGATCACCGATTGTAGTGATGGTGTGAACACCTTTCGCTTTCATTTACATAACTCACAAAATAACGATCGTGATTGCACTAAGTTACACCCCCTTTAGGTAATAGTTTAGGTTAGGCTCTTGCCTGCTACAAGTTGACGAACACACAACAACTTTCACTTTTCTTAATTTTTTTGTAAGCCAACGTCAGACCTTGCACTGAACATGGTCCATGTAGTGAACTAGCATATCAAATGATTGCAACGTCCAGTAAGGAATTATCTGGGCACGTTTTACAATATGGAGACTTTAACTTTAATTCCTATTTGGAGCACACATACTACATACTACAAAATTCTAGAAAGCAAAACTTTACAGTACATTTCTGCAACAACATATGTGCCTATTCGCGTATAATATGTTTTGAAAACGGCACAAACATAAAAACAATACGCATCTATCTCTCGCTCGTTGTATTTGGTTGAATTCTTTGTTTGCAATATCGCAATAGATATCCTTCTAAAATCAGCTCGATTCATTTCACTAGCAATAAGTAAACACATCTGAACGCTACACCAAATTATTATTGTATTATTAGCGCTAGTTATTCCCTTATTGGGTTAGATCAGAAGGTTACGTTTTGTTTTATATTAACCGCTATTTGTACGCTATTTATTTTTTCCATGTGATTGTTCTAAAACGTTGCCAAATGGATAGCCGGAATTCCTTGATAATATCTATTTATTTTTTTTCACTTGGGGCACTACTTTACAATTAATATATTTTTTATTTCGTTCGGTCGATGGCGTGGTTTTATTTGTGTCACATTTTAAATCTTGTTCTTGCAGATATGCCTAAAAAGTACTGCCAGTTTTTGTCCAGAAACTTCGATAGTTTTAATGTAAGGAATGCCTTTTTCCAAAATACAAAAATAAATTATAAAACCGAAACGGTTTGTGTACTGTTAAACTATTTTTTTTTGGGAGGTGTAAATTAAAATTAAAAATATTTGGACACGAAGTACGTTACCGCACAACGTTGACATTAAGCAAATAAAAGCTATTGGGTATAAACGGTCCCAGACATCAATCAAAAACTCGAATCACTGTTGAATCAAGTTTTCGTAGTTTTTATTACTACTTCATCAGGATGACACTAAAAGTTGTACAATATTAATGAGACATTTAAACTCTAATGCAATAAAGAACTTATGTACGAGTTGGTCGTTAACATACCAGAACATAAAAAAGATTTAAAATATTTGTTGAAATACATTTGAAACAGTAAAACGAAGTAATCTACAAATTGTAAAAATCAAAATTTAAAAAGTTAAAATATTAAAAGTTCACACCTTTATAACTAAGAGCAGCGACATAAACACGTAAGATGTAAAGGGCTGGAGAGATGTGATAGGCAAACATCGAGGTTACTAAAAAGAAACATAGAGGAGATCATCAAAAAAGTAAAATGGACTGCATCAGGATAAGGATTGGATGAAATTAATTTTATTATTAAATTGAATTAAAAGAGAATAGATATTACTCAATATTACTCAAATAATCAACATTACTACCGAAATGCCGTGACCTATTTATACAATACATCTCCAAGAATAAGTGAGTAGTGTTGTTCAGAACACAGTATCTTCGTGCTATGGAAATCGACAGTAGGTATTGCAGTGATCCACTAAAGCTGTTTTTTTGTTATTACTAGATATATGGCTTACATCATTTTTATGTTGTGTCAGTGTTGTAAGCAAATATTGAGAAGTTTGGCTAATATACACCGATCGACAATCTACGCAAGGAATTGACAATATACAACATTAGATAACCACTCTTTTGAGTCAGTATGTATTGTTTTTGGTAAAAGGTGTTATTTTTTTAGAAAAAATTTTGAATTCTACAAAAAAAACTGAAATCAAAAAACCCAAATATTTTACCAAATTTGATATTGGAATTGAAATTTAGAAAAAGCTTATTCCGAACATAATACATCACATTCGCCTAATTGTGACATGAAGACAATTGTGACATATCGATACAATTTGAATAAATAAAATATGTATTTACTTTTGTACACAGAGTGTGTTTACTTTATAACTTTGCATTCTGTGTACAAAAATAAATATATCTATATTTGTAGTTGAATGTTTTTTTTATTACTATTTATTAAAGGTATATACAAGTCACAATTACCATTGACAATATTGTCACTATTAAAACAGACGTCCTTTACTGTTGTATATTAACTTTTAAGAACATGTCACAATTACAACAAAATAGTATCACATTTATACAATTAAGAGGCCAATAGTGATATTGTAAAGCAATTTTTAAAACAAATTACTAAAAGCATAAATAGCTAAAACAAAAAGTTTAAGCCACTAATTTAATTTATAATATCCTAATTGACTATAGTGTGGTTGACAAATAACAAATCCCTTATAATTTATGCCAATAAATGATTTTAAAAATAAATGTGAGAAATAATTAGGCGAATATACTATATTGTGATAATTTATTCAAATCGTTTTGTAAATTTTGACAGTCACGTGCAAAGTGGACTGAAATGTATATTTTCGAATTTAGAAACCAGAATGAATATGATTTATATTATATAAATACCTATTAGAGACAGAAAAAATATAGAATATTACATACATATTATCCTAATATGTTAATTCAGGTTATTTACGAAAAATTAAATTTATTGCCTATGTACATGAACAGAGTTAATACCTATATGATATTTAAATATTGGTTATTAACTTGGTAAATAGGAAATGTTATTTCATATTATATATTAATCAATTAATTTATTGAAGTACAAACATCTCTTGAGACAGCGTACAATTTGTACAACGCTAATCGCATATACATACACATCTTCACCACCGTGAATGTACTCAAATTGCCCGCACCTTGAGTTTCTACATCGACCGTGGTGTGGCGTTCTGTAATCGCGGTTTCGCTCATCGCGGAGAACCCTGTAAGGTATTTAACTAGTGTACACACCAGAAAGTGTGCTTTTGTGGTGTCTGTGCGAACAAAGTGTACGGGCATATTCATCAACCCTAATAATTAAATAAAAAAAGCGACATTTCTACAATAAAAAAAACAATCAAATAAAATTGCACAAGCTTATTGTGATCCCCCAATAGATATTTAATACATATACATTAGTTGTTGTGTTATTGTTCCATATACACTTGTTTTAGAAAAAAATTAAAACGCCTACAATCGTTACGTTAAATTTTAAAACGACTTAACATGAAGCTGTTAAATTTTATATATATGTTAAAACTAAATTTAAAGAAGTATGTATGTATCATGGTACATTTAAAATAATTAAGCAACAAAAAAATGTGCTTACAATTTTTAGTAATTGAAAAAACTGTACTGAAGGTCGAAACGTTTTACCACAGGACCAATAGAAGCTTCAAAGCAAAAGCATTCAGTGAATGGTATTCGAAGCCACAAACCATTGACAAATCGACAAAACAGCTTTAAAAAACATGAAACTGTAGCAATATTTTAACAATTTTAGGTCTATTTTTGCAAAGTTAAGGTAGCTTTCAGATATGGGTCAAAAATATAAAAAATGGTGAATTTTTGTTTATAGTCTTTTCCGAAAGTAGGTAGAAAAAAATTATATTTGATTTGCAAGTGCAGGTACCTTGAAGAAAAAAATATCCGAACGATGCGAGCAGAAGCGAGTGAGACATAAGATATCGGGTCCCTTCTATTACAAGGAGCCGATATTTTCACTCTTGCTTGCTCAAGCTTGAATCGTTCAGTTATTATTTTCCTCAAATCTTCCTATATATTGTACACTAGGCAAGTAGCTGCTGGAATCATAATGTTTTTGTATAATGAGTATGAAATTATTTTCTTTCTGAAAGTATTTATTCCTTCTACATACTGTTGTAACTGTCAGTAAATATGTAAACGTACTAACAAGCACTAACTAATTACATTTCATGTCATTAAATTAAGCTAAAATATGAAATAAATATCTATCAGTGAAACGTCTATAATTTTACATAGCAAAATTATAATTCAGTCACTCTCCGTTAGATGATACTAGCAGAAAAATGCGATATGCAATAAAATGAAAAATCCTACGTTGTAATGATTGGCATAATCGAATGATCCATAATAGAGTGATTGTAATAATCCAATGATCACTCATCATTCACTTAAGTACTATGGCAAGATATTGGGTGCCGGTAAATTCTTCGAAAACAATTTTTCGAATACAATTCTTCGAAAACAATTCTTCGAACGAACACAATTATTCGAATTGGAGTCACATTTTTTCCAACTCATCAATTTCAGACAAATCGTAAGCAAGTTAATGAAATGAAATGAGATTTTTATGAGGTGTAATTTTTGTATGTTTTTATTTATTTTATTAGTTACCCTAACATTTATACGACTCCCGTAAAAGTTTTGGTCAACAATTGTGAATAATATAGAATACTACAATAGTTTTATATACGATACATACAACAGAGGTACACAGAGAAAAATAAAGTAGTCATAATAGCTAATTGCAAGTAGATAACCGACAGTTGCTGAATCACCTGCATATTTAGCTTATTTATATATACATTTTCGATGTATTAACATTTTTAAATTGAGTGATGTATAAATAGTTAATTTAAATAGAAGAATATTTAAAGTGACTAAACTTTAGTTATTATACGATCAACTAATAACTTGTATTCAGAACTTCTACTACTATAGATATTTTATCCATACTATTGTTAGACAATCATCCCCAAAATAGAACGATTGTCCACATAAGCCGAAAAATGTTCGGAAAGACATTTTGTTTGGATAAATCAACTAAAGTAAAGAGATAAAACAAAAAAAAGTTTGTCTTCGTGGTTTCTAAATTGTTAGGTGTATTTACTTTTTGCGTGCGCACGCAGGAATTTACTCTGCACTATCCTTCCCAAATTCAGTGTTTACTGCGTTGTTAAAATTAGTGGCTCTTGTTAATTTTGAAGAAAAGTATTCATGGTAAAAGTACATAATGATATCAACAGTTGATTACAAGATTGGACTATATCATTTAACAGAAGATCTTGAAAGTAAGTGACAAGGTAAGCAATTGAAAATTAAAATAAATCTAAATGAACTGACTTTTAAAGAAAAAGTTGGAGGCAGAAGGAAATATTAAACCATCGATGGCCATATATGATTTTTAGCCGTAGTGGTTTATGGATGACGTGGAGGAGAAGTTAAGGAAAGATGGTAATATATTTTTTAAATTAAGTTAGGAGTTTCAAAACCTATTATAATCAAACGTTGAAATTATCTTTGTTTGAAAAACAAATATAATCCATATTTTTTATGATGGTTGTATTTTGTATATATACTTAAGGTCTGTTCCAACATGCAGTTTTCGTACGGTTCTTGATCACGTGAACCAATCAGATAACTCCAATGTTTTGTATGATTGGTTCACGTGATCAAGACGCGTACGAAAACTGCATGTAGGAACTGGCCTATAGCATACTAATTTTACTGTTTTAGAGAGTTTGGTTGCAGATATACATTTTAGGACTTGCTCTTGTTATTAAATTATATTATAATTGTGAAATCTACATTACCACCAATACCTAAAAGCTTTCATTGAGAAGTGACAGAAATGTAATCAGAATTATAATTGCTGAATTCTGGCTTAACAGCAATGTTTCATTGACGTTCAACTTGTATGACGATACAGAAGATGAAATTAAGACGTTATCTCTTACTAAAAATGAGGTAAGATATATATGGTCTTCTTTCATAATAGTACAAGTAACACTGAAATTACGAATATTGTAACTGGTGACGCTATAAAAGCTGATATAAGTATCCACCCGTTTAGTTTAATTGAACCTTTTTTTTATGCGAAACGCTTGAATAAATTTCTATTTAATGGCTTTATGTCTTTTATTTATTTTTAGTATTTAGGTATCACACGTTATCATACATTCATTAATATAAGCTTTATTATGTATCTGTGCTTACAGATCATCTTATAGGCGTTAGAGATATGCATAGAATCTCACCATTAGTGCTATCCCAATGAAATAATTTTAACTAATATAATACATAAAATAAATAAATAGATATAGCAAAGTAATCTAGAAGATAATACACCTAATCTTCCAGTTTTAAAAATTTTGTTTGTGTAGCCGAATCAGTCAGAGAGAATGGTAAATATACCTAAATAAATTTGTAAAACACCTATCAATCTGAAAGAGCTAAAGAGTCGAATTATAATAAATAAAATGACTACTTTTTTATATAAAATGTCTAAAAAATGCTGTTTATTTGACTATTCTTGTAGACAAGTCAAACAGCAACAATATTAGTAAAAACTATCAATTGTAAATAGATATTTTAACAATTTTAATTGTTTAGCTAATATTTGACTAAATAAATTAGGTATTACATCTAATCTTTGTTTAGTTTTACCACATTATTTTTCTCTGTGTAGTTATATATAAATACAGATATATCATTCTATCTTACGTACTTAAACTAATTTTTGGTTTGGTAGGTAGTACGAAACAAGTCAAAAAATAGGTAATGCCAACAATTGAAAAATATTATATAATATAATCAAATTAATCACTAAAATTGTTATTCCAATATTTGTATTTTCGAATAATTGTGCATTCCAAGATTTGTTTTTTGGAGAGTTGTTTTCGAAGAGTTTTCCTAGACCCCAAGATATATATAAGGCCTTTTTTTAAATAACCTTCTTTTTAGGTTGTTTGTATTTTACATTTTCAAGTACATATTTGCCATTATAATCAAACGATCATTCATATAAATTTACCATATCCTTTATAATCGAATATCGAATGATGCCGTGCCGTCATTCGATTATGCGCATCACTACTACGTTGTTAAATTCACAAAAGGATTTAACCAGGAGTTTTGTTTTGTTCTTTAAACATGTGCACAAAGACCAGAAATAAATCAGAAATAACTAGTGCTTAGCTAGTAGGGGAGTATATATATTATCTTTCACATCCTTCACAAGTCTGTAAGCGCTTACAAGCTGCTGCTTGGGGCATATTTTTCTCTAACCTAACCAATTTTTCTGGCTGTTGCACAAACGTTTTGTCCCTTTCATGTTGGTTAAATAATAAATTAAAACATTGCACGAGTTTGTTGTGATATCTCCCAATAGACATTTAATACAAATAAATCAATAAATAATTTAATAGCACAGCAAATAAACAAGTAAGAACAAAGAAAGAAGGGAATACGATCGAGAAAAGAAAAGAGAAGAAACAACAAATCACAACAAAATATATAAGAATAGGCACATGGAACACAAGAAGTATTAAAGGGAAGGAAGAAGAAATTATAGAGGAAATGATAAAACACAAGATAGAAACCTTGGGAGTGACGGAAATAAAAAAGAAAGAAAAAGGATTAACCAAAACCTATAAAGAGTATAAAGGATACTGGATAATTTGGTTTGGAGTGGAGGAAGTGGAATGTGGCATTAATAGTTTTACCAAATAGATTGAAGGAGATAAGTGAGGAAAGATATGTTAACGAGAGAATATTGACGGTGAAAATAAATATATTAGAAGAAGAAATGTGGTCAATTATAGTAACATACGGAATGAAAAAGAGGAAAACAACAACCTGCAAAACGTGATGGACTATCAGGACGGTAATATATTAGTTACGGGCGATCTGAATAGAAGAGTAGGGAACCAGAACAAAGGGATAGAGAAAATAATGGGGAATGAAGGTGAGAAGGTTAGAAATAATAATGATGAAAGGATAATCCAACTATATTTGGTGAACGAATTAGTAATAACAAACACAAAGCACCAACATAAAGATATTCATAAGTTTACAAGAGAAGAGAGAAGTCGAAAAGAAAAATCAGATTTATAGATAATAGACTATTCTTTAATCAACAGAGACCGATTTAAACAGGTCAGGGATGTCAGGGTAACAAGAGAAACCGAAGCCTGGAGTGACCACTACTTATTAAAGATGGAGATAAAAATAGATAGTAAAACCAAACAAGATAAAAGAAGAAGAAAGGTAAAAAAGAAAATAAAAAGTTACAAACTTAAATAAGATGATATTAGAAGCAAATTAGAAGGAAATACTGAAGAGAAAGCTAAGAGGAAAACAGAATATGGAGGGATAAGGGGTAGAAGAACACTGGATAAGATTTAAAGAGTGTATACTGGAAGCATGCAAAGAAAGCTGTGGATTAACGAAAGTAGGAAATACAAACATGAAGAAGACGGAGTGGTGGAACGAAGAAATACAAGGACTAATTAAAGAGAAAAAATATATATGGAGAAAATACTTAAGTACTAAAAAATCGGAAGATTATAATAAATATAAAGAAAAGAGAAAAAGAAAGTAAAAAATGACCAGAGACATATCAAATGAAAGCACAAGTACGGAAATAGAACCAGAAATAAGAAAGATATCTGAAAGAGAGATAACGGAGGCTATAGTTAAAATGAAAATAGGAAAAGCACCGGGAGTAATATTTAGGATGCGAAGGAATCAAAGAACTCGAAAAAATAATGAAAAACGGAAATAGGTGTTAAACAAGGATATGTTCTCAGCCCCATTTTGTTCTCCTGTGTATTAGATGACGCAATAAAGAAGGCAAAACCAAAAATGAAACTACTAAAATTAGGATATTGGAAAATGAAACCCACTAGTATCGCAAAGTTGATGTACGCCAATGGTATGGTGGTATTGGCAGAGACCGAAGAAAACCTGCAATATAATATAAACATCTTAAATGAAGAACTTACAAAAATTAATATGTAAATAGATACAGATAAGACAAAGAGTGTGATAGTGGCAAAAGAGAAAACAAAACATAACATTAAAATAAACGGACAAATAATTGAACAGGTCAACGAATACAAGTACCTCGGGACGATAATTGCAGCCAATGAAAAGATAAACAAAAAATAGAGGAAAGGATGAAGAAGGGATATATAATACGATGAAAAAGACATTCCTAGGGAAAAAAGAGGTGCAAAAGAACGTTAAAGTCGACGTAATAAATAAAATAGTAAGGTCAAAGCTGACGCACAGCTGCGAATCCTAGACTCTAATCGAAAAACATAAATCCAGAATTCCTAAGAAAAATAGAAAATAAAACGAGAAGAGACAGAATCAGGAATGAAAAATAAGGGAAGAAGTGGGAATGATACCAATACGAATGAAAATAGTAGAAGGACAGCTAAGATGGTATGGACATATTGTCGGATGTCAAAAGAAAGAATAACTAAGAAAATTTATGAAACTAAAATATCTGGGAAAAATACAAGAGGAAGACCAAGAAGAACATGGAACGATGAGATAAGGGAAACATTGACCGAGAGAGGAATGAATTGGCATGAAGCAAGAGAAATAACAAAAGACCGGAACAAGTGGAGAGAGAAGATAAGGGAAAGAAATTTACTTCAGCTTCGGAATGACCTTACACCTAAGGTTTTTAAAAAAATAAAAAAAAATAATTAGCAACAACATTAATTAATGAATTATTATTTTTTGTATTGCGCAAATTTTTTTCTATAAACAACTATTTGAAAAAAAAGGGGAGAAGAAAGAGAATGGATTTACTCACCCTAAAACATGATATATCCAAAAAAATATTACATTTTGAAATATAATATATTGGTTTTAAGGTGAGTAAATCCACTCTCTTTCATTCTTCTCCCCTTTTCTTTCAAATAGTTGTTTATAGAAAATATATTTAAGTAATACAAAAAATAATAATTCATTAATTAATGTTGTTGCTAAACTTAAACTTTTTCATTCTTAAATCAATTATTACAAACTTTATTAACATACAATTGTTCACTTACAATTGTAGGTTAATAAATTGTTCACTTGCATTTTGTTTACAGTTAGAAAAAGCCAAAACGTAATTTAAAGAAAACATTTAAAATTCAAACAATTAGTATTTCATTCGGTCCGCTACCACCAAGAACATCAAGACGATTAATTATTTGTTGTGTTACTACTGTCCCATAACATGTACTTTATATATATTCTAAAATATTTTTGATCGGTACATTAAATTAACGACATAACAACATATTGTTTAGAATATTTGGGTAACAAAAAAAAAGTTATTGTAATTCTTAGTAATTGAAAAAAAAACTGCACCAAAGGTCGAAATGTTTTACCGCAACCAATAAAAACTTTATATATAGAGAAAATCCAAATTTGCTATGATCATTGACCGCAGGTTCAAAAACCTCACAAAAATATTATAGGAAGCTAAGAGACAGAATAACAGCCATAAACATGATATTGGTTACAAATCCAATAGATTTTCCTCTACTTAACAAAAGTTGAGTGTGCCAAATGTTTATGCCATCAATTTACAGCACAACTTACGTTTTAAACTGAGAATCTTTATTAAACAACGCCAGCACTCATAATTGAATTCATTCTTATGCATTTCAAATCTTGATATTCGAAGATCAAATGAAAATTCCTTCGATCTTTTAGCACTATATTTTTGCTAGTTCTAGTGATTTCCTCAAGATTATAAAAGGAAGATTTTATTTATCCAATGTACCAATTTTAAATGCAATATCAACATATTATTACGTTTAATCTTTAAGGAACCAACGCGAATGCAAGCCAAAATATTTTCCTTCATGAAGCCACTAGCGTTAGAAATTTGGGTACTGGCTCTGTTCGCGTACGCCGTGGTTTCATTAACGATATGGATCGTGGCGCGATTCTCACCTTACGAATGGAAGGAATCTAAGTTGTGTGAAGAATGCCTCGCGAAAAAATACGAAGTCCTCTACGGCCAATGCATCCACTGGCATGCCGACGATCCAACGTTCTGCACCGAACAATCCCCGACGCAAAGTGACGACGAGGTGTGCCAACACAAAAACGTTTCACTTAGCGACGATGAGATTGAATTTGTGCCAGATCCGTGTTTATCGCACGAACACGACGATGAAGTAGCGACGCTAGACGTACTGGAGAACAACTTCACGGCTCCTAATAGTTTCTGGTTTGCCATCGGTTCTTTGATACAGCAAGGGTCGGATCTTAATCCAAAGGTATGATATTTGTAATTCCCTCGGTAATTGCGAAGTTGTGTAATTTAGACCGAGAGCTAGTGAAGATTAATTTGGAGATTAAGTAAATATCAAACAGCATAGGCACCATAATATGTACACATTTCTATATACGATATCTACGCTTCCGTAAGCGCAAGTGTTTACAAAATTACTCCATTTTCAAAAAGATAAAATTATAGAAAGTAATACCATACGTATCGAGTAACACCAACACTGTAAACAAATTGAAAAAAAAGCACTTCGTATCGATCATCCTACGCCAACAAAATTTAATTAACTTGCCCAAGGCAGTTCGGCACCGCAGAGATTCTCACAATAGAAAGTGAATTCATAATGCCATTCACAACAGATATCTTTATCTTATATTTACCATAGTACAAAAATGACTAAAAACTAAAATACCTTCCAGATTCTATCAAAACTAGACACCTATAAAAACTTGGACATATAGGATATGAAATCTTCCTAATATATATTATTTACTACAATTTTTTGCAAACGGTTTCGGTTTTAGCAAACCTTCATCAGGCAGATTTACTAAAAAATAAGAAAAATACATTAGATTTCAAGATAGTAGAACATGGCATATGTTAAATAATTTTAGGATAGTTGTAAAAAGAGAATTAACAATCAAACACCTCTCAACGATCATGCCGTTTTAAAATTATTTGATAATAAAAATGAAACAATAAAAATTATGAGTTTCTACCCTTGTAATAGTCAGAAGATGAATAAACTTGAAAACTACATGAGTAGAAAGGTTTTTGGGTCATCGCAGGCGAACCTTCTCCGATGACCACCAGCCCTTGCTAGCGCGCAAACTACACTAAAATTAAACTAATTGTAAGCATAATTACTATAGTATCTTAACATACAGAAAGCCAAACTACTATTTACCGCAAATGTTTTTATATCATAAATATTGCCGAATTCACTGCGCAACGTCACAGCATCTCGCAAAAGTGTGCCCAAAATATAGAAACAAATTGTTATTTTGTTAAAAAAAATATATACAATCTAATTTCTTAAGACACTAAAAATTATAAGAAGAATTAACAATTTAAAATATTTTTCACGAATTGGCATATTTTATAATCGTTGTTTATAAACTGTGTTCTTTTAGTTGGAACACTTTTGCATACGCCCTTTGAAAGGTATGTTTACTTTTCAAAGTTCGTAGCAATGTAAATGATTGGAACAAACTCCCGCAGATACAGGATTAAAAAGGCATACTAAAGTTGGGTTTTTCAAGGTAAATTGCTGGTGTAAAGTTTCAACCTCCTATAAATATCATACGAATGGATATAGTCAATTAACCCGAAAATTATTAACTTTGTATTTTCTTCTGTTTAACCGATCGATTTGAAATTTTATACCAATAATTTCTCTGATTAGCATTCGTATTCCGGCTGTTGAGAAGTCACAACTGGCGTAATATCAAAGTACGTGTACTTTCAGGTTTCTGAAACCAATACTCTACTGTAGGCCACAAATTAGTTATTTTAATTAAATAGAGTAATAAATTGGTTTTATTGTTAAGACCCCTAGCAAAATGTATAAAAGAACATCGAATATACACATAAATACATGCGTAACAAATAAAAATTGAAAGAAACCATTACGATAAGTAGTAGAGTGTTCCGATAGAAGATACCTACCATTAAGAACATCACATATCTCCAAATATTACTATATTAAACATACCCAATTCTCTGCAAGGAAAGTCTTGACATCATTCATTAATTGTTTCAAATTATCCCTTTTTTAAAATCATATTACATAACCTTAAATTGTTTTTACATAGCACATAGAAAAACTCCATCTAGGAATATTAGTAATAATTTATTAAAACATACTTTTTTCTTTTGATTACACATGTCAAAAAAATAATTAAAAAAATATGGGGAAAAAAAGCTACATAATGTAAATATTAAACAATACTAGTTATTAGGTCACCTTAATTAATGGAATTAAATGGATTATTTGGTTGAGTCCACAGGATTTATTTAAATTTATATTATATTCACATGAAAAACTACATTTCACCGACATTTGACAGAACCTGGACGCCACAATCGCTCAGCTGGATTCGAAAAACTCGATCACATTTCGATTTAGCGATCCGTATCATAAAGAATTACATCATCAGACCGTATTTATATACTAAAGGAGTTCAAGGTGTTGGGTGACTTTAGGTTTAATAATTATACTTACATTTCAGACGTGAAAATTATCATGACTGAAGCGTAAGAAAAGAGGAATTCTACACAATATAGCTGAAAACTTATACAATGTTTTTTGTATGAAAAAAAATATTTTAATAACAATCAAATATGTTATATTAATTACTTATTTTATTTACTGCCAAATGTGTCTCTTACATCATTTTACACTTTATTTATTTTGCTTTTGAATCATCAGGGATGTTAACACGCTTTATTTATGAAAACTAAATTGTTACAAATCATCTCAATCCCATGCTCCACCTAAAAGGTACTACACGAGACTACCTATACCTTAGTACTATATGGGTTCCATAACAATTGAAATGTTCCTACTCCAATTAAATAATTTCCTATATTCTTAATAACAAAAATATAATACAGTAGCCTCGCGACCATATGAATACTACTTTTGTGAAATGATGAAATACGTGAAATGTGATTAGTTCATATAATCGCGAGTTTACTGTAAATAGGCCAGCTGTCAAGGGATGTTAAAACAGCAGAGTACATTTGATTCCTAGCTCTTTATTTTTGAAGCCATTGTAGATATACTGAAATAATTTAATTGAGATTTTGGCTTAGTTCATAAATTATTTTTAAGAAGGAATTATATATAACCATTACTTGGTTTGGCTGTATCGTCTATTTTTGTTGGTTTGAAAATTTAACAAAAGAAATATTTCTTATATACAAGGTATGTCAAAACTCAGTTTCCTAATTTTCTCATTAAGCTTAAATGGGATACCCTAGATTTTTTATGGTGTTTCGATAGATATTTATCGGCACTTTCATTTTTGTTAACCCTTAACCACCTAACTCATTGACTTTAGTAGATATTTCAAATTAAAAATGAAAAATTTTGTTAATGCCGGATAAACCGGGGTTAAATTATTACATTGCTGTATTTAAAATTTAATTTTAGCAGGTAGCAGTAGCAGCGCAAACCGACCAATGTCTGATAAGAGTTAATGACGCGTTCTGCACGAATCTCTGCATGCTGATGCAACCTGTGTGGCGTTGGCTGGCCAACGTTACGCAACCACTGCTACAGCGTCATCTTCAATTCGTACAATTACAATCCACAAATACACTATGATTTGGGTATTGGAAGAATGTTCGAAAAGTTGCGTGCTTACTAGCGATGTGCTCAACGAGCGATTTTTGCACTCGATTATATCAAATGAACAATCGATCGTTCATTAGCTTACCGAGAACTCGGAATTCGGCAGATCGAAAATTTCGAAAACTAATAGACATTCTATGCGTCTATATAATACCTGTGTATATAGTATGTACGTGAGCGAGATGAGAGAATGAATAAGGAGCGTTGTATACAAACTTTTTGCGCGGTAAATAATCCGAAAGGTTTTGCGCACCCGAAAAGGTATAAAGCCGATCTATCAGCAAAAAATTATTTACACTTCTATTCATCGTTCGCTCAAGTATTACTATATGTATTATATAGAAGTATATTTCGGAATCTTTGCCTTGCCAATTTCCAAGTTCTCGGTAAGCTAATGAACGATCGATTGTTCATTTGATATACTCGGGTGCAAAAATCGCTGGTTAAGCACATCACTAGTGCTTACAACAAAAGTTTATGAAGGGAGATACGAAGACAGGAAAGACAAAAGGAAACAAGGATGCGGTAACAACACAAGAAGATATTATAGAATGAATAAGAAAAGCCTTTTTTTGTGAAAATAATGCACAGGGTGTAACTTATTAGTTAATAAAATTTCAAAAATAAAACCAATTTTCATTTTTAATTTCAAATAACTACTACAGCCAAAGTTAGGTATGGTTAACAAAAATGCCGATAAGCATCTATCGAAATATCATAAAAATATAGGGTGTTCCATTTAAATTTAATGAGAAATTAAGCATCTGAGTTTTGACTCATCTTGTATGCCAGAAATTTTCTTTTGTTAAATTCGGAAACCAGCGAAAACAGAAGACGTAGCCAAACCAAGTAATGGTGCGAAAAGGTGCCATATTTTTTTCTTACCGGAACTAACCCTTTTAATACACCTCAATTTAAACATAAAAATGATCGCAACTTCTTAGACACTCGGAATAGATATGACAAACCCTATATGAGAAGGCTCGCAAAAGTAGGCAGAAATTATAAACGCAAGAAAAAGTATAGCGTCCCATTTAAAAAAAAAATTAAGTTAGGTCTGGCACGACGTTATGAAACACCTATATATGTGTAACCAATTTAAAATATGAAGCTTGAGAATACCTATACCCTTTCTTAATATATTTTTATAATGTCGGATATATCGAGCTTCCACACATTAATGCGCCACCCTATTCGAAGGTAACACGATTTCTGTTTGCCCAAAATGAGAAAACCCGTATTTATTCCTAAAGCTCTACAGTATCAATGTACAAAGATATTCGCGAACAAATTTTGCAAAATCAATAAAATAATCGCAGAAATCATGCGTGGCTATGCATAAATTAAAAGAGTGAAACAAAATACATATAAATTATGATTTATTTTAAAGTTGAAACTATACATTTTCATTTAATAGTGCCTAAATTAGATTGTAATTTACTATGACTCCCTTTTTCTTCTGTTAAACAACATAATATCTTTTTACTTTCTGTTTACCGCGAACTTAAATTTTTGAAAAAATATCATATCGTAAACTATAATCTACAAGAATAGATGTATTTGGAAATGGAGAACCTACGGGTACCCCGTAAAAAAATATATTCATGCAATACTCTACATTACGTTATGATATATCATAATTTTTTTTTATAGAATACCCGTAGGTTCTCCATTTTGAAATACTTCTATTCTCGTAGAACTTAGTTTAAAGGACATTATAATATTTTTTTCAAAAATGTGAGTTTGCGGTAAAGTAGAGTAAAAATATATTATTTTATTTAACAAGAGAAAAAGGGGGTTATAATAAATTACAATCTAATTTAGATACTATTAAATGAAAATATATAATTTGAACTTTAAAGAAACTATGATTTATATATAATTCGTTTTACTTTTTTAATTTGTGAATCACCAAACAACACGGCTTCTACGATTATTTTATTGATTATGCAAAATTTGTTCGCAAATATCTTTGTAAATAGATACTGTACCGCTTTAGGAAAAAATACGGGTCTTCTAATTTTGGGCCAAGACTTTAAATTTAAAATATAAAAAAAAATCAAAAACATCAAAATTTTTAGGTGTTTCGGTTGATATGGAATGACCCATATAGCAGAATATTTTAACTTTACAGAATATACAGCAAAAACTGATATTATTAAAAAAAAAGTAATGAAACTTCTTGTGGTTTAACCCAAGATTTCGATTTTATATTTAATATCATCCTCAGGACTATGTATGAATAATATAAACTTAGATATAAAAAATATAAACAAATTTATACAAAATATTTACAAGGAATTAATTTGGTGAAGTTCAAATTATACATTGATGAAGTTGAAATTAAAAATTAACAAAGGGCAAAAAACAATGAAGGAAAATGCCAAAAAGGGTTGGATTAAATTTTTAATAGAGAATTTATAACTCGAAAATGCTTGGTTTTGAGTAAATGTAAATGTATTACTCGATTTTGTATAAGTGATTTTTTTGTAACAGTCAATTTGAAGTAGTATTTAGTATATTGGGATATGATTCACATTGATCTGTTTTATCATTTATGGTGTCGCATTGTATGCGCTTTTTTATGTAATTTTGTTTAATCTTTAAACGTAAATTGTGATTTTTCTATTAATTTTTAGCTTTCTTTATTATACAATCCGGATTACTTCTAGTTATGGTTTTATGATGTCAGTTCCTCACGAAACCTGTCGTACCTTAATAAAAAAAAAATTGTAAATATAGACCGATTTCTTTATAACTTATTAAAAAAAAAACTTAACCCTACAACATTTACATACATGATATTTTCGTTAAGTATTAAAGATTATATACCTATAACCGTTCAATAGTTTTCAAGACATTAAGAATTATTTGTTCAACTGCGAAAATGTCTATGCATTCTTTGTAATAGGTCGTGAAAATAACAAGTATTCTTGATACTGTAGCTAAGCTTTTATAAACTTAATCTGATATTAATAAAGAATACGCGAAGGCTAACGTGCTGAACAGAGATCAGGGCCAACAACCACTTGTATTGTTATTTATAATTGCCTGTAAAATAGTTGTTAAGTTTTATAGAAACTTATTTAGACTATATTATTATATAAACTATATTATAGATATTTAACTTAAAATGGATAATTATTATATTTTGAAAAGGGAAAAAGTTTATTTAATTCCCCTTGTGTAATTATGTTTAGGAAAGTTGCTATCGGCTTGCGGTATCACAAAACGTTTCGGAAAGGTGAAGAATTGAAGATATTTCCAAATAATTCTCAGACAGAGTTGCATTATAAAATTTATTGACATATTATCTAGATAAAATAGATCGCAAGAGAAAGATAGTAGATTGTTAGCCTAAAACGTCTCACATAATGTACAATTCATCTAATGAACAGCCCATAATTACTGTATACCTCAACTGCACTGTTATGTTTTTAAAATTTCATTCTATTTTGCGTGGATGCAGTATCTATCACTAATTGCTGTGAAGATAACTTGAACAATCCAACTAATAATCTATTGAAATATTCTTTTGACTGTTCAAGTGCATCCATTAATTATTAATCACCGACAAACGTTGTTAGTAATTATTTACAATGGAGCAGAACGTGATTGATGGCCAGGCACATAGGGCTGGTTATTTATTTCCAACGTGCATGGTTTAACTAATTGCTCGCCCGGTAACTTATGTAATTGCTAACGTGGCTTCATTACATTGCACATGCACACATTAATTTATTCCAGTATGTCATTCGATGTGCAGGTGAAATTATGCACATATGTACTATTGTAACTACGCACAAGGGACTTTTTGTGCTACTGAATTCTGGATGGCGGTATGCTATAGCTTCAGATGAACTACGAATGGTACAAAGTAAGTAAATTATAAATAAATAGTGTGGTGTATACAAAAGATGTTATTAAATTATTAATTTAAATGCAAACAAAAATATATTTTGCTCTATCTTTTAACACTATCCTAGGATTATTTGTATGTATGCATATCAAGTTAAAAGTAAAAAACTGTCTTGCTAAAAAACGATGTGATTAATTTGTTTACTTTTGAACATCGTTTTTTTTTTTCGAACTTCGTTAGATCACTAGCAAAAAACCTCAAACACTATTATTTAAAACGATTTCCTTAACCAACTTATCATTCAAACAGGTAACGTGTTGGATACTATTTCAATAAACCTTTATTAATTCCTGTTATGAACCTACTCCTTTCACCTAATTCTTCAATCTTTTTTTATTAAAAAAAAAAGCTCCAAAGTATCAAATGTATTTACATTCACTATGCCATAATTTCTGTTAAATGAACAAATCAACTTTTCCTTCAGCTTCATTATTTTACATCCTACACAAAGATAATACGCAACCAAATTTTCACAGTTGCCGTTTCAATTAAAAGGAAGTTTCTTCTTGTATTAGAAATTATTCCACAATCCTTCAGATCCAAACTACTAAATTGCAATTATAAATTTGAAAATTTACAATTGCAAGTTAGTTTACGAATTGCGTTTTAACCGAGCCACCGTAACAAGATATTATTTACCTGTTTTCAACTTCGCGTTAACTACATTTATTGCATAATTTAGTTTCGTATATAATTCTGACATCCATTCATATAAACAACTAGATAGAGTGATTCTCCAAAGTAGTTAAATCTAATCTGATCCGTGTAGCTTGTTAAATGTTTAACTAATAATTAACTAATTGCTAGGCAATTTCATCATAAAAGTTTTAAATATTTTAAATTATTAGTGAAAAGGTGTCCTGAATACATAGTGCGTGAGTGAATAAAGTTTTACATGAAGCAATCAAATGAGGTCCGAATTCGCTGTTCGGCATATAGTTTGTGCTGGCACAAAAAGTGCACTATAACTGAATGTGAAAAAAGTTTTTCTACGTGGGAAAACTATTAACTCGAAACAGGTTCTGTGACATTAATTCATAAAGTTGATTTCATTGGCAAATCCAGGCTAATGAAAAAATTAAATATGAAAAAAGACGAATATTCGAGATGTTGACCATTGATTTGTGTTTATTTTTCTCGTTATTCTGTTTAATTGGGTTTTTTGGACCACACTGAAAAACCCATTTGGTTGTCTCAACCAAATTTTAGTCGTATTGACTAAAATCTTCGTTTAAATATGGGCAAACAAATAATTTTGTTAATAATATTTGTTTGTTTTCACAATATCTTTAATAGAATTAAACAAATAAAATATTTTGCTCAAATAAAAAGTTTTGTTGGATCAAATGTAATGCTTAAAATAAGAAAATATTTCATTGAAATAATGAGAAATATAAGTTTAGTTCAAATAAAAGTTTGTAGAATGATGAAATGGAATATTTACTTCAAACAATAAATTTTATTGACTCAAATAGAAATAACACACATGAGAACAAAACATTTGTTGAAACAATTAGATTTATTTGCTTATTTGAAATATATATTTTTTATAGTAACAATATTTTTCTTTTAAGTAAAATATATATTGCGCTTCACTTTACTAAATATTTAATTGAAGTTACTGCGTTCCCTTTTTATTTCAAACAATAATTTTGTCAGAATTACTTACCTTATATCTGTTACGGTAGCTCTTTTATTCCTTAATCAAATTTAATATCAAATCTTACCACAAAATTTCACTATTGAATAAATGTTACTACAATACTGACATAATCTACTTATAAAAGGAGCATAAATTGTATATTGCTTGCCGCAAATGCAATAGTGAATTCTCAGGAGAATTTTGCGTTCAGTAAAGCTGAACTGCTGGATTAAGGAATAAAGAGTCCTTAACTTGAGAAGTTTTGTTCTCATTAATTTATTTTGTTCTGTATGTGACGTTTGCGAATCCTCCTTTGCCGGTATACAATATGTTTTTTTTCCGATAAATGCACCAAATCAACTTTTTATAATCGTGTTTGAGTGATATAGGAGAGGCACCATCTTTACAACAATGGCTGTAAAAAATATAGAAGACTATATGTATATTCTTAGATCACAGAACCTTGTTTACAAAAGGTGTGGGCTAGGTTGGAAAAAAGGTAACTTGAACATAATGATTACATTAAATTAACTACAATTGTGTTAGAGTAATCCTTATTTCTTAATAATATTGAAGAGTACTCATTGTTTATGTGAAGTTAATGGGTTTGTTAAATTAATAAGCTAGAAGTAACAAAATAATATGATCACTTTTTATACCAATTATTTTCTTAATTTTCGCAATATCTCTAAAATAAACGGAATTTTATCAGTTTGAGGGGTGGTTTGTTGATTTAATTAATGGCAATACGTAAATCTCAAGGAATGTTGGTAGTTGGTGGATATAATTCTTACTGCTATGTCGACAGGCCGATGCCCGTCTTAACATTGGCTTTTTTGCTTCAGAAACAGCAATTCGTAAATTTTGAAGTATGTCCAAGATCTTGATCGATTTATCGCTCGAATCTATATGCTCCTCTTTAGCTTAATTGGTAGAGCGTTCGTCCGGTAAACGAAAGGATGTAGGTTCGAATCCTATATGAGGAGATTGGGAAAAATTCCTCTTAATTATTGCAGTTATTAGCAGAAATACATTAATTTGTTAATTTCTTACTGTGAAAGGCTTGCAATCTTTGCAAATTTGTTTGAGTTAACAAAGTACCGGTGTTGTCTCGACAATATGAAAGTAATTGAACCAATCCAACATTTTTACAAAGTTCAACTATATTGTTTGAACATATTAAACTTTCTAACCAAATATTTTTCAGTCAATAGTGTACATTTTTTGCATATACTTGAAATAACAAAGGGCATGCTTGCTTCAAAGAAATATGCTTAACAAAAACATTTGATTGGTTTAAATATATCGGTTTTTCAGTGCAGTTAATAAAGGATAAAATCTATATTCGACTGTGTGTGAATTGTTAATATAGGGTAAATAAAATCAAGCAAGGTATAGATCCTCACAAAATTCTTTAATATCACTCGATCGGTCTCGCTGTATATGAGCATCTCAATCTATATATAATTAAAAGGTCTATATATAAACAAAAAGTTCTAATTATCTCAACGGAAAAGTTATTATTAATTATGAAAGGTATTTAAATATTTTGCATATCCTAGAAGAAGAACCGCAAACATCATTCCAAAAACTTATCATTGTGCAGAATAATAGCGAAAGATATTAGAACTAAAGATTTATATCGATATAAATAGATTTACACTATATCAATACGAAACACAGAGGTACACAGGTATTCTACTAGCATTTTATAATAGAATAGAATAAGAACTTATACCGAAATCAACACCGATACAAGGTAATGGTTAGAACTCCTTATAAGGTCGGTTTGATTTAAGCGTTATGAGGTGATTATCCAGACAGTCATCACATCACGTTTTTATAAGCACTACTCTATTTTGGAAAGAGACCATGTTTGCATTTAACATGAGGCAACCATGAAATGCCAAACTTCAAAAATTTCGAGAGGCTAACTTATTTTTAACCATAAAATGTATTCTTCATTAGTTAAAACATAATATTGGAAATATTTGTCAATATGCTGTGCATGGTAGAAATCAGAAAAGGAAATCTTTTTTCCTAAGGTACCAAAATCCAAAATAGGTTCTATAAAAAAATAAAAAATTAACACATAACCGCGCAAAGGACACAATCGATATAGAACTGGCACTAAGAAAGCCAGACGGAAGCTTCACTAAAAGTGAAGAAGAAAGAGCTCTCCTCCTTCTAGAGACTCACTTCCCTAAAAGCAAAGTGGGTATCTCGGAAAACCTTTCCAATCAATATAGAAGACCAGCTAAAGAAGCTACTACAATAGCCAGGTACATATGTAGCAGCGAACGGTTAAAATGGGCCATGAATACCTTTCAGCCTTTTAAAACATCCGAAGTAGACGGGATTCTTCCAGTCTTACTTTATAAAGGGCAGAACCCATACCCCATTGACATAGAGGGTGCTTTTGGCAATTGCATTAATTAACAGGGGGGTAGATGGCGTGACTTCTAGATGGATGTCACAGCTGCTGTCTACCAGGTCAGTAGAGGCGGAGGTGGGACACAACACCATCTCGGTTAGTACGACCAGAGGATGCCCACAGGGAGGAGTTACATCCTAACTATTATAATAATAGATGAACTCTTATGCGGGCTGACTGATTTAGGCATATCCTGCAAGGATATGCTATTATTGTTATATACGCAAGAGGCAAATTTGAGAATATCTCTGTGACGTAGTTCAAAGGGGATTCAACTTCACGGGATGATGTGTCAGTCGGTGGAACTCAATGTTAATCCCACTAAGATTACCTTAATACCATTTACTAGAACAAGAAAATCAAATCTCAAAACCATAAAAATGGATGGGCAAAATATAGGTTGGAGAACGCAGGTTAAATATCTAGGCCATGCCCGAGACATTAAGCTTTTATGGAACAAACATGAACTTGCAAACTTTGCAGGGAAAAATTGGGGATGCAACCGAAAAATATTGCTTTGGATGTATACAGCGACAGTGAGACCAATCCTCACCTATTCAGTAGTAACTTGGAGCAAAAGAACTAATCTGGCCACCGCAAGAATTAACATTTCAAAGGTGCAAAGATTAGCATGCGCGTGCATAACTGGGGCTATTAGAACTTGCCCAACAGCAGCTATCGAGGTTGTATTACATCTTACCCTCTCCATATTGTGGTAGTAGGGGTGGCAAAAAGAACCACACTCAGAATGGTTAAGGAAGGAATGATTAGACATAGGTCTGAATCTCCTGACCGTGATCAAACCTGGAGCATGCCCCGGGATGACATATCAAAAAAAAACAACTTTGTGAAGGAATTCATCACAAAGCTTACTAACAAGAGCGAAAATGATTCAACCTGCTTATTTCAAGCACTCAAAATAATAAATAAAAACCATGAGTAGGATGTGAACATGAATTTTTTTTTTAATTATGTACTTTGTGTGGCAAATACGTTTTTCCTCAAATGACATACCTATCAGTGGCGTAGTGAAAAATCTTGGGGCCCTATTTTACAAATATATAGCAGTAGGCAATATCTGAGCCCCTCCCCTACCCTCCGCCTTGCGGGGGCTGCGGGGGGGGGGGGGGGGTGTTTTACGCCACTGATACCTATATAGAAACCAGCGATGAGCAAGATAAGGGAAGTGAATCTCGTTTTACAAGGATTAAACGTGCTCGTGTTTATTCGCCTCATGAGTAGGGATTCGTGCTGTCTCCCGATTTTCTAAGACCCGTCAAAATACGACCATGTCTAATCGTTATAAAACCAGATTCACTTATCCTCGCCCTTCCGTAATATAAACTTAAATCTATTTACACTACAGCATTCAGGATAAACCATACAAATTTTCATAAACTGTAAACTGTAAAAAAAATGCTAGATTTGCTTTTTGTAACGCTTTTGCAATTAATCGCCGTTAATATTTTCTGCCATTTAACGTTTCATAAATTGATTGCACTCACTCGATTGCGACGGTATTATTCCTTTAGCTTTCATTAGTTTCATATCGCTATGCCAGATATTCTTAGTTTAATTTCAGAGCTCAACATCTTCGTCGTCTTACGCAAACAACAACGTTGTATTCAAACAATCTTAATTACAGGCAACCTCGACGAGGATTGTTGGAGGTATATGGTGGTTTTTCACTTTAATCATAATATCGTCCTACACTGCCAATCTAGCCGCTTTCCTCACCGTCGAACGAATGATTACGCCGATCGAGAACGCTCAAGATCTGGCTGACAAACTGAAATAGCCTATGGTACCTTGGAAGGAGGGAGCACGATGACGTTTTTCAGGGTAAGCTGAGCGAATGCATTTTGTGAATACAGAAAGTTTCAATAACGTTCTAACAAATTGACACTTCGTTAGTATTTTGCATGCTCTTTAACGCCGTTTAAAGTACCTATCGATCGTTTCAACCTCTCTATGCAGTATATATCTTAGCATATCGATTTGCGGCTGCCAAATCGTCCAATCAGCTGTTGCAGTGCATTATTTGGTATTTTACGCGATCAAATCATAACCTTTATTTACATTCTTGATGACTAAAATGTGTAAATAACAGTGAACATTGTAAAATTACACACGGAAAAAAATGTGTTGTAAAGTGTATTCTTTAGAAAATGTCATTATTCTAACTAGAACATCGAACATCATGTATATATAACAAACTTAGTTTACCAGTCATAAAGATATTTTTATTGTAAACAGAGTGAATATGGTTAATGTTACAAATAATTTGTTAAACATTATATCACTAACATAATAATAAATATTTGTTGGAAATGACAATAATGCTTAACTGTAATATAAAGGGATCTGTGTTGCTATTTTTAAACTCTGTTGTCTTTGCTCTGATGACGTAATGCATATAGGTGTTGCAGCTACTGCATCCAGAGAAATTGTCGTGAAGATGGCGCTTCTTCTATTTCATTCCAACAATACGGTATATTCAGCATAAAATAGCAGGACACGGTTATCTATATTAATTGATCGTATTGAGTTGGCGGATTTATTAGATAAACATCTTGTAGGAGCCGTGATTAAAAGTACTTACAGTTCATTATATTATACAACTTTATACTAATTGTAAGTCAATTTCTATAGCAAGGATGACTTTCATTTGATTTTTTTTTTGGTTGTGTAAAAATATTAGGTTATAATTCTAAAATAGAATATCGAAAATACACATTCTAGAATGCTAGGCGAGGCGAAACAAAAAGACATTTGACAAGAAAGTTCTCAAACATAAGAAAAATTAAAACCGAAGAAAAATAAAGTAGATGTAGAAGATTTTAATATCCTAACTATTTTTATTTACTACAATTTTATGCAACCGCTTTCGGTTTTAGCCTTCATCAGGCAGATTTTAATTGTAACACTAAGAAAATGAATAAATTCGTAAACTAAATAAGCAGAAAGGTTTTGGGGTCATCGCAGACGAACCTTCACCGATAAAACTACACACTCACAAAGAAAGGCATCCAAGTCGATCACTCCGATTTTAATAAAGTTTGGTAGGAATGTAGAACATCGAAAAATATTTGACAGGTATTTTTTTAGCTTCTCATATTGGTTCTAGGGGTGTAATAGGGCATGTTTTTTGGCTATATTTCAGAAACGAGAAGAGATATCGACATCGGATAAAGATCGAGTCGTTCCTTGTTAGCAGCCGTACATTTTAGATTGAAGAAAGAACAGTGGCGTACCCACGGGGTGGTTAGGGAGTTAAAAATACCATTTTTCTCACCACTGCTCTTGTATTTTGTAAAGTCAGTTTTTCTTTTTTTTTAGTTTACGTGGTAGTGATGTAAAAATAAGGGTTATGTGTTTACACTACATTCCTACCAAATTTTATCAAAATCGGAGAGATCAGCTTGGGTGCCTTTCCTTGGCAGTGTAGTTTGCACTCTAGCGAGATTTGGATCTTGCGTTGGTAAAGCCAGTGCGCTGTTAGTCGAGTGTTTTGCATTCCACTAAAGAATGAATCCGCATTCAGCACAAATAATGGCCCTCGCTACGGGTTACAGGACCAAGTCAATGCAAAAAGATGCCGATCAATTTTAGCGAATATATTGACGACTCATCCGTTGAATAAACTTTACCAGTGTGTAATGACAATGACATAAACGTGTTAATGAAACAGTAGACGTTTTCGATTGTACATTGGTTTTAACCAGGTATCATTCGGTTATAACCCAATAGTATTCGATTGTGTTTTTCGTGACGTCACAGTTCCAACCTGGTTGAACCAATTTTAACCGGAGTCGGGACTTGGGTATTAAACGTTTTTAGCAATATACATAACCTCTTCTTACTGTTTACAGCTGTTTGCAACGGGTGTCAATTCTAAGTTTTCATCAGTCGTAGAAAAAGTATTAAAAATGTTGCTTAAATTTATAATTAATAATATAAATGTTGAGTTTGAAGAAACTGGTAGTATAGTTATAGATAATTTAATCCACGGTAAATATAAAGATATGTGTTTTACATTTATTCTTAATAAACTTTCATTTGCAGATGATAACTTTATGTATGAATTTTTAAATGAAATTAAAAAAAAATACGGCTTATGCGATATAGGAAACTTTTACAACTACACTATTAATTGAATAATCTTTTATGAGTGACATTCCATTAATATTAATTATTTTAATTAATATCGCCAACTGCGTTACTGAATATGTGCGTATTCTAAATCAGTAAAAAATAGAAGTTTACCAGGAAACCCAGCGATTTCTGGCTACTAAAATAATTATCTTACTTGATAATTTTTGCAAAACATTCTAAGTTCATTTATTAATACACATTTGCAACATTGAAGCGATCTGCAGTAGACGCAATTGTCTCTCCTTTCGCTAAATACCAAAGCCTCATCAAGAGACATTTTTCTAATGGCACTGCCATGCATCCGCCTATATTTTTTCTTGTAAAATTTGAATGCACTAGACGGACTAAGCACTGAAATGTATCGACTTGCATTCTAAAATGCATATAAAAATCATACCCCAGATATCTATTAACCCAAGTTTCGAAATAATCTGGTCTCTCTTATGTCTTACTCTTTCGTATAAGCATAATTTTATATGCACAATTTTTTAAAATGACAGGCGAAACATTCAAACTGTTGTTTGGAGAATGTATGATATCGTCCAACAGCCTAATGCATAGGGTTGCCATACGTCCGTATTTTCTACGGACAGTCCGTATTTTGTAAGCCTTGTCCGTAGATTATAAACTGTCTGTAGTTTGTACGTATTTCTGCAAGGCGTCCGTATTTTTTTTCTAATTTCCAATTTGTCGTACTCAAGTCGTACTTTTGTCATTTTATAGTTATTTCAGCATTCAAACTTTCGTATGATGTGCGTTAACATTGCATTTCCAGTAGCATCGCGTCTGAAGAGATATATATCTATATTTTTATATAATAATATTAATAATTAAACAATATGTTTGAAGTAAATATTGAAGAACAGTTCACGGAAATGTTAATTGATATGGTGCACTGTCCGTATTTTTGCTTTTGAAAATATGCAAGACGCAAATATTTCCTTTTCAGTAATTCTCTTATACATTTCGTAAAAAAAGGCTAGTGTAACGTTAGTATTTCGAAAATATAAAGCCGGATGTTATAACCTACAACAGTTATAACCAAACCTGTATAACCGTTTACATTCGATCGGATAACTTGTTATTAATACCCGGTTCTTACCTACCACATCATGGTTCGAACTCATTGGTTAACCAGCTGTGTACAATCGAAAACGTCTAGTATTATCTCTGAGCGATACAAAATAAAATACAAAGCTAAAACTTTGAATTAATATTCTGATTAACAGTTCCGATGTCAATCTAAAATTCATAAAATACTTGTTTCTGCTCCTAGACGGATGTATATTTCTTTTGCACAATTGTTTAGGTATTTCAAATATATACACTTCAATTTTAGTTTACCATAATTTTCAATATGATATAATTTTCCATATGACCTTGCAGCACCTACTGCTTATTGACGCGCACACAAGAGCCAAAAACTGAAAACTTCAGTGCACCGTTAGTGCAACTAATGGAATAAGCTATAAAAATAGTGGTAGATACCAGTTGCTATTAAATTCCATACTTCGTAGGGAGGTTTCAACGATCATTAATAACGGTTTTTTCTTATGTACAATGTCATTTTCCCAAAGAGATGGCGTTTGGCTGCATATGGCATGAGATGTAAAATATGTCAATATGATAATAGTACTGACATTGACAATTACGTATTTCCTCTGATATCGGCATATAAATACAAGCTTGTATTAAATTCAGCCGTGCGAGATCATAACAAACAAATTACGCAAGGAAAATCTAGTATGGTAGTTTTAACTTTATATGATACATAATGGCTAATGAAGTGGTACAAGACGCAGCGAAAAAGATTACCAAACGGGAAAAATTTCTTATCATAATGGCCGTAATCCATGTTATACTGTTTATCATCCTGGTGGCAACTGTTGGCTTCCTTTTATCCGGTAAACCTAAATGTTCGTAGATAGATAATATGATTTTCTTTAAGAGTATATGCTGTGTTTCATTCTGTAGTTGTGCAGTTGATATAGCAAATGTTAAAAATACCTACGCAGTATCTGCAGTAATTTGTGTGTACTTTTCGGTTTATTAATAAAATTATCATAATGTGAACATATCTGATTCTTTCAGTTACTTCAATGATTACTTTTCATTTTTGTTCTTTAGCCATTTTAAAAAAGCATCTGATTGTGGATAATGTCGTTTTCGATCAGCTAACTTGAGCATTTATGTTATGAGCTGTCGTTTCCAAGGTTATATTATAGGTCTTTGATACACAAGCCGTTTTAATAATTTTGATTTGTAGACGTTAACATTCCACTCAAAATTACCGGTGTAAAAATGAACGATATCCACTAATAGAGGCAGACCCCTTACGTTTCCATTGTAATGTATAAACCAGCGAAGAGAGAACACAGAAGAATCACTTTCCATCGGCGCCTTTAATGTTGTGTCGCCTCAGCTTTCTTCTGTAATTTACACCAAACATAAATAACGTGTATCAGAGAGGGAAATACGATGTCGACTCAAAATAGCTGCGTAGTTAGCGACATCACCAATATTTGAAAATAAAAAAAATCAAGTCTTATGTTAAAGATAAGCAAACGCTAATCGACATTATGGACAGCTAGCTTTGTACAATTATAATAATCATTAGTTCTATAGGCCCTGGTCATGGGCCGTCGTAAGTACATTTTATCACTCTGCATCTTCAAATTGCTTCATAATTTTCCTCCATTGACTTCTATTCTGTGCCACAC
Organism: Protaetia brevitarsis; assembly: GCA_004143645.1. Classification (NCBI taxonomy): domain Eukaryota; kingdom Metazoa; phylum Arthropoda; class Insecta; order Coleoptera; family Scarabaeidae; genus Protaetia; species Protaetia brevitarsis. The sequence continues at coordinate 3,432,898 of RXPK01000065.1, forward strand.
TCCTTTAGTTCTTCTGATATTTTTTTTTCTTCTTACTTTTCACTCTATTAACAGTTGCTGCTGTATCTTCCACTCCAGTGGAGATTTTTGTAAATGTCCTTAGAGTGTTGTACTTCTAATTATCAATTTGCTTTCTGTGCCTATAAAATCTTTATATTGTTTTTCTCTTCTGATTTTTGCATTCATATCCTTTCATAATTTTTTTTTATTTTTTAGGTATTTTTGTTCTGTGAATAGAACGTCTTCTTATACTTTCCTTATGATGTAATTGCAACCGCTTCTTTCAGCCCTTCGGTCCTGATGAAACCAACTCCACTATATCTTCTTCACAACCATTACAGGCATTTTATACTTTTACATTACTATTCGACTTATTCCTACTTCTTCTTGTTATATTTTTTGCAGTGTACATATATGTTTAGTATCTTTCCATTATTCATGTCATTCAAGTCATTGTGTCACTGCCCATTTCGAAAACAGGCTTAGTTTGGCATTCCCACGACTATCCCAGGTTCTCCAATTTCCACTACATTTCAGTCTTTATGCTCCCATACTTGCCTCATCCTCAATATAAATATCTAAGGTGAGCAGATTTACCATAGTTTCCATGGCAGTTGTTGGTGATTTTTATGGCTCCAGTGATGTACAGGCAAGTCAAGCTCTGAATCTTTCCAAGTTTAGTCCATCAAATCAGGCAGGCATAGGTTAACATGCGTTTTACCACCACAGTGTATAACCAGTATATCATACGTGATTTCCATCCCCATGTTTTTCCAATTGTTCGACGGGTTATCATTGATGTCCGTTTACATTTATTTGTCGTCTGTTAGATGTTGATTAGGTTAGCTTTCGGAGCCAAAAACCACTGCTACGAGTGCCGTCTTTACCTCCAATTTCTTTATGAAAGACTCCTTTTCGACCCGTATCATTTGGAACTTTTCTTGCTACTTTATTACTATCTAGCCTGCGCTTTCAACTCATCCCGTAAACGCTTTTCTATTCCTCCTACTTTTAACTTTTCTAGTACTGTTACCCCTCCTTTATTTATATTGCTCTTTCTTTCGTGTGTCTAGTCCTTTTCAAGACTTTCTTCAAGTTTCTGGATTCTCTAACCGGTTTTTTCTCTTCTTCTTGAAATTCTTCCTTTAACTCTTTAATTTTATTCTTTAACTCTACATTATTACGGACCGTGTCTTCATCATCCCTTTCGAGTTCCATTCATTTCACAATTTAATGGTTATCTCTATGAATAAATATATAAAACTGTAAAAATCGTTCGAATGACAGTTTTATTTCTCTCAGTGCACCTCAAGCACCTAACATCTAGAAATGCTAAATAAATACAATTTGTACAATAGATACAGTAAAATAAATGTTTATTTAATATGTATTTTTTTATTCTACTATATTTTATTATGTATTAATCGACAACTACCGCAACATACTAGGAATACAAAATAATAGGTTAAGGAAAAAGACTATTTTTTATTGTTCTTTTTAACAGTTATTTGCTCAAAAATTGTAAACATTACAAATTTGAAACATACTGAGATTCAATATTATATGCAGGCTGTTTAAAGTTACCGGCGCACTATTGCTAACTTTGTTAATATTGCAGCTACGAAGTTGATTAAATTATCAAAGATGTAGGGCTTTCTTACGCTGATTACAACCCTGTAATTAGAAAAATAATTGAAAATCGCGTTTACGAGATATAACAGATAACTTGGTTTTTTAAATGGATCACCCTGTATATTTTGTCACCAATTGATAGAAAACTAAGTTTTGCACACAATATTATTATCATAGTATGACCTTAAAAAACAAAAGAGCTACCACTAATATGAATGCTGGATTCGATATAACGGCCAAAGCTTTGTTGTTTAACAAAATAGAAATCGAAGCAAGCTTAGCCTTAAAACATAACGAAATTATTTTAACAGTTTTGCGAAACTTGTACTGCTATTGAAAAAAGCCTTTATTGATTCTAATTGCCGTTTATTTTGTTTTATTTCTAAATTCGTTTATTGCATTCGTTTAATCAAGTTGGAGAAATATGATACTTGAGGTATGTTTTGTATGTGGAAGGCATAGCAACAGAGCCTTGGAACGTTACAGAAAAATGTTTCCAAGCAGAATACTACCAGATAGAAAGTACTTTTTACTATTATTTCGCAAATTCCAAGAGAATGAAAATGTTTTTAAAAAAAACCAAACGAGAAAACAAAACACTAGCAGTGCGGAATTGAAGAAACCAAGTATGTACCGTTTAAATATCGGCCAATGCGAATTTTGCTTGATATGGACTTTGAACGAAGAATTGCGTTTTTTTACGCAGTTTTTGGCACAATTGTCATTAAGCTACTATTCAACCGTGCTAAGATGAACTGGCGTCTTCATTGCACTTATTATTGATAAATAGATATTAAACTAGAAAGAAAATTACAGGAAAAGATTTATTCTCGGAAACGTCAAAATACTAAGGCATGTAACATGTGTGCCAACTTGTACTGTCAACTCCTTAGTGTCAAAATTTCTTTTCTATTGTCAATTCAAAATTAAGATTTGTTGGCCCAAAAAGAAATTGTGTACCACACGGCCAGAAACTCTTTTGCGAGTATTCGTACTTGTACACAAACCTCACTCATACTCGCAAAACTGTAGTTTCTAGCCTGGTGATGCAAATAATTATTGTGGAACGATGAAATAAACTTTTCAAATAATAGAATGTACAACATAAAGATATACATCATTAGATCATTATAAATCCTCCTCTACCAATGCCTCGTGCTTTAGTTTCAATGTTTGGTGTGGCACTTACAATAATAACATGAATGATAGAATGATATGACTACATTCTACGATCTGTAATGGATGATCTCGTAGACAATTTAAACTTGGAAGAGATGAACTTTTTCATTTTCAACCGGACGGTGCTCCAGCGCATAATTGGGCATTAACAACAGAAGTCCTAACAGAAATTTGTGGAAATAAATGGATTGGTACCAGAGAACCAGTTAATTGGCCTGCACGATCTCCGACTTGTCCAATGGATTTTTTTTTCCTGTGGAAGTATCTGAAAGACAAAGTATACAGTCGAAGATATCCAAATATGCACGAGTTGCAAAATGCAATAAGAGAAACCATGAGTAACATAGATCGCCGTCTAATTTCTCAATCAGCAAGACCATAATTAAACAGTATAGGAAATGCATATCAGAAAATAAAAATGTAGTCGAACACTTATTATAATTTATTGTTTTCTATCATTGTATCAATAAACTTTTGTAAACTCTTGGATTTCTTTTTAGCTTATAAAACAAGCATCTTAAGCTAGCAAACAACAAAAGGTTTGGCTGTTATATCGAATCCATCAGTATATGAGTCGTAGCTCTTTTGTTTTTCATTTTAAGGTTATAAGTACTAGTGATGTAACCAATATTCGCATTCGCATTCGTATTCGCATTCGCAATAAATATGCGAATATTGCGAATAAAAAACTTACCTGCTAAAATGGATAATTTAGAAAAAAAAAACAATATTTAAATTCATTGAGATCCTAAAACAACCTTTTGAGCACAAATTTGCAGTTTACATTAGAATAACCATCAATAACCTCAAAACTAAACTTGAATTAACAAGAATAAGACGTAAAAAATCGAAACGATTCGGTTGTACTTGGCTACTTCCACTGCGGTGATGAAGAAATTTAATTCTCTGCGTGTGCGCATAAGCCCTTAATGCAAGTGTTAGTTTAGTTGTAAGTTGAGAGCTAATAGATGGCGCTAGTTAAGGTAAAAAGTTAATAAGTTTGTTCGCGTCGCATGAACTATTTGCACTTTTATGCACGTTTTAGAACTTTTGTGTGCAAAAGTGCATAATGGTGCAAATAGTTCATGCGACGCGAACAAACTAAATATTTGTATTCGCATTCGCGAATGTCTAGTGCACATATTCGCATTCGCATTCGCAAATGTGTAAAATCACGTATTCGTTACATCACTATTGAGTACTATTATAAAATATTGCATGCAGAAGAAACTAATTTTTTATTAATTGGTGACAAAATATAGAAGAGGTCCATTTAAAAAAACAAAATTATCTATTACATCTCGTAAAAGCGATTTCCAATTGTTTTTTTCTGATTACACGGTTGCAATGAGCGTAAAAAAAAAACCCTACAACTTTGATGATTTAACCAACATCGTAGCTGCAGTATTAACAAAGTTAGCAATTTGTGCACCGAAAACTTTAGACAGTTACCTTAAAAAAAAGTAACCAAATCCATACAAAAAAAAACCTAGTTTGCTAATTTAATAGTTCTTAGCTTTAATAGATAGTCAAAGATGATACTAATAATAATGATTTAAAAGTGAGCATCTTGTTGTGTGACACTATGTGTGAAGTGGTTTTTGTAATATACATTTTTACTACATGTTTGCGAAACAAATATTGTCAAAATAAGGAGGACTAAAGATAAATATTCAATCGTTTATATGGAGTCTATAATGTTTCAGTTATAAGCAAAATTGTTTTCGGAAATTTGTTTGTGATACCTTTATACATCCATGACTTTATTTTCAGGACTCAAAGATCGGTATATATCAGAAAATGTGGCGGTTTATGGAAAGCAAACGACCTGCCGTATTCGTATCAACGTATGATGAAGGAGTACAGCGAGTACTCAACGGTAACTACGCTTTTCTCATGGAGTCTACGATGTTGGACTACGCCGTACAGCGTGACTGTAACCTGACGCAAATCGGCGGTCTATTGGACTCGAAAGGTTACGGCATTGCCACGCCGAAAGGTAGCCCCTGGCGCGATAAAATTTCTCTCGCAATCCTCGAACTACAGGAAAAGGGAGTGATCCAGATACTTTATGACAAGTGGTGGAAAAACACGGGCGATGTCTGTAATCGAGATGATAAAAGTAAGGAATCGAAGGCGAACGCTCTCGGCGTAGAGAACATCGGTAAGTAAATTACACGGCAATGTGGAGGACAAATATATGCGGCGTCAGGAGTAAATTTTACACCCTGTTTAGTATCAAATTGGACACAGATCGATTTTATGAACGGCGATTAGTCTTTGATAGTAGATATAAAATTAATTTAGATCATTTACATACAAAGATCAGCTTATTGTGAATGTTCATATTTTAATTCAGTTAGAATTTACACTCAGTTGTAGCAATAAAATCTACTACCAGAACATTATTTTGGCAATCTATATTAAAATGAAATCACTCTAAGTAATTAAATGAATTAATTAAATCCCATTAAAATGCAAATTATTTGAAATTACCGTAAAATCGGATGGATTAATTAAAATAACTGGATTGTCATTTGCAGCATTAACAAAAACAGCAAATAGCCTGAAATTTAAAACATGGCGTGTAAAATATTGAGGTCACATAGAAATAAAGAATAATTTTTGAAAGTCTATGTTTTAACCTTGTATTTGTAAATTGTGAGCAATTGTACTGTACAACAAAATGTGTTGAAAGGATAGCATATTTTTGCTATTCATAATTTACTATGAAAGATTAAAAAAATTACATTTTAAACGAAGTTGATTTTTTATCCTTAGGACCAAAATGGAATAAAGAAAATCACTTAGAAGTTGTATGCCTTCCTCTTGCTTGAGGTCGACGAAGCATACTTTCAATTTCAAAAGTTTAGTATTGGAATCTGTTCGATATTATCCCATTCTTGCAAAAGCAACTCTCTTGAGCAGTTCTTGCGGCCTTCAGATACGTTGTCCCAACTCAGTTGAATCACATAATTCCCATTTCGTTCAGCTATTCTCTAGAAACTTTGGGCTATGTGAAAATGCCATGCTCGCCCATAGTGATCATGAAGAACATAACATAATCTTCTAGAACCTCCATTATATACATATGAGCTATCGAGGAGCTATTCTGTATAAAAACCAACTCTGTGCGTGCTTGTAAAGTGATCCCTAAACCTCCAAATGGAAGTTGCTCGTCAACACAAACTGCAGCGTATTTTTCTCCTGGTTCTTCTCTACTCTTCTCCACACTCGTTAACGTCCGTCTGGAAAGGCAAAAACGCGACTCATCTGAAAACGGTATCTTATTCTAGTCCTCATCATTCCATGCCCGTTGAGTTCGAGAAAATGCCAATCTACATATAGTCATCCTTCTACAAGTCAATCCAGCAGCACGAAGCTTTCTTCTTACCGTACATTCACTAACAATTACACCGCTAACTTCTTGGAGTTGACTTCGCTGTAAAGTTCCAGAAACTGTTCTATTGTGCAAACTTGTGCACGGCAAAAAAACGATCATCTCTTTGAGTGGTGACTCTTTTTCGCCAAAATCCTGGTCTACTGGTCAACAGGCTAGTCACTTCATAGTGTTGGAACAGCATTTGTACAGTACAAAAACTCTTGCCAACAATTCTTGCAATTTCACGTTTTCCTCGCCCATCATGTATCAACATTACAATTCTTGGCACAACAATGGTATCCGAAGGTATTCTGATGTGCACTACACCACCCAACTGGCACATATGTTCTGAGAATATTTCTACTAAATGCAAATGCGATTGCCTAAAAATATTATATAAGAATTTAAGGAAAATATTCAAGTACAGAAAAATATATAACATTGTATTTAATTTATTTAATAATATTTACCCAATCTCCTTGAGATATTCTTTTACAATGTTTGTGAAACATTCAGGTAAAATGATATGAAGATCATAAGTCATTATTCCATAACGGCTGGCATTGGCAATTGTATAGTGTTCTGTGGTTGTATGGCAGTTTATAGAAGTTGATTTATGGGGTGTTATTAAAATATGATTGGAGCTAGCGAAAAGTTGGTAAGGTATGGTCATTATTAGAGACTTGGGAAATATTTAAGAAAACGTAAACGTGACTTAACCTAAAAATCATTATTTTTCAAATTAAAATTGTAAGCGCGGTTTTCTCAAAAAGGAATTTATTCGAAACTTTTGGAAAGACTATAATTTTTATTACAAATCTAAAAAAGCTCTTGTTTCCTTTTACATGCCGCTATAAAAATACATTGTATGGTGACTGCAGCGGACATGAAGGCTATTATGAAAGAGTGACTAGTAAATAGCAAAGACCAGAGAGAGAATCGAAAAGGAGAAATAAGAAAGCATGAATGTTCAATAAACCTTATGTTTAATTAAACAGTACATGTTTTTGTTAGATTTTATACTGGTGTTATAACCTGTTAACCCTCATACATTTCTTAGAAGCTAAGTTTTGAACAGACTGCACTGAATTCTGTTAGTTTACATTGCATACATAAATTCAGATTTGAATAGTAGGACTTGCACGCCAGGTGAGGACGTTGGGAACAACCATAAATCATAATCTAGAATTTTATTTTAACAATACATTAAATGAATTATATGAAACAAACTTTCATAATAGATTTATTATATTCTTTGTTAGTGGATGGTTTTAATATGCAATAAGAAATAATGCGAATTCTACAAACATGTATAAACAGTTTTTTAAAATGTGTACGTGCTTATGTCATTAAACATCTCGTTATATATTTCGCACTGTTTTTAATAGAAATTTATGGTTGTGCAGTACCAATAGCTCACAACAGTGAGAAAATAATTTCTTCGTTCGCATCTTCTGCACCACGGTTCGCTTACTCGACCTGTGTTGCACAGATGCTTTTTCAGAGGACAGTGTCCAGTTACCAGCCCTGTAATGGTGTTAGCTTCTTTCTTGCTGCGCTTGAGTAGGTTATCAGAGAATCTAGCATCCCCATCCCCTATTACCGCTTTGGTATGGAGTTGATCTTTAGTCGACCTTCATTTCTTTGTACTTTCTTTATCTAACCAGGTCCAGATCTATCCTCTTGCAGAGTCCTTAGTAATCCCACATACAAGCTCTGCACACACGAAGTGTCTTTTAGAGCCCTCCTTGACTAGTTCGTTGATAATTACATTGCTCTTTATATCCTCATGTCCCGCCACCCAAATCAGAGACACCCTGTAGTCTCGTGCCAGTGTATTGAGGGATTGTTTGCAGTCTCTAACTAGTTTTGACCTAGTTACGAGGTTCGCGACTGCCTTGATGACAGCGTGGCTGCCAGTTATTATATTAATTTGCCTCCTATGATGCGCTGCTCACTTACAACCACCGTACAATAGTAGAACAATAGTGCATCACAATCGGATCCAAATCCAGCCAGAGCACAGGAGCCGGTATTTGTGAGCCTAGCCCTAATCAAAGGATATTCCTAAGCCTGGGGAAACATACAACGGTCACTGAACTTTTTCAACTTTGAAAATGATGTAATTTTAAACCACCTGTATGCGATAAATCAATTATCAATGGGGATTTCGTAAGTACCATTCTTATGCGTCCGTCTACCCCAGAAGCGCTTACTACCGAATCGAAAATAATAAATAAAAATAAGGCTACTTTTCAAAATTTTCAAAATAATCAATATATCTAAGATACAAATGAAAATAGGAGTAGGGAAATCAGATGGAACACAATATAAAATTTTCTCAGGAATCCAAAAATGAGATAAGATACTGGGTGTTCCATTTAAAATAAGGAAGTTAATGTTGATTTCCGGTATAACCGGAAGTGGTACTACCTTGAAAATATTTTAAAATGAAAGAGAATCCTGACTATCCCTAAAGCCCAAAAATTCAGAATTCTAAGTTTTTTTTTTTTAATTACGGAAGCTTTTAACGAACGGCTACCGTGAGAAACTTTATATGGCTTAGTTAAGGAACATATAAACAAGAATACAGGGCTAGCAAACTTTAACTACGCGGAATCGCCATCTTTCCTGAGTTCGTTCTAGACAATAGGAAGTCATACTTTCAAACGAATACCTACATAAATAAAATGAAATTTGGACAAGTACTTGTATACCTCAAAATTGATATTAATGTTTAACAATCAAAATTATTTCATAAAATTTAATTCAGCGAAGAAGAAGAAAACTACGTAAAGAAACACTACGAAATACGTTTACGAAATTATTAAAACAAAAAAGAGCAAGAAACGATGCACTAAACAAGCCAATAATGTGCTTCCCGAGCACCTACACACAGATCCTGCTGTTGTAATGGAATCAATAACAAGTTCCATCATCCATGATAATTAATATCAATATTATATTACCGATACCGACTGTACCCTTAAAACCGTAAAATATCACTTTTATGTAAATAGGGCCATACATAAATGGAAATCTAAGAGGTCTGTATAAGTAACAATCTCGTGGTTATGTATATGCCCGTGTTCTTTTTTATGTTAGCATCGCATTTGCTTTTTGTAGCATATCTACGGCTCGAGAATTCACAGCGTGCACAAGTTATTAAATTTGGATTCACTCCTCTTATGGGAACATTACTGACGAAATAATTTTTCCAATACTTCCATTACAAGCAAGTAATTGTACCGTGAGTAAGGGTAAGGATCAATAATGGTTGCACATAAAAAAAATCACGTTTAATTTTAAATTAACTTACTGCTAATATTAGAAATAAACCGGCACTAGTGTCATCCTTAGTAATAAAACGAAATGATCTATTCTGAACATTGAGGAGAGTGAAGCAACATAGTATTCTGAAGATTTTCCTGTTAATAATAATTATTTGACATCATGTTCTGGTTTTTAACATTTGTTTGTTAACACATTTTCATTGAAAAAACATATGGTAACATAGCACAGTAAACACAGTATTCAAGTAAATAGTCGAATTAATTCAAATCGTTAAACATATTTGTGTTGTCCAATAGCAATTTATGTTGTGTGTGTCATTCTGTCGTTCGCAATAGTAATTAAATTGTTCCCTATTAATCTTAGTGTTTATTCAGTACTGTACGTTTTTCGCACGCTTTATTTTTTTCTTTCGTTCATTTAGCATGGGTTTATCATTTATCAAGTATGCTGCTATATATTACATGATATATGTTACATATAATGGAAGTGGGACGGGGCAATATGAGAATAACATGCTCGTTACCCAAACCGAAGGCATCCTACAGTAAATGTTTTTCGGAGATTGGATAAACGTATTTGGGAAACGGATTCGTTTGTATCATGTCATCGAAATTTTAGATTTAATAAACGGGTATCCCTCAATTAGCACTAGGTAGCTGTTGCAATGAATATTCCAAGCCACAAAACCGTTCATTTAGTTTTAAAGGAAATCATTCTGCACCAATATCACGCTGCTAAAGTTCAAACTTTTAATGAGAACAATAACTTCTTGCGACTGAGATTCTGCAAGAACATTTGAAATAGAATTCGTGGTGATGAGGGTTTTCGGAAACATATGCTTTGGAGCAATGAATGCATATTTAGTAGAAATGTAGTTTTTAACACTCACAACTTTCACTACTGAAAAAAATTAGAGTAATACAATCCACATGGTGGATGGAATAACAAATCAATATTCAAAATTACCAGCTGGTTCCAGTTTAGTCTACAATTTAAAAATATGGAACAGGTCACATAGAAGATTGTTTTCCACAACCTTGCGCTTTAAAAATAAATACCTAATAAATATTTAAAATCATATAACACTCAAATAATCGAAGTTAAAAATAATTATTTATTGAAACGTGCGTATAACAAACCTAGAAAGGTTTTATGGTGGACTGCATTAAGGCAGGAAACAAGCTTGTAAGCAGAATAACGAGTATTACACTAAAATATATACCAGCAAAACCACTATCGCCCTAGGCAGGTGCAGGAGGCTGTTTGGAAGGAATTGAAGACTTAGCCCCAAGATGACTCTGTGGTTATACACAAGGGTAATTAGAACCATGATAACGTACGAAGCAATGGTATGATGGTCAAAGGTGCGGCAGGTGGGGGCGGCCAAAACGCTGAGTGGCGTGCAGAGGCTGGCGCGGTGGGAACGACCCCTACCACCACAACGGAAGTAATTCTAAACCTGCCACCAATACATATTTATATACACGGAGCTGCAAGGTCTGCAGTACACAGACTTTTGCATAGTCAAGTACCGATAAGTAAATCGCACCGCACTGATAAAAAAAACTGTTAGTTAAACTCAAGAAGGAAAATTTAACCTAGATAGAAAATATCCGGTTATAATATCAGATGAAAAGGATTAGGAGGCAAGTACTCCAGTAAAAGCGGACTCAAACTGGTATACAGACCACTCTAAAACCAGCTACGGCGTTGGAGCTGGAGCTAAGAAGCCTAAAAAGGCTCTTTCGGTAAGCTTCAACAAAGACACAACGGTATTCCAAGCTGAGGTTGCTGCAATACAACATTTTGTCAGAGGAATAGAAAGATGTACCGAGCCAGGTAAAAGCGTCGCTATTTTTTCTAACAGTCAGTCCACGCTTAAAGCGATTAATTTTAAACCGGTTAAACCACCAAAAAATATTCCGTATCGCAACCGCGATTCAATATTAGCATGATAAAAGGATTTGGTCAACATGTATTAGAAAGTAAACAATTTGCTGCATAAAGCATCACAATGTTCCTTATAAGTTAAAGAACTGTCAACAGTCACTCCCAGGACCTTAACCGATTCTGACTCCTTCCATCACACTTAACCAAAAGGCTCGAGTTCTTTCTCCTATTAGTAAAGCGAAGAAGCTGTGTCTTATTAATGTTCAATTGAAGGGCATTACTTTGGCACCAACATAGCACACCGTCCACAGCAGCAGGAGAAGCATGAGCTGAATCACATAGGGGTTACCAGAAACTATACGCGTCATATCGTCGGCATACTGTGACAGAGCCGACACCTGCAAACCTATTGTCTTCTATTCGATAAGAACGATTTAAAGATCTCTAGAGCAATTCCCCTTATACCATAAGTTTCCAATTTTTTCAGAAGCAAATTGTGATTTAGAAAATCGAAAGCTTCGGTGAAATCAAAAAAGAGACCACATACCTTATTTCAACTTATTGACTTTACTTCCTAATTTCGAATTAAAATACAGGTGTTCTATTTAAAAAAAAGGAGTTTTCTGCTTTTGAAAATATGTAACTTTGTTCCTCAGTTTTGAACACGCTGTATGTTAGAATGTAAAGTTTGCGTACCGTTTCTTAGAGTTATATCTACATTCATAACATAGCAAATTTGGAGTCCCTACTTGCAGTATTAACCGAGATATTAATTTCTCAATGATGCAATGATTATGACAAAAAAAAAAGGAAAAACTTAACTCAAAAACGGCAACATATAGCTATAGGAATAGCTAATGAAAACTGACGTATTTATGGTCGTAGAATCCAAAAATGAACAAAAATTATATCATTCTATTTAAAATAACAAAGTTGACGTCCATTTCCGGTCAACCAGAAGTGATATTTTGGTTAAAGTATTTCACATTTATAGTTCCACTTAAACAGATAATGGTGCCAAAATCTCAAATATAAGTAAATAATAGAACATCATAAACTTTTAATGAACCACGTATGGGAATACCCTGAATAGTGCATGATTCGTGCCTTTTCCCTGCACAAAGCCAAATTGTGATTTGTCGATTATATTGTAATTGTGTAAGTAGCTGGTTAATCTAATATTTAATAGTTTTTCAATTACTTTGTTAAAAATTGCTAAAAGTGCAACATAGTTGTTTATATCCCTTTAACATTAATTTTCCTAAATATTCTCCACAATATTTACAAGTTAGTAAACACAACGCAGACGCAAAGAAAACACTCTTGTCAGGCCCCATAATTAGCAACATAGACAGTCACTAAAGATCTAGCATTTTTTTAGTGAGTTTCAGGTTCAGAGTTATTTTCAATTTGCAAGGTTGAAAGTCTCGTAGGAATTACATCCTCGTATCTTTTGATATGGCGAGCACAAATATTCCTGTTAAACTATTAGGCCAAGTCATTGATTAAAGTCAGGGTTTGCAAAGTCTAACAGCACCAACCCTAAAACCAGATTAATTGACTTACCTATATGTCTTGTCGGGTCAGTCAGTTTTAAATATGAAGACAGTAACCTATAAATATTAAGTGAGGCCTAATGGGTAGTCCTGTGTCGCCCATTTTTGCTGATGGGTTACGAATACCATACCTAAACGAGTAAAAACTCAAGTGGCATTCAGGTTTGGTTTCCTATACCAGTATATTGGTCATCTAGCTTGCTTTCTGTCCGCAGATCAGCTAGAAAATACATTGAAATACGCTAAAATTACTTAAAACTTCGATCCTGATCTTAGTTCTACCGTCGAAAAAGGAAATACACGATTAATCTCATTATAACCCCTAAACACAGAATTTATAAAATAAGTCACCGGAGCAACGAGACAGGCATTATGGTTGCCTTAGGGGACTGATGGTGGAGAACTCAATATCCAATGCAGATCACTATATACGATTTAGTTGTGTTTAATACAATATTTTTATATACAAATAACAACTGATACAATGATCCATAAATGGTTTAACTAACTTAAAAAGCATAATTTTCAAACATGCATAGAATAATTGACGCTACCACAAGCAATACTGTAGCACTGAAATGGGGCACTAAATTACAATTGTCCGTTTTACAGGCGTAGCACTTGATCTCTCCTTCATTGCCAATTTTTTTCATAAATTTTCTTACCAGATCACAAGATATCCTGTCGTTGGGTTCCGGGCCGCATCCTTTAACAATTCTTTCTTTGCCTTCTTCATCTTTTATAACTACTTTCAAACAAGCCAGTGTAACCCCTGGAAGAACAATGGGCGGACATTTCACAGAAACATCAGCTGCGCAAACCACGCCAGCACAGACGTGGCAATTTAGACCAGTCGTAGTTTCAAAAAGATACACTATCGCAAGCATAAATAACATCTTAGATAATTGAGTAACGAGCTGCTATACTCCTGTCAACGTGACGTTTATATATATAATCAAATTATCTGACAATATGCAAAAGGTTTTTGAGAATTCTCGTTTAATAAACAAATTCTTCTCTAAACCTAAGCCGCATCCAAACCGGCGTTCGAACGCAATCCAAGGCACATGTGCTGAGATCTTGGAAAGGATTTGCTTTGGTGTGGACGGAGCAACCAAACAGAACATAACGGCATCGAACGCTACCCTTGACGTTGGAACGCCTTCGCTCTCGTGACGGTACGTCAAAGGGCGACGGGATTTGTCTTTATTCAGTTGCATACGGGCGAACGAAAATATCAGATGCACTAGTGCGTAATATTTGTACAAAAACTTGCGCAATAAAATTAGAATGAACTCTTCTAGACTGTACAACAACTACTTAGCTAAAATATATCAATAACAATATCTTTCCAGACTGTTGGAAAACCGCTAAAGTCACTCCTATCCATAAAAAGAGCGACACAGGATGGTTAGAAAACTATAGACCCATAGCGACTATCAACAATTTCGCAAAAGTATTTGAAATATGTCTGTACACCTACATTTTCCCACGTGTTCGATGCCATTTATCTGAAGATCAACATGGATTTATCAATAACAGATCGACAATTACTAATTTAACAATCATGTTGCAACAACTTTCTGAGTCCATCGACAACAACGGACAAATTGACGTCATGTACACGGACTTTACCAAGGCTTTTGATCGAATTGACCACAGTAAGTTGGGTTCACTATTATTCTTGATTTATATCAACGACCTCTGTGACGGGATTGATTGTGAAAAACTACTATTTGACCTGAAATTATATAAAGAAATTAGATCCTCAGAAGATTACGTTCTCTTACAAGGATATATTGACGAGCTTCTTATCTGATGTCGAGCTAATAAACTGGATATGAATGTACAAAAATGTAATATAGTTAGCTTTACTCGTAAATCTTAACCAGTTGCGTAGAATTTAAAAATGAAATAATGTATAGGGTGTTCCATTTAAAATAAAGGAGTAAGTATGCGTATTCTTACTTTTGGAATTGCCTGTATAGTCAAAAATATTGTTAAGTTATGCAGCATTGAATCCTGTAAAACCTTGTTATAAGAGACTTTTTCCTGAAATCAAAAATAGAGCTGTAATCGAAGACACGGTCTTCCATGGACACCTTATACTTAAGAGTTAAGTTGTCAAAACGCGTCGGTACCCATTTACAGCTACCTACATTGGTGTATTTTAGTTTTTTCTTTTAAATATTCTCAGCCAAAAATAATAATTTTTGACGTCAACTATAAACACTGTCAACTGATGCACCAGTAGGTTCATTCTGCGGTAAAGTGCACGACATTTTTTCTCATTTTCCAGTTACTTCTAGTGTAAAATATGTGTAATATACTTTAATTTAATTTTAAAAAAATCTGGTATTTTTATTGTTGTTATAATTGTTATTCACAAGAAATCATCATTATAAAATTCACTTTGACATGGACTTAAGACTGAGCTGAATTGTCAAAACGCGTACATTTTTTTAATAAGATTTTCTAAATATTTTCTTGGGCGAAAAATCTAATGCAAATGTCGTGCGTTAGGTCATTTACAGCGCTCGATATCTGTCTAGTATAAGATTTTAAAAGATTTACACGTACATATCGACCGAATACTAAACGAAATTGTTGAATAATGTGTTTTCCGAGCTCCAATTTATAATTGACTCCTGCTCCTTGGCTCCAATAATTGACCATGAAAACTAATTCTGAGAGATTTCCACTGAGATGGGATCAAGCTACAGCAAAGGAAAACGCCATGCCGAAGATATCATTTTTGTTCTATTTTTTTTAAGCACACCATTGTACTCGTTTGTTAAAATCTGCGGCTACAGCTCATCTACAACTGTAAAACTATTTCAGGGTATTACAATTTCAGTTCGCGAATTCTTGCAAGAAGACGGTTATATAAAAAGCCTGTAAAGTGCCTGTTGAGGCAATAAGGTCAGATCGGGTCCTTCAACAAGTTATATAAAAAACGACTTACTGTTCTTCATTTTTGTGTTATACGGTGACGAATGCCTAAAACAATTCAACATTTGGGTTTTATATTTGTGAGTAAAACCAATTCAAAAAAATGATAAATTTTAAATTATGTCCTAAGACGTCACAAGCTGGCCAATAAAAAACTAACAGTTTTTGCGTTCGCTCAATGTCACATACCGGGTGTCCAGCTTAAGATGCAGTTGCACTTTTGGATTCCTTGTTAAATTTGCATAACAATACGAAGGTGCGTCCACACGCTCGGAGTTCGCCGAACTCCGAGCACTAGTTTGGCGAACTCCTAGTCGTGTGGACAGGCAGTTCGGAGTTCCGCGAACTAGTCGGCAAACTGTTTGCCTATTCCCGATCTGCATTGGAAAATGGCACACGTCAACGTGTACGAATGTTCGGCTAGACGGAGTTCGTGCACCCGTCCACACATTCGGGAAGGTATTTAGAGTGACAGGGAAAGCTGTTGACAGCTGTCTAGTGAGCTCGTCTCTTACTAATCATACTATTATACCTACAGTTTTTAATAACTGTAAAGCCCCGTTCCCACGGCCTGTGGCTCGGCGAGTCTGAACTGAAGCTTGTCATACCACGCGCCGTGGGAACGCAAATACTCGATATGGCTCGGGGTAGCGCGGCCTTGCCCGTGAAATGTCGGTAAATGCTCGGACATCAAAGGCTTGCGGCTCGTCGGATGACAAGCTCGAGCCGTGTCCCCACGGCCTGTCATTTAGCTTGCGGGTATTTATACAGAAATTCTAAAAAGTTTATCAGTAGGCTGTCATTCAAAAATTTTGAAGGGTTGTCATAAATTTTTCGGTTAATGTCAAGCGTATTTGCTGATGTTTGTTGAATATCTTTGAGACTGGAGTGGAGCAATGAAGTTATAATAGAATTTCTGAATCTGTATGAGGGAGAACTTATTATATGGAATCCCCAACATGAACAGCATAAATAACATAAGTGTCGATTGTTCCTTAAAAGAATTAAAGAAAAAATAAGATAATCTGATGACCGCTTACAGGAAATTGGCAATGAAAGTTAAAAACAGTACAAGAACTGGGGCTGGAACTGATGAAATATATAAGCCAGATTTATTTAGATTTAATATATCCTTTTTTAAAAAAAAAAATGGCACAATACAACAAGATTCATACTAGTTTCTAGCAGGTTTAGAACTTTAGCTACGATTACATACTGTACCTGTAATCCGCTAAAGTGAACAATAAATCATAAACAACTTGAGTTATAATTTAGAGAAACATACAAAATACGAAAGTAATATATAAAAAAAAAAGGGAATAACGTACGCGCCGAATATCTACAATGACAGCAGTGACAGTTACCGCCTAGAATTTGTTGTACGTTTTAAAACTGATAGGGAACCTCTGGTAATTTGACTCGAGGTTGCTCGTGATTTGCCAAACCACGCGCCGTGGGAACAGTGACATCTGTCATGGTTCGATATACCACAAGCACACATGGATCACCTCGAGCGGCTCGTGGCTTGCCGAGCCACAAGCCGTGGGAACGGGGCTTTACATATGACAGCGGGTAACAGATACAAATTTATTTACTGAAACTACTATGTCGTATGCTGAAAATGACAGCTTTGCCAAAGATAATAAAAATTCAACGTATTTTTTTTGACATTTATATGAGTGCAATTTTAGTATTCATTATTACATTAAATTGATGCATTTCAAGTAAATTAAAGATCTTAAGTTTTATAAAAATTAATCTTTAAAACTAATGTGTAGATAAAGTAATTAAATAATTGCAATGTTATCCTACTAAAGAGGGTCGAAATGTATATTGTTATGTGATGATCTGATTTAAATGCGTATATGATTTTTTGTCTATAAAGAGGCAAATAAATTAAGAAATTAGATGATATTTATTCATATATAATCATTTAAAAGAAACCAACCTCCTTCCTCACGGCCCTCAATTTGAAGCGATAAAGAATCCATACATCCCCAGTGGACCGTGTTATTGCAAACATATTCGCCTCATTGTAAACATTACTCATACAGGTGTATGAAGCTCGTACATAATTGGATAAAAAATGGCGAAGAAATTTGAGCAAAAAATATTTCTTTGATTGACCTATAATTTTTACGACGAATGTTTCAATGATAACAATCACATTGGTCATAACAATTATAGAAGGTCAGTAAAACTACTTTTTTTGTTCGAGTTTGTTCGCCATTGTATACGCAATTACCCATACATTCATCATCGTAAACTTGGAAAATAGAAATTAAATAATAGCATAAGTAATTGTAGTTGTCAATATTTTCATAACCTAAAGATGAATTACTGGTGTCCGTGATTCATATTTAGTTTCTGTCATGCTCAACAAAAATGACAGAACTTCAAATATTTATAATTTGCCGGGTTTCCCGCGAAACCAAAAAAGAGTTTCAGTTATGCAGTGACAGCAATGGTTCATAACCAGTCAGCATTTCTGTACTAACACCAACCTAATTCATGCAATTACTCAATGCTACCACACTAAACTCTCATACCGAACGTTCGGCGTTTTCCCGTATCTGCTCGAAGTTCGGCAAACCCCGAATCGTGTGACATTTACGATGTCTTCGCTGTTTGGAAATATCTCAGGAAATACGAAAGTTAGAAAGATGCGGTTTTCAGTTTTCGCTTAACCATGAAACCGCACACGTCTTTTATTTTAAAATTGTTGCCTTTAAATTACAACGTTATTAAGTAGCGATCTATAATTTTCGAACTCTAAAATCATGGATAACTTGATTTTTTTAAATTGAACGATATACCAATTTTTACATAAATGAATGTAAAATTTAATTTTGTTTCCGATTTTATACGGGTGTCATCGTGTCTATCTCCAACGGTTTTGGAGATATTCGCGATTTTTCCCCTCGCATTTCACCAGGCTTGGGACTGGCAGCAATAATACTGACATGCTTAGAAAGTAGCCAACAGAACACAATAGAACCACTAGAAACAAACAAAACTTCAAATTAAAAAAAGAAGGATTTACTTAAGTGCGTTATGAAACATTGGATATGAACATAGCAAAGATAAAAGAAAACACAACATTACTGGAACATCAATAAATCAGCACATTTTTCAAACTACATTACTCTATCCAATGTATGGTATACGTACACATCCAGCGTCTTGCTCGCAACAGGCTACACTTTAAACGCTAGTGTTGTCATTGTACAGAGAATTTATACAACACTATTATATTAAATGTTCAAAATGCTGTCCGTTTTGGGCACTATATAATCGAAATCGCTTTTGCAAACACTTCTGAACATTTCTGAGCATTTCTGGTGTGACTTCTTGAAACCCTCTTAAAATATGGTGGCGCATATCTTCAGGGATTGTTGGTGGCGTCTCATAAACTTTCTTTTTAATGAAATCCCATAAGAAAAAATCGCAGCTTGTAAGATCTGGCAATCTCGGAGGCATCTGACAGGTCCTCCACGTCCAATCCAGCGGTCCGGAAAAGACACATCCAAAAACTAACGAACTTCGACAATATTGTAAGGTAGAGTACCATCGTATTGGAACCACATCAGTTGACGAGCAGCTAACGGAATATTTTTCTAACAGAAAAATTATTCTGAAGAAATTCCATATAAACCCTACCCGTTTGGCGTTGGTTATGATTGTTATGAAAGAACGGGCCTATGATATATTCTCCAATGATAAAAGTAAAGTTTTATAAGACCATATATATTGTTGTTATAGGATTTATACAAAACAAATAAGTCATTTTACACAGACAACTTACGTTAGATCCTGAATTTGAAATAGTTACTGACCAAAATTTACCAGCTATTGATGTTATGATGAATATTTTCCAACAAATCTAGAGTTTCTTTTTAGTCTTTCTAAAAACAACGTGAACTGTACACATACTTAATTCCTATCAAACTCAATGTCACAATTGAAAATTTAACACATTAATTGACAACAGAGGCAGATTGTGCAATAGGCGAACATTAAACCGCTGATTAATTTTTTATTGGGCGGAACAGTTGTTACGATACTGAATTTTTTGAAAAATATACACTTTTCAAACTTTTTTCCTTCAAAAATACTAATCTCACAAACAATAAACCTGTAAATCCGTAGTAATTTGAAACTTTTCTATCTAATAAAAAAGTTAAAAAAACGGTGCCCGACTCTATTGTCGTATTATTGCCGTCTATATACACGACTCCTGTTGTATGTAGATGCAACGGATATCTTCAACTCAATTGTGCCTGGAGAAGGACCGTGCGAAGCCTCTTGCACCCTGCAGACACTGTTTCACGAAGGCGGTCTACATGTTTGTAGACATGGCGTTTCAAATCATGAACATCGAACTTGAATATGTCCACTGTGTATTCCTAACGCAGTATCCATTTCGAAAATAAGATTTCTAATAAAAATATTTCTTCTTGCAGAGATATCACATTATAAAACGTATAACCTAAAATCGATACATAAATATAAGATACACAATTTGACAATTAATTTGTTTTTAGATACACAAGACGTTTATACGTGAAAGATGTGTTTTGAGAAAAACAATTTTCTCAAACGTAAAGAAAAATAAATCAATATAAAAACAAATTTACTTCGCTAAATATAAATTTCTCGAACGGTGCTGTAAAAATCAATACTATCAACAACGCTAAAATATTATGCTGTACTACCTATTTAAAAAATCGTATTTAAAACACAATACGGGGAAATACAATACCGGACGCGGTTTCAGAATAAGGGTATGTATACGTAAGCACTCGGGAATAGTAGTACCGCCACAAAAGCTATATATGACAATACAATTTACTAAAAATAATTAACATCAAATAAATTACAAAGTAAACACGAACACTTTCTGCGTGACCTACTATTCCTTTTAATATAAAGAAAATACATCATATACGTATCTTAACGAAACGCAATAAAACAAAACACATCAAGCAATCAATTTTACCCTCGCGTTCGCTTTTAGCAACGACTAATTGATTGTTCATTGTTTACTTACTTGACTTCCAATCAACACGTTGAACGTTATCTCTAATTGGAGAACGCCCAGCGTGGCTGAAATACGTTGCTTATTCTCTAGAAAATAAATAAAATACAAATACAACCGGTCCTATTTCGTATTATATTTTTATTGCATTTGTACACAATTTTAAAGAAAAAGGATACATACCTGAGGAACGCTGAAGCAAAAATGGGTACTGAAACAATGAAAAATGAAAATCATTGTTAACATGACATGATGCATTAAAATTGATTCAAAAAACGAGTTCATCAAATCAATGAAAAACATTTTTTTAAATAACCAAGACATTTACTGATTGTGAGTAGTAAATCATTCATTGTATTAATGAAACCAAATTCATTGAAAATGAAGTAATAACTTGATTGGCTTAACGAAATATGTGCTTGTTGTAGCGTACACCAATTTTTTTTAACGACTTTACTTGGTTTACAGAATGTTCGCGAGTTATCAATTTTATCTACGGACTTCAGTAGAAGAATGAAGTAAGCCATCAATACAATTAATATTATTTCTTGATATGATAATCGCAAGTGGTTAATTTAATATATGTTATTCATAATCCTAATAATTTTTTTATGGTGTAAACTTGTGAAACACTTTCTGTTGTTACCTCAATGTTCAAATACCGATTTTTCATTTCATATTTGTGATTATGTCGCAATAAAAAAGGCTTTAATTTTAAGCCTGAAATAATCTTAAATACAATAGGTAAGTTTAAAAATTAATTATCTACAAAGTGCTGCATGAGCCAGAAATATGTTGTGCGAATTGAAAGGGCTTAAATCAGGTTACCTTGGGCTGATGTTAAGCAAATGTTCAGGATATTCCCGTCGTAAACGAGGAACAAATCTTAAAGTAGTTCAATAAACGTTTGGTAATGATTTATTACCAGTATAGTGACCGGCATAAAACACATGGAACTCTTGGAATGGAATTTTTATTTTGACAGATGTCACGTGACCGCTAGCGTGACAACGAATTTAAAAAGTATTCCAGGTATCGCCGAAAAGTAAAATTAGATGATATGATATCCAAAAAAGTTAATTATAAAAGTCCAAATTCAATTTTGGGGCCATATGCAAATTTTCATAAGCATATTTACAAAAAATCAATCATTCATCAGTTTCCCATTTTTGTCGTTTTTCAGTGGCTCAATCTAAGTAACCTCTCCGAATTTGGTTGTTACTTAAATAAATTCTTGCATACCTGACAGTGTTAAAACTAAAAAGTAGATTTTCACTACGACACTTGATATTGAAAGGGACTAATGAATAATTTTTACAAAATACTTTTATTCTAAACTGTATGATAAACATTACTTTTACTGAAAATTGTATTTTATTTTTTGAGTTTGATTTGTGCACCTCTGCTGCTCCAAGTTATTATGTTATCATTACTGAAATTTTGATTCTGGTTTCGAACCATCCGAAAATCAGCAAATCAGAGATGCCTTCTTACATCAGTGTGGTTTTGCCGGATCTCCATTTCTTTCTCTTTGCTGAATAGGTACACATCATGTTCAATAGTATTTCCAGCATGCTATCAGATGTGACCGCTTCCAGTAACCTCTTCGCCACACAGGTTTAGGGATGTGAGCATTGACTTACTACGCGCAGAAGGCGGAATATAGTGAACTTTCTACATCATAACAATGTGCGAAGATACGAGATTCAGAAGAGGTTCTAATAGTAATAACGGGGAAGAAAACTACCCATATGATTGCTATGCTTGCAATCCTTTGTGAGCTTTTCTGTGGCTCTGGCTTGAGCTTTATGCCAACACTCTATCGCTTCATAGGTAACGATTGGACGTACTACCGTCACGTAAAGCCAATGGAATAGATTTGGAGATCACGCAAATGTATTCCGCATATTCCGAACAAGTCTGAAAGAAGTTTCCAAATGCGAATTAAAAGTCTTATCAAATAGGACGTCTAGATACCACAGTATCTGCAAATACCAACTACATTAGGTAGTGAACAATTAATTGTTCCACTTTTCTCTTGTCGTTGTTGCTTTGTTCAGCACGATACCGATGTTTTCCCAGATGCACCAAACAAAGAATGGTGTCAAATAGGTACCTCTTTGAAGGTGTCATCAACATAAGTCTATACTTCGTTTCTAAGTGCCACATGGCCACAATGATTGAAACTGTCATTACCTTTACTACAAAATATTCAGTAGTCCTAAGATAAATATATAAGGTATATTATTATATAAGGCATATTGTTAAAACGTAAAAACATAATGACATAATTACGTGAGAAAGAGTTTTTGTATATCTACGTAGATACACATTCAGAACTACATATTTATATTTGATTCCGTCGGGGTCGTAGATAAAATATGAGAGTGAAAAGAATTCAAGTTTGACAGTGTTGATCGATAAGCTTAAAAAAAAAATTTAAAGGTGAAAGTATATAATTTAAACTTTTACCGTATACAATTACGTCGAAAATCCAGAAATCCAGAATTTCCAAAGTTCTCTAAACCTTCCAAGTTTACTTAAACTACGAAACGACAATAATAAATTTCAGCGATCGAAAATCACTTTATTAACTGTTTTACTTCCAATCATCTTATCGAGCTCGACTTTTTCATGAAAAATAATATAATTCCCTTGATGTCCCTGTTAATATCTATTTCATTACTTAATTTTAATATTCCCCAGAAAGATATTTGACATTTCAAACCAACCATTGTAATCAATTTGGTCAACCAAGCTGGAAATTTAATGACATTTAACCGTAGAAATCAATAAGGTTCGAGCCCGCAACCATCCATTTATCGCATTTAACATTCGGTTTGGCAACTGTTATGCCCTGTTTAGCTGTTTACGTATTCATAACGTTTCTGGAGTGATTCCCGTAACAGCATCTAAAGGCGCAAGGTTAGAATGCGAGGGTTTCGGGTCATCACCTCGGCGCTATTTGCTTTTAGTGAGCTGAGATTTCTGCGGTAAGCTTGTAGATATAACAACAAAAGCCCAAGAGAATACAATTAGCATCATATCGGATGAATAATTCACCTATTGTGAATGCATAATTTCAAATGCAGTTGCATTTTCTTTGTTATTCAGTGAACATACCCTATCTGTGCCAATCACTTCGGTAAATAAGGTCATTGTTCCTTATCATCCACTACGCAAGGTTAATTTAAAGAATCGAAGTAGTATGGAATAATGAATGCCAGATATAGAGAGTATATTCTTAATTTGCCCTTATTTGAAATATGACTGGATAATATAACAAACGATACATCTAAGGAGGATCTTCATTGTTATTTATTTTGAGCTTTAAACAAGGAATTATCTGGAAAGGGTTTTATAGGTAATAAGGTATATATAATAGGTTGTTATTAATTATTTGGGAAATATCGCTCTTCAATAGTTATCGTCCTAACTTGAAATTTACTTCAGGAATGGAACAAAATATCTTAAATTGCTTGAGTATTACTATAGACAAAACAATGTACTAACTACAGCATGGTATCGTTTGTTTTTCTGCCATACTATTACACAATCTGCAGTTGGTATCTCTAGTATTGATCCCAATTTTCTGTAGGTGTCCTACGGCGTGGTTCAAATTGCTTATCAGAATAGGCGATACGGAGGAAACTAGTGAAGGCTAATCGAAAATACAACCAAAACCATTTTGGAAATATATTCGCGAACTGAAGAGTCTGATGAACCGCAATAAAGTCACTTTGCTGTGGGTACCTAATCCCCGAATCCCCCATGCCCCCCGTCGGCAATCAAAGGAAACAAAAAAGCCGATGGATTAGCAAGAAAGGGATCGTTTTTTTTTTCATATGTAGACTCAGATCCTGTTCTAGGAGTGTCCACAAATATAACACGAGAGCAGGTAGGGAGTTGAATCAAAGAGAAACACAAAAGACACTAGAATAATGCAACCAGGTAAATTCATGGAAAGACCTCTATTAAGGGAACACCAAAAAGGAGATCGATGAACTACTGCAGCTTAGTAGAAATAATTTTCGTACCGTAATAGGTCTCTTAACAGGACACTTTATAATGGTGGTCCAATTTGCTTGTCAGAATAGGGCATCTCGGTAACCGTAACAGATAGAAAAAGACGAATGGCCAAGTCCCGATCCTTTTTTCCCGAGATATGCTCAATGGCGAAAACTAAAATTAGCTATATTCTTTTGTTTTCGAGTTTTAGCCAAAAATTGATTTTTTCGACTTTCCCAGAATGCCTAACTCGCTTGACTTCAATGATACGAAGAAACTGTTTTAACAGTTAGTTTTAACAGCACTTTTACGAGTAGAAGCGCCTAGTTAAACCAGATTTTACGCATTCATTTTTCGCCTGCGGCATAAAGTTGATTTTTTTTAAATGTATGCCATAGTTGGCAGTGTCATAGTTAGAAAGAGGGTTTTTTTCTCTTTTTAAAACTATATAGTATACGCGGTCGATTTCCAGCACTTATCTAATAAAATTTAAAAGTAAAAATTATTTACGTTATTAATTTAGTCCAATGACAAACGTTTGTGTACAAAAAATGTAATTATACAGTATCCAACTAACTAACACACTTGTTTTGCAGTTTAAGCAGTTTTTGTTAACATTTGTTCATAATTGCATAATGCATATATTTTCGCCCAACAGTGTATTATGTATTATGAGTATATAATAAAAAATAAGCATACCACATACTGTTAACAAATTAATATCTGGGCATTACATGTTTACACTACAGTTTTGTAATTAGAAGGAAAATTAACCTGATTTCGCGCTTGAAATATGCTTATACATTAAGCAGATTTCATGTGCGAAATTACGAACTGGTCCGCAATTTCTGGTAAGCAATTATATTTCTATTAAAATTGTATGTTGCTTGTTCGACGTAATTGTGCGGCTGTGTTGGGTGATGAATACCCGAATTTAATTGAAAGGCTCATATAACTCATGTGCCTTACATCAAAGTTACTAGAAACTCGTGTAGTATGCTTATTGTTCAGGAAATATAAAAACCTATATACACAAGTTTTTAATTCTCTGTCAGATTAAATTATAATGTAATGTCACATGCGTTATTCGATAACCTATAACTTACATTTTATTTTAAACGAAGACTACTGCAAATTTTCATTTTCCAACATGGATTTATCGCAAGCATTTATTTGATTTCAAATTCATTTCTACATGCGTAAAGAAATACAATTTACCAGGAATTATATAATAAATCTACAGTCACTCTGTGGGCATATCTATTTTGTTATCAGCACATCATTCACATCCATATAGCTCCTACACAGATGTCCGACAAATAATTTTCCTGTTTTTTGGAAAGAAAATGCACATACACATTTTTAATGCATTTTGGGAATTTACGCTACTATTACGCCACGAGTTAGTTAACTTCACAAGTTGGCAGATACATACACATCCCTCCTTTGATTCACACACTTTAATGCTTAAGCGCGCGCCAGACGACGAGCCCTGTAACATAAGCCGAATGTAACGTTTTTTTTTTTTTTTTTTTTTTTAGTAATAATTTACAGCCCGTACAGCGAATAACTGGCACTTTCCATTCAAACTTCTATAGTAATCCCATCACAAGCCGGCGAAAGCAATGTATGCTTACATTGTATCATATCACAATAAGATATCTAAATGTATATATTTGTAGAAATTGTCGTAAAAGTATGTTAGTATGTACGATTTGCATTACTGGAACGCTACCAAATCAAAAGTATCAAATTGTTCATTCCTAAGCATTCAAAGTTATAAAAATCATTCATCAAGGCTTTTCTTGGAACATATGAAATAATTAAACGTTACCTTGGAAATATTATTGCTATTTAGATGTAAAATTAAAAATACTTTTTCCCCCTTTTTCTTTTTAGATTTATCCACGATTCAGACATGTAATATTGCTACTTATAAATCGTAAAAAATAATTATAGCAAATGTTAGGCTTAAAAAGAGTGACAATGCCGCTGTATTTCATATGGAAGTGAAGCCTAATTAGAACGCCGTCCTACAGAAAGTAATTTCTCTTTTTATACCTAACTAGCAATAGTAATCTTAAGTAATATACAATTGTTGAATCTATTTACTTATAAATCATTCAGAAATGATTTTGTAGTAAATGGATGCTTGTCTAATGAACATTTAATAATTTTTAGGAACTTTTCAATCTCATCATTCAGAAATGCTTATATTGCTTTATTTATATATTTATTTCCCTATTTTACTATGTTAATATTTTTTTAATTAAAGAAAATTTATGGGCTCCACAAATTCTTTAGTCACATTAGCATCAATGGTGTTTGTCATTCCATTCACCCATTTTACCGCTATTTTCGCGCTACAACATCCATACCAGAATTCAGTATAATTCCCGTCCACATTACAGCTAATTGTTCCGTTGCTGTCAGGCTGAAAACCGACAACGTGCTATTGGACATCTATAATATGATTGTAATGCCCGCTGTAGCAGCGAAAACTCGTTCACACCGGATACATTCGCTTTACATTATAATTATATTCGTGCTCGCTCGTTTGGTATGTACAAGCCCTCGTATACTATATTACAAACAAAATGTCAGATTTCTACTAATGCTGAAATAGAAAGTATTATGTAAAACAGAAAAATGCTACTAGATAATTATCACTTATTACTTAAAGAGAAAATTACTTGTTTAGTCTAAATTTAGTAGCTAATCTGAGAGTGCTTATAAAAATTTATTATATTTGCTCTACCTCAAAATATTTAAAGTTCTCTAAAGAAATATTTTAAATGATTTACTCAAAAAACATCCACACTGACAAAAATAAGATGTTTTATTGAACAATTACGGAAATTTTAAATTTGAATTGATTTAAATATACGAAGTGTGTTTAAATTAAATAAATAAATAGAATTTTATATATAACGATATTCTTTGTATATTTGTTTATCGAAAATCTTAATGTCCAATTATACCTACTTCGCAACAGAGAAAAAACCTACATGTGGCAACATCGTTGTATCTTAATACAAACTCAAGTATTGATATGCACGATAATTGGGGGTGCAGAGAAAGCCACCAAGGGAAGGTTCTTATTCTTAAATCTATTTTTCCGCTTTTCTGGTTGTACAGTACGCCTCTAGCTTGGTATAAATTAACGCGTTTCCCGAAGACGTTGGTCCGACCAGCGAAAGATGTTTGCCATTATATTGTCTCGTCTCTATTACATGCACTAATGCACCATGTACCATGTAACATATCAGCATACTCAATATAAAGCCAGAAAAATACCTGCAGCATATGTAAATAGCAAGGATGACACAATTAAGTTTGGCTGTAACCTACTTGATGATTTTGACAATTTGCTTTATACTGCCTGTCAAATCATACGGATTTATAATATATTCGAAATGAATGTGAGACCAGATTTCGGTAAGCAGCGAGATTTGCATGACACAGCATGACATTTGAGACACAAGAACTACTTTCTTGAAATATCAAAATAATAGTAATGGTGGAAAGGCCTGGCTTATATCAAAACTAAATAGTACAAAACTAGCCAAATCACTGCTTAGCTTAAATAATCAATGAGAAATGAAACACAACTTTAAAAAACTTAATACTTCGGTTCTTGACGCAGCGAACAGATTAATTAGAATAATTTTGGGAATTATTAACTTCAATGGTTGCTAATGTGACATTTATTGACGTTGTAATTGACATTTTGCTGCCACAATCTTCTCTGTCAACTGTCATTAGAAACAAGTCATTAAGGAAGTCGTGAATTTGACATTAATTCGACTATTTACAATGCTATTTTGAATACTGCAGTCATTGTAAATTTTTGTCGTATATAGCTACTTTTATGAAAATATTGTAACAGAAGAATGTTAAAAACGAGATTTGATGCGAAAGGACTTTAAAATACTATAAGTTTCTTGAAAAAATCAGAATATTTAATTAGGTTTTAAGTTATGAAATAAATCTATATTCCACAGTAATCATAATGAAGATATAACAAAGGGATCTGTAATTGAATAACGACGGTGATGAAAAATTCGGTTGAAGAGTGTTATTATGATTGTTCCATTTTGTATATCATGTATGTGTAACGAGAATAATTTAAATAATAATTAAATTAAACATATTCACTCATTTGTGAGAAACTGATGAGAGAAAATTGATTTTGTAAAATTTATGATTTTATGTTCATCCTAAGAGTGTAGCACATTGCTCAAAAATGGCGCTACAGAATTTTAAAAAAAATGTTTTGTTAATGTGCACTGAATTCGTTACTGTTAGCCTATGTTAAGTATATTTTAATTAGTAACAATACAGAAAATGTCTGTAAATAAAATGAAAAAAAAACTGACAGATAAATTGTTGCATTCCAGTTGTGGCAGTTATGTATTCCCTGTGATTATCATCTTATGTCCTTATAAAATCACTCACTCAGTTCAAAGGTAATTCTTTATAAAAATATTTATTTCTACTCATAGCTACAATAGTACTTACTGTATAAATAAAAATAAATCTTTGCGTATATACAAATACTTTATAGTAAAGAAAGTAACAATGGTGTAATTATATGTTAGGAGTATAATAATACAAAAATTGCTAAATTCAAAAATAGTTAATTACGGGCAACCAATAATCGAATTATCTAATGATCGTCGCTAATCGAATGATGCTTTTACCGTCTCATTTCAATTATCGCCATGTCTGTAGCTGTTTCCATTTACCGGTTAACTCACCTCACTTCAGTTTTGTGCGTTAAGAACTGCTCACGTCAAACTCATGTTGTCGCCAGGTTATGTCATTTGTAGTAAGTGACTCTCATAGTTTAACGCACAAAACTGAAGTGAGGTAAGCCAGATGGTAAATGGAAAGTACTTGGTGTTCCATCTCCTCCAGCAATAAATTCTTTAATATTTTATTTTCACCCTTACCACAAACCACGTCCTTCCAAAGTACTAAATTGAATTAAAAAAGTCATTGTGCAAAATACAGTCACGCTATTGAAGGCATGAGTGCACAATATTCCTCGTAATATAAATTGTATCTTCTCCAGAATCATCCTAGAAAAAATATGAGATGAACCCTGCCACTCTCTGAGGATCGTAATGTTAGCTATATGGATATTGAAGGACTACAGGATCACAATGAAATGTATATTTTTCTTCGCAGATTATATTTTCTACTCTTATTTCTTAAAATATGCGATTTTTAGGTTATGTTGCCACACAAAACACGTCTATATCTCGAAAAATTTCACCTTCTCTAGCAAATATAGATTTATAACCGAGTCCTAAATTGTCGCAACTAACTTATATTCATTTTATTCATATTTTTGTCAAAAAAGTATGCATTTGTATTCGCAATAACTGCCTTTTAGATTAGAGTTACACAACAGTACGATCCTCAGAGCGGCTAAGCTCATCTCAATTTTTTTCCTAGAATTATTTCATTTCGGATATAGACATTTGCCACGCATTCTCATCAAGCGGTTGATTCTCATCAATAATTCTGCAAAACTGCTTTTTTTATAAAACAAATAAATAATCTAGCATATAGGCAAGCACAGATAAGTCTCGAGCACTCTCAATTTTCCTGCCAAAAAAAAATGAATTTTACCCTGATTCCATTTCACACTCATTTATATTTATGTTTATCAGACAAAACGACATACAAACATGTTACGAACTACATATATTAGCAGGGCTAGTAGCAGATAACTCTGAGTCTCGCCCTGAGATTTACCTTAATTGCTTCTTTTTTTTTTCTTTTTGTCATTGTAAAACAACCGTTTAGTGGTAATAAAGGCATATATTATTATTATTATTATTATTATTATTATTACAAACAGTGTTCGTATATTTATGTGTTCATCAGCAATTCCCGGCGCCGACACGAAAATTTCCCGTTTTTTAGGCGGCTAATGCAAATTTATTACTTTTTTTAAATAAATTGAAATAAGTGTACCGATCCAAATAAAAATAATAAAAATTAAGGGTTATTTTAATTATTTTTATTCATGGAATAATAATAATATTTTATGTAATTCCCTCTAAAACAAAACATTTTTTTCTCTAGCTTTCAAAATTCCCTCCAAAGAGGGAATTTCCCTCTCTTATACGCAAAATGGCAAAAAATAGCACCCGATGGTGATTCACTCGACTTGACCACGTGACATCGGCATAAATATTGCAACATATGGGAATTTTTTTTATTGTTAAAATATACTAAAATTTTTTTGGGGGATAGGTTGTGCATGTCTAGAAACTTCAAAATTTATTTGGACACACGTCACGTGACCACTAGTATGGCGGTAAATTTAAAAAAATATGCCGTGAATCTACAAAAAGTGAGGTTAGATGACATGATATCAAAAAAAGTTATTTGAAAAAGTTGCTTAGAATTCAATTTTGAGTTTGTATGCAAATTTTTGTAAACATATTTTAAAAAAAATAAAAATCACAATTTTTTCCAAATATTGTTTCATTGAATTACATATTTAAATTTTTTTCGCTCTTAGGAGCTCAACTGCAGTATTACTTCCAAATATGGTTGTCAATTTTTGCATAATTAAGATAGCGAAAACTGAAAAGTATGTTTTCATTGTGACAATTGTTGTTGCAAGGGACTGTATCTACTAGTAATAAATAAAATTTTACAAACATTTTCTCTCTAAACCACTTAGCAGACATTACTTTTATTGAAAATTATTATATTTCTTGTTTGGTTTCAGTATTAAAGTGGAAACTGTTAGTCAAAAACTGATACTACTACATGCACGCTCCGAAGGTTTTAAAGTAGATTTAGTTCACTTTACATGCACAACCATCCCCCAAAAAAGTTTTAGTATATTTTAATAATAAAAAAAATTTCCCATATGTTGCAATACTTATGCCGGTCACTGTATGTATACATTTGAAAGGTGCACGGGAATAACGATCAAAGTCCGTATTCATACATTAAGAGATAAATGAATTTTAAAGTTTGACACTTAAAGGTTTAAAACGAAACTACATTATAGCAACTTTGATTTCTACGGACTACGACCGTTTTTGAAATAGTTTGAACGCGCATTATTATAATACTCAGAATTTCCTACAAAATGGCACCCTTAGCTCATTTTCACAAAAAATGGACTTTGATCGTTATTCCCGTGCACCCTTCATTTATTTTTGTCCGAACAATTTTGAAACAGGCTCTTAATCTCGCATCTCTTTGACAGAAACGATTTTTTTTTATGTTTGTACACCCCCTTAATAGAGAAAGTCGCCACGTGCAGTTCTTTCGCAAATATTCACACACCCTGTATAACGTATACCCAAGGAGGAAGAATCCGCCAAGTTTAACTGAGAGAAAGGACAGTGCGGTGACACCTACATATTTATACGTTTTGACTTAATACAGTGTTTCGACAAATAGAATACAATTCAGTGATTAGTTAGTCAACATTTGGCAATTTCGGCCCACTGTGCGGCGTAGGTGTAATACTCTACACTAGGTTGATATGACGTATCTATGGATCTTTTTCGAATTATTGAGTGAAATATGTAACAGCTTTAACATATATAAAGGTGTACTGCATATGTAATAGAACTGCCGTTTGTAATGTCAATGTACGGGGATAGATCCTCTCTATCTTCATTTCCTCGCGCCGTAACTTTATTATGGCGAAATACTAGCGTGATATTCGTATATCATGCGTCCGAATATTGCTCAGGAGAGTGAAAATCGATTCGTGCCTGGGAAGCATATGATAACTAGGAGACAGCTTCAACGTAACTTTACGATGATTGAGAATAAACAAGCGAACAGGTATGGTAAAATTTGCCTATGAGCAGTGGATTTCACTTAAGAAAACAATTTAGCGTCTGAAATGTTCAATGTTTAACTACCTAAGTATGTTAACATATAAAGAACATTCGCAATGCCAGACTAAATACAACATACTACCGTGGTTTCAAATACTTTCCTGATTAGAGTATAGACATGTTTTTTTTTTAATTGTTAGTCACAGTGCATGCACGCAGTAACCACCAGTCGTCACCAGCTAATCACTTTGCAGGCCTTATATAGCAAAACCGTAATCACGTCCGCGTCCGTCACGTCACTTTGTTAGTTCATAGAACTGTCTCCTTGGCGCTAAAATCGTCGTCGCACGTCGCCTACAGAAAACTGACAATCGAACCGTGATAACTAAGGTAACCGTATGGGGTAACTAATCACACTTGTTGACCATTCATAAATACAAAAAGTTGACAATTATTATTGTTAATGTAGCGTAGTTAAGTAATTTGGTTTGAAGACTTATTTGCTTCTGTTATAAACTGAAACCTCTTTACGTTTGTTTAATTGTCCCCTGCAATTTAGTGCTTTAGGTAAGCATTGTCATGAAGAATTAAGAAAAAGGAAAAAAGTTTAAAAATGTGTTAAGCTGATACACATATTGGAATGATAAAGACGGCTCTCTAATAAGTGTAAGTAAAGACTTTTAATTGAGCAAAATTGTAATTCGTACAACTTCAACGTATGACAGTATTGCTCCATTAGTCGTCTTTACTTCCACCTTCATATGCATATCAAAAAAATTTAAAGATTGTCAACAAGTCAACTTTCCCGCTGGTAATTTTTAGTTTGATAAGACTAACGCTATATGGTTAGTGACTAACCAAATTTGTACTAACATTGCCATGTCTATTTAACATATTTAATATCTAGGTCACTATGTCGCCAAAATGTGTGCAAAAAAAAAATATTAAAAGATCCATTCGACGTCGAACACAAACAACAGCTTCCCAAAATGACAGTTTGTTATTGTTTACGTTCAAATCTACACAAATTAGTTTACTCCTCCGTTAAATCTATATGATTTACTTGTTTTATTTATTATTACGTATTTATTATTACGTATTTTATTTTTTGAATTACCCCTGCAGTTTTAAAAACATTTTAATGAACTATGATGTTCTTGGTGTAAAAGGTAGATCGGTGGCCAGTGGCCATAACATTACATACTTTCTTATATATTATATTGTTAGTTTTAAGTGAAATAACTCAAATTACCGTGAAAGAAGACACCAATGGGTATCATGTTGTAGTGCCAGTCACTCTCGCAAGATAAATTTTGATGCTCACGATGGTCGCAGTTTCTTTGGATTTCCGAATGAATCTAATATGACACGACAAGAATTAAGAAAGTACATGAATAAGAAGAATTATTATCGTTGTGCAGAGATTCCTAGGTCACATTAAATCAATTTATTTGTTATAGACACATTTTACGCTAGATTACTATTTAGCGCAGTAACTAACCTAATTCATTTTATGTTCACTTTTTAAAATAATGTGATTTTGGTTTGAACTGCATATATACTGGTATAAATTTTAATCGCATTTATTCATATTATAGACAATTCGATATTATATAGTCTACGTCTGAACTCAATCCACTTGTGCACTCCCGGACATTATTGTTGACAAACCAGTGCAGGGTTGGATGTTAGAAATGAAGTAGTCGAATAAAAAGGAACAATCTTTGTATCGCACAGAACGATATAGTCATAACTCTTGAACCCTAATTAAAAGTTATTGTGTATTCGTGTCAGAAATTTTGAAAGTCCCTTCCACCGATGCTGTTGCATTTTATTAATTATTTGAGAAAGAACCACAACATATTCATTCCTAGAAGAATCTTTTACACTATAAAAATATAAACAAAGGTTTATTTCACAAAAAGGAAAGAATATGAACATAATTATCGTAAAACACTTGCAAATATATGTATCACTTAATCAAACATTATTTTACTGGAATCGTGTTTTTTATTACTATAAACTGTTCATAAATATTTGCAACAAAATCAGAATAAAAAACGCATAAATTTGTGTAATTTTTTATTCTATTTTTCTACTTCCTTTAAAATATAAATTATTCTACACGTTTGAAAATTCCCGGCAACAGCTTTACAAAATGACAACAATGGATTTTTGCGAACATGTCCTTACTCTAATATACTCTGTGCTGGCCAAGTTGCACGAAATTTGTCAATACAATCATGAATTTAAAAGCTGTGTGTAACTGCTACCTACCGGTAATTCTGCATGCATTAATTAATGGAATAAACTTATTTTACATTACATTATTTAATTTTTGACTAGTTTTGAAGTAAGTTTCGATAATAAATAAAATAATACAATCAAATGCGACCGTTTCTAATTTTGGTTTGTCAATGACAGCTGTCACAATTTTAAGTATGTACAATTTAAAAGTAGCCCAGTATCACAGTATAAGTCAAATGAGTACGGACATGAGATTTTTTTTACATAGGTTTTCGGGAGACACAAAAATTTGACCTTGCGCCATCTTTCATCATAACCGGTAATTTTCAAAAAAGTTGATATTCACATTTTCTCAGAACTCGGTTCTAAAAATAATTTTAATGTCAAATAAACTGCGAAACGATATTCTTGCAAAAACATCTTTGAAATATCTATTGAGCATGTTCTTCTCTTTAAAAAAATGTCGCATTTCTATTGGTATACAGAGCTTTACACAGACAAACACAGGTAGCACAAAGGTTAAAATAAATGTCAACACAATATGCGAATCAGCTGGTCACGAGTGGACATCTTCTAACCGAGTAGATTTTGAAATAGCCAATTTCACACTGGTAGTGCGATGACACATGTTATGACCGAACTGATTTGGTTTAAACTGTGCCAGTATCGTCAATCTTAGAGCTAAAGAATTTGCTTAAACATAGCCTACTCTAATCAGAAAAGTATTTGAAATCACGGTATTAAGCACGTGTAGAACATTAGTCTTAAGGGAACAGACGATTTTTTTTTTTTCAAAAAAATGGGAGTATACCCCTGTTTCTTATAAATTTTTAGAAATATAATTTTACAATAAGATTGGCCGATTTTTTCCCAGTGTAGGTATGTAAAAATATCACATTAAAACACAGTTTATCATGTAGTCCTTATTGGTTTACAGTAAACTGTATTTCAGTATTTTATACCGCGAATATTCCATTCTTCCACTGTTTGTGCGTTATAAGCGATTATTCAGTTGTACTCTTGTTCTTAAATTTCTTGCATATATTCAAAATAACTGCAATTCTTTAATGAAATTTTTAAATTACATTATGTATGCAACGTTACTCCGTTAAGTCACCTTTATAAAGATTATTTTAGTTATTTTCAGCCAATGATAAAAAGAGAAGAGCTAAGGGAATTTCTGAATAAAAATTTTATATAAACGATCCATATTTTACACTCGGCCGAGTCGCATTTACTCTTGAATGCAATATGTATGTAGAGTACCGTGTGACTGTAAATTGAAACGGATACTCATATACGTAGGTGGAGTTTTCGTCGTCCTTTTGTGCGGTCTGGCTCTGGCAATACTCGTGGCCATTCTCGAGTTCTGCTGGAACAGCAAGAAAAATGCCCAAACGGACCGGCAATCGTTATGTTCAGAAATGGCGGAGGAATTAAGATTTGCTGTCCGATGTCACGGATCAAGGCAACGACCCGCTCTAAGGAGATCCTGCACGAGATGCAGTCCGGCAACAACTTACGTTCCGGCCGCCCTCGATCTTCCGCATCTCAATGGGGTAAGTTAATTTATAACCGCCTCGCTACACACTAAAGGAAGACGTAATGATATGTCTTTTTACGCTCCTTCCAGGCGACCCCATTTTGTTAATCATTTATACAAATTCAAAGCCCCTCTCGTGTGCTGCTCGTCGGCGCGTCGTAATTTATCACCGAGAAATGAGCTTTTTAAAATTTATGGTAGTTCTGGCAGCTCTTACGATGAAAAAATGTCGTATTTACTACCCTCTTCAATATTTAAAATAAACATCGCTATAGACCATGCAAATAATTTTAATCTTCAAAAAATATGCTGTAATCAAACAATAAAAAGGATGATAACCAAAGATTTCTTCCAAAATAAAGGTTTTTGCCTATTCAGTAATTACGTACCCTTTCGAACCTCTTGATATATTTCTAAGCGAAATAATTGTGAAATAAGAAATAAGGCGCGCATAATAAATAATGAGACTAACAACACACTTGGCCTCAAAACATGCGCAAGGATTAAAAATCTCGTTTTTGGTATGAGAAAATGTTTTTTGCACACTTTCCGATAAATTTTAATTCAAACTAGGACTGTTTACTTTATTTTTTTTTTTTTTGAAGAAAAACCAAATCGAAATTAAACAAACCAAGAAAAATAACATTCAATCTTTTCATTTTTAGAATAAATGCTGCCTTAAACATTTGAAGGGATCTTTATTTTCTTGGCCTCCTTTTATTCAGAAATGTTTCCCATATGAGTTTTGGTTAGTGCTATTGGTATCTGATAAAATTGAGATCCGAATACCCGAATCTGAAATTATCCGGATATCCGAATCCTAGGATCCGGATCCACCATCTAAAATCTACTACTATCCGGTTCTCAAATCCCGATCCGCTATCCGGTTCTCAAATCCGGATCCACTACACTGTTGAAAATATTACGGTGTTGGCGTTAATTTTGCGCTAGTCAAATATTTTAGTGTTGATTTTTCCAAACTTTGCCAGACGAGTTGACTACGCGTATTTAATAGAACAGAAATTACTAGAATTTCGTGTGAATTTTTGTTCAGATATGAGGATTGACTATTTTCTAGACATTTCAGAAGCGTCAACCAATCAGAATTTTTCCCTCGGATAGAAATATAGAAACTCCACCTATTCTAATACGGTATTGCATTATACGCACCACGTGCATTGCACGTGTATCTGTTTTCGGGTTTGTTTCTCCGTATTAACATATCCAAACAAACCATCAAATGTGACCGACTTGCAAAATGTAACCTCGTGTTATTAAACGTTAATTCCAGTGGGCATAAAAAATTTCAACATCTTAAAGATGTATTGGGAACATCTATTTACGCAATTAGTTTAGATTTCAATCAAATAGCATAAACATTCACTTAATTTTATAATGGTTCTCTAAAAATCATTTTTAAATTGGTATCTACGTTTAGTTGAAACCAAAACTTGTGAATGAGTGGTTTTGCATATTTATAATTGAGAAAACGTCTTAAAGAGAGAATATTATCGCATTCATTTAGTTAAACAGCTAGTAAATTTGTCTAGTCTAGATCAAATAAAATGTGACTAGAAGTATTTTATAATTCCACGTGTCAGTTGGACAAAATAACCCCTTAGCAATAGACAATACTTGACTACCTTTGCTCGTCAAATTTAAATTTCTATAGTTCTCGACAAAATAACACGAAAAGAGTGTGGACCTCTCCTGACTATTAAATTAGTCAAAAAAGTGTTAAAATTTTCAACAGTGTATCCGGATGAGAAAATGATATAAATTATCGACCAACTCATTATTCCGAATAAGTTCCGGATAGCAGATCCGGATCTGAGGTTTCGAATAGTGGATCCGAATCTGAGGTTTCGGATAGTGGATCCGGATCCGAGGTTTCGGATGGCGGATACGGATAACATTAAGATCCGGATATCCGGACAGTAAATTGTCCGGATCCAAAATTATCCGGATCCAGATAACAGCACTAGTTTTGGTTCTCTAAAGACGAAATTCGTATTACGTCAAAATCTTGACATCTTCGAGTACCGTTTCCTGTGAATCTAATCGGCAGATTTCATCGATTTTTTCTTTGTTATTCCTTCTAAACTAGTTTTGTATTCGCAACCTACGATTTTTCAATATAAGCAGGCGTTAAATGTTTATCAATCTCCAAAGTTAGCGTTCAGATTTCTGTGTTATTTTGTTAAATTTCTTTTGTTTATTTTTATTCGAATCTAGTAAACATTTTAAATTATTGCAATCTGGTATTGTTTTATAATATGGAAAAAAGTTGCTGATATAACTAACAGTTTTTGTGGAAGAGTTGTACGTCATAAACTAAATAACAACTAGAAAATTTGATTTACCTCCTACTTTCATGGGTTCATTTTTTCTATATTTTGCAAGTTTACATTTCGTATTAATCGTCTATTATTTTTGAGAGCACGACCTGCTCGATGACTACTTTATACGGCCTGTCAAATCATGAGTTGCACGTGTTTACCGCTGGCGCAAAAAATCGAGCTATTAAGGTTTTTAAAATTGTATTTCAGATCTTATTAGTTATTTCAGTTGTATATAATTATTTGGTTAGTAGTTTTGTAGTATTTAGGTTTGATACAAAGCAAATTATCATCAGCTGTGTCCTCCATTACTAGCATTTTGACGTGCCAAAAAGGTAGTTCTCATGTTTCCATACGTCATGCAGATGTCGCTACTTACCGGAATCTAATGTAACGTTTAATTCATTTTGTAAAGGGTCTAGCTCGTTAAGCACATGAAAACTGCAATCGCATGTGATGAAGGGTTATCACCTTGTTTTTATTGTGCTTCATCCAAAATAGACTTACAATTAACCTCACATCCCTAACCCCTATTGTAAGGAAAAAATGCGGGTGATATTCCTTAATGTAATTTTTTCAGTACCTATTGAAGATATCTTTATGAAATTTAAACTGTACTTGACTATCCATACTCTCATTATAATATATTTTTTTCAAAATTTTCACTAGAAACTGTAAAAAAAACAAGTATATTTTTTAGGGGTGACTTTATACTAACCCCCAAAGTAACACCTACCCAAAAAATATCTATATCTTATTTGTTCGTTGGTTAGCTATTACACGTTAAAGTTACAAAAGGATCGAATTGATGGAAAAAAAATAAAAACCAATTATGGATATGTGCATATGTATCAATTGTTTTCCAAAAACTATATTAAAACCTGTAAACTATCTATATACCTCTCGTCATAAATATGTTCTTATAACAAAATATACACTTACAAATAAACTATAAACAATCAATATTTCCTAGCTTATCAGATACGATGACGACTACTCTATACCATACTCGGTGAAATATTGAAATTGGACCCGTCGAATATGCGATTGTACAGCATTCGACCGCACGAATTTCGAACTTGTGATCTGTGATGTAGACTCGGTACAATGTTGTCTTATAATGTGCTTTAATGAGTATGCAGTGACCTATTCCCAGGACGATTCGATTT
Organism: Protaetia brevitarsis; assembly: GCA_004143645.1. Taxonomy (NCBI): domain Eukaryota; kingdom Metazoa; phylum Arthropoda; class Insecta; order Coleoptera; family Scarabaeidae; genus Protaetia; species Protaetia brevitarsis. The sequence goes on from RXPK01000065.1 coordinate 3,472,956, forward strand.
TCATACATACATACATCATTCATAAGTTTTGTCAAGTTATAAGAAGTTAACTAGCCAAAACATAGTTGGCAGGCCACGTATACTTAGATTTAGGCAAAAGAAAATTGTATTAATGAATGTTAAATTGCTTTATTGGGTGTTTTGCCTACTTAGGGATGTGAGATTAATTGTATGGCTATTTTAGAGGAAAAACAATAAAAACAAGGTAATAACCCTTCATCAGATGCGAGTGCAGTTTTCAGATGCTTAACCGGTTAGATCTTTTGAATGATGCGACAGATCGTATAAAGCAAACTGCCTAAATTATCAAGCAGGTCGTGTTTAGAGTTACAACGTGTAGTACAAAAAAAACGTAGAACTGCTTTCCAAGCTTCAACATTTTACTTGCTGTAAACGATTAAACGTCGATTTCCCGCACCAAGATAGTCCACGCCGATATCCTACCTAAAACGAAAACTTATTATTTAATTTTTATCTAAATTCAAAATACAAATATTTAATTTTTGATCACCAAAATTCAAAGTTAACTTGAATGTATGACCACCGCCATCGTGTGGGAGCCTGTAGAAACTTCACTATCAATCAGAAAATGAGTTGGTACTGGTGTTAAAGTGGTTTTGCATGCTTTTGTTTGGAAATTTTGAATGTCTCATAATTTTAACTATATATCGGGCATATTGTTCCTTAACAGTACAAACGAATATGCGAGGAAAGATTTGTTAATTGCGATAAAAATTAAATTGAATTATAGAACGTAAAGTATACTTTAACACTCTCAAACTTAAACAAACAACTTTTTTTTGCGAGAGAAGTGTGATTGTTCATCGTTCTTGGTTGCCTTCCATGCTGTTCAGGATGTCGTTGACCATTTTGTCGATGGCTATCCAGTGTTCTTCTTTAGAGAGTATCTTATCATTGATGTTTTCTACGTTTAGCTCACCCTCAGCTTTCTTCCTATGGGCGCTCCACCATGGGCACTCGAAAAATATATGCTCGACTGTGTCAACCTTCCCACAGTAAATACAGGCATCCCTGGGCATCCGACTCAGTGACTTTAAAGAGTTTTAAGTAGGCCTAAAAGTTTTCGTGTCCCACAGCAATTGCGTTAGGTAGTAATTCACCTCACCGTGATATCTGGCTAGCTAAATTTCTAATGAGCAGTTTGCTCCATATAGCAGCACCATCTATTTTTCCACTTGTTTGTCAGTTCTAAGAACTTATGCTTCTTGTCGGTCACGTCCTCTACAGCAGTCCTATATTCAACCAGAAGATCTATCGGGGGTATCGTCGCCACAACCAGTAGTGCATTCGCAGCCACTGTCCTACAGGCCGTTGCTATAAGTATGGCAGTTCTGCGCTGCATCTTCTCTAGGATCTTTTCATAAACCTCCTTTTTAACTGCTCTTCTCCATGTGGAGGCGCTATATGAGATGATAGATTCGGCTACTAGGCTCAATATTCTCCTAGTATATTGTTTTGGGCCACCGAGTTAAGCATGAATCGGCTTTCAGTTGCTACAGCTTTGCTTACCTTTTCCGTCGTGCTGTTTACATGTATCCCATGCTAGATTCCTGTCGAGGCAAACTCCCAAATAGTGTATCGTCTTCTGGTCCTCGATAACGAATTCACCCAAGCTAATCTTCTGTATGGAAATGCGTGTATTTAAACTAATTTAAAGTCATTTAAAATAGGTTTCAAAACCTAATAAGGAAATCATTGTAAGTTAACGTGTATACGTGGTTGCATACTCTACAAGTAAACTTTTAATTTGTTAAGAAATGACTATTAAAACAAACCATACTAGATAAAAATGCTATATTAGTAATTAGAATACTATGAACTGTATTTTATTTGTTAGTTGAAGTTTAGCTGGTATTTTTTTTTTATTTTTATAATATTTGTTCTGGGAAATTTATCATTCTTCGAGATGTTTACATTCGGTAACGTATTCTGTATTCCCCTCCATTTGAATAACGATATCTTAATGTCAGTTACTGGTTTTCCATTTGAATACTAGGTACGTTGATTAACTGGCATCGATAACAATTGAAGCCAGGTAACTGTTTCCTTTAGTTTAAATGAGCATTCTCCCTGTACCCACGCGGACGGTTGTCACGTTCGCTGTTCTAAGAATTTTACGCCACATATTCAGCAATATCCAAGTTCCACTAAATGTTTAGCTAAACAGTATCGATATATCATCTGCATAGTATATAAATCCACGTTTACTTGAATGACCTTCGAGATTTTCCTACGAAATTTCCCGAGAAGAATCCAATGTACCATTTGATCGTTTTGCCGGAGATCCTCATACATTCAATTTGACCCAGAATTACCTGGCGCCATACCTGTATTGAGCTGTTCCTAGTTACCCAGGTATTTTCACTGATAATTTTCTACCGAAAAATGAAAATTATTAATTAGTTTTCATTAATTTTACCTAATAAATTATATTTTTCATTTATGTCCACGATATGTTTAATTTTGGGGTTAAGTTTGTAAGCAGCGCCATTTACTAGTCGCTGTTAGAAATTATTCGATGTATTCGAGCATAAAATCGACTCTAATATGGTCTATGATAGTAAATTTTACATTTGTGATAACATGCATATTTGAATATTATGATTTCCTTTACTAAAATATTTTGGCATTGATTGATAGAGGACTCTTATTATCAAAAACATACAAATTTATTAAAGTGCCAGGCAGGTTTGAATACGTATTTTAATTGAAATAAGTTTATTTTATATAATATTTGAATGTAACAGGTATCTGTGATCTGAGAGTCTTAAATCTAATAAAATAGATGATTATTTGGTGTTTAAATAAAGAAATCTGCTTGTATTGTTTTAAATTGTTCTTTTATTGCACGACTTGTGTGATTTCACAACAATATATTATAATTACATTTCTTCAACTGTGAACAATCCGAGAAGAAGCTTAAGGGGCACACTCTTTAGGTAAGAAGTCTACCTATTCGTTAGCACGCGGCTGAAAAGTTAATTTGAGGGCAAATCTGGTGCCCCACAAGTGTCCCATGCCGCCTAGGAGGTAGAAGGTCGTTGAACACGATACTCATAATATCAGAGAGGTGGTTTAAGGTGAATTAAAACAGCTAAATTATCGTATTTATATTTATTAAAAAAATATATACAATGAGGTTGTAAATTGTGGCCCCCCTTTCATAACTTTCGAAAGGAATGAGATAGAGCAATGAAATAAAACCGAGGTGAAATTATAATATTAATTATCTCTAATTTCACCTCGTTTTTGTTTCATTGCTCTACTTCATTCCTTTCAAAAGTTATGAATGTGGGCGACCGCAATTTACGACCTCACTGTATAAGAATAATAAAGTAATTATAAGGTTAATTAAATTATTGAATATTAAATAGAATTGTGTGAAAATAGCTAGAATATCGTATTTCACTAAAGTTAAAAATTAAAAAATTTAAATTCCCGGCATTTGTTCTCAAAAATAGAGGACTTTATCCTCTTTCGACCCCCAACTAAGAGGACTTTTTGCGGCGCCAGTTTTAATTCTTTACTGACCATCTGTAATCTTCAATTCTAACGCTTCCTGGTCTTTGGCTGTTACCACGATGCCCAGGTCATCGCTATGTATTGCATATTCGACCAAATGTACGCCGATCTATACGTCTAACCCGAGAACGTCGTCATAATAGATATTCCACAGCATCGGTCCAAATAAATAACTTGCTATTCTACTAAACTACTATTATTACATATCCCATGTGGGATGCCTTACTGTTCTCTGATGTTTACTTAATTCGTTCATTTAGCTCATCGTGCAATGTTCAGAGTGGACTGCACTCTCAATCCAACTTATGAATATGTAATGAACCGTACTGATAATTGAATGTCTCTCATTTTAACGATTTCCGCATTTCTTACAGGAAGGCGTTATACTACCAATGATGGAAATGAAAAAATCACCCATGACGTACGAGGATGACATCTAGCGGAGACTGAACAGCGGAGGGACGACGTTTTCGCGTTCCTCCAGCGCGATAAGGGACTGTTGCGGGGGTCCATCTAATCCGAAGCACCAGCGATCCGCCACCTTGAACTATAAATCAGCGCCGCAGTGTCCGCCCTATTTGCCGAAAAGCGCGACTCTCGGTCGGAACACTGTGTCGAGTGCGTGCGACGTTGTACCGGATATAAAGGCGGACTTCGAGGACAAAATTCTTTGGAAATTTGAATGTGATATCGGTAGTCCTAATGATCCGGACGTAGTAGCTAGCAGAATACTTCCGGACGCGGTCGTCAGCAGGACGACCACATTGTGATATCTAGGTAGGGACAATTAATAAATTCAATGCAGATGCAACTGACTGTTTTTACTGTGTTTAATCGAACACGAAACAGATGAATTGATATAAGTTTGATATGGAATCGATTAAATTTTAGTGTTTTCTTTCATTCCGTCCACTTTTTACTTACGTAGCTTAAATCATTATTCATGTGTTGATAATTAAATTAGAAAACATAGCTGTTCTAACGTAAGAATCAAAATTAATTTATACTATGGTATAAAGGTTATATCTGTTTTTTTTTTATTATTATTAAAAATAAAATATAGCTTCTTACCACGACTCTACTGCATTCTTTATATGAATTCACAAAATTGGTAAACACAAACAAAAGATTTTGCGTTTACCCACATACAACCCAAATACATTCAATATTGTTTCTACATACCGACTGTTTCAATAATCACAGTGAGCCTGCAATATAAGGTCACGAATATTCAACGTTTACCTGCAAAAGTTGCTTTTACTGTTACCCCCGATGTATCAATACACAGGGTGATCCACGGAACCCGTCCATTAAAAGTTTTTGACTTTGCAATGATATCTCGATTTTAAAACTTTAGAGTTAAGCATAGTGGCTATGATCTCTTTAGGAAAAATAATTTCATCTATGTCGCACTTCCGATTACATGGAAAGTCATGGCCAACTTTGATATTCTAAATAGAAACCTACTATTTTTTAGTGCATTTTTCCACTAGGAATTTTAAAGTCAATTTTATAGGACATCTACTTACCCATCGGTTACCGTTTCCGAGTTATTTTGGTTTTTGTGAAAGCTCAAAAAAATATGATGCTGTAAATGCGTATAACGGCTATACAAACAAAGATAGAGAGTTTTTACGTTGACTGCGGAGTCCTCTACTATTTAACCATGGAATAAAAAGTAAACAACATTAAGCAGAGTGTCCCATAATCTAGGGTTGATTTGGGGTAACTTCTTAGTACTAAAAGTATTTTTTTTCAAATGGAACGCCCTGTATATTTTTGCACCATGTGATGTAGACTTGAATCCTCTATCGAAAAGCCATAGGTGTTCTTATACCTATCTTTAACGCTTCTTTTAGAATTAGCGATTTCAAAATGTAGATTTTAATTAGTATTTAATTAATAATAGGCAGTGAAAAACATTTTTAATTTTAAAAGCAATATAAAAAAAAACTAAATATAGTATGAAAAATATCCTCACCTCATAGTTCCATACGTGCTGCTGCTGAGAAAATAGGCTATCATATTCATTAATACAGCGCATTCTGTCAAAACATAAAATGTACGCATGCGGCTTTAACATCCTCCAAGCGCTTTATCCTGTGGATGAAACTCTCTGTCTTGCTTTTTGGGAACGAATTTTAATATGGCTTCAGGAAGATCCAAAGTTTTTACAAAAAATTATTTGGACGGATGAGTTCAAATTTACTAGAGAGCGTATTGTTAATAAAACGCAACTGACACTACTGGGCACCGCAAAACCCTCGCTTCTTTCGTGAGGCTAGCTTCCAAAATGTATGTAGCTTTGATGAATTTTGCTTAATGATGAATAGCAGAATGCGTTTTCAAATTTATAGCACCTTAAACAGTGACATACCATAATTCTACGGCAATGCGTAGCAGACAGTCAGTTACCTCTGTTTGATCGGAGATATTGCTAGTACCATACGGACGTGACATCAGTTTATTTTTCTTATGAAGTAGATCGTATACTGACACAATGTTTAATGATAGCAGGATTGGACGCAATGGACCTTGAGCTTAACCACCAAGGTTTTCTGATTTAATGCCCTTGGATTTTTATTTATGGGGACACAAAAAATCGCTGGTGTATTCGGTCAAAGTATAGACCAAATTAGAATTAGAGCGCTGAGTAACTAAAGTGTTTGATAGCATAGATCCCGAACAAATAAAACAGACTACAACAATACGAGTTTACATCAGCATTCTAAAGTTTTTGCAAGCGAATGAAAGTCATATACAACACCTATAATTTTATTGTACCCACATAATACATACAGCATTTCGTTTTTGATTATCTTGTATTCAATAAATTTTATTTTTTCATACTATATTTTGTCATTCTTAAATCCTCTTAAAGTTAAAATTGTTTTTCAGCGCCTATTATTAATTAAATACTAATGGAAAACTACATTTTCTGGAAATCCCTAATTCTAAAAGAAGCGTTACAGATAGGTATAAGAACACATATAGCTTTTCGATAGAGGATTCAATTTTACTCACATGGTGCAACAATATACAGGACCTTCCATTTGACAAAAAATACTTTTAGTACTAAGAAGTTACCCCAAACCAACCCTAGATTATGGGACACCTGTATAATTTTGTTTTCTTTTTATCCCCTGGTTAAATAGTAGAGGACCCATGCCCTCCGCAGTCAACACAAAAACTCTCTATCTTTTACGGTATAGCCGTTATACGCATTCACAGCATCATATTTTTGGAGCTTTTTTCACAAAAAACAAAATAACTTGGAAACGGTAATCGATAGGTAAGTAGATATTTTATAAAATTGGCTTTAAAATTCCTAGTAGAACCTAAAAATGCACTAAAAAAATATAGGTTTCTATTTAAAATATCAAAGTTGGTCATGACTTTTCACGTAACTAGAAGTGCGACATAGATGAAATTATTGTTCCTAAAGAGATCATAGCCAACTATGCTTAACCCCAAAGTTTCAAAATCGAGGTATCATTGCAAAGTCAAAAACTTTTAATGGACGTGTTCCGTGAATCACCCTATATAACTTGCAAGATAATAATGCATAATTTAACCAAATACCTATGATCTGTCACAACCGAGCATAATTATTAGAATTGTAATAAAAATTTATTGTAAGCACCATGAAATTACGGACCTCATCCTGCAACTTTGTTATAAATACGACAGCCAATATATTTCAAAAATTACTGCAAGTCAAACGATATATCTCGTCACAATCCTACCGGATTCATTGAGATAACACGTCATCAGATATCAATCGTTACTGATCGAAAAATTGATTGGTGTACATAAATTTATGTTAGTCCATGAAATAAACTGTTACATAGCACCCTTACTCTAATAGTTATTTACATTACGGTCGTTTGCACTGTCTGTGATTAACATTTTAATTAACTAATCAAACATTTAATTTAATTACGAATTAAATATGAATAGGATTGCACCGCACAAATTTAATTCATGATTACTTAATTAAAATGTTTGCGACATAAATATAGGTTGGTAGTGCGTTAAGTTTAGTTTTTAGTCAAAAATTGTATTTATATTGGGAACACTGTTCCATCATAATGAAAATTGTCGCTATGCCAATGCGCGATTTTAAGCGGCATTTGAAAGTTATTGGAATTTAAGCTGAAGAAAATTGCTACAGAATTGGATATTGAAATAAAAAGAAAAGTTGAGAAGCTTTTAAAATGGAAACTAGTATGTGAATGCAGGTTTTTTTTTCATTATGGAATTCTTTTATTTGTTTGTTCTGCAAATGCTCTAATTTTTGATACTTTATTTGACCTCTGCTATTGAATTGTTAGAATTATTTTATTATTGCCTTATATATTTTGTTCCTTTTTTTAACGAATAAGTGGTTAATTACATACACAATATTTCTTTTAAAAAAATCAAAGTGATATGCATTTAGAGTAAATAAAATATATTTCGTTTATACAAAAGCCAAAGAAAACAAATACAAAAAAAAATGTTCAAAACTTAATTTCTAGTAATGAATTACAAATTGTTGAAATAACCATTAATTAGTAATGCCTGTATCGCAGCAGGTACATCATCAACAGCATCATAATTAATCTCATGAAGTTGTCCATTTAAAATTTCTTGATTATTTTTCTTCATTGATTCCTCTTCACCCACATTTATGGCTATATTGTGCCAATATGAGGTACCACTACTACTCCATCAAAGGTATCCAGCTTAAGCAACAACCATATGCCAGTAATGGAAACATTCTTCTTGAAACATGCTTTCAATTACATTCATTGTTGTAATATGGCTTTCATTATAACGATTTTTCTCAACTGTTTCAGAATTTGACATATCCACTGTCGCTTATTGGAAAAGTGGATGTTTTAAAGTGTTATTAGGAAATTCACTTAATTATGATAAATTTTAATTACAATTAATCACGAACGCTGCAAACGGCCGTTAGAGTACGGTGTTATTTACAACGGGAGAATTCAGTTTCAGAATTCGGGAGCTGTAAATGACTTACGCACGGCATTTGTATTAGATTTTTGGGCATAGAAAAATATTTAGATAATCTTATTTAATTTAATAATTTACGTGCCAATGTAACAGTTAGTAGATGTGGGTGGTACCACTGCGTTTTGACTACTCAACTCAGCCTTAAGTTTATCTCAAAGTACGTAACCATATTCTGCTAAGGATACTCTTACATGTGTACACATCAAGAAAATACAAATTTAAAATATTGAGAGGTTAAGTTAAAATTTCTTAGAATCATACTAAATTAAACATTTTGAAATAAAGGCAAAAAGGTAAAACGGTAAAAGTTAAGCAAGTTATTTGCAGGTTATAAGAAAAATTAAACATTATAAAACAGGAAGATCAAGAAAATGGTGAACCATGTTGTTTGTAAGCGGTACGAGAGCAAACAATTTATATTGTAAATATTATTTTTTCATACCTGAAATCTATTTTTAATTTACTTGAACAATACGCTATTAACAATGAATTAATATCTTCCAATATTGAAAACATATCATACCTCTTCTATTTGTTATTTATTGTCGAAAGATATACCTACATTTAATAAGAAATCAAAGACATAGAATAGAACTACATAAATACAAAGTTACTAAAATGTAGTAACAGGTATATAAAGCGTCACACATATGTTTTCTAATTCAATTATATACCTAATTCTACATCATAAGTGGCGATCGCATTGTAAAAATTGAAATCAGAAATAACCCTTTGGGAAAAAAATGTTCGATGCATCTTTATGGTATTGCATTTCACATGTCTCCAAATGCAATCAATATTTCATGAAAACAAAGTATGGATACAAATAAATATACGTTGCTTTTTAACACCAGGGATGTGTGGAATTATTTTTCAATTCATATTACATTTAATTTAACTTTCTAAATTAAACGAAAAACAGCAATGAGCTATTTATAATAATAAATTGAATTTGAGGAACATATATTTATGTTCTCATACTTTTAATTTAATAATCGTCTTGTCCAATACTTTCTCAAATCTTTTACAAGTATAATAGTTTCACTAAATCTAAATTTATTACAAATCTTCCAAAAGGTTTATTATGGATAATCAATTTGCAATTTTTATCAGTTTTATCAGCCCTCTTTATTCACATTTCAACAAGAAAAAACACACTGTAATTTCCTACTAAATAAAAAACAAAAGAAGCCAATATGTTTTTTATTATTATTTTGTTTTATGATCATTTACGTCTTTTGAAAGGTATTGGGCAGTTTTTAAACGCACGTCAGTTTGCATCAATAAAGAAGTCTACAAACCGTTTTTTTTTTTTTGGTGGTTGAATATACATGTATAAATTACAAAGAAGCAAACCATATCGCTTCTTACATTTAAATTATTCCTAAAATTATTTTTAAATTTAAATTGCCAGAAGAAATTTCTCCAGAGTTTAACTATTTCGGTGTTTGAATTCATTATATACCAGAGAAACTTTTATAATGCTTTTCTTCTTCCTTTGATTCGTTATTTTCAAGATGTAAGTCAAATTAACACAATACACCGTACTACTCCCATCATCTTTCACAACAACCCCTTTATCTCAAATTGATCTGAAGCAATTCACTACCAACAAACTGTATTGTGTCGCACGCCACTTATGATTAATAGCATCTTCGCTCTGATCAAATGTTGTTTATAAAAACTTGAAAAAGTGTGTTATTGACCTTAGCGCTCATTCAAGCGCACGGCATGTATCTACTGTAAATACATACAAAACAAGAGAAGTCGATGTTTCAATCTATTGTTTCACATTAGATGAGTCTACGATGCCGTTTTCGTTTTAAAATATTGTTTAAATATTGTTGTGTATTTGTCGAATAATATTAATTGAACTTTCAAGTTTAAAGATGTTAATCTTACATCTTGTAAATTCGAATAAATTATTTATTACAATTGTGTTTATTTTCTCTTTGAACTTGCAGTCGAAGGGATAAAAAGCGAAAATGTACGAATGCAAAAAGAGGAGGAGAAATTTACGCTACTAAGTATTCTGGACTGTGGCTTCAATTCTGCACATAACGCAGATTTATACATATGTAAAAATGTATTTGTATCCTTTTGCTTCTTATCCCCTTCTCCCCTCCCTCACAATTACAATTACCACCTAATGCGTACTAACTAATAATATTATGTCCTATACTACATAACATAAATATGATCATTGTAAGAACCATCGTGAATCGTGCATCAGCCACCGCTGATTCCAATGAAAATGAATTTAGTTCGCAAAGTAATAGTGTGGAAAAACTAAATCATATTAGATTATTTGAAAATGTTTCTCATTTATTTAAATACTTAAATAACAATTAGAAAATTATAAACACAAGTAGAGAAGTTTGGCAAAAATTTTGTTTTGGTTGCTACGAATGTAAAATACTAATTTCATCGGTACGTCCATGTATTTGCGCGGTAGGTGTTGCTCAATCGAAGAAATGTATTTATCTGATTCTTATTACTCCAATCGGCCAATTTAATTTCTGCACGCTTATTCGCTATGAGATGTCAACTATTTCTACGGTAGGCATACGCAATGTATACAAAGAGCAAACGAAACTGTTTTGCACCGTGGGACTAAGAATTGTATATGTTGTTAGCTAACGAAAGGTGCTTTCTGTGTACAAGTTTAACTGTCCTGTGCAGCATTCACACACACTTTTATATATGTCTATACTACTTTAATATTCGCTTTCCAAACTCAAAATATAAAGTAAATGAATCGCTAACACAAAATACTTACACCGAATTCTTAGAAATGAAAACGCTTTATTGTTTCTAAAAAATATATAAGTAAAAAAAAAGTATAAAAAAATACATAAATTTTTTTACAAAAAACTAAATTTGACAATAATGAGTTACTTATAAAATCATGCAGCAACAAAAACAAAGCCGTATGGTCTATAATCAGAGAAAATAGGAATTATGACAAAGACAGATGCTAATGTCATACCTACCAACTTTTTGGACAGGGGGATGTGTACCAATTTTAATCATCATTTCACAAACTAATATCGGATCATGCATCATATAACCATGACAAAATCGATTGGAGTGCGATTAACAAACACTTGAGCTTTATTACAGCAGGGCCGAATTCTTTTTTTATGTCCCTGTAGCTGAAACCGATGTAGAAGCTGCTCCAAAAAATATGAATACTTCCTTTTTTTGTAGGTTGGGATCAAATACCATCTTTTATTGTGAAACATGTATCCACATATATTGTCAAGGCTTTGGCTTATTTGATAATTTTTTTCTTTTGAACAGGGTATCTTTCCCACAAAACTCAAACTATCTTTGTAACCATCGACCAATTAGTTTATTACCTGTATTCTCTAAGATATATGAATCAATAATGAATCAAAGCTTAATTCAATACTTAATATCATTCAATTATCTATCCACCATTTAACATATTTTTTGTCCAAGTAAATCAACAAATACAGCTATCTTTAATTTTCTAAATAGCATATATAACCATTTGAATTGCAATAAACAATGTCTTGGAGTATTCCTCGATCTATCCAAAGCTTTCGATTTAGTTAATCATAATATTCTTCTACATAAATTAAAACATTATGTTGTTGAATTGGTTCAAATCCTATCTTACAGAGAGAAAGCAAAGTATAGTAGTGAAAAATTGACAATCGTCATTTTTAAAGCTGAATGTTGGGGTGGCGCAAGGTTCTGTTTTGGGTCCAACACTCTTTTTAGTTTACATTAATGATTTTACTGCTCATTTAAGTGAAACGGAACAAATAACCATGTATGCCGAAGACATTAGTATAATTATAAGCTCTCATAATATATCGGAACTATTTCAAGATTTTAACATTACGTTACCTGGAATGCTCACGTATCAAGTAATCTTTTAGGAATATTTGTCCATGAAAATTTAAAATTGTCACATCACATTGAATATTTGTCGAAAACGTTATCTAAAACATCTAAAACCTTGCAACAATTGAGAGAAACGTGTAATATTGAAACTTTAAAAACCTTTTATTATTTTAACTTTGTTGCATGTATACGTTATGGAATTATCTACTGGGGAACGTTATATGAAGCAAATAGAATATTCTTTATACAAAAAACGAACAATCAGAATTATTTTCAACATGAAATATGATGATTCCTGCAAAAAAGATAATTTAATTTTGTACTTTTTATAATTTATATATATACGAAACATTATGCGTTGTTTATAAACAATAAAGAAGAATTCTGTACGTATAATTATTCACACGCGTATCGATTATCTCTTGCCATCTCCACATCGAAAGGCAATGTATCAAAAGAATACATATTACATTGGCTGTAAATTCTATAATAAGTTACCCCGTAATATAAAAGAAATTTCAAACTTGAATTTGTATAAGAAAACCGTTAAGCAATATTTAAGGAATAAAAACTGTTACAGTATTAACATAACAGTCTTTATTCCTTAAATATTTCTTAATGGTTTACTTAATAATAATATTATTAAGAAAATATATAATACTAATTATGCTTTTGAAATAATAATTATCTATCTATCTATCCCGACCACGCTTTGCGCCTGACTAGCGCTCTTCGCGAATTATAGGTATTTAGGTGTTAATTTCCAATACTACATTTTTAGCGGCAGATGATATTTGGTAAAATATTATAAAACTTCTAACACTGAATAGAACACATGTAGCCAAATATTAATTACGCCTGTAGCTATTATCTAAGATCAACTGTATTTCAGTAGGCTTCTCCAGGAAACTAAAAAACTCACACACAGCATTAAAAGAAAATAGTAAAATTACTATTATTGGTTTTTATTTAACACACTTACATTTAAAAAACAATTTTTCTTGTAGTGTAAGATGTATCTCTGTTACAAATAAAGAAGTAAAGACTACGGGTAGGTTAAATTGAAAAATGAATCTACCATACTACTCTCAATCCTGTTAACAACTAAACTGAAAAATGTACCTGGACAAAGAAGACCAAACGATACACATGCGTAACCTACATGATATTTATTTGAGGAACAAATCACGCTTTCTAGTGTCACAATTTATTTTTCGAATTCCTGACTCACTACACCGCGCCCTTTAAAGAAAACAGCACAGCATATTATGGCGGTCACGTTCATTCCATACAATCAGACTCTGCTGTGACATCCTTCTGCTAAAATGTGTTTATATTCCGTACAACGTGTGAACTACAATACCTCATAAAATACCCTTATAAATGAAGGTCTCGTCCTGTTCATGTATTAATAAATAAACTCGGAATTATAGGACAAAATATATTATGGAAAATTATAATGCTATATATGAAAACTGAAAATGAAGAAATGTTTGACTTAAATGACCGAGAAGTTGATAATTTAGTTGAAATATCTTGTGATACCGTTCTAAACGAGAAATTTGGAAATGCCTTCGTAATCAATTTTTAGATGAATTGCAGATGAGAAGAGTATTCAAATTTATCCGACAAAGCGTGATTTGCAACTCAGTTAAATTTGATAAAATTGTAAAACTTAATTGCTCTCATTTATTGAATATATTTATTCTTTATGCGTTACATAACGTTTATTTTGCACTTGCTTGTCGTTCCGATCAAAATTTCTAGTATCATGAAAATAACTTTAAAATTTGCGCCCCATTTTCGTTTTATGCCTTATATATAAATCACACTTATTTTTTCTTTTTCAATAGGTACCCATACTACTTTTTAGCCACAGGTTAACTTATATAATATATTTCGTTAGATAAGAGAATTGGGTGGGTCGCGAAAAAACAATATAGTGGAAATACCAGTCCTAATCAGAAAAAGTTCGGGAAACGCTGGGCTAGGATATATTTATAGGTAAAAAAGTGGAAATATCAATTAGAATAAATGCCGAAAATATTGGTTTGCAACCTAATACATGGTACTAAATTCTCCATAAGAATTAATTATAAATGTATCAACGGTAATACATAGTAGCTCACTCGATACGCCTGGTAGCTGCACTTCATCAAATGCAGATTTGACACCCAAAACAAACAAAAATACATCAACACCGTATAATATCACTTAATACAAACAGTACTAAATATAATTGTTGTCTATAAAGTAGGTAGTTGCACTCTCATATAAATTTCTTGCAAAAGCGACAAACAGGAGGCATTTCCGTAAATGCCTGGACTCCAATTACTTTTTTAGATTTTAAACTAACAAATAGTTTCTATAGTAAACCACTTTTACTTCTAATAATAAAACAAACATAAAAACGCACCAATTGTATGTCCCATAATCAATCGTAGTGTGTTCTGAGTAAGAACAAGCTATCAACCAATTCATTGCTGTATTTATGATTAATAACCGCGTCAACGGTTTCCCCTTGTTCAGATATATTTTCCTTATTTACCAATAAATTTCACGACGTAATAGCCACTGTAGCCAGCTAACCCCAACTACTCGTGCTGAACAATGTCATTCGTTTTGTTGAATCATTTCCTTCCAGGAATCCATTCAACCGTAAGTCTAATGTGTGAAAGATATAGTTATAAAAAATTGATTATGTACTTAATTGGAATGCTACACTAATTTGCACGATCCCCAAGAAACCATGTTGTGAATTAATCCACACACAAATTACATGTATTGAGTAAATTATAGCGGTATATGAAATAAATATATCAAAGAAAAATTAATTTAAAAACTGTTGCAGTAAAATTCGCAAAGAGTTTACTTATAATTAATGAACAAAATTTACAACTCTAACGGCGCACGTTTTTTTTATGATAATCATTACTCTTTACAAGTTCGCCCATAATTGTTACTGTTTCTCTTGCAATTATTTGTAAGGCTACATTTGTTTATTCTATCGTATAGTACACCCAAAGAAAAAACTACCCGTCCAATTTGGGTAAAAGGGAAAGCAGTGCGGTAATGGCGGGCACTGCCTTCTCTCTCATTTAAACTGGACGGGTAGTTTTTTTCTTTGTTCTAACATCTTTTTTCCGTGCCTCATATAGTTTCTGAGTTAGTCAGCCAAATAGCGAAGAATGAGGTCGAAGCGTTTCAGCCTCCGCTAATAAGCCATTTGGTCGCTAAAAATGTTACCGTTGCTCTTACAATTCATTTAAATTGGGCATCATCGATAACACTACTTACTGGTGTTCCATTGTCAGTGGCGTAGTGCAAAATCTACCCGCTTTCTTTTCCCTTCCGCAGAATTAGGTTTGAACGCCGTTGCCTACTGCTATATATTTCTTGATTTCGTTTTTTATTTGGCCATGTTTTAACTTATATAACTAACATTTATTATTCTTTGGATATTTTCGATCCTTTACTTTTTTAAGGGGTTGTAATACCTAAGCTTTCGCTTGTCAGGCCCCGCAGAGACAAACCTCCCTCCTAGCGTGCAAGCCACTCGACCAGCAGCCAGGCTAAACTAATTAAATTTTTCCTTCCAAGTAAAACATATAATTTTGGCATAAAGAAAAATCAACAAAATTTGGTTCCAGATAAAAAAATACCTGAACGACTGAAACGTAAAATAACACTTACAAAAAAAATTTAGTTTGGGATTTTGCCACAATCAAAGATGGCGACCGGCTGCCCACCGAACCGTTTTTAATTTTATACCTCTAGTGTTACATAGGTAATATCCAAAATATTAGAAACAGAATGTGATTATGTGATTTTAGTAAATATGATACGAAACTTATTCGTGTAACTGAAATATGGGCGAATGAAAATAATTTTAATGTGAACTGTTTTAATGATTTTGTCTTAGCTTCATATTTTTATCGAAAAAATCATACAATGTTGAAAATATGACGGTGTTGGCGTTAATTTTGCGCTAGTCAAATATTTTAGTGTTGATTTTTCCAAACTTTGCCAGACGAGTTGACTACGCGTATTTAATAGAACAGAAATGACTAGAATTTCGTGTGAATTCTTTGTTCAGATATGAGGATTGACTATTTTTCTAGACATTCAGAAGCGTCAACCAATCATTTCCCTCGGATAGAAATGTAGAAACCCCACCTATTCTAATACAGTATTGCATTATACGCACCACCTGCATTGCACGTGTATCTGTTTTCGTGTTTGATTCTCCGTATTAACATATCCAGACAAACCACCAAATGTGACTGACTTGCAAAGTGTAACCTCGTGTTATTAAACGTTAATTCCAGTGGGCATAAAAAATTTCAACATCTTAAAGATGTATTGGGAACATCTATTTACGCAATTAGTTTAGACTTGAATCAAATAGCATAAACATTCACTTAATTTTATAATGGTTCTCAAAAAATCATTTTAATCATTGGTACGTTTAGTTGAAATCAAAACTTGTGAATGAGTGGTTTTGCATATTTATAATTGAGAAAACGTCTTAAGAGAGAATATTATAGCACTAAGATATAAGAGTTGCTTATTAAAAAGACGTCGTGTTTAGAAAACGGTGTTAAATCACTCAATAGATCGTATTCATTTAGTTAAACAGCTAATAAATTTGTCTAGTTTAGATCAAATAAAATGTGACTAGAAGTATTTTATAATTCCACGTGTCAGTTGGACAAAATAACCCCTTAGCAATAGACAATACCTGACTATCTTTGCTCGTCAAATTTAAACTTCTATAGTTCTCGACAAAATAACACGAAAAGAGTGTGGACCTCTCCTGACTATTAAATTAGTCAAAAAAGTGTTAAAATTTTCAACAGTGTATACATGGCGGCTCGGCGATATGGCCCAAATCTAACGTTAATTCCTTTAAACCTCACGCAATTTTCTTTGAACTTGATATAGAGATTTCCGGTATAGTACGTAATTTCGAAAGATTTTCACATACAATGGTAAATTGCTATAGGTGCTCTAATAGATTTTTTTTTTTAATTTTTGGATGTTCTGTCACACCTTTTAAGTTTTATTTAAAAATCACCACTTTCTAGTGTTTACTGGTGACTTTACTGTTCATTTCCAGAATAATGACCATAGGTGCCAAAGTATTTTGAATGTTTTTCATACTTGTAATATGTATAGTGCTGTGTCTGAGCCTACACGGAAGGACGCAGTGTGGGACAACGTTTTTGTGACTTTTTCCGGAATGCAAGCGTACGTTGATCTCAGTTATGAAAGTATATAAGTATATAATAACATATAGGCGACAATTTCGTTTCCAGGTAGGAGATATGCGTTTCCCAAATGAAACTGTTTTTCAAAAATAGTCCTAAGAATTTTGTATGTGCAACTTGTTTAATAGATTTACTTGAACAACAACTTGAAGTAAATAATTTTCATTATATTTATTAATTCCAGATGTAAAATTAATAAACGATATTTTATATTTATTAAGATATAATTTATTTTTTGTAAACCATTCCTCAAAGTTATTTAATTCTTTTTGTAAGTTATTTAACATCAGATTTAAAAAAATCAATAATAATAAAAAAAAGGTTCAAAACCGTTACACTTATTTGAAATGCATGCAAGTACTATGATTTGTCAATTCGTTGGCGAATTTAAAATTCATGCTGATTATTTGCTTTCAGCACGGCGATGTTCTATACTAGGCTGGCATAAAGTCCGATGTATTAAGATGTTAATCTGTTCTTAAGTAGTTGCCGATTATTAAGAGTAGCCATGTAGCATGTTTGGGCATCTCTCTCGCACTCTATTTAAAAAGGCTTCGTCACGACTCTCATAAACTAAAAAATAGTCCGAAAAACACTACGTTTTCAAACTAAATAAAGACCGTTATATGCAGCGTTATGCATAAACACGTTTTTCTGGGCAGTTTACAAAAAAAAAGCATTTCTCGCACTCGTCTATTCCAGTGCTGCACATTCAGCATAAAACATTCGTGGATTTTTTTACTGCCACATTGCTCTACTATGTACGTATGTTTGAGATTAATTGGCATGAACTGAAAGGTTGATCACAGCAGAAATAATGACTATTCGCATTTTCGATTTGCTGGGAACGTTAGGGCGCTACAAATTCCACCGCATAGATTCCACGCAACAATCGTGGAATTTTGCGTTTAAAAAAAAGATCAAGTAGAATACCATGCAAAATCCCGCCGCTATAAATTATGCCATCAATTAACTAAATATCGTTTTCAAAAACTTTTGACGTAGTTCTAAAATCATCAGTCATCAACATATATTCACCTAATGACAATTTTGATAACATTCCGAGTCTTTATACTTGGTAGAATAAACTGGTAGTTGACTTGAATACCAGATAAACACAAGCAAATACATATTTTAATATAGCCCTACCAACTTAGCTACACCTTGTCTGAAAATTAGGAGGAGTTAAAGGAAATAGTAATTCCAAGTTAAAGGGATAGAAGATAGCGACAAACTTCAATTTATAACTTACAGCCGATTTTTAATATTCGATTTTAACCGATACTAGAAAGTTAACGGTTACCTAACCTCATAAAATAACATGTAAAATAAAAAGATTGAATATTAAACAAAGATTTGTAGTTTAACGCTGCTCGCCGATCCTTATACATATTTAGCTAGCAGCATTAGCAGTTCAATATAACGAGAATACACTTTGTAATGGTATATGTTGAAAACAATAACTGTTGCATTTAGAAAATAAGAACTATATTATAAAATTTTGTTCAATTAAATATTATATTTAACAAAAATGCCATTTTAGATCTGCAAAAGCAGGAAATGCAAATATATATATTTGGCAGTTTTTAATGACAAACAAGTACAAATATATAATTATAGGTTTTATACAAAACAATAATATTGAAATTAAAAGAAATGCCAGTATTGAAAAGACTAAAAAAATATATAAAAATAAACTTTTAAAAATTAATCACTTTCTGACAAAAATCACATGCTGTGTCAAACTAATTATAAATCGCTCTATCAAATTATCCCATTATCATTTCCATAGATTTATAATATGGCTTTAGTTTTATTAGATATTTTTGTTTTCGATGACCTAATTTTTACTACATATTTCAATAAGCATCACAGTTAAATCACTCATGCATACACTTGTCGGTTCTAAGAAAGAACTCATGTATGTAAAGCTGAAATATTACAACCCGTAAAAAGTAACTCGGAAAGAAAGATCTACAAAATATAGTTTCGTATTTCATTTCTACTGTGACTTCAGTATAAAATCTAGGAAAGACGGAAGAAGTTTGGTACATGCTGTTTTAAAATTGAGTTGTTCCGCTACAATTTATTGGCTGCCAGAAAGAATACATGGTTCCGCTTCATATTCTTAACCGCGATTTGGAGATTCAGGATTTTCTTATCTAGCAGTTTGTGTTCTCAAAAATTGCACATCCTTATAATTGTTTCCTAAACTGTTTGCGTATTCGGGCTTGTTATGTTCATTTTCTTAGATTCACTCCGCCACTTATAACACATCAAGACGAGTCAAAGTGCATATAAACAAAATAAATATGGCTTTAATAATTACATACCATTAATGTTTGTGTGATTATAGTAACTGCACCCTAAAAAAATGGGGTAAAATTACCCTAAAAATAGGAGGCAAACCTATTTTTTGGGGTTAATTTACACCTATAGGATTTTTCAAATGCTTGAGGAATATTTCTTAAGATGTGGTAATTATTACTTTAAAGGTGTAAGTTTACCAGGGAAAATTACACCTCTAAAGTAATATTCCCATATGAAGTGTAATAGTTTCAGGGAGGAAGCCGAGTTGCCTCCTATTTTTAGGGTAACTTGACCCCATTTTTTTAGTGATAATCCTAAATATATACCTAAAATGCATTCATTACAGGGCAAATCTATAATGGTTAGTTAATAATATGAAAATATTATTTAGAGCATATAAACATCAAAGCATTTTTTTAAAGAAAATGACACAAAGTCTTATTAGATAATAAAGTTGTTTAGTAATAATTTGAATATAAATTCATTACATTGAATATAAGATAACTTCCTATATAAGCAAGAAGATAATGTATTTATATTGAGAATAAAATTTGTTCAATTTTCCAAACCCGTGAATTTGTTAGACGAAACATTTTTTTAGTTCAAATGTAATCAATATACTAAAATCATTATGAACATATAATATTTTCACCACAAAAATAATTATTTTAGATTTGAGTAAATAGATGTTCTCAACTGGAAACTATCATATTTATGCCTTAATAATTTATGTACAATTGATAGAAGTATATAAAAGTATTATTTGAAGTATTGCCATTATTTGCTTCCAAAATATAAGTATATTGAAGTGATAATACTTACCTGCTTAATCTAAGCATTTCTACTATTCAAGGGTAATAATTACCTACTAATTTTATGTCTGTAACACCAAAAAACCCGTAGGGAAAATAATAAATAAAGAAATATTATGTAATTAAATAAATTTACTGTCATACTTTATAGTTTTACAATGTTTGGGAGAAGGTAGCGTATCGGGGTACTCCAGGAGTACGCACGGGATATTGATGCGTATCCGTCGTTGCGACCGGTGTTTTCGGGATACTTCCCACTCAATATCTGCTATAATTTCAATCAGTATAATAATTTGCTGGTATTACCTACTGAAAACTAATAACTATTTGCAAATGTACACACCTACCATGTTCATATATTATCGACACAATGGCGCTGACTCTAAGTATTACTTCAAAGTTTTTTAAACCAAGAATCCGTAAATATTAGATAACACGTACGTACTTACCTTCGAATATTTTAATGGTAGCATCTGTGCATCAGCCCCATTCCACCCCATTCTCTACGTAGCTGTGAAACGGCTGGGGTATCTATTTAGATTTACTTACACTCACAACCAACAACACTGTTCGCTGGCCAATCAAAAAGTGACGCCAAGTAAAGCAAAACCTCCTAAACCCCTCTAAACAAGAGAAAACCAATGACAGATAAGTTTTAGTGCAATAAATGGTGGGGTAAAATTCGTTTCAAATGTTCCAATATTATGGTAATTTCAATTTGATATTTCATGTTTTCAGTACAAAACATTTAATAATTTTATATAGTAATTTATTATACCAAACGTATAAGAGATTTTATTTTGAATCTGCAGACTTTCTCACTATGATTGCATAGATTTATTCCTTACAGCGCTAGCAATGTTCCTTTGGAGGAAGTATACTTCAACGCAAATATTTATACTATTTGTTCTAAGAGTTGTTATATTGTGTTTTCAGAGAATTTACTCGTATGTTCTAACCAACAAGATTTAGTTCATTTAAATATATAGTAAGTTTCGATTTCTGAATAAATAAAAATATTCATATTGATAATAGATTTTTTTGTGTGTGTAATGTCAAATTACAAGCTCAATTAACTCTTGAATAAACTAAACTTTTACGGGCACCCAAAAAAGCTGAGCTCTGAGTAGTATTTTAAGCAATATGTACTTTCGCTTTTCCTCTACAATGGTAAATTACTACCGATTTTACAACAATTGAACTAGGTGCCTATACGTATCCATTCAAATCTCGTGAGACAAAGGGGATGAATATTTAAACATCCTCCATATATATTGAAATTGCTTTATGGGAATTTAGTTAATTACTGTGTTAATTTTAGGCCAATGGATTTTAGAATTCCCAACGTAACTGTAGGTATAAATCCTAGAAGATCCTATCATTGTTATCTATCCATTGAACGCTAATACGTGAATCACAATATTCATAACTATGTAGGTGTGCAATAGCGGATTTAATATGCATAATGTACTAATGTATCAGATGTGTTAATAGATGAGGTGTATCGATAATTATGGGTTATCACTCTATGAATTATATGTAATACGTGATGTAAGCTTTAAGTAACTAATTACATGTTATACATACTATATATGTAACCATACATTTCCGAAATCGATAAATGGATACCTTCCAACAATAAGTCGTAGAACTGCTTACTATAAGGCTTGTTCCTCTCAATTCTTTTATTGAAAAATGACGGTTTCTTTTTTTATTAATTGATTGTCTTTACTCACCGGCATCTCAATGCGTGAAGAGTATAAATGCCAATTTCATTATTCAAGAAGTGAAATGGATCGTATAACTAGGGTGGGCAAAGTTTAAAATTAAAAGATTACAATTCAACGACACTGATGAATAAATTTCAAAGATGACATCTGGAGCATTTTTCTTCTTTTTCTCATTAAAACTTTAATCAAAGCGCGACAGATTTTAAAATTTATTATTCAGAATTATTGAAGGAGATTAAAGTTTAATATAACTCAAAAATACCATTTCGAAAATGTATATAGGCAGAATGCCTTGCATTAATACGAAGTTTATATCGAGCGATTTAAAACGATTGACCGAAACGTATAATTTCTGCAAGGAAATCCATCAATACTTTCTAGTGGTGGGCATAATCGAATAATAGTTTAATATAACAACAACTCATGTCTCTGATCAAGGAAGGAACGGTTAGGCATAGGCCTCGATCTCCTGAGGGTGATCAAACCTAGGACATGACCGGGATAACATGTTAAAAAAAAATCGGCTTTGTGAAAGAATTCATCACGAAGCTTAGCAACAAGAGCGAGTGGGATTAAAACACCATCTCGAAATTGAATAGAAATGCTATCAAATGGTACACTGATAGCTCCAACACCACAGAGGGAATTGGAATAGGAATATGTGGGTCCAGAATCTAGTATTTCAAAAGCTTGGGGAAATACTCGAGTATCTTCCAAACGCCATTGAAAGATGCGTCGAGTTCAATATTGACAAAAATTACCGAAAGCAGAAGATTATTATGTCTGATATAGTTAAGCAGTCATCAAAGCGCTGAGCTCACATAAAATCCGTTCCAAGATGGTTTGGGAATGCCTAAGAAAATTAAACGAACTAGCCAAAAGTAATAAATTGTTCCGAGTCACACAGAAGTGGATGGAAACGAAGTAACGGATAACCTTGCAAAAACTGGGGCTGGAATACCATTTGAAGGCATGAACCCTGTGTTGGATAAGTAGTAGCATATTAATAAGAATACTTTCAGGCCATTGCAAACTGAAAGGACATCTGAGTAAGCTTAGATTAGCAAAGAAATTTGAATGCAGATTTTGTGGGGAACAGGATGAAACACCCATTCATTCCTCTCAAATTGCATAGCACTGTGCAGCTCAAAGGCGTTGCACCTGGAGGCATGTAAAATCAAAGAGGTAGATTTACCTAACTTGGGGTCTTCTCATATCCTACAGTTTCTGCAAGGAATAGGATTGGAAGGCCATCTATAAAACAACAAGAATAGGGGACACAATAGATCTCTTAGATCGCAATGTAATATCACTCTCCATACATACATACAACTTTATTATTTCTGCAAACGTATCTAACAAATTAGGTATATAACAATGGAATCAGCAAATTCAACTGTTTCAAGTATGTACCATCTTTAACAAATTAAATGCGAATTGAAGCTCCACAGATGTTCGATTATTTATGTAATCGAAACTACAAATACTGCGTACTGAGCAATGCATGATTCAGTTGTTTGCAAATAATTTTTAATTGCTATTTCAGTGTGCTGTAGCTTCGATTCTATTAATAATCGAAGTTTGTGGAGCTTAGATTCGCATTTAATTTGTTAAAGATGGTACATTCCAAACCACCTATGATTTATATTATTTTGGCCCCCATAGTTCAATTCTATATATAACAAATAAACTCACACAATACGTGGGCTCGTCTACTGGCTTTCGTGTGAAATTACTGATTAAAAAATCTAAATCTCGTGTAGCCACGTGCCGCCATATTACTTATAAAAGTAATAACAAGACCTTACGGGCCAGCAGTAGTAATAAAAGATGAGGGATCACAGAGAAAACGTAACTAACCATTACTTCGCTATTTCTTTATACACAATGATTTATATTACATGTATTTTTTGTATTATTTTTTGCTTAAATACATCCAATATATTATAAAAACAAAATTTTAAAAGCAGGTACTTACCTCTCCCCATTATTACATAGGAGCTACTGGTTTCGAGCGCAGTGAATCATCTATAGGCAAAGTAATAAAAATCCGTTTAAAAAAATTATCAAACTGTAATAAATTAATTTATCTGTAATTGTGCGAAACCTTTCTCTTTTTTGAAATATGAGTAACTCGAACAGAATCACCCTACATAAATTGCACCCCATATACTACATCAACCTATTAGTATCTTCTCGAATTTAATATCTTGGAGTGCCCCATTCCTTTTTTTTTAGGATCAGGTGAAGTACATATAAAAGAAAATGTTAAAAATAGGTTAAGTGCTGAATACCATGGCCACAACTTGTGACGTCTCTAGGACGTAGTTTGAAATTTATCACTTTTTAAATTGATTACTCCACAAATATAAAAGTCAAATGGTGAATTATTTTATGCATTCGTCATCGTATTACACAATAATAAGTATATTGAGTCATTTTTTGTATAATTTGTTGAAGGACACGTTCATATGGCAATATCTTGTATTTACATTCACTGTACTATGATTGTCATGTGTTTTCAATGAAAATGTTAAAAAACGAGATTATAACGTGGAAGGATATTACGGAAAATTTACCTTCAGAATATTACGCTACAAGAAATATGTCACTAATCAGGCGCGTGTACAACTTGAGTTTATAGGGGGGTAATGGAGATGGTATTTTTATTTTAACTAAACTTTGTCTTTAAATGCAAAATTTTGATTTACAAGTAGGTTTTACCTCCCCCTCCTTGTATACGCGGGTGTCACTAATGATACTGCCCTTATTTATGAATAAAATTATTCATCCTATTTTAATGACCTTGGTACTGAGTGCGCGAATCAGAATACTTTCTTGACTTATTGAATCCGTGCAGAGTTGCTCTGAAAAACTAACCCCCAGCGCCTCAACTAGCCGCCATGTCCACTACTTGCCGATAGCTTAAGAAGTAGTGATGGGAACAACGAACAAAAATATCGATATTAAGAATATAAATGTACTTTCTATTGATATATCCTGTCATCACAACTATGAATACAAATTCTTATAATAAACGAAAATGTCAGTATTTTGGTCATAAGCAATGAGGACAGTAAAATAATATAGTAATTTGAATTATTTTTTCTTGGTGGTAGCGAATTTTTAAATAATAAACCTTGATAAGACGAATTAATGAAATATATTGACGTTTCGCTATAGTATAGCTACTATAGCTTAATCAATTAACAACCATTACAGACTAAAAAGATATATATTAATTCGAAAATTGATTTATAATTCAATGAAATTATTATTAAGTTATGTATATAACTATTTTTCTTTAAATTTATGCGACATTTTCTGTGGTATTATAAAATACAACTGAAGTCTTAATGTATTTGTACATATGTAAATTTGTTTTTGTTAATGTTAAGTAAAAAGATATGTTTTTAACTGTGTCTGTGATGTTTAAAAATAAAATTTTAAAGTATTTTTAGTAAAGAATTTTGTGTAGATAAAAGTGAAAAATATATATTGTGAAATATAAGTAAAATAATATATTAAATGTATTATATTCAACTAGTCTCACAATGGCAGCTTTAGCATCGAGTTTTTCAAAACCCGAGTAGAAAATGGCCTATGAAACGAGCTCTTTATGGTATCTTTCTAATTTACACATTAATCAACCTTTTTAACTTACGATATTTAGGTAAAAGTCCTTCCATAAAGCTTGTAATGCACTAGTGTGTTTATTATTCCGTCCGGCCTGTTTATAGCTTTATTGTAACATCAAATCTAAAAAGACAATTTTAGTACTTACATAGTATGTTTTTTCAAAAATACGGCAAATAACTTTACTTCTCAGTTTTTAATTTTTATTTATTGACTTTTTGTTTCTATTCACAATTTATCATACTTACTTATAAATCACTTTAACAGTATAAATGTTCTTCTTATAAGTTGTAGACAATAATATTCTATTCAATAAAATAAACAAAACTTTCATTAAACAAAATTCAAATTTTTCAATTTTTGTTAATTTTATTGCTATACTAAGCTTTCGTACACCTGCTAATGAATACATTAAAACCTGGTGCCATCTAATGTTCATTAATTTAGAGCAAAATATTTCTCATTCAATAAAACACCAATATTTATTTTAAATTAAAAAATACATTAACGGAATTGGCATTTACTGAAATATGCCGTTGTCAATCAACGAACATCGATTTTTTTTCCGAAATTTCGATGAAAAAAACCACTGTTTTATAAAGCATTCCAGATATGTAGATTATAATATATTTAGCCCATCACCCTAAACAAAAAAGCACGTTCTACGCAATACGATTCATTTACAAGCGTCCACGGTCATTTTACTACGATTCCAAAAACGGATGAGAGCGGGAAGCTACAGTGTTCCTACTGTCAAATCTTTATAGTGTGACGCTATTTCACCCACCTGCCGCGTTTAACAATAGGAGTTTGATAAAAATGCAGATTAACTAACTAGATATTGAAACTTTCCATATTTCGTGTAGACACATGATATAACACAAGATTTTTCAATTAAGAATTTAACAAAGTGATCTTTTGTGATTATCTACACACCCTAAGATATAAACATAAAATTTATTAAATAAAACGTTCAATTATACCGACAGTCGAAGCAAATTGAATACAAAAATATTATCACATTCATTCATTCATTCATTCAGGTTAGGGTGGGCACTTGATGTCCGGGCACTTGAGCTTGGTGCTCATTGTACCATCCCTATTGATTCTCTTATTTCCACTCGAGCAGCTTGGTGTTCTCTATAAAGCCCAGTATCTTGCCCAGTGGAAACTTGAGGACTTTCGAGGGCTCCAATAGATCTCTCCCGAAATATTTCTGCCTGAGTACCTTCAGTTCCTCACATGTGCAGATTACATGTGAACTCGTTTCCTCCTGTAGCTCGCATCTTCTACACCACGGTTCGCTTACACGGCCTGTGTTGTATAGATGCTTTTTCAGAGGCAGTGTCCAGTTACCAACCCAGTAATGTTTTAACTTCTTTCTTACTGCGCTTGAGTAGGTTATCAGAGAAACTATCATCCCCATCCCCTATCAGCTTTGGTATGAGTTGACCTTCAGTCGACCTCCATTTCTTTTTACTTTCTTTATCTAACCAGGTCCAGATCTCCCTTCTTGCGGAATCCTTAGTAATCCCACATACGGGCTCTGGACCCATGAAGTGTCTCTTAGAGCCCTCCTTGGCTAGTTCATCGGCGATTACGTTGCCCTTTATATCCTCATGTCCCGGCACCCAGATTAGAGACACCCTGTTGTCTCGTGCCAGTGCATTCAGGGATTGTTTGCAGTCCCTAACTAGTTTTGACCTAGTTACAGGGTTTGAGACTGCCTTAATGACAGCCTGGCTGTCAGTTTTCGTTAGCAGTGATCTCACTACGCGCCTGGTCTCTGTTCGGTATGGAGATTTTCACCTTTTCAGTGAAGATAATTTCGGGTCCATGCTGTCGTGGGCATTTGTAGCAATGGCCGTCCAGCAACGTGCCGTAGTATAAGTGTGTCCTCCCACCCTGAGTTGGGATGCCACAGGTTGTTGGCTTTCAGTCTAAGGATCGCATTCATTGCCTCCGCTCTCACATAGAGTTCCAGCGGGGGAGGCCCACAATGGTCTCCAAAGAGGCGTCCCTGTACTGTTAGTTGCACCAGTGATACCCAGCAACGCCTGTCTCTGGACAGCGGTCAGCAGCCTCGCTGCGGAGGACACTTCTGTCCTCCTCCACCAGACTACCGCCCCGTATGCTATCGCTGGTCTTATCACGGCAGTATATAGCCAATGGATCACCTTCGGCTTTAATCCCCAGTTTGCCAGCAGCCCTCCTGCAGCGCCAGAATAGTTGCGTGGCCCTGGTCGTTGTGTTAACTAAATGATTTTTCCAGCTCAGTTTTGCATCAAGGGTAACACCCAGATACTTAACTTCCTTGGTAATTGTAACTCCTGCCCAAACAGTCTAATGCCACCTAGGTCATTGAGTTTTCTCATGTTGGTAAAGCAACCAACTTGTTTTTTGTGGATTAACTGAGAGTCCTTGTGAAAGGCACCATTCCTCCACCATTCGCAGTGCATTACGCATGATGCCGCCACCACGCCTGGGAACTTCCCCTAGCTACGATGACAATGTCAACAGCGTACCCCTGCGTCCATATTCCTTTGTCGTTTAATGATCTGACGAGATCATCCACGACCAAGCTCCACAGCAGTGGCGACAGTACTCCTCCTTGAGGACACCCTCTGGTGGTCCTCATGGCGATGTTTTTATCTAGCATATTGAAATAGACCACTCTGCCTCTTAACATGCAGTCAACCCATCTGCTAGTCGTGTGGTCAATGTTCCGTTCCATTAGTGATCGGTTAATCGAGGGCGTTGATGTGTTATCAAAGCCGCCCTCGATGTCTAAAAATACTGCAAGGGCCACTTCCTTTTCATGTAGGCTCCTTTCGAGTCCTTCCACCAAACTATGCCGGGCAGCCTCTCCAGATTTGCCCCTTTGGTATGCCCATTGCAGAGGATGCAGAGGATATCTCGCAAGTGCTCCTTCTGTAATGTTTAGGTGTATAATTTTTTCCATAGTCTTCAGCATAAAAGATGTGAGACTAATTGGTCTGAATGATTTCGGATGATAGTATGTGTCCTTCCCCGGTTTCGGAATGAACACAACCCTAGTATCTCTCCAAGCCTTGGAATATAACCCAACGCATGGCTAGCTCTAAATATCTCCAAGAGGGGCCCCATGATGTCTCCAATTGCCTCCTGTAGCAATTTTGGGAACACCCCATCTGGTCCCGGTGATTTATACGGTTCAAACGACTCAACTGCCCAACGAACAAGATGAGGTTTGAAAATATCGTTTGATTTCCTCCAATCTTCCTTAGACGCCCTCCTCACTGCGTCTGATTGGTCTGTTTTTCCGAAGTCCACCCTGTCCGAGCCGGAAAGTGCACGCCGAAAGGTACTCAAGAGTCTCCTCCGCAGTGGTTGTGAACCTCCCGTCCGCAGCTGAATGGACCTCAGCGTGTTAGAAGAGTCCTTCTTCAGAATCCTGTGAATTCTGACCATGTCAGGGACACCTTCTATGTCCTCACAGAAATTCCTCCAGGCCTTCTTCTTCGATTCTTTAATTCTTTTATTATAGGTACCTAGTTTAGCCTTATACGCTTCCCAGTTTCCCGTTTTTTTCGCCCTATTAAATAACTGGCGTGTTTCTCTTCTGAGAGTGTTCAACTCTTTACTCCACCAAGCAGCCTGTCTTGGCGAGCGACGCTCCCTTAGTGGACAGTTATTTTCATAACACGAGAGAATGGTCCCTTGCAACCATACAAGGGCCAACTCTAGTTCCTCATTATTCCTGATCCTTACAGGATAGTTACGGGCTGCTGCAGAGAGATCTCCCCTGTAGGACTCCCAGTTAGTCCTTCTGGGATCTCTGTACGTTTTTAGCTCCGTTGCATAATTAGAAATTCATAGGATATGTACGCATGATCAGACAGAGATGGATCGTCCGATACGTGCCAATTCCTGATGTTTTCCCGCACCCTTAGAGTGCAGAGAGTTATATCAATCAGTGACTCCCCCCTCGATGTCCTAAACGTCGGTTTGTCGCCACGGTTCAGACAGTCAAGTTCAGTACTACACAAATAGTCAAATAGAGACTTACCTCTTGAATTATTGTCCCTGCTACCCCATGTCACATGATGAGCATTGGTATCAGCTCCAACAATTAGCTCCAGCTTATTCTTGCTGGTAAACGCCACCAGGGTCTCCATATTAGATCCTGGTAGTCCTTCTGGTGAGTCGATGGGTAGGTACAGCGACGCAATGATCGTCTCTAGTACCTCTCCATCTATTGTCACTTTAAGTCTGGCTGCCGTCATGTCTCCGGTACACAGTTCCATGATTGGCATCACGTCCAGATCAGATCTGAAACAGATACAGGTTCTGATTTAGTGTTGGGTGCGCCACTATCAGCTCCCTTCCCCTAATCTGTAATCCTCCCACTTTACCTTTGATAATCCAGGTTCCTGATTAGTAGGATGTCAACGTCTTCAGCCAGCACCCTTTGACAGAGTGCCGCCGTGGCTGTCTTCTTGTGCTGAAGATTGATTTGCAAAATCTTCAGCGCCATTTTAATTCCCAGATGTCGACGTCTGAGGTTCCTCTGAGGTTCCCTCTTCCTGCGTACTGGGTTTATTTTTCTCAAGGTCACAAAACTGGCCCTCTGATCACGGTAATAAGTCTCCAACCAGCCCTCACCAACGTTTCCTCAGAATCCTTGTCAATCCGAAGACTCACGTGCAGTCCTTTGTCGGAAGACTTGGAGCCGAGGGTTGCCCAACGGTCGACCCTGAGCCCGGATTCTGTCTTTCGAGTCGCTTCAAACCCACTGTCAGATCCTCTTTCGTAGTCTCTGGTAGGAATGCCAGCACTCGCTGTTGCTTTGGAAGCTCATCACTTCTGATCAGCTTCCAATTTGTTTCTTGTGCGAGATAGTCCCTCGTTGTGTTAACGAGTCTCCTCCGCACATATACCCCATAGTAGTCGTCCATGAGGCGGAGGATTCAAACCTCGGCGCCCTGTCCGCCCTATCTATGATGCCCATCAGGCCTCTCTGATGGCTCCCACGGATTCCCCAGTCACCACGCTGGCCGGGTAATCCTTTGGGATAATGGCTGCTTTAATCCCCTTGAGGGCAGCCTTGTAATTCGCGACCCCGGGCGCAAGTTTCGTCCGTTTGGTCGCCTTTTCTCAGGAGTACCCCTGGTCGACACGTTCGCTTAACGGCCCCTGTCGATTCAGGCGTACTCTTTGGTTTTTCCTGTGGAAGGGGAGCCTTATATTGCTGTGTCAATACCCTGCTCCCTCATCTTCCTCAGTTTCTTCCGTTGCGCCCCGAGAGAGCTCTTCTCTCCCGGGTGTCTGGTCCTTCTTCTCAGCAGTCTCACTGTCAGACCGCTGTGCAAGTTCTGTTGGTCTAGTTTCTGGAGTCTCTTCAGTCTCCATGCGTTGTGGATTCTCTTCAGACTCCAGTGTTAAAGGTTTGTTTTCTCTGTTTGGTTCCATAATAAGTCCCACGAGTACGGAAGAAGTATTTCGTCGATGCCTACAGAGCTCCCATTATAGGCACAAGGCGTGTATACAAGGGGGTGCCGCCTGTTGCCCCCAGGTGGGTACCAATAATAACTGATCATCTATTCAGCCACGCATCCCTTCGCTTGGCCCCTCACCTTAGGATTTAGGTTTTTCTTGAGGTTGTCTCCTCTTGGTCCGGACGGTGAAGCCAAGACCCCCCACCCCGTCCGCCTGTGAGACATGTCCACAAACAGCAGAAGGAGCATGGTTTAACAGCAACCGTTCACTCAGTGGAACAGAAGCTGGCATCGTAAAACCCCGTGCAAGCCCTAAGCCACGACACTACAGCTGGCCGGGAGGCTGGTCCGCGACCGCTTTCACCTAGGCCATGTTGCGGTTTAGTCGCTCAGGCACATCCAGTCACTCTCCACCATATTGCGGGTTTAGACCGCTCAGGTCTCTGGGTCATGGTGTCTGGTAGGCTTATAACCGCTCAACCCAGGGCATCTGTTCAGGATTAAAGAATCAAGTCAGGTGCGCTGGGCCTCCCTATCCGCCACCTGGGAACGCGCCCGATAGGTGCCACCCCACGGGTATATTATCACATGTTATACACATTATTACACCACAGCTAATGGTACAAATCTAACAGACTTACGCGAATCCTGAATGGGAATCCGTTTTATAATTATTTATAAATAGTAGTTTTTAATGATTTAATGAAATTCGGGGTAAATATAAAATTTATAAATCTGTAACGTCCAGAAAAAAATTTAACATGACTTGTAATAGATTTACAAAAATAGCTATTCTGTGCAGATTCTGTACGGAACCTACTTATATGCATCCAGATTCATGTAGATTCAAAAGTAACAGAATTTAACAGTTAACAGTGCAATCACGTGCAACTGTCATTATATCGTTTGTTTATTTTATTTAAAAGTGTTTTTAAACTAAAATGTTCAAGCAAGTGGCTCCCGAATAAAAATACAAAATATTAGATAAGATATATGTTGATTATTAGGTGTAATATAGTTCCATGGACGTTGTTTTGTTTTATACCATGAGATACGTGAATGTCTGTATTTCATATATCTTGAAATTTTGTATTTAGTATTTGTATAATACAATATTTAGAAACAACATAGAACGCAAAATATAATAATGAGTAATGTGAAATATATTTTCAGCTAATGAAAAACTACTATACGTCTAAATGTAAAATTATTTGCTGCATTAGCAGATAATTACATCAGCAAAAAGGGGAATAAAGTGGTAACACTATTAAATGGAGCGGACATCCATCTATGCGCAACAAAATAAAAGAAGGTAACATATTCCGCATATACTTATTAATATTATGTGGGTTAAACTTATGCGATAGGGGCTTTTGGCGCTAGGTACTCATCTAAATCCAAGGATAACATGTAGAACAAATATGATAAATACAAAGTATCTCAGCAGATCATTATGATGACACCATTTCTACTTAGGATTTTGCACTTGTGTTAATTTCTGTTATTAAATATCGAATGTAAGAACTAAGTAACTATATCCATGGATTATCCTGAGTTATCTACATTTTGACAATATTGAAAATGGGTAGAATATAATATAAAATCTAGATATCTTGCAATGTATACCATGCGACGCTTACCCAACTTTATTAAAAATGTTGATATCGAAAAAACATGTGAAGAATATGAATTTGTAATTTGCCTTTATTTCATGAAATTGAATCACCTAGTTCTTACGCTCAGGCGACAGTATGTTCAAACAAGATGTTATGGTATACCCCACTTTGCAGAGATTTTCTGATTGGAAATATTACTTAATAAAGCCACAGTATGTAGTACAGTACAGTATACAGTAAAATATGAAGAACACAGAAAATGGGCCATCTCAGCTGATAGAACAACAAAACAAGTATGGAATAGACGTACGAAAAAATGTAATTTAAAAGTTTACACAGAATAAAAAAACTTATAAGACTTATAATACTCTATAGATTTGCACAGAATCCCACATAATCTGTATAAATATGTTTTGCATAATACAAAAACTTATAGAAACCTGTACACAATATTTATCTGTAGGTATATCTGTAATCACCCGGCTTATGGGTTTTTGTAAGGTGTAGATTTATAAATTTGGGAATTTACAGCTTTTGGCTCAGAATCCCGCCATCAATTAAATATGCGAGAATGTTAGTATCCGTATTTAGTAACATTGAAATAAATACATTTCTATTAATTGCACCAAATAATTACTAGATTCTGGTTATTATTGTAATATATAAGAACTAGATAAATTGGATGTATGCAAGTTTAACAGACATAAATAAGACTAAACAAAATATCATAAACCTATAAAAAATCCATAGTCGTATCATAAACGCAAAGACGGCTAGGCTAGCGGAAGTCGTAAATTATTTTTTACACCGCAGCCGGTAAAGCCTGAACGACAACCGGTAAGTACGACATCGATCGCCTGTACGAAGCGACAACATTTACAGCGGATGACTGAAAGCCCCGACCGGAACGTTAACGACAATTTCCCACACGATATGTCGCATCCCATGTAATGTCACTTACGTTCAAGGTGCAATAGTTCAATCTGAATGTAATAGAGTTCAAAACTTAATGTGATATTTCTTGTGTGGTCTTTGTTGTTTTTATTATAGAATACAGTAAACATAATAATCCGTATCTATAGGCCCAGGAAACTTACCTATCCCTGCTTCTACAGAAACAGTGACTGGAGAAAGATATAAGAAAATAGAAAAAGAACCTACAAAACAAGAGACTGCAAGAGAAAATGGGGTTCCGATAAACGTAATGAAGAGAAAACAAACCACACAGAAAAGAAGCCTAAATATTGGAGCAGCGCCCTTATTTGCCTAATTTATGAAAGGGGGAGATAAAACGCAAAAGAAAATGAGAGAGGTTGCACTTTTAAGCACAGTATGCAAAATCTTATACAAATGCAGGAAAGATAAGAAATACCCTCCAAAAAGTTATGACGGTGAAGTAACAAAATGCCCTTTGTTGATTTTTTAGTTATTATAACCAAACTTTGGGTTAAAAAAAAAACAATTTCTCACGTTCTATAAAGAAAGAATTTAATTAGAATCAATTTAATTAAAGTCACACTAATTAGCAGTGAAAATTGTTCTTTTAATATTACTACACAATTAACAATTAGCATTTTTTTTAACCATGGACGGGTGTAACCCGAAGAAAGAAACTCGGCCAGAAAAAACTGCCTTAGGCAGTCTTTCCTCATTCGTTTAAAGCTCTAGAGATTTGCAGTGTCTAGCGCCGCCGAGTCCATTTCAAAAGAAGCAGTGCCTAGCAGCAAGTTGGGACCTGACAAACGTTTTGATGCTGACATGTGAGCTAACACGTCGGTTCTGAACCTAAGAATGTCAGCTCACTGGCGCCCCTTGCTAGCGTGTCTGAGCTATTTCATTACCTCTGATGCCAGAGTGACCTGGTACCCATCTCAATGTAACATATAGATGTTCCAGCAGCTGTTTAAGTTTTCTGTACCAGCTCAGAGTCGAATCCAATAGCCCGCAAAAGCTTTGAGGGCATTCTGGCTGTCGAAGATGATTTCTACTCTTCCATTCTTGCGCAGGCAGTTTGAGATGCGCTCGGCACAAGTCTGGATGGCAATAATTTCGGCCTGGAGGATGGTGGGGGAGGCGCCTAGGCTAAAAGTTTCGCCGTGTCGCTCTCCGTCCCTCCAGATTCCAATGCCCGTGCCATTACGCGTTTTCGAGGCATCGACAAACCAACGGGATTGACCCCGATTTGGTTTGCAGATGTACGCTATTGCAGTTTCCCTGCTGGAGATATCAACACTGTATCCCCCAGAGCAGCTGAAAACGGACGAGATCTACCTTTACGGATAATGGTACTGTCCGTTCGATGTAGTTGAAAATGCTGGTGTGGTCTCTGACTGCAGCGGGGGAAGCCCAAGAATGGTCTCCATAGCCGCCGTCGGCGTCGAGGACATGGCCTCCGTGATGCCCAAAGAGGCAATCCTTTGGACTTTACTAAGCGCACTTATAGCATACCCTAGATTTGCTTTATGCCACCAAACTAGCGAGTCGTAAGTTATAGAGGATACTATAACTTTCG
Organism: Protaetia brevitarsis; assembly: GCA_004143645.1. Taxonomy (NCBI): domain Eukaryota; kingdom Metazoa; phylum Arthropoda; class Insecta; order Coleoptera; family Scarabaeidae; genus Protaetia; species Protaetia brevitarsis. The sequence continues at coordinate 3,508,757 of RXPK01000065.1, forward strand.
CGGACAGTCAGTAAACCATGCCCCCACATTTTACCGAGCATACCTCTACAGGCCCAGAAATTCTTAATGGCTTCGTTTTAACCTCGGTTGATACGAGTATTTTAGAGCCGAATATGGTGGGACATTGGAGTTTGCGAAACTTCCTCCTCCATGTAAATGGAACCATAGTCGTTTTGCTAGAGCTAAGAGCCTCTCTATTACACCACATCTTTACAAGCGCGAGCGCGACCTGCATCATTTCGGATATCATGCCCCCAAATTTCTCGCAGACAAGAATGGTGTTATCACAGCTTTCCATTCTCCTTTTGTTGACGGAAACTAAAAATTAATTTTAAATTTTATTTTATATTCTTAGAATCAACTGGTTACTGCGTGTTTACTATTAACAGTATACGCACATGCCTTTTTAAAATTAATATTTTTTGCAGATAAACGATGTTCAGTAGAAACTTTTTCTGGTTATACGACCTAAAGCGTATTTCTTGCCGTACGTATGTGGTAAAGTTGGTAGATACATCCATGATTACACATTTAGTCCTTATCCCGTACCCTGTCAGCACGTGTTTGTTTGTTTAGTGAAGGAAATGTAAACATATATCGTTATATAGGTTTCAATAATAAGATGATTTGAAATACAACCGAACCAGAATCGAAACGAATTCTCTCATACTTGTTGAAAATATATGGAAGCACATACTTCAAAATATATCTGCGCTCTTGTTACCACTATATATACATATATATTTCTTAGTGCATATAATTTATTTTTGGAATAAATTCAGAAATAGAACATATTACGTTCGTTTATTTTTATATTTCATAATTTAAAAAATTACACCTACGATTTTAAAAACTTAGAAGTGCATACTCACCCAGATTGAAATCCTACTGAACACTCCATCGTACTTGATGGATAAGTTCTAATATAATGGGATTTAATAGCTAGTCACTGCGCCATTATTTGCAATTACTTCTTTTAATCTTGACGCATGGACTCAATTAATTTATGGCAATAAGCTTCAGTTATTGCTTCCCATTCTTCTAAAATTCGATGGCATAATTCGTTTTTATCGCGTGGAGGAGGGTAACTTTTTATTCTTTGTTTTATGGAATCTCATAAGTTTTCAATAGGATTCAAATCTGGGCTCCTAGATGGCCAGTCTAAAACATTCAAATTATGTTATTCAATCCATTCTTACATAATATTTGCCGTATGGATAGGTGAATTATCGTGTTGGAAGCATAATATGTTGAAAAATATCTCTATATAGTAAAGCTGTTAAATATCCGTCCATATCCCAAAGTATTCCTGCTTCTGTGTAAGACATTCACCCCCACACCGCTACAAAAAGCCGTCCACTTCCGTTTTGCTTGTACACATACTGTTCCATAAGTATTGTTTTGGCTGGACCGGTAACTAATCCTGCATGGGTGGTTTATGAACTTTGAAATGTTGATTCATCACTAAAAATGACGGTTTTCCAAAAATCTAGTAGCATGTTTCTGTAACGCATAGCAAAATTTAATCGTTCCTGACGATTTACTTCGGAAAGTTCAATTTTTAGGACAGCACGATAACTTCTTAGTACACCTTCCCTCAACCTTTTCCTAGCCGTGATAATTAAAATAAACAGCCAATTTAGTGGTCGCAATTGCTACTTTACAAATTGTGAAAGCGTGTTCAGTATAAAACTATATCAATGTTACAGTAGAAAATCTCCTTTTTGAGAACTTAGGTTGATTTTCAACTGAATGGAATGTTTTCCACTTTCTTTTTAAACAATAAATAGTATTGGAGTTAACACCTAGTTCACGGACCAACGCACGTATACTCTATCCAATACCTAACATAGTGATCGCAGATATTCTTTCCTCTACAGACATGTTCTTCAGTATTCTGCACAGCACTATTTGCTACGTACTTCACCCCCGTTCATTTAATTCAACACGACAATTAAATTAATAACACTAAACTAGGAAATGTTTTTTTTAATACGAAATAAAAACTAGCAAAACTATAATTTCGAGCGACTACTACAACGGAAAAGAATATATATAACTGTTTTACCAGGTTAACTATATAAATAGTGCTGTTTCGTTTTTTAGCACTTATGTCTTATATTAGCGTTAGTAACAAAATGTCTTTTCCCTAACGCCAAGAAAGTTCCTTATCGCTGAAGCAGGTATATCCCGTTCTCCCTTAAATAACAATTACTTAGGTTGTTGAAAGAGGTTCTATGGTGTTAGGCTAGACTTCACCAATACAAGTAAAAACATTTAAGAAATGACAATAAGAAATATAATGAAAATTTAGGAAAATTTCAAAATAGAAACAGTAAAATTCATGGCTATAGAGTTAATAAACGATTGAATTTATTACTTTTTAGTGAAATAAATATATACAAAAATTTTACTTACTTTTATAAACTCAAGCTATGCATGAGCTATTACTTACATCACATACTTGAGGTACTTTAGAAATAGTGCATTTTGGAACACCATGTAAATATTCTAAAGTTCTAAAGAACAATCTGTTACCAAGTATCTTAATGTAATTTGTAATATTATCTTTGGAGAAATTGCATCTCTCATTAGCGTATTTCTTTTTTATGCTTTCAGAAACTTTTCGTGGTAATTCATTGAATTATTGTTCATTTATGAAAAGATATTTTTTTAGCTGCGTTTATTTTCCATTAATAATTTCATAAGTACATTATCTGCGCCGAATAGTTATTTCGCTACTTAATCTTGCCTTTTACCCATATTCTCTTCTTCCTCTGAATTATTTTTTGTAATTCTGCAGTTAGTGTATCAAGAGCTGTATTTATAACTATATCACATACAACATTTTCCACCTTAAAAACGATTGACTCCATTGATTCCACGCTTTTAAGCAAAACGCATACCAACACGCAATTGTAACAACAGAGAATTACCAGCACTATTAGTTTGCATGGTGTTGAATAATACCAGTTGACTATCAAATCTACACCTAGCTTAAAAGTGGGCACCTGGAATGCTGCAGCCGATCTTGAACAAGCACATGACCCAATGACGGGAGCAGCAGTCGCTCTTGGTAGACGAAATAAAAATGTTTACAGGTGAATGGCGGATTATTACCATTGTAACGATGTGATTACCTAGACGCTGATATATAAGATTTGTTTGTTTTTTAATTATGCAGACGTAAGCAGTCGACTCCCATCGCCTTACACTCGAAAGGGTATTGTAAGGCACCTGGATTAAGTAAGTAAAGTAAGTTTAATTACACTATGACTTGAGAACATATAAAGAACGGATACCATTTGAGTTTTTCCACATTTTTTCAAGTCTACAATATACTTCTGCAGTTTGGTTCATTCCTCCCGCTTCATCCTGTATATACTATGGTGAAATTTTTTTTTAACTATTGAATTTATTAATTAATTTGTCAATCAATTCGTCAATTAATAAATATAAATCCAACTATAATCCTTATATCGCAATGTATGTAATTTGGACAACGTCTTATTTAAATCGTTCCGTATAACTCTTAATATAGTAGTTATTTCTTCAATATTTGCTTATTAAATTAAATTAAATTAAATTTATTAATAAAGACGAGACATTCATTATACATTTCTATATTTATAAAGGACCTAAGAACCCAGAAAAAGAAAGAAAACTAAGATATATACTGTTCAAGAAAAGTGATTTTAAAACGGATGTACAAGCAAAAGATAAAGCTTTTTAACAGTAAATATTAATGATAATAAGTTTTAGTAGAAAATAAAAACCGTAGTTTCTGCACTATATTTATATATAATATTTATATTAACTTATCTGGAACACGTATAGTTTCCATTTCACTTTATCCATCATTACTTTAATCAAAAAACAATATAAAGGTAGTATTGCCACAATTACTTACTATTTCATGTAGTTGTACTATAAACAAAATATTTAGAGAAAATAAAGTACTTTAGTACTCAAGCAGGTACTAGTATATTTTCCCAGCAGGAAGGAAAGTGCACTTTTTCCCCCTCGTTTGAGGGAGGAAAGTTGTCCTCCCTAGGGCGGAAAGTAAGTGACAGTGACATGATGAAACTGTACATCTTATATGCAACATTGTTGATAGATAACATTAGTACATTCGACCCAGTCTGAATCAATTTATGAGATAATAAAGTTAACGTTATTTCTGTTCAATTTTGACATTTTGAAATATTTCCCCTTTAAAATCATGGAGACATTGTCAATTTCGTTATTATTTTCATATATCATTTCCAACAATTTCGTTAAAATAAGATTGTAATTCTTATTATCGAAACACGAGCGAAATACGAAATCGAAATGCATCCACAACCAAACTAATTAAGTACAGTCATTAAAGTAAGGTTATAGAGGCACAGAGCACCAGATACACCATATATTTTTAAATAAAAATATGTGAATATAAAATACAAATAGTATTTTGTATTTCAAATACGTATTTGAGATACTTGTATTTTACATACGCCCAGCCCTGCTCAGGAACAGAAAATTAGGGAAGAATTTGGAATAACAGTGATATGAAAAAAAATAGAGCAGGGCAGTTGAAGTGTCATGATCATGACTATAGCTGTATTCGCAGAGGAATGCGAACACAGCTTATATGAGATGAATATAAGTGCCTTTTGCACTCGTACCGTATATGAACCACAAAAGATTTTACTAAAGCTGCTTTTAAACGCACACATTATTTGAACTTTCACATGAAAATTGCACTTAATCGAGAACACTTTTCTTTAATCATCAAATCGCGCTGATATTTTGACTGCTTTATTTTTGTATGTAACGGAAGAAAATATAAAAATTCGATTTAAGTAATTTACAAGCCCAATAATAAATACTTTCAAATCTATAATAAATCAATAAAGTAGAGAGGCCAACCTCAACTTCTAAATTGTCAGTAAATAAATTAATAATAAATAAATTTATTGCATGTTTAAATCCTTTAAAAAATTAAGGGTGATATAGGAGAGTGTCAATATGAACAGAAATAGCTCAATGCAAGAAATGGTTTATTAATGTTAAAAGTAAAGTTACGTGGGTGTTAAAGAGGATCATAAGACAAAAGAACGTAAAAATCGCGTTAAGCAAGCTGGCAACATCAATTTTAATACAAATATTCCGGCGCAGTTTTATTGTTACACATTCTGAGTACAAAAATTTCGTAAAAGTTATTTAAGGAAATGCAGTAACCGCGGGTAATAATTCCTTCCTTCTTCTTCAGCATTAAGCGGGTGGAAAAATATTAATCTTATCTCTTGAAACCACCCTGCTTTTAAGTACATTTTTATAATGTCTTTTTTAGCATCCCCAAACAAAGTAGCCGTAAATCTTCCATTGAATAAGACTGTTCATTCCAGAAGAAATAAAGGAAGGAATTCATTTAGTTAAACTTAACATAGTCCCCATGACTTATTTGGAAGAGATTATAATAACGCGAAATCCGTCCGGTCATTTTTACTTATCTAAAAATGTGTCGGTTTTAATCAGTACTGACTAACACTTTTTCCTATTTTTCAGAACAAAACAATTCCGAATATAAATTTACATATCGGGTGGACCAATAGTGTGGAAAAGTAACATAACACCTTTTCTACAAACATACAACAAAATATTGCATACAATAATTGTAGCGGATGGCAGGGCCTTTAGTTTAAAGTTATGTGAAGTAGCGAAGAAGAGTAGCGCGATAACACCAGCTTTTTTTAATGGAACATCCCGAATATATTTAAAGAATTAAATATTATACAATTACAAAACGTATCACGGGCAGCCACGGTATTAATTTTCCAGAAACAGTATTTCGTAATTATGCAGACAGGAGATGATCCTACACTGTGGGTGTAATAAAATGTGATGGATGTTTTTTTTCTTATAGAAGGACAGATGTATTAATGTTCAAGTGCCAGTTACTTTTGATTTTTAAATAAATCACCCTCTATTTTGTCATTTTCTTTTATTCCTCTTTAAGTGGTGTTAACATAATATTATACGTAAAGTTAATATTTGCCAAGATTTTATGACGTTTTCGAAATCAAGCACCAATTCTTACTGTATTATTTACTACGTTGATTAGTAAGGTTTTGAATAAATGTTGATAAATATGAAATTTACATAATAACAGTATCTCTCATTTTGCAAATGTTTATTTGAAAATAAGTGGCTGTTTTTGACAATAATTTTTTTAAAAGAGGAGATGCTTAACATAATTTATGTGCTAGGAGAAAGTGAAAAAGCTTTGCTACAAAAGAATTTATAAGCAGAAAAAAAAACGAAATAGAAAGCAGCCAAATGCAAAAGCGTTTAGAAAACTTTTGGTAAGATTTCATGCAACTGGCACCGTTACCTATGCGAAACACGACAAAGTCGACCTTACTCGAAGGTAACAAACTGGCAGTTGTATTGAGTGTGACTAAAAATTCCCATGTTGGTACTAGACCATTGGAAAGGCAACTGGATATAAGGAGATAATCAAAAAAGGAGATGTTAAAGAAAATAAGCTTACATTTAGCTAATGCAAGAACTCAATGATGCTTATTTCGAAAGTCGCGTGGAGTTTTATACCTAAGCTCGGAGAAAATTAAGACAAGCAGGAACATCAACAAAAATCTCATGAAAGGCTTGTTTAACTTTATTTCGCATATTAGTTAAAATATTTTGCACGTCTGCGGCTAATCCAAGTGCTGCCGATAAATCTTGATTTTTTGTTTGTAACTGACGACTTAACGGTAGAGTTATAGCAAACAATTTAGCAACTGTATGAAGTGATATTTGAAAGTCCATACTTCGTATTACAGCCAGTAACTGTACTGCCATGGAAGAAGCTGTTTTATCGTTCAATAGTTTCTAACGTCTCAACCGTAGCTTGCTGAAGCTCTAAGAAAACAAGTACTGATTCACGGCGTTGAATCCACCTAGTCGGACATAACTGCTTTAGTCGTGTGGCAGATGTTTTAGGTTCTAAATGATCAATAGCTTTTTCTTGCCGTTTCGGTGTATTGAAAAAGTTATAGATTTTCTCAATTGAACCAAAACAATTTCGGATATTTTATATTCCACAACCGTCAGAGATAGCTAAATTTAAACACTGTGATGCACAATGCATATAAATAGCCAGATCACATTTTTCTCTTATGTATTGCTGAACTCTGTATGAACTGTAATTAGCCACTCATAGCAGCAGCTCCATAATATCCCTGACCCACCATGCACTGCAAATTAATTTCTAGTTTATTAAGGGTCTCTATTATAGAATTAGCAAATCCTTTTCCAGTCCAAGGTCAGACAATGGTACAAATTGCAAAAAATCTTCTTTTATACTTAGAGTTTCATTGTCGACATATCGCGCACACATGGAAAGTTGCCCTGTACCCGATATATCGACTGTTTCGTCTGCTAATACCGAAAAACTTTTAGATGCATTCACTTCATTAACAAGGGTGTTCACTATTATTGAATTACATGAGCTTATGAGTTCATCTTGTATACGAGGCCTTTATAATTATATAATTCGCTTTTTTGATTGAAATTTTCGTCTCCATTTTGACTCTTGGCGTAAAAGAGCACGAAGATTTCTATCATTTTCGATTGGTTCTAACAATCTCAATAGATTTCTCCTTATTTTCAGCGACTAATAAGCGACCCTCTGCACGAAGCACAGAGAATTTGTAATACTCGAAATTTTGATACCTATTAAAAATTTGTACAGCATCTTCCCAAGCACTAAATGACGATACAACTAATTTGATGCGGCTGTTGACCAATACCTTCGTGATAATTGGAAAAGAAAACGCAGTATTTGCAAAAAGCTCCATCAAAGATGGCAGAATAAAGCAGCCATGTCCATTTCCAAAGGCAAGAGTATTGAAATTTTAAATTTCGCTTTTCACTAGAGGGAAATTTATAATAGTCATCAGGATTTCAAACTTTTTGAAATAGCCAAAATGTTTGTTAATTAATATTCTCAGTAATATTGTATTAGAGTTAATACTAGGTATTTCACTTTCCCGCTGTAGTTCAACAGCTACGGGAGTAGTAGGAGTCCCTTTTAAAAATTGTTGTCAACAAAGAAAATTTCAATTTCCTTTTACAGGCTCCAATATTATAGCCTATAAAATAAAAAGATTTGTTGAAATATTCCGAATAATAATTCTAGTGCTTAGTAAAAAAAGCAAACCTGCATTAACACTATATTTACAATTCACACACACAAAAAAATAATTACTCAATTTGAATATAAGTGCATCACATTGAATATAACATAACTTCCTATATAAGCAAGAAGATGATGTATTTATTTTGAGAATAAATTTGTTCAGTTTTCAAACCCATGAATTTGTTAGACGAAACAATTTTTTAGTTCAAATGTAATCAATATACTAAAATCATTATGAACATATAATATTTTCACTACAAGAATAATTATTTTAGATTTGAGTAAATAGATTTTCTCAACTGGAAACTATGATATTTATGCCTTAATAATTTATGTACATTTGATAGAAGTATATAAAAGTTTTATTTGAAGTATTGCCATTATTTGCTTCCAAAATATAAGTATATTGAACTGATAATACTTACCTGCTTAATCTAAGCATTTCTACTATTCAAGGGTAATAATTACCTACTAATTTTGTGTCTGTAACACCAAAAAGCCTCGGTAGGGGAAAATTAATAAATAAAGAAACATTATGTAATTAAATAAATTTACTGTCCTACTTTATAGTTTTACAATGTTTGGGAGAAGATAGCGTATCGGGGTACTCCAGGAATGCGCACGGGATATGTATAGATGTTATGCGTATCCGTCGTTGCGATCGGTGTTCTCAGGATACTTCCCACTCAATGCCTGGGCCTGGTATCTAGTCGGAGTTGGTTACTGATATAATTTCAATCAGTGCAATAATTTGCTGGTATTGCCTACTGAAAACTAATAACTAGTAAATACCTACGTATGTTTGTTAATGTACACACCTACCATGTTCATATATTATCGACACAATGGCGCTGACTCTAAATAATATTTCAAAGTTTTTTAAACCAGTAATCCTTTAATATTCGATAACACGTACGTATTTACCTTCGAATATTTTAATGGTAGCATCTGTGCATCAGCTCCATTCCACCTCATTTTCTAAGTAGCTGTGAAACGGCTGGGGCATCCATTGAGATTTACTTACACTCACAACCAACAACACTGTTCGCTAGTCAATCAAAAAGTGACGCCAAGTAAAGCGTATGTATATGCAAAACCCCTACACCCCTCTAAAAAGAGGGAACCAATCACAGATAAGTTTTAGTGCAATAAATGGTGGGGTAAAATTCGTTTCAAATGTTTCAATATTATGGTAATTTCAATTTGATATTTCATGTTTTCAGTACAAAACATTTAATAATTTTATATAGTAATTCATTATACAAACGTATAAGGGATTTTATTTTGAATCTACAGACTTTCTCACTATGATTACATAGATTTATTCCTTACAACTATAACAATGTTCATTTGGAGGAAGTATACTTCAATGCAAATATTTATACTATTTCTTCTAAGATTATATTGTGTTTTCAGAGAATTTACTCTTATGTTCTAACCAACAAGATTTAGTTCATTTAAATATATATTAAGTTTGGATTTCTGAATAAATAAAAATATTCAGATTGATAATAGATTTTTTTTGTGTGCAGTTATATATTTATATACGCGAATTCCAAAGACCTTAATTGTTTTAACACAGCCCACCACAATAAGTGCACATTAATTCAAAAGTCTACTACAACACTTATTCCGAAGTTATCAATAAAGTTCTAAACTTAGAGAAAATGATCAAAAGTGTAGGTAAATCTAAAATAACAATCACCAAACTCACTGACACTTTTACTGTTTAAATAACCACCATCTTATTTTGAACAGAATAAGCAGTAATTCAATAGTTCTGTGCATATCGACGAGATGGCCATTACAGCACCAAAATTTGTATTTGTTAGCGCACCAGTTAATGGTAGCGGCGTACTGCGTTACAAGTGTGTCAACCGAGCCCTCGTAACCCCTCCCGTGTGTACGCCACTGGAGTAAGCTAAATACCTTATGTTTAAATTTCTTTATACATTTCTCTTGTTTTATTTCGCTTGGCAACTTCTTAAATAATGTTATACTATCGTAGGTTATTGGTTTTTGATTAAATTCTAGTAGGGTACATTATAATCGTTTTTAAATCGTGTGTTCTAAGTGTGATTTTTTTCATTATCTTCAAAAGGTGTTTGAATACATATAAAAGCCAAGACCTCGTAGATGTAGAAACCAGACACTCTCAGATTATTTTTTTCCTGAAAAGGGTGCATTTGCTTTAAGACCCCCTTTTGTAATAGAAAAATCGTATTGCCTTGTTTGAATTACCTCGACAGCATATCGTATGATTGATACTATGATAGCGTGATAGACAACTTTCATTGTCTCTAAATTTACTACAGAGCTTAAAATTTTGAGACCATAAACGGCACTGCTGAGTCTCTTACACCATAGTTATGTATCTTCCGTCCACACAGTTTATCGCTCAAAACTAGGTAAAATAAAAATATACATTACCTATTTGTTAGGTTAAAGTGGTCATTTAGTTAACCAATCTTCAAAATTGTACGTCTTCAAAATTTTTGACTATTTTAAAACAAACACAAATCCAAATTAAACAAAACGTTTCGACAATTTATTTCTCATTTATATTCTTGCCTTGTTCTCCTATACGTTCTCTCAATGTTTTATCTATTTATATGTTGTGTCGTTATTGTATTTGTTTATAACGGAAATTAATTGTATTTGTATTTACAAAATTGCTGCTTCCTTGTCCGAGGAGGGAGACACTGAGTGGGGGGTTACCCCCAGAACACCGGCCTTAACGGTGGATAGGCATAACATCTTACCTCTACGCATCAGTATCCCGTGCGCAGTCCGTACAACACCCCGACACACTACCTTCCCTTCTGCCACTTGTTGTAGAAGGTCTGTATATCTAGTCGGCGTTGGTATAATTCACTTCAAGTTTAGTCGGGCTTCGATTCAAACGAAATATGAACATATTTCGTTCATTTCTTAACAAGGCGTTGCTGGGTATTAGGGTACGCTCCTCAAATTTTATAACGATTAGTAAGTTTTGATCGCGGTCAGTTATTTTATGAAAAATGGAATATTGTATGCCCGAAGAAAAAAAGTACGGTGGTAATTCAGCAGATGCTACAAACGTTTTATTTGCAGTAAATTATCCCGAAAGATCAATTCCTAGCACGACTACTATTCGTAATAATTGATCTGCCGTTTTGAAACAATGGTTACATTAATAAATAACAAAAATAAAAATGTTCTAGTGAAAAATGTAACAACTATTTTAAACCTTTTACATAAGAAGGAAGGACAAATATCGTACAAAATAAGCACATCCCAAGAACTTTTCCCCGGTGATTATTATCGCCGCATGGAATTTTATGAATTAATGATTAATAAATACTCGGAACATGAATATTTCTTCAATAATATACTATTTGCCGCCGAATAGGTACTTCATTTACTATTGTTAGGTTTTTTAAAAGCTATGTTTGTTATTTTTTGATTATTGATCTTTAAAATTCCTTTCATTCTATTTTTTTTTGTTTTGATATTGTTTACGAGTTCTGTCACTGAAATGTATAGCTTACGTTATCTGAAGCTTCGATATAAAAATAAGTATGAAGAGAAAAGAAGCATGAATAGAATTTAGTTGCCAAATGAGTATCCTTATTATTTCCCTTTTGGCTAATACAAATACAAATATAATATTTAATTTAATATTTTACAAACTTCATAAATCATGTTTACAATAACTCGCTTAAACAATTGGTTATGACCTAATCTGTTATTCATACCATCAATAGGGATATAAGAATGAGCTCTAGGGAGAAAAGAATATCATGCTCGTTTTACTGCGGCTGACAATGAGCTATGACGATTTCGTCCAACTTTAATAAGTCTGTGCTGCGGCCTCGTGCATAGGTACGCCTACAACCACAAAGTCCGTCTCATTTCCACTCCCCCAGAATGCAATCAACCGCTTGCAGCTTTTCACCCGGTAGGTTTTAATGAAACAGTCAAAGGTCTTCAACATTACATTTTTTTTAAAGCTAACAGTTTTAAACAGTAGTAGTTAGTTTACTATTAACACTGCGTAGGCTTTCACGGCCGGTGTAACTATAACTAACAGCTTCTTGCGGGTTTCGCCGTGTGTCAAAACTTTCGCTCGACGTTTCGCTGTTCATACTGACAGCTTCTTCAGGATAACTGAACAAAGTTTTGACACACGGCGAAACCCGCAAGAAGCTGTTAGTTATAGTTTACTATTAGTTTACTAGTTAGTTTACTAGTTTACTATAATTTCGTATTTGATCTTTTACAATCATTTTAACGTCTTAAGAGTGTAGTTTCCAATAAAGAACAAAATAAATTGTAGATAGACTGATAAGTTATATAATATTTCAATGTTATATAATAGAAACTTGTACGTAAAGAATACAGAGAGTACTTGGCAAACATAGTTTTTCTGCCACTTTATTACAAATAACATATTTCCGTACTATTACCACACTATGCGCATACACATTCACATGAGGGGAATGTTGAGCGTACAATACAGACCTTAAAATTCATTTATTCGAATTTAGAACGGAAATATTTTATCTAGAAGACCTTTATTCTGGCGCTGACAGGTCTCTGCGCGTTTTCTCTCTGCTCCTAGATAATAAATAAAAGGAAAAATTCGACCTGGCCGGTAATTAAATAAAATTTGTGTTTCATAAAGTTATAATTTATGTCTGTAGTGGGGCATGATAAGCAAAAAATCCTTATGCGTTGTTACAAGCACTAAAAAAATCGGCCTCTTATACGGTGGAGAATGATTTAAATTAAAGATAATAATTCAAAATTAAAGAAGAAAAAATCAGCGAAAATAAATATTAAGAACTGCAGTTATGTAAAATCATATAACTTTATAGAAATTGGTATATTTGCATATAGCTATACAGGGCTTTCAGCATAAGCTACCCAATTTCTTAACAGTTATCTGTCCATTAAAAGTCAATATATTAGATTACCTAGTGGCGTGTCAGAACCCATTTCTGTAGTACGTGGCGTTCTCAAGGCTCCATACTTGGCCCTCTGCTTTTTAGCATTTATACCGCTTTCTTGCCATCCTCAATAAAAACCTGCAAGACCTCTATATATGCTGATGATATCTAACTTTACCATTCATTTAAGCAAGCCTTGCATGATATTCATTAAATAACATTTTCCAGTTGGCTCAGTGACATTCGCTAGTATTGAACCTTTCTAAATCTACTGTGCAGGTTTTTTTTTTTCTGACAGAAATAGTTACCGCTCTGTGTTCAATTCGATCAAGTTAACTATTAACGGTATCCCGTTACCTGTAGTTGACGACGCTAAGAATTTGGATCTTCTTGTCGATTGCAATTTTAAATTTAATAGTCAGATTTTAACGTCTGCGTCAGAAATGCTGATTATGCATTAAAATTAATATATTCGCACCGTCACTATTTATCTTATAAAACTAAAACCGAACTATATGAGGCGTTAGTTCTCTCACAATTTAATTATTGTTCTCCAGTTTTCTACCCATGTTTAACAAGATATGTTACGTAGTTACACGAGCAACGTGTGCAAAACTCGTGTATTCGTTTAATATTCGTATTGTTTGAACATGTAAGCCACAAGCTGCTCGATTTGAACTGGCTGAGTATGAAAAATAGATTACATTTACAAGCAGGATTGTTCTATTTTAGTGTCGTTATTTACAAAGCACCAACATATTTATTTAAGAAAATGTGCTTTCGCACTGATGTTTATCACTTGCGATTGCGACACAGGAATTTTATTACCACTCCTCTCCATACAAGTTCCATTTTCCAACGGTTTTTTTCTTATATTTCGAAATTTTATAACCATTTAAGTGCAGAAGTCAAACATTATTCGTTCTCTAAATTTAAGATATGGATGCGTGCCTTCTTACTCGCCAATCAGCGCTGAGCCATATATATCTCTGTTTTCTCCCTTTTGCGTTGCCCTGATGAGTGTGCTACTCAGTTGCCCTGTTGGGAATGCACCTACTTTGTTCTTTTTTCTTTTCATTTGCATTATAGAAAATTTGATAATTATATGACAGAATTTAGGTTTAAGTTAGATTTAGGAATCAAATTTTAATTTTTTTGCTTATTATTAACAGAGGCTACATAGAAGATCAAAACCGCTCTGTGTGCAAAACCTTTTGCTTTTTGAGTGTAGTGCATCATGTTTTTTTTTATTTGCTTCTCTATATACATATATGTATATATTTATTGTAATGCCATGTAGTGGAAAATAAACACTATTATTATTATTATTATTATATTATGAGTTTTTTTTTTTATTTTTCGGTCATCACACACAAAATCAATTCCAAGGCAATGTTTCAAAATAACAAAATTGATCTGTAGACAAAACTACAAAGATAAAATAAGTAAGTCCTTAACTTTGTAATACAAAAGAATTGGTATTAATAAAGATTTTCAAAATATTATTCTGGTAGTACCCCAGTTAAGAACAAATACAGGGACCGTTGTTGTGGTATTATTATTTATCCGCGAATCTTTCTCCCCAAAACTCTTGAATACCCATTACAAAATTGGTGAAGTGGAGAAACGCCCAGAGCTATACAATTATACCTTCCGCGAATATTCAAGGAAAAAATATTGTACAGAAAAAAGCGTGGAATGAACTCGCGGAAGAAGTAAATTTATCAGGAAAGAAATAAATTTATTTAACTTCTTATGTTTCTTTTTTTTTAGAAAAACACAACTGATATGCAGGGTTAGGCAAATGCGTGGGAGCACCTGATTTCTGGCTAAATTATAGGTTCTATTAAAAAATAGCCTTAAGAAAAGTTTTTGTAGTATATTTATTCTACTTTGTGACATACTTTGATTTCTAACAACTATCACATGTTTCGAGATATGACGTCATCGGTACTTTTTTAAATGGATCACCCTTTATCTTTTCACATTTTCTAATAGACACTTTACAATAATTACAATGATATACGGTTTGGTTCGCCCAAAATCCGGTCGACATAAAGTTGCTACAAATGAAGACAATTCCTTAGATGTTCTTATTAATCTTCAAGAAGAACCAAAAACGTCACTAACAAAACTGTCCTTATATTACTTTACTGGTCCTTTTTTCTTGTCTAAAATTAAGTTTCATCCGTATAAAGTACATTTGATAAAAGAATTAAATGAAGATGATCCTCATAGAAGGATGCAGTTTTGTCAGGAAATCGTCGACAAGATTGATCGTAATGGAGTTAAAGATGTTAGTAGCTAACGTTTTATTTTAATATCTCAAGCCGCATACTCACCAACCCGTATATCATTATAATTCTTGAAAAAGTGTCCATTCGAAAAATACATACAGGATGGTCCATTTAAAAACCGATGATGTCATATCTCAAAATATATGGTAGTTGTTGGAAATCAAAATATGTTACAAACTAGAATAAAAATACTACAAAAACTTTTCTTAAGGTTATTTTTTAACAGAACTCATAATTTAGCCAAATATCAGGTGTTCCAACACATTTGCCTAACCTGTATAACGACGTTTCGATTTATTTCAAACCTTTATCAAGGTATTACAAAAGAATTATTTTTCTCGTTTTTGTTCTATATTTTCTTTTATTTATTTATTTTTTTATTTTACAAACCTTTTATAATCTAAGTATATGAAAAAAACGACGTAAATTGGTGTATAATTGTGTCTACCTTTCTGGTCCCAAAACGCAAGCTGACCATAGACAAGAATATAACTATTAGAAAGAGTTTGGACCATTGCGCATTCGCAAACTTTCAGATTGTGTAGAAACCGCCATTTTGATGTATAGATCAGCTGTTGTTGAAGTAATTTTGTTTGGGAGGTTTATAAAACGCATTGTTTTTAAGGTTATTCGTGTTTATATTTTAGTATTATTTCAGTATTTCATATTTATACTATTATTTCGATTAAAGTTGTTTACTAATTAGTAGTTTATTAAAGTGTAGTTGAATTCTTGAATAATACGTTGTTAGTAAACAATTTATTTCGTTGGACCATTTTTTTAAATATTTTAAGAGAGTTTAAGTGTTAAGAGAACCAAGAACATTTAGTGAAGTGTGTGGTATTATTACTGTGAATAATTAGATGTGAATTATCGTTTATGTTGTAAAATGTCTTGCTGTATACCGGAATGTAAAAGCATTCGTAGATTGGTATCCGCTGATGGCAATATCAGTTTCCATCAGTAAGAGCCAACTATAATCCACTTGTGATGGGTATATATGTGGTATTTATTGCATTCTCCATTGTGAAGAGTGCTTGTTGCAGTTAACGTCTGCTGCAAAGAATCTGAGAGAAAATAAATATACACTGTCGCAATGAAAGAATAAAGGTATTTCTGCACTGTTGACACAAAACATAGACATGACATATATTCTATTTCAGATGGATTAATAGTCAGCTGATCCGAGAGATTAAGAATATGTAATGGTAATTTCAGCATATCGCAGACAGTTCCTTGAAGAACATCCGATCTTATTAACAAAGGCGATCATTGAGTGTTATTGTAAAATACGGCTTCATAGTTTGGTGAAATTAACGCAAGAACTGCAAGTCGAATTAGTAAGAAAAAAAATAAACGAACTTATATTGTTTAGCCACCAATAAAGAAATGTCATATGACATAATATGTGTATTTACTATACCCCAGAAATATGAAATAACCTAAAAACTTCAAATTCCAAGTATTAGTGTATTAGAATAGTATTAGCTTATACATTTGAATAAATAAAAATGAATTAAATATCAATGTAATGTCTTTCTAGCAGTAAAAAATACAATTTCCTGTATGTATATAGTATAATACTAGTGTCAAAAGGAAGTATGAGCATTTTATTTATTTTTTTATTTTAAAATATTACCATTACGTCCTTATTTTATCTTTAAATTGTTTTTTCACGACCCTGTCATACATCAAAATGGCGGCCTCCATATGATCTGAACACTGCGCATCTCTAAGCTCTATCTATATATTTATCCTTGTCTATGAAGCTGACTGACAAAAAAATCGTCCCGTGTACAGAGGTACAACTCTCGAGTCACATAGATCGTACATGACGCGTATACTGCTTCGAGTTCGAGTCGTACGCGCGTCGAGTGACAATCGACCGGTGTGCGCTGGCTCTTAGCTTACTTCTCGAATCCGGATCCACTATCCAGTTCTCAGATCCGGATCCACTATTCGGTTTTCGGATCCGGATCCGCTATCCGGTTCTCAGATCCGGATAGCGATTTCGAATACGAATCGATTATCCGATTCTCGTATTTGGATCTGAAAAAGAAATAAATTATCGAGTCAACTCAATATTAGCGTACTTACATATACATACAACATTCACCTTGCATTGCATATGTGTCAAAGAAATCTTAGTGATTATTGCACCAGATACGAGCTTTCGTATAGCCGATCCGAATCTAAAGTTTCCTGTAGTGGATCCGGATCCAAGATTTCCGGATAATAAATTATCCGGATTCGGATAACAACACTACTCTCATGACTGTAAGTCGAACATTAACGATGGACAAGATATAGATGATGAATACGTTTCTACAATGTCGATACTAGAGATGGGAAAACCCGTTCACCTAACTAATCCGGATCATTCGGTTCGGAACACTTTGAAGGCAAGTTTAAACTGAATGATGTTTATTTCGGACGGAAACGTAAAAGAAAAATGACATTTTCTATCAATTATAGAATGGTGATTCTAACAAGCAGCAATATGATAACTAGTAACAGGCCCTGACAGGTTACGTTTCATAATGATCGAGTTTTTATAGTGATAGGTATTACATATTTTGCATAAGTATTTCTTAAGCAAAATTGATATAAACACTAGGAAAACTAATCAACGGAAATTACATTGTGTGCGATTGTTAGACAAAATAACTATTATTACTATAATAAAATTGTCTCCACCTGTGCTTGGAAAAAAAAAACAATTTCTATTTAGTTGTTGGATAATTCTGTTTATTTTTTGTTCTCTTATTTACTTATGCGGATATCCATCCATCCGGAAATTTCTAGGTTTGCTTTTTACCGCATACACTTGTTAATTTATTTAACACACCACTAAAAGGTAAGTATTTCTAGGAATGCCTCTTTATTATGCTTGTTAGTTCATTTTTACATTTCTTTTTTACGGTGAAAACATTATGAGACATAGACAGCGCCAAAAATAAACATGAACTGTTTCTTACAATAAAATGTTTCCTGAATTTATAATGTCAAATAAATTTATGCATTTGCGACAATAATACCTTTGTTCCTTGCATTATTATCACCACCCAAATTCATATAAATAACAACAACCGTACACAAATTGTTAGTCTTTCTGTTACAAGTTACTAGCAAAGTTTACTACTAGAATAAAATACAACCTACATATATCGCAATAGTTTTAAAAATGAATTTACTCATTTAAGTTATTATTACCTCCACTCCCCACCGGTGTTGTGAAAAAATAATTAATTTAATCATTGAACAAAATTAATCCCTTCTGCGCCACGCACCTTCCAAAGTGATCAAGACGATCTAAATACCCCTATACGACAAAATGTGTACGCTCGAGGACGCGGCTCCAATCCAAACCGACTCACGACACTTCCTTTACAAACTTTATATACAACATATTTAGAAACATTTTGTATACTGCTCTACTGCTACATATGTATATGCACGTATATGTTTCACAACATTCGTCTACTATATCAGGAAACTGCTACAAAAAATAGCAGCTTTTTTTGATATTGAATAGCTGCTACAAAATAGCAGTTTGCTTCGTAGCAACCCACCATTATAAACAAACGACTTCAATTCTTCAAAAAATATTTTATGTGTAGGTACATGTTATTTCACATTCAATTGAATGTAAGATGAGAACAAGAAAATGTTATTTTTATTTAAAATTAAATGTACAATCGTCGACATTATTTTGCACTCGAATGGTTCGACGCTTTGATGGTGCTAAATTTTAATGTCGGTGACTGTACATGTATACAAAGATGTAAAAAATGTAATGTAATAAAAATAAAATATATCATTCTACGCCACCTATCAATAGAAATCTGAAATGATGGTGCTTGTTGTTCGACTCGTTCGGAAATCTCCAAATCAATCAGTAATCAATTCATTCCGTTTACCAACCTGTGATCGTTCGTAATCGAAACATCTTATCGAGACACACGCTATCTCTACTAGATACATTAGTGATTATGATTAATCGCTGCACGAGAGGTGTTCTTTACCGATTTTCCAAGAGTCGATAAAACACGAGTACCTATGCCTATCTCTAATTGTTGTAAAAAAGTATTCACTTCCCTTGTGTATTATTTTTAGAAGTATATTGAAATTAAATTAGAATTTTATTACGGATTTTTTCTTTGAAACTGTGGCTTTATTCTGACAATCAATCACTAAAGTTGTTAAGGCGTTCCACACGTCCATATGTCCTTTTATAAATTATTCCGTGCGCAGAGCAAAATGTACACCTGGCTGAAGCAAGAAAGAGAAAATATCCTGTCATTGTGATAGCTTGGCAAAGTAAATATTTCTACTAGTGGCCTCCAGAGAATCTCAGTTAATAAAGACATAATAATACATAGCTGCTCTAAAAGGTGATAGGTCCAATAAAACGCAAAATTCGTTTTTTTTTTTTAGTAAAAAGGGAATCAAAATATATCCAAAAATGTCTTGCGAAAATAGACATATTATACTTTGGTTCTTTTATTAATTTTTCTATTGTGGATATAATGTCACTGGATATTTCATTTGGACATATATGGATGTTAGATTTTTTAAATGGATTAATATCTCAATAGTATGTATATTATTTTCACTAGATGCCCAATTGCCCATACAAAGCCAGTAAATTCCCTACTTTATAATTTATTATTTTACATTTAATAGAAGGTTAACTAATATATTTACAAGATACTAATCTGGTATACCTTGGATTATAGGATCACACATTTCAAAAATCTTATAATATTTTGAACATCTCTTTGCAATATCATAAGCAGTTTCTCCACTCTTATTTTTTATATCGGTTTTCAAATAAGGGTCCATAAGGAGAAATTGAACTGTATCATATTGAGCACCATGAGCTGCTGCAATATGTAATGGAGTTTGATCTGCAACCACACATTGTTTTAGTTTTCTAAAAATAAATAAAAACTCAATATCTACCCCCTTCAGATGTAGCATTAATATCTGCACCATTCTGGATTAAACATATAGCACATTCTTTATTATTCCATTGACAACAAGAATGTAATGGCTGCCAGTGCAATTGTGTTTTATGTGATATATCGGCACCATTTTCCAGCAAATAGTTAACGATTTCAACAAAATTACCATAACAAGCTCGATGAAGGGGTGTGTAACCATCACTATCAACTACATTTACTAACTGTGGGTCGCATGTTACCAGTTCCTTAATTTTATAAAAATCTCCTTTTTCAGCTGCCCACAAAATTTCTTTCTCACTCGTTTCTAGAAAATGAAATCAAGGCAATATAAACTACACTAAAGCGACAAATAAATTATTACAGTGTACCATGAGGATGTTTTTCTTCATTGATATCATTGAGATCATCTTCCCAGCCACTTACTAAAAACCTAGTATCATCCATAGTACCAGACGCTACAATAGGCATTTTAAATGAAAAAATAGTATTATATGTGATTATACCCACAGTACTCTGTTATACCTATCAAGCGGCTAATGTGATAAGTACCTATTTACCTGGTGACAGATGGACTGGTATAGTGACTATATATAGTATGTATACAGTCACTGGACGGGTGGTATATCTGACAGAACCATCAAATTTAAATATGACAATCACTATCTCCACTAAAAATTAAAACTGAAATCAAAATGGAAAAGTAAAAAGATTGAAAGAAAAGCGAATAGCAGTTATTTAACCCTAAAAACCAAAAAGTTTAATAGAGGTTCGATATTTAAATTATTTTATATATTTTTTTGAGTTTTATGTTGTGATTACGTGAGGTTGACTCAAGTTTGTTCGTTGGTGTTACAATGATGTTACACCAATTACACTGGTGCAAATTTTACCGTTCTTACGTACGTAAATAGCATAAATAGGAAATCTTCTATCCTGCTTTAAGTACAAGTCAAAGTAGAATGTGCAGCACCTACGAACAAACCTTCGGATGACTGCTGGTTGACATCATCAACATTTGACATTCAAAACAGGCTGATTGTTGTGATAAGTGACAGGAATGAAATATTTATCAAATGGTTATAATTTATCATGGAATAAACAGTTGTGAATCATATCAGCATTTGCTTTTGCAAATATTGTATTTTTATACCATATATAAACACTATTTTAGGAAAATACTGATAATTTTATGTGCCTACCTACTAGCAGTCCAGTAGGTTTAAATGGATCTGGTAAATTTGTACAAGAAAATAAGATTAATCAAAAGGGAATGATAAAAAAAATATGAAACATGAGAACATATGATTCTGATAGTGAATACAATAGTACTTCATACAATAGCAGAGAGGAAGTAACAGATTTGTTAACAAACAAAAGAGGTCAAACCTTAATAAAGTGTAATCCAGATTTAGTTCAAAGTTTTAATGTTTTAAAATCATCTCCGATGAGTCAAAATGGGCATTTATTTAAACATGTTCTGTTACGGAATGATGTTAGTCAAGAAAGCCGGAGCCAGAGCTTGCCAAATTCTCTGAATAACAAAAACAAATTGAATGGTATTATAGATTCTACAGACTGTGATATACAAACTAAATTATTGTCAGAAGATGAGAAATCACCTATAATTCAAGACTTATGGTTTAATACATGGCCTGAAAGATATGAAAAACCAAAAAGTAATGATTCGTACAGTATAACATCTGAATTAGTGGATAGCACTGCAAATGCAGCCATGCATAAAACATGTGTATCAGACAAAGGCAATAACTGTGAAGCTAAAAAAATAACTCTCAATGAAGCCTTACAAAATATTTCATTAGCCTACAGTCCAATTACTAAGCAATTACACTTAGTACAACGAGAAGAAATTTTGGAGAATGATGTTGCATCTGAAATAGATAATGAAAAATTTAAACATTCCACTGAAGATATCAGTAGTGTCAAAAAAACTAAACATAGAAGGACCGAAGCAAGTTCGTTTTCAAGTACAGTCTCTAGTTTAAGTGATGTATCAGCAAGTGGCAGTTTATTAGGAGCAGAAGATAAAATTACCTTTGTAACTGATACTAAAAATGAAGAGAAAAAGAAGTGTAGTTCGTTTTTTAATAGGTATTTATGCATATAAGCACTTATGTTCTTTTTTTTAATGTATTATTTCAGAAATATGTTTTCCTGGAAACTATTTGGTAAAAACAAGCAAGATATACCTATCAGAATTCTCCACACCAGCATGTTGTCGCTAGCTCTTCCGCCTTAATAGAAAATTTGAGGTAAATAATTTAGTATAAAACTAATCTTAATGTTGTTGCATGCAACTGTCAACTTTCTTAATTCTTACGTCTGGCTTAATAAATAATTAGTACTTCAGGGTTTTTTTAATTTTGTTTTTAATGGAGAAATAGTCTGGTATTAATAATATTGTAAAATAAATAAAAAAATATACATAATTAAAATGTCTCCTACTAATTAGAATTTTATTGTTTGATTTTAATGCGTTGCTGTTTATTCAGACCTTCAACTCTACCTGCAAAAGCTGCAGAAGAAGATCAGCGACATAAACAAGAATATAAGGCTATATTGGCGGCTGCTAAGAAAAAGGAAGCGCAAACTAATGCCATTAAGCAGAGACAGCAAAAACAGCAACTACTAATAGAAGAACAGCAAGCTTATACTACAAAGTATTTTTTACAAACTGTATTACCAAATTGGGATTCTACGTAAGTACAAAGGATTTGCTTTATCAAAAATTAGTAATGGCCACTATCAGTATTTTTCTGTGATGATAGTTAGGAATAGTCAACTCTCTATATTACTATTGATAGTCTCAAATAGTTATTGATACTCAAGCTCGAAACTATAATCAATATTTAATAGTTGCTGTCAACAATCCCCATCTTTAAAGCAAATTGTTTGTTACAAATTTTAGATGTGGCATTAAAAAAACTACAGATCTTTGGTGGCATGGTTTGCCGTCAAGTGTTCGTGGAAAAGTTTGGAGATTAGCAATAGGCAATGATTTAAATTTAACACAACAACTGTATGAAATATGTTTATCTCGTGCTCAAAATCGTTTGACCAGTCCCGCGCCTAGTCACTGCGAAAATGAAATTGATCAAGAAAGCAGTATGGATGTAATTCAACTGGATATTGCACGAACATTTCCTACACTGTGTATATTTCAAGAAGGGGGACCCTACTCAGAAGTACTTCATTCTCTTCTGGCTGCATATGTATGTTACAGGCCTGATGTAGGTTACGTGCAAGGGATGTCATATATTGCGGCAGTATTGATTTTGAATATGGAACAACTTGATGCTTTCATTTGTTTTGCAAATCTTCTAAATAAACCGTTACATATAGCAGCCTTCACTTTGAACCAATCACAAATGCAAGCTTATTATCAAGCATTCAATGAGGTGTTCAATTATAATTTGCCCAAACTGCATATGCATTTTTGCAAATCTGGCTTAACGCCTGATTTGTATCTACTAGATTGGATTTACACAATTTATGCTAAGGCGATGCCATTGGATGTCGCCTGCCGAGTGTGGGATGTCTATCTTAGAGATGGTGACGAGTTTATTTTTCGTGCCGCACTAGGTGAGTACATTTTTTCTATATTCAGAGTTTTTTTTTTTTTATTTAATTTGTTTACTACATTATTTTAATTAATTTTACTTTAGAAAAGAACGCTCTCAGGTGATTGATATGTTTCATATGTTTGTAAGGCCCGGCGAATGTTGTAAATCACCTCTTTCCGTCTTCGCGGAATCTCATGTTTAAACGGTGAACGCTACCTCTGAAATCTCGACGATTTCGCATTTTTTTTTTAATTTACACCGTTATTACGAAAAAAAAAAGTTATTTGTATCTAAATGCACCTTGTTCTAGATCTATCAAAACAGTGTGAATGAGGATATTCTGCCAACCCTATGACTATCTGTCCACCCTATTTTACCATTGTGGCATGCGAAACAACCTTCAACCCCAACCACTTCGCAAAAATTAATAACGAATGATATAAAACTGCATACCTATAACTTCAAGTTGCTCCTTTTCTCTTTTTGATTTTACTGTTGATAACTAAAAATTGCTTGATTTTTTAAATTTGGTTTTTTTTAGATCTTGAAAGGATACACTTAGCTTCTTTTCGTCTTTTACTTTGCTGCGTTTTGTTTGTCTAACCTTAGCAGCATTTTTAAGCTTGTCTCAAAAATTACAGACTTTTTCGTTACATATTCTATTCATGATTAAAGTACTTTCAATTGATCATGAATTTATTATTATTTTTTCTATACTTTTCACTTGTAATAATTAACAACTTAACATGATTATTGATCTCTTTGCTTCTTCTTTTATTCAAAATATCTTTCCGTTACTTGATGCTGAATTTCGTCTAGTATTAAATAACTCGTATATTTTATATGTAGAAGGTACACAAAAACTGTTGTTCGATTCGATCAATCCTTTATTTGTAAAAAATACATGCTACTAGTTTCGGCCTAGGCCATCGTCAGGCATGTTTTGTTATTTCTGTTTATTTTTACACATCACATACATCAATCCAAAGACGTAATGAATCTTGTATTTCATACTATACACTTTTTTCTTTTTCATTCCTATATGTTACATTCTCTTTCTTCTTATAAAATCAAAGTACTTAATACTTTAATTGTGAATAGAATATATATGTGAGAAGAAAAGTATAAAATTTTTCAGACAGGATTAAAAATTGGATAAGATAAGAAACGTACTGAAGGAAAAGATGAACAGAACCAAACTGTATTCTTTCAAAACCTAACAAAAATTAAATTTAAAAATTGCAAGCAATTTATAGTTGAAGGATAAGTAATTTCTTATAAAATGGATTTAGGATTTGCGATTTTAAAATTTGTAAACGACTAATCCTCAATATGTTTTTACAAATTATTACGATAATAGGTTGAAGTGAAAATGAAAGTAAATAGGAATAAAATTGGATAAGAAATTATTTATTCTTGAAGTTGTAGGTATATATCTATACCCAGTTTTATACAATACGCCCTAGTTACCTAGTTTATCTCACTATTTTTTGAAGTGATTAGAGATGAGGGTGCAGCAAACACGTATATGCGTATAAATGATATTTCCCACAAATCACTTGTGCGTATATTTCATTATATGCCCGTGTGATACCAATGAAACGGGTGAAAAAATCTCTACGTTAGTTCGATAGAGGTATAAAAGTCACATTTGAAAATACACGATATTTTATTTTGCTTTATTGGATAATATTTATATATTTATTTTTGCAATTTACGTCATTGATTGCAAAAATCCGAAAATCGACATTTCAAGGAAAACTTTTACTCTCTAAAGGAGAGGTTCTGCCAGAAACGAAAGCAGCAATGTACAACACTCGAAGGATCCTACAAATGTGTCAAATTCTCTTGTTTGCATAATTTTTTCCAAATTTCTCAGTTTTTGGACATTCCATACTTATTAATTTCCTTGGCATAAAAGCAACTGCTTTTTTACTACAGGTATACTACACTTGCATCAAGAAGCTCTACTAAAGATGGATTTTTTGCATGGAGCTCAATTTCTGACACGATTGCCAGATGATCTCTCATCGGATCAGTTGTTTAAAAGCATACAAACAGTAAACACAAGCATTGGGAAACAAACTTTCCAACAAATTGTTGAAAGGTGCTATGTATCTAGTAGTAGTTCATAGCATTTATATTTTATAAATGTTATAGCTAAAGCAGTATTTGCTATAACTATTTCGAAAAGTGCATGATATTATGTTAGGAAGACTGTAGTACAATAGAATCTCGTAACAACGTGTGTCTATGTGTATGATACTCGAAATTTTAAGTTACATAATATATATGGTTATCTGATGTTTAGACATCTATAGTGGAAATGAAATAATGCAGATATAACGGTTATAGCTCTCTAAAAATTATTCTATAGTAGATACTAATTGACAAAAAGGCAATAAAGTTGCAAACAGGTAGAGTTAACATAGTTGCTTCGTATAATTTGTATTTTATTCCAAAAGCCGTAGCCAGGTAGGTATAGCGAGAAATGCCCTTGAGCATAATTTCATTTCTGTTTACCTATAAGTCACACTGGATGGCTATTATATTTCTCAAAAATATCAACTTTAGAAATGTCATAGGTTTGGAGGAAACGATTTGATTTAATTTTTTAAAAGTTTTTTTTTCGAAAACTACTTATATTTCATTCATTTTTTTTATATGTTGTAGAGCCTTTATGGCTAAAACATCGAACTTCCATCTCTTCTAATAGCCACAGAAAAAAGATATAATGTTCCAAAACTCTTTTTAGGAGCTTTATACCCACCACTTTTTGCGTAAATAATGCCCATTTGCCTCTTTAATAACATATATTAATTTGAAAATTGTAGGAGGAGTATAATGTGTTCATATAAAGGCAAGGTGTCATACCTCACCATAATTTTGTGAGGTAGCAATTTCGCCCTAACTAATAATAAACATATACGAATCCGGTTTAACACTGATTACTAAACAAAACATATTTAATGTACAACAGGTATTTTTAACTAACAATTATAAAATGTATCTTTGTTATTAAAAAAAAAACAGCAAAATTAGAATTTACTGCAATTTCAACTGTCGTGGTTGAAGTTCTTTTCGTTCTTACTATCTACGTGTTAGTTTCTTTTCCGTTTTGTTTAATCTACATTTTCATACATATTTATTTAAATTATGAAATACTACACACGTACGTTGCCGAACTTTTGTCAGTTGTATTGTATTTATTTTTAGTAGTGATGTGCTTAACGACCAATTTTTGCGCTCGATTATATCAAAGGAATTATCGATCGTTCATTAGCTTACCGAGAACTCGGAACTCGGTAAAGCGAATATTTCGAAAACTAATAGACACGAATCTTTGGTCTTGCCAATTTCCAATACTAGATAAGCTAATGAATGATCGATCGTTCATTTGATATAACCGAATGCAAAAATCGCTCGTTAAGCACATCATTAATTTTGGTGTGTTGTGACTTTCAATGCATTACAGTTAGTAAGCCAGTGACAACAAATGTAGTGACATAACGAGTAATAAAAACATAGACCGATATTAAGGCTGTCGAAGCTCATCTTTTTCAGTTAGGTACTCGGCCAGTGCATTACCCGTTTTCTTGTTACCCGAATTCAGATTATTTAAATCGGTTATTACGTGAAATCTATTATTACATATTACGTCTACACGAGTATATGTATACATATTTTTATAGCGCATATTCACACCTTATGCAGAATAGTTCGCAACAATATTGGGGTTATTTGAATAAATATTTATACCTTTATTCGTGTAAGTATAATATACTTATACGTGTACTTATACTTGTACATACTAGGGGTTTACGAAAATTGGCTCGGATATATACCGATGTGCCGAAAGTGAAACGAAATCATAGCATTTACAATGTGCTAGAACAGGTTAGAAAGTCGGTAGATACCTTATAATCCAATTTTCGTAAACGCCTACTATATACCAGCGGCGGCGGTACATGACTCATCGAGAAGGCTATGACATGATCGAAGTTTTTCGTATGATATCGTATGTGAGATGTTATGTTACGAAGTTATACGAAGAAATTCGATCTATATCATAGCCTCCTTGATGAAGCATGCAGCAGCTGCGCCCGCTATATAATAGTCAAAATTTAACTAGAGTATGGGAAAGCAAAGGGTAGGAAAGAGCACTCCGCTTTAAAAAAGAAATAGATATATAGCCATGTCCCCCACCACATGCCTAACCCCCAATATCGTTTCAACATTGACAATGGTGCGTATTGAAATATCATTTTATGCATAGTATAAGATTCCTATACTAAAATTAAATTTGGTAGACTACGGTATATTATATGACTTGTTTCGAGTTGATATTTTAGAGAAATATAATAACCATCTAGTATGACTTATAGGGGAAACAGGAATGAAATTATGCTCAAGGGCATTTCTCACTATAGTTACCCAACTACGGCCTTTGGTTTCTTCAATAATATCAAAATGCCAAATCAAAAATACCAATATCAACCTGCAATTATTAAAAGAAAGGTAAGATGCACATTTTTATTTTCTCGAAGATTCTATTACTAATGCCTTAAATTATGACAAGACGGCGATTATATTTTTATCTTTCAATAATTATTGCTCATACATTATACGATATATTGCAATTCCACTATAGATATTAACTCAGGGGAATGTTATTCACTGCCAATTAAGATTTTGTCATATAAAATGCGGCCTACATAAGAGAAATTCGTTATGCGAGTATCTAGAATCTAGATAGTAAAATTACTCCCAATAGAATCTCTAAATAATAATACATAACTAAATATTGCATATAAGATTTACTATTAAAAAAAGGCTACTGCTCTCACAATATTTTGGAATCTTAAATTATGGATAAAGCAAACTTGAATTGCACTTTTCTCCTTAACACTGCGTTAATGTGGCAGGATGTGATATCCTATCCTCATGTATATCAATAACGCAGCGCTATCAAAAGTTAAAATAATATTTTGTGTAAAAAAAGAAATACAGTTTTTGAATGATCATTTATATATCTTTATAAATATCAGATTTTTTGAATTAGAGGGAAGGACTTTGAAGCAGGAATTCCTATGAACATACAAGGTGATTAATTAGTTCAATGACAAACGTCAGTTAAAAACTCGTGCGATTCAAGAGAAATATGTTATACAAATATCGGTCTAACCTTTTTTCAGGATCATGATGATAGATAAGAAGAAGATTTGGTTCAGTGGGAGCACTTGACAAGCATACTAAATTTATCTCGCTTAGAAAATAAAAACATAAAAGCCACCATGGTAGTATGCTTAGAACCCCGTCAAAATTCGTCTTAAAAGGCGTATTAGTCCGGTGCGCGTGATCACACGCGTCACTATAAACTTACGCCGCGATCTAATCAACAAACGTACCTAACATTTACTGTGATGACATACATCGGCACAATCATGTTCCATGATACGGTTTTACATTTACTATATTTGTACCATGGAGGTTACTCTAATTTTTGAAGAAAATATATCGAACTGACGTTTATATAGATATTTTTCTTAGAGCCGCATAGATTATTTTTCATCTGCCAACGCTTATCATCGAACTAATGAATCAAGTTTATATTATTATCAGATTGGTTTTACAAAGCAAATAACAACTTAATAAAACAAATATTGTGAAGGAAAAAATAGGATATAGGAATAACATTAGTGAAGTCAAGTGAAATTTTAAAAGAATTGGAAGAAAATTGTCATTAGAAACATATGTACAAAATACTTTAAAAACTTATTTATCATAAGTTTTAAACTTCTTGGCGTAACTAAAGAATTTATTCGGAAAGAAGGGGGTGACCTGCCTTATCAGAACGACACTTCGACAGCAATTAGCAAGCTGATGCATGATGCTTAGCGGGTTAACGTTTAGTTCACTCCTTACTTTTAAGACTCGGTTGTAGAAACACGCATATTTAGTGAAAAATAGTCGTTTTTCTGCCAAGAAAATATACATGTGAATAAAATAAATTTAAGATAAACATTTTGGTGTTTACTGTCGATAAGAGCCTGTCTATACATAGACAAAATGAGGCCTATATACAAATAGCAAAATGTACAGTTCCAAAAGTATACTATTGGAAATACAATGCAAGTTCATACCTAGTCACCAACCACTGCTGTTAGCAGATATGCTATATGACAGAGAAATCTAAACCGCAGTGGCGAAGTGTAGTACCTTAGATTAGAGAGACCTACGCACTTTGGGTGTTAAAATTCATAACAACTTGTACCGAAGATCAATTCACCTTTCCTTCATTTCTGGAAAGATGTCGATTATATTCTCTTTAATAATGTGATCCCTTGACTAATGTCATTCTTTTTTTCTTATATAAGGACGACAAAGTTAAATGATCACGCATAAATTCTTCTTCATGGGCCGTATATGTAATTACGCTACCATCTTCCTATGTAGCTGCTTCCACAATATCTTTATAGCAAAACTACGCGCACATTCTGAAATAGAATACTTTGTTTTGCAAGAAATTTAAATTTCTTATAGTATTAAAAAATACTCTTTTGCGAAATTTCACTTTTAGAACCTTCCCTTTAAAACTATTTGATAGTAGAGGTGTCTACTTTACTCCATTCGGATTTGTCTTTGTATAGCAAGCAAACAAAGCCGAACAATCGAATACCAAATACCAATCCTATAGTTTATTAGAAATACAAAATCAATTTAATATAACAATTAAACAATTACTCTTTGCAATAGACTTTTAGTAGTAGTGAGACTGAAATTTACTAGGTTTACTAGTCTCTCTGTATGGCTGGTGGTATAATAATCTAATGCTGCAGTAATAGAAATTAAATTTACATGTGCCATTTGTTCTGCTGAAGTAAATTATATATAAACGTTCATATAATTTACTAATAGTATATACCCAAACTGTGTACACTATTCTCAAAGTCTCTCATTACGCTTCACCACTGCTAAACAGAGAGGCGGACAAGTGAAAAGCCTTAATGAATTATTGTATTTCTGCTAATTATTGTACTTTTATACTGTAAGAAGCTTGCAATCTTTACAAGTGAAAAACCTCACTATGCTAATTAAAATTGACCACTCTGAAGTCACGCAGATCCCTCGTCTTCCCTCTTCAGTTGCGCCAGTACTTACTACATATGTACCATCAGCGTTAGTCATAATGTTCGGTTGGTACTGTATATCCAGTGCCCGGTCACAGTCTATTGTTCCCACTTACGGGTAAGTGCGACTTGTATGATACTTTTACCATTGATAAATGTCTACTTGATTAGTACCATCCCTTCTCTACCCATATACTTATTCTAGCCAATAAACAGCAATTACACCACACAAGAAAAAGCGTACTTAACACTATGCAACGTACATAAATAGTACAAATTTAGATGCAATTTCGATGCAATAAGATATAAACGAACGCAAAAATATAAACAAATAGTGGTACAAAATGGCAATTTGGAATCTGCGCACAAATCTTGTGATCGCCTGTTATTACTTCTATTTTGTTCTGTAGTATAATGGAGGTCTTTGGTGACCTCAGATATTCGGAGATGATGGTTTTTTAAGGATGAAAATTATTTAAGATATTTGAAGGGAAATACTAGAAATAAAACAAACTTTTCCTTTATTGAGTAGGATATTTAAGTTGAAAGATGTGGATTAATTTTATACCAATTCATCTACAGTTTTTAAATAATAATGTTAATCCTTGTGGATTATGAATTCTCTTTAATGATACAAACTGTCGCTTGCTTTTCTATACACTTTATTTCTCTAACAAAACTACAGCTTATGTTGTAACTTGTAACATGGTTGCACAACACACTCTAGAATATTCTGAATTGTACTTATTCTTAGTTTAAAAACGCGGCACTGCGCATCGTCGAACTGTTACGCGCGAAATATTTAAAATTCAAAATTTCAAATGAAACCTAAACATATAGTCATGTGAAGTACTAGATGAATTAAATATTTAGCGCTTATTACATAGATATTGTTAAATTTGAAATATATACTGCATATTAAAAATGCAGTATGTTATGTTGCGATTATGTTTGTTGAACATTGAACCTTCACCTTAACTATTGTGTGAGGTTCTGTACCCTTGCATCTGTGATAAAACGACAAGATCAAGCCTTTTACCACTACAAACGTACAACAATAGAAAATGCTGGTGGTGTCATCTATAGTGCGCCAGTGGGACATTTCTTTGACTCAAGAATGATCCCGAGGTGCGTCATGACAGCGTCATTGTGTATCCACCCTCTTCTTTCCCCGGGCCTCACCTACAACTTACGAGGTAACCTTATGTATACGGACCTTGCTTTTATGTTGAAGTTACTAAAAATTATTGTGTTCAATTTAAATTTGGTTGTTTGGGTTATACTTCAGGGAAAATTGATGATCGTCATTTATATTCCTAACTCGAAACTAATAAAAATTGAAGTTTTACCTCGTTAAGTAATAAAATCATAGATTTATCAATGGTAAAAGTAGGATATAGGCCGCCACTACTCGGCAAACTGGACACGATAGACTGTTATATGGCATCGACCGGACTTGATGATTGGCCCTGATGGTATATTCATTTTGCTGTTAGTGCCATTTAATTGAAAATTTTTGCAACGTGTGGTCTTATTCGTGTTTCGGTAATATTTATGTATGTAAATAGTTTTTACATAAGATACGGAAATGCCTACCTGATAAATTACGGTATAGAAATCCATATAATATGTACAGTACACGTACACCCAAAGAAAAAACGACCCGGCCAGTTTGAGTGAGGGAGAAGACAGAGCGATAGCGCCCGCTATAACCCAGATAACACGTAAGCTTACGACAAGCTTGTCACTTGCTTAACTTTGCATTGTCGAGACAAGCTTAACAGTAAAAGGTTAATGCAACGTTTTGCCAAGGTAATTATATCATGGTACGGTGACTTTGTGTATTTCCGGAGTGATTCGGCGTCAATCGTTTGTCGAGTATTGATTTTTTTTTTTGTTTAATCGCTATTCTGTCATCGACCGCCATTGTTTGTTGTGTCGTATGCGTTTGAGCTGTTTCAGTATACACTAGTTTAAAACATCTTTCATAAAATTAATCTTATTGTCTTGTCTCACTCAAACTGGGACGGTTTTTTTTTTCTTTGGGTGAACATTGTTTTAAGGTGTTTCTTTCAGTTTTAATAATAAAAATTCATAGTTATTATTATATTGATTGAATTTAGTTTAAGAATATTAAGAATTTTTCTCAAAATTCGAAACATATTTCAAGTTTGCCACTGGAATTGCCGGTATACTAATTTTATATCAATGTAAATACTACACTCTGCTATGCCACATCCATTTGATCATTCCGAGTTCTAGTCCTACTACTGAGTATGTGTATATGCATACATACAAAAACATTTAAACTGATGAACAATTAGAATAAAGACAAACATATTACCAACGCTGTATGCAACCAAAAAAAATTATTTGATATACGGAAGCTGCACACACTTACCAAACCTTAAACCGAAATTACACTAAACTTGCACTTTACCTATCGTTCACAATCCCACAATCAGCGCGTTGTTTTTATTTTTTATTTGAACTATTTTTTGAATGAATAGATACTCTAACGGCATTAAACTATAAATTCTATCTTGTAGGGTCGTAACCCGCCTAAATGAAACCAAATTATACTAAAATAACCCTATAATTATGCCTTTAGCAAAAAAATCATTCCGTTTATGTACAATTTCACATAGGTACTACTTTCTCTTGTACACCCACATAGTAAAAAATTCATTGGGATTTAGAAATAGCTTGGAAACAAGACTGCAATACCAAGTAAAGTAGAGTCAAGTTTTCCCTATTGGAAATTGTGCATTCCTCTGGTTTCCGTTTGACTCTTGACCTCTTCGTAACAACTATGGTGTAAGAATACATGTGGTATGGTGTTGTGCATTGGATAACTCATAATACTGGGGTAGACAAATATATAACATATGCTTATTATCCTGATATCTTTTGGTTATTCAAGAGTATTTAACTACAACTGGGTAACTGAGAGGTGGCGTTCGACGCCAATATAAAATCTCATTTACGACGCGCTCCAATACCGTTAAGTAACTATAAAAAAAAATGTATCTGTAAACACTGCTGAAACGTTTGAAATAGATGCGATAGACGTTGCCAATTTCTGCGCGTAGGCACCATAGAATAGAGCCGCTCTCCATCGCCCCTTCCCTCTCAAACATCTTTAACGAAAGAGTGTACACCCGAGTTTTCGCAGAAACTAGCACCAAAGAGTTAGAGAGATAGCTTCTCTCATCAATGAATTCTTTGCTATCTCTGTATATTTGTGTGTGTGTGAGAGAGAGAAGATTACAGCGTAAGTTGCACATCCGATTATTGACAAAAATCAATTGATGCATATTACACATCTTATCAGTTCAAATTTCATCTCAAGTTACTCATCATGAATCTCAAAATATGAAGACTTCCGATAGCTGTTCTGCTTGATTCTATGACAAATGTCATAATAGTACAGAGGTGTCTGTTCTATTACTGATCTTCCCAATGATTTTATACACATGCATGAATAGCGGCTCAACATATGACTTAAGGAAGGAAGGAAGTCTGCGTTTCCAAGAGGTCCTGGGGGAGTTAAGGGATAGTAAAACATAGGGTGTAACGCAAGCTAGGTAATTAAGACTTCGATACATTTCACGTCTCCAGTGCCTCGTTCAGATCACGGTACAAATAATACGGTATGCTCGTTTTGAATCTCAAATTTGTCAAGGCCGGTCAGATGACGTCATTAAGGAGCGTATCGAAAACAATAAAATACATGTATGATAAATAGCAAAATGTTAAAATCCAAATTATTCACAATTACCAGTTAATGTAATTCAAATGCAGCTTTGCTTTAAAAAAGCCCGTTTTAAGCATGGCACAAATAATACGGTATGCTTACGCGCAGACGAAAGTTACGTCAGATAGGAGCCTAAATGGCGCCACATATATAATTATTATTATATTAAAATCGATTTCGACCGTGAGGGTTTTGTTAACGCGAAAGGTAGGTTTAGAAAATCCGGATGGGGTTACGGAACATATTTTAAAAGCGTTAAGGTGTTTTCACGATTCAATTTTCTAGAAAAACCGCGAGAACACTTTGTAAACACACACGAAATTCGCTACAATTGTAGAAATAAACACGAGCGCTACTAGATGGCGACAAGATAGATAAAGTAAATTTCAACTTAAAACCACGGTACAAATGATACGGTATGCTCGTTTTGAATTTCAAATTCGTCAAGTCCGGTCAGATGACGTAATTAAGGAGCGTATCGAAAACAATAAAATACATGTATGGTAAATAGCAAAATGTTAAAATCCAAATTATTCACAACTACCAATTAATGTAATTCAAATGCAGCTTTGCTTTAAAAAAAAAACCCGTTTTAAGTTGAAACTTACTTTATCTATCTTGTCGCCATCTAGTAGCGCTCGTGTTTATTTCTACAATTGTAGCGAATTTCGTGTGTGTTTACAAAGTGTTCTCGCGGTTTTTCTAGAAAATTGAATCGTGAAAACACCTTAACGCTTTTAAAATATGTTCCGTAACCCCATCCGGATTTTCTAAACCTACCTTTCGCGTTAACAAAACCCTCACGGTCGAAATCGATTTTAATATAATAATAATTATATATGTGGCGCCATTTATGCTCCTATCTGACGTAACTTCCATATGCGCGTAAGCATACCGTGGTTCAGATCTCGCTGACGTAATCGATGATTCCGGGACATAAGCAGATAAGTCATTATTTTGTCATAAATAAAATATGCTATATTACAAAAGTTGCGTTCTTTTGCCCCTATTTAAATAATAATTCTAAGGTGATATAACCAAAAATGATTTATTTGATATTATACGCATGTTTATCATACTTGCTGTCAGGTACTTTTATTTTCCCTGGAAAATATCACCAACCAATGACTTATGTCCAGGAATCATCCGTATAATGCAGCCACAACCGAGATCTGTATTGAAACTTCCTCCACCGCGCTGGGCATAACTACTAATCATATTTTCTAATAACGATCCTAGCACACAATATGCGGTTTTTACCTTTTTGTTTTTTTATTATGCATGTATATTTTATTTCTGGTTTATCAAAATTATGAAGCAAATATGAAAACATAAAATAACATTTATTTTCTATTACTGCATCTTATAAGCGGAAATAGCAGGCCTGCTTTTATAAAATAAATAAATAATATTTAGGCAGCTAGAAAAAGCATCCTTGGAATGATTTATCAACAGTTTTCATGCTAACCCGTAGTACTTGTGTAAACAATCTCTCTACCTGCGATTCAAAAAAAAAAACAGAATATGACCAAAAAATGGTGTATCGGGATATTCCCGAGACCTCTATCTCGTTCGATAAACCCCAGTAAAACAACGGTTTTCCTCCTAGTTTATCGTTTACAAGAAAGAAAAATAAAGACAAATAAACGTGTAGAGGAAAGCCATATGGAATTAACTGGTATTCCATTTACTGTTATTTTTGCAGATTTATGTTATAAAATTCATCGTGAAAAATGGGACTTAAAGTTAGCTATTTTTGATATTTATTATTGGTAAATGATTACAGCTAGTACATATAGTCGTGGGCTTTCGGAATGACCGCCTTTAGAACAGCGAGCACCACGCTAGCGACACTCTATTCTATTGTGTTTCACCATATAAGTATAAAAACATTCTATTCATTCGTGCGCATCCAACACATCTGCTCATATGTCGCGAAATAGGATAGGCTGTGACTAGCGCGGCGATCGCTGCTCTTCAGATGGTCATTCCGAAAGTCCACGACTGTACATCTGACCATTTTAATAGCATATAATAACACTAAGTAGGCTTTCACAGCCGATATAACTATTACTAAAAACTTCTTCAGGATAACTGAACTGTTATTACTTCAGAACAGCGAAACCCGGAAGAAGTTATTAATAATAATAGCATACAGGCGCGTATACCTATATACGTATAACTTGAGCTTATAGGGGGAACAATGGATATGATATTTTTATTTTAACTAAAAAAAAAAAGTCTGCTCTTTTTAGATACAATTTGAATAATGTCATTATGGGAGGGGTAATTACACAAAAAAAAGGAAAAACAAGCATGAGTGTTTATCTTTAAATGTTAATTTTTGATTTACAAGTATGTTTAGCTGGCTCATTGGGAGGAGGGGGGATAATTGCCCCCCTCTGTGTACGCGCGTGATAGCATATAATGCACTAAAATTCAAGTTTAAACCCTTTACTTCGACTTTTCACAGAATTTTTTACTTGCTACAATTATTTCTTTACAAAAAAATATAGTACGTACCCCATAGGACTTTTACTTAAGACATCTTTTTAAGTTGCTTTCCTCTGGACGATGATGAACTTGAACGAAAATAGTGTTTTTTTTATATCCCTTTACTCCCGCTTCTCTTAGAAACGCGGCCTAAATACTTTTAAGTCCATTTTCCCCAAATC
Organism: Protaetia brevitarsis; assembly: GCA_004143645.1. Lineage (NCBI taxonomy): Eukaryota > Metazoa > Arthropoda > Insecta > Coleoptera > Scarabaeidae > Protaetia > Protaetia brevitarsis. The sequence goes on from RXPK01000065.1 coordinate 3,546,280, forward strand.
TACTCTAATAATTTGATCATAAGTGCTATGACTTGGTTTCTATTATTACTTATAATCTCGAGGGAAGTTGGAGAGGAGTTTGTATCAAAATATGTATATGTAAACCCCAATAGCAAGCTGCTGTCCAATGAAGGATACCAACAAAGAGGGTTATCTTACAAAAGTGTAGGTGCATGGTATTAACTTTTTTGATGCCGTGTATACATTCAATTTAACTTGTTCTGCTACGTTTTCGCGTAAGAAAATTTTTACGTGGTCGTAAGAAATTAAATATCGCGCGAATTTGGCGCTTGGAGGTAATAGAGAGTAACAAGGCTACGAAACTAAAATTGGGTACTTGGTAAAATTTTGAGTTTTGTCACTTACCATCGCTATAATTCCATAACACATCGTTCTAGCATAAATGCCTTCATAAACCATTCTTATAAAATTTAGTTGGATACGTATTTTATCCTCTAAAAATCAAATGACTGTATAGTAGAAAAGGCACCAAAACAATCTAATAGACGGAAAACTGAAATTATTGCTAATAATGTCTTTCTCAACATGGCGCGGATCGCAGAACGGAACCACACACATGTACCCATATAAGGTAGCCCATTAAGCTATTTACGTTTGATTACTACATTTGGATATAGGCAGTAGATACCCAACGGTTTTAGTTTATTTGTTAATACATTTTCCACAATAAAGCTACGAAATATCTTATTCTAATAATCAAATTTTACGTGTTTTGTTACGTACCTATATTTATATAACACTGATTTTAATTACCTAGTGAATAGCGTCGATGGAAACGAATTTTATATAGGTGTATTTTTACATTAGGAATACTCATAATTTAGAATTTGTAACTAAGGTAATATTTGTAAAATACAGGCAAATCTTTCATGTCAAAAAATCTGAAATACTATGGTAGAGCCATCGAACGTACGGAGTAATAGAAACTCGTGATGAGCGCATGATTGCGCAGAAACCCATTTTACACCACAACCGTTTACTTACACTCGATGTTTGTCCGTTGTACTATCACTCTTATTTTGTAACCCATTATATTGTTACCATATAGCTTTTAAATTCAAACGTTTATTTTCTAAAACTGAAAATTGAATGAGAGCAAAATTCATTTTTAGTGAATTTCAATTGAATATTTTATTTATCATATATGTTAATCATGGCTTTCAGTGCGTTTTCCATGAGGCCTGTACATGATCACTCGCTACATTAGGTGGCCCGACTATAGCAAATTAATTATTTTGTTATTTATTCTTTTTTTTTTTGTTACGTGTAAAACAACCTTCAAATATTATAATTTCTATATCTTAAATCAAACGTAGCTGCTGCTAATGACACATTCAAAAATAACCTACCTAGACAGAACAAAGGCTGATATTTACATTACAATAAATTTATAATACATTAATTACCTATATTTTACTTTAATGCTACCATATGTTACAATTTGAGTAGATAACACAAATTTAAAAATAAAAATAGTATATTAATTTACTTAGAAATAACAAAATTATAAATATAAATATATATTTATTTGACATAGAACATAATAAATAGTAAAAGAAGATTGTGCTATATTTCATATTTTTGTATTACTTAGCTGATATTATTTCCTGTAATTTCTGTAAAAGTACTCTGACAATTCTCTTTCACATATTTTATAATAAATAATATTCATTGCAAATATCAATTAGGGCAACGGCTGTGGTACAGATTATTATAGTGGGCGATAATAATTGTATATACTGTAAAAAAAAATATGTGTTTTATATAGTATAGGATACTGTGAGGATGTGTCTACACTGGAACTGACGTTGCCACGTTTGTTATTATAATCGCAAAGCGTTTTTTTCCGGGAATATTCCTTCAAACCTTAACCACTTTCTATATATGGCAGAAATATTTAAATAAAAGATGAATACTTTATACAATAGGGTGCAGAAGCTGATATTTATTGGGAATTCATTTAAATGTTGGATATATTTACTTATATAATACTGGTAAGTTTCTTTCCACTGTAGACGCATCCTAGCAAATGAGATATTTTAATCGAGGTGCATATTTTATTATCTCATATTGTTTTTATATACAATTTTTCTCTAGAGTAGACATGATTTTAATTTATCGTTGATAAATATAAGCCACAATAAAAACATTGACATATAAATGTGATTGAATAATTTATTTATATGTATGTACTTATTTATCATTTCAATAATAAATTTATACAATTAAAACAAAACATTGTGCCTGTTGATATCGTTGATCTGTATATACTTGTTACTCATAAATTTAATAAACAATTTATATGACTTTGTTTTGCTTACATCATTGGCGGACGAATTCAATCCAAATTTTAAGTGACTGGTTTTTAGGTTTTTTTTTTTTTTTTTTATTATTATTATTATCGAAATAAAAGTAACTGGCTATAATCAAAACAGAATGTACTGTACAAATATAAAATTTATTAAACAGTTTTAAATTAGACACAACCTTGGAATGAGTAATATTATAAATATTGTACAGAAATCTTACAGAAAATTTTCAGGGAACGTACAACAATCTGAGGTTGCATATACCGGAAGTTATCTGGTACTAACAATAAAAAAAAAACTTGAAACCTCAGGTTACTGCAATTCCCATCTATTTATTGTCAGTATACAAAAATCGCGTTTTCTATATATTGTACAAATATCAAACCGCATTTAGTGTTACAATAATTGCATATAATAAAGTTCACTAAACAAATGTATAAAAAATAATTTAAATAAAGTATATTGTTTAGTATGTATAGTCATATGACTTGCCACTTGAAAATTTTATTCAATTTCATATAATTGTAAAAAAAAACTTTGATATATATGACTATTATTAGTATGTAATACCTGTGTTAATTGGCGTCTAATTATCAATACCCCAATGATTACTGTATTTTTTTTTAATGCATGGATACATACAAAATGTAGAAAATACTTGACGATCATTTTGAGTACTAAAACAGTCTCATCTTTTTCCAAAGGAATAGCACTAGAAATTCGTTAATCTTTTCTGGGTTTGCGTTTTTTAATAGTTGGACTGCTGGGATTGCTTTGCGAGGACGTGCTATTTTTATCCTTAGTTTCAGCTTGTTGATCATCCTGAAGATCAACTAAATCATCCTTTATATCTTCATCAGCCTAAAATAATTAAGTTAGTCTCCGAAAAACATTGTAGAATATGTGTTTATTACTTAATAAGAATGAATCTGAATATTAATGCTGAAGTGAAGGGAATAGTATTACTAGCTCTTTATAAATCTAATTACAATACACACTTATAATTTATGAATCCGTAATTCATTCTTGTATGTGACTAATTAATTGAGAAAAATTAATGAGTAAATGTTTGGACTTATTTCAGCTTCTTCCAGATAAGCAATAGTAAAGTCTAATAACTTGCAAGATAGTCAATTAAATTTACTTTCCAACAAATATTGAGAAATACCTACCAATTCATCACCACTATTTTTATCTGTCTTTTTAACTACTTCAGTTTCATTGAATGTTTTAATGGAACTTCGCTTTGGTGGATATATCAAATCTATACAACACACTAATACCAATCCTAACAATGCACCTAAGATAATTGTGCCTATAGCAAATATTAGATATGAACCCCAAGTTGGTAAACCAAAATCTTCCATAAGTTGATTATGTATATGCTAAAAACATATTCTGTTAAGATTATATTCATTTGACAAAGAGAGTATCTAAATTACTCTCAATATTTGTGATAAACGGAAAAATGAGGATACTATTGACATTTGAAATGATGCTGGAGATTTCCATGATGATATCGGTTCTACAATTTGCCATTTTTTATCTTCTATAAATGAAATAAATGAGTCCTTGTCACGGGTTCCCTTATACTGTCGGAACTGCCCATTAGTGACACTACATGAACATAACATTTATTGTAGATATGTATATATAATTAGGTTCACTAAAATCTTACTGAAATATTGTAGGCAATGCAGTCACCATAAATCGACCACTTAATCCTGGAGATGTAGTAACATCTACTTGGGCCACTTTAATTTCTAAATCATCTGCCCATGTGCTAAATTCCTTCCAAACAGGCTCTAACCCTTTGCAAGCCGGACACCATGGTGCATAACTACTCAAATCAAATAGAAGTTAATATATTCGCACTCTCCAAGTAATTTGCATAAAAATATATTCGAAAAAGAGTAAAATAGGATAAACATTTTAAAATGACACGCCAACACAAACTGGTATAATTAAATGACTTACAACTCCACCATCCATTCTCCTTCCAATATTTGAGTCCAATTATTTTCGTCTAATATAATAAGTGAACTTTTTTGCCCATTAGTTATTAAAATTGTGGAAAATAATATAAAAATTGTACATAAAGTCACTTTGCCACACGCCATATTTATTAATTTGTCATCGTCAATTGCCGGTTTCTAGTGCTTTTGTTATTTGAGATTTTTAAATACTGGAATTTATGTACAGTGCTGCCAATCCTAGCTGTTCAAATGCGAAAGTATAAATATTTCCTTCTTAAACACAAATTGCCTAGAAATCTTTCCAATATTTTTGCAAAACGGAATATATTTTTCTCTTTAAGAATATCAAGTTCAAAATATCAGAAAAGGCAAAATTCAGGTTTGTTCGTTGGTGTTATACTTTCTACACTGGCTCCTAGTTAAAACAGGATAAAAGATTTACTCTTTGTTTCTGAGAAAGATAGAATATATACCAGCGTAATTGGTGTAGCACCAACGAACGAACCTTTCGTTAACGATTTTCACAGCGGGAAATTTGAAATGAATAAGTGAGAAAGAAATTTTGAACTAAACTAAAATATTAAATTAAGATAAATAATTATAAAACGCCTAAAAAGGATGAATGGTAGAAATGGCAATCTCTGTGATTTCTTTTAAAGAGAGAGAAAGAGAGGAAAAGTAAGACTATCTAATAATCGATCAATTAATAATTATCTTTATTCAAGTAACCAATAAATTAAAAAATACAACTAATTATTTCTTTATATTATTAATTTATTCAAAATATAAAAGACAAAAAGCTTTTTACAAAGATACATAATGCCTTTTCTTAGTGCTTCCGCTTCTTGCTTTTAGTATTAAATTTACTTTTATTTGAGTGTTTTCTCTTAAATTCATTTTTATTTACACTCTTCTTGCCAACAGCTTTGTTATACCCCTGCAGCCAATGATTTCGTTTTTCTTCCCAAGCTATTTGCTTCGCAGCTACAAGTTACAAAAGAAAATTATACAAAGAAAACTAAAATAAAATGTGATATTAACACATACCTGCATTATCTTTGTTTGATAACGCATTAGAGCTACCAGCCATCTTAGAGTTGCTTCCCTCATCATCTAAAAGTGAAGCAAATTCTTCAGCAGATGCAAATACTGAATTAATATCTGCCCGTTTTTTCAGTTTTTTAATATTTTTGCTTTACTATCGTGTACATCAGAGTCGAATACAATTTCATCCATATCATCATCATCTAGGTCCTCAGTCAATAAAATATCTTCTTCATCTGGCTCTATGTCATCACTTTTTTCTGATTCACCATCACTAAAATCTTCATCATCTTCGTCCATGTCTTCCGCATCACTGCCAACATCACTTTCATTAGGGTCGTCAAGTTTCTTGGATTTTTTATTATTCTTCACTAAATTATCGCCGATTTCGTTCATATAATCTAAATCGTCCTCCACTTTGCTACCTGTCATTTTGTCTAACATCTCTTCAAATTCTTCACTAGCCACTGATTCCACGTCACTATCATCAGCCTCTATTTTGTGATCATTTACCTTTGTTTGCATATATCTATTAAAATAGAAAGTAATATAATCTATACCATGACCAGAAATAAAAAAATATCCTTAAACCTTACTTATACAAAAATATCTCGTCAACAGGAATATTTTTCTCTTTAATTTTCAAGTACTTCTCTGAGTTTAAAGCTAAGGAACGTAGGCCACTAGGTTTATACTTTTTTCTAATGCCAAAAGTAGGGTGGGAACCATCGGCGCTAATAATTTTCTTTGGGTTTTTGAATACAAACCTATCTAGGAACCTAATTAAAGAAAAATCTTTTAGAGGATCACCTGAGTACGTGATACCTGTGCCTAGAAATATTAGAATGTTACTTGTATGTACAATTCTACTTAAAATACATACCTTCGAGTATTTTTTCCGCATACAATGAAACTGTTGGATGATAATGATGCGTTAGTTTTATTAGCTCTAAGTAGGCGCTATGATCAGCGCCTGCATACAATGGATTGCGGTTAAAAGGATCATATGCAGTGGGATCTTTCTTTTCTTGTTTTAATATTGCGGCACAGTGGTACCAACTTGAGCCTTCTTTCATGCTTGCATTAAGAATTTCTACATCAGGTTTTTGCTCTTTTTCATCTTCAGTAATATTGTTTGTATTCTCTACAGGTGTAGTGTCCTAGAAAAGAGTATCTACTATTTCGATTCTTTTTTTGCAAATATTAACACGTTGACCGCGGCCACAAATCCAACACACCTATTCTTCTTGCAGTTTTACGCGGAACAGATACCACTGCATTTGCAATGCAATGAATGCAATTGTAAAAATAAATTTTACCTGTGTTCTGATCGTAAAACAATGGTCATTAAGAGAGAGTTATCTCTATTCATTCACTTAATATGTAAAATATTTCTCTACACATATGATGTTACTCTACATCATATACGGGTTTCGTTTTCTTCCTATCTTTACTACGGGAATCTCGGAAATTAGAGGCAATAGAAAGATGGTCAAATGGGAAAAGTTACAGTTTACGAGCTCAATTAGAGTATTTTATTTCTTTGAGAAAATGCCTCCCTAAATAGACATCTTCTTTTTGTATTTCATTCAGTGCCTATAAACACGTAGTGTGCTACCATGAACTGCAGCGATCGATATGTGGAAAACTATTCGTTAGAAAAATGTGAAGAATTGGCAGTATGCTAAAGGCGGTTTGCCGTCAACTTTTTTTTATTTTAAATAGAACAGCTTGTGTATATTTCTATATGTTTGAATTGCCCTTGGAAATCTAGTTCAAATTTGTAAAGGGTTCCTTATACCTAAATTAATTGATTTTAATTTCTAATTCTTCTTAGAAAAGCGACACAACCAAACCGTTAAATAAATGCTACTTATATACGCACTTCCGGTTTTCTTCAATTCACTTGGGATACTTACTGATTGAAGCTAAATGCATCAAGGTGGTGCATAAAAATTGTTAATCATATACAGGCTGTTCATGAAAATTAATAAAAGATTAGTTTCGAAAATTGCAGAAAAGTTGAAAATTTCAAATGGATCCCCTACTTTTTCTTCTTTTAGGAAATCCTACATAAATTTCAACTAGAATTTTAAAGACAAAAATACAAAAATATACAGCGTGTTCTGTTTAAAACCCGTTCTGATGTTAAGTGCTAGAGCCTTGGATATATTTTGCTCATTTAGACCAAATTGATGTTATATTGCCAAATTTTCAGAATTCTCCAATCAAAGGAGTAGTTTTTCCATATATCAATCGCTGCCAATTCATTGTGGGCCACCTGTTTACTTCTATGCCTTAAAGAGTTCCGACTAGTGCGAGACGGGACGGCGGGTTCGAATCCGGCTCTGATCAGTTACGGTAACCGGTTTCTTCCGATGTCGTAATGATGATTAGGAGGGAGATTTTGCTCTACAGGGATGCCTCACAATCAATAAATTGTCTAGGCTTTATCTATCTCGAAAAAAAAAATGTACTTAATAGCACAACCATAGTCGGTCGTAATTCAATAAAAGTATATTTTTCTCAATGTTGAAAGCAATATAGTTACAAATGAATAAATGACGACTATTTTCTCCTTCTATTTTCCGAACTATTCACCAAGTAAGATTGGAAACAATTGACAGAATATCGCGTTTGGTAACAAACCAGTAAACAAAATTCAAATTTTTCGTAATTATATTTAGTAACTTCAACTTAAAGGTATTCAAATAACTATTAATGTAATACAAAGTCGTATTCATGCTTTAATGTTACTGAAAATAATTGAGGTAAGTTGAATTTGGTTCACTGGGAAACTTCAAGATACTTTTGAAGATTTTGCTTTTGCTTTCGAAATTATAATCATAATTACTTAATATTTATTTCGTTTAAGTGTTAAGTGTTCAGAAATACTACAATTAAATGATTTAGTACAGTTAGCTATTTATGCGGTTTTGGTTTATGCCTTCACGCCTGTACGGACATTTACGTCAACAAACGAGGTGCATCATTACTGCCAATTTCGGGTAGTGTGGCCATTTATATTTTCAGCATATTTGCATCTGAAAATTCAGTAGAAATCTAGCTAGCAATAATCAAATGTTTTCATAATGGAATCCTATACACATAGATAAGTTTGCCTAATTTATAGGGCATTTTTTGATAAACTAAGCCAACTTATACATGTACATTATGCTAAGGATACTAAGCAATCGATTTTTTCCAGGGCCGCAATGATGATTAGGGGAGAGATTTGACTCTATGGCCGTGCCTGATAAGTATCAAATTGCTTAGACTTTATCGAAGCCGTTAAAAAAACATAAAGACGCAACAAGCAAAAAACTCGGCAGTAAATTTAGTTTTAACAAACAAAAACCATCTAACCTTCCTTCTTTAGTTTTACCCATTTTACCCATCGCTAGTTCGGGCGTGTTCACTCGGCATGTATTTTATATATTACAGAAATAACTGGTAGTACAGCTGAGAAGGAAAAGTGCATCAATGTCAAGTAGCAATATGCGGTACCGGCTGTTGGATAGGTGACCGTTCGGACAAGCGGCTCGGTGTTCCGGCACCTTAAGCCAAGGGCCTTCAAGGCCTGTAGTGCTGAATTATTATTATTACAGAAATAACGTATTCAAATATCCCACCTCACCATCTTCATCTTCTATTTTTATTGTAGTGCTATCAACCACATCATTATATTTTTCCTCTTCATTTACTTCAAATTTACTTATTTCTAAGTTATCAATTTCTTCCAGCTTAATGGCTTGTAAACCAGGCTTGTTGCTCATTAACTGTGATATTAAGTACAGTACCCCACAAGCAAATGGTGGTTGCATAAATAATGTGACCTATAAGCAAAATATGTAATGTATAACTAGTATTTACAAATGGACATCATCTTACTTGTAATAAACGTTTGATAAAAGCTTTAATCCGTGAGGTATCTGTGTCCTTCATTAGTGATTTATATACTAAATTCAGAAACATAGCTTGATGTGTTGTAATGAGTAACTTCGGATCATTCAACTTCTTATAAAGAGCTGAATAAAACCTATTGAGAAAAAAATAAATAAAGTATGTTGCTTTACTTAATATACTGAGGTGGGCGTAGACTATCCGGGATGTCGCTGTCCCTGCTTTATGTGTAAAAAGTAGTGCTGCGGAAAGCGCCAGATATCAAAAACAGTTCGAAAGCATTTTCTTAAAAATCGGTTTTGGTTTTGAAATTACATTGGCAACTATGCTTGTGATTAATTTCACCCATCCCGGGTCAGCCTAGTCCGACAGCGTATATTACCTATTATTAACGTTATTTGCATAATCAGACACCTGATAAAGCAACATAAGAGCATGCAAACTAACATTAAAATTAGCAACATGAACAACTCGATACATTGTGTCTATATGCTCGCTAATCTTCTGCAATTCCAATTTCGCATATGGGTATGCTCTATTCACTCCCATCAATAATGCTGACATCATTCTACTATCTACTTCTCCCTAAATAGTTTTAATGTTATTAATTATTAATATTTATGTAATCAAAATATTACCTTCTTAACACAAGCTTTGAAAAAGGAAAAATACACCTCTATAAGCTTCTTCGCAATATCAGCAGATTCATGACTCAAATAAAACTGTGATAAAAAGCAGATCCCATAATACTGAGCCTTTTGCCCTATATTCGTTCTAAACAGTAACTTCTCCAGCTCATTTAAAACTACACTTTGCATATTTATATGTTTAAAGAGAAGTTGATTTAAACAATAAATTACTTTTGAAGCAACCTTTTGAGAAGGGTCTCCCAATTTATTTAAAATATTAATTAATAATACCTGCAATAGTAAGGAAAGTCAAAATAAATAAATAATTGAATTATTTACACACCTTTTCCTGCTCTGGGTTTCCAGAAAGCAATTTGTGCATGGCACCTATTGCCTTTTCTTTGTTGGTGTCTAATGTATCATGGGCAGCTTTATTTAATGCTAACACAAAATTAGTGTAAACTTCCTTCAATTGCTCTTCAAAATACCAGTATGTGAGATATTTTTGTCGTGTTCTAGCGTTACCCGATGATATATGCCCAAGTAAAAGTAATGGTCTTTGATAAAATAATTTTAGTTTAGTATTTGGTTTTAGCAAGGAAGTCAAAAATAATTCAGTTAAGGTGTCTACAACACAATTTAGTTCTTTTGTAACAGATAAATAAAATATTATTGCTGGTAATTTTGCTATTTACAATGGTCTAGATAATTACTATACAAAAATGATTATAATCATTTACTAAATATGTTTAATGATGCTATAATTATATTGTTAGTTATTGCACATAGCAAAATCAGCACCCATGACAAAATCAATTTAATACAATAATGTTGGCACTTAGAAAATACATATCCTTATATATCTGACTAACATGTACTTTCTCAGTCTCTAGGACGATACATTTTGTCACTTACCAATTACTATGATACATTCCTTTTTCTTACTAACTTTTACCATAGAAACCAAGTTTCTCAATAATTCTAGGTTTGCAATAGGATTATCTTGGATCAATAAAGTGCTGGCAGCAACTTTATCAGAAGATGTGCCTTTTTGAGTCGCTGTTTTCATCCATCGATAATCAGAATTGCTTTTTGTATTCTCTAAAATTTGATGGATTTAGCAAATATTCCTATTATACTTTTCTTCATATATTACTTGTGTTGTAGTAAATTATTTCCGAGTTCAGACACTTTCTTGCTTCTTCTTTTAAAGCAACTACAACCTCCTCAGGAGCCAACTCAAATTCAGCTGGGTCATCCGAAATCTATTTTAAATTATTTATATATTATCTACTGAGAATTTATCCCAGGCATTCTTCAATTGCCTTACCTCATCAAACCATCTACTCTTATCATTCTCTGTGCTTGCCTCTTGAAAATCATTGTTGTTTTCTGAATAATTTCGTTTTTTAGATTCATCATAGCAATAATTAATCGATATTTACGTATGTTTGCAAATCAAAACAAATAAGAATAAGAACAAGAACCATGTGGTACTTTGGAGGTTAAAGTCGTTAAAGTCACCAACTACCTTATCTATGGTTAAAGTTAATCCATCACAGCGTACCAACCACAAAACAAGCCGGAGCAGGGAACATGTAACCACTTTAGTCACCTTAGCTTAAGTCGCAGTTAACTGTAACAGTATGTAGGGAAGTAACTTAACAAGACTGCAAAAAGAGAAATTGGATATTCAAGACTAGAAGACACAATTACGTGGTATGTGCTATATCAGTGATCTGAGCTAAGAGATATATCAAATTTGAAGATGATAAGTACACCCACAGATGACGCTTGCCAAAAATGACTTGAAGTGAGTTAGCGATTTCTAGTTATTTTTTTTGAACTTTATATCTTTTTTTTTCTTAATTGTAAATATTTTACTTTAGGAATTTATGAAAAGCATGTGCCTATTTATTCCACATACTTAATATAAATATATATGGCGCAAAGGACAAGAAGACGTCGGACCGCCGCAAATGTGGACGTTGCCATTTTATGGTCATACGCGGTATATACGGTATGATGTGATTTATTCTAATAATGGGTTTAATTTATTATAAAGCGATTATTACATATTAGGAGACAAAGTAAGTATAAACATTGTGCAAGTAACAGTTTCAATTATTTATAGTGATCGTCAAGATATCAAGAAGCGAAACCAGATCACCGGTTACTTACAGAAATCACCTATTGCTAGAACAAGTTATTTCTACTCCAGCGCTGCCCAGTAACCGGTTACCAATATTTCATTATTTAACGCACCACTGGTATAGGTATAATCAGAAATCCAGTATATTTTATACTGTGATTTCTGTTACTGGTTGGTGTGTGAGTTGTGATATGGACTGGTAGTGCACTCTAGTGGTATATCAATAAATTCATTGGACGCAAATAAATGAGAATTCGATTGTGTAGGGTGGTGGGTATGGTATGTATTGTTGTATGTCATTTTGGGTTTGTAAAAAGTTTGGTTATTTTGTAATTTTACACTTTTGTTATTGTATAGTCATTCCGTATATTTATAAGGAAAGAGTAATGTAAGTAAGTAAAATGGTGTGTGAGAAGTGTGAAAAGAAATTGGGCAAAGTGATAACACCTGATCCATGGAAAAATGGAGCACGAAATACAACAGAATCTGGTGGCCGAAAAGTTAATGAAAATAAAGCTTTAACTGCAACAAAAAATAGTTTAATCCATATTCGACAAGATTTGAAACATGCAGGTAAGTAATTTATAATAATAATCACATTGATCACAAATCGCAATCACAAAATTTCTTGTCATTTTATTTCTAACACAAAAACATTTTTTTATAGAATATGTCGACAAAAGGTGCATCAAGTTGGATCCCATTATTGCCAGTCTTGCGCATACAAAAAAGGTATTTGTGCAATGTGTGGCAAAAAATTACTTAGCACTAAGAACTATAGACAATCATCAGCATAAAGTTATTTTGTAAGTTAGGTTTAGTATTTGTATAGGATACAAATTTAACAGGTTTTTAAATAAATATTAATTTTTCCAGAAATGCATGTTTCATTTTTATTGCTTTATTCCATATCAAGAGAGAAAATATAGTTCTTTTTAAAGTAACTATTACTGATAAAATTGGCATAATTTTAGTAGTAATTGTGGTGAAAAGTCAATCTGATTATCTGTTAGCTTTCCAATTTTTTTTTAGATGCTGGTTTAACTAGTGGCTAGAAAGTAACATAATAAGTAAATAAAAGTAACACTTCCTTTTAATAGTTTATTTTAAAATTGGGATTACATATCACAAAGATAATTTTATGCATAAATATGTAAAAAATTGATAGTACACTATAAAATTATTATAAAAAGCTACATTCTAAGTCTTATTGGACAGATTGTATTTATATATTCAGTACGATTAAAGTATCATTTAAATGCCATCTGGTTTCTTGGTCTTTTATATTGATAGTATTAAGTAAACAAATACAATAAAATAGTGTTTGTTCTTTTACCCATTTAATTTATTATTATGACTTAGTTTTTTGGGCTTATGCCATCTTTAGAGTCGTCTTCATGAAAGATAGTGTAAGCCGAAAATTAAAAAATAGGTTTATTGTATTTGTTAACAACATTAAAAGACATTGTGGGACAATAGCAATTCGTAACAATTATTATGATGGGCTTTCCTAGCACAACATTGTGAATTTTACATACTATGTACCGTAAAGAGAGTATACAACATATAATTTTAATATTGTGTTGTTGAGTATGTATTATTACATGCTATAGAGATTATAAGTAATATGAAAAATCCTATTTTAATTTATTTTTATTTAATACAGAGATCTTTATATGAGTATGCATAAAAGAACTGAAATATTATACACTGAATAAATGACGTAATCTTACATCAAAAAGGTCACGTTGATGGTTTTTCTGGCAGTGTATAGTGGCTACAAATTTGAAATATACATGATTTTTACTGAACTACTCGCACAACTTACCAATACGCACACAAATATATACAAATATCTACTAAGTAGTACGTTTTATGAGCTATTTTAAATATTAATACCGTATAAAGAAGTAATAATAGTATGGAAGTACTTTTTCGTTTCTCGCGAAAATAGTTTTACAAGAATTATCCTATTATGTTTATATGTATTACCGTATCAAGCAATGTCGAATTTTCAATGAAAACAAAGCGCTGTTTCACAGTTAGGATATAAATATAAAAGTACAAATTTGTATTCTCTTAAATAAAAATACATATACATACATATATATAAATAAAATGTGATATGCTAAATTTTAAAATAGTCCTAATATTTAAGATATGTACACTTTTTTACAATTCTAAGTTTATATGTGCACAGTAATTATTCGTTTGAAATAAATATACTTATACTAAAAACAAAAACCACACAAGAGTAGCCTGGACTAATCTAATTCATCAATTAAACGACAAAATGCATACTTTTCTCATATCGCGTAAGGCAAACAGTCAATTAGAAGATCAAATGGAAGCTTAATTTCATATACACATTTTTTACCTAACATTTGGTTTTTTTGTTATATACCACTACTATTTACATATTTTTCAAAATGTCTTCCATCTCTTTCACTATAACATTAAAAGTAGGCCTACTTTGAGGATTTGTATCCAAACAAGATTCCTAGAAAGAACAAATTAGGGTTACCGATACTACAGATCAGTATACTCACCTGAAGCTTTTGTAATTCTGGCGGAGTATCCTTGGAGAACTTCCATTCAAGTGACTTTTCCTTTAGCTTAGTAAGGAAACTGTTGTCATTAATCTTTGGAAATGGCAGTTCTCCTTGACTGAATATTTCCCAAATCACCACACCGAAAGCATATATGTCACTCTTTGTCGAGTACTCGTCCTCATAAACTGCTTCGTGCGGCATCCAACGCAATGGAATAATCTAATAAATTGTCAGTGATATTGTCCGGTGTCTAAAGAATAAGAACATTTTACCTGGTTCATGTGTTTACAATATTCTTGACTGTATGGTTCTCTAGTTAACCTCGGCAACCCTACCTTGGCAACCAGTTTGGATGTAACAACACAATTTCGGGCTGCTAAATCTTTATGTACCATTCGAGCTGTTGAAAGGTGATCCATACCTTTAGCAATTTGTTGAGCAATTGTTAAACATTGAACTGATGTTAATTTAGGGGGATCCCCTTTTTGTGTCGCCAATAAAAATTGTTTTAAGTCTCCCTATAAATTCAAACTACATGTGTAAGTAACTTAAAGATTTATCAGATTGAACATTTACCCAATCAGTATGCTCCAAAATCATATAATGTGGTTCAGCTTCTCGACATAATCCATGCATTTTAGTAATATTGTCATGGGATAATTTTGAAAAGATATCTATTTCCCTTCTTATTTCAGCCAAACTGTTGTCGTCTTTTGTTTGAGATAGAGATTTAACCAATACAGGTATTTCTTTTTCATCTGTTGGACCAGTAGACGTGGTTGAATTTCTTTTGTCACTAAGAGGTGTGGTTAAAACACTCTTAGATATCTTCGCCACCATCACATCTCCAAATTCACCTCTACCTACAATTGTAATTATATTTGTGTTCTCCAATTTACCAAAAATATCTTTTAACATACCAATCAATTTGATCTCTTTTAAGTTACTCCTAGATAAAATCAATTTATCATAACTACTCTTCGACTTTTTCGAATGGTTTGATCCTTGAGAATGTGTTGTTTCCGCACCATCGCTCTTTTGCCCTTCTTTGTTAGCAACATCGGCGTCTTCAGTTTCAATTTTTGATGGACCTGGACCGCAACCATTGGCAGTTTCTTTCAATTCGGTATGCTCTATGTCACCGTTTTCTGTTTTAGCACCTTAAAAGCCAATTTTAAAAGACATTTCTGCGATATTTTATTATAAACATCTAATTACCATCAGTAATAGGTAACTTCCTTGATCTTCTTCTGTACCGACACCAAACCATTAAACCGACCACTAAAATTATGTAAGCCGCGGCTACGGACATTGTAATTAATACAGCTTTTGTAACAGCCGACCCCTCAGTGCCATTGTCTGCTTGGTGATCGCGACCTAAGAAAATACATAGATATTTAAAGATGTGTATCTTAATACGTTCTTATAAGAGTGAAAGAATGCGAAGCCCTGATCTCGAACATTCAGGAAACGAATACATTTTACGTGAATTTATTATGTAACAAATAGGGCTGTCGAAACCCGTCTTTTTCAAGAGTCAGGTACCCGTTTAGTGCATTACCCGGTTCCGGGTTACCCGGGTATCGAGCTTTATCCGAACCAGGTATTACCCGACATCGTGTTTGACCCGAAACCGGATATTACCCGAAAGCGAGTTTTTACCCGGGTACCCGAAACCGGGTAGTACGCAGCCAAAATTTTCGAGCAACAGCCTCAAACAACAGTAAATGTATATCGTAAAATACCATAATACCGTGTACAACAAGGCGAACCTCCTTTCGATTCAATCCAGCGCTACTTCCCGCTGTACAACCGTAGCTGTTCTCATCTTCTTTATGGACCTCCTTAATAAATAAGGTGCCGTTTTCCAAAACTATAAACCTGTAAAACATGGAGTTTAGAATACTATAGTGTAACGCCCGCCTATTTTTAAATTTTGAATTTCCAGTAGCGTCAGCAGATGACGCTACCTCTTTAGAGCGAAAATCACGTAGATAATAAACCTGCTCATAGAGGGAGCTACTGTATGCCGCATCGATACGATTTCGAATTTCAAGGGCGAACAACTAATAAGAAACCTTCAGGAAAGATGTAAATTCTCCAGAACCAAACGCACCAAATGTAAACAGGCCCCCGAACAAGAACAGGCAGTTAGTGTTGGAAGAATGCTATGCAAAGCGGAAGCAAAAGTTACGTGCGAAGTGAGCGAACTGTGAAAATATTGAAAATGAATAGTGAATATAAACGAGCAGTATGTAAGCGGATTTAGTTGAATAAGGTGCTTCTAGTAACGCTTTAATTGTTTATTACTAGTGTTTTAATGGTGATATTTTATTTTTTTAGACTTTAAATGTTAAAAAAATATTTTTTATTTAATATATCGCTCATCTCGATTATTTGAACCACAGGAATGTTACAATATTCTTCATTCTAAATCGAGATTATTACCTGGAACGATCGAAATCATTCATCTTTGAATTTTTATCCCATTGAATTGTAGGTTTTGGGTCGCCTTCCACCACACAGTCTATAGCTACTGAAGATCCTTCAACTGCTTCAGTTGGATTTTTTGGTTGCACACTAAATTTTGGCGAAACTGCAAAGAAATTTCTATATCAATAATAAGATAAGCAACATCATGCTAATTAATAAGTATGGATTAGATTTATTTAGTATTTATACTAGTTAAAAACAGTTTCTGGCAGGTCAATTGCGAATTATAAGATTATATTGCGTGTTTATTTATAACGAAATAAAATAAAAATTACAAATGCCGCAGAGGAAAAAGTAACAATAAAAAATATTAGGTCCGTTGCATATATGAATGAGCGCGTATATTTTTTCAGGAACTACTAAAAATATCAACTTCGTAGATAACGCGTATATTGTACGCTTTCGGTCCATAATTCAGCGTATCCAGGTACAAGTACCATCATCAAGAAATGAGTAAAACAAGATGTTGTGTGTATTTCGTTTATATACTCGTTTTTGCTGTCGATAATCGGAGTGTACGAACTCATCGGCTTATCTGAGTACATGAACAATGCTGGTGTACATGTATGCTCAACTCAAAAAAAAAGATATAAGGAAATTAAGCCATAAGGAAAGATACAAACATCTCTTTTAATCTACCAGCGATTGCGTATGCGCAGATTCTAAGAATTATGTTTTTAATGAATTCTTTGGCGGAAACTATAAAGTCGAATGTAAATCTAGCCGAAAAAGATGCGGCACCTTTGTCGCATTCTATCAAGGAGATTAGTTTTCAGGACGTTTGTCGGCTTATACCATATCGGCCTATGAACATTTATAAACCTACGCATAAAAACTCGCCTTAGTTGCCAAACACATTGCAGTGAGGTCTTTTATTTACTTCTTTTTCGTTTAAATTTTTTATAATCTTTCTGGCTATTTAATTTTTGTTGACTTTATTAACCAGCTCATACCTTTAATGACCTACCCCAAAATGCTGTCGCCAGTACAACTACTAAAACACTTTTGCACATATAAGAGGCCTATATTATTATTGCCAAGAAAAAAGAGGCGATTTGTTCCAGCATTTGTTAAATTAAATTAAATGTTTTAATTAATTTTGAAAACTTAATCTTAATTTTCTTTACTTTTTTAGTTTTTTTTTTTAAGAACCCCTATTTTCTTTAACATTTCGAAGCATATTTTTATTTTTTAATACAAGAATCCTTTTTTACTTCTTTTTAATATTTTATTTTAAAACAATGCAAATCTTTGCATTGTATTGATTGTTATCAGAAGTTTATTTAGTTGGATATCTACTGTCTTTATAAAATCCCAATATTTCTTCCTACAGTGCATAAATAGCCCTTAGTTCTATGTATTATTAATAAAAACAAAATATGCACTGTAGCAGTAACATGAACGGGGTGCAATCGGTAAAAGTGTTCCAAATAACAATCTCTGAAATGATGTTTACTCCGTGAGAGCGGACTGTGAACGCCGAGCGTGGGCGTGGCCAAGTCGACCGTTGTGAATGATATCGTTCTATACTTGTATACCTTTCTTTTGTTGTTTATTTTAGCCATCGATTACCCCCGGGTCTTCAGATGGTATAATTTGCAAATATTAAAAATGTGTTGAATTTTTATTCATTCATATTTGAAGAAATAAATTTACGGAAGCCATTACTTCGATTATAAAAAAAATGTTTAAGGTTTAGTTTTATAAGAATTTCTTAATATGGATGTATAAAATAATCTATAAAAGTCAGCTGATAATTTATGGAATAAACTTTGGAAAAAATTGTTACCTTTATCAAAAAAAAAAATAATAAAGAATAATTTCTTTCTTAATGTTTTATTTTTATTGCTTTTTATGAGGGCACAAATCGAATTACATTTACTAAAATTTCAGCATGAAACATGTTAATTAGATGTTTTGATTTTAAAACTTTAAGAATTATGATGCTTCGAATTAATAGTAATATTAAAAATATGGACAAGAACAAAAGTTTTTATACTTACAGAAAATTGTTTTTGTGAAACTATTATTGTATAAAATGTATGTTATAATTACTTTATTCTTATAGAGATTTTTTTCTATAGAAGGCTTGCCGCTTCAATTGAATAAGGAATCAGTAAGTAAATCGCTCGTTTTTCAATATCCTTACTTTTAGTATATGTTGTAAATAAATAACTAAATGAGCAAACTGACATCTATATTTGTAAAGGTAAAAAAGATATGCAAAGATTGTGGTTATATACACCCGAATATAACTCAAATGAAAACAATTTAAACTAAAACTACTCACAAAAATATATCATTGTTTACATAAATACTAATAAGGCACGCAGGTAAACTATACAACTAAAGTTAATAATACTAAAATATAAGAAAAAAATACGAATAGTTGACTGGAATAAAATTTTGACGTAAACAAAAGAATTAAAAATCAGAATTATGCGACATGTTTCAGTTCTGTGAAGTCGGCTTTAGAATTACGTTTACACGTAGAGCAAGAGAAAAAAGTTTCTGCGTAGTTTGGTTGTAAAGAACATTCGACGGTATCTATTGCCGCCAGCCGAAAACAAAAATACCCTAAATTATTTTTGTTTATTTCATTTAATGAAGCCCGATATTTACAATATATCCCATAAAAATTGTGTTGACGTCATATTTTTTTTTTACTACCAAGCTACGCGGAAACTTTTTTCTCTTGCTGTACCCAGGTCATAATTTTTTGAGTTAATTGTTCATTACCGATGCGCAAATATATTACATTTTATTATAGATTATATTGTTGATCCGTTCTTTATAATGTAATTGACTTCTTTTTGATGTCAGAAAGAATTTAAGCAGATGAGTCATCAATATTGTTAGTAGGTGCAACGTCAATAAAAAGATCTAAATCTTAAAAAAGACAAATTGCAATAGATTCTTATCATATTTGGATGGATAAAATGAATTAAAGTAAAAACACTGTTGATATTCGGTTCGTTCAGTCAGAATATTGCTAATGTACGCGACTGACATGGTCACGAAATCTGCACATTTCATTTGGAATTGATAGTTGATACCATTTGTGTACCCAATGAATAAATGGACTCAACGTACTACATGTACCTATTCAAACCGTACTGTGTACGCTTTATATACCTAGCTTATACTTTTAGTAATCTGTGAGAAATTGTACGACGGATACAACACTAAATGATACGCACTGAAATCGGCATATGCTAAATATAATGACAGAAAATATAAGTTGACTAGAGTAGATATTATTAAGTGTTACAATACAAAAAAAGATTAATTGTTAGTTTACAAATACATATAACTGCAAAACATATTCAAATTTCTCTCAATAAGATGGTAAATCTACCTGTAAAAATTAGATTAATGTAAAAAAAGTGAAAGCGCTCGAAACAATCAAGAATACACTTTGCCCAAAGGAAGAATATGATCTTACCAACAACATCAATATTAACCGTAGCATTAATGACACCTTGGCTGTTACTCGCCGTGCAAAGATATTTCCCTTTGTCCTCTATAAGGACTCCATTAAAATGCAGCGTGCCATTCATATCGGTTACGTGACTAGCGAAACCTTCCACGCCACTATCCAGTTTTTCCCAGTGGATCAACGGCGGCGGAGTACCCTGAGCTTTACAATGTATTTTTGCCACTGTTCCTAATTCTAGCTTTTTATTGACGGGCGGTGGAACAAACTTCAGTATCTCCGTAACCGATATAGTGGCTGGTTTAGATACGACAGGGTCGAATCCTGTAGTAATAACTTCGCAAACGTATTCTCCCCTGTCAGATGTTTTGGTAGATTCAATCAATAACGTTCCGTTGTGTTTAAATGTTCTGATGTGTTGATGATTGGAAGTTCCTGAAAATGTCGATTTTAAAGATGCAGTGGAACCCAAGAAAAATATTTCACTAACCGTCCTCAAAATCAATAAGCAATTTTCCATCCTTTCTCCATCTAGCATACGTATATAATTCGGATTCAGTGTAGTAATTACAATATAACGTGGAGTCTTCATTCTCATCGACAGTTGTACTGGAGGGATGTTGAGTTATAGACGGTTTAGCTAGTAAAGAAAGAATTGTTTATCATCATCATACGCTCAATAACATTTAGATACAATTATACTTACTTGTAACAATTAAA
Source organism: Protaetia brevitarsis (assembly GCA_004143645.1). Lineage (NCBI taxonomy): Eukaryota > Metazoa > Arthropoda > Insecta > Coleoptera > Scarabaeidae > Protaetia > Protaetia brevitarsis. Next base: position 3,567,515 of record RXPK01000065.1, read on the forward strand.
TCTATGGTCCACTCTGTTTTGCCTACTAGATTTTCCGCTACGCACGAATAGTTTCCAGCGTTTTCTTTCTGTATGTTCTCTATAATCAGTCTGCCATCGTCAACTCTCACTTGGCCGGAATCGGATATCTGCACCAGTAAGTTGAGAAATTTATTACAAATCAAAGCAAAACGACAGCAATTCAGATTTCAACGCATTAAAATACTCACTGTATGGCCAAGCGGATTGACCCACCATTTTCTGGCCGGAGGAACACTTTTTGGTTCTAAACAAGTTAATTGAAATTCGGATCCTTCTCCTACTATTATGGTACTATCACTTGGCTAGATTTGGTTCGAATGACGTGATAGAAAATTTATGAAGGCCTAGAGTGAAAATAAATCATATTATTACATATTTGGATGTAACTATCAGGGACCCGGATTCAAATAAAATCAGGTTTCGGTGCAACAAAAGCGAGAAGTTTCGGTTCTGGTCCGTTTTCGGTATCGCAAATAATATTTTTGTCCGGACCGGAAAAAGAAAGAAATCCGTCTAACCTTTTATTTCATACAATATTTCTTTCGAGATTTCAATTGTGTTTGTATTTATGTCATTTGTAACCTGATTTGATGAAGATTTCACATTGAAATTCATTCCTCCATTGCTCTTATTTGAAAATATGGAACCGCATTAAATGCTTCCTCAAGTTCGTTCCATAACGATTGTAAGTGATTGAAATCAATAAAAATGAACTATTATTTTTCGCTCCGATTTGAACTATCCGCTAGCGATGTACAAATATTCGCATTAGTAATAACCATACTTTGGGAATATCATAAAGTAATAATGGCTAAACATTAATTTTCCCATGCTTTCTTAACTGTCAAAAAATATTAAAAAATAAATATAAATAAAAACGTAATATTAAAAAAAAACGTACTATTCTTTGAACTTACTACTAACTGTTCTTACATATTTTGTTATGTAAGAAGTAATTACCCCAAAATTTTAGATGAATGTTTTTTATGAATTACTATTTCCTATATTTTATAATTTTACTTGTTCAAATATCAATTATGTTTTCCTTATATTTTACTCGTGTAAATCAAATTTCTTCAATTAGTATTTCCTTTGTAACATCCAGTGTAGGGATATATTGTTTTCACACTATACGAACTGCTTTCTACTTTGTTCTCTTCTTGGCGATGTTTCTTGCCTCGTTCACACTCATTCCTCTTCCGTTCACCGCTTTGGCCACTATGATGTCTAATGCTCTGAAGATTGTCCCCTTCCTGTTCTTGCTATTGCTCTTGTTTTCCATATTCTTCCTGTTTGTTTTATTCTTTTATCTTTTGAACGTATTTCCACCATCCTAACTGTTTCTCCTCTATAAGTTCTAAGATTAAGTTTGTTCCCAATTCCGCTTCTAATTCCTTTAAGCCCTCGTAAATACTTCCTTTCAGTCGCATGTAATTTACCTTTCCACCACGCATTTACTATCCATGTGGCACTACCAGATACCAAAGTTGATCTATATTTTAAAAATGGTCATTTTGGTTTTAGTTGCTATTTTCTTTTCTCCTTATAAATATTTGTTTTATTGAATGCTATAACCTGATTGTTTTATCTACTCTTTCTTGTATGTTTTTATCTTGTTTTTCGTTATTTTGTATTATTTCTCCTAAGTATTTATATTCATCCACCTGTTCTATGGCTTTTCCATCAATTTTAATTCTTACTTATTTTTCGTCGTCTTTCGTTATGATCATTACTTTCGTCTTTTCAGTGTTTATTATCATGGCCTTTTTTCTAGTGCTTTATTCCATATCGTCCTCCAAACTGCAAAACCTCGTATGAATGTTCTAAGAAATTTGCAAAAAATGCATTTAGAGAACAGGTGTGCAACATATACCTCTTATGGCGCGTTTTATATACGTGGTAATGTATCATCGAAGACAAAAATCTTAACTCAAAATTAAAGAGAGAAATATTGAAATACTGAAGAAATTCCAATAATTCTATCTCTTTTTATGTCAAACTTAAGTCAGGACTTTTGTTTTTGATAGTACATTGAAATAACGGGTTTTCTAAGTAACATACGTTTTTGAGTTTTCGTATGTACATGTAAAAAAAAACACTTATTAGGTTATAGTACGCAAATCTAATTTTTCGTAAAATATGCGTATACGAGGTCTTGCAGTTTGGACGACGATATATTTATGTTATGCTGTAATTCTTGACATTATCACTACATCATCTGCGAGTGCACATTCTGATACTCCTACTTTCTTCATATTTTTATATCCAACTATTGGTTTGCTCATTAGTTTGCGGTTGATATTCTTTAATAGCGTGATCTAGCAACACATTGAATAGTAGCTGGCTTATAACATCGTTCTGCCTTAGTCCATCTGTTGTGGGAAAGGTTTCTGACTTCATATTTTGAAATATTACCTAATTGTTTTATTGTTTTTTGTATAGGGACTTAGTTACATCAATTAGTTCTTGACTTACTTCTCTTTGCTCCGGTATTTTCCATATTTTCTTTCTAGGTACTCTGTCAAAAGCTTTTTGCCCTTGAATTAAAATTAAGGTTCATTTAGGGATTTCATTTAAATGTTCATTTATTTTATTCATCGATTTCAATTTAAAAATAGATAATTTAAAGGTTTATATCTGAATTTTAAAATATAAGCTATTTTAATGTTGCACAATTGTTACTGATTCACATATCAATCATTTTATCCCTTATTTTTCTCATGCTCTTAATAAAAATCATTTAGTTTGGAAGTTTATTTAGCAAAAATATTTTATCGTTATCTATTTTATTCTCGGCATAACACTTCTTCACAAAATTCAAAATACGTATATGCATTTCTCGCGTCCCCAGGCATCGTTGATTTAGTATTAATGTGAGCTTTCACAGGTAGTAGAGTGACGTAAAATGACGTTTAATGGACGTCGATATTACGTCTATTACGTGATATTGACGTCATTTCATGTCATTCTGCTACCTGGGTTAATTATTCCTTAAAAAAGGTTGTGTTTATCTATTTCCATTTATTTACCCAATCAAGCATTTTTTTGTTTGAAACATGAACTGAAAAGAACAAGATGTAAAAAATCAACGAAACAAACAAAATGTACGATAGCTTGTAAATTGCACTTTTATCGGTGAATAGTCGTTAAAACCAGTAGTCTGGTTAATCTAGTGAAAATAAACTCACGAAACTTGCTTTTATCGTCTTTTTGCACAATTTACAATCCATTTTCTACCGGTACATAATTATATATGTATATCTTATCATATATAATTATGAGCTAGGTTAGTTCTTTGACTTACTTTGTTTAAAACTCAAAAGGATACCGGCAAATCGGAAGAAAAATAAACCGAAAACAACCGAAAAAACTCGTTTCCATTTTTAGGGGTAGCATAGTAAATTTACTTTAAAAGCGAATAAGAGTTGTTTCGGTTCCAGTTCACAAAAAAAACGGTTTATTCCTTCAAAATGCTTCCCGTCCGGGTCCCTAGTAAATAGACAGTGCAGCTAACTTTATCTTTAATAACAAACAAAGAGAACCGATTTTTTTTTTACAAATAGTTATCATATTTTTATTATCGGAAATGATACTTTAGTATAAAAATATTGTGTCGATAGGATACGAATATAATTGAAATCGAAACGGCTTTTACGTACTCGCTAAGTGTAATTCGGCAGTGTAACTTTGCGGAACTTCTTTCGACTCGCTCTTTATGCCTACACAATTATATAAACCAGTGTCAGACGGCTGCACGTTGTTTATTTGAAGAGTTCCATTGGAATGCGTGAAAATTCTGTAATTTTTATTTGACTAATTAAGACGGAATGTCCCTGTGATCCCACTTACTTGTTAGAGGTCTCCAATGGTCCATTATCCTTGAAGTACCACTCGACAAAATCCGCGTTCTGATACACGCAGTCGAAGAATGCCGTTCCACCTTTCTTGACTAATTGATTGGTGGGTACTTTTTCAATTAAGGCAGTTTGATTACCTAGCGCATAAAGATAAGTATTATTTAAAAGTCAAAATTCCTGTTAATTGAATGTTGAGTACCTGGAACAGCCAAAGGAAAGTTTTTAGAGCTATGCCTTTTCCCTGCTTTGTTTTCTGCTGTGCATTTATAGATGCCGTTGTCTAATGGGGTAACATTTTTTATATGTAAACGTTTCTTCTTTATTTCAATTCGTGATGACTTAACCAATCTATCAGCGTTTCTGAAAAAATAGAGTAAAGCTTTTAAGAAGAAAATTAAAGAGGGAGCAATTCTTTATTTTACAGATTGATGAATACAAATTTCGTATAGCTTAGCATTAAATTTATGATATTACAAATGTTAGTATATGCTGACAATACAAATTTATGCCGGATTACTCGTAAACATTTTAGCGATCATCGTTAGATTTTTTATACGATAAGATTTAACGATCTAGTAAGTCTAACATATATATTGTAAGGTCTTCGGGGTTTAAATAATCACTAGGACGAAATATTTAATAAAAAAAAGTATTTATTTCAACACTTTTCTATCTGATCTAACTAAATAATAAACGCTAGTAAAAACGCTTATTAAACTAATTCAGCTAATTACTGATATTTATTTTTACGATTTATATTCACTCACATTTATTTCCACGGTTCTCTTCACTCGCTTCGAGTTTTCACTATGCGCTCTCCGATAATCACTAACAGCTCCCTACTCATGTGTGTATTACTTACCGCGCGGACTAGAGAACAAATCTACACGTTTCCTGAAAGTTCTAGTCATTCACGCTGGAAATTTCGATTGCGAATTGACGCCCCCTCTATGAGCCGTCTCGCGATCTAGGGGTGGCGACAACTGCTGGTACAGCGGGAAACTTTAAATTTCAAATTTAAAAAAGGCGCGCTACAATATTAAAGACTTCCTAGATATGCGGTTAAATTGTGTCGTTTAAAAAATCTAATGATGATCGCGATATAATACAGAATAGACCCGAATATAAGTGCATATGCGTTCATGCATCCTGTAACAGTTTTCACTAATTAAAGATGCATTGACCAGCCATGAGTTATAGCGCGCACCAGTGGCGTACTGACATATGAACGGGCCCTGGTTCCAGTTGTGGAGCGGGCCCTAACCCAACTCCCTTCCCCACAAATAAAAAAAAAATACTTATATAATTTTTTTTAAATAATTATTGAATACATAAAAAACATTAATAACAAAAAACAAACAATATAGAGGCTGTTACAATTTCAGAAAAGCTACTACTCGATGAACAATTATCAATTAATATAAATTTTAAGAGATCTTTTACCGATTAATTTGGGTAGTTCCTCGCGGAAGCATTGTCGAAAAGATAAATTTGAGCAGAAATTGCTTCTGTAATGTCATTTTTGTATAATGTGTGTAATTTTTGTGCCATTTTAAATAAATCATCGTCTGTACTGTTAATTAATATATCTTCATTTAATATTTTGAATGTTTGATTTATGTGACAGACAGATCGACCTTTAGATCGATTTTCTAATTGCAAAATTAAAATATCCAGTGTTTTCAAAAAAACAGTTATTCTGAAATTTTCTTCATTAGTTTCAACGCAATAATGATTTTTGGTTTCGTCGAAAAATAATTTTGGGCGAGACCTCCGTTTTTCTGAAAACACTGGACTTATTCCCCATTTTATCGCTAACTGCCCCGCTTCACTTTTAACGCAATGAAACTGCTCCCGCAGTTCCTTCATATTTCGTAAAGCATTCTGGAATAATTTTGCAGCTTCACTAATACTTTGCGATTTTTTTTGAAGTAGTTCCGACAGAAGATCCGTGGATTGCAAAATCTTTGTTTCAAACACCACTAAAAAAACAGTTTCAAAATTTTCTAAAAAGTTTTTAAGTGATTTTGCTTCAACAATTTCATTTTTTATTTTACTTGTTAAAATAATTTTTGAAAGTGTTTTCAATATGTTTAAAAAATTAAATCGTAGTGCATGTAAGGTATCGTGCCTAGAGGACCATCTTGTAGGCACTAATCTCTTTAATTTTATTGTATCATGACTGGACACATTCTTATATTTTTAAATTACACTAAAGTGCAGTTTTTCTCGGACGTTTAGTAATTATAGAAAATAAGAGTGATATCTCTGATGCAAGACGTGTACAAAAATAAAATTGTTTTTAGATTATGCACGAAATTTTTAATGTGTAAACTATGTATGGTTTATAATTTGTATAATAGTTTATTGATAGGATTAGTGGGCACCGAAAAAGACCTACGGGGTCGAAATATAAGCGTATAAAGTAACTTTGGGATTTATTTTCTGATTACTCAACGTTGGAGAAAAAATGCACCAATTTAGTGAAATATAAACATACATTATGTACAAAACTGTTTGGCGCATTAATTCTTGTAAAAGAACGAGAGGTAAACCACGGGCCCCGAGGGGCCCAACGTTATATGCAAAGCAATTTAGCATTTCGAACCTTCTAAAAAAAAGCGCGGAGAGGACCGGGCCCTTTCGGGGTCCGGGCCCTGGTTCCGCGGAACCCGCGGAACCATGTTCGGTACGCCACTGGCGCGCACCTATGAAGCGGCTTAAATGGGGCCAGAAAAATGATGAAAGTTCTTCGTATTCTATCGTGCAATATATTCCATGCTACGAAGTTGCACGAAGAATTTCCAGAACTGTAGCTGCCAGTGACGTATGCACGAGTCACCATTAGTATATGTATACATTTTATCATGATATCACGCTGTGTATTGAAGGTGAATCAATAAACATTTGACATATGTCGGATATATGCTTTGTCGGATTGGTTTGCTAGTAACAAGCTGTCATTAAGTCTAGAAAAGACTAAATACATGGTATTTAATACAAGATATAAGTATTCAGAGATTGCACCATTGTTCATAGATAATGTACTATTACAGAAAGCTCAACCCACTAAGTTCTTAGGCGTTACTTTTGAAGACAATCTTGTGTGGACCGAACATTGTCAAGCCTTAGCTAGTAAATTACATAGTAAATGCTACGTATTTCGTTGTTTGCGTGTGCGAATAACCATGGAGTGTCTACTCGCGTTATATTATGCAGAAATACACTATCGCCTAAGATACGGAATTTTGTTATGGGGGTTCTCAGCAGCTGCCAGAAAGGTGTTCTTGGCTCAAAAAGCAATACTTAGACCCTTAACGGGTGCTCATTTCAGTGAATCATGTATACCACTGTTTCAGAAATTTAAAATACTGCCGTTAGCTTGTATCTATATAATGGAGGCAGCAGTTTATATATTTAGTAACAGAGATGCTTTTAGATTAAATTCAGAATATTACCATCATTTTACAAGAAATAAAGACCAACTACATATAGCGGGATATACACTTTCTGTTACGAGCTTAGGTTTAAAGAATATGGGCATTAAAATCTATATATATTTTTACCCGCCGAATTTAAGGAACAAAGCTCACTTCGTAGCTTTCGTAATCAAGATTAGGGAATTTCTTTTGTGTCACAACTTTTATGATTTTTTGTGCACTGGGCACTTCATTATTGCTTTTTTTACCACTTTGAGTTTTCACCCGTGTCTTGTTTTCTTAGTAATTCTATTTAATTTATTTTAAGAATTATAATTTTAGTTAGCTTAGTTTATAAATTGCATTTAGTTTTATTTTATTTTAATTTAATTATTTTTATGTTTCTTTCTCAATTTACCTGATTTTTGTGACTGGTGTCTGCTAACCAAATAAATTATTCTATTCTATTCTATTCTATTCTATTTCTATGTTGTGAGAGTTTGTTCATTGCTAAATACTTCTTATATATATTTACTTGTTGTTACTCAGTTGAATGTTTAGTGTTAACGCCTATCAGTGATTAGTACAGTTAAAGTAGTGAATATTTAGGTTTCTTTAATTTTATGAGATGAAATCATAAACCGAACTTCATTAAGAAACACAGAGAGGCAAAATAAGTCGTTAGCGTTGGCTTTTCAGGAATATTTATTCGAAGTGTTCGCCAGTGTTTGTAATTCCTATGATTAAATACGTATTTCTATATCGTATTTTTAAATTTTGAATTGTAATTTCTTACTAGTCCAGTAGATGGCGCCACCTTCTTAAAGCCCAGATTATGTACCTAGATAAACAAACTGCTCATAGAGGGCGGTATAGTACGGTGCAGAGATTTTCAATCGAAATTTCTGGGTGCGAATCCACTGGAACATTCAAAAAACAGTTCTCCACTGTGTACAGAAACGCACGCGTACGGAGACCAGGCAGCTTGTATCCGAGAGTTGCACCGTAAAAACTGAGTAAGAGTTGCGTGAGCGGGGAGTGAACATAAATGTTAGTATTTAAGTGTTTAAGAAGTGTTTTAGTAGTACTTAGTTATTTATTAATTAGTGTTTTGGTAGCGTTAAGTATTGTTATTGACTTTAAGTGTAGAAAAAAAACACTTTTTATTATAATATATCACCAGTGTAATTATTTGAACCCCAAAAATATTACAGTACCAATAGTGTGTGGATATGCTTAATACTGTAACGTTTTTGAGGTTCAAATAATCACACAGGCGATATATTTAATAAAAAGTTTTTATTTCTAGACTTATTGTCCAAACAAAAAGTAAAATAAAATAACACCACTAAAAACACTAATTAATAAATAACTTAACACTGCTACAGCATTCGCACCAAAAACTTTCGAATCAATGCATCATGCAATAGCACCCTTTTCGGGCGGTTTAATTATCTACGTGTTCCGTTAGTCCGTTCTAAAGAGATCGCCATCTGCTGGCGCAGTTGACAATTGCAAATTCAAAATTTAAAAATAGCGCACGTTACAATACCCTTATAGTTGTAATACATTAGTATGTGGGCCATATGAATATAAGTTTATTACAAAAAAAAAATCGCACATAATCAAAGTGCGATTAAGGAAGCTATAAAACTGACTTTTAGAAATAATATGTATGATTGGTGCTGATTAGTAGGGTTGTGGGAGGTCTTATTTAGTTTAAGCTGAGAAATGCTTGCATTTATACGATGATCGCAACACTAACAACAGTTTTTAGGCATTTGCACAGTGTTTGAGTATTGTGTGTATTTGTGTTTTGCTTATCCAGTAATTTACAAAAATCAATCTTATATTTAACTAAGAGAGTTTGCTTGAGCTCAGTTCTGCATTCCATTTCAATTAATTCTGATTTCATTGGTAGAGGTACTCAATCAGATTCTACTTCAAATGGCATCGCAAAAGGATATAGTATGTATTTCTAGTTTTTTTGAATCCTGAAATCCCATTGGTCCCATTCCCTCTTCACATTACCGGAGAAAAAAAAATGTGTTGATCAATCCAATAATTGGTTCACTGAACAAATGTTTATATTTAAATATGCTCAAACACCCGAAATGTTTAATCAATTACGCAGAATTAGTTGCACTAATGTTTTGAATCAATCTACAATTGTAGGTTCATCCAATAATCTTAATGTTGAATTAAAATAATGTTTTGTTCAAATCAGCCGCACATGCATTCAGTTAACTAATTTGTAGTTCCATTGGACGGTTAAAGCAAAAATTGTTTGAATCAACACATATAATTCAACTAAAATATGCGTTTTCTTTCAATGAGGTTACTGTTTTGCAATAAAATTTAAGTGTGCTGATTTAAACGAAAACTGGTTGAGTGAATGGAAAAAGTTCAAAATAATAATTTTTGTTGTACCGACATTTTTATTTTTCTCAGTGTAGCAGTGGCAAACTCTTTGAATTTCTCTCATTATGAATAGCGGCAAAGTATTAAACTATTCAAAGTGTGAAAGATCGTGGTCCTCGATACAGGCAGAGAAGAGCTTTAATTCAGTCAAATAATAGAATTAATGGTGATTTAAAACATTCTAGCTCAAGAAAAAAAAAGTAAAAGAAAACAATTTGCATTTTGAGGAATGTTACAGATATAATAGAACTAAGAATAACCAAGACTTATTTTCAATATAAAATTGAATCTTTTCCTTATCAATTTGGTCTCTTAGTTCTTCTTCAATGTATTTTTACATGTACATATGCAACAGTTAAACAAAAAAGGTATTGTAATTGTTAGCTAGTTTTTGCAGTATAACTACAGTACAACCAAACAGGAGAGGGTTATGATGTATCTTTTTCGTACAACAACGTCTTCGTTAACAAAGTTTTTAACGGATATTCCTATGGTTATAGTACGGAAGATTTGTTAAAAATGGTGTTAACGTCGACGTTATCGTAACAGAAAAGATACATCATAATCTCTAATAAAAATACAAATACTTTGGTGCAACTAAAAAGCACCTGCAGCAGCTGTTTTTAAAAAAAAAAACAATTATGTTCCAAATATCCAATGAACGATAAATATTGTATGGGTGAAAAGAGTATAAAAAACAAGAACGAGTTTTTTATACTCTTTTCACCTGCATCGTTCAAAAATATATATTAAGATATGATTACTAGTTTCGGCGTGCAACAGCCATCTTCAAATCAACGTCAATAGGAATATTGTCAATTAATGGAAACATCAAATATGATATTCATATTGTATAGATGAGGATTTTTATATAAAAAAAAAACTATAGGAAAATTTAATATATGAAAAGTGTAAACGTGCAGTATTATATTCAAGCAAACTGCAAAAGGGAAAAAATACATCATGTTTGACTTCATAAGGAAACTATCAGCTACAGTAGATATGGTGGAAATATTGATCTTTCAATTGTTACTATTGTTACTACTACTGCTATTATTGAAGGATTATATGTATATACCTACCTAAACAATATCTAGTGGTAATTCTCAGTGTAATTTAAAGAAATAATCAAAAATATTTTTTTATTAGAAACGTGTTTCTTTAAATGTAAGCAGCCTTTCTTTGAAACAAAGAAATGTGCTTAAAAATAAAATCCTTTGATTTCAAGAATGTTTTCTATCAGTTATCTAAATATAGTTTTACAGATCTACTACGTCCATATGTATGTAGTATATCGTATATAAATGCCTTACCGAAACCATTCTACATGGACGTCTCCTGAAGTTTCTACATGGCATCTAAGTACGACTTCGTCGTTTTCAGTTATAAAAGAGGCAGAGTCTGGCGACTGGAGTTGAACAGATGGTTCATCTATCCCTGAAACAATAATAAAATTGAATTCGTCTCTCACAAAGCAGAAGTTTCGTTTTGAAAACTTCGCGGAGCACTAATTGAAATTGGTGTGATTATCCTTGTTCAATTAGAATTAGTGTTTTAACAAATTAAATTTTTTAAAAAAAATACACTAAGTACACAGATGCTTTCCAAACTGTATTTTTATGTACATGTAATTCTGACTCACTGGCCCAAAAGTCCTAGTAAATAAATCGACATAATATTAGACATTAATACATCACAAAGGTTCTGTCCATTGCATGTAAACATTTTTTAGAAAACAGCGAATTCAAATTCAACATATACCATAAATTGCAAATAGAAATGTTCAAATAGATACATAAATATAGATAATTAGTTATTGTTTTCATTGCATGAACTAGAAATTTTTGATTTTACTATTGTAATGTGATTTTTGCATAATTTCAAACGCATTTTGCAATAAATTTGTGACATTTGTCACATTTATTCATCGTTTTCGGAGTTTTCATTTGGCGTGTTTTTTATTGCTAATTTTCAATGACTTCAGTACCAAAAATAATTGTCATAGCGTTTCTTATGTATTTAGGTAAGGCCGTTGAGTGATTAGGTTTTACTATTGCTCTTCGAAAATATTGAAGGAATAATCATCTCTTTTTAATGTTTTACATTTCTCCCTAATATTGACATTTCCTTGTAAAGAGAATAAATGCATTGATGGCTTCCAACTCTACTATGTGGAAAAGCAAAAGTAATAGCCAGCGCTTAGCATTATGTTCTCGTAATGCTAAGCGTAATGCATGTGCATATTCTCCCACTTTGGGGTCCAAAGAACCTACGCTCCTATGTAAAACTCCTTTGAATTTATTATATTCAATTATAGTCAAGCATAACTTATGGTTTCAAAATTGCTAGTTTCATTGGATATATCTAAATCAAAATGTTGCTTAGATAGCAAAACCACACTTTTACTTTTAGTTGGGACATAGGAAATCATCATAGCTTCCCGTAAAAACACATCATCGTTAAATGTTGTGCACGATTTCTATTAGTTCGGAACTCTGAAGGAACTTCCTTCCGGTTTTGACGTATTGTTCTGTACAAAGTTTGTGTTTGTTTCTATAATTCTCCTGCAAGATGTATCGGTTTTGATATACATCTCCTTTCAACACAATAACTCTACAATTAGTTTCTCGAAGTATCAGATCTAAAATATCATCACTTACGAGTAATTCGAATGCTTCGGTGGGTGTTGCAATGTTTACACCATAATTTGTAACTGCAAGTTTCTTGCAAATGGTTTGTTGCTGAACTATCTAGTATCATCTTTCGTCAACACAATGTTCACGTCGTCATTATATTCTGAATACGACTCACTATCAGCATCCTTGAATAACTCTCCAACAGTGTCGTCGTATGTAAAACAAGACTGAAAACATGTTCGAACACGCCTAAAAATTTCGAGAAATAACGCATAATATGAAAAAGAGTAATTGCAATAAAAGGAGAAAACCATGGTAGGACATTAATCACCACGTGACAATCGAATTTTCTTTTTGTTTCAAATCAGTAGGTACGCAGACTTCAACAATAAATAAACGTGCTATACTTTGAGTAATATCAGATTAAAAACTGAAAAAAAAGTATAACAATAATATAAGTAATGGTGTCACAAAACGACCCCACCTGGTCATCCCAGGGTTAAGCAACTGATTCTGAACCTTTTGGCATGTTTTTGCACATTATTTGTGTCTTTAAGTTCTTGAGCTTTGTGCTATATTTTTGTCAATAATCCGCTATTATTATTACTATTATTACTTTATCCATTCCCTGCTCGCGCGCGTTCATTTGGTATTTCATGAAAGCAAATACAGACATCAAAAACGAAAGTAAACGCTAACTTATGTACCCTCGTTTTAAGAAGAAAAATTAACGATTTCCTGTAAATTTTCTGTTCACGTTTACCCCCTGCATTTTCGTGCGCGTGTATACAAACAATGTATTTACATCTGTATATTTATGTAGAGGACTGGTGGATTCAGAGATATTCTCTAATATAAAGAAGCCCCCGACTTTCTTTACTCAGTCTTTCAGCACCTGATCTTTGACACCCACTCTTGACTATAAACTTTAACGCGTTCTAAACCAACGTCTAAACATGCCGCTTACAGAAGTTCAGTAATGCGTCGCACTACTAACAATCTCCTAGGCGCGATCGTACAGTCGTCTGTCGGTTTCCCTTTGACATTCCTCCCGTACCAAGAAATATAAGTTTTTGTTTACTCGTTCCGGAATAATCTAAATACCCAGCTGCAGTAAAAGTAAAACTGCTGTAATTTAAACTAACAGATATCTACAAATGGAATTATACTCTAATTCGAGTTATATTTGAATTCGACTAAAGAATCAATTAAATCTATCAATGTAACTAAATAAAATACTCCTCCTTTCATTACCCGTACTTATGTCCGGAAGGAAGAACATAAATGCGTATGCTGTAAGCGCAATCAATTTCGAAAATCAAGCAAAGGCGCACATTTTATGTTTTAAAGTCTGTTAAACGCGGCACGCGGCAGAAGTGTTAGAATAATGGGCGTCACTTCATAAAATTCCTACATACTTAAGCTGGACATTCGATATAAGACTTCTATTTATCTTTGTATACAAGGGTGTAGCTACCCGTACATTTGCCATATCAATGATAGAAGACCCGCGGCTCGCAGGAACCCAACAACACCTGAATGGTTTTTACATATATATAAATATAGTAATATATATATATATATATATAATCAAACTCTAATGCCAAGGTCACCTGAATTAGAAATAGACTTATTGAATATATTAACAGTGTTTGGGCAAATCTCGTTTAATTAGTGATGCAATTTTCAATAGCTCTTAGATCCATCGATAGTGCAATATAGATCTTAGCAAGAGAACATATTGGCGACTTTTCGAATAATGTTGTTTTGTGTTTTTGATACATAATTGATGTCTACGGGTATCATACCTTAGACAGTGCAGGCATAGTGCTAAGTGCATATTGCGTTATTATTAGTAGGTTTTGAAACCTCTGATGGGAAATGCAAGCCGAAAGATACGCTAATTACAAATAGCACTGTAAAATAACGAAAATATATTGAGGGTTAATTTCATATTAGCAAAAACCAAATTTTCCAATAAATTCGGGAAGCCATGGTATTAACCACAATATGAAACAAAAGGATAAAGTGTATGATTAGCACTACAAATATAAGTGGATTATAATTTTGTGTACCTGTAGTTACTCTTAAATACCTGTGGTTAAGACTAATAAGCATTGATAATGGCACATAAATATTCAAATGAAGACAGAGTTGATATATTGGAACTGTATTTCAAAGTAAATAGAAACTCTGAAACTGATCTAGACTGCGTTACGTTGAACGCTTTCGGAAAAGACAACAACCACACAGGACAATCTTTAGAAGGTTAATTAGAAATTATTGAACTGTGGAAGTTCTCGCACAAAAAAAAAAGATAAAATAACGATGCTAATATAACGTTTCAATATTATTTTGTAAAATGTTGTTAACATTCGAAAGTTTAATTGAAATGAATTTTTTGGTTTTTAAGACTTCTTTTGGTTTTAGATAATCGCTTAGTAGTTCTTTTCACCGTTGATTGTAATATAACTGGTAACAGATATTTTGAAGCTACTAACAGACGAATAATACTTTTGCTTTGCTTTGACGCAAATTATGAATCCTGACAACATGAGAAACATCTAGTTCCTATTGTACAACTTTTTTTTCATAAGAATCTTTAATACGAGAGTGGTGTCAAATAATGGAGATTATCCGATTCGTTGATTTTTAATTATAGAGTAACTGCTTTAAAAATGAATCCAAAATCAGTGTTTAAATCCACGAAATTGTAGTTTTTTTAACGACGTTTCGACGTTAGTTACATAATTCGGAAATAAATTTTAGTACTAAAGTTCGGGAATCCACTTCAAAATGTTTAAGGAGAAATGGCTTAATAAACGTCTCTATAAAAAGAGGGCGCGGTTTCCATTTTTACATTTATTGCTGCAGAAACTTAATCCACAGTAAGAAGAATTTGATTGTGAAATTCTTCTGTTTGCAAGACTAAGAAGTTAAACTGTGGAATACAGCAACTTCCAGATTTTGTAAATATAATACTATAAGAATCAACACGAAAATTATTGTAAAAAGCAATTATTGCACACAATTAAATTTTTATTAAAAAAAAAACTTCTTTCTACTTTTAACACAAATGCATGTATATTTTCACATACAGAAAAACACGTTTCAAACCTGCCAGCAATCTTATCTTATTACAGGGGTAGTTAAGTATATTGTAAATACATAAATCATGGATAGGACGTACCAACCGTTATCGGTGCACCAACAATCTCTACATAAAAGTCTACTTAAAGATAGATATGTTTAAAATATTTAGTCTGGGCCGGGAATAAACATAACACAATGTTTACTTTCAACTATCGACCCATACATGTTCATTAAAACTCGCTGGTCAGTATATTATTAGCTTTATATTATATTTAATGCGTTCATTTAACAAATATCGAAGCTATAATACTTACTCGAAGTAATTAATTTGTTGATTTCATTTTGGTTTTGACTTACAATAATGAGTTTCTTTTAAAGAATATAGGAAAGCGAAGATATGTTTTAATAAACATAAACATTTAATATCCTTGACGAATGCTGAACCGAATGGCAATGCTGGCAATTGATAATTCGATTGACAAAATTGACAGACAAACTACAAAACATTTCGCGAAAGATTTCCCGATTGTGCTGCGCTTAGTAGTTGCTTACATTAAATTACCGTGACGCATACAAATATAGAAATATAAAATATCTATTATGAAATTTATGAATACTTAATATAAACAAATTAAGAAGAAACAAAACGGCTACCTCACAAAAAAAGAATAATTTTCCCAAGTTTTCTACAATAAATATTTTCAGCCTCTGCAACCTACAAATAAACATTTACTACTTCCTTCTTAATAATTCAAACAGTATTGTTTATATTTATGAAAAAAATTAAGAGAATATTACAGAAGTGCGCGTGCAATATAACTTGTTAAAGGTCGATCACATAGAAAAATAACATTAACAAGAGTCGTTAGTAGTTTAACTTCTACCGGATATCCGGATCTGAAAGTATCCGGATATCCGGTTCTTAATTTTATCGGAAATCAACAGCACTAATGTATACTCAGCGGCATTGAGAAGGGTTATACTCAGAAGGAATAATTTGTTCAACTTGATTGTTTGGCATCAGAATGACTATATTTAAAGCAAGCTATGGTAAGAATGTGAATTTTTTATCTTTGATAATTTTTTAAAACTTTATCTCGTAGTTTTTTGTGAAGAAACCTGTTTATGAGAGCTGGCTAGTAAAGAAATGTTTAATTATTGCGAGTTCATCTACGAGTGTTAAGCGTAACAAAATGCCTAGAGTTCAAACACGTCAAAACTGTCACCGTATTAGCAACTTTGACGGGGGTAGAATTGTTGCCTACCCAGATGTTAGTTTGTTCAATCACGAAATTGGTCGCCGTGTTAATTGCACTGTAATGCAGTAAGGCGTATGAGAAGAAGGCAGAGGAACGCGAAAAAGACCAACTGGTCAATCGAGGCGTACCATAGAGCATCAAGATAGGCGCTTCAGGCAACTAGCTCTACGAGCCCGTTTTGCTACTACGCGTGCACGGCACTGTGTGGGAAGGTTCTCCCACTATCGCGGTAGGCAAGTGTCTGAGTCAGACGGCTGGCGAAGATCGACTATTTAAAGTAGAAACACTTGTAGGGCCGTCGCATACGGTCTTCGGTTTAGAACACTTGCCCTCGCCATAAAAATGGGTTCAGGATATGTAAATATTATTAATAAGTACATAAAGTGTGGTAATTTTTCTAGGAATGACATTGAAATTAATAACTACAGTATTTACATCAAAATTAACTACCATTCATATCTTTCTTAGGGTAAAATTATGAAATAAAATATAAATATAATAAGGGAGTTATTCCTAGAAATACATCATAATAGGGAAACAACAAAGAAATAAAAATCATGTTTCCAATCGTTGTATGAAATAAAGTCGCTTATGGCTTAGAACAAACACATTATATTTACATCACGATATTCGCTTAGATAACTGATGTGCTCTGTGTTGTGTTATATTTTCGTCGATGTGAAATCGCAAAAACAGCTGAATAATTTTGCGTTAGTTAGGTAGAGGAATGTAAACAAGTGACCCATGTATTGTCTATATAGACAAAGTTTGCATCAGATTTAGAGCAGGATACAAATAAAGAGAGAAAGGTATATTCAATTCCCATCGATGCACTGTGCGAGTGTAGAAATAGCAAAGCAAGTGTCTTAGTTTTGACGGCACACCAGTGGTCCAATATCCCGAAAAATCTGGCCAAAAGTCGAAAAAAAGTTCCTATGTAAAACTTTTAACCAGCGGAATAGCTGTAGAAATACATATAGTATGTTTGCCAAATTAGAGCAAGCATGCATTCACACCCGTTTGCAACAATTTCTTGTAACCATCGAGCGCATGACTGCGTGAAATCGTGAAGCATAAGTGTAAGTACGTTTTCCAAACACGCTAAAACGTTTATAGGCTAACAGTTTTTCAATTCTATAAAATCGATTCTTTCTTGAAGATGAATACAACAAATAATCTGTTGACAAATAATGTTCAACATGCTCAATAAATCTGTGTTAATCTTATTGAAGTAATTTAGAAATTGATTTCAGAAAAGTCGTTAGAAAAAGCAAAAGTAAAAGTCTTGATGGATCTTGCCTCGAAACAAATTGTAGCTGTTGATTTGAATATTTCTGAAAACATATCAAGTCAGTTGGAGCCCAAAAGGTGCCTCTAAGGTTTTTATGCTAGATTTTGTGAATGATGCCAGAAATAAGTGAAAATATGTTGTTTGAAGGGAAAATGTAAAATATTACAGTTGCAACGAATGAATCAAAACAGTATAGGAGTGGCGGCATATTTTAGTAGCATATTGTGTTGCTGCTTCACATGAACAGACGTATGTGGTAATTATGGAAGTTTTGGGAAAAATGGGCACATAACATATGTGTACTTAGAATATAGAGTGAAATTGGTAATATTGTGGTAATTTGTGTTTTATGTCATTTAGCCTTTCAAACACGAAAAGTATGAGTAGCCCGAAAAATGGGTGCAAATGTGTTTTTTTTTAAACAGACTCTGGCCGTTATTGTTATATAAACTAGGTTTCTAATAATAATAATTTTGGCTCGTCGGCGAAAAGTTGTTGCTTTGAATGCATTGCAATAATTGATTAGACCCCTCAACTATTTACTTTAGGTGAAGTTTTGCACAGCAATTTTGCTTGCCCTTTGGTATCATTGAATGCACAGCAATACAGTAAACTGCTAAAATATGAACAATGGATTATTTTAAAGATGAAAATAAAAAAAAACGTTCTTATCAAAAAAAAACACTATATTTAATGATGAAAATCACGTTAATATTTCTTTCAACTTCCGAAAGCCGCATGCGCATATAAACAAATGGGTTCGCATCGCCGCAGGAGATGGCAACGAGAGGTTCCGTCAACGCTATTTAGTGAAATCTTGACTTAAAATAATTAAAACTAAGCAAGACGTTTCAACTTTAATACAGCCTTCCTTCAATATCAATTATAAAATAAATTGTAGCACAAAATTAACTATTTGTTAGAATTTATAAATGAATAAATTAGACGCGATACTATTTACATTTTCTTTTTGTATGAAGAGTTTTATATCTCTACTAAATATCTCAAAAATCTATCTTATTAAATTTATATATTTAGTGAAATACGAACTTATAAAATATATTATTAGGATGAAAATAATAATGCTAAAATTATTTCAGAAACATTCTCAGAAAAAAAAAGTGCCGCATTATTTTATTTTATTTGCTATTTTCATAACATCAAAGGCATGCGCTGCCGTCTAGACAACACCTGCTTGTTGCACTATACTCTTACAGTTCATAGATGGTATGTACCTTTCTCTCTTTATTTATATCCCTTTCTAAATCTGATGCTAAACTTTTGTCTTATATAGTACGTGCCGTTTAAAAACTAAATATATGTAATTGTGAAGGAAATACGTTGGTATTTATATTTAGGTAGATGGATATTACCGATAAGTTTATATAACGTAGTTTTCATTTTAAAATGACTTCTAAATTTATGTACAATTTTTTGTGACAGTATTATTTTAGTTAGGAGCATTACTACAATAGCGGTTTAAACCGTAGATTAATAATTTTCGGTTTAAACTTCACTTTAGACTTACAATCGATATAAATAAAAAAAAAATAACTCGACCTTGCATATTTAGTCATTAAATCGCGATTGTAATAATGGCCCTTAGCAAAAAATGAGATAATCAATTACTGCAAGCTGAGTTAAATTGATTTAAAACTTTGAAAAATTAATAAAATGGAGGGTGGCGAGGAGGAGAGGGAGTTGACCCGTGATTGACCACACCATTCCATATTGTCACCAGCAGCCACTGCATTTGACAGGTTTCGGAATTCTATATAAATTACACCAGGTAAAGAGTATTTGAGATGGCGCGTTTCAAATGAAAGCACTGTATATTTATTATCGTATATATTTATTTTATCACCGTTTTCGAAACAGAAGGTAACTATGAAATGTATTTAGTTTCACATGTAAGATCGTGAATAAATGAATCCAACAGAATATTCGCACTCTCATAATTAAATTTTGAAAATTCATAATGAAAGTGCCAAACATAATTTTTGAAGCTGGAATTTACAATGATCGAAACAGGCGTAAATTAATACCATACATTCGAATGTCCGTTATAGCCAATAGATTTTTAAGTTCGCTGGGAAAAAGTTCGGTAATTTCATTTCACAGCATATCATTAAATTTCAGTGGCGCGGCGTTCGGGGGTGCAATATTCCGGCACTTCGGCTCCCGGCGTGACGAACCCCAATGGTTTTTACGAGTTTCCAGCAGACATAACGGCGCTAGTAGTCACGCTGCCGACGACTCCACTGTCGAATCACAGCGCCCCGACGGTCGTGCGTGCTCCACCGCGGTAATAAAACTTTATGACCAAAACATCGACCCGTCGCCTAGGAGACGCGCACATGTACAGTATCGGGTTGGCGGTGTCGGGGCGCGCACAACACGTGTTCCGATCCGTCAGAAGCGCGGCGCGCTCTCGTTCGGAGTGTACCCTCTCTCCTTCGAACTGGAGATCCCTTTTCGTGCGCGGAATTTTCGATGGAAACGTCTGGTTCACGTTGCCCAATAAAGATAGGAGGAAAATGCACTTGATACCATAGTTTACGATCGACTTGGTTTAACAACGCCGACGAAGGAACGGGGTGCAAAGATCTCATAACACGGCTCCTGCTCCCGTCTTTTCATAATAATAAAAGCAAAATAAAAATATCACATATATGTACACACATACACTGCGGATGAAAAGATTTTCCGACGTGCTTTTCACTGATAAGATGTCTCCCTTTAAAGAGTGGAGACTTCGACCCATACAACGAGACCTTTAACGGAAGAAAATACATGTAGCTAGCGAAAATATTAGTTCATTGTAAAGAAATGTGTAACTTTTATGATCTATTGTGTAACGGGCGTATAATAAGAGAAGCGCAATATTTACATCTAATAAATAAATTAAAAGACTAAAATACTAGTTGTACAAAATTGATACAGCAATTATCCAATAGGTTTAGCTTTAAATGAAACTATCAAAATTATTAAAGAAAATATAAATTCATCAAATTTAAATACTAATGATATTCACACTTCAGAAATTGAAAAAAAACAACGCTCTTTTTTTTAAAAAATTACAGATACGCCGAACTCCTGAACAATTAGAATATTAAACATTCCACAATGTTGTGTTTGTAGCAGGTAAGTAGTAGGTAGCCAATAAACACGATATACACATGAATCACTTTATTTCTAAACAATTACAAATTGTTTCAAACCGTTTTGTACTATCTTGTATCTATCTATAACTTACCTTACTGATTATATCAATGTATATACGCATCTGTATGCACTGAACCAAAAATGGGTCCTAAAACAATGAAAGAAATCATTGTTCACATGAAATAATGTATTAAAATTGGTCCAAAGAAGAGTTTATCAAACCAATGAAAATGATTTACCATTTACCTTTATTGAATGTATGAAAATATGGTTACCATAACAAATAGTATCTATGGATTAATGTAAAATGATTTGTTATAATAATGAAAAAAAAAATTATTTCATTAATGAATCTTGTTATTGCTGAAGCAACGATTATAAATTTTATCATAACAATGACACATTTCGTTCTGTCGACGAAAATTCGCTCAATAATTGTGGATTATTGCTATAACGATCAGTATTTTTCTCAGTGCATGCGTATATTTCTACATCGCAGCTTTCTCTCTAGGAATTATAAATTGAGTCTATCAGATTTCTTGATTGTACGGGTGGATACGTAAAGGTTCAACATTCCGTAGTGCTCTTGGTTGAGAGGAATTAAGATGAATATCATCAGTAATAGTTGCTTGAGGGTTGGTCACGGAAGGACTAGCTTCAATTGATTTATCATTATTTTCAGGGTAAGAAGTAGGTATGATTTTAGGATTAGCTGGAGTGTTTGACCAATCAATTTCAGTGAGGTCAATGTGTCTCCGCCATATTTTGTCGTTATCTAGTTTTACCAAGTAATGCGATTCTCCTAATTTTTGATGTACCTTCGCCATTTCTCATTTGTCTTCTCCCATGTAGTTCCTGGCAATAATCCTATCTCCTACTTCAAGGTTTCTATAATTCGTTTCATCCTTAGCTCATTTATGTGAGGTAGTTTTATCCAATCCAATCTCGATCTAACCTCTCTTCCGAACATCAATCGTGATGGACTTGTATTTGTGACGCAGTGTGGTAATTTCCTGTATTAAAAAAGAAATCTTTGTAATTCCGCTTCAAAATCTGAATTATTTTCAATCGCTCTTATTAGTATCTTTTTAACACTTTAGACATATCGGTCCGCCATACCGTTAGCGGTAGGATGATATGGAGTAGACCTTTTTTGATGAATTCCGTTTTCTTTCAAGAAGTCCCAGAATTTATAGGAAGTGAATTGAACACCATTATCGCTGACAAATGTTATTGGTAACCCAAAAGTAGAGAATCTCTTCCGACATATCCTTATGGTAGATTCAGCGGTCGCATATCTTGCATAATATGGGTTTCGGGCCACCTGGTAAAAGCATCTACTAAAATAAATAGATACTTCCCTTTAAATGGTCCGGGCAAAATCTACGTGAACAGGTTGGAATGGTTCAGTAACTTCTTCCCATGGATGCATTGTTTTGGGTGGGTTATTCCTGTGTTGGTTGCATTGTACACAATTGCTTACCAAATTTTCGATGTCTTGGTCTATTGATGGCTACCAGCAATAACTCCTCGCCAATGCCTTCATTTTTACAATTCCAAAATGGGAAAATTATGCAATTCATTCAATATTGATTTCCGCGAAATAGTAGGTATAACTGTCCTCTGTCCTCTTAAAAGGATATTATTGTTCAATGAAAATACTGTTAAGTCAATATGGAATCTTTCGTCCGAACGTATGTCATTGCCATGCTTTAAGGTATTTACAATTTTCATTAATTGTTTGTCTCTCCTGGTATGTAATTGGAAATCTGGAATAGTAACTGGTAGAGTATCTATCTGCTGTACTGAATTCAAAATATCCAGCTTCGTCCTACCTTCGTCGTCAACTGTTGTGTTCGTTGCAGGTAAGTAGTAGGTAGCCGATAAACACGATTTACACCTCAATCACTTTATTCTTAAACAATTACAAAATGTCTCAAATCGCTTTATGTTATCAGTTTTGGACTAAGATTTCCACACTAATGCAACAAAATTGTTTGAATAAGAACTAGATTTAGAAATGGCACTGCAGTTGAGCTGCTAAAAACGAAAAAAAAAAAAAAAATGGAAATAGGTATGTAATTCAATTATTTTTTCTTTTTTTTTAAATTATATTTACAAAAATGTGCATACCGCTTCAGAATTGAATTCTAAGCAACTTTTTGGATATTATGGCATCTAACCTCACTTTCTGCAGATTCATGGGAGATTTTTTAAATTTACTGCCATACTAGTGATCACATGACGTGCGTCAAAATTAATTTTGGGGTTTCTAGACATACACAACCTATATAATATAGCATATTTGAATAATAAAAAAAATCCCCTATGTTGCAATATTTATGCCAGTCATTGTATAATCATACAAATGATTATATTTATCTTACAACAAAACGAGAATTAAGGAACTTGGAAAAGAAACAAAATCTAACTTTCATCAACGCACTTAATAAATTTTTGACATGAAAGTATTTGTAATTATAATGTGGGGATCCTACATTACTGTGATAAAGCATTTAAATTAATATAGGTAATCTATTTTTGACTGTGTGAGTAGTGTCATTAGGAAGGTAAAAAATAGAAAACTGGTTCACCTTCTCACAAAATTCATTAATGAAAACTACCGGTTTCGTCTGTATACGGACATCCTCAGGCAAGAATTACTAAATCTAGATTAAGAATAGTAAAAAAAAAAATAAGAATTACAAAATAGTATTGTATAATAAATAAAATATATGTGCAAAACTTATAACACACAAATATTGAAGCACAAACAAACTACACCTTCAAATTGAATAAATTATTGATGAATAATAAAATCCCCTGCGTCCCTATGTAATAATAGCCCGATTATTACACTAAATCTTTGCTAATTTGATCGAATATGTAACTTTCATATTAACAAGGTTGGCAAGGGTGCACCGAAATCTTTAAAGAGGCTGAATACCGAGTCTCTCAGATTCAATGTTACGAGCGATATCTCCCTTATTTGTATACCTATAGAATCCAAAAGATATACTTTTAAAACAACCCCTACTAAATCATCCTCCAAGAAATCTCCCTCAATCATTTTATTTTAGTTGTATACCTCGTTTGGTTTTATGATTAAAGTACTAGAAGTCAGAAATACAATAGTATGAAAATGAAAACTTATTTAATAAATAATACTAATAAAAATATATTTTAATTTTTTTAGAAATTGGGATGTCGGGACATTTTAACAAGTAAGATTTCTTTCTTGGTGAAAACGGTCAAATAAACATGATATATGGGAAACTGAATTTTTAATATTCATACAATTGATACAAAAATCGTGCATTTTGCAAAACTACACTAATATATGCAGTTCCACTTAAGTTTAGGTAATACAACTAGGGTTTAATTATCTCTTTTTCATGCTATTTCGCTGATGGTGGTTTATTTTAATACTGTCAAACAATATGAGTTTTTGCTTGGTAATGTGGATAGTGTTGATATGTGCTTGTAATGTAATGTTCGGTTTGTATGACTTGTAGGTACCTACATTGTTATTACTATGATTAACTTATTAATGATTGGCCTGCCATATTTATATACGTTATTGTTATTACTATTATTATTATTATAAAGATAAACTTTCAAAGTTAACCACTGTATCCACATAAAATAAAAAGCTCTTGAAAAGGGTTTGCGTCATTATTTTTTCAAAAATACTACGAAACACTACTGCAGCATTTACTCACTTGACCGCATTGTAAATTTGATCTACATGTTAAGTAAACAAAGCTGATTTTTTATTATTGATTATTACACTTATCTTAGATGTTATTTACAGACGGAAGAATTATAAACATATCCTACAACTACTCGCGTAACCTGCTATTTATATGTGTATTTCCTAGATAACATCTATCAAGTTAGAAGCTTCCGTAAACTAGTGTTTGCAGAAGCTTCTAGCGGAAACTACAGAGTTGTATAATTTATATTGTTTGATTACGCCCGACATATCAATAAGGTTCTCTCCCTGATTGGTGAGTGCAGTCTGCAATACCCGCAAAATGACCAGGAGGAGATCGTTATGTGTGCTCATTTAATTAACTTAGTAAATATTGACAATATGTTGAAGAAATTGAATTATCCTCTGTTGGGGTTGGGGACTGTTAAAACCTTTATTGTGTCCGCGGACTGTAAATTTCAATTATATCCCCTCCACCAGGTTAAACAGATAATTATGTAGAGGGATCTTGTGAAATATTGTGATGTCATTTGTTTGTCTTTAAACGAAATTATTTGTAGAAGATAGTAGCACACTGATGTGGTAGACTAAAAAGTAACCCCAAAATGTAGTAGATATTTTTATAGTTATTTGTTGAGGAGGTGTACATATATTGATATTGAATCAAAAGCAGATGGATCAGATTCAAGAAAAAATCGTGGTTGCGATGTATAGGATTGCCACGATTGGGGGGCATCAATTTCTTGGAATTCACGAAGAAAATCTGACGGAGTAATGCAAATGACTTTCTAATGAACTGTATTCACTTTATATGAAATCTGTATCTTTTATCATATAGGCTGTCGAAGTAATTTATTTGAATAAAAGATATTATTGTAAATAAATATTTTGATTGCTTCAAAAAAATAGTAGATAACGTCACTCTAATAATCATCACACATCAATCTTAAATAAATTCAAATAAAGTTTCTTTAAGTGATATAAATTTTTCCAACGATATCTATGTCTTTGCGGGAAAATGTCTTTTTTCTCAGTATTAAGAATCAGTTTAATATGTATTTTTCTCAAATATTAGTTTGTCAGTAGTTCTTAATGTATACATGTAATAGTTACAAACATTAAGTAATGAAACATAAAACAAAGTATTTTCAAGCTTTTTAGTTGGGGAGCGGTAATTATGAGGATAAGCGAAAATAAAATTGATTCGTAGATAATTAAATAAGGAAATAAATGCAGACACTTAATGTGTGTTTAATTAAAAACAGAAACACCATTATCAAATTCTATTTTTAATGGTTTTAAACATAAAAAAAGAATTTTAATGATTATATAATCCTTAAGATAAGAACATCTTTGATATAGGAAAATACGTACATAAATTTACATACAAACGAAAACATTTTACTAACTATCGCAGCTTCCGATATGTTGCTGAACTCGCTCAATGCATCGAAAGTGTCTTCACAAAGTGCAGGACAACGTCAGCTGTATATCGCTCAGATAAGAACCCCTGCGCTAATGCCGAATTTAACGTACCCGTGCACCCCCTGATGCTCTCTCTCCCTATTCTATAATTCTAATTCTTGACATTTATGGGCCAGATTATTTAGCCGTGACGACGATATTGAAGTAAAATAGAAGGAGAGCGGCAAAGTCGGATTTATACAAATAGCCTCCCAACGCTAACACAACAAACTCCCTAGCTTCTGTGCTTGGGTGGCGTGTATGTAGTATGTACAGGGTACTACACTGGCAGGGGCGAACGGAAAGTTTATATGTATCTCTAAGCAAAAGATGATCGCCGATTATTCTTTTTGTTATATGCATGCATAATTTTGTATAGGAAGGAGGAAGAAACAAATAGCTATAGGCTAACAAACCGTCAAAAACGCGTTCCAGGAATGTTTTTAAATAATCCTCAATGACCTTTTTTAAACACAACGCCTCTGTTTTCTCAATTATTCTGTTTGTTCTGGCCAACCATGAAGCTGCTCTTTTCAAAGTATCAATTTGCAATAACATTTACGAATATGCCTCAAGTATAAAGCAAATACCAATAGAGTACATCATTACATAGCATGAAAATTTATTATTTATGTGGATAATTACAGTTAAAAATACATTGCCGGTTTTAATTTGAGGCAATTATAGCATGTGAATATTGAACGACACATTTACAATCTATAATGTGGGAGTACATAGCATTGTGTTACCAGCCAATGTAATTTTGCATGTTACCTGTAATGTTTACGTTATATACTGTAATATATTTCAAAGTATGTTATAATACATTGCTCTGGTTTTCCCTGGGTACAAGTAACGGCATCAATACAGCAATAAACAGGTTCCCTTAAGCGAGGAGCTTTTATCAGCATTCTTCTCAGGAAATTTGTCGTAGGAATATAGTAAAGATCGTTTAGGTATAAATGTGAATTTAAATACTACATAGTTATTTTTGCCGAAAGTGTGGCGTGAAATTGTAGACGTGGCTAACGATACAATCGTCTGCTCTCGTGGTCACAAGTAGTCTGCTTTTTTGGCTTTGACTGTTTATCAATGATCAGTCAACCAACTAAAATTTAAAACGAGCGAACACTGAAGGACCATTATTCACCCAAAGATATGTATATCCCTATATATAGTGATGTTACACTACGACCTAAAAGATCTATTGTGTCCCCTATTCTTGTTGTTTTATAGCTGGTATTCCAATCCTATTCATTTCAGAAAGTGTAGGATATGAGAAGGCCCCAAGTTAGGTAGGTCTCCCTCTTCGATTTCACATGCTCCCAGATGCAACGCCCATGAGTTGCACAGTGCTACACAATTTGAGAGGAGATGGATGGGTGTTTCATCCTGTTCCCCACAAGATCTACATTCAGATTTTCAGCATTCTGTAAACCTCTTCTGGTTATAGGTTCCCAAAAGAGTTTTACTTTGATCCATTCCCTATGAGATTCTCCCAATAATTAGATTTTTTCTGCCCACAGGAGGGTTACTTTATTCCTTTTGTCTAGATCGTTTGATTTCTGTAGGCATTCCCAGACTATCTCGGATCTGACTTCATGTGAGCTCAGCGCCTTGATGGCTGCTTGACTATTAGACATAATGATAATCTGCTTTCGGTAATTCCTGTCAATATTGAACTGGATGCATCTTTCAATAGCGTGTACTTCCGCTTAGAAGATACTTGGGTATTTCCCGAAGCTTTCGAAATACCTACCTACTTGGTTCTAAGCCTATTCCAGTTCCCTCTGCCGCTTTGGATGGCTATCAGTGTACCATTTGATTGCATTTCTATTCAATTTCAAACTGGTGTTATGATCTCACTCGCTTTTGTTACTAAGCTTTGTGGTGAATTCTTTCACAAAGCTGTATTTTTTTTTTGAAATGTCATCCCGGGGCATGTTCCAGATTTGATTGTTAGGAGATTAAGGCGTATGCCTAATTGTTTCTTCCTTAATCATTCTGAGCGTGGTTCTTTTGGCAACGCCCTCTAGTACAATGCGGAGAAGAGTAAGTTCCAGTTATGCATACGCATGCTAATCTTTGCACTTTCGAGTGGTTACTTCTCGCGGGAGCCAGATTAGTTCTTTTGCTCCAAGCTACTGAGGCATAAGTGATGATCGATCTCACTATCGCATACATCCAAAACAGTATTTATCAGGGCTTTTTTGGCCTTGTTGGTTACATCAAATTCGTGTTTGGTCCAGAGAAGTTTACTGTCTAGTATAAGATGTTTAACTTCCGTCCTCCAATCTATGTTTTGCCATTCCATTTTTATGGTTTTGAGATTGGATTTCCTTTTCCTAGTGAATGCTACTAAGGTAGTCTTCTCGTAACGTTCAATCCTCTTTGAACTATCTCACAGAGGGTATTCTCAAATTTGCCTTTTGCGTATATAACAATATCATCAGCATACCCTATCTAGGCATACCTTGATCAGTCAGCCCACATAAGAGTTCGTCTACTATTAGTATCGTCCGGTCTCCACCGACCTGGTAGACAGCAGCTGCTACATCCATCTGGAAGTCACGCCATCTATCCCCCTGTTAATTCATGACCCAAGACAAAATAACATCCTGAAGAAAGATAAAATTCCGGATATAAAAATTACAACACCCCGGTATCTAGCCTTCAATTTACAATAAGATATACGTAAAAATAATAATTTTTGTAATCTTCTAAATAATATTTTGATACATAATGATTTATGATAACGATTTCGAATAATAATTTTTTTGGGCCTTCGTCCAGAAATACTCATTTTGCTCTACTCCTAAGTGGCCGAAAAACGGTAGTTAAAGGCCGGCAAAAATATCACTAAAGGTTGGCTCACTACATTCGATAAAACAGATGTGTAATGAACTATTATTAAACTGCTGTGCAACCGTACTAACATTAACTGATGTCTCCATTGCACTTATTATTGATAAACAAGTATCAAACTACAAAAAACATCACAAAAAAGGACTTATTCTCGGAAACGTCGAAATACTAGGGTATATAATAATTGTGCCAACCTGTACTTTCAATTCCCTAGTAGCAAAACTTCTATTCTATCTTCAATCCAAAATTAAGATTTGTCGGCTCAAAAAATGATGTGTATCACACGGCCAGAAGCTGTAGTTTCTTGCCCAGTGATACAAGCTACTAATGTTTGACAAGTAGATTATGCAGCCAGGCATGCACGTTGTTTGTGGTCAAAATTCAAAATGCGATTGACATCTTTTTTATGCTTTGAAAATGTTTTAGGACGAGCATTAAATTAACTAAATTAAAAAAATTAAACTGCTTTATCGGAGAATATATTCTTTGGAATTTGGAACACATATTCATCTGTAGTATGTGAATCCTTGCATGTATTCTATAGACATTTTAAATATTTGCAACTACATAATTCCCGTTAAATCTTTTTACTAAGGCTATTTAGGTTTTCAGGTTTTAAATAATATTTAATTTCAAAACTATTAAGTCAGCATCAATATTCATAGCTTAGTTTAGATAATTTTTATTTTAAATTACAAGATTTATTGCTAGATATACTATTTGTTTATTTAAACTTCTCAATTTTATAAAATTGCAGTAAGTATCTTACAGTTCTAATGAATGTTTTCTTTCATCAAATTTTCACAAAATAAATCAATTATCAGTAGCCATGATATTTTTCTTTTTCTTATTTAGTTGGTGACGTGTTATTATACTAAAAAAAAAAAAAACATAAAATAACGATAAAACAAATTAATGTCATTTACGCCGTATACTTCTATACAAGCAACATGTCAACCTGACAGACTGTAAATTTTGAATAGACGCGCGCAATCGCCATCTTTCTAACCACCAACAGCTACATGATAAACTGGCGCAGGTCCCGAATTTTTGCCCACTAAGATCTGCCTTTGCTGTTTGTCCGTTCTTATTTATATATTCTCGGTAGTGCAACAAATTATTCAATTAAATAAATAGCCAATTTGTAATTCATTTATACGTTGAACTTTATTTTATATTAATTTCACTTTGTACCTTTACATAAAGTCTGGTGTATCTGTGTCATTTACAAAAAAATGCAGATTTAGCCGTAAAAGCAATACTGAAATGGAATCATTTGTCAAGGCATTCAAATTCCCATTACAAAGTATTTGCTTGCTTGTAGCTTTAGGCTCTCTTTACACTGTATATTTAATATTTATGCCGATGAATAATGGTTCAAATTCATGTAAAATTCTATCAGCATCTAATAGGTGAAAATATTATTGTTAATTTATTTAATTTTAGAATATGATACTTCTATATTGGACATATTTATTACTTTCACTATATAAAACTAGACAACTGCGTCAACTAAATTTCGGAGGAGTGATAATCTCCTGTAGGTATTAATCCAATTCTCTTAAAAAGTGAATTATGAATTATTTTTAATCTGGATACGCTTTGCACTAATTACGGTTCCGAGGTTCTCTTGAAGAATCCAATTACGTTACAAAGGGTTGCTTCCGAAATTCTTCGTCAGTATATTTGATTAGTAGATGCCATAAATGCGTTGTGGAAGGAGTATTACTATCATTGACATAATTTGAATTTAGTTCAAAGTTTGAAAGTTAAACTTTATTTAAGTAATTCTCCTGTTCTTTTAATACTTTTAGTTATTAAGCCATTAATTCCCAAACCATGACTGCGTTCAAAACGAATATCAGCAATTTCGTGAACATTAGAAATAAGTCCCACTCCAGGTTATAAACTATACTACTATAAACAAGTTAGTCCATTTTACTAGGTTCAGTAGCCTATGTGGGAAACCTTTTTGCGGCAGATCAGTCGTGAAGTTAATTGTTCCAAGCAATGGTAGTTTCTGCCGTTCCACGGCAACACATTCAAAAATAACGTGATGGGTTATCTCCTGCTCCTTGTTGCATAGTCTACATACACTACTTACCTAGGTCGATCCGGGATGGGAGAAACTATACCCAGGCATAATTGCCAACACATGCTTCCTACACGTATTACGCATGATATAATACAGGCCCATGTGATGCAACAATTTGGCAACTTTTTACGCGTAAAACACGGCTAGCGGCATCTAGGATCGTCTATGCCCACTTTTGTCTAGGTTCATCTTTAAAGACACCTATTCTAGTATGTATCTCCTTAGACAGCTATGTCCTGTAAGCAGACTCGTCACTGTAACAAGCTGTATTCGGTTGAGACTCAGCACATCCCTAACTAGATGCAGTGATGGTTGCTTCATCAGTCCCTTTGTTGTGCAACTGTTCTGCAATGCTGTTCTAGTGAACCTGGTGTCATCCACTCAGTCACTGTACCACATAGCTTTAGTTATTGCCAAATAAGGGTTACATCCAGTGAATATTATTTCAGAGCCCTTTTTTACAAGCTTGTTTGCAAGTTCGTAGCCTGCTATGACCCACATCAAAGTAACTTTGTTGTGTTTGACCAGAATTCTTAGATTTTCCAGTCAATCCTAAGCTAGTTTCCAAGTTACTTGATAAAATGCTAATACTCTTAGTGTCACTTGACTATCCAGGCACATGCTAACATTTCCGTTTGATATACTATGATATTGTCCCAATACCATATATTGTTACATATATCAGCTCGAGAACCTATGATTCTTTTTAAATCTGTGGCTTTGTTTTGTTCTCTACTCATTCCTGTCCAACATAACCTTGAAGAGTTTGTCGAAGGAAAGTTTGGAAGTTATTATGCCACGCTCATTCATAGATAGGGTTTGTGATTTCAGCTGTTATTCTGACATCCCAGAAGAATTTCCACCACATTTCAGTTTACATTCAATATAAATATTGAAGAGAGATAGATTTGACGTGATTTCTATAGCAGCTGTTGGTGAGCCTTTTGCAGCTTCAGTGATGTACAAGCAAGCCAACATCTGTATTCTTGCGAGTTCAATACTAGCCTGCGTCTGCGTAGTCTTGGTCCACCAAACCAGGCAGCCATAGGTTAATATAAGTCTTGTCACTGCAGTGTACAACCAGTAGGTACATCATACGTGGTTTCACTTTAAGTACATCGTTTTCCAATTGGTCTGCGGGTTATCATTAATGTCCGCTTACATTTATTTGCCATCTGTTCAAAATGTTGTTCCCAGGGTATATTTCATTATGAAGAGTTGGTGGCATTAGACAATAGACCATCCGGCTTTCTTCTTTTCGTAAAGGGACAGGATTAATTTTTAGGTTTTTCTCAGTACACCATTCTTTCGTTGTTTCCGGAGCTCTCTGCAGGAGTGCTGAAGTAATGCATGCCTTTTTCTCAATTTTAAGTATAGGAAATACTTACTAATTGTAAACAATTTTATCATTAGCAAAATGCAAGGGATACTCTTCGTTTAAATAATGCTGGCGAAGGGTGGAACAGTTACCTAAATAAAATAATCACAAGGCACCACCTCAACATTTCTTAACTTGTCCTGGCATTGAAACTGAAACCTGATGAACAGAATTTCAAAATTCAAAGAGTAGAATTAAATAAGGCAACAAAAAGAAAAAATCGCGTGTATAGATCACTTGACGGAAAAATAAAAACGATTGTTGAAAATTTTAACTGGAACTTAAATTTTAAGAAGTTTAAGAATGCACCTACAAAATATTTTTCTTCTGTAACTTATATAATAACCCCTATATATCTTACCGTATTAATTTATTTTATTAGATGTTCCAGTCATTTCGCGAGCTTCGTTTTTTATAAATCGTCTTTAAATATGTAAACAATTTGGCTGAACAAAAAAGGCATTAAACGATGAAATTAATACAAATATCAGACATAAAGCAAAGGTTAATCGCCCGTAATACCCAAAAACGCAATACTTACAACTTTATTATATGGATATCTACCTTTCCGTCTTGATACTGCAGCTCAGTTTAATAAACCAAAGTGGTATGTTCCGCAGTTTATCTGATATACAGGTTTAGTAACCTCGCTGTATGCGCGATCATAAACTAGCCGTCTTGACGGTTTTATTCGGCGGGGTTTTTTAATTCCCCTCGCGACCTCCATAACGTCCATAACGCAGTCCTGTTTTTAATTAATACTACAGACACGTACCTATCCAGTTTACACTCTTTTACGGCAGATCGTAACGTTGTGCCGCCACTGATGTGTTGTTGTTGCTGCGTGGCATTGTTTGTTGCTCTCCCTTTTCATTGTTAGTACTGTGCGTCATAAATTCGCGATCGTACTGCAATGCGTTATTTTCGCTTTGCTAGCGACTATTCTTGTGCAGACAAGTTAAAATCATTGCGCCAATTGTGCACGTCCATAGAGATAAAAATAGTCTGCAGTTGAAGATATTACTTTAACCATTTTCATTAGGTACTATTTTTCATGATCGATCATAGAACTATATCTTGACTACAATAAAACCTTGGATTGTAAATTAATGTAATATCGTTACTTAGTTAAATATGAATACAGTGTACCTCTCCTAACGGACAACCCTCTTAACAAACAATATAAAATATCCTGGCCCGAAAAAAGTGAAACCAATTGTATTTAAATGCTCTTTGCAAGAAGTACTCCTCCGACGGTCGTGGACAATCTAATTCGCGTCACTAAATTCTAGTGAATAATTAAACTGAATGTAGTAAAAATGTTCTTATTGTATAAATTATGGTAAATTAAATTAAAAGAAGTTCAATCTAATCTTGTGTTATTTATTATATTTTATACGATGCGTTTCGATATAATGATCGTCATTAGGTTGAATATAAACAAAAGAATATGCCGTAACATAGTGGTATAAATTGAAAATTATATTATATTTACTAAAACGGCAATGGATATTGAAGAAAGTCGAAAATACTTGAAATTTAATTATAATACAACAGTCACAAATATATTAAAATAATTGTACATATTGACTTAACAAAAAAAAAACAATTTTTGATCTTTAAATTACGAAGTTCAGGTAAATAATAAAAAGAAATAATACATACAAACTCAATCAGTAGAGTAATAACATACATATGTTTGAAAAGAATGTCTTATAAAATCGACTTTGCGAAAGGGTAGCAAGCTCTTACAACTGTCATTACAAGCGCCCGCACATTATACCTACTACTAGTGAATGACTTATTTAGAGCAACTGCTCGAAATGTTCACCACCCACAACAATGCACTTCTCTATGCGTTTTCTTAAAGATCTTCTGATATTAAAAACAGTCCTGCCTTATTTCTGATTACATTGGCAGCTTCTTGAATTTTTTGAAGCAACTCTTCGCGGGACTCAATTCTTTCCTCGTAGACTATTTCCTTCATATTAGACCAAGCAGATAAATCTAGGGGATTCTGGACTTCGAGGTGGCCAAGGAAATTCACTTCCACCACCAAACCATCGATGTGGAAACTATTCGTTCAGATCTCACGCACAGGCAGAGAAAAATGTGGTGACGCTCAATCGTGCATGCATCACATATTTTGTCTTTGTTCAAGTGGTACATCTTCTTTTGTTCGAGAAAATTTAAGTATAGTTGACCGTTCAGATTCGGTGGAAGTTCAAAGTGACCTATGAAAAAATCAGATATCATCCCACACCAAATCTTTATTTTGAATTCCTGCTTGAAATGTCTTTCCCTTAATGCGTGTGGATTTTCAGAATCCCACAAACGACTATTTCTCCAGTTAAAAACTCCACGTCTAGTAAACGTTGCTTCATCGGTGAAGGGAATTTTGCCAAGAAAACTTCAGTCTTCGTTCTGTTTCGTCTGTTGCGAAAATTGCGAAACTCGTAGATGTGCAGGATCCTGAGGTAATAAATTCTGCACAGGAGTGAAATGATAAGGATAGAGTTTCTCTTTTCTTAAGATTCTATTGATATAGATGTTTGATTTATTCCTGTCGCCTCACTTAAACGGCGGGTACTTACGTCTTGATTTTCGGTAACGCGAACTAGAACTTTCTCCTCTTGTTCTACTGCAATTATTTTTGGAGCACCATTATGACGCTTAAGATGAAAACACCCAGTTTCTCCCAGGCGATTATAAAGATTTCTAAAAACTTTATAATTTGGTTGTCTTCGGTTTGGATATAATTGTAAATATCTCCGAGCTGCAGCAAGTTTATTAAAATCTGTTTGAACAAAAACACAAATCATATCTTGCATTTCACTGTTTGAAAAGTCATTATGCCGTGCCATTTTTATTACTACTTATTCTTATACAAATAAGACAGAAGAAGATAAGGCTACTTGCTTAGCACTTTTTGACACAAGGTTACAAGCATAAATAGTGATAGGTGGATAAGCCAACTTTGTATTTTAAGAATTAAAAATTACGGTTATAGCACGAAATGCACTGAAACTTTCGAATGCAAATATCTCGAAAACGGATCAAGATATCAAAATTAAACATGTATTTTTCGTGTAAAAAAGGTTACTCTTTCAAATTTTCTATTCGATTTATGTGATTCTGCATACACAAAAAAGATAAGCTTCGATTTATCTATTCAGCAGGGTGTAACTAGCGCCCTCTATGAACAATGATAAAAGTGTGACAAATTCCTATTCATTATGCTGAAAAATGTAGTAATACCAACTTTCACGTCGACTCTATGAGAATTATTGGAAAATTTAGAATAAAATTATTGACTTGAACAACCTGTATGTCTTAAACGAGCGCCATTTGTTTAAAGCATGTGGCGCTCAATCCTCTATTATACTACTATAATATACTTTTAGACTCTACTATTCCCAGTTTTCAGATTTCCCATTCTTAACGACTCACATATGTCCTTCATTTTAAGCAACACGAACGGTGCTATAATACTATGGTTTATTAAGATGAAAACTAGTTACGAAATGAATTTGGCCTGAAAAAGATTTGAGGAGCCATACGGACTTGACGGCCCTAACGGGCAC
The DNA here is from genome assembly GCA_004143645.1 of Protaetia brevitarsis. Taxonomy (NCBI): domain Eukaryota; kingdom Metazoa; phylum Arthropoda; class Insecta; order Coleoptera; family Scarabaeidae; genus Protaetia; species Protaetia brevitarsis. The sequence goes on from RXPK01000065.1 coordinate 3,603,778, forward strand.
GCTATCAACCCGTTCATACCTCTAATGCATACTACGGTATGTTAATAAACGTTAGTAACAATTATTTCAAGGAACTTTTTGTTACTTTCAATCAAACACTAATGGGAAAAGCTAAATCTATTCAATGTATTCACCTCTTCAAATATGTAAATATCTGAATTACATATTTAATTTGAAAACTTGAAGTATTCAATAAAAAACAGTTTAGATAATTTTGGGAATGGACATAAAAACCTTAACGGAAGCCAATTGTTGCACTTGCATCAATTTGAAATGTGTGCTACGGAGCTACTTTATGCATGTTGAACTGAGAGTATCTTTCACAAAGGAAAAAGAGTATTCTTTTAATCTTTATGTTAAGCCCTTATCAAACATTTAACGTATTTAATGTAGGTATATGTACTACATATATATTCATATACAAATGTTACCAAGTCATTTTGTTGGTGGTAAAATACAATTTTAATGAGTTCTTTTTTACAATGAATCTCAACGTGAGGTAGTACTTAGGATATTTCTGAGCAGTTATATGTATGTAGTGTGCATGTTAGTAATTCATTATATGTATAAGTAATTGCGGCGTGGAAAACTCTTTCTTTTACCTTTTATAAAGCTCTTATCCTTTGTTGTTGCAAAAGCTTATAAAGTGTTTCAAAGAAAGTTTGCAAACCGCCGCCCATAGAATATAAATTGTCGAATATTTCGATTTTATGCTCCCCCAGTCTTTTGTTCTCTGCATTTTTTGCTAATGGCAGCAACATTTTGCCGGAAGGTACGAAGTTAGTATTTAGCGAATAAAGGAAAATTTGTGGAAATAACGGATTTGCCTCTAAGTGAGTATATTATGTAAAAACCTACCGTTGGTAGCTTTATCGTGTTTTGTTTATAGTCTGAAAATTATTCATGGGAAATACGTAACATTGGACGAGCTACAAAAAGGAAAGGAAGTAATTTAATCTGCCATGATTTATGTATAGAGAATAACAGTTTTACGCATAAAGAAATATAATATGTAATGATATAAATTTCATACCTAAACAGAATTTGTTTTTTCCTCTTGTTAATGAAAATAAAGAGTAATAATCTTTAAAGCTTTTTGACTCAACACTGAAAAACAAAATGTAAAGACTTTTTTTACCGTGAATAAAATGTAATATTATAATCACATGTTTTCATCTGTAAAGTTAAGTTTTGAATATGTTTTTACAATAATTGTGTAAAGAGATTTACATAAGAAAATTTACAGTAACAAAGAATGGCTTTAGCTTTACTATTTTAAGAATGTATTTTTACTTCTAAGTAGTGGTGGGCACTATCGATATTTTCAACTATCTATCACTATCGATAGTTGAATATCGATAACTATGGATAGACTGATAATACAATTTATTTTTTTTATTTATAAAAAAAATAATAACACATTAAGACGGACGATGCTCGTAGTCTTTCTATTGAATTTGGGCATCCTTCTGCATTGTAAACTAAATAGAAATATATTCGTGGTGGGCACGACAACGTTCAACTATCGATACTCGAATATCCATAATTATCGATAGTTATCGATAGTCAACTATGGATAGTTATCGATAGTCGCTATCGATAGTGCCCACCACTACTTCTAAGTAAACGTATCAGATCGTGTAGTGGGAAGTTTTTTTAGGTTTAATCATGCTGCAAAACTACAGTCGATATTTCATAAATATTCTTTTAATTATTTGTAGTAACAAGTAACATTTCTGGAAGTTTAAACTTAAATTCAAGTACACTTAAAACTTTTTGGACAGATAAATTAACAGTTGAAATACTTTTTTTATACACTGCATATTAATGGATGGGCTAATGATCCTATACGTCACATAAATTGAATTATGGATTAGTTTGAATACACAAATATATTATATATTAGCTAAATAGGCAAACGACAAAATTTGTTGAGCAATAATACTCTAGAAAAGTTATATCTGTTACTATCTAGCTTTTCCATAACTTAAACCTGAACTGGATAGAAAGCTTTTGGTTTCGTTCCATAGATTTTCTGTTATTTAATTCAAAATTAGATTGCTGTTAATGTAGGGCACTTATATATCCACCTAACAAACTAATCAAAAGTAAATTTACCAGTGATCAATACAAAAAACAGTAAACATTATTTATTAATCTCTGAACAAAATTAAAATAGAACAGAGAAATTTTATTTATACTTTTCCAGGCAAATATTGTTTTCCTTTTCACGCCATGACGAGTTCAAGACTCCTATTATTTTGACTCACTGATTAAGCTAACGTCTACCTTCCGGAGGTATTCTTTCATTCAATGTCGGTTAACCAAAAATAATTTAACGATTAAGAATCTGTTCATTACTCCTTTCACTTCAGTTAAACATTTTTCTTTATTTTAAGCATAAGTGGATGTGGAAAATAATTACTATTAGCAATACATAAGACATAAAAAGTGATCTGAGTATGTTACAACGGCAATGTTTACCATAACTTTATTATTGTAGATATTTCTAATTTAAATGAAGAGAGTGTATGTGCTATAACCATTTTTTTCCGATTCTTTTTAACAGTATAGCTTGTGTATCATTACTTATCTTCTGAATAGTTAGTATAAATTTTACCTAAAATCACGGCCTTGTAACAAATATTTAAAAAGTTAAAAACAAAAAGCAACTAACATAAAAAAGTTATTATACCATGGATAAGTACTAGTACAATTTAACGAAAAATGTATTTTTCGTTGCTATTCTTTAAATAGTTTTTTTTAATCAAAAAATCTACCCTTTGCGTTAATGGCTGCTGGCACAACTCGCGTCCTATTCTTGCAGTTAACTTTCTGTATCGTCTGAATGACACAATTTTGTAAAATAAGACAACTGTACATTAACGATTGTTTTTAACGATGTCTATTAAACTTACACCAGTCATTTATACTGTTCAGATTAGACTGATGGAGAGCAAGAGAGTCTTCAGTAGATGAGATATTACAAACAAATCTTTAAATCGTGTGCGTATGCCAGAATTTCACATTTGATTTAAGATAAAAGGTCATTAATAGAAACACAGAAAAGAAGGGGGTCCCGTTTGGATACCTACAGCACTCCCGATAAGGCAACGAAACTATTAGGAAGTAACCGTAGGAAACAAAATGTGTTATATTTTCGAGATAGGAAGCGATTAAGCAAATCGTGGCCAAGACTGTCGAAATCCTTTTCAAAATCCGACATCGTGTCTGCCGACGCAGCTCAAGGCTTTCACTAAGGAACTAGAGCAGAACAAAACAGATTGATAATTGTTGATCTACCCACTATAAAGCTTCAGACAGTTATATAAATTGGAGTAAAGCAAGTGTTCGTAAACTTTAGCGCAGAGGGATAGTATACAGATTTTTGTAGAACCGAGTAACATCAGTGAGTTTCCAAAAAACGAGAAAAATGAAAGTCGTCAATGATAAATTAATATGACTGTAAGGGTTTACATCATACAGAAACACAGTTACCTAGCAGAAAGTTTGGCAGTCCGTCTGATCCAGACGTAAAATCAATCTGAAGCCAACCTCCAAAGAGGTGAATTTAGAAAAAAAAAGCAACTAGCAACAGTAACAGAATGAGACAAGACGGCAGTAATGGAGGTAGTTCAAAAAATATTAAACAATCCATTCTTGAATGCCTAGACAATTTCAGTAGGGTGAGATACTTCATCTGGATTGTACATCACAGAGCCAGGTACTCTTGATCTGCTACTCTCCTAACGAATTATTTCGTACGAATATATTGTTTTCAGATGTCAGCAAGTGGTTCCGAAAATTTACGGACCCTCACTTTTGGCGATGAAAAAGAGTGGCATTAGATTTCATCCTTAGTAAGCAATTCTTTTCATTTACGCACAGAAGTTATAGATATTAGATATAACACCAACTATATTTTTCTACATATTTTCCTGTCCTAAATCAATATTGTTCAAAATTCTCTACTTTTATTTCGTAACCACCGCTAATAGTTCGCAGAATAATGTCAAAACGACGAATTATAAATCTCTACAGAACTATGTGCAAGATTAAATATCTAGCAAACGATTATCCTAATTTAATAAAGAAGTTTGTGAAAAACTTCCTTGCCGTGTTTCTATTACTTCCAGATCTTGATCACTCATTAATATCTATAATCGCGTCGAATGTTTAATGAAATCAGTAGTTAGCGTTAGATAGACCTAATTGATATGCAAAGTTAGCAAATTATGAAAAATATAAATTTATTCTTGTATGTCGTCTGGACCACCTAACAAAAGCTGTACAATTACGTTGTTTAAAAACCAAACGTGTTGAGGAAGTTGCTCATGTGTTATTGGAAATATTTACTATCTTTGGAGCTCCTTCTATTCTTCAAAGCGATAATGGGTTATCGAAGATATAGAAAATATCTTCAGTTGGAAGAAGAAACAAATCAAACGAGCAATTAGAGTGAAGGAATTAAATGGACTCCCTATGAAACTATGTTCGGCTCTTATTAAAATAGCCTCAAAACTTCATGGCTGTCTAAAGAAGTAAATTTAAAAGACGATGTAGAATTAGAAAATACAATGAAGCAATTTAAAAATGATATTTGATAGAGAAGGAATCAAATATTTATTATTCTAAGGAGACTGCAGAAGACTTTAATAGACAGAGTATTGGAATCGAAAATGACAATATAATGAAGAACGTTGGAGAAAACATTAAGAACATTGTTGAAAGGAACGCGGAAGACATTGAAGAGAATTTAGAGAGGGTTGGAGAATTTAGAGAAGATTGAAGAGAATACCGAGAACTTTGAAGAGAATAATAGAGGCTTAGATTCAGAAAGTAATTTTGTTGCGAATAGTAAAGTAGATAGTACATAGAAAACGTGAAAAGGTATAAGAAAATCTTCAAACAAGCTAAAAAATGAAAGACTTGCCCAACAAAAAGTTTCCTACTGGAATAATGATACGGTACGTATTAAGAATTTCCGATGTTGCCAAAAGCGACCCAAGAAATTGTATAGCAGTTATTATGGATATTGATAATCATGGACCATATAAACTAGGTACAAAAAAAAAGAGGAATTGGCTAACGTTTATACCGGAAATGAATTTTCTAGATGCCATAAAAAATTTATAAGTACTGCGCAAGCTCCAAATTATTGTTGCGGGGGTGCGTTAAGAAGTTTTCCATATTTGATCAAGGTTATAAACAATATAATTGTAAAGCAAAATGCAAAAGTGTTCAAAAAATATCATCATAGTTTATTTAATTGAGCAAATTTAACACTTTAGGTGGTAATGGGTGAGAATTTGGCAAAAATAATAAAAAACAAAACAATAAATAAACGTTAGCCGTTGACGGGGTTGGGCTATGATCTTTTTTATCTTGCGAAAATGTGTATACTTTCTATCAATCGATTTTACCAGTAAGTATTTGAGGTAATTCATAATATCCCATATATTTGATAAAATAACCACATTCTCCAATATTATAATTGAGAATTATATTCAAGATTCTGTAATAGGGAGGAGTTGCCCCGTGATTGGCTTCACCACTCAATATTGTTACGAGCCGCCACTGCTTGCTTCATTTACCGGGATTTAACCGCCTTTTTATATTGAATTTAATGTCTGCATCTAATTGACCAATTTTATTTCAGTTATACATATATATGTTATATTAATGTAACTCCATTCACCTATTTTTCTATGAAAAAAACATGGATAGAATATACGTTAAGATAATATTTTAGTTTCAGTGTTATTGATGGAAGTTAAAATCGTAGGTTTCGAACATGAATCTGGGAATACCAACCGCTGTGCGGTGCGCCGTAGCCATGGTTTGCTAGCTAGTAAACGTGAATTTCCTTCCGCCAGCGTTTGACCGTGGTAGCCAAAATTGGATGCTGACCTCCGCAATTGAATTCGCTCTCGCTATTTCTGGTGCATCTTTTTTCCATTTCGTTGCTTATTAATTGTAAGAGACGATCATGGGCTAGGATGGTTATTCGGAATGGACTTGGGTAGTCACGGTCGTACAAAGCGTCTCGTCTGTTTGTTGATATGGACGAAATATATTAGGTTGCTAAACTTAATTTTCCCCGATTTGCCTTTCGCACAACTTTCTGTATGTAAAGTTATTGTGCTTTCAAGAAAAATAGAAACTGAAATTGCAATAAAACGACCAAGTTGGAGTAAGGGGCGGTAACAAACTCAGGCACATCTTAATATCTTAATCCTATCGCATTCGTAATGAGATTTTTAAACGACAAAGTCGGTACAAGGGTGGTGTACCTGATGTATACGATATATATCAAATGCAATAGCATTAACTAAATACATAAATATAAAAATATAGTCACTACGAAACGTCATGATTTTATTAATAGCAAAATTATGGAATATAAAAATAACATTTATATATAAATAATAACTACAATATGTCAAAATAGTATCACATTACTATGATTGTAATTAATTAAAATATAGTTTAATATAGGCTATGGATAATTTCTAAATGTATGTGCCGAGTTTAATCATTTTAAAATTTGACCTGTGCCGAGTATGACTATTTTTATTTTGTATACCTGAGGCATGTGCCCAGCTTGTACGACCCCGGAGTAAGTATGAACCTCTAAGAGAGCCACCGATAAGATGTATCTAATAAACAGATTAAGATAATCAGATAAAAATGCGGTTTTGTCTTCCGCATCAATTAAATATTTAACCCTGCTGTACTGCTTGGGTCATTTTTTTTTTGTACACTGGTGAGTTTATTTATAAATATTAACGTTTTGTTATTACTATGAGATTCAAAAAGATTGTCAATTCCGCTCCTATAGATAGTAACAGGGTGTAGGTATATGCCGCGTGTTTGTAATGAAGGTTTGAACTAAGTCAGTGTTGGAACACAAGAAAGTAAACGGATCTGTCATAAATAAGGAAAACGTAACCTATATTTGAATTCGCATTATATAAACGACTATAGATTGGTGTTTCTGCTTGTAAAAATGAAATGTAATTAATTTAACTTTACTAAATTATGATTTTATAATTCAGTACTAAACTGATGTTTAACTAAATTTATTTATTACAATTAGTATAATTATTAAGTGACAAAACTGCATCTCTCAGTTCTTCTATGGTATGCATGCGGTTTCTATAGATCCTATTTTTTAGATAGCCAAACATAAAGTAATCTAATGGGGTTAGATCAGGCGATCTCAGCAAAAAACTGTTGAAGATATTGGCAGGTTTGTCGAGCAGTATGTGCAGGAGCATTATCGTGCTGAAAATAACCTACTTCAAGCTCACTTTCTTGTAACTCTGCAATAAACAATTCCAACATCTGTTGGTAACGTTGGGCTGTTACAGTTTCCTCGAAGAAAATTGGCCCTATTATTCGTTGCCTGGACATAGCTAACCAAACTCCAACTTTTACGGGATACGGACAATTGCGTTTCTCGAAATTCGTGTGGATTTTCTGCAAACCAGATGCGATAATTTTGTGAATTGTTAGATGAAACCAGGCTTCATCCGAGAAAAATGATTTGTTTAGCAAGTCATCGTCCCTTAAATTGTTATTAAACCAATGACAATATTCCAATCGCCTATCGTGATCTAATGGTAATAATTCCTGTACCGTAGAAACTTTATAGGGATGAAAATGTAACTTTCTTTTGACAGCTCATTGCGCTGAAGTGTATGATAAGCCTATAAAATTATAAAATGTAATAAACTATTTCACTTAATGTTAATATTGATTTTTTACCTGTTTGTTGAGCTAATTACCACAGATAAATTCCCTTATTTTCTTACAGTATTCAGAAATATTATTGTTGGTGATATTAGATGTAAATATAAACGGTTTGAAAAAAATATAAGATAAATAATCGAAAGATACTACAACACGAACGCCAATGTCGCTAAATGTCAAGAAAATTCATTTAATGTATGAAATTTGTATGTAGCTAACTTTGCTCATTAAATTGGTAATAAGTATAGATAATTTTTTCTGGAAAACAGTTTTTTTCTTACGACAACCATTTTGAATCTCATAGTATATATTATGTATGTAGGTACATTTATTAATTTATAATAATATTGATTAATTAAACATAATTAATATATGTTTCGAATAAACTTCCACATGTTACACATGTACTGGTCAGCTCGATATAAAAAATTTGTTTTTTATTTTCACATTACTCAAATATAACGCTAAAGATCCAGCCCAATTTTGAATTTCTTTAAATGTAAAATTAATAATAATAATTTTAATAAATCACTTCAGCCCTCCGGAATGTGACAAGTCGTACACACAACATACATGTTGGAGAATATGGTAACTTTGTTTTTTTATTTGAGGATCACTGCTTTTCCGTATTACCTGCCACGGGTTGTAAGACCGTATAGCGGTGTTGTTAAAAGTTTAAGCTGGTTTACGACTGCAAATATATTTATCCATAAGAGGTTGTTAATGGTCAGGATTTTTTTCTAAAGAAAATGGCTGTGGAAAAGATACCCAAGAGTCGATGCAGAAAAATTGTGAATAAAATTCTTTGTAAATGGTATAAATTGAAATTTGAAATAAATAAATTGGCACGCAAACAAGCTAACTAAAAGATGAATATGTTCACATTTTTAAAAGAATTAGGAACATCTGTCATTTGTACAATATTTCGCAAAAGCTCTGTTCCTGGCAAATGCATTCTGCATCTTATGTGATTTTGTAATCACATAAGATGCAGAATGCATTTGCCAGGAACAGAGCTTTTGCGAAATATTGTGCAAAGAATTCAAAACATTGAGAGTGCATCTTGCTCCGTTACAAATGTGCCACAAACACTTTACTATTGTAAACTACTATAAAACGCAGCCGTTATAAATTTTGTCTTTCAACTAACGATAACAAAACAAATATAGTGTGTAATAATTGTGGTAAAAATATTTGTAAAACTCACTTGGTATACATACTTTTGTTCAAAGTGTAAAACACAAAAATGTTTGCTGTTTGCAATAATATTTCATTATTATGCGTTTTCTAATTTTCTAATTTTTTAAGAGTACCGCATTTTTCAAACTATAGGACGCGCTTTTTTACATAAAAAAAATGGGTTCAAATTTTGGGTGCGTCTTATGGTCCGAAGGTAACATAATACATTTTTTTCAATAAATCGTCTCTAAATTTGAGCTGCCTCTTATCGTCCGGTGCGTCTAATAGTCCGAAAAATACGGTAATTATTTGTTATTTTTGCATATTAAATAAACAAGTAGTAGTAATTTGTGCAATTTCTCTCTTTTTTTAATGTTTCGCACCATATTGACCTGAACGATACAAGTGCATAGTAAATGTGGACATCAGCAAGGTTAATTAAATTCACTCTGGCTAATACTTCGTTTATATAAGTTGCAGATATGTTTGGAAGGAATACCCACTAAGATTACCATCGCTAAATGGATTAGAATATTATTATCTCAAGTATTTGTAAAATGAATTGAAATGATAATGTTCTCCCTTGGTCAAACTTCCGTCCGTAAAATATTTGTAGGGTAAGGGTGCAAGGTATTAATTAATCAGCTGAAATAGTGGCATTGCCATCATTATTACTTTATTCCGCTTAAATCAAGTTATAACTTGCGTGTCGGCGACAAAATACGTTTGTAGAGATTTATGAGTTCCGGTAAAATTATGAGCGCTGTCAAATAATATTTCGTATATAAATTGTCTAAGTAGGTACTAAAACGTTTAATTTAGCGAAAGCCGCTTGTACACGTATCCCGGCAGAGAGTGAAGAAGAGTAGACGGAAAAAAGATGAAGAAAAGCAATCAACGTTCGCCGAGGAAGCAGAATCATTAGGCGTAACCTGACTGCCGCCTCTTTTGTCTGAGAAACGGGTCATTCCCTCCGTTCGAGATCGGAATGCTTGAAGAAAGATGAAAACATACTTGCGCCACGTTTTACGTACTGCATATTTTATATGTATGCAGTGAACTATTAACGGATTATATTTAATTTTTGCAGTAAAACACGAAATATTGCAGTCGCATCACCGGTTTTCATTAAAAGGAAGATATGGGGAATTCGTAGTAGCTGTTAAAATTTAATGAGTACGGCTTAAAAAATAAAAAGGATGTTACGGAAAGGCCATTTATTTTAGTGGCACTTCAGTACCTGTAGATTTAGTATTTTCTCATGTCTAAAATACTACTATGTGAGTATTAGGTATACTTGATGATGTCATTTTTGAGGCAACGATACTCGCGTTCTGTTTGTTTCTCCAGGAAACTATAGTAGGTACACAAAGCTAATTAATTAGTATTAATGTTAAATGAGCACTGTCTGAGTGATTTTGTATTAAGAAAAATTGAAAAATGCAAAAAGAAACATTTATCTTCAATATGGTAATACGGATCCTTCTATTACGAGACTATCTTTGCTTTTTCAAGTAAATCAATTGGAAAACAAATCCTTCTTAGCAGCTCGTCAGCTTTAAACCGAAATTTAGATATTAAACTGCAGCTTTATGTTGAAACGATAAATGGCAAGTATAGTCAAAATTGTTTTAAAACAAACGGGAAAAGATTAATGGCGGGATTCTATGCACATCTTCAGCGCCTGTAAGGCTATGTCCAAGTCTGTAAGCAAGTATCCTAGATCTCAGATATGCATGGAATACCCCCTTTAAGCCATGTTTTGTATCAGCCTGAATTTGTTAGCTCAACGTTAAAATACATGCTGAGAAAAACGATTCTTTTCCACAAAGAAATACATATCTTTGAAAAAAATTATTTCACATAAAGAAAATTTATTTAAATTACATACAGTAACTTAAGATTAATGTTACTGCTTTTTTTGAAGCGATCAAACTAGTTCCTTGAAATAATATCTTTTATTGAAATAAATTAACTTAACAGGAAAAAAATATTTGTTTAGATATATGATATCAAGTACGATTTTCTTAAATTTATTTCATGCAAAATCGGTATAGTTACAGACAAAGAGTAGTAGTAGATTTGCGTTAACATTGTATTACTTAAATCATCACATCATTATGTTCTAAACATATAATAGCACAGTTCTCTGGCCTATAGTTGCAAATACGTTAAACATATTCTACAAGTACAGAAATTGCCGTCAAGATGGCGGTTCTCCTATTTCACTACATTAACTTTCCATACTCGGGTATAAGTGTTCTATAATGCGGACACAGCCATCAAATAGTTATCTTGCCAAATAAATATTTCTTAGAAATTGTTATCAAAACAGTCTCCCCATTATATACGGTGGCCCCCCGTTCTTCCGAATCAACCGAATCAATGTGGAGGGGCAACGGGCAACTGGCGTGCAGTGGACAAGAGCCGGACTCTTTATATATAATATGCTTAATAGTATAGTTTATTTTGGTCAAACAAATTATTAAACTAAAGATATGCTTTATTAATTTCAAATAATTTCATTTCTTCGAATCAAATAAATATCCATTTGAATATAAACTGTAGAATTATTCGACCAAATATACTTTCCTATTCCAAACAAATAAATTTTACTTTGCGACTGATATGGATAATTTTCAAGTAAAAGCTATATATTTTCATAAGGATTCATAAGGAATTTCCTACCTAAATCACTATTTGTGACAAATAATTTTTTTGTTAGGACTCAATAAATATTTCTTTGCTACTATTTAAAAGAATAATTTATTTCGATTAATGCATATTTATTAACAACAACATTTTTTTTCTCAGTACACCAACATTCAGTTACGAGTCATTTAGGGCTGTTGAAACCCGCCTTTTTCAGGAGTCGGGTACCTATTTAGTGGTAGTGGTTTCGGGTTACCCGGGTATTGAGTATTATCCGAGATCGAGCTTTACCCGAAATAGAGCTTTACCCGAACCGAGAATTACCCGAAATCGAACTTGACCGGAAATCGGGTATTACCCGAAATCGAGCATTATCCGAAACTGGATATTCGAAATCGGGTTTTAGCCGATTTGGTTTCGAGCAAGAGCTCTAGAGCCATTCAACCTATCTATTCAGGCATTTATTTATCTACGTAAGCCATTTTAAATACATAAGTTTAGAATATAAGAATTAAAGTAGTTGCGCAGAGCATGTTTATACTTTGGGCCAGTGAAAAGACCTTAGACCAAGGGTCGGCAAACTTTTAAGCTGGAGTCAGCTGCAATAAGACTATTGATTTCAAGAATTTCAAATAGCCACGAATTTAGTTTCTGCTTTTACATTTTATTTCAAATTTATGTTACAAAATATGGTGCTATGCTGAAGAAAACAAACAATGAAACTATATTCAAAAATCAATTCGAACGATGACCTTGCATTTCTCTAGAAAGTTTTGGTTAAGTCCCGCGTATAAGCAATGTTTCTAGTTTAAGAATCGATTCTAAATTTTCATTAGTTATTTGGCTTCTTAGCTCGTTCTTTATTAAGTTCATGGATGAGAAAACTTGCTCGCACGAGTATGTTGACCCAAAGATCGTCAGCACACCAAAAGCCATTTTTAATTTGGTCACAGCATTTCGAAAGACTTGGCCATTTTTTAAAGCTGTCTACTTATTTTGCGATACCGAAGTACAGTTGTGCCTTTCTAGCTCTTCTAAACTACTAGTAAGGTTGGTAAATTTCGAACTCCATAAATCTTGCTTTTCAAATCTACTAATTGGATTTCAAATTAGTCACCATTGATATCAAATGGAGCAAAATTTAATTCTTTGCTGTTTGCTTCGAGAGGACTAGACCAAATCGAATTTATTGAAACAAGTAATGACAATAATTATGTATTGTTTCAGGAAAATGGTAAAATGTCTCAAAGTACAACAGTAAATGATATAAAATGTCACCGTTTAATTGAATATTGAATTTAGTGGTTATTATGTTCAGCCGGTTTTTTAAAATACATTTTAGTAGTGTTTTTCTAGATAGTCTGCACGCTCACAAAAAATATTTAGAAAATTACTAGCATTTTTTTTGTTTTCATTAACCCGAGTGCACCTGTGTAACATACGATTGTTCAATATGAAGTTCAATAACATTTTGTGGTTTGGTACATTTTGTAAACGTCTGTAAAGTTAAGACAGTAACAAAAAAAACTGGCCAAAGTACAGCATTTTCCCCTTCTGACTTCTTCAACCCATATGGCATCAGATGACATTGGTCATAGAACTGGTTGTCAAAATGCTTATCTTCTCCTACATTACAAGACAAAAAGCAGTTATGCATATTGACTTAGAGGAAGCATAAGTATTCTTAGGAAGTGTTACAACTTAATCTAAAGTTTTATAAATAAATAGATTATAAGAAGTTACTACAGAAATCTACTTCTTATAAAAGCACACAAACTTTGTATATTGGATCTTGCAACAACAAATCGCCTTTGTCAATAGACAAATGGATTCAGACACGTATATCAGAATGTTGAAAGAGTTGTATAATGAATACGATCTTTCTATTCTTTTCTGAAAGTATTTTTTGTTTCAGTATAAGCTACCGCAATTGTTAATAAAGGTATAAAAGCACTTGTTACGAATACGAAATATGTATCTTGTTTTTTATAGCGTACTTCCGGTTACTGAATACCCACTTTTTAGTCCTTAGAGGGTACGTTATAACCGGAGTTCACTGTATTTTAGAGCGCACGAGGCCACCCTCATAAAATCACACTGCTTCACTTAAAGTTTATCGGCTTGAATATGTTTATAGGCAGAAAATGGTTCGTGCTAATCGAATAAATTCGAGAAGTATTAGTTTCCAACTCAATATACATGCAATCCTCCGTAAAAATGAACGTTCAATTTATCAATGGTTTTGCTAAAGTATTAAAATTTAAATTGTAATGAAACAATTAATATGTTAGTGTTATGCATTTAAATCAAATACGTAATGCATATAATATAAATACAAATAATTTATATGCAAAAATATGTTTCGCGTTTATCAATTATATACCTTCTGTAAAAATATTATAATATATGGCTAAATAATGACACTGTTTAAATAAATTCGCGATTACATAAGCATTCGTGTTGGCGTTTTGGGTATTTATTCCCACACATTTGCATTGTAGGTTCAACGAAGCGCAATCAATATGTATTTACGTACTGCAGCGACACAAAGGTACCAGACAGTGGTTGTTGGTCTATGTTTACTACAATTTTAGTTATGGATTATTCGCAAATAAAAATAGTGTTGATTATTAGTTCCTTATTTTAATTTAAAATTAATAGATCATTATTTATTTATGCGTATTAATAATATGGACTTTAGAATGACCAACGTAAATTGTCTCCGCGAAATTATTATCCGCCTATTAATTATGCTCCCATTGCTCTCAACTTGTCAAATATCAAATCTTCTGCAAACTCCAACTCCGCCAACCGCACAATACATTATTACGAGATTTAAATTTAAAATCACCTATACTGCCCTATATACCGATTCTTAGTTGGTATGAATGTTTGCCACTCTGCAATATACACTTAGATCTGATTAATATTATAGGCTTTTACCGAGAGGGTTGTTTTGTTTAGGGCCGTCGCTTTATGCGCCGAAACCTTTCAGGCTCCAGTCATTATCACGGACACATTTAGAGCTATAAATACTACATACGGTATGACAGACTATTTCCCAAGCCAAAGATGTTTTCCCTGTTCTACCCAGATTGATGCTATTTCCATCATTTTAGCTGATGAGTTACATTTTACAGACATCTATTAAAAAAGAGGTCAATCGAATTATTCTGTATCGGTTAATATTTTGGCCTACAAAAAGTTGCAAAAAATGTTTATTTAGGTACTCAGAAAAAATTATTTAATAAGCATATTTCCTCCTTATAAAAGAACAGTTTTAACTTGAAAAAAAATCGGTATTAACATTTTTAAGATTGTTAAAAGCTAGTACAAGTTTAGATATTTTTGAGGCGATTTATATAAAGAAGTACAATACAAATTATTCAATCCTAACTTGTCACCTATTTTCAATTATAGTTTGTTGGACGTGTTTAATGAATATTAACATTCTGAAACTAAATTAATCACCACCATGTTATTTACAATTTTATAATTTGATATTTATTTTTTTGGTTTTTAGTCGGATGTAAAGATAAAATAAAAAGTATAAATGACGAAGTTTTGGTTTATTTTCAAAAACCCTTTTCAAGTTACATTTGTATAAAAAAATATATAAAATTGTAAAAATGGCATGAAAATAAACCGAAACGTTGTTATTTATACGTTTCTATTTCATTTTCGCAAACAAGACTAAAAAATAAATACCAAAATAATTTAAATTGGTCAAATTTTTTTTAAATTAAATTTTATATTTGTTTTTCTTCACAAACTATACGTTATTATTTGCCATCTCACTTGCCAACCACGTCTCAGTGTATTGCTGCAGATGCAATAAGTTACTGCAAAATACGTATACAATGTAAATTTTACATTAAAATTTTATTATGTGTGAATGTTTAGTTGATTATCTTCAAAAATGACCTTCCAATATTATCTGTAGTTTCTTGTGATATTTTTTTTTGGATAGAATCAGTGAAAATCTTTTTTTTTTTATTAAGTTCTCCTTTGCATTTTATTTTAATTTATTTGC
The DNA here is from genome assembly GCA_004143645.1 of Protaetia brevitarsis. Classification (NCBI taxonomy): domain Eukaryota; kingdom Metazoa; phylum Arthropoda; class Insecta; order Coleoptera; family Scarabaeidae; genus Protaetia; species Protaetia brevitarsis. Next base: position 3,619,397 of record RXPK01000065.1, read on the forward strand.
CACAATCGTTTCGTTACCTTTCATGATAACTTTTTCAAGTAGTATTAAATATATTTGTAACATCAAGTACAATTGCAGCTATTAATTGTACTTGATGTTACAGATATATTTAATACTGCTTGAAAAAGTTATCATAAAAGGTTACGAAACGACCGTAGCAAATAAATTAAAATAAAATGCAAAGAACTTAAAAAAAAGTTTTTCACTGATTCTACCCGACCTTAAATCCCAATAAAGAATATCACAAGAAACTACAGAATATGTGTAGAAATTGGATTTTATCATTTTACTATATTAACATTTTCTTCACATTCGTAATTTAGTTCAAACATACAAGTAATACTGAAGTAAATATTTTTGTTACTGATTGTAAGAAACGAAAGTATTTGAAAGGATTAAGGCGACTATAAAAGCATTTAACAAATATCTTTAACAAAATGCGTAACTATTTTCTAACTTTATTAATACCTCTACATTTTTGCCCTGAGAAATTTTTGTGACAAACGTTATTTTGACATAAATCACAGCAAAATACTCTTGAGATTTACTTTAGATTTTTAAAGAAATACTAGATTTGTGTGAAAATAACTGTATGCTGCGTTAAAAAAAAAAACAACAAATATAATTTTAAAAAAAAACTTGTACATTAATCGCAATAATGTTTAAACATACTATTTAGTCTTAAATACTGTAATTACTCGTTTACTAGTATCCTAATTTTTTTTATTGCTTGCGTTTTTCACTATTCGCTTATTAATTCCTCAGAAATTTACTTGATGTAATATGCTAACTTAAAAGTAATTATGATTATAATTTCGAAGACAACAGCAAGACATTCAAAAGTATCTTGAAGTTCGTTACCAAAAGCGATGTTTTATAAATTGTTTCCATATCTTACTTGGTAAACAGTTCGAAAAAAAAAAGAAGAAAATATTTGTTGCGATATGTGATGTTCGCTGTGGGGAATGATAGGTGCGATTAGTTAGAAGGACCAATGAAAGTTAATTGAATTTTGTGTAATAATTTCGTATATTTAATACTAAATAAAACTTAAAACTATTAACAAATTCACTAAAATAGGTTCAACTATTGTTTAGGTTGTGAAATATGTGAGCACCGCAGCTGAATGCTATTGATGATGAGAGGTACTGGTTGTACTATATCTGACGGTACTGATTTTAAATTGATGCTGGATGAGTATTTATATGAAAAATGATGCCTCAGGCGATGGTGGAAATATAAGAAGGCTTAACTACTAATTAAACAATGTAAATTTGCTGAGAAAACCAACTAATGTCGTGTGCAGGTAAATAACGGGATTAGAATATGTTAAATTTGTGATTATGCTGATATATACCCTTCAATTGGGAATTTACCCTAATCAGGATGAAAGAAATATGCCTGAGCCAAGTAACAGAAGTGTAGATAATGAAAACTAATAAATACAATAAAATAAAAAATATATACAATAAAAGATTAAGATATATAGACACAAATAAATGAACGTAAAACCCCAGGAATTAATATGATGTATAGTAAATAAACCCTATTTTGAGATTAAAGATTAACAACTACATTAGATAGTAAGCAATAATAATTATAAATTTGGGCTTTTCCTGGGCTATATTGTTGGAATCTTATGGTGATTCCTACAATAGACAATGAGCCTTGCCTGCTGGCATATTCTATCGGTTCGTAGATAAAGCTTAGTAAATTTATGCACCCCTTTTTTTGCTTTTTATTTATTTGAATAAAACAATTTTTTTTAAAGATATATTTTGAATGTGGAATAGCCATTTTCAATAAATACCATTTTCTTAACCTTCTTAATATGGGTCCGACGTCGCATTCAAACACTTAAAAATACAATTATTTAGACGATAAGAACCACATTCTGCACATCACCATGTCGCCATCACGTGTCTATTTAGCAATAGTATCCTCATAATTATTCTACAAGTGGCGTCTAAACAAAAATTTTAATTTCTGTGAAATAATAATACGCCGGCATGTGGTTTTGTCCAATTTTCTGTAATAATTCTCTTTTCAATTTATTGGTTACCACGAACGCTGTCCATGATAACCACCAACCACTACTCAATATACTCAACTATGCGGTACTATAAACTCTTGTAACTATAATTAACTTAATAGCTCGTCAAACTGCTAAGCATCATTTCATTTGATAAGTATCAATTTTATTCCACAGTTATTTATATTTATCCTCCACTAGAAATATACAATCGTTCCTATATATTGTTTTTGATCAAAAAGCAATAGTAATAAAACTAAGAAACTATTCTGAAAGAACATTTATATTGGACATTTTCGAAGACTTTTAATAGTTTGTTCCTGATTTATGTTACCTGTATGTATCGCTTAATACCTAGCTTAATACAAAAAGCCAAGCATTGTTTTCGGAGACTCCATGTCAGACGGCTCCCCTACAAAGAAAATATCTGGTCTAGTAAGTGAACAATATTCGAAATATTATGGGTGTATTTAGGATATCTGCTTTAATTTCCCTTTGTATTTTATTTTTTTGAGGTTTTATTCATTGTAAATAAGTGTAGGTATCTAATCATTGTTACATTCTTCATGAATGTTGATTGAATAAGTCTAAAATGTTATTTGTATATGTAACTTTCAAGGTTTTTCTTATTTCTATCGATTTACGATATTTTACTTGTTAGAAGAAAATGTGTGAAAGAGTTGACACCATTAGGACTTACTATAATAACATATAAAAAATATGACTTGTTAATACTGCATAGGTTTATCACTGCGCAATTTGGTAAATTACCAACAATGGATATCACTTGTTTGTTAGCACATCTCATGGCCTACTAATATCTAATAATTAATGTATGTTCTATGACTAAAAGACATTACTATTAGTAAGAAACTAGTGAACGTTAGACAACTGAAACATAAATATTTAGATAGGTTAGGCAAATAATGTACAGAGTGTTTTGTAGGAAAAGCTCATTTTATTTGTTTGAAACTTGGAATTTCGGCATATTTTTAGCAATTTTTTTGCAAGAAATGCTAATACTTCAACAACTATTAAGAATAGGTAACCACACCCTAATATCAATCGTTGTAGAATTTTACGCTGCATTCAATGCTGTAGTAAAAAATACCATGTTCCATTTGAAAAAAAAAGTTTTTTAGCTTAAACGTATCCACATTGGAGACGCGTTTTTGAACACCCTGTATGTGATTCAGTGATAACTGCTATAACACCTGCTTATAGCTACATCCTTGTATTTACATCGACTTTAGTAGAACCACTAAATATCTGTTATCTCATGAAATATTTGCTTTTATTTGAAAGAGTGCAAATGTCAAAAAGTCAGCGAAAATGAAAATATCTCAAAAACGGTCGAGTTTAGGGATAGAGAACCTTCACATAAACTACTTGCAAATGACTCGCCAAATTCATTGGACCGATAAAAAGTATACCATTCCATTTAAAATAAAAAAGTTGATATCAACATCCTGTATACCGAAAGTGCTATAAAGTTGAAAATATTTTCCTTAAATAGATCGCAGTAGACCATGTCTACACTGCAAGTTTCAAAATCAAATTTCTACTAGAAGTTCAAAAAAAGCTAATGTCCCAGTTCGGTGTAACACCCAGTATAGATATACACCGCACAGGCCACCCCAAATACGAACAGTTATATACATACATCGTTATATGTATGAAGCGCATGCTGCTGTTGGTAGTAGATGTGGTTTCTGCTGTATATATATTATTTTCGTACTTCAAAACTTCACTGTAAAAATTGCGTAGAGTACAGAATAAGTCTTGTTATTTAAGCTAGGAATTTGAAATATTTCTACCTTAGAAAATTATTTCACCTGAATGCTTAAAAAAAAACAGGCATATTTTTCTAATTGGCACAAACGACAAATAGAATAGGAGTATAAGCGAGCAGGAGTAAAGAAATACCGGCTTCTGAAACATGGCAGTACGTGAAACCCGTTTAGGGAGTTTAGAAGATGCCTTTATCCTTCTTCGCGTGTAAAACAAGTTTACTTCCGATGATAACAACAAGCACAATATTTCTTCTTAAACAATAGCCGCGATAATTTACACAATAAAAAAAGGAATAGAGAATGCTTTGTACAAGTACGTCCATTTATATGTATGTGTATACAATATATGAGAATTATCGGAATTACTGGGAGATAAGAGTAAGACAATTGACTGTTAGTTAATTAGTATGTTCTTATCATATTAACGTCCGTTAATTATGAAAGTATTATTACAAAATTGAACGTTATTATATACATAGTATGTGCTTTGTATATTTCTGTCATAGTATCTAATGTACTGAGCGTTTGATAAACAAAAACAAATACTTACAATATTTTACGATCGCCTTCGGCTCGGTTTATAATATTTGCCCGAGGCCTGCAATACAGAGCACTTTCCTCCCTTGGTTTGAAATATACTATTGTTCTCTGTATGACGTTTGCGAATTCTCCTTCGCCGGTATACGATGTTTTTTCTGGTAAATGCGCAAAATCAACGTTTTATAACCATGTTTGAGTGGAATAGGAGAAGCGCCATCCTCCGCTAGAAAACTTCACCATAATAATAATGCTTACATCAGAGAACCTGTTTATAAAAGTGTGGGTTAAGTTTGGAAAAAAAAAGTAATTTAAACATAATAATTACAATAAATTAACTACAATGGGGGTTGGCGTAATCCTTATTTCTTAATAATATTCACTTTGTTAATTGAAGAGTGCTTATTGTTTAAGTGAAATTAATGGGTTTGTTAAATTAATAAACTAGAAGTAACAAAATAATATAATCGCTTTTTATACCTATTATTTTCTTAATTTTGGCAATATCTCTAAAATAAACGAGATTTTATTAGTTTGAGGGTTTGTTCGATGATTTCATCAACGACAATGCGTAAAGGGATGTCGAAGATGTTGGCAGTAGGCTGATAAATTACCACTGCCATGTCGACAAGGCGATGCACATCTTAACATTACCTTTTTTTGCTTTAGAAACAGCAATTCGTAAATTTTAAGGCATGTCCAAGATATTGGCAGATCGACGTCCTTAACATTAATGGAAATCAGAATACTGCTAATTAATTAATGTCACAATATTTTCTAGAAGATTGTGCTACAATATTTTCTAACAATTTTACTGCTTTTTTTGTAACTGTGGTATACGAAACTACACAATAGTAAAAATTCTTACTACAATTTTCGTCCAACAGTGAAGTGTAAATATTACTATGCGGATTTTTCTCTGTGTGGCTGATTTTTTTTCAGAACATTTGTGAAAATACTCAAAGAAGGATTAAGCTCAATTTAGTTTTTGATGAATACTTACATAGTCCGGCAAAATGATCTCCCACATTTTGTACCGCTACTATGCCCAAAATCACTAAAGAGAAGGGAAGCATAGTGTACTTAGCTGGTACCGTGCGCCTTGACATTTCAGTTGTCGTCATGAATTGGACGGGCGAGAATTGTCCCTTCCTTAGCGAAACATTTTTATGAAAAATAACGAATGTGTGATTACAAGCGAGTAAATTTTTGTATCAACTTCCCGCTGGGTAAACATGCTCCGGTTCCAGATTACAAAACACTGTTATAGCTTTTAAACTTTAAAGCAACTTTAAATATAGAATCCATCGGTAGACCTAGAAGTGTTCAGGCACCTGCAAATGCTGCAGGTGTAAAAGAAGCAGCGGAACAATCTCCTACCCATTCAGCTGCTAAACGCATACCTCTGCTTTGAGTTTCTCAGATCGTTCTATGTGAAGAATTCTGCACGCAGACCTGCATCAGTTCCAGCCAAACAAAATGATGATTGTGCAAGAACTTAGTGAACGACACCGGAAAAATCGCAGAGCTTATTGCAAAGATATTCTTCAAAACATCCTACAACATGGCCTTTTAATAACGAGTGACGAAGCTCATTTCCATTTATATATTTATCATTTATTTATTTACTGCTCGAGTAATAGAAACCTTCAGAAATCAGCTTCGAATATGTATCGAAAAAAAAAAATGGTCGCCACTTGACTCTGTAATTTTCTATAAACTCACATTAATATACTTTCTGATTCGTTTAAGACTATACTTCTAAATTAACTGATACTTTCAATGCATTTTATATCCGCGCTGCGTAAGTTAGAACTAAGAAAATAGTGTCTACGCAGTGAGGAGGTTCTTACCTAACGAGTATAGGACAGTTTTACATATCATCATTTAAGGGTTATTTAATATAAATGCAAGTTGTCCCCTACAATATTTCTTTTGTAAACTGCTGAAAATTCGACACAGGGGTGTAGATGAAATGTCAACACAGTGAAGAATGTGTCCACAAGAGCTTTACAAACGAATTCATATACGTATTTGCTCTTGTTTTCAACCTGACAATTTACTTTGAAAGTACCATTTTGTAATTATAAAAGTTTAAAATATTTTTATTAAGAAATATAATGTGAAAATGAGTTCCAGAAGAATGAAGACTTCGTAAATAAAAAATACAGGAACATATTACATTTATTATCGAAATGCAGGTGCGCAGTAAGTTTTACGGGCATACCATATCTGATTTTGTACATAAATTCTAATAGGGAATCCGGTTTATATCGATGCTTATAGAAGTGTATGCATAAGTGTTGATAGCTACAGAAAAAAAGTCTTGAAATATATTCAAATTACTTAATTTCTTTTGATATTTTACAGAATTTCTTCTACAAAATTATACTAATTCCAATCCTCTCATGCGTGCTAGTTTGTGTAAACGTTTAATTACACTGAGAGAAAGGTTTCTTATATTCGAAACAGTGTAATTTACTTTAAAGAAACAGATGGTTGACTTGAATATTTTTCCCAAACAAAGAAGTATTCGTTTTATTATTACACTACACAGGTAAAAATTTGACGGAGTGAAATAGGGAGTCTCCGTTTTGGAAATATTTTTTTTTCCAAAAAGGAGTTGCCATAGCTGAAAACAGAAAGTATTTCTCGGTTTATACAAAATCTCAACCAAAACGGAGAGATTGAATTTACTCCGCTTTCTAACACGATTTTCAAGGAAGAAATAATCTCCGTTTTCTCTCCGCATCTACACTACCGTATTTAAGTCCTAAATGTGAACAAATATCCCTAACATTGCATTATATTTTCTCCTTCACGGAGGTAATAATTTGTTTATTTAACAGATGTTTCTATTTCTAATACCTCAACTCCAAAAAGGGAAAGGATACTTCCGATTGGGAACATTTGTTCTCCAAATCGTAACTTCCCTAAATATTTTAATTAATTATTTCCACGTGGACTTACTTGCATTAGCAACGGAGATAATTTTATCTGATACGATAGTAGTATTACATACCTATGGGGGAAACAACATCCATTATTTATTTTAATAACAACAATAAGAGTTAAAATTTCTCCATTTCGGAAACTTTTACATTTTTTACAAAATAGTAAAACTGCATAAGAGAGACAAATTGGTCCTTAACGGATTAGGTTACCTCGGTTAAAGATGTGTTTTCTCCCATGGAAAGCAAAATTATCTCTGTATTCTATCCGTTTAGTAGCAAAACATTTAACTCCGAAATGGAGGCTCCTTGAACGAATGGTCGCGAGGGAACACCGGAAGAGAGTTAAAACGGTGTTGGATTCAACTCCGTATTTTTATCTGTGTAGAATGTATATGAATACGAAAATAATCCTTTTTGTAAGGATATTATTCAACAACAGTTAACTGTCTAGCGTTACTTGAGGGATCCCCTTTTACTATATAAGTCTAAAAATTGCTCTTCTACTTGTACAGTGCATGTTTGCCTTAGTACTCCAGCATTTAGATAACTTAATATAAACGAACCCGTTTTCCATAGACATTGTTTCAGTACTTGAAATACATATGGGTAATTCACGGAACCCGTCCATTAGAAGTTTTTGGCTTTACGATGAAATCTTGATTTGGAAACTTTGGGGTTATGCATAGTTAGCTATGATCTCTTTAGAAAAAATAATTTCATCTATGTCGCACTTCCAGTTACATTGAAAGTCATGGCCAACTTTGATATTTTAAATAGAAACCTATATTTTACAGTGCATTTTTAGGTTCTATTAGGAATTCTAAAGCCAATTTTATAAAACATCCACTTACCTATCGGTTACCGTTTTCAAATTATTTTGGTTTTTGTGAAAAAAAAAACTCAAAAAAATATGATGCTGTAAATGCATATAACGGCTATACCGTAAAAGACAGAGAGTTTTTATGTTGACTGCGGAGGGTATGGATCCTCTACTATTTAACCAGGGGATGAAAAGTAAACAAAATTATACAAGTGTCCCATAATCTAAGGTTGATTTAGGGTAACTTCTTAATACTAAACGCTTTTTTTTTCAAATGCAACGCTCTGTATATTTTTACATCATGTGATGTATAATTGAATCCTCTACACCTCTATCGAAAAGCTATAAGTGTTCTTATACCTATCTCTAACGCTTCTTTTAGAATTAGCGATTTTCAGAAAATGTAGTTTGCAATTAGTATTTGATTAATAATAGGCAGTGAAAAGCATTTTTAATTTTGAAAGCATATAAAAAAAAACTAAATACAGTATGAAAAAATAATATAAATAGCATACTCTATACATGAAAAATTCTTCATGTTAACGGAGGAAAGGAAAAAAAACTGAAGCACCTCAAAGTGTAAGGTTAAATTAATAAAGAACGAATTAATATTACTATTTCGAACGACAGACAAATGACATTAGCGGCGAGTTTAAAAAAAATCGATTTTCTAATGAAACATTGTATATTTAGTGTCTGTATGAAACGAATATGTTTGACGTTAGTTATGCAATATAGTGTTTTGCTGTTCGCGTTAATGTCATCACCAGGCTAGTATGAATCGCGAATTTATCCTGGTCAGGTCTATATAAGAACTTCTAGTCATTTATTATATGAGTGTCGTGTGCTGCCATCTACAGGTTAATTTCTTGAAATAATATATGCAAATAACAAAGAAAGCCAGTAATTACTTAAAATTCCAAGCAGTGAGAGTTATTACACACAGAGGTGGACATATTTCTATTAAAACAGACAACCTTATTTTATTTTATTATCCTACATTTTTTTAAATGAAATGTATACTTTTATATGTTTTTAATTGAAAGACGCCATTAATTTAAATATTTTAATGTACACGTAATAGACATACATTATACATTACTATAATAAAGTATAAATTCCCATCGCTTAAAGCAGCCTGCTTGGGGACACAAATTTTACACAAAATATTGCGTTATACCACCAAAGAAAGAAGAGTGAAGCCACCACTTAATAGCAGTATATGTATTGTTTTAAATGCAGTATTTTTTTATATTTATTGTAGTAAATAATAATACAATTAATATCAATCAATGTAATAGTAATTATAATTGCGGCTTGCAACTTAAAGAGGTCATCTTCAGACCCACGTTAACAGATGGCCTCTTTAGGCCGAAACATGAAAGCCGCAATTATAATTACTATGAAAGTAATGGAAAGATTAATTGTATTATTATTTACTATAGTTTCAACTCAATATGGACAAAACCAAGATATATATTTATTAATTCCAATACCATGATTATTGATTAGCAATTAATTCATATACTGTTATAACACATTGAAACAACTCAAACAAGTCCTGCTAAAATCTTTAGATTCTACTTTCACGAGTACATACATAACCCTTATAGCGTCCATAATGTATTTTAATTTTCACTTTTTTGTGTAATAAGATTACAGGTTACTTGTAAAACTACTTGTAAACGGGTATTGGCACAATTTTCTAAATAGGTCGATCGGTCTCCACACAGTTAATAAATATTTACTTTTTACTCAACTTTAATGGACATATAAAGTAAGAATCACAATACGAAAAGGAGACACCAAAAATTAAGAAACCTAAAATATCTATGATTTACAAAAACCCGATCTTTGTGATAACCTCATAACATAAATCAGGAGATCTTGACGGATATGCCATATCGCCGTTTTTGGAAATGAGATGCCCCGGAAACATTCTTCTCAAAATAGCTATTGTTGTGTAACCATTTCATCAGAGAATATGTATGAAATATTATTTAGAGCTCATATTTATATGTTGTATGTATATACCACTATATATGAGATAATGTTTTCGTTTTTCTTTCTTAGAAGTTGACCGTTATGATTTTCCGAAATGTGTTTCCACAAAAAAAAAAATGGTTTGCTATTATTAAGAACGTGCCTTTTATTATTCTTATATAGTGGTGGTGTGTGGTAGTCATATCTACATATTTGTAGATATTACTACCACAAATAATTACCCAAAACCGTATTTATTTGGTGTAGTCGTATTTGTCAATTATGATATTTCACACCAATAAGATGGTATAGAACTTCTTGCTATCCATTAACATGCATGATTATTCTAGGCAAAGTAATATAATTTGTTTGAATACGTATATGCATGATCGCTTTGATATATTACCATTTACTTGAATGAACTGTGTATGAACTTAATATTATCGTGGGAAACTACGCCCATAATGTAATGTAGCACGTCTGCAATCAGGAAAAGATGCTTCCATCATGTATAATTACATGTTGCTTTCAATTTATTGTAATACCTATTATGTCTGTTTACGTATATTGCAGTGGGTATTAATACATAAAGTATTCGCTTTCACTTTCCTGAAAATGTACTTCTTCGAATACATGATCAATTCCGTTTCTGGTCATGTAAAATGGCTGTAAATTTGCAGGAATTTTTTACAGTGTAGAAATAAAAAAAAATTAAATACATTTCAAATATTCTACGAGATAGATATGCTCCACAATCATATATCTAACTACTTCGGGTTTCTCTGCAAAGATACACTGAGAGAAATATCCTTTTCCTTTAAAAGGAATTGCATTAAACCAAAAGTTTTTGCGTTTTCTATATGGCCAACATGATTTCATGTTTCCTTGAAAAGGAATATAATTTTAAATTCACGCATTTCTTCGGTAAATAATATATTTTTCGTTGAAACAGTTTATTCTTTTAAGTGAAAGATATTGCATGTTTACGGATAGTTAATTCAAGTCCTCCTTATTTTGAACTTGAAAACTATGCAGATTGACAGAAACCGTAAGCATTTTGATTCAAGAGGTTTTTCCTTTTCTTATAATATTTATTCATTTTAGACTTAAGCGTTAACACAACAAAATGCCGTGATAATTTTTAATCGAAATGAATTATCTCCAAAAACCCATACACTGAGGAGGGATTTGCCGTTAGAATGTTGTAAATCCTAGTAGTATTAGGGAGTTGGTCGCAGTTGACCATCCTGGCACCCTAGTGTGATGTTAAAGAAATCGTCCTTTCAAAGGCGATGACTCCTATCAGATGTTGATCTGGTAAATAGGTATACCAGATTAGTATGTTCCGATTGTAGTTTCCAGTCTATTTTGTGCGAAATATTATCTGTTACTAGAATGAAATAGGAGATGCGCCATCTATGCGACAATTTCTCTACTACACATAAGTATATATATATATATTAATCAAGACTTTCAATTAAAATAAACACTTTTCTGAGAAAAGGTATTCTTTTCGTTGAATATGATAAAAATCGAAAGTTATAAAACTTTTCATTTAATGCAATCTCTTTTCTCAGTGTAGATATCGGCATTCTCATAATATCAACATTCTTAGACCCTATTCAAACCGAAACAAAGTCTTTCTGAAAAATATATGTTCGTGTAGGTGCAAACCGCATGGTTAATGTAACCTATCTGTTTTCCTTTGTAGGAAGGTAGCATTAATTATTATTCACCTTGAATATTGTCGTTAAAATGAAGGACCATTGCTGTGACTCTAGTTCCTGAAGCAACTCGCACGTATAATACTCACTGCTATGTAAACATTGATAAGTTACTTTAAAAATTTCATTAGAATTATTTTTAAAATATTTATGGAAAAACATAATCTATAACATCAACTTGATTTTATTATTATCTATCCATATCGTATTCCAAATTGTATTTATTCCTTATCTTTAGAAATATATATATAATATATTAAAATACTAGGTAAATATATTTCCATAGGTGCTAACAATTAGTAGTGGCCCCGTCAACAAAGTGCAAAGGTTAAATGAATACTATACATTGCAAACTGAATGTAATACGGTTATGTACTTATAATATAAACAACAAGAATAGAAACCAAAAATGTGTATGTTAAACTAACTCTATCAACTTTCTCATTGTTAGCATTATGAAATAAAAGAATAAACCTCACTGTACCCTATTCACCGAGCACATGGAGCAAAAATATTCGTGATCAGTGCATTATGCGAAGACTGGTTTTTATACTAGTTCTCAAAAACTAGCTAAAAGTCTGTTACGCACGATACAAATACAAAAATTGTATCAAAACATCTTATATAAAAGTCCAGAAAAGAATCCTGTGGATAGTGGGTAGTTTCACGCGCTAATTCCATGTGTTCACTGAACACAGTGTAGTTCTCATTATAAGTTTCAATTTGTTGACAAAGAATAGTGGAAGATGCATTTAGTTACTTAAAAAGCCTTTCATAAGTAAATAAAGAAATAAACACGCAGGTAGTCGTGCGAATTCCTATATGCAACTATATCTGTATCATCAGTATTTCATATCGCCATTGAGTTACCACTACCAACTACAATAAAAAATCACTGCAATACTCCTAAATTATTACTAACACACATTAGTATTCATATACTCTCTACATATTTCACCTGCATCCAACACCATCCTATAATGGAGCATGCGTTTGATTTTTCAATACAAAAGCACGTGTTAAAGTACACGAACTTACTAATAGAATAAGCAAACAGTGTGCATTTCAGGTAATTTTGAGGGAGCTGGGAAAAGCTTTCCTTTTATACTCACAAATGTAGCTGTGAAAAATGCGTTTTAAAACTTCAAACACGTAATATTATTAACACATAGCTACTAGTGATGGGCACTATCACTAATAACTTTCGATAGTGGAATATCGATATGGTTATTATTTATTGATTATTTATAAAACATTGAGTTTATTATTAATAAATAAGCAAAAAATTGTTTACATTCCATTTATTACATTTTTGCATTTTATCTATGCAATTTTTCCGTTGCAGCATTTAAAAGCTACAATATATTTTTACGAAAAAAAGTGAAGAGTGTAACATCATCAATGGTATCATTTAAGAATGTATAGTGGAAATCATGATCTTCTAGTAAAGCTCAATATGCGCTCCATTTACAATGTCTCTATATCGTATGGTACACCAACAATGGTAATTATATATTATATGTTCGTTTGTTGAATTTACTGGTAAAATATTGTAACGTTTTTCTATTCTTAAAACGTTATCGGGGTTTAGAAAAATACACAGGCGGTATATTTAAATTAACTTGATTTATTAACACGCTTACGAACTACTTAAAATCTATTAAATAAGATCAAAACAAACACTAAAATTAAATCACTTAATTACTAATGTTCTTATTTATGTAAGCGATTTATTTGCACCGATATTTATATTACACGTACTAATTCGCTCGTATTTATCTCCACTCGCTATCCGCACTATTCAACTCGTATCGACTGACTGACTGACCAATAACCACGCGTTATTTTATATCTGGCGCCGGGATTACGAGATTGTTCGGGACACATCTAGGACGTGTTTCTAGATTCAAAAGAATAATCACGAATCTTCGACCCGATACTGTCCTCTGTCATTCCTTGTACGTAATTCTTTCTTCCGCTATGCTAGCGCCATCTAGGGGCGCCTATCGAAACCGCTAGTTTAATAATTGGCGCTCCTTACAATATATAGGACAATCACAAGTTCGTATTGCATTTGCTTCTCGAATCTGGATAAACTTTTGAAATATATTTTCGCAAAACTTTTATTGTTTAGCTAGTTTCTTGGATATGACGAATTAAAATAAAAAAAAGCTGAGTGCTACAATAGAAGCTTTGGGTGGAATGCATAAAACGCAGTAGATGCTATTGCTTCACTAAAAAGTATCTATTTCGTAGCATTTGCTTTTACATAAAAGTGTATGCTTCACCTGAGACGAACATACAACATTGTACGGCACAACAGAAGTATCTATTACTGAATGAAGCATTTACTCTCTTGCGGCGTAGACGTCACGCCTCACAACAAACGTGTTATTAAACTTTACTTATACTTTCCATATTTTACAGTTACTTTACTAGAATCACATAAGCTTCTCAAAAAGATTTCAATTTTTCACCGCAGACGAACCTTCTTATTGGAGAATCATCGGAGAAAGTTCGCCTGTGGGACCACACAACCCTTCTGCTTATGGGATTTTGCGTTTTATTCATTGTTCTGGCCATTACATAGGTATATAACTTTTATTATAATATTTTAAAACGGCACCAGCATAATCATTGGGAAATTAATAATTCATCTGTCATAATACACCAATAAATTTTCATAGGACATCTTGTCACTTTTTGCGTTCATTATCATTTGACACTTCCATTTTTTACATTATTCTGTAATACTAGTGAATGATCAAATGGACCATTTCAATAAATATTTACATAAAATGAATGCATTTAAAATAATTAAGTTTAAATCCAACTCTTTCTGTAGATATAAGATTGAAAATTATGCAAATCTTGATGGCTTGAACAAGCTTTATCTTCCTATTGTGGTCATCGTACTAACAATAAAAAATGATTGATTAGTTGTGATTTGGGAGTACTATTCGCAGAACATTATTAAGTATAGAAAATATGAGAACGCCTTATGAGCTGTTTCTTTCTTAAAGCAAGGAATAACAGATGTGAAAAGCAAAATTCCGTATAAATGTGATTCTGACGTTGGGATTTTGTCACATTCAAAGATGGCGGCCAGCTGTCTAGCGGACCGTTTTTTTAAGTACACTGCGCCCATTCCAGTGTTTTATATAGTTCGTTGCCTGATGTACATGTGTAAATTGGGTCACGATTGATAAGTAATAAAACAATAATGGTTGGAGCTTATAATTACAATTTATGACACCAATTAAGTCCGACCCTTTTTCCTACTACCTATGGGGAGGCAATTTACCAACACCCCTTTTCAGTAGGGTAAAATTACAGAACTAGTTTCAAAATTATTTATCATTGCATTGTTTATGACATTTTACGTCATACAATTTATAAGTTAGGGATTACATTATTTTTTTCTGTATTATACATTATTTTCGTGTAGGTAATATGTGATTTTACGGACAGTTTCTATAGTGTCGGGTAAGCATCATGCACATAGCTTGATATAATAAAAGTGATTTCTCATATTTTGATGGTAGTATAAGTCTTGGTATTTACATTGATAAAAAAAGATGAGAATTAGGCAATTGTAAGGAGAAACGGAATGAATATAAAATTGTTTTCCAAATAATAATTTGCTTACATAGAGAGAGACTTACACCGAATTACATACTTCTCCCTCTGTAATGTTAAAATATCATTATTGATCTTTTCAATGACAGATTAAGTTCTTCGGTGAAATGTAAGCTGTCACTTTCATTACATACATGTAAATACGTGAAAAACATTCGCTAAAATAATAAGCTGATGTTGGTGTTGTTTCCGACATCAATCTCTTTCGACAAACACCTGCCATCCCTTTTCAAAATTCATGTCCCATATTTGATAAATGAATGAGAGAAAGGTTTTATATGAAAACTGCCGCAAGAAACGTAATATAGGTAATGTAAATGTGTTTGGTATATATACAAAATACCAATAGACTTCACAAACAAACAAAAAAAAGAGGAGGAAAAAAGTAATACGCCACTGAGTTGTAAACAGCTGCGAGGGATATATTGCGCCACCCTCCGACATCGGGGAGCATTGGTTAAGGTAGGGCCTAATCAAGTAACCATAAGGACCATGTTACGCTCAACGAACTCGTACGACATTGTACTGTTTAGAGTACACTTCTCCTTTTACATTTATTTTCGTACGGCTCATATCTCTCCATCATCCCAGCAGGTTCGGGTTCCGTGGATAGAGACGCACGTAGGGAGGACGTGTACAGCTTTAGCGTAGGAAAAGAGGACATGCGAAGCCTGTTTCATTTGTGTAAATATTATTCGAAATAAGGCATGGAACGTATATAACAAGCATTAAGATTGTTGGTTTGCTTTACCCGGTACTCATTCAGACTAGAATAAAAATCCGTACTACTAAATTTTTATCTTTTTAATATCTTGTAGGATACACAGATTAAAGCAGTGTTGGGCAAAATTTATTCAGAATAAGAATGAAAATAAATTGTCAGCTTCCTTATTGTTATTCAGAAAGAATAGATAATTTTTATTCCTGATTGTATTATTCGATAATGAATTTCCACATTCATTTCATTCATTATTCAAAAAATTATTCCAATAATTATTCTTCATTTGAATAATTATTCTTCATTTGAATAACTACTGTTATTCAAATAAATATTCCTATTCAAATAATCGTTTTCATTTAAATAACTGCTTTCATTCGGGAAAGGAAAGTGATATTTTTTTCCATATCAGGGGTTGAGTAGTTGGAGAATCGCATTGATTTTTTTCTTAAATGGCGGAAAATATTTTTCAGCAATATTAAGAAGCGGTATGGATAACTTTTGTTAACATCAGAGGGTGGGGAGTTGGTGCAGGAGACGCATTAGTTTTTTTGAATCACCAAAATTCTTTTTTGATGGCATCGGGAAGGGAGAGAGATACTTTTTTTTCAATATCAGGGAGTGAGGATTGATAGGGAGGATGTATTTATGTCTTAAAGCAATGATATTTGTTTTTTAGCAACGGCGGGAAGGAAAACGGATAGTTTGTTTTATATCTGGGGTTGAGTAGTTGGTTTGAGAGTCGTATTGATTCTTTTTCTTGAATGAAGGAATATATTTTTCAACAATGTTAAGAAGCGGTATGAATAAGTTTTGTTAACATCAGAGGGTGGGGAGTTGGTGCAAGAGACGCATTAGTTTTCTTGAATCATGATAATTCTTTTTTGACGGTATCGGGAAGGGAGAGAGATACTTTTTTTTCAATATCAGGGATTGGGGATTGATAAAGAGGATGTATTTATGTCTTAAAACAATGATATTTGTTCTTTAGCAACGGCGGGAAGGAAAACGGATAGTTTGTTTTATATCAGGGGTTGAGTAGTTGGTTTGAGAGTCGTATTGATTCTTTTTCTTGAATGACGGAATATATTTTTCAGCAATGTTAAGAAGCGGTATGAATAACTTTTGTTAACATCAGAGGGTAGGGAGTTGGTGCAGGAGACGCATTAGTTTTTTTGAATCAGGATAATTCTTTTTTGACGGTATCGGGAAGGGAGAGAGATACTTTTTTTTCAATATCAGGGATTGGGGATTGATAGGGAGGATGTGTTTCTTAAAGCAATGATATTTGTTTTTTAGCAACAGTGGGAAGGGAAAGGGATCATTTTTTTCTCTATCAGGGATTTAGTGGTTGGTTGGGGAGTCGCATTGGTTTTTATTGAATTCTGAACATTATTTTTTAGCAGCATCGGAAAAAGAAAGGAACACTTTTTTCAATATCAAGTAGTGCGGATAGGTGTAGAAGATATCTCCTTCCTAAAGTAATCATATTTATTCTTTAGCAACGCCGGTAAGCGAAAGGGATAATCTTTTTTATATCATAAAGTGGGGGTTGGTGGAAGAGACGCTCTGTGTTTTGTAAATATGTAAAGAGAAGAATAAGAAATTAGTTTTTTGAGCTACACTGCGAAGGAAGAAGGGTTTTTTTACCACACTAATGGAATGAGCGCGGGTAGGAGTTAAATATAAAGTTGAATTTAAAGAAATCCAAATTTGGTTAAAAGAGGTGAAATACTTAGTGCCGGCAGGACGTTGTTAATTTCTCACTGCAAAAAGCTTGCAATCCTTGTATGTAGTTCTTCAAATACTTCGCAATAGAAATACTCAATCATTTTTTAATAAAACAGGATCATATTAGTTGTCTAAGTAAAATTTAGTTATAGCGAACAGTTAGTGTTAAGATCATTATCTTTATTTTTTTGTATAGTGCGTGTGTTGAATGTTTTTTAATAAATTAAATTACAAAATACACCCGTGTTTTCATCTCAAAACTGTTACAAATAATTAACAAAAAGTTCACAGAGTAGTCTCACAGTTACGCCCCGTGAACGATGAAACTTCATCAACAAATCAAACACCAATAATGATTGGGATTAAAAGACTTGGTGATATGCTTGTTTATGTGTACGTTTCATAATCGAGGACATGCATTATTTTTTTAATGATAAAATCTATTTTTTACAACGTCCTGAAAGAAAAGGGGTTTCTTTTTCAACATCAGAGCGTAAAGGTTGATCCGACGGTGCGCATTGTTTTTTTTTTAATAATGGAACTAACTGAAAAAATATAGTATGCGCAATCGTAATCGCAAAACATCGCCAAGAGTTGATTGGAAAAGATTGAAGAGAATGTAAATACTGTCAGAATTTAATTGAAAAAGGATACATATCTGTCTATTTAACCACCGGAGTGAAATTTCTGGTTATTCTCTATTCTGTGGCAGAGTTTTAAGTTTCATGTACGCTTCTTTTCTGTTTGAAATCATTGAAGACTATTGCCGCCGAAAAATACAAGTAAATTATTCCTTTCAAATATTTTATTACATGTAGGTGACTGTTGCATATATCAAAAACTGTGTACTTAACTTCTTTCTTAGACAATCAAGTTTCAATAGTTGAAAAAAATATTTTCAGAGTCAGGTACAACTATTATGATATTAATCCCAACCCTGACGCGTTCAAACGCAAAAAAACTTCTATTGTTTGCAGCACATATAAGAACACGGGTGTTAAGGCAACGAAAAGCGAGCAGATATATGTGCATATAAGTACCTGCATCCAAATTTATTCCATTATTTGAATGACGATTTATTTCGTGAGACAATTATTCCAGTAATGCTTTATTTAAATAACGTTTCATTCAATAATTCCTTATTCAAATAATGCCGGACAACTTCATTCGACAATAACCTAATATTGAATAAAGAATAATTGATTAAAATTTCATTCAAATAATCATTTGAATAAAGAATTATTCTTTGATGCCCAACACTGGATTAAAGGAGTCAATAATTTTGGCTTGATCTCTTTGAGTATTTATAATTTCTTTTTTTTTTAATTTAACTTATTATGTTATTATTAGTCTTATAGAATAGCGTGCAATTTAATAAAAAAGCATTTAAATGCTCAAACAAGTTGGCTCGTAATTGGCCCCACCACTCAATATTGTCACGAGCCGCCACCGTTTTTGTTTATTTAGGTTTACTTTATATTGTCATACCACATGCATTGCATTTTTTATTCTGTCGTACTTTGATATTTTATATGATTTCCTGTAATTGGATGTAACCTATTGGAAATATGAAGTATTTTTATTGTTTTTTTGATCCATCCATATATTTCTACAATTTGATGTGTATCTTTCAGTTTTATTTCGTTGCTTAGTATTGATGATTTTTTCCTAACAAGTTATAATGCGATGGTAAATTTATGCGGAATAAATCCACTTTAGAAGTTCGGCGATCATTAAAAGTCTGGCATTCGCTGCGTTCGTCCTAGCACTCCGAGGTCGAAATTGAATCTAAATATAAAACAAAAAGTTACCGAATAGGTATAGTAGATATAAAGATTTATGTGGACCGCTCGTGACAGACGTAAACATTCTTTGTTTTCTGATGCGGGGAATAAAAAGAAACGGAACGATGGAGCTCACGGCAAAAACTACTGAATTTGAGCGGGATACGTAATCGATTCGGGTAATCGGGTAATTCGGCAGGCATCTAGCGTATACGTGGATCGATAGAAATTATCTTTGAAACTCAGACAGTTGAGAGAGACGCGACCAAATGTTAGACGCTGTAATATATATCCGGTTATTTGCCAGACGCCATTATTCTATTCGCTATAAGTGGATAAGGCAGAGAAAATCCCGTCAAAATTATCTACTAATTCCCTTAATTTTGGATGGTTGGATACATGCATAGATCTTGTAGATTAGAAAGTAATTGCAAGTAACTTAATGTTTGGGTTTTGAATATGTAGATGTTTAAATTTTCTTCTAATTACACATATAAATCCAGTTTAAAGTAGGTATCTAGCGGAAAGTTTAAACTAAGAATGGAAATTTATACAACTTGATTTGCTTTAAGTCACTTAATTTTGAGAAACGATTACAATTAATTGTTCCCTTTCAAATAAAATAAAAGGTCCTAACAATTTTATGTGTAAAGTGTAAATTACACCAGAAAAGGAAATAGGTAATTCGTAGTGATATAATACCCTGAATTTAATTTAATGATAATAGAATTCTTGATTGTAACGCCTGTTTTATTTAAATCTATTTTGAAAAACAACTACTTCCCTTTCAAATTTTTTTATAACTATAACATTTTTTAAAGTTATTCCTTTAAGATAAATGTTTTTCTTAACAAATGTTCCAACATTTTTTCTTAAAAGCTAACTTTAAAAAGATTGTTATTGACTATAAACATTTTCTGAAGAAAACTAAAAAAACGACGAAACGTAAAATACTAATAAGATCCGTACCATGTGTTTGGGGTCGTTATCATGCGCAAACGCGAGGTTCTCCCCAATCAACCGCAATCCTGACGTTCCGTATTTTCTTCCAATATGCGCCTATAATTTTCTTTGCGCATAAAAAATGCCTATAATATCATAGGCGATGATATTTACTTCCTAAATTCGAATTAAAATACAGGGTGTTCTATTAAAAAAAAGAGTTTTCTGCATTTGAAGATATGTCACTTTGTTCCTCAGTTTTGAACACCCTGTATGTTAGAATATGAAGTGGCGTACCGTTTCTTATTAGAGTTATATCTATATTCATAACATAGTGGAATCTCTACTTGCAGTATTAACCCAGACATTAATTTTTGAATGATGCAATGATTATTACTGAAAAAAAAGGAAAACTAAAATAACTCAAAAAACGGCAACATTTAGCTAGGGGAATAGTTAGCGAAGACTGACGTATGGCCGTAGAATCCAAAAATGAATAAAAAATTATATCATTCTTTTTAAAATAACAAAGTTGACGTCCATTTCCGGTCAACCTGAAGTGATATTTTGGTTAAAGTATTTCACATTTATAGTTCCAATCGAACAGATAATTGTGCTAAAATCTCAAATATAAGTAAATAATCACATCATAAACTTAATGAACCACTTACGTGGAATATTCATATTATTGATTGCATCAATAACGTATAGATGAGACGCCCGCGGGAGGGCATTCCGAAAGTCTGAAGACTGCAACACCCTGTATATACAGTATATTGTATATACAGGGTATTGCACGGGGATCTTCAGATTTTCGGAGTGCCGTCCCGCGGGCGTCTCATCTATACGTTATTGATGCAATCAATAATATGAATATTCTAATTATTACCATGCTAAAAGCGGATTAATATAGGAATATCACGGATAAAAAATTAAATTTATTGCTTTATGCATTATGCTTAGAAGAAAGAAGAAGCTAAAATAAAAATTCTATAAAAGTAGTATTTTACAAAAGAAAGAAAATCAATAGATTATAACACATACATTCATACATACATTCAAAGAATAACTAGTTGTTTTTTTTTAACATTTATCAAACGTTCTTATTTACCTTTATACTATCATAAGGCAATATATGAGGATAGTGAGGGATAATATCAAAAGGATTTTATTACAATTGCAAATTAACACAAAATGATCTAATTTAATATTTATTTATAGTTTATATTTAAGGTTTTTTTATATATAAAGGATGGGCCACCACATTCGCATCGGTTTATATACGAAAAGTGGTGACTTATTTTCAATTTTTTTTTCAAAAGGACCACATTTCAAAATTATTTTGGAGTATACAAAGTAGCTCAAAAAAAAGTTACACACCAAAATTGTGGAAAATTAAATGGAACATTCTGTATATTATGACATATTTTGATAGTACACATTAAATAAAGACAAGTTGGTGTTAGGTTTCTTATGCCTAACTCAACTCGTTTACGAGATAATTAACTATTCTTGAAAATGTAGACCAAAATTTAAGAGGCATGCCTGTCATATGGATTTGATGTGTAACTTTTCTTTGAGTCACCCTGTATATTTCAAAATAATTTTAAAATGTGGTCCTTTTGAACCTGTATATCACTTAATAAAAAAAAATTGGAAATGTGTTACCACTTTTCCTATTTAAACCGACGCGAATGTGGTGGCCCATCTATATATGTGTATCTGTATACTCAAAATTTAAAATATTTGGTTTGTTAATAAAAAAATACTATGAACTTTTCTGTGATGAGTATTAACCGAATATTTTCCTTAATAATTAAATTATTTATGAAACCTTCACCTACAGAAACCCAAGATTAGTGGGTTATTTAATAAATCTTTATACATACAAATGGAGACAATAATAAATGTAAAACTATACATACGTATATATTGTTATAACGTCTTAATAAAAAGCTATACCGGATAATCAATAAAAGACGTTACCTGACTATTTATTAACAGATCGGATATCTCGTTGAAAAGTATTATAGATCTCATCTCCATTAACGCAGCCAAAGTGGTTCTATTAGTTTCGTTTTGTATCTGAGAGTGTTTGTTTTCTACCTGAATCGGTAATGATAAACTTCAAGAGGAATCCGGCCGACCCAAAGTCAGCCGACCGGAATGTGAGACACGCCGAGTTGAATTACTCCCATTCACGAACTCTGCAAGCACTTAGCTTCAGAAATTCGTACAGAATTAAAATAAAAACTGGTATTCATCCCAGACAATATCGCCTGCAAAATTCATACAACGTTCAATACAAGTAGTATGAGAATATGATTATTATACCTTTGTCATGTATACAGTCTACTACGCTACCTTAAAATCTATACAAGAGGTTCGTTTGTAGAACAGGAATATAATACAAATAGAATACCTTTCCAACTCCCATCCAAGTTCGTGGGTACTAACAAACAAACAAAGACATATTCCACCTCTTACATGTCCTTAAAAAACACAATTTGTATTCATTCAAGTTAATGACATTGAATCATTATGTTAAATTACATAAAAAAGAGCTAGATTTGCATATTAAATAATAATTTAAAACACAATGTTCTTTACTATTGTATTATATTTAAGAATCATGACTGACAAGATCAATGAATGGTAAGTAGAGAACAATAATTCAATAATTAAAGAAAAAACATATATTCACGATATGCAGCGCGTACTCTTAAAATAACCCTGAAGTTGGCCTTGAACTTACTCGAAGTACAGTATACAGACACTCATCAAAAGTAATTTCTGCTGTTTCGCTTTCTAATAAAACGATACACTACTCCCTCCTTCATGATTTAGTGAGCGCTAAAACTTGCAACAGAAAACTAAAAATCTTTATAAGTTGCTATTTTTTAATAAGTAATGTCTTAAAGAATTACATTTATGGGTAGGTAAGTATTTGCAAATAAAGCTATATGACACACATTGTACTTTTTTTTTAAAAAAACGACGATCTTATCCTGATTTTCTTGGTTAATTTAAAGTTTCTATTTGCAAGGTTCCACAAAACGGGATTTTCCCACTGCCAGTATGTTAATTGTAGACATAATGACACCGAGATATTAATCGAAATTGCAAATTTTGCTAAAAATATTACGCTACTAGGGTGAAAGATGTTTCTAACATTTTTGTTCGCGCGTAAGCAACTGAATAAACAGGAATTCCGTCCAGACCAAAAATCGTACGTCCTTTGACGTACCGACACGCAACCGAACACCTTCCAACACCAAAGTATAACGTTGAATATCGTTAGGTTACGTTCGGTCGGTTCGTATACACCAAAACAAATGTGCCTTGGCTTGCCTTGGAACGTCAGTGTCCACATTTTAGTGGAAATCGTAGCCGAAAGAATCATACACAGAATGATAAAGAAAGAAATGATTAGGTATCAGCCGCAATCTCGTAAATGAGACCAAACTTGGAGCATGGCAAAAAATAGCTTTGTAAAAGAATTTACAACACAGCTTAGCAGCAAGAGCGACTGCGGTAAAACTGAATAAAAATGCCATCAAATAGTACACGAATGGCTCCAAAATGACCAAGAAAACTAGAATAGGAATATATAGGTCTAGAATCAAGTATTTCAAAAGCTTTGGGACATGCCCGGGTATCTTTCAGAACGAAATACACAGTATTGAAAGAAGTTTAATATTGTCAGAAATTGCTAAAGCTAGATTCTTTGTCTAATAGTTAAGCAACCTTTAAAGCGCGGAGTTCATATGTTATCAGCTCTAAGAGTGAAAATGAAATGAGTTCAGCAAAAGAAGCCAGGTAACCCTTTCGTGGGTTATAACCAAAAAATACAAGGCGCTTTTTAAACCCGAATCCTCTTAAGGATAAGTAGCAGCACAATACTGGCTTTACTTTCTTCCGCTGATGGAGGAGATAGCTTCATGATCTGTGAAGATTCGAGGAGCTAGCGAAGACAGCACAGCTATCGAAACTGAATGGACGTGGAGATCGCCTCTTCCAAAGCCAGAAGGATAATAATAATAATTTGCTGGCTATCAGTAGTAGGGTCTAAGGCTATTTCCCAGGTCCTATCCCCAAATAGCTGACTGATTCATTATATATTTCTTACTATTATTAAAAATCGTAGGAAAAAATATTAAATGTTATAAAAAAGTTAATAAACTGTTATTGATTCCATAGAATACTTATAATAGATAGCCTCGCGTAGCATCTTCGTGCGGAGCACGGGGTTGAAGATGAATTGTAATTATTTAACTTTTCATAAATAAAGTACAACACTGGTAGAGAACCGAAAACAAAATCAGAGCAGAGAAAATCCAAATATTAGAAAAATCTCCAAGCATTGAGGCAAGCTAAACCTTTCCTGGAAATCGATAGTCGGAAGAGATCCTGCAGAGTTCATCAATTTAAAACAGGGATTTTTCAGAGGCCTGTATACTGAAAGAATCTCTATATTTGGAACAGCAAAAGAATTCAAATGTAGATTTTGTAGGAACAGCATAAAACACTATATAACTCAAGAGTGCAACTGGAAGTATGTGAAATCGAAGAGGGAGACTTTCCTAACATGAGGTCTTCTCATATACTGCATTTTCTTAATGGAATAGGATTGGACGGTCAACTGTAGATGCAGAAAGAATACGGAAAACAATAGATTTTTTTTTAGGTTACAATGTATCATCATTCTTCTTATTTACATACACAGCTATAAGCTGCAATGTACAAATTTAGGTTACCTTCCACCTCTTAAGTGGAAAGCACGAAGATGTATCTACGACAATTCAAAGTCATATAATTGTCCGATATTGTTTTACGTAAACCACTATTGTTGCAAAATTACTTAAACCAAAAAGTTTCAATTAATAAAAAATACTTCTCTTGTATACGTATCATTTGTACATAGTGAGAACACTTGAATCTTTAGACAATGCAACACATTCTGATGTCAACCATCTCTAATTTCCTTATTTGAATGGGGATGCTCCTCATTAACGTTCTCTATAACCCTTCATTCAAAGAGCATTTATTATAAAGACGTAATGACTTCGTTTGAAGATGAAAAAGAGAATTAGCCGTTATAGCACATTGGTGAAAACTGGAATAAAACCTTCCGCATACGAGAAACGAAACAAACAAAAACGTAGCATTTAAATTAAGTATGCGAAAATTTGGCTCTCCAAAGCTGGTATAAGGACTTATTGTGTAATATGGTAAAAGCAAGAATTGAATTATTTTTTACTATACATAAAAAAAAGTACTGTACGTATACTTTCTTCTTGATCCTAGACGAAATATAATTGAAATAATTAGGCTGGTATATTTGCTTATGAAACAACCTGATTTACAAATGTTCAACCTAAAACGCTTACGAAAGAATACTATTCAGCATACAATAAATAGTAATTGCACTCTTTATATTGTGCTTCAAACGGGTTATTTACCCACACACGAATATCACAAATTTATCCAGAATATAGGTAACCTAACAACTAAGATTTTTCACATTCTCTAAAATTCACCTAAAGAAAATCTTCAAAACTGGGACTGCATCTGGAAAAAAGTTGTCGTTTATTCGCATTGCCAATCATTACTATCACAGCTGACCTCATACAGATATTCTTAAGAGTCTGACTAGCATGCCATTCCTCTACAAACCACTGGCAATATTTCCATTCGCTAGCACTTCCAGTACATCCATAATCACAATGGGTGCCTACAATGATCAATTTTTGGCACTACATACTTTTTTTACGTAAATAGTTTTCCTTGTCATGAGCAAAGCCAGAAATATTATTCTCTATGTGGACAAATAGAATTAACTCTTATAACCTATAATTTGAAAAATCAATGATATATACTTAAAATTAAACCGCAGGTTTTCTCATAAGGTGCCAAACTATAATCTTGAAGACTTTGTCTTTGAAGATAGGAATACGCTATCAAAAGAAATATCAGTACTCGGTGTCGTAAGAGATATCAATACTCAAACGGAAAAGTATGAATTCTTTGAATTTGAACAAATTGTTTTGAAAGGATAACGTTGTGTATCGTTAGTAGTGTATATTATTTTACTGAATACTTACTTCTCTAATATCCAATCCGTGTAAATCCTTCGTTATCCGTGAGCTTTGAGCTTCAGTTCATGTGCTAACTGGATTTTATAGAATTGTAAGTGCAAGTCCTTATGCAAAATGTACCAAAGGGAGCCACAAGAAAGATTCAAAGTTTGCGAACGGTAACGTATTTACAATTCTTGGTCCTCATACACACTATCGCTCATAGCTGCAACATTCTCGGCTGAACATGCGTCACGATGATGCCCACGGCCTATCCTATCCCCAATGTTTTCATTTTTTTTAAAGTTGTTCACTACGTAACGAATTGTTCGTTCAGCATGACGATTAAATTGAATATAATTATCCCGTAGAAATCGATCCATGGTTCACCCGAAATTGTTATTGCTGTGGAACAATTAAACAATACCATTACCATACTCAACCCGCTTAACCATTACTCAACGCGTTCAAGTTGCGTAATGGTTAAGCGACCAATTTCTTAAATGGGTTGTTTCAAACCGATATTGGATATGTCAAACACGCGGCATTAATCACAATTGTCTACTTTATAATGTAGCCAATATAGGAAACTCGAATTTAATCACCTCTATCAATGTTTGTAAAATACATTCCTTTATCGAGCTGCAATTAGTACATGTGGTTTAGTAACAAAAATACTCCAAACTGTGATACTGGTAATGCTGTAAACTTCTCCTAAACCCCTCACCACAAACTGTACTAAACTGGACGTACGTTTCGATAGCAAAGCTATCATCATCAGCAGAAACACTGAACTGGGAGCAGTTTAGTGCAGTTTGTGGTGAGGGGTTTAGGAGAAGTTTACAGCATGTGGTTTGGATATATTTGATGAAAAAATCATGAGTGCCCCCACAAAACAACATACAAAAACATTATCAAAGCATTTAATTATATTTTTAGCTTACTTGGGGGACGTCTAAGATCGTCAAAAGATTACAGATAACTACTATCGACAACTACTACAACGTACTACGAACTTAAAACAATATATCTCATAGATTAGTGAAAATCCTTTTTTCGCGACAGATAGTAAGTAGGTTTTTTTTTGAAGTTAGGATGGACACCCATAGTCCAGGTACTTGACCTCGGTGCTCATTGCACCGTCCCTATTAAATATCTTACTTCCACTCGAGCAGCTTGGTGCTCTCCATAAAGCCCAGTATCTTGCCCAGTGAAAACTTGAGAACCGACAAGGGCTCCAATAGATCCTTCCCGAAATATTTATACCTGAGTATTTTCAACTCCTCACATGTACAGATTACATGTAAACTCGTCTCCTCCCGCAGTTCGCATCTTCTGCACCACGGTTCGCTTATTCGACCTGTGTTGTATAGATGCTTTTTCAGGGGACAGTGCCCAGTTATCAACCCAGTAATAGTTTGGACTTCTTTCTTGCTGCGTCTGAGTAGCTTATCAGAGAATTTAGCATCCCCAACCCCATTAGCGCTTTAGCATGGAGTTGACCTTCAGTCGACCTCCATTTCTTTGTTTTACGTTGCTCTTTATATCCTCATGTCCCGGCACCCAAATCAGAGACACCATATGGTTTCGTGCCAGTGCATTGAGGGATTGTTTGCAGTCCTTAACTAGTTTTGACCTAGTTACGGGGTTCGAGACTGCCTTAATGACAGCCTGGCTGTCAGTCATTATATTAATTTTCCTCCTCACGTAGCCCTCTTTTGCAATCATTTCTGCACAGGCTGCAAGGGCGAATACCTCTGCCTGGAAGACCGTTGTATGTTTCCCCAGGCTTATGAATATCCTTTGATTAGGACTGGGCCCACAAATACCGGCTCCTGTCCCCTGGCTGGATTTGGATCCATCCGTGTACCAGTTTTCGTTAGCAGTGATCTCACTACGTGCCTGGTCTCTGTTCGGTATGGAGATTTTCACTTTTTCAGTGAAGATAATCTCGGGTGCCATACTGTCCGTGGGCATTTGCAGCAATGGCCCGTCCAATATCGTACCTGTAGTATCAGTGTGGCCTCCAATCTTACACTGTTGAAAATTTTAACACTTTTTTGACTAATTTAATAGCCAGGAGAGGTCCACACTCTTTTCGTGTTATTTTGTCGAGAACTATACCAGTTTAAATTTGACGAGCGAAGATAGTCAAGTATTGTCTATTGCTAAGGGCTATTTTGTCCAACTGACACGCGGAATTATAAAATACTTCTAGTTACATTTTATTTGATCTAGACTAGACAAATTTACTAGCTGTTTAACTAAATGAATGCGGTCTATCGGCTGATTTAATAGCGTTTTCTAAACACGAGGTCTTTTTAATATGCGACTCTTATTTCTTAGTACTATAATAATATTATATCTTAATAATAATTCTCAGTTATAAATATGCAGATTCAAAGTTTTTGGTTTCAACTAAACGCGCCATTTTAAAATGATTTTTTGAGAACGATTATAAAATTAAGTGAATGTTTATGCCATTTGACTCAAATCTGAATTAATTACGTAAATAGATGTTTCCAATACATCTTTAAGATGTTGAAATTTTATATGCACGCTGGAATTAACGTTTAATAACACAAGGTTACACTTTGCAGGTCAGTACACGTTTGGTAGTTTGTTTGGATATGTTAATGCGCAGAAACAAACTCGAAAACAGATACACGTGCTATATTTCTATCCGAGGGAAAAATTTTGATTGGTTGACGCTTCTGAACGTCTAGAAAAATAGTAAATCCCCATATCTGAATAAAGAATTCACACGAAATTCTAGTAATATCTGTTCTTTAAAACAAGCGTAGTCAACTCGTCTGGCAAAGTTTGTAAAAATCAACACTAAAATATTTGACTAGCGCAAAATTAACGCCAACACCGATAATATTTTCAACAGAGTAGTGTTGCCACAAGTTGTTGGTTTTCAGTCTGAGGATCGCACTCATAGCCTCTGCTTTCACATAAAGCTCCAGCGGGGGTGGCCCACAATTGTCTCCAAAGAAGCGGTCCAGTGATTCCCAGTAATGCTTGTCTCTGGACAGCGGTCAGCGGCTTCAGTGCGGAGGATATTTCTGTCCTTCTCCACCAGACTACTGCCCCGTATGTTATCGCTGGTTATCACAGCAGTATATAGCCAAAGGAGCACCCTCGGCTTTAATTCCCAGGTTTTACCAGCAACTGTCCCGCAGCTCCAGAATAGTTGCGTAGCTCTGGTCGTTTTTTTGACTAAGAGATTTTTCCAGCTCAGTTTCGCATTGAGTAGAATGTCAATAAAATGTTTGGCAGCGATGTCAAAAGTAGTTGGTATCGCAACTAAACTATCGACACTATACTGATATCGAAGTGATGTTCGCGTCCCTACATTGAGGAAAACCGTATATATTAATCTTGTTCAATCTGTTTATGTTCATAAAAATTGAACATGAAACTTTTATGGGAATTGTCTTTTTAACGAGCTACTGTGGGTAAATTATGCTATTTATATTTTTCAAGAAAATCCTGTAATTTGTTGACGCTAAAAATATTTTATTTTTATAATTTCTACTATAAAAGGATTTTTCCGAATAAGTTATTACAAAGTTGGTTTACCGTAGATTCCAATAATAATTTTACGTAAACAAGTACTTAAAATTATTTATGATCTACGCTACCGTGAATCTTGTAGGAAAACCTTCAAAGATAAAATCTTAACTTTCTATGACCGTTACATGTATTGAGTTGTATACTATGTGTTAAAACATAAATCTCAGTTTCCCAGGAATGTCTCAACAACTTAGGACATCAACAATTCTTTACATGTTTACATTGTTTACCTCCATCTTTTACGATAGCACTCGCACATAACAAAAAAACCTCAGTAGAAATTTGTTCAGGAAGTATTTACATCCTGTTAGTAATTTTACTAATTGAATTATTTAACAACATCAAATTTAGAAATACATGTTTTCCTAGACAATGCAAAAGATATAAATTAAGAATTATTATAATTTATTATTATTTGACACCAATATGAATATAATATATATAATAAATTATTACTAGCTTAATGCAAATTTTGTTGTGAAGTCGGTCTGAAAAAGTAATAGTAGTGAAACAAACATTCATACTCTTTCTAAACTTTTGTATCGAGAATTTGAAGTACTAATGAATAAATTTCGACGAAACGAATTTCCAAAATATTAAATACCTAGAAATACAAAAAATACTAAAAGTAAGTATGCTTAATATGCATGGCCATTAAATTTTGAGTAAATTACAGTAAACATTTAAGAACTAATATAAAGTACTAAAATATGTCTTTTCTTGTGATATCTATGATGGCAGCAGTTAAGGCGGTGTACACATCCCTCTATTTTCGTAACACGAACTAAATCACTCTAATGCAACTCTCTGTCGAATATATTGAACATGAGATGGCGCTACGAGTACATTCGCTTACTATTGTTGAGAAAAAGTTTAAAGTGACAATTTAGAAAGTGATGGGTAGTTCTGAAAAGAGATGGTGCGTGTTTCGACCGTAAACATATTCTTGGGAAATTCCTTCAATTATGATTTATGATCATACGTTTGGGGCGCTTGCCTAATACATCGCGACGTGCATATTCACTTTCTTTTATGCATTTGAATTGAAATACCGGGATACTAGTGATTTTATTGTTATTATTATACTAGTTACAGTTGACGGACTTTCGTGGTATCGAATATTTTGTGCACAAAATTTTTTCAAGATGGCGTAATGTTATTGTTTATGTTTTATAAATAAACGAAATTTGTTTTATTTAGACTATTTTATCTTTTTAATTTTGTATGCTGTTTATTAGATAACTAGTTCGTGTGTATTTCTGTGTGGTGTGAATAGTTATTGTGAAAGACATTAGATTGTTTCATCGTAGCATAGTGTTTTGCTTTTATTTGCTCTAAAGTGTGCAAAATAAGTTCTTACAATAAATAAAAGTGCTGTGGAAACATGCTTCAATAATTCAAAAAAAAGAGATGTAGTTTTGTTTTTCTTTCTGATAAATAAAATGTGGTAAATTCTCTGCATATGTTTTCTATATCAAATATATTCATTTGCATTTTGTATTATAGTGCTCTTACAGTAGTCAGAGAAATGTAAAACAGTAGGATATTTATATAGACAAATTTATGGAAAACTTCTCGAATACTCTTAAAATACATTCCGAAGACTTGCAATTTAAACGCTTTACTAGATCATTAAAAAACAAATGTGACAAGACCAATTATATTTAACAATGAATGTTTTTCCATGATTTTTTGTACCAACAAGTATTACATATCAATTAGGATATTGGAAACCTAAAAAGATTTGAACGGAGAATTTTGTTAGAAGTAATAAAATGGTATAATTAAACAAATTAAATTATTAAAGCAGTGAATAAAACTTTTTTCTTGTTTTATTTATAATACATTATGCAGTTAAATAACTTCTAGTATATCTATATAAAACTTATAAAGCTATTTGCTTATAACTTCCACTACCAGTCATGATTCTTTTAAGTATTTCAACGTCAAAGCAAACATCACATTAATAAAATAATATCTATTATGTTATACATATAATATAATACTTAAGGTTATTTATTTCGCTATCGCTAGAAGATGCCCCTAAGTTCACTTTATATTGTAGGTCACGAAAGCGGGTCTACATCAGAGGTGCCAACAATTATGTCCTTACTGTTACACTGTGAAAAACACATTTTACTCTTTCAGATTCAAGACCAAATAGTAGGATTTTTAAAATAAACTTTTTTACATAATATTGTTTTTTTTCCACTGCAAAATTACAAAAAATAAAATAAAATCCCGTAATTTTTTTGCAATAAAACTCCAATTTCTATTTTAATTGAATTATATATTACACTGTAATTTTTCTAATATCTAATATCCTTGCCATAGTTTATAAGAAGAAATGAACAAACTACTACAAAACAATACATTCCGTCAGAGAATTGCACTACAGAAACATATAAAAGCATAAAGTATTTCTAATAATGACATTAAAAAGCGTACTTTTTGGTATGCCATCTATGTCACGAATGCCAAACTAAAGTAACATCCGTTGCAGCAGATATCTGTAAAATTCTCTTCTATGTATCTCAATTTTGTTTTTCAAGTTGTTTATCATAATTAGATGGTTTAATTAGCTACTCTTATGTTTATTTTATTTCTACAACAATTCCCGAGAGAAGCCATGCAATTTTATCTACATTTACAGCTTAACATTTAAAATTTTTGTTAATTTTCTACATCGCCTATTCATTCATGTTTCACATCTGTTTTTAAGCAATAATTTTAAGTATGCAATTAAAATGTATCGTTTCACTCCGTATATTCATGTAGATGTGTAAATGCCCTTGTTTTCCAGAAAAACCGCCTATGTTGCAAAAATAACTTGAACAAAAGTAACCCATGTTAATACTGCCATTATGTTGGCGCGAAAGAGGTTTGTAAACGCCCCCTTAAAACCTGAATCAAACAAAAACGTAAATGAATAATAAGAAGGTTAAATACAACACCGAACGTTACTACCCATAAATTATAAGTAATTTTCCAACTAATGAAATCTCCTATTAACGTTTCTTTTTTGTACTTGCGTCTAATAAACTTAAAAGACGAAACTGAGAATGTTATCAAAAATACTTTTTAACGGTAATAAGACACGAAAGATTGTTGTCTCGTTATAAAAAGATCACTAAAACTAATTAACCGCACGGTCATAACTTTGTGTTTTTTTATTGAAATATCAAGAAACACGGTGTACCTACGGAAGGTTTACTGCGGACTTGTATGGGGTCTTTGACCTCAATGTCGTCTGCTTTTTCTTCTTGCTCTTCGCGATGTAGATGCGAAGCTTTAGATGTTGTCGATGGCACTGAATTTATAAAATTAGATGTAGCGTACTTTAGAAAACTAATAAAAATATATTAGTAGGTAGTGGAGTGTGCAATATTTGAAAATATGGAACGTTTAATATATGGATACGGAATAATGTTTATAATTTTAATTCAAGATATTCTACTAAATAACGAACAGACGACTGCATGTAGATTTTCTACAAGCACAAACTTTTAGTAAATGTTGCTTGCAAGCTCTTCACTACAGCAAACTGAGATTTCAATTTAATTTGTTTCGACGAGCAATATAAAAATATAAGAAAAATAAGAAAGTAGTCCATATAAAGGAGACATATTACGTTTGTCCTATGTCCTACTTGAAAATCCTTTCTCGAGACCTCTTTTACGACAGACACGTTCTGTTAATTAGTAATCATCTTCTGTCATAGAAATAACGAAAAGACCTGTATACTAGAGATGCGCATTTTGGCAATTATCTCGACCTAAGCCCGCCCATCAGTCCGTCAAATTCACCGGTTGTCCTTCCAAGAGGATAACCTATCTTTCTATAGAAAAACTATTTTAATTTAAAGACAGGTTTTTATATACAGCTATAAATATCTACAATAGGAGTTGTAGTAATTAGTGCTAGTGAACATGTTAATTTAATAATAAAGTAGAATAGATCATTTATACAATGTTTAATATGGCATACACATATAAATCATATTTTAATATATAATTGTTTTATAATTTCCACTAAAACTAGAAACTAAAGCTTGATAAAAAGAAGAATTAATTACGAACCTTGGACCACAATTAGAAAATGAGATGAGATAAATAATTCATGACGAGAAATTCTGGATGGATTACTAGAATAGGAGTTGATGTTTGGGCTGTGTTCATCGTGTTATTTAAATCCGACGTTTCGGCAGTGTTTCTACCGCCGTCATCAGGGTAGCCTTGATAAGGGCTGGCTTTTCCAATTCCATTTGTGATGGCAATGTATTCTCGAATATGAATTGCCTATGCATACAATACGGTTGGCCAAATCATTTTGAAAACGCAGAAACTAAAAAAAATAAATATGTTTTTCAGTAAATAATTTTAAAGAATTGTCAAACAGAAATTCATTTTTTTTTTAACTAAAAGTTAATTTTCAGGAAACTTCGCAAAATAAAATGAGTGACATCCCATACGTACCTTCAGTATTTCTTTAAAACGTTATTGTTGACAAGTTCACCTTATAATTCAGAATCTCATACAATTTACTATCTGTATCTTGCAAATAAATGATATTCTATTATTTTATACAATGTGAACAAGCAAATATTACAATGGAATTATGCTTCCAATTGTATATTTTATTTTGCTACTATAGTATACTATACAATAATATGAATGATCAGAAGTTAATTCGGTGCAATTTTATTATAGGTGCGTAACCTGGCAATAAATGGTGCTATATACAGGATGTCCCACCGAACTGGGGCATTAGAATTTTTCGAACTTCTAATAGGAATTTGATTTTGAAACTTGCAGAGTAGTCATTGCCGACTATGATCTATTTAAGGAAATATTTTCAACTTTACAGCACTTTAGATATACAGGGTGTTGATATCAACTTTCTTATTTTAAATGGAATGGTGAAATTTTTATGGGTCCAGTGTATCACTCGCATCATTTATAATGAGTTTGTATTAGCATTTCCTATTCCTAAAGCTAATCGTTTTTGAGATATTTGTAATTTTCTCAAAATGTTGACGTTTGCACTCTTTCCAATAAAATTAAATATCTTATAAGCTATTAGACATTAAGATAATCTACTGGTGTGGATGCAAGTACACGGTCATAAGTTTTTTTTTTCAAACAGAACGTGCTATTTTTCAGTGTAGCATTGAATGCAGCGCAAGATTGTATATGGATTAGTATTAAGCCTTAGGATACCTATTTCTGATAATTTTTGAAATATTCACACTTATTTCGTAAAACCGGTAGAAATATGCCATGCTTAACTAGATGTGTACAAATTATCATAATATTGAAAAATAAAAAAAAAACGGGAAATATAAGGTATCCGTGTCCCCTTTCGCATTTTTCTTCTAAAGTAATTTGCATCATTCTTGTCTAATTAAACCTGGAGCGGGCGCGCCTCGATAGTAACATAGGAGATTGCTTGCCTGTGGGACGTCAGGGTTCATATACTTCAAATTACCTTAACATTTAAAAAATAATAATAATTTGGGGGATACAGGGTACACCTGTTTGTTATTTTTTTCGTAAACAATTTGCGTCATGGTTGGCCATGTATCTAATATGTATGAAATTATATTTAAACCAAAAACATATCTCTTATAGTTGCCGAGATATTTACAAAAACCTAAAAATCGTGCAAATCTTTTGATAGGGCTGTACTCCGAAATCACACGAATGAGCCGCTAAAAAATGGGTTGTTCATGGCGTAAGAATATACTCGTTCGTACTCTTTCGATGTCTAGAGTTAAATCGAAATCTGAGTTTTCGGGCTTCTCTTGTGATATCTTAAGTGCCTTTCTTCAAGCAAGTGTGTTAATTGAAATTTGTTAAGGATTTATGGTCGTTGGAAAAATAGTGTAGGTACATAACCCATCAGAAAGTGTCTAACGCATTCGTGGGGTTTCTGAAATCTTCCTTTTCGTGCGTTGTTGCTCACTTTTCGTACTAACTTATGTAGCATACTATTATATAATCCCTTTGCAAACAAGGTCTGGGAGTTCTTTCCTCGTGCAAGTAAGTATGAAATTGAAAATAATTTTATTAATATTTATTAAATTAGCTATAAATGCATTTCAAGTGTATATGTTACCAGAAAGCTATAAAAATTAGTAATCGCACAATTTATCAATTTGATAAAATAATTCTAATCGATAGTTATATTAATTAGTATTAAACTTCTTTTAGTAGTTCTTTTTTATTATAAAATATTGTGTATTAGATTATATTAGTATTGGAATCGCCAGCTTATAGATTTATTTCTTCGCGAATTTTCTATATCTGTTGTGAATCCTCTCATCCAAGATGGTCGAGCTATTTTCGGATAGATTCAAATAAATCAGAAGCAATTAGAGGAAATCAAATTACCCTCAGGAAGGACGATGTATGTAGATACCTGGGGATTACATTAAATCGTAACCTAACTGTTGGAGCCCATGTGAAAACATTGGCGGAAAAGGTGGGAGGCCTATTCTCAGCGTTATTAAAAATATACCGAATTCCTGCTGAACCTAATAGCAAGCAAAAAGAGATTTAATACAGGGAGACGACCCATAATCTTATTTGTAAAATCCACTTTACCCAGTGCTTAAATCTGTGTGACTAATTCTCGGGCCTTTGAGGTAACATATAAAATATTTAATGAAAAGGAGAGGTCGCAATGAAAACAGACTTCTACGACACTCCAGCTCTAACCTTAAGTCATGTTACGCGCGCCTATTTTTAAAATTAAAATTTGCCGCCAGCAGATCGCGCTACCTGTATAGAGCGTGATCATTTTAGATAATTAAACCGCTCATAGAAGGCATTGTAATATGCTTCATTAATACACAATCGAAGTTTCTAGTGCGAATATAGTATAATGATCAGCAAAGATATCGACTGCTCTAGAAAGCACCAAGGACAAACACTCTTGGAACAAGAACCGGGCAGTTATATTGGGAAAAGCTGATAAGGAATTATAATATGCGAATTAGTTAGTGCAAATAAATGGTGAATATAAACAAGTAGTATATAAGTGAGTTTAGTTTATTAATGTTCTGGTTAATTACTATTACTGTTATTTTATTTTAATTAGAACTAACTATAAAAACATACTTTTCATTTCATATATCGTCTGCAAGTTATTTGAACGCCGACTACAATATAACACAAATGGTTAATAATATGTTTTATTTAACTACCTTTAAGAGACGAAAATACAAAAAAAAAAAACAAGTTACCCCTGCTTATAAATATATAAATTCAATTAAGCCTTTGAAAAGTCAAAAATACCCTGCTGTTCTGTTTTAATTCGATTTGATTAAAATGACGGCGGGTAATTTAACAACTGTTTGCGATCCTTTTTCTCTTTAGATGAGTACAGTGTCATTGGTAATGACGAAAATTATTTTCCGGGTAATTTACCGAGCACACAAAACGAGAGCGAAAAAATGAGCCTTCGTTGCATGAGGCTAGAAATTTGTAAAAATCGGTTTACCTAAACGGAAATAAAAAGAAAATCACTCACATTGTATGTTTAGAGAGGCGAGCGAACTGGTAATTGATAATCCTTTTAAATCCTGCGCTATGCACCTGAATTGTCCGGAATCCCTCTCTCTGTCTGCTCGGGTTATATGCAAATTTGATCCTTGTTGGTAGCGACGCGTGGTGTTTGCTATCTTCGAACCTGTAAACGTAAATGTTGATAATCAGAATATATCGGACTGAAATATTTATATTATAAACCTACATGTATTTTTTTATTATATGGAGTCGTTAATAGAATAGTGCAAAAGCTTTATTTTCCAATAAATCTTAAAAATCTTACTCTTCATAACAAGTATAACTCGTTTCACGAGCATGGAATATATTGGGAGGTATAAATATAAACGAATATTTGTTTCAATTACAAGGAAAGGCTTGAGCATTTATTACATTCTACAGGGTAACGATTTTCGAAACTAGGAGAAGTGATCATTCCCCTCGGGAGAATTGATAGATGATATTCCCGCGTTCGTTCTTTCAATAATTCAAAAACGCTATTCTCAAACGTATCGGATGAGATCAAGCACAGAGAGCGCTGCTAGTAACAAATCGGGGAAAATTAGGACATTTGCCATAAGAAAGTCTGTAATTTAGTTCGCAATATGTGTGCACTGAATTTCTCGTGGTTCATGTAAATAGTAAATAAACATGCGAAAATAAGGTTATGTTATGGAGCAGATCCATGGTTATTCCAACGAATCAGGTTCAAAAGAATCAGATAGCGGATCCGAATCTGAGGAGCAAATAGTGAGTTCAAATCCGGATAATAGCTCCGGATCCGGATAACATTTCTGGACCCGAATATTCGGATAGTAGATTCGACTCCACATAACCGGATACAACTTTGGGAGAAGGGACTCAGTTCCTACTTTCGAGAATATGCAATTTCAGATTTGCGGAGAATCCTCTACGGTTAATTATCAATAAAGGGGTTAAAATGAAAGTTAGTGGTGATAGTTATTAAACGATATTATTAGCAACAATAATGTTCAAAACGGAATACTTGAAGAGCAACACGAGCAAATGACACCTGTAGTTCTTTTCTCGGATTATAAAATTTTATTTAATCAACGAAAGACACCAATCATAATGGTCGCCTGATTTTTATTAACATATCCATATTTTACTCTTTAAAAATATTGCCCATAAATACTTATCGAAATCCCATGGAAAGGCAGTTTAACAAACTTTTTGTTTGTGGTTTTCGACTGAGGTTAAGCTCAAAGCGCTTCGCTAGTGTTCATATTTACCTCTATATTCTGGATTACAGTTATAAAAGAGTATTGAAATCTAAATCATTAAGGTTTATTAAACGGAAATTTTATTAATCTGAAACTAATTAAGCAACTAATGCTACGTATTGTATGTTTTCCGTATTAGTGTGAATTTTTACCAATTACGGATTGGTATTGTTTTTTGTTTCTATAGTAGTTTACTCATGGTTTATTATTGTTTCTTATTATATATGCTATCTAGGAAAGGAAGTGACATGATTGTTGCGAACCCACTTATTCCTGAAACAATTGTCCCGATTTAATCAAATCTAATGTAGCGCGGAATGATCGGATATATATCGATTACTACGCTACGGTCCTTATGATATCTTTTAATAAATTTAATAGTATCGAATGTTGAATTTAATTTTATTACGAAATCTGCGATAGTTGTTTGAGTAATATCGAAAGCCGCGAGATGTCTATGCACCATCTTTAGCAAATTAAATGCATATCTAAGTTCTACAAATATTCGATTATTAATGCAATAGAAGCTACAGCAAACTGAAATAATAATTCAAAATTATTTGCAAACAATTCTGAATTATGCATTGCGCGGTACGCAGTACTTGTAGTTTCGGTTGCATAAATAATCGAAGATTTGTGGAGCCCCAATTCGCATTTAATTTGTTAAAGATGGTGCATACCTCAGCCAAAGTCTGTACTACAGTATATCCTTTTATATGCAACAGTGAAGTACCTTTATTTTAAACGATCTCGGAAGTCGTTACAAATAGAAATTAGTTAACATTCAAAGCTATATGTTATAACAGTTCAATCATATCCACCTATCCTGTCAAATCAGGTTCTAATTTAGTGCTGTTATCCGGATAATTTGCTATCCGGATATCTGGATCTCAATATTATCCGGATCCGCTATCCAAAATCTCGGATCCGGATCCACTATCCGAAACCTCAGATCCGAATCTGCTATCCGGAACATCGGAACCGAATCCACTATCCGAAACCTCAGAGCTCGATCTGTTATCCAAAACCTCGTATCTGGTGCAATAATCACTAAGATTTATTAAACAGCTATGTAACGCTAAGTGAATATGTAGTACGTACACTAATATTGTTGGTCTATAATTTATATCTTTTTCAGATTCCGGATCTGAGAACCTGGATAGTGGATTCGAATTCGGATAGTGTATCCGAAAACCGGATAGTACATCCGAATCGTAAGATTTCCTGTTTATTACAAACTTTTCTGTTGATCTTCAAATTTGAGGTTGTCGGCTGTTCAAGATCGAAACTTTGCAAGTTTTTTCATATCGACGCTGCGTTACTTTATATTTTTTTTATTAGTCAGGGGCCGAGACAACTAACCACACTTTTCACTTTTAATATTTTCTAAATTGTTGTAATGGCCTCTTAGCTACGCATCAGTGTTCAAAAAAAAAAACTAAGCTCAACTTATGATGAAATCGAGAAAATCACAATCTTATTAGTATCTCGTCATTAGTATGATAACAAAAGTGTGTCTCTACGCCTCTATTGGAGGCATAGGCGTTCACCATAGAAATAGGTAGCAATTGTTGTAGAAACCTAAAGACTCATCTATCGTCCTGTTTCCTAAGAGACAGAACTTCAGAATTTAGAGTATTCAATTCTTTTTTTTCAACAGCTTTGAGTTTCAGTATCAAATTTCGTCAGGAATAGTTGGACTTCCAAAATCTCCCTCGTTTGACTATAAAGCAGTCATTATATCTAGCCAACTTACCATCGAATAAAGTCTCTCTAATTTTGCACAATGAAACCTAGCCTGCTACTCTAATCCGAGTAATATTCCATTCACTTCATGAGTTGGTATCGCGATGGCTTACAGATAGACTTACAAAATAAACTTGGCGCAATTTCAAAGTATTGGTCAACTTAGCCGTTACGCCAGCTTGACTCGATCTTCGCTAATTCCAAGACTCGTTATATCATTAAAAAGAAAGATTCAAATTCATATAATATTAATGTCTATTGTTTAGATTTAAAAAGTTAGTTTTGTAAGCGATATTTATACAATATTTTTTTAAGAACTAGATTTTTCGTGTTTATACATACAATAAGTTTACTTTATTCAAAGTCAAAGTAGCAACATCTCCTTTATTAATATAACTTCCAGCATTTAGGTATCTATAGAGCAGA
The DNA here is from genome assembly GCA_004143645.1 of Protaetia brevitarsis. Classification (NCBI taxonomy): domain Eukaryota; kingdom Metazoa; phylum Arthropoda; class Insecta; order Coleoptera; family Scarabaeidae; genus Protaetia; species Protaetia brevitarsis. The sequence goes on from RXPK01000065.1 coordinate 3,660,673, forward strand.
ATGAAAATATTTTTTTTTTTATTTAATAAAGAAATATCTAATCTCTCCATCTTTGGCATCTCTATGGATAAATATGTATTTTCATATTTTGTTTTATTAAACAAAAAGGAATACTTATAATACAGTCTCCAACATTATAAATGCATAGCTATTGTGTTATTATTAGGTATTTGATGACTACACTTCAAATATTTTTGAGATTTAAATCTGGATTTTACAATGACAAACAGTATTTGTATAAAAATCACGTCTTCAATCATTACGATTACCATTGAAGAATACTAAGGACCGTTGCGAACAGACCACAGACAGCGAGCGCACATATCGTGATAAATTCGATATAAAACTGTGTAAGAAGCCTGTCTAAGGCTGTAGCAGGTTTTATTTTATATTGGTTTGTCATCTTCCAGTCACATTTCCTATGATATTCCTTGAAAATGCTTTAAAAAAAATCTATTTCATATAGTAATTGCTAGTCACTTGTCCTATAAAATAAATAGGTAGCAATATAGACTTTTATGGGAAACACATTGACCATAGAAATACTGGACTGGTAAATGTATAGGCACTCTAACTTAGATATATAGTGACCAGCATAAATATTGCACACGTGGGATTTTTTTTTATTATTAAAATATACTAAAACTTTTTTTGGGGGATAGGTTGTGCATGTCTCCCAAAATCTATTTTCACGCACATCACGAGACCCCTAGTATGGCGGTAAATTTAAAAAATATGCCATAGAAACAAAAAGTAAGGTTAGATGACATGATATCCAAAAAAGTTATTTGAAAAAGTTGCTTAGAATTCACTTCTGAGGTTGCATGCAAACTTTTGTAAACATATTAAGAAGAAAAAAATCTGATTTTTTCCAATTTCCATTTTTTTTCTTTTTAGCAGCTCAATTGCAGTAATGTTTATAAATTTGGTTGATACTCAAACAGTTTTATCAATTTTTGCATAATTAACGCAGCGAAAACTGAATAATACGATTTCAGTGTGACAGTTGTTGTTGCAAGGGAGCGTATCTAGTAGTAATAAATAAAATTTTACAAACATTTTCTCTCTAAACCATCACTTAGCAAACATTACTTTTATTGAAAATTATTATTTTTTATTTTCTGCATAAAAGTGGAAAAAAATAGTCCCAAACTGATAACTCTACATGAACGCACTGAACGTTTTAAAGTACGTAAAACATTTTGTACATTTACCCCCATTGAATGCGGAAAATCATCCAATAAAGTGATTTTTACCAAGAAAAATTACCGCAATTTTTTAGTGTATGGGTTGTTTCGGATATTCCATGTTCAAATTATAGCAGAGTGCATAACAGACTTTACAGCATTAAAAGAACAACTAACATTGTTTAATATGAAGTAATACCACCTACTAATAATCAGTATAGTAGTTCTAAAATAACAAGAAAACAGAACCACGTGTGGCCGAACACCATGTCATTTCTGCCTACGCATGACTTGAACCAGAACATTCTAAGTTAACGCATGCGCGTCTTGCTTATTTCCTTATCACTTGAAAATTACTTTATGTATATGACTGTAATTTTCCAAATTGTAAAAAAATTTAAGTTTTTCCTAAGAGATATTAATATTTTTCTTGGTAATATTACAATGTTAGAGATTTTTTTCTAAGAAACACAAGTTTTCCTATAATCACGTAAAATACTTGTATTATGGAAAAATTTCGAACATTTCGACATTTTCCTTAAGTTTCTGTACATTTACCCCCATTCAGTGCGCAAAATTATCAAAAAAAGTGATTTTTACCAAGAAAAATTACCTAATTTTTTTAGAGTGTTCTGGACGAAGGCCAAAAAAAATGTGATGATATAAAAGGTGATTCAAAGGAACGGGAAATTTTGAAAGTTGTATTGGTAGCCGTGAGCGATTAGTAGCAGTGAATAACGTGCGCCAGCCTGTCAACGACACCTTGCCATTTAATTATCATGGGTATTTGCGGTGGTGCGCAACGTGCATTTGCAATCAAAGCTTTTTACAGGAACATCGACATGAAACGCATTTCCACCTAAGCGGATTCGTTAATAAACAAAATTTTCGATATTGGTCACAAGACAATCCTACGGAGCTACACCAGCGTTCATTGCACGGCAACAAAATTACCGTGTGGCGTGCTATGTCATGATATGGTGTGATAGCCCTTAATTTTTTTGAGGACGAGAATGGCAATGCGAGCACAGTCACATCGCATCGTTACGTCGCCATGCTTGAAACCTTTGTTACGCAACAACTACATCGATGGCAGCTATATGCCAATTGTTTGGGGAACGTGTAATTTCAAGATATGGTGACTTGCAATGGCCGCCCAGATCCCCTGATCTGTCGGCTTATGATTTCTTTTTATGGGGTTACCTTAAAACCAAAGTATTCTTTAGTCGACCTGCTACAATTGAAGAATTGAAAGTCAACATCCTAAGAGAAATTGCCGAAACCCAGTTGAGATGCTACGTCAAACCATGAACATTGTAACGAAACGACAGAAGGAGCTCATCTGAAAGACGTCATCTTCAAAAATAAATTGTACAGGATGCATTCTAAAATGATATAATTTTTACCATTAAATGACATAAATAATTTTCTTTAAAACTATATTTTCATGAAATTATTTAATTTATAAAAATTTCCCGATTTTTTGAATCACCTTGTATGATGTTTTATAAGGATATTGGTTGGCTTTAGTTATTAAAAAGTTTTATCGAATATATTTTTGATTTGCAGTTAAAATCATCAAATAACTAATTTGCAAATGTAGGAAAAATATGGAACCATATCTTCACTAGTTTTGAAGAACATTTTTATTCCTGGGACACTAATTAAAAGTGATATTGACTTTATCGATGCTATAAGAAATTAAATAATTACTCTTATATAATCAGTTGCTTATCATTAAAGTTATACACCTGCTGTAAGACACGTCATTATCAATTCATTCCTTTGATAGATTTCAATGTGTAGTGATTAAATGTATAGAAAGTAACGAATACATCAAAATATTTTATTTAACCATATGCCCCGTTTCAAACAATATACACACTCAATAATAGGGAGAGAGAGAGGAAATCGTTTAGAAATGTGTGCGTATATGTCGTAGACAAATTGAACCCGTAATAGTATTTACTCTCCACGCATTTAGAATAATATTCTTTCACCGTACCTCATTAATTTACTGTATTCGTCACACGATGCGGCTTTGATGTCTACTATGTTGACGGTTACTTCCAAGGCTTCAAAAAGTGCGCTTTGCGGATACGTTGCTTGTTTGTGTTTTACGTTTACTTTATTAAAATGTAAATGCGATTCCTTTGCTGGTCGTCGTGTTCCATCTGTGTTATTTCCGAAGAGATTAATTCACTAGGGGTTTCACTATTTGATTACATATCTCTTTGAATGAACTCATTAATTTTACTTAATGTAATAAATAGAAGTATGAAAGAACGTTTCCTACTAAACCTATATGGAAATTATAAAAAATTAAAGCTCGGCAAAATCATGTTGCTCTTAAAAATATTAATGTATCAAAAACCTCGGCCAAGAACATAGAGATACATTTCGCTAACGAAACCATTATTTTAGATTAGACTGGCTAGGTGCATTATTTAAACTGAAATCTTACCGTTTAATTCCCAGTAGTATGTGATACCCTCGTTAGGTGTTACTTCGCAGGGTAATGTAACGGACTTTCCAGACACAACTTCAACATCTTGAGGATCTTTCGTGAAATATAACTCCTCCTGAGCATTGATAACTGCAACTAAAAACATACGTAATTTACTTAATGAATAATTTATAAGTTTATCAATTACTAAAGGTGTAGAAAAGTATTTAATTCTTGGTTAATATTTATCATAGCTATCGTAAAGTTATCGTTTAATTAGATTCAGTGGAATAGTGGCTGGATGATAATAAAACAGCTTCTTCAATTTTGTAAAACGTCTCGGCAAGTTAATGAGACTTTTTCAATTACATGGTTATTAATTGTTTTAAAGTTTTTCACAATATTGCGTAGATACGTCAAATTACTAATAAAAACATCACTACATATTTTAGTATAAATAAAATAAAATTGTACATGAGACAACAACAATAACATATAAAAGTTTACAAGTATTTAGGTATGTGTTATACTTGTTATATGGAGGGGATACTTGTATGGGGTGTATGTCTTACAATGAGGTGGAAAATTTGCATTTTATTGACCATATTATGGATGCCGAAGTTTGTCTGAAAATTTTGCAAATTAATTTAATGGAAAGTGCTCGAACATTGAATTTGGAAAGAAGCTTTACATTTCAGATGAGCAAATGTTAAGGAATGGTTCTTATATAAAGGCATTAAAACATTTCGTCATCCACCCCAAAGTCCAAACATTAACTCGATAGAAAATTTGATTAAAGACATCATGTTCAAAATGTGAATGACATTAGAAAGCATTTGGTAGAGGAATGGTCAAAAATTATGCATGGCAGTAAAATTAGTAATGTCGACGCCTAAGCGCTTGCAAGCTGTTATAGATGCAAATGGAAATGCATACTAATTTTAAACTCCAATCAACGAACATTTATTTTGTTTTCTTTCTCGTGTACAAATACTTTTATGAGTTCAAAATTCTTATTTATGTTAAAATATTAATATATATATTTTTTTTCTTTGTCGTTCTTAGAAATAATGCTCCTTTATATTAAAACAACAACAATCGTCGCTTAGTTTTGTATTTTTATAGTTCCTTTTTATAATTCATTTTAATATAGTATGTATTAATCACAATAATAATAATATTAATTTATTGGCATCATGTAAATGCATGCATATGAACATCTCAACATATATAAGTACTATTGACTCAAAAAAAGATGACATAGGACAAATGAGCCATAAGGAAGCATAAAGAAAGATACATCTCCTTTAATTTATCAGCCATTGAGCGTGCAGAATTATTTTGTTATTGAATTCTTCTGCGGAAACTGTATAGCAAAACACTGCGAATGTAAATCTAGCTGAAAATGTTGCGGCATCTTTGTCGCATAACATCAAGGGGATTATCTTTCGGAACGATTGTCGGCGTATATACCTTTCCTTTGTTGTTTATTTTAGCCATCGATTACTCACAGGTGATAAATAAATAAATATTTAACTGTTTAATTATTTGAAGAAATAAATTTACTGGAACCATTACTTCAGTTACAAAAAACTGTTTAATGTTTAGTTTTATAAGAATTTCTTAATATGGATGTATAGAATAATCTATCAGACATAAATGCCAAATGGTAATTCTTATTGAAAAAGTCTAGAAAATATGGAAAAATATTATTTTTTTAATAAAAATTATTTTAATAGTTATTAAAAAAATAGTTATTTTTTTCTTAATGTTTTATTTCTATTGCTTTTTATGACAGCACAAATCGAATTACATTTGTTGGAATTTTTGCATAAAATGTGGATTAGATGTTTTGAGTTTTAAACTTTAAGAATCAAGATGATTCGACTTAATAGTAAAATTAAAGATATGAACAAGAAAAGGCCATACATGAAATTGTGTTGGTAAACCTATTATTACAAAAAGTATCTAGTTATAATTTTATTTTGTTCTTCTAGGGATTTTTCCATAGAATGTTCGTCCTTTCAATTGAATGAGAAATAAGCAAGTAAACCGCTTCTTTTCCAATATTCTTACTTTTGATATAGTATATCTATTGTAAATAACTAAACGAGTAAACTCGCACTGATATTTGTAAAGTTAAAAAAGATATATAGAGATTGTGGACATTTATTTATTCACGTAATAGTAAGTCATATATACCCTATTATAACTGAAATAAATTAAAAAAAACAATTTAAATTGAAACTATCTACCAAAATAAATTATTGTTTAAATATGTTTATTATGAATACGAATATAAGGCACTCAGCTAACTAAAGAGAAGTAAAGTTAATGATAATTAGAATATAAGAAAAAAATTCGAATAGTTGATTAAAATAAAATTTCGACATAAACAAGAGAATTAGAAATCAGAATTATTGTATAAAATCCTTTGGCAACTACAAAGGTTTTAATTCTGGGAGTGTAAATATCTGAGCAAGCCGAAAAGGTTGCGGCATCTTTGTCGCGCACCGTAAGGGTATTACCCTTCGAGACGATAGCCCTCTCCGTCGCAAATTACCAAGGTATTGCATTTAAAGTAGATATGTTAGAATAACGTCTACGAATTCGTTTTACGAACCTGGGTCATAATTTTTTGAGGTAATTGTACCTACAAATACTTAAAGTGATAGACTGCATTTCTTACTTTTCGTTTCTGTCAAATTATAAAATTGAGATTTGTTGATTGGCGTTCTTGTCACTGCTGTTGTAATCATAATATATGAATCAGTTTGATATTAGAAGGGATGATAGATACATAAGTCAAATTTTAACACTCTTCAATCATTTATAGTTTGACTGCATACATCTTTGATTTTCTAAGACACTTTTTGAGAATATTTTGAGTTAATGCATGGCTGTATTTGCAAGCTTACCAGAGACCGACAAAATCGAGAGTAGATTAAAAAAAAAAAATGAGGTATGAGGGCGAAAGGTTTTGTACAAGTGGTATTATAATGACAGAATTCTGATACCAATTTCACTAGATTTGATTGCAATGGTTGCCCAGTAAATAAGTGGGAAAATAGATGTAGGTATACAGATAACAAAGGCAACCTTACGCACGAGAGATATCTTCTACAGCAAAATGTTACATAACATTGGAAACTTTTTAACACAAAATAAGTTTGATGCAGATATTACAATAGTCGCTTGAAACACCTATAGACATGATAAATGATAACACCATCACAAAACATATCTGCAAGAACAGACAGCTATGAAATTTTGACTGCGCCAATGAGGAATGAAATAGAAAAGGTGGCGATTCCTTTTCTATTTCATTCCTCATTTTGAATTCTACAAAAAAATTGGTAGTTACAATATTTTAAATTAAAAAGCACATTAACTTCACTTTAACATACCTCTATGTTGGTGTTCAACATTAAAAAGAAAAGCCATATATTTTAGTTAAATTTGACAAAGTTAGATAAATTACTACTCCAAAGTAAGTAAAGAAATAATTTAACTTTTCAATTCAATTAACATGAAATTATATTCTGTTTCTTTAGTTATAGAACTTATAATTTATTTCATAAAAAAGTTATTGGGCAAACCTGTAATTTATTAATTCATTCATTCACATTTTACATTAGCTTTGTGCTAGAGTCAATGGTTGTAGTGGTATTCTTTGAACTTGGATAATACAAAGGAGTTTTGCATTGAATCTATAAATGAAATTTGTAATCACCATGGTCATAAACTAAGAAACTTCAATGATCAAACAGGCACAATCATAGTCATTATAAAACATTTTTAGTGGCCATTTCTTCTCTTTAATAAATCGAAATAGAATGAGATTTCGGCGTATGTAGTTTTACATTGTAGGTACTACTACAATCTAAAACGCACTTTCTAAATGTATCTGTACTGAAATCACTGTTCGGATTGATCTCTGTTTAATCAGCGATGACGTATTTGCACTGGTAATAAATTGTCTGTTTTTATTCAACCTTTATACCGACTTGAACATCTGAGTCACCAACAAAGCCTTCCACCTTATACATATGTATGTGTAGATATAACTGCACAATCTACTTATATATTTGGGAATCAATATCTATTAGGGGTTGCACTGAACAATGCTCTTTTCGTTAACATGTTTTAGTTATAGCATAGCACATATACCAACAAGGGGTGATACTCAATATAAATTTCCTAATCCCTATCTGTTCTGAATACCAACTTTGTTATAGTACAAATACATTGGATTACTCTATTCATCAACAGTTTTCTAAGTTTTAAGTTTAATTTACATGCAAAAGTGTACTCTTTTTTACTGCGGGCTAGCCTAATATATATAATATATATAAGTATATCCTAATGATATTTAACAAATTAATTAGAATATCTGTTATAATAATCGGCATTACTTACACAAACTGATTTCAATATTTTTATCTGATACAAATCTAGGTATACCTAGGTAGATTCATAATAAGATCATAAAGCCTGCCTAATTGTAATTGTATCTAATGTATATTGAATGTTCTTAAGCGTATAATTGTTTACCGCTTTAATAGTAGATATTTACATGGCATATATATAAAATTATCGCAATACGTTTCTATCAAATTAGTGAGAGTATATACGGACATAAAAACTTGTATGTGTCAGAGAAAGAATAAATGTCAGAGTTCGCTGGCTGCATTATTGGTTTCATCTTATTTTAAAACATGAAATAAACCGATATGTTGTATAAATATATAACTATAAACTTTCATTATTGTTTGTTTTGATTTACGTGGTCATTGGCTTCCATCACATGCATCTAATAGCAATTATAATACCTAATATTTAGATTGCTATAGGTAATGACAAATATCTTAGAAACAATTTATGAGATTATTAACAATAAAATTTAAAAGAATCACAAAAGTTAAATCTTTAGATACAATAATAAGCAGTTACATAATAATATAACTGTTAGTTTGATTACCTATCATATTCACTGAAATTATTTTAATATATATATATATCTTGTCCACAGCAAATTAACACTTTAATCATTGCGCAATTACTTGTACTGTGACATAATAAGAAATTATTAGAATTAAGTAGGCAGCTATTTTTACAATTGATAAAAAAAAATAGATTAGGTACATTAAATTTTCTAATTTTATAAACTTGTTTAAGCTATAGCAGCATATTTTTTAATTAGTTAAAAGTTGGGTACCTACATAATTAATGCGTTTAAAATGCGTTTAGTTGCTAATAATTTTAAAATAAATTTCTTAAAATTAGATTTTTTGTTCGTGGCAATTAAATCAAGTATACAAGATATTTGAATAGTAACATAGTAAATCTATGTATTTAACAGAAATTCACAGAACCAACAATTCAATTAATATTTAGCATACCTATCAAAAGTATCCAAACAATTCTTTGAATGCCGCACATCTTCAAATAGAATTATCTAACACTCACACGTGAATATGAAATATAAACGATAAAAAAGTTATATATATAGGCATCACATATTTATTATTATGCAGCAGCTTAAAACATAAAAATATATTCTACAGAATCGTCTATCCTACACCCTAAACGTACAAATTCACGCCGCATACTGAACCTAACAAAATGTCTTTAACCGGTATACCGGAGGGTTGTGTGTTCTGCCGGCATCACATAAATTTGAAAGTTTCCCGGCGTTTATTCACGAATATCACCGAATGAAATTTTAGAATAATATATTCCCTAGTTAGACCACCAATAATGCAGGCAACTTAAAATTTTAACAAAAGGAACACCATTCCTTCATGTTCTTATTAATTATAATAGCAATTATTATTGCATCTAAGAATTATAGCGTATATTATAATTTAAAATGCAAATTTTGCATTCAATTTTAAATCAAACTAAACTATTAAGTTTCCATATTTTTGTTTAAATTCTGTACTTGAATGTTCAGAAATTATTGATTATTTATTAATAAAATAATTTCTTTGGGCAATGTTTCTTTAATAATTCATGTTTTGGTGCTAATATTACAATAACTTGGCCAATTGTGCCATCTATATGTTAAATAATTAAAAACTCTCCGGCAAGAATATCGGCACATATCGGTAAGTAAACATTCTACATAGGGTAACAAACTGTTCCATTTTCTGTGATTACTTTGTGATGTGTTTGTTATTCTGTGAATTATTCAAGGAAGTAAATAATCATAATGTCATAGGTGACTTTGTGACTTTCACTTCCAATAAATTTGACGTCAGTGAAGACACGTATTTCCTAACCATATTTGACATTTGTGTAGTTTTATTTCATTACAGAAATTCACAAAATATAAAAAAAACGAAATTCAAAAACAAACCACTTTATTTACTACCGAAATTAAGACATTAATGAAGATTACTTTTAAAAATTAAGAAAATGGCTAACGGCAAATGCAAGGTAAGATAAATTTTTTATGCGCGGACTAATAATGTTTTTGGAAATTTGATAGGAATGCGGATGTCACTGTTTAAAATGCGTTTCTAGTGATCACGATGTTCATTTACATGTAGAGATAGAAAATTTGAAACAAAAATTGTTGGAACGAGATAATCACATTGTTAATATGGAAACAAATTTTTTAAATGAAGCAAATAAGTATCCTAACGGTGAAATAAATGCCCTACGAGAAGAGTTATTGACATGGCAAGATAAATATAGGAGGTAATATCAAGATGATAATACTTCCAAATGAATACACCTTTGAATTACTTTAGGTTATACGAAGCACACAGAAGGGTCCAAAGAGTAAATCAAGGTTTAGAAGATAAACTGTTAAAGTTGGTTGATACATGTGAAACAGACAAAGGTACTTTAACTAAAGATGTAGCAATGTTATCCCACAAACTAGCTGAAGCTAATTATACTATCAAAAAATTAACTGAAGATAATGTATGTAAGAATATTATATTTCACAAATTTATATGATTATTAATTTTATTGTAGGAACGCTATAAAAATGATGTTTCATTGGCAATACAGTTCTTGCAATGTAAACCTGGGAATTTTATGTCTCAGAAAATTGATAGTGTAAGTAAACACTTTTTTAACTTCTCTGGATAAAGATTTAACTATAAAAAAAAAGTAGTGTTTCAAAAGTAAAGCTCATGAATAGCTATTTGTTAAATATCTATCTTATCTATTAAATACCCTAATTTGTCAAAAATGCTTACAAAAACTTAAAATTGCAGCTTCCCAATGAAGTTCAAGCGAAAGTTTCTTCATACCTTGCTGGGAAGAGAAAACCAGAAGAAAAAAAGATCATTCCAGAAGTAAAGAGTATTAAAGTGCCAATTCCAACATTTCCTCCAACAGCTATGGTGTATTCAATACCAAAATCTCCGAATTCTGGAAAGAAAATAGAGAGGGATACTGAGAATGCTCCAGTAGATATTGTTTCTGCTGCAATAATGGCTAAAGTATTGGAAGAACGCGAAAAGGAACGTGCGAATGTTAAACACTGTGATACCTGCACTTGTGCGAAAAACTTAAAAATCCTACATCAACTAAATCAAAGTACTGTTGGTACTCAAACAATTCCTTATAGGAATTGGACTTGCTTGAAATGTAATTCTATTGTGGACCAAAGTTATGGTGTGAAGTCAGAAGATCATAAACATAAAACCTTACCTGTTTATATTCATGATTATGAATGCACTAATACAAATCAGAATGTGGCAAAAGTACAACCTAATAATTTCCTCATAGAAAAGAGTGTAAACAGTGAAGCAAGTGAAATACCTTCAGATAGGCAACATAATATTTCTACCCATAATTTATTAAGTAACAATTCAACATTTAATATTGATGGTGATACTTGTGGTATAGAGGTGGTATGTGAGAAAAGGGATAAACTAAATATAACTAGGAAAATACATAAAGATAATCATCACCAGTTATGTAATTTCAATGTGCAAAACGATGTTGGTTCGTCTCTATCGAAAAGCATATCAGAAGATATGACTGAGTCATTGAAAGGCCCGAGATACTGCTCGATGAAAATACAGGGTAGTTCTAAAAATATACTACTTGATAATACACACAGTAATGTGGCGCCTGTAGTATATACAAGACATAATGAGAAAAAAACCAAAACTGAGAAAGCATGTGAAAATGAATCTTTATACAGTGGTGAGTTAAATGCTTCTATTGGTACAGACACTTCATTTCAAAATCAGCGAGTGGTAGAATGGATAGAAAATAATATTGACGATTCAGATAACTCTCGATCTGATTCTTTAAGAACTAGTGGAACTCTAGATGCGATTAATAAAGAGCGGTATTTAGAAATGGAAAATAATGTAAAAAGATTTCTGTTTGGCGAAACTGAGTTTCTAAAAACAGTAGAAATTGGGAAGAAGAAATATCAAAATTATATGGAAGGTGACTCCAGTAAAGCAGAAAATAGAAGCAATTCACATACAGAAACAGAAATTTAGAAATTTATGCTAACTTTAAGATTTTTCGGGTCAGTTAATTTGCAGTCATTGGATAAACAATACAATGTGTAATTTTTGCGCTTAATGGATAGTATTGATTCAATGACTTTATTGTTTTTGGCATTTATGAGTATAATTTATACCATGTACAATATAATTATATCTACTACATTTTTTCATGAGATTGATATTCTATTATATTACGTACAACCCAAAAATATTTATCCCTAAATCTAAATTAGACAAAACACATTGACGGTACCAATATAGTGATTAACAGATGCACTTTCAAGAAAATAAATGGAAATAAATTTTGTTGCGCTTTGCAAAATTGTTATTTTTTTTAATAACAGAGATTTTATACTTATTCTTTATTTTATATATCGATATCGCCAAGAATTCGTACTAAATCATCATTAGTAAATTCTTGTGAATAAAGAGAATAATTTATTAAAAAAAAAAGAAAAAAAACCCGAAAGTCTACGAAAATGATTTGCATTTTAAAAAATTGATTTTGAAACCCAAACAAATTATTAATGTGTGCAGATAAAGATATCTTTTCGTACTCCAAAAAGCCTTTTCTCATTTTAGCATCCAATAAGAAATATAAAGTCATCATTTCACAATTAATCGTTTAATCTACAAAGCAGAAATTTAAATAAGTTTTTAAACTAAAAAATGTAAAACAATCTTGTAACTTAACGGAATTGACAATTTGTATTCTGGAAACAATACATTTAAATTGGTTAGTGCTAGTTATGGTGAACAAAAATTAATAAATTTCTTATCTGTCACTTTAACTGTTTATTTTATTTTTAAATGTATGGTTGAATTGTCATTTCCAGTAATTAAATAAATATAATAATTAAATTTAATGATTTCCATGTATTTTTTTTCTTGTCTTCGAACAATAACTTTAATACATTATGTATTTACATATTATTACACAGCATGTACCTACATCCAAAGAAAATTATTTTAAACTTATAAAATGTAATTATCACTTGAGCAGATTGTTTCCAATTGATTTAAAGGTCTTTTTACATTTATTAAGCTGTCGAAAAAAATAAAAAAAAATCAATTTTTTAGGCATTATTAAATTAAGTTAGAGAATAAGTTCCTGTGTGATTTATTATTTTGAGATTCGATATTTTTTTGTTACGTTATTATTAAAGATGGGAAACTGAGATCATTCATGAGAAATTACTAAACATTCATTTATTCGTCTGTACGAAGTAAATAAAATATATTAAACGTATAATTCTTATAAATACGGGTGTAAATTTAATACCTTTATATGCTTTTGTGATTTTTGCTACCATGTTGAATTCTTTATAAAATAATCTTTTTTATGTTTTGTTATACCATTTTATATACTGGTTGGTCCGTCTACATCTTTATATAGGGGTGCAATGTTAATACTGTCGCTTGTATGGAATGACTGTATACATAACAATTGGAAGCAGTGGCTTATTAGTGACTTCAAGGAGTTTTTATGCATAAGTCTCTATTGAAAGGTGTTCGCGTTCCGAACCAGTTTAATATAACTACAATTTTATTGTAATTATAGGAAATGATGAGTCTTTTTTTAATTCTGCTTTTTAAGTACTAAACCGTGACAATTTAAGGCCACGTGGTGATTTTGTAACTTTATCTATATATACAAAAAAAAAGCCATAATTGATCTGTATGATGGAACTGACTATTTTATTTCAATGTATTACCGATTAATGTAGACATATTCCTATTGTAAATAAAATAATTATAATTATCCTACCAGCATTATTATTTCATTATTTCCAACTTTGTATTCTTAACTGTATATATTTTATAGTTATCATAGGAATATCAATTACTTATGTAACAGGATCACTATATTGTGAAAGAAGTACAACTTTATACAGACTTGAAAAGGAACCTTTAATACTTGTGGATATGATGAGTTCGAATTCTGAATATATTTGAGTCTTTTTGCAGCACTCCTTATTATAGAAATAGAGTAAGCGATCGCTAGATAGTCAAGTTCTTAATTTTAAATAGGATAAGAAAATTACACAAATCAAAATATATTTAAACGTTAGTTGGTAATTACTGCATCTGTGAAGATATGCAACACCTATTGCAGTCAACAATCAGAACCAATCCTATTTTTAGATCATATAGCACATATTTTAGGAAAGTAGTTTCTCTTATGTTTTTTATTATTATTTGACAATATTATACCATAGGAGTTTTAATACCTCTGAAATTAATTAATTAATCTTGTTAAAAATAATACCTACTATAATTCTACATAAATAAAATATACGAAATTATTTATCACTTGAATTAGATATAGAATCTAAAGAAATTGCGCGCAATGAAATATTAAGGCCGCTTTACAGTTCGCAATTTTTCGTATTGCGTGCAATAGAATTGCGCGCGATACAAATAGCGCATGCGCATTCAATAGATTTCGATCAGCTGTGTGCAATCTTATTGGTGTTGCACAGAATAGAACGTGTTCTAATATTTCATTGTACGCAATACGAAAAATTGCGAACTGTAAAGCGGCCTTTAGAACACGTTCTATTGTGCAACACCAATAAGATTGCACACAGCTGATCGAAATCCATTGAATGCGCATGCGCTATTTGTATTAGACGCAATACCAAAAATTGTGAACTGTAAAGCGGCCTTAAAGTTTTGTAATTTACACCATTTCATCTATTTTCCTCTCTCTCTCTCCCTCAAACAATGAATTGCATAATAATATTGATAAATTTATGGTTACTGCTTTTATTCATAAGTAAGCATGAATTAGACATAAATAAATCTCTTGCGTAACAAATAACAACTTTTTATCAGTGTCTAGTCCTGGTCATCCTGCATTTAATAAACGAGAACAGTTTCACATTTTACTAAACGTTTTAACGTTATACGAGCAATTTTCAAGAAATATACCGTTTGTTTGTCGTCTTAGGAACGAATGTGGGTCTCATGATCGAATGTAATTTGTTTTTAGTGCTTTTCATCTGTATCAATCTTTGATTTTTGCATATTGATTCTTACTTGGACGTCTTTTACTTTTCAATTTTAAATAGCAACACTACGAAAATAATAGAACACTAAAACAAATTATTTCTTCTCCAATAAAAGTTCAATGCGCTTGCCATAGATGTCGTCTCAAAAAGAATGGAATATTGATGTCTAAAAGTCATAAGAAAATTGAAGAATAAAGTCAGAAAGTGTTAGGTAAGGTTAGGTATGTGTTATACTCCTAGGTTGTATGAAATGATACAATTTCTTCATTCAACATACTTCACACAACGAGTCAACGTTACTATAATGTGATTTATAATAATCATCTGTATTATATACATGCCGTATTATTTATTGCGATTCTTTATTGATTACTTCACTATTAATGATTTAATTTGATTTATTTTATTATCACGTACCTATTTGTGTATCAAAATTCCGAAAATATTTTTATTAAACACGAAGCAATATATACCTATCTTTATTCCATTCTCTAGATTAAAAGGAACCAGTTTTATATAATTCTATTTCTATCTACAGAAAACTTATAAAAAATAGTGAATATGAATTATTTTGAGTGTGATTTGTCTAGTCATCACTGGACTTTATATGCATACGTGAATAGGTGAATACGTATCAGCAAATGACAACGTGCTTTAATTTTATCGTGTCCCTGTAATAATGGGGAATCTGTCAATTGCATACAAAATTTCAAATTTATCAATGAAAACGCTAAAGAAGCTTTTGAAGATTCTTGATATAAACAAATAATCCACCCAGAATTCTCATACACTCCTCCTAGATCGTTGTCAGTGAATGCGCAGTCTGCATTTGCTTGTCGCTTGTAGTACCGCCAGTCATTTCTCTGTAAAAACAGAGCTCAAGAAACATGCTGGGAACAACTGTTAAGTTATTTATTATGCTTTTATTTGTCACAGTGTAATTGCAATTTATTTGTGTACGATGTGGTCCAATTCGGTTATTGGTGCTGTCACTTCGTGTTTTTATTAAATATGAGTGATTCCGATGATACTTGGGAGGATTTCTTTGGTAAGTTTACATTTTTAAATTCTAGAGTAAAAATATTTTTATTATAAACTTTGCATTTTTTTTGTTCTTTGTTTTAATAATAATAAAGGTTATTGATTACCGCATTTTCTCGTAAATCTTTTACACATTATTGATTACATAATTTTTTATTTCCGTATTAATAGATAATGTGAACTCGTCTGTCGTAAGCAAGTGTTCGAAAATAATCTCACAATTTTATTTCGGTGTCTGTTTTCGACATAATTGTAGCATATATACCAGATGTGTGGTATATTTAAACTTGCCGGATGTTATGGGTAAAAAACTATCCTTATGCATCATACGTAAGTATATGCATTAAAGGGTACACAACTGCAGATATATCTGTATATTATTTTCTTTTTTAAAAAGCTTTGTTATTATTTTCTTCAAGGTACGTAAACTTTCAGAAGTTGGTGTTTCTAAAATTAACTTAAAAGTGATGGGATGGATATTTTTGTTAAATATTTGTATTAATTCACTTGCCAATATTCAGTTTTGAATAGATATAAAAGCAGGTATTAGTTTTTACAATATCTACTTTACTTTGTCAATGTTGAATATAATATTGTGCGTGTATTTCGTAACCGGCGTTAGTCAAGGGCGGCAAATATATCAATATCCTTAATGTTGATCAGCTCAAGCATGTGCGATACAATAACAATCATATTATAATACTATATACATTCATGTATTCAATTTAATGTGATGTCGGAATATTTTGTCCTCTGAAAATCCATCTGTCACTCATGTCGTGCCTTATGTTTTAAGACCGTATACTAATTCGTTTTAATGAATTCATGACGATAAGAAGCCAAATGTTGCACATATTTTAGTACATGTTTTTCCTTTGTTGTATTCTTCGTAAAGCAATTTCAGTCTGTTTCTCTCACCATTCATTTCTTGGTGCTATTCAACTGAAAGTGTGTTTTTGTTTATATACTCTATTCTAGGTGTTTATTATCGTCCGTTTTCAAAACAAATGCAAAGTTTACTTGCTAATATGTAAGTACATCTGCAACTACATACTTAGGTACATGATAAACTGTTTACTTCATAATATATAATCTACATATGTATGTTTAAAAGTATGTTTGCCTGCTCGTATACCTATAGCAGTAATGCACTGGCTGATATATTGTGTACATGCACAATAGGTATAGAATTTCATACAATACGTATTTATGCAGTAGTAATAAAAATTACAATATTTATTATACGTATATGCTATAGAATAGGTCTTCTTCGTGTAGATTTTAATGTACGATGTATAATTTTATTTAAATATCGTGAATATCTTTTTATTGTAACATTCTTCTTGACAAAAATCATAATCAGAATTGCTTAAATAAAGAAATAAAAAAAAATTGTGCAAATTTTTTGCTATGCATTCTGCACATTAGGTTTTAATGTGACATATTTTTGCACTGATGTATTATTTTTTTTCTCAGGAATTACTTAAACTATTACGTAAAAAAAAATGTAAGTAAACACTGATTAAGGGAATTCTATAAAAAATCAAGGACTAATTCCGTTCACTCAGTTCAAAGTTACCATTATTTTTCCCTGTTTAGGGGTGGTTTTTTTGAGTTTGGTTTAAGGTGCCAACTTGGCTTTTTGTTATATTAGACTGTATACATTTAGGTTTATTATATATATTTTCAGTTTTTTTTCTGTGTTTATAACAACTATAAATATAGAGCTTATTGCAGTAACAAATGTGGATAGAATTATATTTTTACTAGAACAATAAATATCTAACATTTGACATTTGATTGATTTATATTAATATGTTAAGGTAAAGTCAGGTAAGTGTGTAGTAAAAATTGCATAGTGCGAAGAAAATGTAACACTGTTCACATAATAAGACATTTTGATAAATTTTACACATAGAAGTACGTAATATATGCCCAGTTGTAAGCCTTCAATAGATACACCTTTTATAATTATCAACGGTTTACTAGAAAAAAAATAAATTTTAAACACTGTCAATACTACACACTTACCCAGCAAAATGGGGCAAGTGTGTAATCGTTCCGTTTCCGCACGTTAGGAGATGCGAACTTTTGTTTGTAAAACTAGTACGAAGGTTAGTACATTAGTATTATAACAAGAGGACGTCCGTATTTCAATTTTAAAAATAAATATAGCCAAACTACACACTTGCCCCGGTTACACACTTACCTGACTTTACCTTATATCATATAAAAATATATCTATTGTTCCAAAATGCATACAGATATCTGTAACAAAAAATCAAGTGGAATTCTTAAATCCAATTTGAAAAAACATCCCTCAAAAAGGGAAAACACTAACTTCGAACAGCCTGTACGCAATTAAATATTATTTTATTGTTACACTACTGTTTTTTATATATCGATGCTTTTATAGATTCTAGGGCTGAAATATACATATAAATAATCTTGAATCCGATCGCTGAATAATTATTTTACTCTTAAAATAATGAATAATCCAATGCTGCTAAATGCTAAAATCACTCAAAGAGGTTTTATTTTTTATTTGCATTACGTCAGTGAAAGAACTTGACGAAATATATAATAAACACAATTATTATACACTTATGTATAATAAAAAGTCAAATTGGCGCCTTAAAACCAACTTAAAAAAATTTACCCCTCAAAAAGGGAAAATAATAATAACTTTGAACTGCGTGTACGGAATTAAATATTATTTTATTGTTACAATATACTTTTGTGATTAATAGGGTGCTTTTATAACTAATAGGGCTGAAACATTTATACAAATAATCCTTAAATTAATCAATGAATAATTATTTTAACCCTAAAATAATCAATAACAAATTGCTACTACTAAAATCATTCAAAAAGGTTTTATTTTTTATTTACATGTTCTACCACACAGAAAAGGACTGAAAAAAACATTATACAAAAGTCAAGTTGGCACCTTAAACCAAACTAAAAAAAACCACTCCTCAAAAGGGGAAAATAGTAATAACTTTGAATTGAGTGAATGGAATTAGTGCTTGATTTTTTATAGAATACCCATAATTAGTACCTACTTACATACTTTTTTTGAACGTGATAGCTTAAGTAATTCCTGGGAAAAAAAATATTGGACTTTTCCACCCTTATGCTAATATCTCGAATGGGGTGGCATCGATTGATTTAATTTTTGGTATTTACGGTATGTGTGACAGTAGTAATCATTTGTGATAAGTAAGAATTTGTGATAATGACGGTTTTCTGAGATATATTTTTTGGAATGCATACTTAATAGATATGAAGTCGCTCACACTCATGACTTTCACAATTGGTTAGAGGAAAATCCACACCAATTTCGTACCTATGGTCGCCAAATAAAGTTTTCCACCAATGTTTGGTTAGGCATAATAAACCAGATAGATACTGCTGAGTACCTCAATGTTTCGGAAGAAGATATAGATAACATGTCATTGAATGTGCGGCCCAATATCGTGTGGAAGAAATTGATAGAGAACATGGCTATATATAATTCTTTGGCCAACTATTTACGTTCTGTCAATGTAGCTGAAATCTTTGAAATTTTCAATCTTTTATCTGTATCTGTAATACATATTCATAACTGCAAAAATTTGTGCTGTAGGTATTCAAAAAAAGTGGCATTCGGATATCCGAATCTTAGAATTCTCTATGCAGATTCGCTATATAGATAAGTCATCTAATTAATTTACCAGTGCTTTTACGGTTATAGATACACTAATGCTTTTGCGATCATAAAACGCCCTTGCTCACGGACTTTTACATATAACCCATTAAGGACGCTTGCTAAAAAAAATACAGTACAATGAACTCCTCTTAGGCCATTTTGTTGCAGTTGTAGTTGGAAAAACAAGACGAGTTTTCCAAATAATGTCGACTATGCTATATATACGTCGAATCCATATATTGTAATAAAATTGTACATTTTGTGAAAAGAATAGCCAGTACCTGAAATGGCTCCAGATGCTATAACAAAACCATCTTATAGCATTTGGACAAAAACTCTGCCCGTTTCGTGAAATGGAAAATTTATGTAAGAAAATTTGATGTGGCAAGTTGTAGTGCATCATGTCCGTACCATCCTTTCAACACATCGCACTTTAAGCCAACGTGATAAACTCCGCTTTTGAAGCCTAGAATTACCTACTCCTATGATGTTTTGGGGATCCAACGGTACTCTGTCAACCCTAGGAACAGCTACTAGTACACAATCATTTACATTAAACGCCGCATTCATTTGTTTAGACTCATCAGCCAGCATCTTCTGCTGCACGTTTTTGGTTCCTATATATATTCTATTTTGTACGTTTACCTCTCTATTGTTCATTTCTGCCTTAGATTCGGCGCTTATTTCAGAGTCAACTTCTGCAAGTTTATTTTCAACAGATAATTCTGGAACAAGTGTACCATTATCTGGAGAGATGGCCCATATAGTACCCGAACTGGACATCCACTTTCAACGACATTATTATTTATAAGAACAAATAGTCAGTTTGCGTGTCCAGATTCTGTTAAACTGCATAGCTTTATCACCTGTAAAAATAAGCTTTCACTTTCATGAAATGGTCCAAGTTTTTGTCCATATATGCTGTAAAATGACTTTTATACAGCGTCTGGAGCAATTTTAAGAACTGAATATCCCTTTCATGAAATGTATAATTACAGTACAGTAATCCCTTAACATTTGCGAGGGTTACGTTCCAGAAAGACTTCGCGAATGTCGAAATCGCGAATTGAATCCATGTTTCTGTGTAAATCGGGGGGTTACGTTCCATAATGGTAGATAGAGATACAAAACATATGTGGTTTGTTTTACGCTTTAATAATATCTTTTCAAATTTATATTTTAATCTACATATGTATATAATTATAGTTTAGTTAATTGTTGCTTGTTGAGGGCAGAAAATAACAAGTAATCTGGCATTACGTGGCCGATTGCGTCTGTAACTTTTCAAGTTCGACGTAAGGGGTCATGGCAGCCTCGATTTTTCGCTTAAATTTCAAACATATAATAAGGAACGGATCATATTTCATCCTCCTCCTTTTCGTTTCCACCTTCTTCGAAGTCCTGTTATTTATCTTCCATCGTCTCCAATAGTTCTTCTTCGGTTAGCTCGTTTTCGTGAAATTCTATTATATCATTAACTTCATCTTGTCTGATATCCTCAAAGCCATCACCTCCGATTTGATGGGCAAGTTCCATGATCTCCTCTTATGGATTTGTTATAGGCGGAAAGTGGTTCTCTTTAATTTAAGAATCTTCCGGCCAAAGATTCTTCCAACAGGCCTTGATGGAGCTAGCCTTCAACTCTCTTACAGTTAGTAAAATTTGCTTGAAACATCGCGAACGATCAAAACTCGCAGATGTCAAATCCGCGAATGTTGCGGGATTACTGCACTGAGAAAAATATTTAATAATCATAAATAAAAGTATAATTATTGTAAGTAAAAAGTTCAGCTGAGTAGGGGACAAAAGCACAAATTACTTAGCACTAGTAAAAAAGAGATTCTAAACACTGATACTAACAAGAAGCAATCTAAGTTACTTCTGTTTCATACCGGTAACTTATGAAGTTACTAATGATAATTGAACTGAAGTAGTTAAGCCAAAGAATATATGCAGTTGCGGTTAGTAAAAGATTTGCCCATGTCAAGTAGATGTATTGCTATGAGTGAACTATTCTATAATGGCTATCACACCTTCAATATTAACCTGAATTAATACACGTTCACTAAATACCTGATATATAAAAGGTAATGTTTGCTACAAATATGCAATCCTTACTTTAAATTTGTTGTTCAATGATAGTTAGCCTACGAAACTAGGAAGTTTAGCAAATATTTATTAAATAGCTTACTGTGTACTCTGTATGAATAACTGATAAAGTACAAAAAAAAGCTCCACAAATCTTTGATTATTTATGCAACCACACTTATAAGTACTGGGTATCGAGCAATGCGTAATTCAAAATTGTTTGCAAATAATAAAATTATTATTATTATTTTGCACATTATGCAATTTGCACATTATTTGCAAATATTATTATTATTAGTAATAGTTTTATTTTATATAGGACAAACAGTGACTACCTGATATGAATGTAATGTATGTTTAAGCTACATAATAACAAAGAACAAGTAAATAACCGAATAACCTGAACAGACGTTTCAAAACAAGCTTTAGAAGGATAACAATTACCCCAACTGATTGAATGGAATCCTCATACAACTTGCCGATACTCTTAAATGTTTAATACATTCTAATATATTATTTATGATTATGAAGGGTGCATAAAAAGATGATCTACCTATGTTGCCTCTGTAAAATTAATTTAGTAGTGGAGTTGAAGCCCCAAGATGAAACCAATTCTTCTATTTCTAAGTTCTAACACAGGTATTATCAAGTATTAATAAGCAAACACTTTTATTAAGCACGGGAGATTTATGTGTCTACGTCTATGGCGTGTACGTGATTCAACACGATTTATGACGGTTATGCGCAAAACAGAGTAAAACTACCAATGTCCCGAAAACACACGAGGTGCAGCAAAACTCAAATAATTATAGTCGTGGCAAGTTGCTACTTATTTATGAAAATACATGAGTTTAATAGCAAGTATTATTATTGTTCTTGTACTAAGTATGTGCTGTAGTTAGATACAGTACCAATAGTCACAAGTAATACGTTATTTACTACATATCAACAGTTTGATTACAATTATTACACAAGAATTTGTCAGGTACGCTGTATAATAGCCGTTAATAAGAGCACTATTTACAGTAAGAACTTGCATTTAGGAAACTGGGTTTAGTGGCAGGTATTAATTGAGGACAATCGCTGCAAATAAAACTTTATCTATTGTAAATGATTTTTTATCAAGTAAACACTTTACTTAACCCATTTTTCTCAGTGTGTATATACATGGATTCAACATATGTATATAGACTATATAGCTTAAAACCATCATTCTCATAAGGGGTGCGAAATGATCGCAATGTATTCCAATCACTTAACAATACAACTATACTAAGAATTTGTAAAATAGTTCTTAGAACATTCACGATAGACATATTCTTTTGCTCTTGAAATTATCAAGCAAATTACTTTCTATTTGAGTCAGATATGTTGCACCTATCAATTGTATATATTGTTGATTAAAGTCTTCCTTAAACATGCTGGTGTATTTAGATACTAATACATACATATACATATGTAGATATGCATGCATAAAAGTACGGACGTGTTTACTATTCATAATAATATAGCCAATTAATTGGTTTTATTTAGTTCCATTTCACTTACGGCTTTTCTTATTCCCGCATTAATAATAATGATTTTATTATATGATTGAAAGTACATGATTGATGCGTCGTTGAGTACGTTCAAGGCGCCGACCCAATTTCTTATTTCCTGAATGTTGACGCCACTGAATTATCCCAGTGGTTTTTGTACAAATGAAAGCAGGATCGTTTATCTTGGCGAGATTTCATTAAGGTTATTTAACTATAAAGTTTATGTATGAGTCGGTAAAGTAGCAAAATAAAATCCATTCAAACCTTACATACACAGACATGGGTATGTGTATAGTATATGTATACACCTACGTACTCTTTTGCAATGGATGTTTTCACTGTCTTTCTTCACACACAGTTAACAGATGTGTGTCGAGACGTAGGTTTACACCTTGCCCATATATGAATAGGAATATTTGATTTACGTTTTATTTTAAAATTTAAAACCATTCAAAAACTGTACAAGCTGCCTACTTAACTCTTATGTAGCACAAATATACTAATAAAAACTATTTCAAAATTACTTTTAGAATGAATTGGTTTTGGTCTTACACATTTTGAATAACTGTTTTAAGAAAATTTAGATGCACAAAAGACTTGTTCATTCCATGGATGTTAATCTGGTTCGCCTACACGTCTACAAGTTAAGAATTACAAAGAGAGTGGGCAACACCAAAATGTCCTAATGAAATTTATATATATATGTGAGAATATTTTCTTTTTTAAAACATAACTTAAGCCCAAACGCTATTTCGTAGTCATGTTGTTAGTTTTAAATCTATTTTATTATTAGAAGTATGTCAACCGTCTTACCTTAGCTCAGATATTCCCAAAACATGTAAAGGTGCTAACTGTTTATACAGATATTACAAAAGTCGTGTTTCTTTTCATAAGGTGGCCCAAAACCAGAGCTGTCGAAATCCGTCTTTTTCAGGAATTGGGTATCCGTCCAGCGCGCTACCCAATTCCGGGTTACCCAAAATCTGCTATTACCGGGTATTATCTAAAATCCAATACTCAACTATTTGGATGTAGAACCGCATTTTCGGGTAGTAGGTTTTAGAAAGGAATGTTGAATTATTCTCACATAAATTTGGTACAATAATTTTTTCTCCAGAGAGTTTTGCTGTAATTTGAGCTGTTTATGTCAAAATCTTGGTTCGTTACATTTGCATAAACTGAAAATGGCAAAAAAACTTTCTCGGGGCAAAAAAGATTTGGAGAAAAGTTGGAAAATAGTTAGACGGTTAGAGAGACAGCTAAACGAGTATATTTAAATAAATTTTATTTGTTATTAAATAGTGTTTTGACACCTGAACTTTCACTCGAACATTGACTAATAAAACAGTGTTTACACTAATACTACACACACAATACCAGAACTAATATTAGGTTGTACAAGATTTATTTTTATCTTTTTAAATACTATTGTACCCACTGTATATAGAGAACCTAGAAAATATCTGTCAATGAAGAATTTGATGTTCTAGCAATGGAGAATTATTAAATGAAACTCACTTATTAACTTATTAACTATCGATGTTTTGGAAATATGTTTTCTTTTCCCAAGAAGGATACCGCATCAAAAGATAGCAAGGACTGTAGTGTGGTAATAGACACGCAAATATCCAATTACTTCGCACCACAATAAAAGATTTGATTAATTCGGGACTGTTCTTTCGGGAACACGTGGATCCTCATTATCAATCGAAGACCAAATAAATTCCGTAAAAATAAGAAGGACCTATTACCTAAACATGCACCGCTATCTCCCTCTAAAAAAGGAACATATCTACAAGTGTTTTTTCTACGCCTACTTGACCCTTCGAAATACCAAGAATTAGCGACGAATGTGGATCTTTTCTAACGTCATAAATGAATCTGGAGTATTGCAGGGGTGCTGCCTCCCATTCAATAAGTTATTTGAATGTTTTTTCATATAAGTGGTTTTGTATGCGTCTAACTCTTTCGGTGATTGTATATTTTTCACTAACTCCAGGTTTTACAAAATCGATTGTAGCGAGTCTGATAAAATTTATATTGGACAAACAAAGCGTGCGATCGCAACCAGATTCAAAGAACACATTGCATGTTATCGATTTGGTAGACTTGAATCATTCAGCGTTGCGCAACGTATAAACCGTACCGGACATAAAATCGACATACAAAACCTTGAATTAGTGAAAAATGTGCAATCACCGAAAGAGTTAGACACATACAAAACGATATAGGGGAGGGTAGGGCAAGGTGGGGCCACGAGGCAAGATGGGGACATTGTCTTATCTACAAAACGGCAGTAAGCATCTGTCAAATAATAGCAGTCCTAATATTGACAAGTGTTGTTTTATGTAGGAAACTTTACTAGTCGTAATAACAAAGTTATTGCTGTTTGTGTGTGAACTTTGCAATTTCCAGAATTTCGTTATTATTTTGATAGTGAGTTCAACGGCCAGTATCGGAAGCATAAGTGAATTATTTACAACTACACTTTTTGTGCTTATTAATTGACATGTATTGCATGTATTTTCTATAGTGTGTTATTTGTTTATTTCAAATATTTAATATGTTACAACATAAACAGAAAATGTCCCAAGGAGGCAAGATGGGGCTATTGGTTGCCCCATACCAATAGCCCCACCACATGCATGGGGACATCATTATCTCACTCTTCAGTCTGGTCCGTTATGCCTGGATATGCCATTATGCTTTCTCGAAGACATAATACCTATTTCTCATGTTAGGAATAAAGTACAGGTTCAATCAAAGCGTAACAAGGGAAAGACAACAATCCTTACAAGCACTACGTATAAAAATCTGCTACAAGAAAATAGTCTGGAGAATCCCTAAGGCAACTAGAAGTGCTGAGGAAGAGTTAAACGAAAAAAAAATGACAAAGAAGAAAACAGAAGAGATCAAGAAGCCGAATTTTGTAAGGAAAGCAAAGAGATAGATTTTTAGAAAACGTCAAGGAAATGATCAAGTTCTTCTGTTGAGGAAGATGGTGCTCAATGTTAGTATTGTAAGGGGAAGTATTGATACAATGCCATGTATATTGAGGTTGGGTACATGGAGGCTGTGCGAATAACGTGGATGAGTTCGTCTTCTATTGTCTCAATTGTGAAGATTAAGTTTAATATTTTTATCGTTATTGTATTTTTTTATTTTAAGTAGTTCCGCTCTAAAGAATTTAAGCTTTGTTCCTGCATGTTTTTAAGAATATTTTAAGAACCTATTTTTTTTTTACCTATTACCTAGATTTATGGTACAACCCATTCTTAACTGGAACCCCATCTTGCCCCCATGGTGGGGCAAGATGGTGTATTTACACATTTCTTTTCAAAATTTTCTCACATCAAGAGTACCCATCGAAAAATTGTAAATTCATCCATCAGCAGCTTAAAGCTAAATGTTCCCATCTTGCCCCACCTTTCCCTATATAAAAAAAATCAAATAACTTATTGAATATGGAGGCAGCACCCCTGCAATACTCCAGTTTGATGGATGTATGAGGTTAGAAACAAAAGATCCACATTCGTCGCTAATTCTTGGTATTTCAAAGGGTCAAGTAGGTGTAGAAAAAGCATTTATAAATATGTTTGCTTTTTAGAAGGAGATAGTGGTGTATGTTTAGGTAATAGGTCCTTCTTATTTTTATATACGGAATTCATTCGGTTTTCGGTTGATGATGGGGACCCACGTGTTCTCGAAACAATTGTCCCCAATTAATCAAATCTTTTGTAATACGGAGTGATCGGATATTTACGCGTCTAAGGATACCGCAATTAAAAATAGGCGTATTTGCAGTCAAGAAGGTAAAACTTATGTATGTTTTACGTGAGGGTGATATACATTTTATTATTGATCCTTAAATTATCCTTCTAGGGTTTCGTTTAGTTTAGGTCTGAAGGTCAAGTCTAAAAGAAAATAATCTTTTTCTTTAATGTTATTATATATATGTTGTTACGTTTCGTTGATATATTTGCTCAATCAATCTATATATGGGAAAAATAATATTATATTCAAAGTTATTACAAGTACCTTATTTGTTTTATTAGAACATTTTTAGTATTAATAAGTAATTTATGTGTGTGTATGTAATTTATATACTTGTTTTTACAACCTATCCATCAGTTGTTTTATGTAATATATTTTACTAATATTTCAAACTTATTACAACTTAATATTTATGACACAATTGATACTTATTTTTAAAAGTTTTACAATTTTTAGTGTACAAACTGACGAAGTAAACCTTTAAAATATTTAAATATATATATAGGGTGGCACTAAGAACTGTACAAATAATTAACTTCCTAGAGGATTAAAAATTAAAATTATGATGTTCTGTACAAAATATTAATCAGTATGCAATATAAATAGAGCATTTGTACAGTTCATAGTGCCATCATATAAATAAAACAAACCCAGCAAAATATAGTTTCAAAAAAATTGAAAGATAACGTATTAGAAAAAAAAACGTATTAGAAAAAAGCCAAATGCAAACACGAAAATCTGTATGCAGCTTTAAAAGTACTCACCTACATTTAAAAATTTTGAATGTCAAATGCATGTCAAAATACGCTTCGTCATTTTATATGTTAGTAATTGTTAAAATCTTAAAAAAATAAATTGGTCAAATTGTGTCACAAATATTATGTTGCAATGTGTTTGCTAAATTAATAAACGATTATGACAAAAGACCAATTTTTTTCTAAAAATGCTTAGGTATAGTCCATCTATCCCGTGTTGGCAAGAAAACATATTGATACATACTATATGAAATGTCTTACAAACTACTGAAATTAATTGTGTGATTAACAAAAGTTTTAAAGTTAAATAAGTTAGATATCTGTTGTATACTTGTGTGAGTCAGATATCGTTACTACTTATAAATCGGGAAATTCCCGAATTCGAATACAATCGTTGGCAGGAATTTGGAATACCCGATTTTAAGCAATAGTTCAACCTGAAACTAATAGCAATGTATGCTCAGACGATAAAAAATATGTAACAAGTTTGAATTTTGAACACATTTACGCTTCTTGTTGCATAAACCTGATTGATAAAAAACCTATTACGTCATAACTGCACGCAATCATTGAAGTTTTATTAATAGCACAAAGCTTTCTTACATCAATCCAACTCATCACTTTTCGAACTTGAACTGGTAAACTATCAATGTGAGCGTAATTTCAATGTACTCAGCTTGTATCGTGTGATAAATCCGCAGTAAAAAAATAATGCGCACAACAAAAATAGAAAATTGTTTGTTCTTAACCTAAAAGTATTACTATATTTAAATGTTATTATCCAATTCTTTTTATAAATTTAACGACATTTAGAAGAAAACAAGTTTATAATATTTTCTTATTATTATTTTAACCGATGTCATTTTAGTAAGTAGGTATTAATTTGAGAAGTAAATTTACATATTGAAAAAGCGAGTATGTGACGAATGTTTTGCTGCATACCTATTATTAGAATATGAATGCTAAATTTATTTAAACTGCTTGTATTGATGCCAAATTTCGAAAAAGTAAAATTTTTCGCACGTTTGGATAATCTGCTTTCTTTTTCGCAGCATAGAAAATAGTGTGAACAAGAAGTAAACTTGTATAGGCATATACAAATAAAAAACCATTACACTCTATATAGACGAAACAAAACAAAAACTTGTGCTTGTAACTAGGAAGCGGCGTTTGTAGGTTGCTTACTTCCACCATATCCCCCCACAAGCCATTTCAGTTAGCAAAGAAAAGCAGCGAACAAGCAGCATATCGTACATACGCGTATGATGTTTATTCACCACTTATTCGGTATGGCGATATATCGTAGGACCTTTTTTTAGGTCCCAACATTCATTTTGTTTTGTACGTTATTCCTATTTGACATTTTCATTAACTAATTATTTACTATTGCTTACTATAATCTAATCGAATAATCATTCAAATAAATAATCATTCATAATCGAATTACGGAATGATCGTCAATAATTCGATTATGCCCACCACTAACAGATAGAGCAATGCTTGTTCTATTTGAATGATAATTTTTTAAATATTCATTCGAGGGTATTTTTTTAGTTTTTTTTTGGCGTTTTCGATAAATTTCTTAGCCAAGAAGTTTTATTTTCGGAAGTTTCTATTCCCTAAAAATGTATGGTTTTTATTTTGGAATAGTTAGGCCGTCTGCACACGAGATGACTGATTTGCAATTATAGTCGCTAACCAATTCTAACCAATTTCTTTTACAATATTATTGAATATTATTCATTGAAGGGCTTGTACCTTTTTAAGATTTTCTGTTTGTCGTTTTATCTTTTGCATGTCAATATGTCTAATAGTGATGAAGAACACAGCAACAAAAGTATTGAAATGAATACATACATTTCAATACTTTTGTTTAGTTAAATTATGGCTTGGTTAAAATAAAACAATAATTATTGTATAATTAACAAAACACGTTACCTAATTTATTGTTTTCAAATATGTTTCTGTTGTTAATTTGAAACTATAAAAATTTGGCCCAACAATTGAAAAATTCCACACCATACGTGTGCGTGTACCTAATGACTTTGTATTATCATTTTTTCGCTGCCACGAGTGCCTATTTTTTGATTGAAAACGTTAGAAGTGGAAAAAGTGAACTGATATGTCCATAAATTTTTTTTCTGCAAGGAGTTATCATTGCCTAAACTTGTAATAATTTGTTAGCAAAATTGTAATCGTTTTCTCTTCTAAACTTCCTTAGACCGATAATATTTTATACACCTTGTAATCATAGTTTTCTAAAATTCGATACCTATTATACAGTTTTTTTTTTAAACCCTCTTCAGCAGTGAATAAGCTGCTTTCCGGATTTTCTCTAACAAAATTAAGAAATACTATAATAAGTTACTCAGTGTACTACATACACTACGTTTACTCTGACATTATTATTTGCACAAGAAATTTATAAATTCTGGCCCAATTCTCTCCTTGTAGTATATGTTTTGTTTTTTTTTAGTTTTTTAGACCCTCTATATACAATTCTGCTAATTCTCAAATTTTTATTCGGTCAAGCTGGTAAAACCAGCGAACAGACAGGACAAGAAGCGACACTTGTCAATTTTAACGAATCCGCGAGCACGACTTTGGCAGTCTGACAGCACCGTTAATTTACAGAGAGGACACCACGCGCCACTGCAATCATTATTCTGATGTTGATCTTGACGGTCGTTTGAAGTAATCAAGAGTAATTAAATAATCCTTGGAGTTTTTTAATTCACCTTATTGTTATTTTCTTTGTTTCTTATTGTATTCTTATTTAGTAATGACAGTAATAATTCCTTTACTACCATTCAAAATCCACACAATATAAACTTACGTACCATTAAGGTAGCAAATAATGAATAGCGGCGATTTTGACTCGAAATTCCATTTTCTTCTTTGCAGATGCTCTTTATTATTGGCGTAAATGAAAGAAAACAGCCGAGGCATCTGGTGCTAAAATAATGCAACACCGCTAAGGGTGGCTAAGGGTCATTTTTTCAAAACATCAAAGGTGCATCTTGACGTCAACAAGTGACGCATCTTGTCTTCTGTTCGCTGGTAAAACCACGACCTGCTTAATGATTGATAGTTTGCTTTATACCACTTTATACGATGTGTCGAATCATGAGTTGCACGTGTTCACAGCTGGCGCCAATTACCGTACCTTTTTGGGCAAAATGTATGCTTGTGGGTTAGCAATATTATGACAGCAAAATGTCAATTTTGAATAAATATCATTTTGATAACTACTGAAGTTAATATTTTCCGATATTATTCCGCTTGCTTCGTTTAAAACATAAAAATCGAACCGTTACGCTTTTTAAAGCTCTGTTTCACTTTTTATTGATCTTTAAGTTATGTAGTTATTTGGTTACATAATTTTGTACTGGATAGTTTTGATATAAATCAGGCTGTCATCAGCTGTACCCACTATTACTGTTAGTTTGACATGTCAAGAAAGTAGTAGTAGTTCTCTTGTTCTCACATGTCATGCTGGTGTGGCTACTGGC
This sequence comes from Protaetia brevitarsis, assembly GCA_004143645.1. Lineage (NCBI taxonomy): Eukaryota > Metazoa > Arthropoda > Insecta > Coleoptera > Scarabaeidae > Protaetia > Protaetia brevitarsis. The sequence continues at coordinate 3,692,208 of RXPK01000065.1, forward strand.
TACTTACCGGAATCTGGTATAACATTCAATCCGATGTTTTGAATTATTCGACAGGCAGTTTAAAGCTAACTGTCAAAGTTAAGCAAGTCGTGGATAAAACACTGCAACTTTTATTGGAAACATTTCTTTTTGTATCTGATCAGTAGGCAATATAAAAGACCCTATTCTTGCACTTCATAAGCAAGCGTGCAGGGGCTGTTAGCACCGATGATTGGTATGCGTCGATACCCACATACGTGCACTGCCCGACAAGATTAGTGTCGTCGTCCACGGCGCAGTGATTGTCAAAACTACATTTAAAAACTATCTAATTCTAATAAGCCAGGTGTTTTACACGTAGGGACTCTAATAAACTTCTTACCTGCATAAGCCATTGCCTGCCGTATGTGCGCCTCTCCAAGTGATAAGCAGTTTTGTTAGTCAGATCGACATTAATTTTATCGGGCAGTATACGTGCATATCTATCGGTTCTTAAATTATTTTAATAAATTAATTATTTTTGTTCTTATATTTAATTATTAGGTATATAGGTACTTTTTTTATAAAAAAAATAAGCATACAGGTTTTAGAATAATTTGAATCATCATTTGACAACATTTTTAATGTTAAATTTAACGTTTAATAAGCACATGTTTCAAAGGATAATATAATCGTATCTACAATCGTAATACTACACCTAGAACACCTTCCCATAAACTCCATGCATTACACTGAATGTACGTTTTAATAGCAAAGCTACAGTGTTACTGTCGACGATGATAACAATGCTGTTGAAATGTGCGTCCAGTGTAGTATTTGTGGTAAGATGTTTTAAAGTGTGTAGTGTTATCAGCGTCACAGTTTTGTATGTTTTTGTCAGCCTTAATGTCACAATTGTCAATAATTATAAAAGTTTATGTTTATTATCAGTAATAATTTTTTAACATTTACGAAAGTAGTCATGAATGCGACCCGAAGTTGCTGAATATTAGCATTTCCCAATCTGCAAAAGAAAATATTGGGTGTACGCTTTCTTATGAATATACCTGAGCAAAAAGCAATGTTGATTTAATGCCACTGGTTATTTACTAAAATATTTGTACCCAATTTTATTACTCACTGTATATATATTCATCAACTTTATTTGGCAGATATTGATGAGAGAAAGTTTTTAAATTTTTTACTTTGTTTTAATTAATCATCAAAAGCCATCTGTTCAATTACACCATAATTTTGTTTATGCCTATGGGAGCCGTCGAAATCGAATGTACCTACTCCGCTTATTAACTTAAAAGATATGACATTATAGTAAATTTTAACTGCTCCTTAGTAATAACTTGATCGTTTTCGTTATAACTTTAATTGGTGATATTAATTTATGTATGCACTGCCGGACTGCATAACAATAAATTTCTTTCGTTTACGAGATGATATTTATAGATTTATTAAACTATACCTATTTCTTATTCTTCTGTACATACACAGAATATATGTACGAATAGAAATATACCATTAATAGATATGTGGATATATATTTACATATATGATGTATATGTAACTCATTCATGCAATCAGTTCTGTATTTTAAACACCATGGTCTATTTTTGTATGTTGTAGTATACGGTTTAACACTTTGGGCTAATTAATCACATATAAATAGAAAAATAAGGTTCCCATTTTTCAAACTTGACTGGTTCATATGTATCACTTTGAAAGTAAGTATCTATATTTTGTTAAGTGGAACATTATATTTACACATATTTAAATACTTTGGTTGAATTAGGAAATATCTGCATTATTTTTTTTATACTAAATAAAACAAATATACCTACATGGATACTAAAAGTTAGTAAATGTATAAAGTTTGGACTATTCTATCCTAAAGGGTTTATAATTTTTATGGATTTGCGTTGCGTAAAAGTAGTTTCTTGGAAATTCTCCACATCTTTCAAAAACTGTAGATATTGGCATTACAAACATATTGAATAGTACAATAGCAAGATAAGCAAATACATTATCTAATATCCAATATCCATCCATATATTAATATGTATTAGAAAGGTTGTACTGCTATAACTATAATTATAATACCACTAGGGTCTTGTGTGGTAATTATGAGACACTCAAAACCTTGGGTAAAAATGAGACAGCCTGACAATTTTTCCTTCATTATTTTTAAAGTACCTATTAATCAATATTGTTGTCCTTTCCCTTAGCTGTTGACCACCGCAAAGAACAAATAAAGATTGGCAATATTGAAAGATAAAGTTTGGGTTTTAGTTTGTGCTACTACTATACTCTCTAAAAACTTTTAAAAATCCCTGTGAAACTTTTGCTATATCTTTGCTTATTCACTATGTAGGACAGGTAAACTCAGTTCTCTCTGAAGACGAGTATAATGTCAAGTGCTCTAATATCAATTCAAATTCTAATATCAACCTCTTCACGTGTCAATATACCAGCCCAATTGTGCTTCTTTTATTTTTTAATACTATGAATTTTATTTTCAAATTCTGTCTTAACATACATGTGATCTTGAATTTTTTTCTTTGTTTTCATAAAACTCTGATTTTTATGACTTATTATCTTATGTTTACATTTTCCTACTTTTTTAACCATTCTACTCTGACATCTTTATACAGGTGTTGCTTTCTTACCCAAAAGGAATTCCTAATTTTTAAATAATTTTCCAAGTTTTGATTTTATTTCTTCATTCATTCTTCATCTGCTAATGTAGATTCCATGTACTTATTGCATTTGTGTACTTAATTCAGGCTTTCTTTCTAATTTCTATCACATGTTAACCGCTCTTTTTGTATGTTGATTTTATTGACGTATTTTATATTTACACAAAGCAAAATAAATTTGTTTCCTTACATACTTTCATAATACTGTTAAGTTTTAGTACCACTTCGTTTCAATTATTATGTCGTTGACGTAACACAGCTTAGATGCGAATATCCTTTCCATTATCCATGATGGATTCCATCATTCCTTTTCCCATCGTTCTATTTGTTTCTGTCAAATATCTATTAAACACTTTATACAACTGATTTTCGCAAAATAACCTGTCTTCAAGCTTAGAAAAAAACAAAATATATGGTATCTCTTTTGAGGCAGGACATTAAAAGTTAACTAAAATTTAACTAGAAACAAAAAAGAATAACTTCGCTGTGACATAATAGATTCTGCTCATACGTTGACATGGAAAGAGCGGTGTGATAGTATTGTGAAAAGTTCCACCAAAGAGCTTTTGCTTTCAAACGGTTAAGGTCTCAAATATCTGTGGGTTATTTAAATTCGCTGTAGTATGCTGAAGTCATGCTAGATTACGGTATGGTATGCTCTTATGGAGAAGTTTGAAAAGTGCGCATCAAGTATTTTTAGGCAAAAGTCTGTAATTAGAAGTATTGCTGGTACTTACCTCCATGATTAATGTCTACCAATCTTTAAAAAAATATAAAATTCTCCTTCTTTTGTGTTTATATATTTTAGAATCTTCATGTTACATAATCAGTGAAAAGAAAATATTTCAACAACGCAATTTTATGATTATGACACTGGAATAAAAGATCGAAAAAAGATCAATGAATATAATAAGCCAAAGCACATACAACTTGGGAATAAAAATATTTAATCATTTGCCCAACGAAAGTAGACGTCATAATAATTATATAGAAGCTTCCGACTGTCATTCAAAGCATTTTCACTACAGAACATTTCTTCTACTCGGTAGGTAAACATTTCAGAGTATAATGATATAAGCATTTTTTACAATTCCCTTGTTTTTAGTTAAATGAGTTCATTTCAATTCGTTCAGTCTTCGATTGACAATGGGAACTCACAAATAATTGTTTCGAATTAATAAAATCTCCTGTAGCGTGGAGTGACGGCATATTCATGTGTCTGGAACTTTCAATTTTGGAGATTATCTTCTGCTTTTGATGCGTTCATAATCTGTGTTGAAGTTTTCTTAATATAACTGTGGGAAATAAAATTTTCCGAACTTGGGTTCGTTGGTGTACCTACACAAAAATACAATCCACACTGGCAATACTAAAATTTAATAATGTTTTTTTTAACGTTTCCATAAAAAAATTATGATTTTATAATATACTAAACTCTTTCAACGCCTGATGCTAATTCTTATGCAACACCTTAATAATCCCGCCGATTTGTTTTTAAATTTTAGTAAAAACACGAGGTTATAAATAAACAGAGCATTGGCCGTCCTCCAGGCTTTGCTTAACGATAGCAAAGAAAGCACCAAAAAGTGAGTGTCCTACTTTGACTAAAAATATATACCTATATTGACTATATCGCGTGTAGTATTTACGTTTTGGGAAGTTTAAATTACCACATATTTAACTCGTAAGCAGGCTGTTCAAACATTTTGGCGTGTTACTGTTTGTTACTTTTGTTGTTCCCAATGATCCGACAATTAGGAAGAAGCATTGATTGAATGAGCAATTTTTGGGATATTTAGAAATTGAGCAGGCTACGTATGTTTCTTAATATTCAGAAAAGAATATCCAATTCTAAAATGGCTATTTCTTTCAGGACACCTCGGTAGTTTCATAGTTTTTCTTTTATTCTACGTGTGCTTTACTTGCAAACAATTTATAAAAAAATTAAATATACATTCAATAAGTAACAAGTAGTTCGTTATTGTGACACATGTGGCAAAAAAATCTACTTATACTTATTAAAGACCAATTGTATTGAACAATATCCCTAATCTTCAACGTTTTGTATCCTATGACAAACCTTTTTTTATTTAAATGGTAATTCATTTTTGCTTAATATATTGTAATTATAATAATAATAATAATAATAATATTTATTTGGTTATAAGACACACATGTGTATTTAACAAGTCAAAAAATACATAAAGTAATAAAAAGAGCAATCATTCTTAAAACCAACAAAAGAAAGAAGATAATAGGTACCACCTAAAAGAAAAAGAACAAGAAAAAAAAATAAATTGAACAAAAGAAAAATAAATTAAGAATAATTCTAGTATTATTATAAGTGTAAGCATGGAAATACCGAGGCTGTATCAATTACAGGAAGCATGGAATTTGAACCGATATTATTTACTGTTCCTGACGGAAAAATTCATCTAAATTATAAAATCTATGCCTAAGGAGAAATTTCTGCAAAGCATTGCGGAAAGTCGAAAAAGTTTGCATCAATACAATTTCACGAGGTAGATGATTGTGTACTTTAACGCTCATATTTTTCGTTCGTTCGTGATGTTTAGAGTGCAACCTGCAGTGTGCATGTAATCTCTTGCTCTAATCTAATAATCATGGTGCTCTGCATTCAATGTAAAGGTGTCTTTATTTTTATAAACATAGCAAGCTAGTTCTAGTATATAAATACATATTAGGGGTAGCAAATTTAATTTTTTAAATATAAGTCTGCAAGATTGGGTGAAGTGAGCACCAACAATGGATCTTACAATGGGTTTTTGTGCTAAAAACACTCTCTTGGATGCTGGCGATATACCCCAGGGCAAAATTCCATACTGAATCTCCGATTGATTCTCAGCATGGTACAATGCATGCATTCCAGAGTAACCCGGGATCTGAAACAATGAAAAACATAACACTTACTCGATAATTTAGTAGTTAAATTTTGACAATGCTCATTCCATAATAGATTAGACTCAAATGTAACGTCAAGGAATTTTACAGATTTAGCCTCCGGTAGATTTGTGTTCTTCAAAGAGATATTTGTGATATCTGTTCGCCTATGTCTTGTATGAAAAATCATATATTTTGTTTTCTCTAAACTTAACGTCAGCTTGTTTGTTGCGAACCATTCCGTTAGAGTACGAAGCAGTGTATTTGTAATAAATTCTCGCTCATCATTCGTTGTTAATATGGAGATATCGTCGGCATACATAGTTAGGTAAATATCTGATAAAAAAAAACACAATGTCATTAATATACAAATTAAACAACACAGGGCGTAAAACAGAAGCCTGTGGAATACCTATCACAACCGGTAATGAATGAGATCGAGCAGTCTCGATTTCATCAGAAAGTTTAACATGTTTAATTTTCACGTATTGGATGCGATCGTACAAGTAGGAAGCAAACCAATTTGCCACTACCCCTCTGATGTCATATCTCTCAATGACATTGTTATACTGTACGCAATCAAAAGCTTTTTGCAGGTCACAAAAAATACCGGTTTCTGTTTTCAATACACTCTAAGACGATGTTGTAAAATTAATAAGAGCAGTGGTTGTCGACCTTCCTTTTCTAAAGCCGTGTTGAAATTCTGTCAGAATATCGTGCTTAGACAAAAAAATGTTAAGCCTCTCCAACATACAGTATTCAAAAATTTTCGCTATACAAGAAGTCAATGCCACAGGTAACAGACAGTTATCTTCTATTTCGCCATGATTTTTTTCGGTACCTATATTTATCCACAAAATCTAGGAGGAAATAACAAAAGAGAAATAAATAGCAGAATAACAAGTAATGAACAAATAAAATTAAAAGCTTAAACAACAAATTGGTAATTAATGAAAAGGAAAACCTTCGGAACCTAACATCTCTAGGTACGACATACTTGTACACCTGAAATCCGATGCTCAAATCGTTGCACTCAAAGCTGATAAAGGAAAAACTACGGTGATACTGGACAGTAATGAGTATTAGCAGAAGATGCTTTCCATACTCCAAAATGGCTCCCACAGACTCCTAAGCGTGATCCTACATCAGATATGGAACGTTACATCATCAAATCCATAAAACCCTCATGAATTTTCCCTGAGTTCGCTAAATAATCTAGTGATTCTAATACACCTAAACTATACGGTTAACCCAAAATCCTCAAACTCAATATTCCTTAACGTCCTATTGTTAGCACTACAAACAGTTCCATCTACACACTCTCCAAATATCTATCCAAGACCGAAAGACTTAGTTAATTTGATGGAAATCTGTCTTACTTATACTACTACCTATTTCCACACTGAGAACAAAGATTATTTCCCGCAAAGAAATACATTTCTTTTAAAAAATATTTCACACTAAGAAAGTTTATTTGAATTAAATACAATAGCTTAAGGCTGATGTTACTGCTTTCTTTGAATTGACTAAATTATTTCTTTAAAAGAATAACTTTGAAGAAGAACGCGACGAATTATTTTTCTGTTTTCACAATTGTAACCGCCATAAAAAATAGTACTACTTTCTACTACTAATTTCGTTTTATTACAATCAATCAAATATGTTCTACTATTCCAAACTATGAAATTTTACTTGCGACTGATATCGATTATCTTCAAGTCAAAGATATACCTTTTCATAAAGAAGAAATATCCTAGCTAAATCACTACTTGTTTCAAATAATTATTTTCTTAGGACCTAATAAATATTCCTTCGTAATTTGGCCATATAGACGTGATTCCTTAAAACAATTCTTGACAGTCCTTAGTTCTCAACATTGCTCCAATTAATTCACCATGGAAGTCGAGTCAGACGGTACTCTTCGTTTGATGATTGTTTGGGACATTCTGTTTACAGTAAACCTACACATTTCGACCGTTACCTAAATGCCTTTTCACACCACCATCCCCCAGAAATAACGTTGTCATAAATCCCCTAATGTCATTGTCCTATCCGAATCAAACTCCTTATCCAGAGGGCTACCCTATGTTACCAATAACTACCCTAGACACCAAGTCCAGCATTCCATAAATCGACACCTACAACCAAATCCAACATATATACCATCATCATCACAATATACCATATTTTTCTCCCAGTGTACTGTTTAATTTGAACATTTTTCTGTGGATTTCAATCAATTTTATATAATATATACCTAATAATATATATATTTTATGGAAGTCTAAATGAAACAATTATAAAATTTATTACAAAATCATTTTAAATTTAAGTTTTGCGGATATGTATATTTTTAGTGTTTAAAATTTTGGGAAATCTCAAGTTTTGTTTTATTTGGAATGTAGCTAACTTTATTACCACAGCCTGCTTTAGAATATTCATTGCATAAATAACAAAAAAAAACAAAATTAAATGCTTTGCTTAACAAAATCAGTTCCCTTATGATGTTGAATGTATTCATCATATGTATGTGCTAATGTAATATTAAAGATTAAATTACAGGAAGAGCTTTTATTTCAGTAATTATAATGTCTATTCATACAATCCACATGTTGAAACGCTAAAGGGGATAATGATAAACGACTTCCTTCGTCAAAATAACAAAGGGTTGAAGTATAGCAAATCCATTAGTGTAATGGTACTGTTTAAATTCGTACATTATTCAAACACTTGATAATTAATTCAATTAAGCATATAAATAATCCCCGAGCTAGACTTTAACACTCCAATCTAGTTATTGCGGCAGAGTCAGTGTACCCTACACTGACGGATGTGCAAGATTGGCACTCGTGGTGTGGTTGACTTGTGCATGTGTACTAGCGTGCCTATTGAAGTTTCAGAACCGGTAAGTTGATACTTTTCCCTTTATTATTAAAATACCACATGTTCTTATTATGTATAGTATCTAGAACAAAACGGGTGCATAAGAATATGCGAAGAATAACCTGTTTATGAGTTTGTATAAGTGAGAAACTTCGAATTATTCGACTGTTCAAAGCTCCTGAAATATAAACAATCAATTTTATTCAAAAATTTTAGGGATATCTGTCACAAGTACAGCGTTACATTGGAAATTCTGCTGATAAGAAGCAGAAGTTATCTTAGATAAATTATTAAAATGATGTTAAAGAAATAAATATTAGTTGATTAATGTATAAATTTTACAGACAATCCGGTGGAACTCACTGATAACTAAACAATGCGAATAGATTCAGATAAATAAACAATTCTGACTATGTACATGTTTCCTACTTCGGGAGAATTTAATCACAGGTGCGCATTTTTATTTTAGCATAGAAGAAATCTTCTATTATCAATTTGTTATTGTAGCATCATTTTTGAATAACCTACCAAGCATTGCTTTTAATTTATAAAATTTTATTATGATTTGGTTTTATTGTAATTTGGTTTCTCAATTCTATGGTTTGAGATGTATTATCTTAATAAACAAGACCACTCATTAGTTTGCATTCCTATTTTTTATACTAAGCTCTATAAGTAGTTAGTGTCTTTTGGACAACTGGATAGGGTATCAAGAATAGAAAAGGTTGAAAAAGTAACAAAGACGTTTACATATTTACATGGATCACCTCTGTATAATATGCTATTATTGGTTAGCTTTTCATAAATAAAGTGTGTAATATCCAGTACCATTAATACTTTCTCGAATTTATTTCTTATTATTTACTCACATGGATGTATGCCTTATTTAATATTGTTAAAAATGGATGTAGTACCTACCTAAGCTGTTAAATATTTGTACTGTTACTTCAGCAATCATAAGTAGCTGAGATGTTCAGACTGTCCTGGTATATAATAGTGGTTGGTCAGTCCATTATTTCACTGCACCATCCCGTCGCGTTACATCGTAATTCGTATTTTTCCGTGCCACATCACATATTATTCTCAATTGCTCCCTGTTGGCTTTCCTTCTCCATCTCTTCATTCACATAATTCCAATGCTCTCGACGATTTGGTCGTCCTAGCTTCCTTTGTGCTTTTCTCTTGGCCTATTTTCACTAGGTTTTCAGCTCATGATTTCCTTTTGAACTGATTGGTCTTCTCTTCTGTTTATATGTCCGTAGCATATTATTTGCTGCGGTTTTATTATTCTCACTATATCTTCTCCTTCTAAAATTTGTCTATTCTCTGTGTTCATTGCCCTGCTATATTCTTCCTCCCTCACTTTCATCCCTTCATATATTTTTCGTTCAAACCCTTTTAGTGTATTCTCTTCCTTACCGGTTAGGTACATGGTTTCAAATGCAAACATTGTTTCCGATATTACTACAATCTTGTATACCTTAAGCTTTGTACTTTTGCTTTTTTTTTTATTTGTCATAAGCTGCTTGTATTTATAAAAAGTTCTATATCCTGCTTGTATAATATGATCAATTTCTATGCTTCTTTCATTTCTGCTGCTTACTATAACTCTAAGGTACTGAAGTTTTAACTTTTTTTTAAATTTATATTATTCCAGAGCTATTTCTGGTTTATCTTGTGATCGTTCCTTCATGGTTATCTTCGTAAACTTGGTTTGAGCAATCAAATGGGGCATTGCAATTTCAGAGAATGTGAGAGTTGCCACTTTAGAGCAAAAATTACGACACTTACGTTCACTTACATCCTATATATTCAGTTCCTGTAGCAAAACTCCAGAATTAACAATATATTAGCCTGTTCTTCTGAATTTTACAAGAAAGTTAAATTTCAGACGATGCGTTCATTTGTTAATAACGTAACAACACTCATAGCTTGCTAATATCTAATAATTGTTGTCTATGTCTTTAAATGAATACTAATAATAAGGAAACTAGTCACAATAAATATTTCAATTATTATTACGAGTGAATGCAAGAACAGACGACGCATCAGTTTGAAACATGCTATACAGAGTGTTCTGAATAGCTTGCTGACGATCTAAGTTTGGCATATTTCTGCCGGTTTTATAAAATAAATGTCAATATTTGAAAAACTATCAGAAATAGGTACCCTAAACCTTAATGCTAATCGATGTAGAATCTTGTGCTGCATTCAACGCTGAAAAATACCACGTTCCATTTGAAAAAAGGTTTTTTACTTTAAAGATATCCATATTGGACATGAGTTTTTTAACACCTTGTATAGGATATTGCAGTTATTGCTGTCGCAGTCAATACCTATGATCGTGTATTTGCATCCACATTAGTAGAATATCTTAATGGCCAATAGCCTATGAGATATTTAATTTTATTGGAAAGAGTGCAAACGTCAAAATTTTGACAAAATTATAAATATCTCGAAAACGATGAGCTTTAGTAATAAGAAACATTAATACAAATTTATCAAAAATGATACGAGCAATACACTGGACCCATAAAACTTGCACAATTCCACTTAAAATAAGAAAGTTGATATCGACAACCTGTATACCAAAAGTGCTATAAGCCTGAAAATATTTTCCCTAAATAAATTATAGTGGGCCATGACAACTCTGCAAGTTTCAAAATCAACTTCTTACTAGAAGTTTGAAAAATTGTAATGACCCAGTTCGGTGGTATGGGGTATACCACCGAACTTACGGGGTGTAAGTTTCAACAACTGCTTTCTGAATAAACTAAAGATTTTTAAAAAATTTCATTTTAAATCCTGATTTTTGTTTGAATACCATAGTCTTTTTGGAGGATAACAGTATGGGAAACAATCTATCAATTACTTTCAAAAGAAAAAGCATACTTATCTTCAAATAATTCTAGATAGCATTAAGATTAAGACAGAAACAAAAAAGAAACTCGTTAAAGATATCTGGAGACTTTAGGCATCGTAAACTATTTTCTTTCGGGTGTAAAATTAACATCTTAATTGATCAAAATGCTACAAAAAATATTTGTAGGGAATGTTCTAATGTTACCTCTGCTTACAGAAGTTCTCTCAAATTTGTGGTATAATGTTGCTATGATATGTTTGACCCTAAATTGTGAAGAAGTCTTTTGGCATTAAGTTTCACTAGCTTTGTCTCTATTACTAAAAAGTGCTACTAGAAAATAACTTGTGGACCAGTTGGGAATACATTATCTGCAACAATAGTAGCCAACTAACAAGGCAAATTAAAAAATGTGTCAAACAAAAGTTGTTTGCTAATTTTTGACAAATAACATACAACATTAAAAAAATGCACGCTCCCGTTTAAAAAATCAAAGTCGGCCTTGAAAACCCCTTCAAGGTCACGAGCAAATAAAAAACCACATACGTCATTTTTGACATAACATAAAGTAACTTTTATTTGAACATTTTTTATATTTATTTTAGAGAATTATTGTTTTTTATTAGAATAAATATGAACTCGACCGCTTATTTATCAAATGCTGGTACACTCCACAAAGGTAACATTACATCTCTTTAGTTTTACATACAGTCTTTTTTTAGTCTTACATAAGCTAACGTCTTTATTTGAACACTAAAACTACGAAAAAGTGCATAGAGAATTACTTGTCTAAGAAAAATTGACTCCATTGCCGTATTGTTAAAATGTAACTCAGTGGCTCCTGAAATAATATTAACTAAAGCTCTTTGCTCGATTTGTTGTAAAAAGGTAGGTCTTACCACTTTTTTATTGTAAATTCAGCACCACACGTTAACCCTAAAGCTTATTTTTACTTACTCTTTCCTTTAGCCCAATAAAAATTAGTATTAGACCAGTATCTGTAATGTTGTTGATCATACCTTTTAAGTAAAAACTAACTTCCTCCCTATAAAAAAATACTCTATTCTCAACTGAGTTGCTGCGTCTTTTTCTTTTCAAAAAAGACAAAATTTCAGGCTTCTGCTACAAATTTGTTTGCCTTTAGAGTTCTGAGAGACCTTGAGCTGAGAGCAACTTATTTTGTCTGTGCAATTTTGTACATATCTGGATTTATGAGGATTTCCCACAGAGAATATTTATTTTTATGAATCCGTGGACACACAATGCCCGTTGCTCTCAGTTTTTTAAATTAAATTTTAAACTCTGGATTTGAGAAAAGCGGATATTACATAGCATATTACAATTTCTTTGACAAACAGTTTTTATAGTGTAATAACCGCTAAAGGCTTATCTGGATGCTTTACATAGAATTGAACCTACGCATAGCATAGATTTAGTCACCAATATTCAAACCAATTATGTATTAGACATTTTGCAATAAGTCGTTTCATTATACCTTTCGATTTTGAAAGCTTTATCAAGAAAGTGATATTGTCACGTTTAAAATTTCGCAAATATTCTTTTTTAGAGGATCTTATTTTAATTTACCCCTAAGAAACATTAGTGTTACTATTTGCGTAAATATTTCCAGGAAAACCATAGTATAACCATAACATCTAATAAAAAGGCGTTGTAAATTACGGTAATTAAAACTTTATCTAACATCTAACTAAATCGATTTAATGAAGAAGGCAGTTGCACAACTATAAATCTTTCCAGTAATGTAATTGTAAAAACATAACGCACACTACTTATTACTACGGCTATAAATGAATAACGTACTGTATTTAAGGCCAATCGTTTCTTGTGACTCACAATGAAGTTCGTAAAGATTTATGACAAACTGCAAACATAAATATGTATGCGTGCTATACATTCAAGTTAGGCACTGACTCGTTTGACATCATAATAAGAATAAAATGCGCGATTGTTACCTCTTTCAAAAGGACACCTTAAAGAACGCGATGTTCTAATAGGGCAAAGGTGTTCGTATATTCTATACACATTCTTATTGATCAATACTATTGAACCGTAAAGACGATGTAATTGTACCGTACAATAAAGCAACGGAAAACTTTAGATTTTAATAACCTTTTCTCAAGGTAACAAATTCCAGAACATGTAGAAACGAAATGATTCAAGTTTTACTTCAGTCAGAAAATTTCAAGTTTTCAACAATATATATTTAGAAATACAACGTGTAAATTGACTAGAAATATTCGTTATCTCACTCAACGATGTAATGAATAAAAAAATCAAAAATTAAAAAGGAGACTGCATGCTAAAAACATGCGTTCTATCTACTGGTAGATGCATTCCAGAAACCTACAAAATTTTATCAAACAATAAAATTCTGTTTTTCTTTTTATCGGGCCACCCAGCACAGTAGATGAGGTGCTATTATTCCTCGAAGGAACAGTGCACTGTTTGTCAAACGACTCGTTTAAATGTATGCATGTACATATGTAAAAGTACGTTCAAGAACGTTATATACCGTGTTTATCATTCAAGATAATGCGCATTGCATCTTGCCTACGAAATTTTCAAATAACTGAACCAATTCCGTGACCGCCATGAAGTCCTAACATGACGCTGTCGCCTTTTATCGGACAAGATTATGTTGAAAACTTCGTCTTTTCACAGGCAGTTCATGATGTGAATAATTTGTGGAAAACGTTATCAAAATCGAATAAATAACTCCACGAAACTTCAATTACGCTAAATTGCGTATTGTTGCATAGTTTTCTGTAGTGTGCTTAGAATTTAATTTTATTGTTATGTAGGCATTACTCAATTTGTATAATTATGTACGGAGGTTGAAACATCTATAAAATCGTATACATCTTTGTTACAAATCGTTAATGAATCGCAATAGACAAGGTTACTCAAACCTTATATATTACTTAGATATTTTCCAAGTGTTCGGTTCATTTAAAAATGGTAATATTCGTTTGCCAATTGATTAGGCAATGAAAATGAAGTAATTAGGTAATTTTTTATTCTAATAACAATATAGAGTTTTTTTTTTTTGCGATATTAATTAAACAATATTCTTGGCAAGCGGCATAAAATATTCATTATTTTATTTTACAAAAACGTTTCGATGTGAAAACATCTTTTCAATTGTAATTAAAACATTTCAAAAGCTGTAACAATAATTTTAATAAAAGAAAAATTTAAATTATTCTTACAGCGTTTTAAATGTTTTAATTACAAATTAAAAAGATGTTTTCGTATCGAAACGTTTTTGTAAAATGAAATAATTAATATATTATGTCGCTGCTCAAGGATGTTGTTTAATTTATATTTTCTATTCTGTTATACCTACCTACACATTAAATTAAAAGAAAACTCATTCTGATGGTGATTCCACATTAAACAAAAGCAAAACAGCTCCCAATTCTCTCTCTTGTTCTTGGTGGTTGGTTGACGGGTTCAGGTGGAACTGTCAGTCGCCGTTTTGATGATCACGGCTCATAAAAGATATTTATCTAGTAAATCTATCAAAGTAATATTTGATTACCGCATTTGTCATGCCGTTTATATTGAATATGCATTATTGTTACTATAATGATATATTCTGTGACTGCAAACTTCTGCGGCACTAATCTGATTTTCTTTCTTTATTGAATCTTTTCTCTTCCGTCTTAATTTAAGCACTTTTGTAAAATTTTCTCTTAGAATCTAGGCATTAATTTTTACAGTATGTACGTAATAAATTGTATTTTTTTGTAATTTTTGTCCTGTAAATGGTTTATCCGTTGGGCAATAAATATTATTATTATTGTTGGAGTGAAATAGAGGAAGTACTACTTTTACGACAATTTTTGTAATACATATATTTACCATATTTGCGCTATATGGAAATGAATAGAAGTCTTGACTGTAATAGTGTGTAGGTCAGAGCATTGTAGTTTTTTAAAAGCCACACCGCATATAAACAAAATGAAATATTACACTGTTGAAAATTTTAACACTTTTTGACTAATTTAATAGCCAGGAGAGATCCACACTCTTTTCGTGTTATTTTGTTGAGAACTATACGAGTTTAAATTTTACGAGCGAAGATAGTCAAGTATTGTCGACTGGTAAGGGGTTATTTTGTCTAACTGACACGTGGAATTATAAAATGCTTGTAGTCACATTTTATTTGATCTAGACTAAATAAATTTACTAGCTGTTTAACTAAATGAATGCGGTCTATCTATTGAGTGATCTAACACCGTTTTCTAAACACGACGTCTTTTGCTATAATATTCTCTCTTTAAGACGTTTTCTCAATTATAAATATGCCGAACCACTCATTCACAAGTTTTGGTTTCAACTAAAAGTGCCAATCTTAAAATGATTTTTTGAGAACCAATATAAAATTAAGTGAATGTTTATGCTATTTGACTCAAATATAAATTACTAATTACGTAAATAGATGTTCCCAATAGATCTTTAAGATGTTGAAATTTTTTATGCACACTGGAATTAACGTTTAATAACACAAGGTTACACTTGGCAGGTCAGTACACGTTTGGTGGTTTGTTTGGATATGTTAATACGTAGAAACAAACCCGCAAACAGATACACGTGCAATGCACGTGGTGCGTATAATGCAATACCGTATTAGATTAGGTGGGGTTTCTATATTTCTATCCGAGGGAAAAATTTTGAAGCGTCAACCATTTGAATCAGCGGTTGATTTGGCATATTTGTAGCAAAATGATGCAGAATTGGAAAGTGAATAAATCAAAGAAAATGGAATTAGAAGGATATAATACAGAAAACCTGAAACAGGGCGAGGAAAGCGACAACGAAGAAATTTCTAGCAATTTAATGAAACATAAAGAAATTATGGATAAGGCAAAGCAATAACTATATAAATGTTGGTGTCCACTTAATTTATTATTCATGTTTGGTGTTTTTTAACTTATGATAGACAATTTTACCTATTGACGTTGATCTGAAGATGGCTGTTAAAGCCGAAACTAGTAATCATATATTAAACTTCTATATCAACGAAAGAACAAGTTTATTTACTCTTATTTAACCTTTAATTCATTTCTTGCTAACTCATCGACTTCTTCATTTCATTCGATGGCCGAATGTTCGAGAAGCCATAGAAAAGTGATTTTATTGTGTCTATCAGGGTATTCACCTCCTGAATACATTCCCAAGGCAGTGATTGTATCTTGGGGTTAACTAGTGCTCACAGCATCAGCTAGCTGTCCGTTGCAATATAGACCCACTTTCTTATAAGCTCTTTGATTGATTTCTGTTGCTCAATGCTTGAAAGACCGTGGCATATTTTCCCACCTCACTGTAAATTCCAGCTCCAGCGCTGTCTCTCACCCTAGAATACATATGGGATATCGTGGTACGAATAGAGAAGAATTGTGGCGCCAAGTTGACGCAACGTAGCAGGAAATACTAGCAGGATTCACTATCCCACTTAATTAATTCAATATCTAACTGCATTACTGAGTGTGTTCATAAGAGATTGCTCTATACATTATTAAAATAGAAATCATTTAATTACCGAAACATGTCGCAATAGGATATCAAACAAAAAAGGATTGGAATACGAATTTCGCTTTTAATTTAATTTAATTTCAATTTACATACACCGATCCCCTGGGACACTATACACTAGAAATCATTGAATTATAACTTTTTCTCTTGGACCATCTTTTATCTAGACTTCTATACCATATTGTGAGCATTATCGATATTAATAAATATCAACTTCCAAAAATTTCATGGCTGTGCGTTTTTTATTGCTGGCGGTGGAAATTTAATTCATCAATGCCTTACTTTTTCTTTTAGTAATTACGAACAGTTTTCAAAATAGTTCCAAAGTAATGACAACTTGCTACACCTACGTATATGCAAAGGGGAAGAAACGCCGCTAATAATAGTTCAATGGTTTATATCCAACTTCCTCACTATAAATAATTTGTAACCTTCTACTTCAACGGAATACGCAGCGTATAATTTATTGTTCCAAGTCATTGCCTCCTATGATACACTTAAAACTGGTAAATACGCAGATCGGTGTAATCGCAATTTCTAAGCGTTTCAATTCACCATCCGCTTTATCGTGAAAGTCTCGATGAACGTGATGACATTTAAATGTACGGGTACGTGCTCCTCATTCTAAAGAAGCTGGAATAGGCATAATGAACATATATTGCCAATGATGTACAGATACATAGGCAGATATGTTTACGTACGTTGGTGAGAACGTACAAGGAAATTGGCAGCGTTTGAACCACATTAAATGTTAGCCAATCAGTACTTGTCAGGTAGTGTAGATCTCTCTCATACAACGAGTAAGACATAATAACATTGAAACAGTAACCCGTTATGTCAATGCCTCTAGACATATATAATGAAATTGCACATATGTATATAAATACAAGTATAAAACCTTGTTCACATCTTCATATAAATATGCCCTGATTCAAAGAAATTTGAATATTTTTGAGACTTAAAATATTTGCGTGTTGGTCCTCCTATATCGTTGCGATAATTTATGGTAAAAAAAGTCTCAAAAACTGGATACTCTCGATTAACTCAGCGCATATTTATGCAGATCTGGACAAAGAATCAGGTTACATTATGAGATATGCTTAGGGTCTCGAGTTTTGAATAATTTTAGCTGACTTTTTAAGAAAAAAAGACTAAATTAAAAATACCTATACAAGTTCCTAACTTCAGATAAATGAAGTTTCAATGCTATGTTGCATATTTCAGTATTAATATGATTTTCAGTCTACTGAACACACATGTTTTTGCTTTAACTCAATAAAATTTGATTTGTTGTGTTATGTTGCCTACACTTAAATATTTTATTTATATATTTTTTAATGACATCTTAATTGACAAATCTACATTATTTAAAAACAAGACAATAACCAAATACCGCCGTTTAGTGAGTTCACTAACTAGATAAGAATATATGTCAAATTGTTAAAATTAATCGTGATATACGTCAAAATTTCTTCTGTTTCCTAAAGACTGCAGAAAAATCATGGGCATCAGTTGTGGGATTTTATCTTACAAAAGGACCTTCCCTGTTATTGTTTTTTTATTCCGTCAAGCATTTGACTCCAAACAAAACAGCTACTGTATCAAATCTGAATCTTCATAAGATTTATGTGGACCTGCTTAATAATAAAAAACGAAGCTATGCCATAGCATTTATTGCCCCCAAATTAAAAATTTAATAATTTTTTAATAAAATTTTGTAATTTTAATTTTTTCTTCCCCAATTTGCAAATGAACATAAATTAATATAATTACTTTTTAAATTATAAACTATCTAACTTTTTCAATGAATTTTGTTACCGTCTATTTCTTTTTCTTTCCAATCCATTCCACATTCAGTTTCAATTGTTGCATCGATGCCTCAAATAATAATTTTCTAACTTTTCTTTCGTGACGTCTCTGTATTTGTTGATTAATTTTAGGTCTTGCTAAGAATGCCTGGTTTCGTATACTTGATAGTAAATCGTTGATACATTGCAATAAATAGATTAAATCTGCATTTAAATTTGCCTGATTGTCCTCACTCAAATAATTCCACTTAATCTTGCTTTCTGCTCAATTTTTTTTTCTCTGCTATGTTCTTGTAAAAAGATTGGTAAGTCTTCGCATCTCCTAAGCAATTTAAGTATGTAACGTAGTTATTGCCTTGCCTTATCCATAATTGCTTTATGTTTCACTAAATTGCTAGAAATTTCTTCGTTGTCGCTTTCCTCAGCCTGTTTCAGGTTTTCTGTATTATATCCTTCTAATTCCATTTTATTTGATTTATTCACTTTCCAATTCTGCATCATTTTGCTACAAATATGCAAATCAACCGCTGATTCAAATGGTTGACGCTTCAAAATTTTTCCCTCGGATAGAAATATATAAACCCCACCTAATGTAATACGGTATTGCATTATACGCACCAGGTGCATTGCACGTATATCTGTTTGCGGGTTTGTTTCTGCGTATTAACATATCCAAACAAACCACCAAACGTGTACTGACCTGCCAAGTGTAACCTTGTGTTATTAAACGTTAATTCCGTTGGTATCCACTTAATTTATTATTCATATTTGGTGTTTTTTAACTTATGATAGGCAATTTTACCTATTGACGTTGATCTGAAGATGACTTTAAAAGCCGAAACTAGTAATCATATATTAAACTACTATATGAACGAAAGAACGAGTTTATTTACTCTTATCTAACCTTTACATTTATATCGTTCATTGGATACTTAGATATAATATAGAAATGAATTATTGGCTTCATATATAGGCCCAGAATCTTCTCTGTGTGTGACCAAGTGGGTCAAAGATAAACACAAAGAGCACTGGAACCAGACAAATTCATGGAAAGTGGGAGCCATCCTTACACCGTACCAGGTCTCCTCACAGAACACTGTACTCTGAAAGGAGACCTCTAAGAATTGAGATCAACAGTCAAGATACCAAGCGCAGACTGACAGGATGACACAGAGAAGATGGGTTACCACATCCTGTGTGAATGAGAGGCTTTAATGCAAAAGACAGGCAATTTTTAGCAAGCCGAAAATGAACCCTGATGATTACTTCGATCGTACAGCCAAAGACCTTTACAGACTAGTACAGGGTACCAGGCTACTGGAATGGCTGATATAATTTAATGAGCAAAAGATATGGCAATTAAATACATAAGCTAAGAAGCTGCAGTATTTCCGAAGACTTCCATAGCAAGGGAAATGAGTGTGAGATCCGGCTATTTTACGGACCCTGGAAGCAAATTTACATTGAAGAGAAACGTTTAAAAATGATAAGGTCAATGGTAAATTTAATTGAAAATTGAAAAATTAATAGTAAGTAGGTTGAAAACCGGTTTCAAATATATGTTTTAAGTTATTGAGAATATAATTACAAATAATAAGAAGTATGGATTAGTTATCAAATATTTCTACTATAATGATATAGATATAGCAAATGAAACCCTAATGGTAGCAGTATTAACATTGATATCAATCAGCAATCTTTTTGGAACAAGTTCATCTGCGATTTTGATTTTACAGGAAGACACATATATTAACAACAACCCTAGACCTAAAATTACTTTGCTTAAATTTAGAAAGTAACTAAAACAAAATCAAAAATATGCTATATGATGAATGAGTTGACATTTGCTCTTGTACTGTCAGGTCATTGGACCTTTCTTTCTCAAAAACTGTAAATGAATACATCCATTCTAATATTCACGTATGATGTGTAATCTTTATGGAAAAATTGTACATTCAGTTAGAAACATAGTTATTTAAACATTTATGCATTTACTTAATAGACAACAGAATGCTTTCATGGACTAATGTTTACAGCAGAAAGTAAAATTAAAACGAAAACGCGTATGACGTACATTATTTTCTTTGTTGTAATGCGTAACTGTATATAGAATTAACTCTCAACATATATGAAACGACACATCTGTATATTATCGCAGTGGTAATAATTGAAATATTTGAGTTTCTTTTTAGAATAACCCTAACCATGGAACGATGTAACCGTTCTTTAATAAAGCTGTAATTTTAGAAATTTAAACCTGTGCAACTAAAAGCAGTGAAATTCCAGAATAATTGAATTCCAGGGCTTATTGTAAAGACATGATAAACCTCGCCAAAAATACTTCAATTTTAAATTGAATAGTAGTAATTTCATGTATTTTTTTAAAGTTTCAAAACTTGATAACTATTTTTTTATTTGTGGTATATCACGTTATTACAATTACAAAACCTAAATGTGTATTTAAATTTTTTTTTATTTCGTATATGCCTTAGGTATTTTGTGCAACCGTTTTGCCGAAAAATAGTGTCACAGTGTCATACAAATTCAAGTTTATGCAGTTAAATATGACGATTTTCTATGCAGGTTGTATTTTGACACCAGATTTTTGCATAGAATGACAGGATTGTGTTACAAACATAAAAATATTGACATTTTGTGCATACAATGTAATTTTAAATAAATTATTATATACTTATAATTAAGTCAAATAATAAATGGAAAGAAATTAATGCGAAATAGGGGAAAAAATTACAAGGAATATGTGTTATAATTCCTCTGAGACGTCATTGTAACACACATTTTTTAATACATTATTATACTATTACAATTAAAACAAGCAATAATTCAATAAACAATTAATTAAGACATACATGTACAAATATAACAGGTCATACATATTCGAGTGTTTTGTAATTTTATTATAAAAATGTAAACAATTTCAAGGTGGATTTTAATAATTTATGATTACTTAGTAGTAATAGTAGTAAATGGGCTAAATATTTTATCACAATTATGAACAGGTTTTTCCAGCATTTAATAATTACTACAGAAATAGTTCTGTTTTATTTTTAACTCACTTTCGTTCGTTGTTGGAAGCTACTATATATATAGGTGGTCTAAGAAAATACGTGTATGCTCACCCATGCAATATCGCTAGTTCTGCACTCAAGAAAGTCTTGGTGTTGAATTAACAAAATGCTCTTTGTTATTTTTTTTAGTTATTATGAGCAAAATTTGAGTTAAACCAAAACAATTGCATGCGTTCTATATAGAACGAATTTAGCTTGAATCTGTTTAGCTAAATTAAAGATTTAACTTGTTTCAATTAGCTATGAATAGAACATGTTTTCCACATTACTTACCTTCTACATTTGTTGTAGAACACTAGAACAAAAATGATCTTGTTATTTTCAACCAAATATTTTGTTAATATAGGAATATGCAGTTGTAGTTTCTAAATTAAGTTGATCTAAATAATATCAAAAAATATTCCTGTATTCAGTCAAACAAATAATTTGGTTATAGTTATAAGCAAGAGTTAACCATAATTATAGTTAATCTTACAAGAAAAACGTATGAAGAAAGATATTATTTTGTAAATTTCATTTTATTAGTTTACAGTTTGACACCCTCAATGCGTTTATTTGAGCAATAAGTATTGTTCAATTAACTAGGTGAGGGTTATTAAGAAATAAGGATTAGGCAAACTCCAGTTAATTTAATGCAATATGACATTGAAATTGCTTTTTCCAAATCTAGTCCCCACTTTTTTTCAACATTTCAACATTATTATAACGGTTTTCTCCCCATACCGTAGCAAATACGTTAAAAACTTATAGCTATTACATAGATGGGGCTTCTTCTACTTTATTCCAGTAACAGAACATATTTGTCACAAATAGCACAACAAACACAGTTCAGTGTTAGCACGTCTGCAATTGTAATAGATCTATTACATTTTCGAAAATTTTATTGGCCTATTACTTTCTGTGAAAATCCATAATTTTTTTGAATTTGCCTGAAGGTATTATGGACCCCCTATTATTAATAATTCTTCTATTTTTTTAATATAATTTTAAAGAACCTTTTTTTTTAGTTACACGTTTGTAAATTTACAATACCACGGAGAAAAAAGAGCCACATAGGTCAGAAAAAGTAATTTCTAAGGATCTATTACCTTTTAAACAAAGTTCCATAGCAAATATAAAATTAACTCTATGAAAACATTCATATGTTATAAAATATTAATCTGGTATACCGTAGTCGACAAAATTTAATTTTAGTATGTATGATGTTGCAATACACCCCGATACCAATGTTGAAACGATATTGGGCGTTAGGCATGTGGTGGGAGACACGGCTATATGTCTATTTCTACTTTAAACTTTAAAGCGGCGCAATGATGATAACATGGAGTAAATTTCCCTACATGTGGGGAAAAAGCTCATTTGAGAGAGGAAACTTGTACTTTTCCTCCCTAGGGCGGAAAGTAAGTGACATTGACATGATGAAACTGTACATCTTATAATATGTGACATTAGATAGATATTAGTACATTCGACCCAGTCTGAGCCCATTTATGAGATATAATTGCTAAATTATTAGGTATTAAATTTCAACTAAACTATTAAGTTTGTTCGCGTCGCATGAACTATTTGCACTATTATGCAGTTTTGCACACAAAAGTTCTAAAAAGTGCATAATAGTGCAAATAGTTCATGCGACGCGAACAAACTTATTATTAAACATTTTTAAAGCGACACCAACTTGACAGTTCTCAAAAAATATTTGACAGATTAAGTCTACTATCTATCACGTCACTCACAGGTATTTATTTATGGGACTGGCTGGGAAAAAAATAGTATTCAAACCACGTGAGGAAAGTGCTATTGCAGGCCGCGTGCAAATATTACAAACCGATCCGGAGGCGAAGTTTGTAATATTTGCCCGCGCCCTGCAATAGAGCACTTTCCTCCCTTGGTTTGAAATATGCTATTTTTTATGTGTAGGGAAAATCGGAGGGAAATATCACAAGTCGAATATTGTAGGGAAAAATGTAAAATCTAGGTTTTTTAACGTTTCACTAAAATGGTTGTACAACTTAAGACTGTACTCTGCAATTGGTGATATTTATCAACGTAACCTGTAGTTAGTATCATAGGTTGGTAGTTTGAGTAAGGTTTTAGGTTAAGTTCAAATATTTTCAATTCTATTTGAGTTATCTGTGTCTGTGATTAAAATCAATTAAAATAAAATAGCAAATGTTTGTTGTGTTAGCAGTGATAACCTCAGCGAAAATGCGGGGCCAAGCAAGGCAAAGAAATACAAGTATCGTAAAAAAAAAGTTTTGTGAAGATTGGTTAAGCAACGAAGAAGGGGTGGTTAGAGAAAGATCCAAATGATTTTCTTGTAATATTGTACATTGAGAATTATGCCTTTCTTTTGTAAACTTTTAAATGTTAAAATGTTTTTGCATCAATTAGTGTTTTGAATCAAGGAAAAGTGTGGGAAAATTTAAACACCGCCCAGGGAAATGTAGGGATTTTGTGTTATGCGATGAGGGAACAGACAGTTTAAAAGGTTAACAACACTGAAGCGGCGTACTCTTTTCTATCCTCTACTTTCCTATACTTTAGTTAAATTTTGACGATTGCAGTATACATTGAAAGTGGGTGAAAAAATGCGTTGATGGTATTGTTCTTCCAATCTCTATAGTTTTATCGAAGTCTAAATTTTCGAGTTATCGGTGTTACCTTTGTAAATATTACTTTTACTATAAAAATAAATACTGTTTTTCAGTTTGATAATTAAAATTCTGCTTTACTCAATGGGCGCCCATCCTGTATGTATAGAAATTAATACTTAGATCGAGGAAAAATTTTAATTTACTATAAAAGCGACGATAAGTTGCGTAACTTTACTCCATTTAGATTACGGCACAATTTGTTATAATTGCTTCGTAATCAACGCTATTCTTGATAACGGCGTTAATTGAAGAGATGCAGCTCAATCTTTTTGAAACCTAGACACATCCGACAAAACAAAATCATTCTCTTAAATTAAGCGAACATTCGTATGCCTGCATCTGTATAAGTAAGGTACTCGTTTAAGAACGTGTCGGATGCTAGAGACAAGGGACGGACCGTGGGAGGGCCGAGTTTAAAATAATACATGACGGAGTCCATGGTAACTGGAAGCACGGGTCGCAGTACCCGATCTGCATATCATCACACAGTAATAACTGTTGCAGATACATATGCGCGGAGAGCACCTGCATACATATTTGTATTTTCGTAGAACCTATATTCGTTTCAGACAAGTATTGTTCATTCATATTTTTGTCTCGTTGTGCATGTTAAGCAATATATTTATAAATCATTGCGTTTTATAGTGAACTGTGTTGATGATAAAACTTTATCGAAATAAACAAATTGATTGTTTCATTATGTATTTTAAATCTTGGTAAGTCGATTGATTTATGAGTGTGTAGTTGTGATTCATTTTGATCGTTTAGCTTTGTTAGAATTTTGTTTATTGCTGGTGTTGGTTGTAGAACGGCTAGTTTTATTGCATATTCAATTACTATATAAAATCAATAATCTTATTTTATTCTACAATTTATTTTTCATCTAGGCAACACTATTTACACCATATATATGCCAATGTTAAAAGACATTATAAGAAAGATAAATTTAATTTAATGTTGTTTAATTCAGGTCACCTAAAATCGATAATTACAAATATTTGAAGAGGTGTTTTACTTGGATGTTAATAGACTATGAAATTACCACATTCCATAATTTAAATGTCCCCTCACTGTTAATTGACTGTAAACAGCAGCAAAAGTACGTATTGAAACTCTTATTGAAATGTCTGTGGATATTTGAATCGACTAAAACAATGTCCATTCCCACAAAACAATAACAATAGGTTTGGCCTTGTTCCGAGTTTCAAACAAATATTTCTCCTTTGTATTTGTCCCATATCCAGTGTTCGTTTCTCTGTGAAATAATATACGTTCAATTGCACATTTATTGTGGGTGGATTGAAATGGAATTGAGTATTGAATAATTATAATTTTTAATTTCTGTTTTGTACAGAATTTGCTAATCTAAGTTGATTTCTTAACTCCCAAATCCACGATTATTACTTACCTATGCATATATTTGCAACTGAAACGTTTAAGGAATGCATCAGAACGTCGATGTTCTAATATAATTTGTTTTAAAAAGTGAGAACACACCATGAACTTTATTGTACATATACCTGCATACATATTTTAATCTTACGTTATTAGTCAACACACTAAGAAAGGTGAAAATATTTCCTGGAATTATTTCTACAAGGATAAATATTAACAAATGATTGTTGTAACAGATTACTTTTCTTGTGGACATTAGATAAAGGCGGTAAGTTTTGCAACGCTATTTAGCGCTTACTAACAATAAGTGCAGAATGCGTTGAGATATAAGCATATGTATGTAATTATCCGGCACAAAGCTTATGAGAAGGTGCATTTAAGGTATCTCATTTACTGCTTTAATCAGAAATATTAAACCAATAAAGTTTTAGTTAAATCGTCGTTTTTACTTACCATACCATAATACAGTGACCACTGATAAGTACAGTAATTTCATACAAACTGTTCATTCAGTGTAGGTACTTCCCACAATGGCCATATCAATATTTGCACCCTTGTTCCCAATGAAGTTAGCCAACATGATACAATAACATTCATTTTGTATTTTATTCATAGAAATAGGGTGGGGAGAACTTACTTCTAGATGCGCGATACTTCTAATTTTGAAGGCAGCCATTTTGAAGGTTGATGATAGCGGAAAAAAATAAATTGAATAGATATACACGTATTCAAGGAAAAGAAAAACAGTGACGCATCTACTTTATTCATTCTTTATGTATGTACAACAGAACTATTCACATAATTAGAAAAAAAATACTTAAACAAATATAAACATGTATACAACTATTTATACCAAATATAAATGTCCCTAAGGTAAAAAATAACCTAGTGGTTTATTTCTCAATTCTAAAACCTTTTAATTTCGTCTTACCGGTTTCGGTATATTACCATTTTCAGAGTTAATCTGTGATTAAAATTAACAATTAACAAAACATGTATATATTCAGAGTTATTGTTACGCATACTATTACATTATTAATTATGTTAAAATATTGAAATGGATTTTTAGAAATGATATCAAAAGATAAATTTAAATTTTCTTAAGTCAACTGGGTAAAGTATATTAAAGATAAAATTAAGAAGTTATTAACGTGATATTCATAAAACTAAATGATTGAAATACAAGAAACACATTAAACAAAAAAATTCAAATACTGTTTAATAATAATATTAAATGCCTACTAAAATAAAGTGTTTACTAAGAGATGGAGGAATGAGACTGAAGACGTGTTTACATTGTTATTTAAAAGGTTTTGCAATTGAGAAATAAACCACTGGTTTATTTTATTATTATCACCTCAATTTGGACTTCGATATGAATAAATGTCCCAAATTTTATCACTACTACCTCAACCTATATAGAGCTTTCGAGTTGCTTTAAAGTTATTGTCATGTGCCTGCTAAAACAGATGATACGAAAAATTCACACGGTTTTTTAATATTTAAACAAAAAAAAAATCAATCGAAATGCAAGCAAAATATATTTGTTCAAGAGTCAAAAGTAATACGACGATGCTGATCATTTATATCGATAAACTCTATAATAAAAATCGTAGTATGTATTGGCCAAACAATAACAAGAACAAAATAATAAAGTATGTATATACGTCAGTTTTCTTTTTCAAGGATGCTGTTTATGTTCTAATGATTCAACAATTCAACCATCGAACTTCTCGATGAAAGTATAGTTATTGTAAGACTGGTCTCTTTACTATCGCTAGGCTGTAGCAAAAAATTAAATTTGTTCTACTGCAATTATTTTTATATTCTGCTTTTATAATAAAGTCTTCTTTTTTTAAATGTTTCAAACAAATCAATTTGTTTTTCGATCAAGTGAAAGCACTTCCATCCTTACTCAAAACATCCAACCATTATTTTAATAGTTCACTTTTGGGAAAACTGCAATCTTATTTTCATTATTAAATTCGTAATTTACCAAAAATATACATACAATTTTGTCGATTCAACATATGAACATAAACACCTTTAGGTTTAAGCCTTTGGGTAGCGGACACCTTGGGACTGCACGCGACATCTCATAAAACGGGCTTTTTAATTATATAAAATTACGGAAAACTCACTGAAATAAAAATTGGCTTTGATAATGAACTTTCAAAATAGGATACGCATTCGTCCAAGCGCGTTCTTGCTTCTCTATTTCGATTATTTTATCAAGTATATGCAACCTAATATACACTAACGTAAGATATGCCTCACATTAATGTTACATCAGTTTTATCACGCAAAAATAAAGTAGTAAACATTTTATAAGATACTATATTTCTGTAAAAAAAACACAATTAATGAAATTCATAAAAGATTTAAATACAATATAAATAACTATAGAACCTATGTGTAAAAAACGCCATATCTATACTGTAAATTTAGATATATGATACTTCTAATAAATGACATTGTGCAACAAAACTTAACAGAAAAGTTTGTTGTGCGATAATTTTTTTTTCAAAATTAAACTAAAGTATTATTATTGTTAATAAGAGTTAATTTACATTGAGTGTCGAAAGATTAGGAGTATTTACTTGTCCTTTTTTATGAAACCAGACAATATGAAAGAATTTATTTATTTTTCTCAAGAATCAAGTAAAGTTGCATGTTCTTCTTTCTTATTTTCTGTTTTTAGTAGTTGCATTTTAAACCTAACTTGCTTCACTTAGCTGGTCAACACTATCGAAGCGTAAATCGATCCGAGACGGTACAAAAAGGAACCCCATGTCACAAAATTACTAAAACCTTTCCACTACATTGGATGAGTTTTGGTAAATAAAAGGGGTGAATTTTCGATTAGAATGCAGAAAGTAATGAGTCGTAGCATTCATAGCCATTTACACATACACTATTCTAAACTAAAAATATTCTTTCTTATTTAAATGAAAAATATTTCTTTAAAAGAAAATCGTTTTTCGTTTGGAGTAATATACTGCGATGTAATTTTTACAATTTTTATGAAGATTGTGAGAGTGCGTGATTGCAATGAGGTGAGGTCGTAAATGCCCCCCCCCCTAATAACTTTTGAATGGTATGAGATAGACAATTTACGACCTCACTGTATACCTACATACATATGTACCTACATAGTTTTGCGAAGTCAGTAGAGAGTATTATCTAAGATTCTGTATTCACATGTAAGAGAACTTCATATTTACAAAGGAAAATCTAGAAAGTATTATGTGATTACAAATTTTAAAAACTTATTGAATTACAATGAAAAGTAACAATAATTAACATAACTTAGTGAAAAGAGCTTCCCCTGTTTATGGCCTATTAGTTGCATCAATATTTTGAATAGAAGTCTTGAGGAAGGGACCTTGATTAGATTTATTAAGTTTTAATACATTTTTTTTGATATTCGTTTAAATTTAACGTGCGCTAGATATAATAAAATAATATAACAAACTTACCATCATTTTCAAATGTATTGTGGAAAATTACAATGTTTTGATGTTAATAATACGTGAATTAATTCTAATCAATGATAAAAAAGGACTTACCAAGTTTTTGTTTTATTATTTTAAATAGTTAGTGACTCTTTATTCCTGCTTGTTTTATCTTTTTTTTTTAATAAAATACAAGAAATAAAGAAAATGTCACTATTACATATTTAAATAAGTAATACAATTATATATTTTACCTTATTATGGTGTTTAAAACGTATTCAAATATAAATAATTTTAGCAATTCTTACTTTTCAATAAAAGCTTGAACGGAGGTATTTGAGTGCTGCAGAAATATAAATAAACAGCTACATCTAAGACGCCGCCAATGCGTGGAATATTGCGAAAACATAGCTGCGTTGTCGTACGTGTCGAACAAACAAGTTATGTATATATGCGTCATCGCTGTGCCACAGGCTGTGCATTGAAATATTCCACATGATTTACGGGTGCATGTAGTTTTTATACATGGGTGTGTTTTTCTTACTCGGTCAAAACAAGGATTTATACGGGCAATCGGGTGCTTTTCTATCAACACCCGTATATGGGTTTTTCGTTAGGAACGCGAACCACCTTGCTTTAATTATAACGAAGTTTTCTACCTCTGTAGTAAAAAATTTAAATATATTATATGAGCACATACTCATCAGAAACATACAAACATTGAGTCGATCAAAAATGGTAAATTCAACAATAATTCACATTTAAATACGGCAAAGAAGCTTTTTTTGTTTGAGTAACGAACATAAAGACTAATTTTTTGTTATTTTTATTGGCTGAAAACTAAAATTTGGTTGAAATAACACAGGGGTTTTATGAAATATGTTGATGCAACAGTCAAATTGATTTTATGTAATACCGTATGTGTTTGACAATATAAAATACTGTATTTGATGCAAATCAAACGATCGTTTGTTATTTGTAATATTTTATTTAAATCAAACAAATATTTATTGGAAAGCTGAACAATTATTTTATTGATTCTAAATATGTTTTTCATTTAAAAGCAACATTTTTTTTATGTTTTCCTAAATAAATACAACCATCAATCTAACCTAAAATGTCATTATACTGAACATGTTTGCATGAAATTAATAGCTTTGGTAATTACCAAAGTCCGGATTATCAAAAATTACGCCACAGATTTTCCTCATTAGAGGAAAATTTTGGGGGTCACGCCCAACCGTATACGCAATAGGAGGTTAAGGGTCGTGATGGCCCCTTAAAATGATTTTTTTTTTCGTCTTCGTGCGAATCATATGAACGAATCCCAAACCTATCGGCATGAACTTCGTTATGCGCCATCTTTGGTTCGGGTAAGTGTGTAATAGTGTCTTGAACATGGATAGGTAGTACGTTAACGTTAGTCTTGAAGAAAAAAAGTATCCGAACGATGCGAGCGGAAGCGAGTGAGACAGAAGATATTGGGTCCCTTCTATTACAAGGAGCTGATATTTTCTCTCTTGCTTGCTCAGGCTTGAATCGTTCGGTTATTATTTTCTTCAAGTCTACCTACCACTCGCCTTGTGATAAAATGCGACGATTAGTCTGAAAAGAAGTAGATGGCGCTCGCAAGTTTCTTAGTTATGTTTTACATTTTTTTATCAGGAATTATCCATCGAAAATATTTAGTGTAGGATCGTTTCTAATATACATTGTAGTATACAGTTTGAAAATGCGTGGATAAAAGTGGATTACCGACAATTTTGTTAAGAAAAGTTGGCTTCCGATCAAAGACCAAGGTCAACAAAAGATATATGTGTATTAATATACGTGTTTCTTTATCTTAGTAATATGTATAATAAAGCATGATCATTATTAATATTAGTAGTACGGTACGCATGTATATTTGCTAAAAACAATCCACTTTAACATTATTTTAATGTTAGATGGAACAGAAAAATATGTTGTTTTAACACACAATACATCCAATACAAAGTATTATTTGCTCCACCAGGTTTTTTATTTTTTTAACAATTTTTAGGTTGCAATAACATTAAAATTTTGACATAAATTTTAATGTTGCTGCATTGTTTTCCACAACCGAATTTTTGTTGAAATTGCTGAAAAAATAATACAAAAACTTCTTTTAAAAAAGCAATGCATTTTTCTGAGTGCAGAAATTGCCGTGAAGATGGCGGTTCTCCAATTTCACTACAGTAAAAATTCATATTCGGCATAAATAGTATACGTGGCAAACACTACTATAAAATATTTATCTATTTAGATTTATTACGTCTTTGGACTGATGTTTGGGATGTATATTAGGTAAAGTAGCACAAAACTGCTGTTTGATTTCATCAATTTTTTAATTGCAAAAATACATGAGACTAGCTTCGGCCTAGGTTATCTTCAGGCATGTTTTGTTAGTTCTCTGAAATTCTATGATGAAATTTGTCAAATTGTATTTTAAATTTTAATAATTTATCTATTTAGATTCATTACGTCTTTGGATTGATGTGTGGGATGTATATTAGGTAAAATAGCACAAAACTACTGTTTAATTTAATCAATCCTCTAATTGCAAAAATACATGAGACCAGGTTCGGCCTACGCCATCTTCAGGCATGTTTTGCTAGTTCTGTGAAAATTCTAGCTTATGATGAAATTGTAGGTATGTTATATATAACCGGGAAAATTTTGTGACGTGAATTTTGGATAAATATTCATACTTCAAAGGCAGCGAGAACACTCAGCGTTCTGAGCTAAGACACAAAGCTGAAATTTTGACAAGTTTCAAGCAGTAAATCATAACAATTGGCACATAAAAAATACCATCAGTAAAAATTTATCAATAAAATATCACATCCGCACGATTGCTTATGCTCAATGGCATCTTGTGGGATTTCATCCCAGGCTTGCTGTAGATGAAGATGCAGAAGTTCTTGCTAGGTGTTTGCTGCTGGTGGTAAACGCCTTATGTAGCCACCTATCTATCATATCTCACACCTGCTAGTTCGTCGGGTTTAAATCCGGAGAGCGAGCTTCATCGCGATGATCATCAGCGACTTTTTACATGCGGCTAGTTATTCTGTTAAGATTTCATCTTTGGGACTGACATCCTTGGAGGTGTTGCAAGTTTTTTTGGCACGTAATTTACTAATAACTATTTCTTCGCCGCTCTTTAATATAATAATTTATTATTAATGCATATTTATTAAAAGGCAGAGAAATCTTCCCTCAGAGTACTTAGGTATAATAATAATAAGTTCATATTCATATATGATTTATTGCGATGCACCGCGCGTTGAGAATTTATGGAATCCTCCCAATTATTTTGGTCATGAAGTGGTTGCTATTAATATCTAGAAACGCACGATTCAGAAAAGATAACATTAATATTACAAAATTAAGTATAAAGATGGCATACTAGAAACTGGTAATATATTATCAGAGGCAAGTCAGTAGCGCTAACTTTTCAGTTTCTTTATTGTGTGCTAGTTAGACAATTGATAGAGATATATTAATTATACTTTGGCGTTAACGTGGCTTCTTGGGAATTCGTTAGGAATTTTTTATTATGACATTAATCATTTCCTTCCATTCGCCATTCGCATTAGGTAACTCTAAGGTTATAATGTTACTACGCATTATAATGTTACAGGAACACCTGTATAGCGCACGTTTCTCGTACTCGAATGCTCTCATGTACACTCTGCCGTCGCTATTCCTTCCTTTTTTTAATTGGCACAGGTAAATATCAATAGCCTGTAAGTCATGTTCCGTGAATAATGTTCGTGGAATAATGTCTTTGTATTACACGTCCGTTATTGTCTGCATAAGAAAAGTCCGTTCAGTTAAAGTCCGTAAAAGATTAAGAGAACCGCAAAGCAATGACCCCGATCGGCCGGCGCCTGCATTCCGTTTGCACAACAGGAGAAGTACAGCCTGTGTGTTAAATTCATTCCGTGTAGAAATTCTCGTTCTCGAGTCGTCTAAGTTTTTAGTGATTGGATAGATGGATACACTTCACAAGTATCCCTGTACATGTGTTTCATCTCCACCGTCCGTGCATGCGTGCGCATTAAAAGGAATGTTGATGGGGACTGAACTGTTTCCACGCTAAAATCGCTATTAAGAAAGAATTTAATCTACTAATGTAGATAATTTCGAAAAGCATGGCCTTTGAAGGTTGAATGCACCGTTCGAATATGGTTCGAATGGTAGGTAAATGTTTCTTTTCAGCCGGGCCACTAACTGAACAATTTCGCGTTTCAAAATTTAAGACCACTTTCAAGGCTTTCTACTTTACTTAAATTACTACACTAAGAGAAGAAAATGTGTTAAATTAACAAAAGATAGGGATCCAACAAAAAAGAGTTTGGTTAAATACAGTCAAACAAAAAAGGCTTGCATCAGAATCTGAATGTTAAAATGATTATTTGACAGTATTTCTAACATTGCTTTAACAATCAAGATAATTATTTTAAATATTCAATATTGTTGGGCCAATAAGTGTTTGGGATAAAATAAACAACTATTTCAGATTAAATCTACCAAAGTATTCATTAAAATAAAAAGCAATAAACATTTTAAGTTAAAATGAATAAATGTTGTTGGTATTGCAATTTTTTCTGTGTTAAACAAGAAAATTATATTAAACCAAAATAGTATTGCCTTTGAATTAATAATATATTGCTTTGCCTGTCAGATTTGATTCTGAGATGGTACTGAGATGCCACAGAAAATTAAAATAGCTGGGGAAACATCATTGAGATGGGTACCAGGTCACTCTGATATCAGAGGCAATGAAATAGCTGACACGTTAGCAAGGGGCGCAAGCGAGCTACCTTTCTTAGGTTCAGAATCGACGTGTGGTAGCTCATATGGCAGCATCAAAACGTTTGTCAGGTCCCTACTTGCTGCTAGGCACTGTTCCTTTTCCAATGGACTCGCCAGCGTAAGACACTGTAAGTCTCTCGGGCTTCATCCGAATAAGGCTCTGTAAGCTAGTCTTTATGAGCAGTGATAGATTGCGACAGGAATCTTAACTTAACTTAACTAATTCTTTTAAAACTAGTGTGTACTATAAAATCATAAACCAAAATATTATAAAAGGGATTGACCAGGAAATGCGCCGTATAGGTTTTCAGAAATGAACGATGACGATTACAAATAAAATCGTTTCGTAAATCAAAAGCCATGACAGCAGAGTCGGTAGCACAAAGTAAAAGTGTTCTATTAGTATCTTATATCTATAGACATTGAGTAATCTTGGATAACACGTATTTAATCCGTGTTATACACGTAAAATTTTAAATTGGCTAATAAATTGCGCAATAAATAGCTAGGTGTAAAACGGCCTTTAGTTATCAAAGTAGGTGTATGTTTTAGAGACGAAATTTTCAGCTCTGTAGACATGCAAACCGTTCTCCACATTTCACCTATGTTTCATTCGAGACTACAGTACGGGATTATCTTCTGGGGATCATCCATTGCGGCATCGCGAATATTTTTATTGCAGAAAGCGTGCAGCCGTAGTATTTTCAATCTGGCAAATATGTTTAGGAGTGTACAGCTGAAAGGGAATTAGTTTCTTCCAGAACCAAGTGCTCCTACATGATTATAATACAGAAACATCAAATACATAGTTATTTTACTTCTTCCGCAAACTACAAAAACATTTGTTAGTAAAAGTGTAACAACAGTTCTTAAAAGATATACAATAAACACAAATAAATATTTGACAAAAATTTCCCTTAATTATTACAGGTATTAGCAGAAATACATTAATTCTTTAATTATTTCATACCGTAAAATACTTGCAATCTTTGTATATTCACCGTCCTGCGGGCCTTTCAAGATATCCTATTGACATATGTCGATTTGTCGCATGAACCTAGATATTCCTCGCTAGCTCTAATTATAGAGCGTTCGTCCGGTAAACGAGAGTACCTAGGTTCGAGTCCTACGTGAGGAAAATTTTTCTTGGGAAAAATTCCTCTTAATTATTACAGTTATTATAATAATACATTAATTTGTAAATAAATACTTGTTTGAAATTATGCCATGAAGTATTAGAAACATGAAACATATTAACACCATACAACACCAACGATGGTTCAAATAATAAAAAAATACATGTATAAAATAAGAAATTTTTTCTATAAACATGTTTTATATGTTGTAAAAGTTTTGCAAGTGGTCAGGAGGTGGAAGAAAATAACAAAATAACCTGTATATACCTCTTAAATAAATAATTACACAAAAGTCATCGAAAGAAAGCATTCATTTATTGAACGAATAAAAAATAAATAAAATAAGCTTAATTTGCTGTAGTTTACTGGCGAATTTGTGTAGCTTTTATTTATTGCTATTAATATTATAATAATTTAATTAGGTACTTGAACAACCTCCGACATAAAATAAATTGGAAATGACCATTTAATTTAAGTTTAAAATATGCGTTTAAATTTCTACTTTTATTAATGCTATCACATAGAATATAAAACACTACGTGTGCATGTATAAGTATTTTACCTGTATTTTGGTCTATATTATTTATTTACTTTTATTTTGCTTTTACTGCTGTTCACTGAATAATCATGAGAGTTGGGCAATTGTCCGGCGGAGCAGATACGTATTGTGACGCGGGGCTCAAATGTAATATAAATAAAGCTGACAATCGTATTATTGTAATTTAGTATGTATTTATAAAATATGTCATATTAATAGAGATGTGCAAATTTTCCTTGGGGACAAAGTCGGACAAAGCGGGCAAACAAACGGGCCATCTTGCGATGCATTCGCATTTTATTTGGATAAAATAAAAATTTTATAAGAGAAACAGATACTGTTGTTACTGACTTGCAACTCTACGGTTCATCTGCTTTATTGGATTATATGAGTTTATGCGCACGTTCTGAGTACGTACCTTCCGCGCTGGAAAATTTGCCCAACGCTAAAATCATGGTTGGAAATTACAGAAGGTTATAGTTTATCTTCTTTTATTAGTTCTGTTTTTTTCCTAAGTATATATTTTATGAATGTATTTTTCTTATATTGAGATTTCACCACTAAATATTTATACTTGTATTTGTTTCTGAATACGTATTTATAATATAGTATCATAAAACTACATTTGCGGATAATATTTTATCCTATTTCCTCTCTCCTTGGTTGTCTTGCTTGTTTGCGAATTAGTCACCTTCATAAATTGCTGGGTATGAAGGCAAGCTTTTACATTTTTTCCTGTTTGCGTTAGCACTGATTAATTTAAGCAATTTATTCAAAATATATGATGTCACACCACACCATCAAAGGAGAAAATAATAATAAACATAACCAATACCTAAAGGCGTATTTTGGCCATCAATAAGTGTTTAAACAATTGTTTTCGAAATGAAAAATTGCCGACTGATTCAAAATAACATTGCGAAAGTAGAATAGTATAAAGTACGTTCATCGCCAAAATATACCTAAAGTTTCAATTTAAAGTTTGATTCAATCTGACAAATTATGTTATCGAAGTGAATAAAAACACTTCCCCGTATTTTCTTGTTTGTCTTTATTGTTGTAAAGTATTATTCTGAATTCTGTCATTAATTACGTGTTTTTGTTATGTGTCTTATTTCAATTTTTTCGCGAAAATTTGGTGGTGTGGTAGTGATCGTTATTTACTAACAAACGTACACGTCAAGAAAAGCAATGAAAGAAACATACATGCATAGAAACTACAACAACATTTAGAAACGGTTATAAGTATATGAGAATGAATTATAAAAATTCTAATGAGAGTATAATATATAAAATTCTTCAAGGTATAATGTAAAAAAGGCAAATACTCACTAAAACTATAATTAAATTGGTGAGTTGGAAAAGAGAACATATTCTGTACTTATGCCGTAAGACATGTCCCTTTTCCAACTCACCGATTTCATTAGGAATTGTTCAGAAACAGTTTTTTCAGTCTTACCGAAATATTTTTGATTTTATTATTTAGTTCGGTAATTGTTATAAAGCTTCGAGCTCCAATAATCCACTAACTGTTGTATCAACTTAGGACTGTGATAATTTGTAGTCAATGCGTTTTTGTTTGTTGTTTCATAATACTTCATCACATCTCGCCAACACTTTGTTTTGCGACGAACTTTGCATATGACCGTATTTATACGTTAGGATACGTTATCTTAAAAATACTGCGCCACGATTACTGTTATAAGTGCAACCCGCACATTGTCCTAATAGATTTTTTTTTTTTTGAAATGTTGGTATTGTTTTGACTTCAAGCAAGGAATCCCGCACAAAGATACCAATAATTTTGCCGCCATGTGCGTCGCAATAGTTTTCACTTTTCAGATGGTGTAAGTGGTGTAAAACGCCAAGCGCTTCGAGAGCTGCACAATGAAAATGTATTACGCTTACAGGCATAAGCAGTATTGCACAGAGTCACACCACCTGATTGTTCACGAATTTTGACGAAATGTACCTAATATTTATATTTTCAAAATGTAAACAGTATGAAGTATTTATTTGAAAGTATACATCATTTTTCAGATAATTTGCTACATACCAAATTTGTGCACAAAAATGAACTTTGGAATTCTTCCTGGATCAAAATAGCAAAACTATCCTAATTTGCGGTCGATAATGTAGCATTATAGATATTGATTAGTTTAGTTGACATTAGATCCGGAATTTATAGCGTCACTAACCTCAAATAAAAGGGCTAATGCTTGCGAACGTTTTCATTTTACTTATTGCTTGTAGTCCTATCCTGCGTTGTTGTTGCAGCCTAATTGATGGTACGGTTCTGGAAGATTATTCACAATCGCAACATAGTTGTTAGCTTTCGATTTTCTAGGAATCTATTCACAACATCTTTAAATGCTTCCCATGATGATTTTTCATGGCCCGGGAGAACTTGATCGAAGTTTTCATCTTTAACAAATTGACGGGCCTAACACCTTCTTTAATTTTAGCATCACTGATCTGTGAAAACAGTCTTCTCAGATACTGAAAAGTTTCTCCGTCTTGATCCATCCCATTTACAGATTTCTACATTAATTCCAATTTTATGTGTAGAAGAGACAAAAGAATTTTGCTTCTTTGTACCAGAGGATCATGCTTAACATTTTTCTATCCAAGGAAGAGATTTTCACTTGGAAGCCAGAACTTTGTAGTGAGATAACCTAGCCCAACCGTCCCACTGGCGCAGAAAATAGCAGGACT
Organism: Protaetia brevitarsis; assembly: GCA_004143645.1. Taxonomy (NCBI): domain Eukaryota; kingdom Metazoa; phylum Arthropoda; class Insecta; order Coleoptera; family Scarabaeidae; genus Protaetia; species Protaetia brevitarsis. The sequence continues at coordinate 3,730,709 of RXPK01000065.1, forward strand.
TGGTGTATTCTAATTGAATGCCCGGCAACATTGCAATTATCTACAAGTCTCTACAGATGTGCCGGTGATGGTCGCTGTATACTAAAATTGTTGTCAGAAGTAATTTCATATTTTCATAAGTTTCTTTCATGTCGACAGCATGGTCTATAGGAATCGAAGGGAGGAAATAATCATTGTGTAGAAGCTTAGCTGTGAAGACTATCAATAATCTCCTTGGATTATTTTTCAAATGTAAAGCTGTCACCAAACCATTCCTGTACGCGCACACTTTAACATTAAGTTGTAGAAGATGCCGTTCTTGAAATATCGATGCTAGAATCTCTACTTTGTTTCTATGTAGGTTCAAGCCTCTAATTCAATCACTTAGTTCAGTCTGGAAAAACCTTTTAAATATTGTCAGCCTCGGACCTCCTGATAATCCATTCAGGGAGAATCATCATTTTGAGAACTAAGAGCTAATTTTTTCCATAATTAAACAAATCAAAGATAACCATTTTCAAAGCCTGGAATATTTTCACTGTTTACCAGTGTAATTAATAAATGCATTACAGCTTCCAAAACCTTGAACCCATGTTTTTTTTTTGTTTTCGAAAACTTTATATCGGACGAATCTTCCTACACAGGGTGATTGGTACTTAACAACACAATTTATTTACAATAGATTTAGGCAAATTTGTCTTGTACAAAAGTCAATAGTTTTCGAGATATTGTTTTTTTTTGTATTTTCTTCAAAAATCACCACTTACTCCTATTCATATTTCAAATTAAAGGAAACAATAAATTATACCAAATACTTCAAAGTAATAAAAATAGAGAAGGTAAAACTTCCACTTGTGAAGAAAAATTTGGAACAATCTTTACGAAGCCAAACCTATTAATTCGAACATAGTATGCCGACATAGAAGATGGACATTACTTGTCGAGGATTTTATGGATCAATGAGTCAAATTTGATAGAGAGGGTATAACCAATTTCCACAAATTTATATCTTTGATTAGATGAAAATCCATAATTAACTAGAGCAAGGGATTACCAAAAATGATTTACAAGCACAAATAAAAAAGAAATAAATATCTCGAAAACTACTGACTTTCGTATAAGGCAAATTTGGCTAAATCTATTGTTAGTGACTTTTACTACCATGTCTTTTAATATGTAGGTCTAAGTACCAGTGACCCTGTATATTATTTTTAGGACAACTTCAATGAAATAGCACTACGTACTTCTAACAAAATTTCTCTTCCTCAGATAACCTTACAGGTACGCTACGTGTAACATAATTCTTCATGTGTTAATATAAGAAACTTCGGTAGTCGAATTTACAAATACCGAAAATATTTATTTATTGTTAATGATTTATCTATATTTCTGCGGTAAGTTTTTTACTAATCGCGTAAATTAAATAAGGTTCATATTTGTAATCTTTTTCTTTAACGTTTCATTAAGAAATATATTTGGTTGGACATCTTATCCTTCTTTGTACAAATTTACTTTGCTCTTATGTAATAACTAATAACGAATATTACGTTTTACCGCCGCATTTAAAGGAGCGGCCGACATTGAAACGTAAACATACTTCTCAGCGTGTACAGCAGTTAAGTGCATGCCATATGGTTGACTGATATCTTATTGAAGGGTCGACATTAAGTGAATGGTTTCAGAACGATACCTATCGATATTTTAAACCTTAATTTAGTAAATTTGACAAAAATATTAATCATGGAAATGTGTTACGTCATATCAGGGACATTTCCCGTAATACCGACAGGCAGACAAGCCGTGTCATTTAAATTAAAAGCACGAATACATTTGTGTGTATATACAGAGGCGGTATACAAGATGAAATTACAGCGGGCGTTTGAAGAAAGCCATGAATGTCTAGTATTCTCCATTTTTTAACGACACATATAGACTACTTTTTTTTTGTTTTAACAAGCATGCTGGTAACTCTCAATTCTATGCAACCCACACGTTGTGTTTAAGCGTATGCATGCTAGTATGGTACGGTAAAGAAACGTCTTCCTACGTCTTGCTGTTGTTATTTTTTTATTATAGTATTTTGGTCTTGTAATTGTAAGTTGAATATAAATTACATATCTCTCTCTTTATATATATTGTGATATTTAATATCTAATAAAGATAATGGTAAATGTCAAAATTTCTAACTATTTTTTTTTGTATGTAAGACAAATAAAAGACGAGTGGTTTAAAACAAAGACTTTACTCCGACAGCGTAATCCATCCTTCTTAAAGGAATATACATTATATAATGACCTCACCACTGCGTGGCCTAAATCTCTCGCTATGTTTACAAATCTATACTTTATCTTTAAAACAACACCTCAGCATTCAAACTTAAGACTAATAACACGTTCGGCATCTACAGTCATTATTCAATCCCTTTTTAAATATCTGCGTCTTACATTCGGCCTTCCTGAAATAAGGGCTGGTCCTCAAGCCCTTCCTTGTCCTCAGACGCACTATCTCCATGGTACTTGGAAAAAACATAGGCTGCGAAACATCCTTCATGTTTCGACCTCCTACATTAATGTCAAACATTCTGCAAGCTTTGACCTGAAACTCTAATGCTAAACATTCTTTAAAGTTTGCTCTCAATATTAATACCAAACATTCTTTAAAGTTTGCTCTTAAAATTAATGCCAAACATTCTTCATGGTTTGACCTCACACATCAATATCAAACAATCTTTCATGTTCAACCTCAAATATTAATATCAAACGTTCTTTCATGTTTGGTCTCAAATATTAATGTTAAATATTTGTCAAGGTTTGACCTCAAATGTTAAAGTCAAACAACCTTCTATGCTTGACCTCGAATGTTAATGTCAAACATTCTTCAAGGTTTGACCGCAAACATTAATGTCAAACATTCTTCAAGGTTTGACTCAAATATTAACGTCAAACATTCTTCAAGGTTTGACCTCAAACATTAATGTCAAACATTCTTCGAGGTTTGACTTCAAATATTAATGTCAAACATTCTTCAAGGTTTGACTCAAATATTAACGTCAAACATTCTTCAAGGTTTGACCTTAAACATTAATGTCAAACATTCTTCGAGGTTTGACTTCAAACATTAATGTCAAACATTCTTCAAGGTTTAACTTCAAATAACAATGTCAAACATTCCTCAACGTTCGACCTCAAATAGCACTGTCAAACATTCGTCAAGGTTTGACCTCAAACAGCAATGTCAAACATTCGTCAAGGTTTGACCTCAAATAGCAATGTCAAACATTCCTCAAGGTTTGACCTCAAACAACAATGTCAAACATTCCTCAACGTTTGACCTCAAATAGCAATGTCAAACATTCGTCAAGGTTCGACCTTAAACAGCAATGTCAAACATTCGTCAAACTTATTCTGCAGCTTACCTGTGACGACTTTCGTCAATTTGTTCTGCAACTTTTGCAGCTTATCTGTGACAACTTTTGTCAACTTATTCTGCAACGTTTGCAGCTTATCTGCGACAACTTTTGTCGACTTATTCTGCAACTTTTGCAGCTTATCTGTGACAACTTTTGTCAACTTATTCTGCAACTTTTGCAGCTTATCTGCGACAACTTTTGTCGACTTATTCTGCAACTTTTGCAGCTTATCTGCGACAACTTTTGTCAACTTATTCTGCAACTTTTGCAGCTTATCTGCGACAACTTTTGTCGACTTATTCTGCAACTTTTGCAGCTTATCTGCGACAACTTTTGTCAACTTATTCTGCAACTTTTGCAGCTTATCTGCGACAACTTTTGTCGACTTATTCTGCAACTTTTGCAGCTTATCTGCGACAACTTTTGTCGACTTATTCTGCAACTTTTGCAGCTTATCTGCGACAACTTTTGTCGACTTATTCTGCAACTTTTGCAGCTTATCTGTGACAACCTTTGTCAACTTATTCTGCAACGCTTGCAGCTTACCTGTGACGACTTTCGTCAATTTGTTCTGCAAAGTCACTCACCTTTTAGTGTGACCCAAGGCTTCAGTTCATTCACTGCAGCTATAGTCCTTTTCCTCTTCACGTTTTTCTCACAGATGTCTTACTTAATAGCGACGCCTGTACAGCATCTGCGTTACTTTGAATGACCGCTTGACTCCAGGTAACAACTACTCGCCTTCTCCTATCACCGGGAAGTCTATCCTCAGAACCATGACCACATCGCCAACGAAGTACCCTCTGGCCTTGGCGCGTTTTCGATCAAGCCCCTGCTTTTGTTGACTCGGGTCCGTTCGAACGCGGACACTTTGGCCTGCATCCCTTCCAGGTAGAGTCCTTCCAGGCGATCTTGTACAACACCCAACAGGCGAACCTCTGCGATATTGCGGCCCCAATAACCCATCAGCACTTCCAGGGGAGATAAGCTCGTTGTTTTGTTCTCTGCTTCACCTGCTGCAATCCAGCCAACAGACTATGAACGGTATAGTGGACAAGTTCACACTGTTCGTTCGCTCTGGACGTTACTACCGCGTTCAACACGTGTTTTATATGATATGAAGCACTGAACACATTAAAAGCCTCTTAATGGCAAACGCGGTTCCTTTTTCAGGAATTATACGAGCAGGGCACCATATTTACTTTTTTGCCATGCTTCTGCAGTAGGATCTCACCTAGTATATCTAAACACCGACTTCTCGGATGTTTACTTCACACAAATTTGATACAGTTTGAAATGTACCACAAATATATAATGCAGTTTTAACACGAATAATCCCCACCAATCATAAGGTCATTATTCGTTTGAACGTCTACTATCACCTAAAGCCGAACAACTGCCTTGATTACAACTGACACTTGCAATTGTAATCAACGCTTCTGCAGTAGCTGCTCGCCTAACAAAGCTACCTATATACACATTTCGTTGAATGATAGTACCGCTAAACTACTACTACCACCATACTACTCGCACTTTGCATCTATCTAACAATGATTTTCTAATCATAGTACACTCGCTGTCTGTGTCGATAAGAGGTTTCATTTTGACCCCCCTCGATACCAGCAGCTATCACAAAAATATTAGTATCGCCTCATTGATTCCGTTGACATTTTGTAGATATTTTACCAGTACGTCTAACTGTTGTAACATTTCTTACAGAATGCTTCGGTTTGTCACAATCGATAGCATGATGATCGCCCTTACAATTGAAACAATATATTCTTTTTTTTTTCATTAATACTTTTAGAATTCGCGTGTGCCGCACTATCTTTATTGTCGATTATCAAACTATGGCCTTTAGAAAATCTGGTATCGCTTCTGACAACACTGGACGAACTTGCGTGGCTTAAATAATTGGCCAGTTCGCCCACAGTTTTGAAATTAGCGGCCCTTGCCGATAGGGACAGAGTTTCGTTATCTAATCCTTCAATGACGCTGTCGATGATATAAATTTCCGGAATGACTAAATTTAATTGATTAAGCTTGCCAACTTTCACAAAACAATAATCGCCTAGATTTTCATTTCTTTTTGGTGCATAGTTAGCAGCTTCTACTAATAATTTACCGAAATTAATTTTGCCCGGAAATGTGTCGATTAATTGAACTTTTAATTCGTCCCAAGTAAGGTATTTTTCGCGGAGCGAATCGTACCATTTACGGGCATTACCGCGCAAACGAGATGCAGCGAGTTTTATCGCAATTGTGTCATTCCACCTATGATACGTCTTTAACTCGTCTATCTTTACGGACCATTCTAACGCACTCACAGTATTCGCGCTAGGATCAAATATCGGTATCAATGTCTCGTCGACCGACAAATTTACATTCGGCGCGTTATAAAAACTAGAAAGTTTACTTAGCTTTTGTTCCAAGCGCCGAATTTTCTTGTTTCGCCTCGACCTCTCCTTCGACGAATCGGAATTGCAACTCGTGGACGAGGACGTGGACTTATCACGGCGCCGAGAAGAGGCTTTCGATCTTTTCGGCCTCCTCGACTTCTTGTATGATTTCTTCCCGGCCATGACTTGCACTCAGCACAACACGGCACGATTGACTTTTTAGTTTATAACATTTCTTTTTGTCCTTTCGGAACGCACACAAATTCGTACAGATACACTACACTTCGGTGTATTTGCAGGTAATACAGGTGTATCCCACTTCTGACTATGTAAGACAAATAAAAGACGAGTGGTTTAAAACAAAGACTTTACTCCGACAGCGTAATCCATCCTTCTTAAAGGAATATACATTATATAATGACCTCACCACTGCGTGGCCTAAATCTCTCGCTATGTTTACAAATCTATACTTTATCTTTAAAACAACACCTCAGCATTCAAACTTAAGACTAATAACACGTTCGGCATCTACAGTCATTATTCAATCCCTTTTTAAATATCTGCGTCTTACATGTATAACCTTTGATATAGCAACACTATTATATTTATTTATATGTAATAAAAATAAAAGTAAACGTATTAAAATACTGAGATTCTTAATGAAACTTTTTTAATATACATACCATTGCTTTGATATCTTAATAGTGATGATAAATGAAATACAATAACATGATCATGCATATTAATATTTTATTTTAAGCACGCACGGCAAACCTTTTTGGTTCCTGACTCATCTGTCCGCTTTACTCACGTATTTACTTGGATGTGTATGTGCTCAGTAACCTTATGTGCGTGTGGACACAAATGTGTTTCATATTACTTCCGTTAGCAAGGTGCTAACATTTCTTGCAATAGAAAACTGATAGGTATAAATTGAATTTCGCGATATTAGACAAAAAAAAGTCATAAAGTCTGTTTAGCTGATACATTGATTCAGAAATCAGTTATTAATGTTTTGGAAAGTATTCTAATTTATCTTCAAATACCACTAAGTAACTACAAAGTGTTCATACCAAATACAAATAAAATTTTATTTCTCGTACAATACGCCACATAGTTTTTTTAAAAAAGGTTTTTCTGCACTAAAGCATAATGTTCGATTTCAGTTCAAGTCCTAACTATTAAGCGGTGAAAACAATATAATGCGTGTGGTTAAATTGAATAGTTACTTTTTATTTAAAGTTTTAATAATTAAAACAACAAAATTGTAGTTTGAACAAAAATTCTAATAACTTATTTGTTTCTAACCTAACGGTGCTTTAAAATGTGGTTTATGACCTAAAAACCTGTAATTACTAAAATTTTGATTTTAATTTGTCTGTTTTGAGTTATTTTGAATTTAAGATGCATTACGCATACTTTATGCAGAATATTAGTACACCACCAAGTTGACGTTAGTGTATATTAGATTGCATACACACTTACATAAGCTAAGCAAAAAAAAAGAAACAAAATTCATCGCCTAAATGCATATAAGCAGTAATTTATCATGACTCTTAATGATTTGTTACACACTGTGTGTATTTATTACAGCTGTTATATTGTTTTAATAGTAAAGAGATGTGATATCTAAGAAATACATGGAAATTTGGTGGATTTATAAAAGCTAGTTATTTATAAAAGCTATTGTAGAATCATGAAACCAATAGCTTAAAAATTTAAAATATTGCTTGGGGATTGGGGAGAGAATCCTTACAACATGAAATTAACTGAATTTTCTAGGGATGCCTAACACACTAAAAAATGTTTACAATTCCTGTTTAAAGGTCCAGTAACTTATAGGGTAAAATTACCAAAATTAGAAAATATACCTGGCGTTTTACATTAAATTTCCCAATTTTTGGTAACTTCACCCTGTACGGTACTGGAATTTTCAACAAGGATGGCAAACATATTTTAGTGTGTAACATTTAATTTAGCTGTTTTTTTTTGGTTTGGGATTAATGACTGGATTGTAGATTGATATCTAGAGATAGATGGATGTGGAAAACGCATCGGAAATGACAGTAATATGAAGCAACTGAGTATTCTCAGTATATATTCTTCTTCATATTGCAGAGTAATATGAATTGTTCAAATGGTATTTGAATTACTTCATAGGGAAGATATTTGCCGAATAACTGGATTAAATGGAGAATTTTCACATTAAACAGGTAACAAAAGCAATAAATTAAATCGTTAATATAAATAAAATATTATTTCAATATTTTTGATTGTTGATTCGATTTTTGCTATAAGTGTTCATTCAAACATATTTAATATTTATACCAACCTTCAGGAAGGAGCTTTAAAAATGTAAATAATGTAACAATAAATATAAAAGAAATAAGTACCAACCTGATATGCAATGATAATAGATATTATAAAGTATCTCAGTCGAGAAAATAATGATGCGGAATTCATTTTATCAACCCAAAATACTGACATTTGATATACAAATAACAATATTTAAACTAAATATTAAACCAAAAAAGTAAATTCTTGATGCATGATTGAGTACATCAACAAAAATAATTATTATAACATAATTCTTCATGTGGGAGATTTGCTCATGGGATTTACTCAAAGGAGTAAAATTCAAAAAAAAGATTTAGTGATAAATATATTAAATTAAAATGCTTTTAACACAAAACTAAAAATGTGAAAGCTTAATTCATAATTAAGATAAATATAACTTAAAAAAAACCTGAAAAAATGTAAACAAAATTCCCACATCAAATCGTCTTATTTCTAATAAACAATCAATTTTTCGATTATAAAAAATATGTCATACATTAGATAATATCCCTGGGACTAATTGATAGTAAGGTATTTGTAGGTTTCATAACAGGATGATTGTTAAAACTATTTTGAAATAGGCCTATATAGATAACGAATCACCTTATAACCACCTTATTTTTTTGCACTTCTTCATCTGTTGTATACTCCATCATATAGCTCTATACCTCAGACAATTGATAACCGATTACCGATGTTTAATCAGACGCTCGTATATGAAAGTATGCTTAGAATGTTTATAACACCTTTGTAGCGTACTCTGTTTTTGCTACTTATCCCCACTATCATACCTCTTTAAATGCATTATCGTAGTTCTAAGTGTTTGGCTGTACATGCAGTACTTTAGCTATTTTGTTAATAATTGGCAATAAAAAGAAATAATAAAAGATCCCCTGGCGACGAGAAAGCAACTACGTCACGAGCATAAAAGAATCCGAAGACGAATTTGGGGAGGATATCAACTGAACTCTTTTGGAGAATGGCCCGTAAGCATCAGTAGCCTTATTATTTAATTATTATATTAATGGGTGCACGCCCTATATCCAGCCGATTTACAGGTTTGAGCTATACAATGACGCTGAATATCTCAATTTTGCTGCTAAATTTCTAAGCCAGGTTTACGCGAAATTGACTTTTCAATGTCTACAAAACGTATTTGTAGTCGGACTAAATCGCCATGCTATTAAAGAATCGAGGCATCTGATCCGTTTTTTATTGAACATTTGAATTTAGTTGTTTCACCAAACGGGATGTGATTCTAGCATGTTGCTGCTTCTGAGCATTTTTCGACTGCTATTAAACGCTATTTGCACAGATCTTATCGACAATGGTGAGTAAGCAATGGTCGGTCTGAATCATCGTCCACAGAAAGGAAAATGAAGGAAAATGTTAAGTACACACAGGAGTGAAATCATCATTTATCGTTTTATAACAGAAATTGCTCTGAGAAAACAACAGTAAATAAAATATGTACTAGTAAATTCCATATGATTTTCTTCCTCACGTCTACATTAAAATTTTTCTTTACTTTCCTTTGGTGTGGTCGAATTTGTTTTGCTACCAATTTAAGTCTCCCGGCGTTCTTGAAAGTATCAGTCTATATTATTCCCCTGAAATTTTGTAATATTTTATTAACAATTTGTATTTGGAAAATGCAAGTTATATTTTGGTTATATAAATATTTTCAGACAATAATCAATATAAAGTGCATATACATATTTTTGAAAACTGAAAATAGAACAAAACTGGATAGATTAGTCAAATTATTTAGTTCTAACAAACATTATGATGATGCACGGGTTTTTACTAGTGCTGTAGATATCCGATAAAATTGATCCACTATCCGGTCCACAGACCCGAATTCGCTATTCGATTGTTTAGAACCCAGTTCTTTGTCAAACATTTCGTTTTCAGGTTCGGGATCTATTATTTCGAATCAGTATTTATTTATTTATTCACAGAAACAAACAGGAAGAACTCCCGATATGAATGTTTCTATATAATACATATTGGATAAAAATATGTCATTACTACCGGAAGAAACAGTTAAAATAAAACTGTAAGAAATAAATACAAGATTACTATACAGTAGGCTAAATTATTCATTCAAAATTCACATGTCAAAAGAGACCGAAAAAAGAATAGACTGTAAAAAATTGCCTCAATACACCAAATATCTCGACAGTCTGAAAATAGCTATTACATAATTTTAAAATTTAGTAATTGAAGATAGAGGTGTGGTTCTATAATATGGAAGTAAGACAGTACATAAGTGAGTATTGTCAAAATAATTATTGAAAATTTTAAATAAAATATTTAACATTGCAATTTTCCATCTAGATTTGAGCAGCGACACCAAAAAGCATCCCTAATATCCCTAATGTGATTCAAAAGGAGGATTTTTTTATACTTTTTATAATATAAATAGAAACTGCAAAAAATTATTTTTGCTATTTCGCATATACAATGAGCACTGTTGCCTATAAAAACAGTATTACTTGGAACCAGTTTGCAACACTGTTTTTTCCACTTTGTGACACTGTTTGTGGTGACATTTTATGCGAGATTCGTAGTGCAGCTCGTAGTTTGTTATTTGTCGCCTTTCTTGGTTGCTGGGTCCCATATCACGGAAACATACTCTAACTAATCGAACGAATGTAATGCATAACAAAGCAATACTTGCACTTGGTTTGTAGAATTCCATTATGTTTTGCATTATAAAACTCAGATTTCTCAGATAGCTTCATTATGATCCGTGGAACGGAGGTAGTTATCCAACGTAACATCACAGAATAGAGAATAAGCAGAAATTTCACTATGTTATTCCCTATGGTCCCGATTTTATTTTTTGTTGTTTATACGATGCCACCAGTCTGTGTGCAAAAATATAGTAATGCGCAATCGTTCCAAAACATCCCCAAGAGTTGATTGAAAAAGGATAGATATCTGTTCGTTTAATCACCGGAGTCAAACTTCTGTATTATCTATTCTGTGGTAACACCGGAGTTTTGTAGCAGATTTACTAATATTTAAAGGTAAGCTGTTACTTACCCACCAATCAAATATATTACTGAGATCAAATTGCAAAGTAATAGCGCCAGCAAAAATGTTTAACTAATTTCACAACACTTCGGTTGCCAGGAAACCTTGAACGCATTTATTACGGCTGTTGGTATGCCACAAAATTTTGGGAAAAAATGGCGTGCATAACTCATCAGAAAGTGTCTAACGCACTCGTGGAGCTTCTTAGAAAATCTCCCATTCGTCCGTTATTTGCCAGTTTCCGTGCTTCTTAAGTAATATACTATAGTATAATAAACACTTTGAGGTTTAAGACATAAAATATAATTAGGAATTTACAAGTTACCCATCCAAAATTAATTATAATAGTATATACTTAAGATAAAATATAGAGCTCATACTATTAGCAAAGTGGGAGTACGGACAATTAATTCTCTTGCACGTGCAGATTTGAACTTCAGAATTTCTGACATTTTACGGGTGACGAGCATAATACTACAGATGTTGGGGCTGTTCGTTTATAACTTCCCGGAAGGATACGGAATCTTAACCCATACCATTCCGTTTTCATCATCTCATACATAATTTTACATTTCGGTTTCTTCTCATTGTGGTGATAAATCGAAATTCAAATGCACGTTCTACGTGCATGGTTGTAGCTGTGCATACAATAAATTGTGAACAGCTTTGCGCCGTACGTATATAGGAATGTTGTTTACAAATCGTAAATGGTTGTTTGATGATTAGCGGAAGTCTGTGCTAAAGCGATTATGTTCCGTTTACCGTTCTGAGGACATCTAGTACGGCTACTTATTTCGAACTAAATAGTACCGTATGTCTTGAAAATTTCCGATACTTATACATTGCGTTGATGAAAAACATCTGATGTGAATGTCGCTATAAAAGTAATAATTAGAAACACTTGCTTTTATATCTTACTACGTTTATATCTAAGTAAACTTGATACGCATGAAAATCAAACAAAATTTTGACTGTTTTACGTTTATTATGCTTAATATTTTAATATTTAATATAACGTGAGTCACTTTAAATGTAGCTTCTACCATAATTTAATGATGTAGATATGCATTAAGTATGACTGCAATGTTTAGGTGACGCTGACAAGCTTATTTAATTAATTAGTTACTAGTCGTACATTTTAAACTAGTTACGGGTAAAGTTGAGATTCTGGTTTCATGTTCGAGACTTATTTTCGTTTGTGGAGATCTAGTATTTCTTTCCACGAAATATTCTACCTTTGTTTGTACATACTACAATCTACTTTTTCGTATCTGTTTTCCTCATTACTTTTTTTGCTGTATAGGTGTACTATTTTTAGAATTCTGTTGTTCCTTCCGTCGTTTGTATGTACCACATCTATTCCAATTACGCTTAATGTTTGTCCAATCTATTTTTTGTTACTTGTTCTCGTACTTTTATTCGATTGTCATTAAACTTAATTTGATTGCCTCGCTAAATACATGGACTTTGATTTGTAGGTAGTTCTTTCGTTACTGTTATGTTTTGGTTGTATTACACAATTTACTTATATTTTATTTACTTACTTTCGTTTTCTTTTTCAGTTCAGTTCAGTATGTGAGAAGGCCATCTATTTTTTATTAAAATAAATTAACTGATTTTACCGTTTTAATAATTACATTGTGTGCACTGCTCACCCAATGGTACAAGTGGTGTAAAGCATCAGAGCGGCACTTAAAAAGGAGCGGTTTTTTTTTTTAATTATTATGTATTATTTATCTATTGTCTTGCATAATTTAAAAGTAAAATCATTATTGTTATTAAATACGACCACAAAATACAATCAAGGCTGGTTTTTGGGAATGCATTCGAGAACTAAATAGCCTTACATACCGCAATAAAGTCTCTTTGCTATAGGTACCTGGATATTCAGTAATCGAAGGAAACGAAAAAGCCGATGAGTTAGCGAGAAAGGGATCATCTGCTTCATATATAGGCCGAAAACCTGTTCTAGTAGTGTCTAAAAACACAGCACGAGTGCAGGTAAGAAGTTAGGTCAAAGAGAAACAGAAAGAACACTGGAATAATACAACCAGGCAAACTCTTGGTAAGACCTTTATTAAGGGACCATCAAAAAAGAAGGCTGAAGAACTACTGCAGCTCAGTAGGAATCATCTTCGCTTCGCAATAGGTCTCCTAACAGGACACTGTACACTGAAAGGACACCTATAGAAAATTAGGGATCAACACTGGAGATACCAACTGCAGACTGTGTAATGAGAGGACAGAGGCTGCTTACTACATTTCTGTGTGAACGCAAAGCTCTCAACGCTAGAACCCGAGAATGATTTTGATCAACCAGCCAGAGACCTGTACAGATTAGTGCAGGGCAGTAGAACACCGGAATTGCTGGTATAATTTAATGGGTAGAAGAAATGGGAGACTAAATACAAAAAGCCAAGACTCCATGTCAGATGGCTTCTACAACAAAAATATATATATTAAATACGGACTAAAGAACTGGGAGAAAAGTTAAGGAGACATTAATACATACAAAAACTAATACTTTTTCAATATAAAGACGGAAAAATACTCAGATTAAAGTGCTCTACGGAACAAATTTCACAATAAACTATATTTCAACCAATGGAAGTATTATGACACATGGAGTAAATGAAAACATTTAACAAAAACTTTTATAGTAATTCCTCCATTTACGCGAGTAATTGGTTCCATGAAAATAGCACGTAAATGGAACCATGGAAAGCATGTATGTATTAGAAACTTGAATGTTTAAATACATGCACCTAACTTTTACTAAGCCGAATAAGTTTGCATTTCTAAGTTCAGTTTACGCCTTGTTTGTAACACTTGTAATAAATTAAAATAAAATACAAAGCGGCATCTGGCGTCCAGTAGAACATTTAAAATTAAAAAAAAATCGACCGCGTTAAAATTAATTCGCGTAAATGGAGGGTTTACTGTATTTGTATAGTATAATTTAAAATTAATCATTGCATGGCCCTTTTTTTAATCTACGTGTATGACACTGGCAACTTTCAATATGATTGTATTGATTGTATGTCTTATCGGTACCTCTGCCCATGTTTAAAAAAATATGAACCAAACTTCAAAAGTACAACAGAAATGGAATGAAAGTGAAAGATTAATGAAATGATGAACATTTGACAGTCTGTTTTGTTATCTCTGGTACGAAACACAGCACGACATTAATTATAGATGATGTCATTTCATTTAATGTTTTTGCCATTGTAAGCAACTTACACACTGATTGGAACCGCATCCTAAAACTTCTTCTGGCCGACGTGACGTTTCGTACTCAATCGCTAGGAACATCTTCAGGCTGCTATTACTGAAACCACACTGAAAGAAAGTGCCCCTTGCGATTAAGGACGAAACTTCGGCTAGAAGAAGTTCCAGGAAGTCAAATAGAATATAATATCCATAATTACCACGGAAGTCTACTCGTAAAACACAATGCCATGGATTCCGGCTAACTCTTTGCAGGTTTATACCACACCTGATCTATACAGTTAGGTAGGTAAGGAGGATTAGAGTAGCCACGGTATATAGTCGTTGTTTGCCAATCAATATATACACGAAGTAATAGTCATGGCTGATCCAACTGATTTTCAGTCAACCCCAGAGAATAGAAATATAATAAATTATCAAGACAAAATTTAATTTTTTACAGCCACTAGAAACAAAAAGAACAGAAGAAGTTGCTGAACAACTGTTGAGTATGTATTTTTCTTCCCATTCGCCCTCCGAAAATTTTGCAAGCTGATAATGCGATTCTTTTTTTAATGGAGAAGTTGAAATTTAAGCAACTTGATACTTAATCATGATTATGGCTCTAGAAAAAAAAAGTGGTGCCGCAATTGATCGGGGCGGCCTAGTGATAGTCCAGACTTAAAGAAATGTGGCTGGTGAGCTTAATTGTGATCGGTAGACACTCCGAAAGTCAAGAAATTATAGAAAGGCAAAAAAGGTGCAAATCAAGAAATAGAAAATATGTTACGTGCGTGGATGGCTAACAAAAACTCAAAGAAATGTACGGTAAGACTACAATGTGTTGACGGACAAAAAAGCACATATCTTTCAACGAAGTAATTGGACGTTCCCCCACAAAGCTTTGTATATGTGGTTAAGAAATAACAACAATAAAAAATAGCGTTGCATTTCATAAAACGTCTAAGCTAATTTTGTATCTCATGAAAATTATTTCAGAAAATGTGCCCTTAATAAAAACATACAAGCAAAAGTTCATTTGCACAGTTAAATATATCTAACAAATGCGAAATAAAAATAAATTAGGTATAATTTATATATAAAAAAAAAACATAAATTAATATTATACACGCAAACAGCCAATGTAAGGGGAAAACAACAAAAATAGGAAAGAACATTTAATATTTGTTTCATTCGAGTCCATTATTGATTGCTAGCAGGTATATAAAACATTTGTAATTATTCAATACTGCTTATTAAAACAAATCCATTCCAGAAAAATGGCGCTACCATTGATGTAAACCGATCTTGTTGTAGAACATTTTTTTCCTGTTATACGTGGGCCACAGTTTGCTTCTTTTGAATAATTGTTATTTGAATGGATCCAAGTGAATATTATTTGTATTTATTTGATGTATTTCCGCACAATAAACTGCAAAATATACTATAATGTCACTTTCGTTTCACAATACGTCGAGTTTTGACAGCTAGCGTTTGCAAACACGGAGGGAATTATTCGAACACTGATACTTAATAACGTCCTAGTTTCGACAATAAGATGCACGGTTTTATATATAATATGTATTATAATATTTATAAACATGGTTCAAGCATATACGTCGGCAAAAAAAGGCCTTAAGCGCACAATGAAATAAAAATCGAAATGTTAGTTATTAGAAGAATTGTGGATTGCGGATCATAACTATATGACTTTGTTAGATTGGTTGTCTATTTAAAACGCCCCCTCCATTCGCATTTAATTTTTAACTTAGTGTACAGAAATACGTAGGTGCGTCAATATGATCGAATTTAGAGTGCGAGTTACTTTTTCAATATTCTTTTAAAAAATCTAATTTATTGTAAAATATAATTTCTTTTGAATTATTGCCGATTTAGATCCTTTTAGAAATCGTGTATAGGTTATAAATTTAAATTTGCCACCATCTTCTATGCTTTTGTCGATGTGACATGTAACATATGAGATAACTATATGTAGATCTGTTCGTTGAAACTACACATTCTATCATTTATAGTTTTTGGTGTACGAGGAACAAAAAAATTCGCATGAATAACTTCTTTTAAGCGTTTTAATCATGAATACCTTACGTACAAATTTTTAATCTTCAAATTATCTATGTATTTTCCATCTTCTTACTCATAGTATGACGTCTATAATAAACAGTTCTTTTGCATATTTGAATAATTAGTGGTTGAGTGTTCGTATTATTAATTCCTTAATCTGTTCCGTTCTGTTAATCGGCCGAAGTGCAGGAAACAGAAGTATTTATAAAGTGATAACGGTAATACTTTTGGGACTAATAAACACTAAGTTTCAAGTTGTTTGCACCTTATTATATGACTTCAGCTCCATTGCCTTTACCGTACCTTTGCTGCTTTGTGAATATGTTGCTGTCAAATACGAAAATCTTAATACTGTTTAATGATCGAAAAAAATATGTATATGAAACGCCAGTTAAAAGTATATACTTCCAAAAGTTCTTGAACATCTATAATGATAAAATAAAATACGTTTACCTCTAGTTTTCTAAATAGCTATTTTTTGTAATACACAAATTGATATTTCGAAAATTTGGAGCTATCTATTTATCTGAACAATTATGTAAATATATATATAAAAACTTTTAGGCAAATTTGTGGCAATAGCTTCAGAATGTCTTCTATCATTTCATGTTATGCTTATATTCCGTAAAATCTTCGGCTTTTAATGTTTTGTTTTAATCTATTATATAAATTCCATATGCATGTAATTTTCTTTCCTATACCAAATTTTTGTGTATACTTCTCAATGTCTTTCTTTTTCAAATTTCCACGGTTGTCGCACTCATAAATCGGCAAAATTCTTATAACCGTATAATCTAGCTTTAGTATTCTAGATATAATCTTATATTCTATAATTTTACTAAAACTTCTTGCACAATTATTCTTTTGTGTTATCCTTATTTGCACTGCTCTTGCAAACATATATTATATATGCCATTATATGTTAATTTCATATTAATTACATAATAAAAAAATGTGAGATTTATGGTTGGATTCCATGCGTATTCAAAATTTGTTAGCTGTCAGTTCCTGCTACAGCAGTTTTCTCGTATGAATGTACATTGTAAAACCTTGAAAATTATCAAATGATTGTCAGGAACTGTTTTGACAAGTCAAGCTTGGCAGAGCTATTGGCTAGAACGAACTCTTTGTTAACTATCCGTTTTTGTAGAGATGTTCCTTCCTGGTGGAGGAAGGTTATGCCTGCCTTCGTATTTCTCGAACTTTTAATATAATGCATAACCAACTCTAGATAAAATAGGTTCGGATATGTCGACAAATTATAAGAAAAATGACTCGATACACTTCATTATTGGGTTATACGATTACGAATGCGTAAAATAATTCAACAATAAGCTTCCAAATTTCAGAGCAAAATCAATTCAAAAAATGATAAATTCCAAATTATGTCCTAGAAACGTTGCAACTGTTTTGCCCAACCAAAAGCTTGTGAATTTTGTGTACACCAAGTGTTACGTATTTTAGGTACAATTTAATAGTTTTTTGTTGTTGTTAGAGTCAGTGACATTTGCCATGATTATTGAATGATTTATTGTACTCATATTTGACATGAATTGTCACATTATAATACATCGTGCAAGTATTAAATATTAAATAGTCTGTTAAAATTCCGATGTAAGTTTTATGAGATTATTGTTGTCAAAAGAATTTATACAAAAATGTCATTTCACACAGACAACTTAAATTAGATCCTGAATTTGGAATGGCTACTGACCATACCATCTATTGATAACATAGCTTTGTTTGCGGAACAATCACAAATGAGTCAGAGCCAATCAAACGCCTAGAATTGAAGTTGCGGATTTCTTTCAACCAACCAAATTCTGACTGATTTGTGATTGCGTTTGATGTGCTGCACGAACAAAGCTATTACAGTTATACAATAATTTTGAACAAATCCATATTTCCAATTGAAAGCTTAACAGAGTCATTGACAGCGCAAACAAGAATACTTGTGCAATCAACACGAAATCGCTAGCTTTTGATTGCCCAAAACAGAAGCGCTATTTTTTTATTGGCCGAAACAGTGGTGACGTTAGATCAATGTTTTAAAAAAACATATATTTTCAAACGTATTTCTTTTAAAATTCAAGTCTCACAAACAAAAAAATCTGTGAGTCTATATTATTTGAAACATTTCTTTTGAATAAAAAAATGGTTCCACACCCTATTCAGGTATGAATGAATTAAAATTTAATATTAGAATTGATTTCTTGCTCTCTTTTCAATAATTTGATATAAATAAGTATTTGACTAATATATATATATATATGAATATTTTTATTGACGACCGTTTGTATTTGTTCAAGTATTTTATAGCTATATTTAATAACCCTACTCATTTTCAACTGTTATTTGCGTTTAATATTCTTTTTATATTTACTTGTAACACTAATCTAAATATTTCTTCTATTAAATACATGTAAGTAAGAATTTCCTATATAATCTTCCTTAAAAGAATTGGTATAGTCCAATAGTTTGTTGCAAGTTACTTGTATATGTATTTATTCTGATATCATGTTCAAAATATGTATAACAATTTAATCATTATACAGTATCAAACATTTCATATTAGTAAATAAAAAAGGCATTTATATCTTTTCTTTCATACCAAACTAATAGCTATGTTATTAAAATTTAATAATGCTTTATCACCACCCATGTAATCTTGCATAAACTGCCTTATCAAAGTTAAATACTGTATTGTCGCTTCCTATTCTGTAGCTCTACAGACATTCTATCCTAAACAATTCTATTAATTCGGCGTCACTTTTCATTGTTTATTATTACACGAAAACTACCTGCTCCGTATATCATTACGCTATAATCCATTACTATTTATGTGTGTGCTTAACTTACTTGAACCAAGTTTTTTTCTTACGCTGTACGCTTCCTCGCCTTGGCAATTATAATTTATCGTGATTCATACGTGAATAACGCAGACCGTAGAGCTGGTTTAGTCCTCAAGTTCTATTGAATCAGTGACGATGAATGAATCCTCTGTGGTGTAACTTGAGTTGTACTGTGTGGACTAAAAAATGTTTCGTGACTGTTGATCAAAGAATTTCGTGTTAATGTGACATCAGTGCTAGTGTTTCTTATTTTGCTTTTTTATGGGATAATAATCGAACCATGGCTGCAAGAAAATTAAGAGGAAAAGGTTTGTTAATGTTACTTATATAAAAACAAGAAACATGTGCGGCTACTGTATCTCTAAGCAGTGTTTTTTCTTGATTTTATTTGCGGCGCGTGTATAGTCTCTTACATACACCTGCACTGAAACAGCCAGTTTTACAATACGATACTAATTATACGCACACACCATACTAATTAATTCCAAGGTCAGAAGAATATTGTTTTTAAATACTATTGTTTATGTTAATGTGTTTTTAAGACATTTACACTATTAAATGTTAACATTAATCTAACTAGTATTTCAAACATATTAATTTGTAGGGATGTATGTATATACATACTTGTATTCTCTCCCACATAACAATTTATTTGTTAACTACAATTGACATCATTTTGAAATTGTAAACGCCTCTCTAAAATGTCAACAGTATCAATGTTGAAAAAAGGGAATGTCCGTCTATTTTATATCAGTATTTTTTTATGCTGCAACTTAAATATGTACATATTTAAATACACTTTTTTTTAAATCAAACTTTAAACTTTGTCACTATTTACATAAAATATAAATGTTGAAATCCAATTTAAAAGAAAATACTTATACTTGTGCTTAAGATTATATTGTTTAAATATTGTCTCTTTTTATACTAGTTTTAAAAGAGAATTGTATTATATGAATAAAATAAAAAATAGATAAAGTATTAATATCTGAGTTTTTTGCCACTCCCCTTCTGGTAGTTGATTTTGAGTCATTCTTTAAAATATTATTATATTACATACTTTTAACTGATTATTTAGGTATTCGACCACAGAAGAGCTATAAGCTTGCTTAATCAATACAGAAAAGTTAGGTATATAGATTTCTTTTAGATTAATTAAGCAAATGTCATTCAACGCCTGTTATATATTACTAGGAACGCTATTAGCGAGATATACCGCAGAAAGAAAATTTAGCGCAAACCGGTATTTGCTACTTCCATCCGATCGAAATTAATGGGGTCAAAGATTCTATTAAGACAATTTCAGAAAACATACTCAGACAGGTGGTTAATTAAATTTTGTTTGTGAAGCAATTTCTTCAATGGATGATCTAACACTCGGCTGACTTTTTTACATTCATTTATTAAGTGACTGATAATTGAATTAAAATTTGGATATATTCTAATAGCTTCATAATTTTAAAATATTTTTGAGTACTCCGAGTGATCCCTAGGCGTCCTAACACGCATAATAAGATTTTTTAATGGAACACCCTACATATAAATATTAGCTTATAGTGTATCTATTTCACAATAAATGCCAAATAACTTTTGTTGTAAATCCATGAACGGTTTTTCCGGATATTCCAAATTTTCGTTAAGAAATGGCGGATCGGAATGACAGTTTTCTTTGATTTCTTTCCAAACGATTTAAGTTTGAGCAATCGATCTGAACTGTTACAACATAAAGTTCTTTTGCCACTTAGAACGGCATTAGAATTTTATTTTTATACTGTGTGATCGTCACTGTTAAAATTTGCTGACAGGAAATAAAAAAGTTGACGATGATCAATAAGAACCGAAACAGCGTGCAAACAAAAATATTCAGTATGTACACTGCTAAATTTAAACCTACCCCCTATATCTTCAATAATGTGCGAAAGAACCCCATGGAGAGGATAGACAATGAACCTACTTGTATGGACTGAATAGAAAGCAAATATAAACATTAAAATACACATCAGTATTACATTTTATTGTAAATACATACATCGCAAACTTTAGCTCGTGATCGCTCGTTGTTGCCAGAAGATGTGATGTGCGACAGAGTTAGCTAACTAGATGTAAAAAGATTGAGTGTACACGAAATTCCTCGTCGAAATAATAATGATCAGAATATTTTGTGTATTTGAAAATATTCATTTACATAAAAAATATAACTAGTTCTGCATCCGCAAAAGTACTTTTTTTAGTTAAAGAAATGCTGTAGAATAGATGGTCTATCTAGTATCTCTGCATCAAATAATTTAAAAATAATCTGAATGTTCCGGCTATAAAGAACTGGCCTTTTCTAATTTAGAGATATGGAAATGTATCTTAATTTTAAAAAGAGCTTGTATATCGGTTCCTTTATTTAAAGCAACGTAATATTATCAAACAATAATGAAATAATAATAAATATATGAGGTATTGATTTTCTAAAGCTGCATCTACATGTGCGAACGAGAATTCCTGTTCCTCGGCGCTCAATGGTAAAAACAAAATGAGTAAAGGAAAGTGTGAACGTCCAATACGTGCGAGAAATACCTATATAGAGTGTTTTCCAACTATTTAATTAACCTGCGAGTGGGTAGCACTGAAAATGAATAGTTTTCCATGGACTGGCGATAAAAATAAAATGATCAAAGGAAAATGTAAGCCGCAAAAAAGCAGATTGCTAAGGAATATTATAAATATATATTATTGCAAGTAAAATTGTACACACTGCACTAACATCTTTGTTAATGCCTTGACATGAACTTAACTTGTTGTAATCATCAGTATCAACCAAAATATTTAAATAAACGGATGCTGGATTCTATGTTTGTTTAATCTTGTGGCATTGGATCCTTCTCTCACAATACATTTTTAATATTAAGCGAAATATTATTTGATTATAACGTGCAATTTTATACATATGGGAAGTATACATAATATTAAATTGTATGATGACAAATTAAATTATTCGTCTCGAAACTTCCTGGCAAAAAGCTTTTTTCGATAGATAGTAGCGTGCAAAAGGGGGCTACATGAGGATGAAAATTAATATAATGACTGGCAGCCAGGCTGTCATTAAGGCAGTCTCGAACCCCGTAACTAGGTCAAAACTAGTTAGGGACTGCAAGCAATCCTCATTGCACTGGCACAAGACTACACGGTGTCTCTGATTTGGCTGCCGAGATATGAGGATATAAAGGGCAATGTAATATGCCGACGAACTAGCCAAGGAGGGCTCTAAGAGACACTTCATGGGTCCAGAGTCCGTATGTGGGATTACCAAGGATTCCCAAGAAGGGAGATCTGGACCTGGTTAGTTAAAGAAAGTACAAAGAAGTGGTGGTCGACTGAAGGTCAACTCTATACGAAAGCGCTGATAGGGGATGGGGATGTTAGTTTCTCTGATAACCTACTCAGGCGCAGTAAGAAAGAAGTTAAAACCATTACTGGGTTGGTAACTGGACACTGCCCTCTGAAAAAGCATCTATACAACACAGGCCGTGTAAGCGAACCGTGGTGTAGAAGATGCGAACTACAGAAGGAAACGAGTTTACATGTAATTTGCACATGTGAGGAACTGAAGGTACTCAGGCAGAAATATTTCGGGAGAGATCTATTGGAGCCCTCGAAGGTTCTCAAGTTTCCACTGGGCAAGATACTGGGCTTTATAGAGAACACCAAGCTGCTCGAGTGGAAATAAAAGAATTAATAGGGATGGTACAATGAGCACCTAGCTCAAGTGCCCTGACATTAAGTGCCCACCCTAACGTTAATGAATGAATGAAATAATGAATAGTAGCATAAAACTTTTTGAAGGTCCTTAGTCCTTATTAGACAGTCATTGGAGTTCTCACAATTTCCTTGAATTTTTATTTTTACCGCTAAAAGTCTGGAAAATGTGAACAATTCTGGTTCACATATATGGACGGTGGTTTAAGTACAACGTAGACACAGTTCTTAAAAAAAAAACAACTAATATGTTAAAACTCTTGGGTTTTAGTTTTTCAGACGAAACAAATTTAAAAACGCTAATAAAATACAAAATATGTCAAATTTAATTAAATATTTAAAACTACTACATGTTTCGTATTCGGATGCCATCCTCAGGTAATAAATGTCAGACGAAAACCAAAGTGAAATAAGTCCAACCATATATTTTAAATGGTAAGGTGAAAGACAATTTAATAAATTTAATTATTAGGAGAAAGATTTTGACGTACTACTAGTAACTATAAATAAAACACATTCACCACAAATCATTTATAGTTACTACATCAAAATCTCTCTCCTATTAATTAAATTTATTAAACTCATCATTTAAAATGTATGTTTTTTTTAATGTTTTTTATGTTTATTTCACTTTGTTTTTCGTCTGACATCTATTACCTGAAGATGGTATCCCGCCGAGACATGTAGTAGTTCTAAATATTAAATTAAATTTGAATGGAAAGGACATATTTTGTATTCCATTATCGTTTTTAACTAACCCCATTCAACTCGATTGATTGAAACAAATTTAGTTTATATTGATTCCAGGAACCCAAATGTGTAAATAATTTCATTTAAAAAGGAAATACATGTTGCAAAATAACCGAAACTACCTGCTTCAGATTCGTGTATTTTATACCTTAT
This sequence comes from Protaetia brevitarsis, assembly GCA_004143645.1. NCBI lineage: Eukaryota > Metazoa > Arthropoda > Insecta > Coleoptera > Scarabaeidae > Protaetia > Protaetia brevitarsis. Next base: position 3,754,666 of record RXPK01000065.1, read on the forward strand.
TTGACGCATTTTTTATACGCACTTTACTTAGAATTTTGTATAAAATAAAATCGTGAACACCAACCTATAAACTGGCAGAAAAATAAAATCTTTCTTAATTAGAATAAAGTTTAGCGTAAATTGCCGTTTCGGTCAATTTATTTTTGAAGCACTGGTGGAGTTTGTGAAAGTATTTCGCCTTTCTTTTCTAATTATAATCTCCACTGGCTTGATGTAATATGCAGTTCATTTATAAGCAATTCCATTCTTTACGGATAGATGTAAAATTAATTAACATTAAAACTCCGCTGTATCTGAGCTACGCGGTAATAGTCTATTATGCCCTGATAGAGATAACAAAACTACCTAGGAATATTGAGGACGTGCTAAGCACACATTAAATTAGCCTTACATCAAGCGTGTGTTATCAGAAAGGTCAATCGTACATCCGGTGCAACCTCGTCTATAAGATGCTGTGTTCATATCGATGTTGTTGTTTGTTTTAAACCCTCAATACCTCAGACATTTTTCATAATAATATCAATCAATTTTTCTTCAATGCTACATACCATTAGAAAACATGGAATGATTTATTACCATATATTACAGGGTTCAATAAGGGATGAATGAGGTAAACATTTAAACAAAGCGATTAGCCATTGTATTGCATTTTGCCAAATCTAGATGTCTGATCTAAATTTTTAATAATCTTTTATAAGTGAATACTCCAAAGATCCCAATTTATGTATGCAGATTGATTGAATTAAAACGTTTACCAAGAGCAGATGGATTCTAAATCCATCAGACTTCTTCTTGCTTCTATATTTAGATATCTGGTATTAATTTCCTGTATGATTTAAGATACCATATCGAATTCGAGTTCAAGTTAGGTGCACACATGATGCCTTTATGAAATGTGTGTATCTAAATATATATCTGTGCTTATTTTCTTTGGAACAATGTAAAAGCATGTGTTGACTTGGTAATTTTAATTCTTTATTACGACTTGCATGGAGTTAAAATTTTGTTTTCTATTTTACATAACCCTTAATTTTTAAAAATATAACTATAAATTCTTTACATGTTTAGGCTTTGATTGTCCTTTTCAATGGATTAAATGTACGGACTTTATAATTATAAACAAAATTTTAACTTAATATGGAATCCACACGAAACGGAAATTTTATCATATATAAATATGTCTATGTCTATTTAGTACTTTACATTAGTGGATGACGGAAAATGTAAACAAAATCATGTTTATCGTAATTATCTTACGTAAATTACATAAAAAAGTTGTGGGAGTTTTTATTGCACCAATTATTTTTTTTCCAGGAAATTCTTCTTTCACTTATCTACATTTTAATTTCTACTTGCAAATTATAGCTGCGATATGCTATAAACTATTCAAATGGAAAAGTTTTGGTATCAGTTGTTCTTATAAACAAGTTAATAAAAGATGTTTATAATCATACAGCTTTCTAATGAAATATCGTGCAAAATATTTGTAAATATTGGATATGGCAACACATTCTTTGAGATACCTGATATTTTTAAAGGGATGGGAGATTGAATTTGAAAAACCGTTTTTACAGCTGGACAGATTTATTTATTATACCTAAAATATAAATCAATTAATCAGAACAATATTACGTATTACGTACATTCTTGTCTTTTCTTTGTATTTTTGTATATTCATGACGATTATTTGTATGGTATAGTGATGTAACGAATATTCGCATTCGCAATAAATATGCGAATATTGCGAATGCGAAAATGGATAATTTAGAAAGAAAAAAAAACTAATACTCAAATTCACTGAAATCCTAAAATAACCTTTTGAGCATAAATTTGCAGTTTACATTAGAATAAGCATCAATAACCTAAAAACAAAACTTGAATTGACAAGAATAAGACGTAAGACGCTGCGGTGATGGAGAAATTTAATTCTCTGCGTGTGCTTAATGCAAGTGTTCGTATAGTTGTAAACTGAAAACTAATAGATGACGCTAGTAAAGTTAATATTCGCATTCGCATTCGCGAATGTCTAGTGCACATACTCGCATTCTCGAATGTGTAAAATCACGTATTCGCTACATTACTAGTATGGTAACAATAAGGCCTCTTTCAGACGAGGCGATTAGTTGATTCCACTAGGTGAACGGACGTGACGGTTGTCAAGGAGCATATTGATATGAACCCTTTTCATTACAGTATGCTCCTTGACAACCGTCCGTTCAACTAGTGGAATCAATTAATCGCTTCACCTGAAAGAGACCTAAACCAGGCAACTTAGTTGAATCAAACAAACCGCCTCATCTGAAAGAGGCCTAATTCTATTCTAGTAAGTTGAGTTGATCTACATGCTTCGATGAATCGTCATGTAGAGCCTACGATATAGAACGAATACTTTCTTATAACTACTTAACTTAACTTTCTTAAACTTAATAATTAAATCAAACTCCTGAGTTAGTGGCCTATATCTTATTCTTAGTCATACATATTTTTTTTTTTATATTATTGCTTAAGCAAGCTGTAAGTAAAAACAAAAAATGTGTCAAACAAAAACAAAATAAAATATGCATTACTAATTGTAAGAATAAAACATATACCACTAACTCAGAAGCTAATTGATTATTTCAGGGAAATAATATCAGCCCACTCAAAAATTACATACACTGTCGGTCATTGAAGTTAAGACAACTAGTAAATTACTGCTAATTAAAAAAACGACAGGAATTCGAAAAAAAAAAATAAAACTGTATTTATAGAAACAAAAATATAAACAAATAACAAGAAATAAGAAATAAAATAAAACAAAATATTACACTGTAACTATACTTTCTTCTCGTCGAAGAATCCTCCCTTGGCTTTCAATATGGCCCGAACCACTCGTGGCATGCGCTCTGTTAATTTTGTCAGAGTTTCCTGGGAAATATTGTTTCATTCAGCTTGGAGAAATCGTCACAGATACTCTTTCAAAGTTGGTCAGACTTCCTTGCTCGCCTGTTCAGCTCATCCCAGAGTAATGCGATGGATTGCGGAGGCCAGGGCATCATTTCCAAAATATTAACCTCTACTTCAGGCGCGAGATAATCTTTGCAAACCCGTGCCGCGTGTTTGTGGTCGTTAAGTTTTACCCAATCAATCGTAATCCAGACGTTACAGCGTTTTCATCCAATATGCGTCTATAATTTTCTTTACGCATAATTCCGTCAATTTTTACGAGGCCTCTGGTCCCCGCACTGCTAAAAAAAACCCAAACCATAATTGAACCACCACCGTGTTTTACTGTGAGAACCTCTTCTCCCCAAACACTACCAACTTGGACTGTCAGTCCAAAGAACGTTTCTGAAATTTTCTGCGGTCTAATTTCTATGAGTTTCGGCCCACTGTAATCGTTTTTGGCGGTTCTCACGACGGAGTAACGGTTTTCTTACCGCAACGCGATCGAATAAACTGGCTTCCCTTAAACGGCGTTTAGTTGTTGTTAAAGATATCGGTTGTTCGTTCCCCTATTCAATTTCCGCTGCGATTTCAGACGCCGTCAATCGCCGATTTCTCTTACTCAACACTTTAAGGTGTCGATCTTCCGGAAGGGTTGTTATCTGTCACGTGGCGATTCCGGTCTTCGAATGTTCCGGTGTCTGGGTAGCGACCGAGAATGTAGTGGACTATAGATTTTTTTACTCCTAATTTTTTTGCCATCACACGCACAGAATGTTCTCCCTCGTGTAATGTGACAATAGCCGATCTCTTTTTTACACTTATCGGCTTTCCTTTCGGAATTTTTTAAATACTATTTTCACAAACACCACAATTGAACAACCGTATCGTAACTGGTTTTACTAATCGAATAATTCACAAGTGCAATATCAATTATTCTCTGCTTTAGTGATGGGAGACCTGTAGGAGACACCCACATGGAATTTTACGGTTCTGTCGACCCACCCCTCTATTGTAAACATGCTTGTCGTTCCTTTAAATATCGTTTGTAATGGTTTTATTGCTCGCTATTAGGTTAAATTAATTTTTCTCTTTAATAGGTTTATTCTAATGATCATTTCGTCTTAAATACTTTGTTGTTATGCTTACTCTATTGCAGAAATTTTTACAATAATGTTAAAAGTATTAAATATTGAAAGAAAAATTGATTTTTTTTTTAAATTGTACTCATTGTCCTAACTGCAATGACTGGTAGTGTACGTATATAATTTTAACGGTAGCTAATAGACAGTGACGTACGATATACGCTAGTGTTTCCTAATCCTCCAAACTCCAAAGACAGCCCACAGTTCAGAGTTCAGTCTCGCAGTAGTCCGATTTGATGTAGGTATAGTGAAAAACCGGTTTGCTTAGAACAAAATAATTTCAACAAAATTTTATCGTGAAACATTCAGTTAATTTAACAAAACATTTCGTTACTTACTACGTACAAATAAATAAAGGGCTAAATAAACAATTTATTTGGTTCAGTTAATCAAACTCTACTATTTAGTTACCTTAAACAAATTTTGGAACTGTTAAACAAATCGTTATTTGAGTGTACTTTGAGTCTGCAATAATCTGTAAAGATAGGAAATACTTAACTATTTAAACATTTTTACAGCCAAGTCCCAATAATTCATTTATTATAATGTGAATATTTATTAGAATAGAGTTATAGAGAGAGAGAGAGTAGTTTCTAAAAGTCTGAATTAACGGCGATTTGGGAAAAGATTTTAAGAGCCATTGAAAAATCTTGCAGATACATGGTACCGCCAAAACTATTTTTTTTTATATTTTGCAAACAAGTTCTTGTTTCCTTTAGGTATTGGGTCAGTAAAAAAAAAACTTCAGTTTGATTTTTTATTCATCTTCCGTTATAATTTGCTACGTGCCATTGATTGTTGCCAATTTCTTCAAGTAAAACTAATGTTTAAGTTTCGCTTTTCCCCCATTCAATAGTTAATGCTTTACTCCATATTAACATAACAATTGGCGAATAATTATTTTTATTTATTTATTAAGATATATATTATAGTCTAGTCATAATATATCATTTCAGTCATTTTAATGCCGCCTTGATTTTTTTAAAAATTGAAACATGCAACATTTAAATGTACACTGAAAAACCGATTTGTTTGACAGTACCAAAATTTGGTTATGTTTACTATGTTTCCTTAATTATCTTGAAAATTGTATCAAGCATTTGCTTGTTCGTAGTTCATGTTAACACGTTATATACAATTGTTTGTTTTAAATTTGTTTGTAATTGTTAGTCTGTCTTATTTTTAATTAACTTTCTGAGAATATAGAATTATTTTGACATTCTTCCAAATGGAACGAAAAGAAAATTCTTGCACTTCGTAAAATTAAGAAAACAAAATGTATAATTAGTTATATTTAACAATACTGTATGAAAAAGTTATCACAAAATATAACGAAACGATAGTAGCAGAAAGATTCAAATAAAATGCAAAGGAGAACTTAAAAAAAAATTATTCACTGAATCTAGCCGACCTTAAACCCAAAAGAAAAATAATACAAGAAACTACAGTTATGTTTACTAAATAGTGGAGTTAAATATAAATAAACAAATATTTGTTTACCTGAACCAGATTATCTAGTCATCATATTTTGCTTAAATCAATTGCATATATTGTTAGCATAACTAAACGAAATATATAAAATGATATAAATCATATGGTCACACACACCATGAATCATTAATTTTTTTTTCTTTCAGAATAATCAATATGCTTGAACTTATGAAATTTCTCACATTCCATTTAAATAAATATTTAATTGAGTGAATCTTTATTTTTGATTTAACAAAGCACTTGTGCACAATTTGCAGGAAATGCGGTTGATATTGTAAACGCATATTAGGGGTTGATATAGGAATCACTCCGCCGCTGTAGGATGCGGTGAAGGGAGGCGCCCTTTCAATGATTACGGCACTTATTAGATGTTTATCAAATAAATATACCAGATACCATATTATAATGGTATTTGTCCTGCTATTTGTACTAAATATGTTCTGTTACTGGAATGAAATAGGAGAAGCGCCATCTGTACGACAATTTATGTACAACACATAAGTATTTTACGTATTTGCTATACTATAAAAAAACTGCTATAACAAAATGAGCAGATTCTTGATTGGCACTCCGAAAAAAACATTTTGTTGATTTAAGCAAAAAATGTTGTTACAGCGATTCAATGAAGTTGTTCTCAGCAATTAGGTAGAAAGCATCGAACGTTTAAAATACTTCGTTAAAACATCAGAGTGATTGTAGTTCTTTACGAAATAAATTGGTTGAAAAGATTAAACTTTTTGACTAAATATGTTTGCTGCTGCAACATTAATCTTAGTTTGATTGAAATAACGAAACATCTTGTAATTGTTGAATTAAGTTCTTTTTTTAAGAAAATACATTTTAATAATAGGTGAAGTCACAACAAGATTGGTATTGCAGTATTATGATATAAAAAAAAAATTAATTTTTATTTTGCTACATGTTTCAGTTAATGTAAACCATCTTCAGGCAAAACGACGCCGACGTCAAGATGTAATATATAAAAATGAAGTGTCAAATTAACGGTAATTAGAGAGAAAAAATTAATTTTTAAAAACAAAACAACAATTAAAAACAATTACAAGCACATTAAAATCTCCACTGTGGAATGAATAAACAACTACAGACTATGTAGCAAAATAAAAATTAAAAGTATATTCATAAGATTGGAAAACGAACTTTTTTTCATATCATAATAAAATATATTTTGTTGCCGCAAATGAATCGGTTTTCCTGTGTACATTACGAAGAGACGGCAACATTACAAGAGTGACATTTAAAGAAAAGTTGTTTAAATGTTGTAAAATACCTTTAAATGTCATGCGTTTAAAAAGTTTAAATTTTTAAGAAACTGAACACAGTATCAAAGTGATTAAGACATACAATATATATTACAACCAAAGATAATTATATGGTATTTGCAACGGAAGATGAGACGAAGATCAAGTTACAGGTTTATTTAATGATTTAGTATCCAAAAAGTTGAAAAGGTCTTATTTGTTATTCAAAAACGTGAAATATAAGATATAGTAAAAATTTAACAAGCGTTAGATACAAGGGCAAGGATAAGTAAAAAACTAGAAGTTACTGAAGAAACTGTCCATACTTTCACAATTGCAATACAATCAACAATGAGTTAGAGGAGGATAGGCAAAATACAAGCAAATTAATTTCTTTGTTGGTGCAATCGCAAAATTCTTAATTATAGGCTTCGTTAAGATATTCCAATGAGGATATTTAAGAAGTTACCTAAAATTACCAAATCAATTATCAATAATAAGAAAGCGAAGTGTACCAATTTACCTCAAATTTAAGATATACCTGCGTGGTGAGATAGATTCAATCTAGTTACTCAACCATTAAGAAATCGCTTGAATCATAACTACATATTTCGTTTTTCCTAATATTCGTCCTGATCAAGCTAAACAATAATCAAGTTTAAGTAATAATAATGCATAGAAATTGATATTTTCTTGCTTTAATATTCAGAAATATTTCTCAAGCATTCAAAGATAGAATTACAAATAAATTAGATGTTTAGCATTATGTTTTTGATCATTGAAATACTAACTAATGAATAAAATTATGATCACGGTTATATCAAGCCAATGTAACACTCGAACTTCTTACAGAATCCAAAGCTAACATACCTCGATGTTAAAACTGTCAGTATCCCTAAAACACGTTTTGCATATAAACAGGATACTGGATGGTGATATTTGCTTTCTCTGAAAGAAGCATATGCTGTACTCATTTACGTTAGCGAAATCTTATCACTTTGAAACTCGGTCAAAATATGGCAATGGGTAACGTCATCTGACAGCTAATGGCTAGACCTTGGAGAACTACAGGAATTTTTAACATATTCCCATATTATAAAAATTCAATATTTATACGATCTAACTATAAATGTATATGTATGTACCATCTTTAGCAAATTAAATGCTAATGTAAGCTCCACAAATCTTCGATTATTAATGCAATCGAAGCCTATAGCACACTGAAGTAGTAATTAAAAAATATTTACAAATAATTCTGACTTATGCATTGCTCGGTACGCACACTTGTAGTTTCGGTTGCATAAATAATTTGTGGAGCTTCAATTCGCATTTAATTTGTTAAAGATGGTACATGTAAAAAAATGTGTTTTGCTACTGGCTTCATACTTTTTAGAAGTGACAAAGTCTACAAAAGTAACCAAAAAATGTATGCATGATCTTTGTACAATTGAAACACTGGTTTGTATAATAAATGTTATAGTCAAAAGCAGATATAATTGCAACAATAATTTGGCAATCTAGCGAGCAAGAAAGAAAATATCGGTTCCCAAGAATAAAAGGGACCCAATCTTCTGTCTCGCTCACCTAGGCTCGCATCGTCCAAATATCTTTTTTCTTCTAGTCTACATACCTACTTTTACCAAACATATACCCAATTCGTAAAACTTAAATATGTACTGTTGTTTGATGAAATTTTATATCTGTTACCACATATTTTTTTCCAAAATTTTACACAACTATTATTTTTACCTCGAGATGTAGTTTTTTGAAATGTTTTTTTATATAAGAGATTAACGTTCCTTTGTGCGCCAACAAAAAATAAATACTATAATATCCTGACTATCCTAAAATAAATGAAAATCATTTACTTTGTTTTATCGTTATTGATAGTATATGAATCATTCTTTTGAGGAAATATGATGAGATTTACTCGCTTATAAAATATTGCAAAAGAAAAGTAATCATTTGTATGAGGACGTTGTTTGAGGTGTTAGTAATTTCCTTATCCAGTTTCATGTCCTATTAATGCGATTTTCTGTCGTATACATCTCTAATCCGTATTCTTTTAAAACAATAGATTGGTATCCTAAGAAATCTCATAGACGATTATAAATTTGAGCTTACGTTTGTGTTTGTTGTGTCATACATAAGTACATTTGAAGTATTCGCAGCAAGAAAACGTGAACTCGAGTATTATCCATATGTAGCCTAGTTTTACAATGATCAAGTAACTAGGTCCAGTGAACTGGGCTCAATAACTCGGGCGAGCACTTGAATTTACTACTTTTTGCTACTCATTTTCTTGCAGTGTTTACTACTACTTACTTTTAGTTTATGGTAAACTGGTGAGTGCTCAGCAACTGTATTTACGTTTTAAGAAGAATTTATAATACGTTACTAATTAAAATTGAAGAAGTAGAAGCACTTTGGGTTATCAGCTCTTTTCTTGAGTAAACTACCTGCCGAAAATGTCAACGTATACAATGCGTTTACGAATGCCACAAAAAAAACTTGTTCTTTTAATATATCACCTTTCTCGTTACCTTTAATGTGGATACGCCCAGGTATCCAAACCAGAGTATCCCGCTTGTTATAGCCAGTCGCATTACATTAGCATTTGCTTTTAAAGCAAAAGTAATTTTTGATGTCAATAAATAAGCCATAATAAACTAATGATAGCAAAATAATTATTGTTGCTCTTATTCTTGTATTTATTGTATTATATTTTCTTCTTTCCTTTCCAGGTCCATCAACTGAGTTGATGCCAGGCATTCTTAGCGATATAAATCGCATATTTGACAACGCAAAAGAAATAGAAAAGTGCTACCCCGACAGCTTCGACGCATCGCTACAAATAATCGAAAAGGCCAACAACTTCTCAAATCTCTCATTAAATGTACAAAAAATTCTATCGAACATATCAGATCTCGAAAGCACTAGGAGTTCTTACGTCGAATCCGAGAACAAGCCCGCTAAAAAGTCGTTCGCGAAGCGCGGACGAATTCCTGGCCGATTTACGCCAGAAGGAGTTCCTTACAAGAGCGAAGAAAGCCTAGATCTCATATCACCGAACGTTCAAAAAATGCTTTCCAACCTACCTGATACAGAATTGGTGATCCCAAATTCATGCAACGTAGATAAAAAATGTAGGAACAGCTTGTTCTTACATACAAATCTCAATGATGGGAGTAAAACCTTAACCGTTGCCGACCAAGAGGATCAAGAGCTTTTCAACTCATCGGCTATTTCGCTTAGTGATAGTGATTGTATGTTGGACAGATGTGAAAGTGCAGTTTCATTTGTGGCGAAACCATTAGGCAATTATAATCAAACAAATTCAGGTATTGCTTCTAGAACACCGGTTGGAAGGAAAAACTTGGGGAAGTATCTGCAGGTAATTTAATGTTACACTTACTTCTAACACGTACAACCAATAGCTAGAATAGGAAAATTAGCAAATTAGTCTACAAATGTGTCGGATCAAACATTTGCCTCATTAAGGCCAGATTTACATTTGCTGTTTGCAAAATCGTCTGCTGGTCGATCAGGATTTGGGTTCAATTTTTCGGTCGAATACCGTAGTCATACTAGTAGAAAGCATGCGTGTACGGCAACTCTGCTTTTGGGCTGGCTATATTTTTAATAAATTGCATCAAGAAAAGCATGCTCTTAAGACCTGCTACTGAAAATTACGCCACATCGCAAATGTAAACATAGAAGTACTAGCATTATTATTAGTTAGTATGCTTTTAATCTGATATTAAATCACCCCAATTGATAAGAGTGTATAAATCTACACTAAGATGTTAAAAAAAATCGAAGTTGCAGTCTTTCCAAAAGTTTCAAAAAAATTTCTTTCTGAGAAAACCATGTCCACAATTTCTGTTTAGAAAAGAATATTCTGAGGAGATATGTGTAAATATTGTAAGAAGTTTTAAATAGAATGTTATAGGAATATATATTTCCTTACTTGACTATTCTCTTTATATTCTTACAAAATATTTTTAGGCAATCCCATTTGCACTTTTTAGGAATATTCTCAGAATATATGTGCTACTTGGGTTATAACTATATTTTGATTGTAATATTAAGTCGAAATCCTCTGTAAGGAAAAGGTCGCCTAATCTTATCAATAAATATTTAGTACATGTATAATATCAGTGTTTATTTATTTAAACGAAAAAGTGGAACATACAGTATTATCAAATTTGATAAATTCACCCTTTTAAGGAAACCCATACATCTATGTACAGTACCTTAAAAAGCAAAAATAATATTATCTTCCATGTACACTTTTGAAAATTTTAACATTTTTTTAAACTAATTTCATATTCAGAAGAAGTATTCTTTGTTTTCTGTAAACTTGACCATTGTCATAGAAATTAGCAAGTGCTATAAATAATAATCTTAATAAAAACAATAATTTGCCGGGAAGTGCTCGACCATATAAGAATAATTTTAATTCGTTAAAAATATTATTAAGGAGGGAAATTTGGGGCTGTTGGAATCAAGCCAAGCTCCTTCGGACCGGTTAAGAATATTATTAAAATTTTTCCTTACTTTATGTCGAGTTTTGTTAAACGCATTAATTGTAGGTGTTAATCACTGGTTTATTGTTTAGGTTTAGGTCTCATCACCCAAGCTTCCCACCCATATACTACCGTCGCCCTTATTGCTGTTCAATATATTCTTGTTTTCGCTGTTTAGGAATCCTTTTTTATATTTTCTTGATTCACCTAACATCTCTGTCATCAAGTATTCAAAGTGACTTACTTTCTCAAAATTGTGGCTACTTGTATCGGTGGCGCATTTTTAACAGCGTAAATATGTAATAAAAGAATGAATTATGATACAAACAAAATATTGGATTCTCAAAATAACTATGAAAGAAGATATTTTTTTTTCTTCTTTTTAACAAAACAAAACTATGTCGTACAAATATTCTAAACATAATGCAGTTTCGTAACTGAACACATATTGAGTAAATATACCATTTCAACGATTTTGCGCTGTTAACTAATTTGCTTTTAAAACAAACAGCAGATGGTAAAAAGAATAATATAGCAAATACAATAGTACACCCTGGTCCATAATATATTTTTTTCTTAATGCATGTAACGTTTGAAATATATATAAATTATTTTTTACTTTAGGTCCCTAGTGAAAGCAGCATTGGAACAAATAGTACGTCTTCCGAAGTATCTAGACCTGTGTCGTTAACAAGTTTAGGTTCTTGCTCATCAAGTGGCAGTAGTGGAACACACCAAGCAGGGTCAGTTTATCAAGCTTCGGCTGAAAGCTTAGACAGCGACCCAGAGTTACTGGGGAGCCAAGGTAGTTTTACACCTTAGATTTCAAATGCATAATTGTAAAAGAAAGATAACCAAAACTTAAACATTAAACGTCAAAATTTACAAAATCATTAGATATTTAGACGCGAATAATATCAAATCATCTAAAACAGTTGCAGCTTTCTTTTTAACTTGTTGTAAGTTAAGCTACGACACAGCTACACACCACGGATGCAGATGGATTCGGCTTGTTTTGCTGTTCGGAATAATTAAATAGCTTGTAGCTTAACTTAGACAAAAGTGAACTGAGCTAGACGGTAAAAAGGAATTTAGGTTTATATCGGGTAGTAATGAACTTGATATCTTTAGTAATAGCATTTAATCATGGGCATTCACATAAATATGTCTTAACAAATTACAAGTGGTAAACATTTATATCAAGAAAATATAAGTAATCGTTATTAATTGATAGCGATAAAAAAGTACAGTAAAACTTAACCTCTTCACGCCAGTGTTGCCAACTCGTGGGAAATTTCCCGATTCGTGGGAAGTTTTGAAGTCGAAGGGAAAAAGGGAAATAGCATGGTATTCGTGGGAAATTTTATTTTTTTTAAAAACGTTTTGATATCCTAAAATAAAACGTATTTACCATGTACGAATATACAAGCTATTTTTTTTTAATTTTATATTTTTACTTTAAGTTTTGAGATTTTCAAATTTTATCGTCTGTGTTACATGTTGTGTATATCGTTTTTTTTTGTTTAAAACACTTAGTGTTTTTCAAAAAAAAAAATTGAAAAAGATGTAAATGCATCGAAAGGTTTTTGTATAAACAATATAAAATAATAAATAAATGCCGCTTCCCAAGAAGTTTTTTAAAAATTATATATAAACCAAATACGACAAAGAAAGCAAACCATTATCTCATACCTATAAAAGAATTGATAAATAAATTTATAAAAAAAAAGAAAATAAAACACCACATTCACAATCATTGATTAATTCTTACTTTTCTATCTGTATTTTCTTTATTCCAACACTGTCAACATTATAATGTTTGTACCAAACTAATAGATAATTTCATTTGCCATTAAAAAATATGAACCACTTACAATTAGTGAAATTTCAGTACGTACAAGTACCAACAAATATTAAGGTAAGAGCTAAAGAAGGCAAAAATATTTTACATTAACAGAATCATTCATAGCAAAGCAATAACATTAACATTTTTATGTCTGGATTTCTTAATGAAAAAATGTGCTGATTACAATGATTTTTTTTTTCAAGATGGTTTTGCATTCAATTGAAAATTACATTTAAAAATATGAATTATCTAAAGATTTTGTTTTAATGCAGATTTGATTGAAAGAAATGGTAAAAATACAGTTTTATTGATTTTAATTGCATATACTTTAAAAAAATATGGGAGTTACTTATCTTTATATTGGTGATACCTATTAAATTATTGGATTGGTAGTACTGTTTGGCCCTCAAATACGTCACACCTAGATGTGCAAGAGCATATCTTAAGGCCGTTTTACACCTAGCTATTTATTGGCCAATTTAAAATTTTACGTGTATAATACGTATTTAATTCGTGTTACACACGTGAAATTTTAAATTGGCCAATAAATAGCTAGGTGTAAAACGGCCCTTAGTTCTTGCATCATGATTTGTACCATGGTTTTGCGCATTCGTGGGAATTTTGTTTAAAAAAAGGGAAATTTTGATAGTTCTCGTGGGAAATTCTATGCTTAAAGGTTGGGAACACTGCTTCACGCATAATAGCACATGATTTTTTTCACTAATTTCCGTACATATACAGAGTGTCCCAACAGTGTGAGGACGGAAAATTGCTCATAAACTGAGTATTTTTAAAAAATTATTCATGTGTTTCATTTTTTACGATTACTTAAAGACCTGCTTTATGTTAATATTGTTAGTCGCCTATTATAGTCATCCATTTTGGAGATGATAATATATAGGGAATGTAAATACACTTCTACTAGCTTTGCTCTCTGAACACGGCCCTGGTCGATCAGGGAAAAGCGAATTTGCTCTTTTGCGTTTAATATTCTAATATGCCTGTTGACCACGCCTTCGCCCGTGAATCTGTCATCCAAAGTTAGCATAATAATAATATAAAACTAATTGTTGTTTTTATATATCATTCATAAAATATTCTTATTTAACATCAATTAGATTTCTCTTTAGTATTATTAAGGAAACATACTGATGGTCGGTTTTGGAAACATTCAAATTATTCTATATCTAGCAATTTAATAAAAACATCTTTGCTAAATCTGTAGACAGTTCTCACTTACTACCTCACTCTCTGACTTCGCTACGAAAATTGCTAAGGTAGCGCAATAAGTTGCTAGAAATTTGGCGCATGAACTTACAATAAAGATTTAAAATAGTAATTTCCGCAGCTGCAATACTTTTGATTGTTCAAAGACAAAAAAGTTGCTTACTTTTTTCGTCACTTTTAACTGGATTTTCGAAAAATAATAAAACCAAGCTATACACACCAATATTGACGCCTATAGTATCTTCTCAAGCACTTTGAGTCACTTAAGTCGGTTTTCCACCAAATGGACAAATAAAACAGAAACTAAAAGTTTTAGTTTGGGCTTGTAGTCTAAAACCTCAACTTTTTACAACCTTTTTCGAGACTCTAGTTTCAGGCAACGGTTGTGTTGCATCTTTAGTATGTGTTTTCGTTTTAGCAGGTACCTAGTCTTATACGAGTTTTGGATTAAACTACTTCCTCTTTCAGATAAAAAATGATCTAACCCAATATCTGTGCTCATATCGCTTTCTTCTTTTAAAGTAATTATAATCAAGAGATACTATTATTATTATTAAATGATCAGTACAGAAATATTTACGTACTTAGCTTTCCTCTAACAAACCCAATATAAACCAACCCAAACAATGAATAATAAACTTATCTTCTCTAAAGGTATTAATTTGTTGTTGAATAAAACGAAACCTCACCATCAACTAATTGAAATGGAGTAAAAACAAAAACAAAACTACAACAAAATGCAGTTTCCTGGGTGATAACGAACTGAGGGTTTGTCTCAGTTTTGTTTTCATAGTTCTAAAAACACGAGCAAAATACACATTCGACTAGCCCAGTTGGTGAAAAATAGCTTTAGGGCCGAACATTCTAGAAATTCTCCTGAGCGGGTACCTACATGGAAAAATAGCAATATGACTTCAGTTTCACATGTCTAGATCATTGATTATTTATTATATTTACAAACATTTATCTAAATTGAACGGTTTGGACGTTTTAGACGTTTATGAATCAGTCAGTTACTTTCCTTTATTCATAAGTAAGTAATTATATTCTAGTCGATCCAATCTATTTTCCCAGCATTAAAAATGTTTCTTCTTGAACAGACGTGTTTTATTCTTATATATATATCTTGTAGTTTTTTAGTTATAACTTATATTAATAACTGATGTAGTTTTTATTTACTTAATTAATAATAATTAATTCTAGGGCAGTGCAAAATAAATCATCAAATAAAAATTATTGGATACCATTGATCCCAACAAATGAATCTTATTGTTTATTGTATAGCTTTACAATGGGCTGTTAATAGTATTATTGTCTGCTGCTTAACAGCCTTATGAGGGTTGACATTGCAATATTCATAGCATTATATGGTACAAAAATGAGTCAGAACTTTGTGGTTTCTTTTTTGAAACAAACACCTAAATGCACTTACTAATGATTTGAAACCACATAGAATATCGTCAGATTCCTACAAATAAACAACGCATATATTAATTCTTCAAAGATCGAAGACATTTTTTATATATTAAAGCTAAACGTATTTCTTTAGCATTTAATTGAAGCAAGTCCGCCAATGTTGTCCAAAAAATTAACAGTAATATTAAGCTACATATAATTTAGTGTAATTTTTTTTTTTTTTATGTTTAGGATCTGCAGATAGTGGAATTTCTGTAGAACCAGGTGCAATTCATCCCAAAGAGTATGATGTTATTACGGAAATTATTGATACGGAGACTAAATACGTGAACGATCTCCACAAAGTTATACAGGTATGACATTAATCACCCATAACTTAACTTTACTATATCTCATTTATGAAAGGTGAAATGCTGAGTTTATTTTGGACAAAGAATAGCAAAGACTGCATTCTTAGATAAAAATAGATATTTTTAAATTTAATTGTTTTTAATGGAAGTAATATACTCAAAAATATTTTTATTTTTAGGATTACTTGCTACCGTGGAAAGTCAATCCAGAATGTTATCTACATGAACATATTCCTAGTTTATTTAATAATTTAGAAGCTATTTATGAATTCAACAAATCATTCCTTCAACAACTTAAAGATGCTAATCTAGAGCCATCAGCAACCGCCAAAGTATTTATCAACAACACCGGGTTCTCTATTTATACTGATTATTGTACAAATTATCCAAAAACCATATCAGTTTTAACAGAACTTATGAAAAACGAAAGCACTGCCAAATACTTCAAAGAAGTACAAATGGACAAGCATCATGATTTACCTTTGGGATCATATCTTCTAAAACCTGTTCAACGAATCTTAAGATATCGAATGCTTCTTCAGGTATTTTATATACATATATTACAGACGATGTTTTTTTTTTTTTCAAATTCAATTCTACGTAAAATTCTCTTGCAGCGACTTTCTGAAAGAAGTAAACCAGAGCACAAATATATAGTAGACTTAGCTTTAACCACAATGACTGGTGTTGCGGACCACATAAACAGTATGAAAAGGAAGCATGAAATAGCAGTTCGTATCCAAGAAATCCAATCACAATTATATGGTTGGAATGGTCCCGATTTAACAACCCTTGGTGAGTTAATCGGCGAAGGATCCTTTCGAGTTGGTGGCGTTAAAGGGAGGCGACATATTTTCCTTTTTGACAAGGTGCTACTGTTGACAAAATGTAAACAAGATGGAAATTTCGTTTACAAGTCTCATATCATGGTACTTAATTTTGTAAAATATATTTATTCACTATATTAATCAAATATACATATTCTATTTTAGTGTTCCAATCTTATGTTAGTAGAACAAGTGAGGGGAGATCCATTAAGTTTCCATGTTTTACCATTTGATAATCCAAGACTCCAGTGTACACTAAGAGCGCGGTCACCGCAACATAAGAGAGAATGGACTGGGCAACTAAAGAGAGTCATTATAGAAAACTACAACGCCGCAATACCAAATCATGCTCAACAATTATTAATGCAACTTGGACAAGATGTTCCAGAAAAAGGTAACGCACCAGATTTTTAAATTATTGAGACAATCTATTTTTTCAATTTTCAGAAGAGAGTGCTGAACAGTGGTTACCTCTGAAAAAGCAATATTCTACACCACATTATTTAGAGCGCAGAAGTAGAGTCAGACAATCTCGCGATTTGTCAACTAGAAGAGCAACATCACACGATCGATCGTTTCCATCATTGTCAAGCTGGCGACGGAAGTCAGAACCAAACGTTGTGCAGCAATATGATACAAAAACTGTGCCAGTTAGAATATCAAAGATCAAAAAATCCAAAGAAAGTACCGCCACCTTCTATACAGACTTTTCTGACTCAGAAAACTGCGATAATGATAATACGCATCAAAATACAACAGAAGAAAGTTTTTCGTACACAGACATTAATAGAGGTGAGACTGAAAGTAAGCTTACAAGTCAGTCAGTAGAGGAGATATCTGAGGTGATGCAAAGGCAAGAAAGTTTTGAAGACTCGAAGTCGCTCTTAAGAGAAAGTGAAACAGAACCAAATATATGTATGAGAGCAGATAAAGAATTAGTAGCAAGTAAAGCAGATTCATTGCCAAAATCATTTCAGCTCAACAATCAAATTGAATGTAAAAGTGAAAGTTACGAATGTTTAAATATGACTGATAAATCACTTAAAGGAGGTACACTAACTGCTGATTCTGAAATGTAAGTAGGTGTAGCTTCATTAACATTGCATATGTAATTTATACTTTGCAGGTTTCCATCGACAGATTTAGAAAATAGCGAACACCCTGAACATAAAATATATAGAAAATCCACAATACGCAGTAGTTTGCTGCAGAAGTATCATGCAATTAGAGACAGGCATAAGAAAACTGTCATAAATCAAGTATCCAAAATAATAGGTGCACGTATAGCAAATCCAGACTATGAAGACCCACAAAAATTATTTTCCAGTATAGGTTCCTTGAACAATTCAACGTCAAGTATTGCATCTACCAAATCCGTCTCCCCTGAAATTGAATTTGAAGTCCCCAATGATTTTGACATGACAATAAATGAAAATGAAGTGCTTACCGAATTTAACAAAAGACTGCAGACCAATATAGAGGAGGCTTATAACAATGTAGTTAGTTCTAGTCACATCATATTTGAAACAAAGAGAAATGTACATAGTCACGAAACAAATACTGATGTAAATGTTTCAACTTCTAGTCAATCTTTCGACAGTTACTATGAATCCTTGCTGGAAGATAAATTAAATGAAAAAGATTTGGAGAGATGCGATAGTTTTAGAATTTCATCCAATGACGTCCATCCCAGTCCATCAAAATCTGAAGACGATACAGACGTAAATAAGAGTTGTAGTAAATTAGAAGCAAACAAAAAGCTTTTAAGACCAAACAAGGCACCACCACCAATACCCGTTAAGCCAACAAAACACATAGGTGTTTCCACATACAGCAAAAAAAGATAATAAGAAAACGCTAAATAAAACTACAGTATTAAACAAATGCCTAGATTCAAATTCTATTTCTCAATCATCACAAATGTATTGCTCCTTGTCAAAATTTAATTCCAGGAAAGATGATGCTAACGAAAAGAATATAGAACATACGAGTACAACAGATACGAGTGAAATAATTCAGTCAAAAGGCTGGGTAAAAACTGTTATAGGGCGATTCGAATAACATAAGTAGAGTTAGGCTTTATTTTTGTTCTAAAAAATAATGTGCTATATTGTTGGCTGTTTTAATTTGAATACAATTCTGTATTATAAACATTAAGTAGATAAACAAAATAGTAACTTTACGATATATTGTTTATACTTAAACATATGTAGTTCAAGAATTGTTTTTGTGCCAAATGTTTAATCTATTTAGACATTTTATAATACATTTTAAATTATTGTTATAAATTTCGATGAATATAATTTTGTATTAGAAAGTGTTTGTTTATATTCCTTGATTCCTCCTAAATAAATTTAAATCGAATCTTGTTAATAAGTTTGTTAATAAGGAATTCAATCGTCTTGGATTTACAAAGAAAGGGTCACTAAAAGGTAACATAATTCATAGATATGTTAAGAACGCGGGAAGTTGTAATAGTGGACAATTTTAATTACAAATAGTATATATAATTCTAAAAAACATGTTTTCATATTCATATACATAATTTATTGAGAAATTCTCTACAACACATTCTGTTTCATAATTATAAACACTAGTTATTTATGTGATATTTTAGTAAGCGACCTAAAATTGCCACATTTGCACAATAAAAAGATATGCATTGGATCCATATAAGAAAAAATACATTTTTTCCTCTAAATTCTAAGTAATAGGCAGGTAACAGCCACATTAACTGAGCAATTATCCAGAGAAGGATCAATGCACTTACTGTCTTAATGGGTATTTTAATTTGCAAGATGCATAACGGCAACAGTCCCATAATCCAAACAAAGTATTGCGAGGTGAGTACACTGTTAAATATAACAAACACTATTGTTTGCGTTAAAATTGAAAAATTTAAATAAAACTTATTCAAGCTATACTTGACAGAAAACGTTACTAAAAGCACTAACTGTGGCAGCACCATTAAGATCTTAAGCCAGAAATTTTGGTAGTTGATGCTTGTAGCTAAATATTGCAAATAGAAATACAGTGAAAAATTGTGCCGAATATCTTTTCTTATCAAGTGATATAAGTATGTTTCATACAAAAATGTATATCCATACAAGACGTAAGAAATTCCTACTAAAGAGAATAAAGATATAATCACTCCAACAATTAGCTTCCCCTGTTTGAAATTTGGTAAAATAAAATGAAAAAAACTTTTTGCATCCATTTTATTGTTTCTCTGAATCGGTTCTCTTTCGCTTCGTTTATTATAATTGATCACGTATGATGATAAATCACTTAAAAATACATACATGGATAGACTATATATTAAAGGATATAGTCTTAAGTATATTGACAAACCATGTATTAAACCAGAGACAAAATACATTTTTTTATTTTGCAGGAAATATAAAGCTAACAACACTAGGAACGTAGATATGCTATCACAATTTCCCCTAGTAGAAATTGTTATAGCCAGTGGATTGTATAACCAAAGCAAAGCACAGAAATTAGCCTTTACAACAAATTTCGAATTTTTAAAAGTATTTTCAAATTTCACCTCGTGGGTTGGTAATTCTTTAATTTTATAAATTTCTGCTCTTTTCATGTACTCATACTCAAACAAATTGTTTATTATAATTTTTTGAATAATAACTGCAACTAAAATATCAAATACACAAAATAAAAGTTTTCCAAATGTATGATGCAAATATAAATTCGGTGTCAACAATATGGCTAATAGCGGGGTATACCTATATGTGTGTCTCTCATAAGGTGATTTATTATTTAGAATGTGCCGTGATGCATCTGTGAAGACTTTATAATCAACATCAGTATATTGAACATTCGACACAGAATCTTGATATAAACCATAAACTATAAAAATTATCCTGATTAATAATGAAATTAGTAGGTGATATTTAAAACTAATTGTGTTAAAAATAGACAATCTATTAAAAACCATTGTTATCACACTATTAAATACGAGTTCCTATTTTAGCTGCGGATTTTTGTAAACAATTTTTAAACAGCCTAAATTCTTCACTACAGTCATTTAATTCAACAGAACCTTTCTTTAATACACACTTTGCATACTTAGAGGCTTCTACTGTACATTTGGATAATATTAAAGGATACTGTCGAAACCTTTGTTTAGCTTTGCTTACAGACTCCATTTAGTTATTGTTAGTTGAACTTTCTCTTGGGAGATTCTTGCAATTTCACTAAATCCGCTTTTTCGTTAAATAAAAAATCGTAAATAGGTCTAGAAAACAGTATCAGTAATGAAGTTGCACTAAACACTCCTATAAACACTTTAGGATGACGATATAACCACGATTTATTTTTAACTAAAGCTTGGTTTTTCATTGCATAAAATTACTTAGTTTTTTTATCAGATTTATTACTTGATGCCTCAATGTTAAAACCACCGCATACAAAACTCTTTTCACCCCACAATTTACAACAATTTTTCATATCCTCAATTGCCTCTTGACATGAACTTTCTTGAAAATTATGAGCTGTAAAATAAAATTATTATGTAACCAAAAAATGTAAAATGCTACTTGTACCTACTTTTCAGACAATCTTGAATTTTGCAGGCAAAACTTTTGCATGGATCTTTATTCTTCATGAATTTGTAATTTTTTTTATTTTGGCTAATATTTTAATTTTATTATTATCATCATTGAAAGCCAAATGAAAACTCACTCCATTAAGTATTGTCACGTAATGTCATGTTTTTATTTAAATGCACAGACACACAGACATAAAGGTGCATCCACACGCGCGGAGTTCGCCGAACTCCGAATATGCTCCGAATTGTCCGAATCACAATCCGAATGTTCGGCAACTACCGCAACTACCGAATCGTGTGGACGCGACCGTCCACACGATTCGGAGTTTGCCGAACTCCGAGCAGATACGGGAAAACGCCGAACGTTCGGTATGAGAGTTTAGTGTGGTAGCATTGAGTGATTGCATGAATTAGGTTGGTGTTGGTACAGAAATTAGTACTGGTTATGAACCATTGCTGTCACTGCATAACTGAAACTCCTTTTTTGGTTTCGCGGGAAACCCGGCAAATCATAAATATTTGAACTTCTGTCATTTTGGTTGAGCATGACAGAAACTCAATATGAATCACGGACACCAGTAATTCATTCATTATAGGGATGGTACGACCTGCTCCTTATGCCGGAGCTGGTGCACCTGCTCCGACTCCGGCTTTGAACCTGGTGCAAGAAATCAGGTTCACAGGTCTACAGGTCCTCTTCTAAATTGTATGTGATAACAAAAATAAAAAAAGGTCGTTCTGTAAAAAAAAATCGTCTAAAAAAAAAAAGGTCGTCAGCTTTTCTCATTAGACACAGCAGACACATCATTGGAGAAAAAAGTTAAAAAAAAACAATTCATTACGACCTATATGAACAGGTTGTTAAGGTTTAGAACGAGTGCAGGAGCGAGTGCATTGGTGCAAAACCCGCTCTTTACGGGTGCACTAACTTAGTGCAAAACCCGTTCTTTTACGGGTGCACCAACTTGGTGCACCAACTCCGATCAGCGAACCAGTTCCAAAAGAACAGGTCCGATCCGGAGCAGCCATCCCTAATTCATTAGGTTAGGAAAATATTGACAACTACAATTACTTATGCTATTATTTAATTTCTGTTATTTTCCAAGTTTACGATGATGAATGTATGGGTAATTGCGTATACAATGGCGAACAAACTCGAACAAAAAAGTAGTTTTATTGACCTATAATTGTTATAACCAACGCGATTGTTATCATTGAAACGTTCATCGTCAAAATTATAGGTCAATCAAAGAAATATTTTTTGCTCAAATTTCTTCGCCATTTTATCCAATTATCTACGAGCATCATACACCTGTATGAGTAATATTTACAATGAGGCGAATATGTTTGCACATAACACGGTCCACTGGGGATGTATGGATTCTTTATCGTTTCAAATTGAGGGCCGTGAGGAAGGAGGGTGGTTTCTTTTAAATGATTATATATTAATAAATATCATCTAATTTTTTAATTTATTTGCCTCTTTATAGACAAAAAATCATATACGCATTTAAACCAGATTATTACATTACAACATACATTTCGACCCTCTTTAGTAAAATTCTAGAAATTTGATGAATTATGAAAAGAGTGGTAAGATTTTTAATATTTAGGCTAACATTGCAATTATTTAATTACTTTATCTCAACATTAGTTTTAAAGATTAATTTTTATAAATCTTAAGATCTTTAATTTACTTGAAACGCATCAATTTAATGTAATATGAATACTAAAATTACACTCATATCAATGTCAAAAAAAAACGTTGAATTGTTTATTATCTTTGGCAAAGCTGTCATTTTCAGCATACGACATAGTAGTTTCAGTAAATAAATTTTGTATCTGTTACCCGCTGTCATATGTAAGGTTATTAAAACTTAGGTATAATAGTATGACTAGTAAGAGACGAGCTCACTAGACAGCTGTCAACAGCTTTCCCTCTCACTCTAAATACCTTCCCGAATGTGTAGACGGGTGCACGAACTCCGTCAAGCCGAACATTCGTACACGTTGACGTGCACCATTTTCCAATGCAGATCGGGAATAGGCAAACAGTTTGCCGACTAGTTCGCCGAACTCCGAACTGCCCGTCCACACGACTAGGAGTTCGCCAAACTAGTGCTCGCAGTTCGGCGAACTCCGAGCGTGTGGATGCACCTTAAAGACGCGGGGCCACTGCACGCGAAGCAAAGCGAAACTAATTTCTTTGAAAATTGGCTCCCATGTAATCATACGCGCATCTTCGCTAGCCTAACTTCGCTTGGCTTAGCTTTAGTTGCCGCGTCTGCGTAACATTACATGGGAGCTAATGTTCAAGGAAATTAGTTTCGCTGAGCTTCGCTTCGCTTCGCGTCCAGTGGCCCCGCGTTAAGGCGCGGGGCCACTGCACGCGAAGCGAGGCTAAGCTCAGCGAAACTAATTTCCTTGAAAATTAGCTCCCATGTAATCATACGCGGACGCGGCAACTAAAGCTAAGCGAAGTGGAGTTAGGCTAGCGAAGATGCCCGTATGATTACATGGGAGTTAATTTTCAAGGAATTAGTTTCGCTGAGCTTCGCTTCGCTTCGCGTGCAGTGGCCCCGCGCCTTTAAGCCTTACATATTACATATGTCACTATACGCATACATACGCATGTTTTACTTTAGGACACAGAATATCGTAACAACCAGAATGCAAACTCTTTGTCGGCTTTTTTGATCTGA
Organism: Protaetia brevitarsis; assembly: GCA_004143645.1. Taxonomy (NCBI): domain Eukaryota; kingdom Metazoa; phylum Arthropoda; class Insecta; order Coleoptera; family Scarabaeidae; genus Protaetia; species Protaetia brevitarsis. Next base: position 3,778,950 of record RXPK01000065.1, read on the forward strand.
CTGGTCAAAATTTTGTGACCTTGATATCACTGGCCTTGTTTACATCGAGTGTTTAAACCGCGAACTAACCAATATGTTCGAACAAACAATCGATGTATATTGGCGCGTACTAAAGGCACAGAATATCGTAACAACCAGAATGCAAACTCCTTGTCGGCTCTTTTGATCTGAGTGGACAAAATTTCGTGACCTTGATGTCACTGTTCGGGCGAGAAGTCAGGATGGGCTTTGATAGAATTCGGTGCCTGACAGGACCTAACTGAAGTGAGTTTTTTTATACAGCTTCAAAAGGTATTTTTACACTGAAAATGATAAATTTTCATCATTATCTTTTTAATATACAAATAATTACTTCTTCTACTTTAGGTACACTACGGAATAACGCATTGGCCACCTCAATATTCATTAAAGATATTGACGAACTTTTCGATAGTTTTAAAGGGACAAAAAATTTCCAGAATAAGGAAAAATATGGAAGTAACAATCTCTGACACCTAGCCACCTCTTGAATTTTGGACCAAAATGGAAAAGGTGATAGGTATGTATTTTACTGACAAATATCCGTTCGCGTATTTCATTTAGTAAATGTTATTTAAACTACTTTAGCCTCATTCCGTCATTGATATGAAGTACAAATTATAATCCTATGTTTGCATACATAGAAAATAATAGTTACCATTTGAACGGTTTGGTCTTTCAATTTATATACCTACATATACCGGCATGAGGCATATATTTATTCAAATAAACTCACGCATAAAAATAATTTAGTTCTTAGTTCATGGTATACAAATGGCTAGTTTCGGGTATAACTCCCATCTTCAGGCTAGCTGGAAGCCAACGAAAAAATGTTTTATTACAATGTGAACATATAAAATTATAATTATATATAAAAATGTAGGATTAAATTTGAAGTATATATTATATATATTAAATTATTAGACTAAGTTAATTAACTTTCGTTGGCTTCCAACTAACCTGAAGATGGGAGGTATTCTCGAAACTAGTAGCTATTACTAATTAATCTCAATAAACGGCGATTGTGAGTTATGATCTACTTAGTCATTCTATTTTTTGTATAAAGATAATCCATTTATCATCTATCATATCCGGGGGATAAATAAAAGTATGTATTATCTTTATCCGTTAGTAATGTATAAAAATAAATATTAGCAAATTTCCATACTTTAAAATATAAACAAGGGTAAATTCTTTGCTGACTTAGTTCTAACTGTGCCCAACTCTGTTACATAATGCACATTATCTTCCCTTTTCATGCATTTTTTTTTTTATTTTGAAAACTATAATATGTTAATTTGCTTTTCCAGATCAGTAGCGGTTTATCGGTTTGAAAAGAGTCAAGTTTCCGACTCAAAAAGGATGGCAATCTAACATCCAAGCTATTAAATCCTTATGGTATCACATTAGAAATACATCCGAGATGCAATATTTAAGAACTCGCAGGATGCTATTGAGAACATGTTTGGAGGAATTCGAGGATACTGCGGGAGTAACACCAATCCACGTCACTGCAATTTATGCATGCTCTAAAATGTTATTTCTGCATTTTTAATTTCTTCTACTGTCCGATGATTAGGAAATGTATAAATCGTAAAAGGCAGACTAGAGGACTGTAGATAAACTACATTTATACAATATCCCTTTAGTAGTTTACCTACTGATATTAGAAAATTACCGTGCGGCAATAGATAGATTGATATGTTTATTCATTGTAATAAAAACATTACAAGAAACGTCAAATAACAAATAAATAAATGGTCCAGTATAAGTATGTATATAACAAATACAACAACAAAAAATTTATGATTTGTGCATCTCGAAATCATCAAACTATATCTTGGTTGTTACACACTGTAGTCTGTTTTGACCAGAGCCTGATTTTTTGTTAGGTTCTCTAATTTTTAGAAAAATGTGATGTAAGAAAAACGTATCGCATCCACTTAAATCGATAATACGTGTGAGCCAAGAATGTGCGTTATTCTGTCTTTATTCTTACTGCTTTTATCTAATTTCTCTAAACCTAGACGTCTTTCTTTCATGTCATCGAAATGTGAAGTAGAAATCTCCCATAACCGAATAAAGAGCGATTATATCCAATATTTATCAAACAACTATTGTAACTTTGACACTATAAACAATTTATATATTCACTTCACTATTGGTAAAGACAAGTTATTTTGAATCGAGCATCAACTTCGCATTCTATTGTTTAATTCTATAATTATGTAGTATTTCAGTTTTTTTTTTATATAGGCATTACTTGTGATTGGGAACACCTGTAAAGTTTTATACAATATTTTATTTAACACACAGACTTGAATTTAAAATTGTATATGTATACGTCTTAATGTGTTAACGGTACCGAATCAAATACATATAATGAAAGAGACTAGATTTGTTAAAATACATACTTGGTGGTTAGTAAACGGAACTTAAAATATAATTTGGTTCATTACAACGTCGGCAGTTATTTATATTGCATTGTTTAACAGAACTGTTTTGTTTGTTATGAGCAATGTATAGGAATTTTATGATTGCCGTAATGCAAGAATTTGAGAAGTTAATTCACATAGTCCTCGTTGAAATACCACATATAGCACTGTAGTGGTACAGTGTTCTCCAACAAGGATGTATATTAAGATTTAACAACTAGTTCTATATGTTAGGATATAGAAACAATTTGTCATTCTTCTGTATTACATAAACTGTTTTGTGTAAATAAATGAATTACTTTTAAAAGAGCGTTTATTTGGAATAATTGTAATAGAAATCCCACAATACATTTATTTCATAATTGAAAATACTTGTATTATTGTAAACAATGTACAATATTTAAGTTTACAATAATATAAGTATTTTCAATTATAAAATAGTAACAAAATCATATATCATTCGTTTTCAAACACTATATGAGTATTCAAACACTATATGAGTATTCGACACAATTACGTGTTTGAATATGTCCCTTGTTATTTCAATTTTCAACATGCGTAATTGGATTAAGATTGTTTTTAAAGGTGTCTCGTTGAAATTCATGGCAGATATTGCAATTGTTGAAAATATGATATCAGCAATAACATTTCCTCCGGTCTTAAGCATGTAGTTCTATAAAATAAATTAATGGGATCTCCGAATTCATATGTATGTGTAATATACTTACAAATTTGTAGGATTTGCTATACGTATTAGTAATACGGTTAAGCATTCGCATTACAGTCTCTTTCTATAAACAGTATCTCACAAAGCAATCGTGTTCATCCCAAATTTCGATATCAGTAGGATGCCCACGATTAATTCTTGGTCTTCTAACACGCCAAAAATGTTCAATTAATAACGTCTTCATCAGAAAATTCCAGTATATTCGTTAATATCAGAGTGACATCAGATGTCACAAACAATTATTTTAAGGTTATGTATTATGGTTATATTCAATTTGAGGGAGATATTAAAGTTTAAGCTTCGTACATAAGTCCGCTCAAAATGAAACAATTTTTTTGTTCGGTTCAAGGTTCAACTAATGCTGTGACAGTAGTATAATATGGTTTGAACGTAAAATTCGAACGTAAACTCAAAATCGAATTTAAACCAATACTGAAAAACCGCGCATAAGATATCCTGTTTATACGGTTTTTAATTTGACTCCGAAGTATCGATTTGATTCATACGGACAAAAATCGATGACGTTGGTTAAAACTTAAAATAGACAGATTGTATATAAGTATATATTTAAATTACGTTCGCGTAGTATAGCGCGCCTCTATGAACAGAGACTTGAACGTTGCCCCCTTCCACATTGAAAAGCGTTTAAATTTTTTGACGTTAAGTTTACCATCTCGTGGATATATTTCTCTGATAGTGATAAGCATAAACGAATGATTTCAATGATCGAATGACCCACATCCACATCGAATAATCATTCGATTATCATTCATTGTGGAAGAAATTTTTTTTTTAGTCTTTTCATCATTCGATTATGCATGATAATCGACTATATTTATAGTAGTATATAGTGGTATAATCGAATGATCATTCATAATGGAAACGTGATCGTCCAGAATCTAATGTTTTTCGTCATTCGATTATGCTCACTATTATCATTAGCATGATCGTAGAATGATCTTTCCTAGGGTTTTTTTCGGTTTTTAGTTAATTTTTAGGATCGATAAGGAGAAGGATAATAAAGGATACTGTAGGAATATAAGAATTGGGTTTGCATTCAAAATTTGAGTAAGAAAAACACATTATACATTACAACCTTGAAATTATGATATAGAGCTTGAAATCCCAAATCAAAAAAGTTGAATGAAGCGAACAAAACCGTAATCTAGTGTGTAAGTTTTATACATCATATTGATAGCATTTAATGGTAAGCGCAGTGTTTATTATTTGCTCTTCACTTTTAATTAATTAATCTTCATCCAAATAGAAGATTATGGAAGGTAACTAACGAAAATGATGCAACAATTGTAGTAATTATATTATATTGCTTTTAGACACACTCATTATAGAATTGCTAATATTAATCTTATTAATAATTATTGCCAGAACATTGTATGAAATTCATAAAATAACAAGTGGTTTATCTCAACATCCCTGCAAGATAAGATCTTCCCCAGTGAAAACTTTAATTTGTATAGGATCAGGAGGACATACAACCGAAATGCTTGCCCTTATGAAAAGTCTAGATTTTAGAAAATATAATCCTCGGTACTATATAATTGCCAATACTGATATAACTAGTACTCTAAAGGTGCAGAATATGGAGAATGGAAATAGCGAGTATTTTATTAAGAAAATCCCACGAAGTCGACATGTTGGTCAATCGTACATCTCATCAATAGCTACCACTCTGTATTCAATTTTATACTGCGTTCCACTACTAATTAAAATAAGGCCAGATTTGATATTATGTAATGGCCCAGGTACTTGCATTCCCATCTGTATAATTTCTTTCATATTAAAAATTATGTTTATTGCAAATACTCGAATAGTTTTCATAGAAAGTTTTTGTAGAACTAAGACTTTGTCTCTTACTGGTAAAATATTATTATATTTAGCAGACAATATTTTAGTACAATGGCCATCACTTAAAACAAAAATCAAACGATCTGAGTATATTGGAAATGTATTCTAAAAAAATCCCTATTTAGTACTTGAATTTCAGTTGGTAAGGTTCTCATATGTAAACACAAAATTATTAAATAATTTTATTCAAATAATACAATAGTCATATTACAATAACAAAGAAAGGCACTGGCAGTGATAACAATGTATTTTGGAACTAGTTATTATAAAAAAGTTAAACTATACATTATCAGTAATATAATACATAAAATAATCAACAACAGTTAATTATAATAGTGATATAAATATTAATATAAAGTACTTTTATGTCAATTACATAGGATAGAAAAGAAACCTTAAAAAGTAATACATGACAAGTAGACATTAACTGAAAGGCTTGCAGCAAATTACCCTAAGTCTATATTCATATGCATTTCTTGCTGCATTCTTCACTTACTACACATTAATTCCCTGCTATGTGGTAAGTAATATTCAAACACTACTGCTATGTGTCTGTATATTGGTGTTAAGTTTTACGTGTGTTTTAAAGTGGAATATGCTGTAGATGAATTAATAGTTTGACGAAATAATTTTTTTTACAAACTATATTAACAGTCTTAAGATGTTTCACCTACAAATGTTTTATAATGCTTAAAATGTATTATCAATGCGATGTGACATTGTTATCAATATAACACAGCTTATTAAAACAAAGTTTTTGTATTTTTAGTCACTAGTAAACAGTATTAGACCATAAAGTAACAAAACAACCATTTTCAAATACTCACTATTCCTTTTAATAACGAAGCTCATTGTCAAAACATTCATTATAGTAGGGATCAAAAAATATAAATAAACTTAAAATAATACAATTTTATTGTTCTAGTCTATGTATATGAAAAAAATCGCTAATGTAAATTTATTTATTGTTTTGATTGCAAGGGTATATAAATATAAAATAATGATCACTACTTAATGTATATTACACAATGCATAACATAAATTGAACACTATAAAAAGTGATATTAAAATATATAATTTTAATTTTAGTATTGTTTTCATGAAATATGACTAATGTACATATGAAGTTTGTAGACATTATTTGCCAATTATTTTATTGTTATTATTACTCGTTAATGCTAACACAGTAGTGTGTTGTCCGCCACTACTTACTCTAAATGTTTTCTTATTCTCTAGCTGTTTACTCTTCAGTATAGTGGGTTCATAACAATCTTCCTCTTCTCCCGTACCTAACTGGCCCACAGAACCCATTCCCCAACCATATAGAATTCCTATAAAGAAAGGTATAAAGAATGTTTTTATTAATCTTCGTATTATTAAACCTACCCTCATCAGTAACAGCAAAGGAACTTGCTGAACTACAACTAATACTAATAACTTTTACATTCGCTAAACCAGGTATTTGGACAAGTTCTGTAGCATCTTCACAATCTTTGCCAAGGCCTAACCTTCCATATTCTTTTCGTCCTATAACATAAGTCTTACCATCTTCATCCAGAGCTAAAGTATGATGCTGGGCACAAGAAATAGCTAGCCACTTATATCTTGAAAACTGTTGTGATAGTTTTGGTTTAAATTGGGGTGCTAATGATTTTAAGCCTACAAATTGTTAAGTATAAATATGTATTATGGAACATACACTTAGCTGGTATTACCCAACTGATTGTAATTATTCAATCCAAATACATATATATCATTTTTCATAGCTACTTTAGCAAATGTAGCATAAGTTCCAGCCCAAATATCATCAAATTTTGGTTTCACGCGTGGGTTTGTGTTAATCAAATTTGGTATCAATAATTTAGCTGGAAAAAAATCATAACATATTAACTGATATAGGAATATAAATTAATATACAAATTTTGTTTGCCTTTTATTTATATTTACCTAGCTGATCCTTACCACCAGCACTTCTAGCATTTCTACTGCTTCCTCTTTCAGTTGTTCTACCTAACTGCCCCTGTTCTGCACAACCACATGTGTAAATTTCGCCAAAACTTGTTAAAAATACTATATGATCTGCACCCGAGGCAATTTTCGCTATTGTATGTTCTGACATTATCAAATAGGGAAGTTTCTCATTACCCTTTGGTGTAAGACCCATATTGCCATGAGAATCCTAATAAGAACTAGGTAATTTAAATTTTCTCCAACAAATGATTATTTTAACTTACTCGAAAAGTTCCCCAAGCATATACTTTTCCATCTTCAAGCAAAGCTGCCGTGTGTGAATCACCTGCAGATATTTGGATTACTTTTCCTGGTAACTCGACTATATCAGGAATAAACTCTGAATCTTCTTTGTCTGAAGTATTTCTGCCTAAAGCTCCTTCATCGTTACATCCAAAAGTTAAAACCTATAAAATAAGCTAATAATGTGTTGCTTCAATATGAAATGCTAACAACCTTTCCATCTTTTGTAAGGCACACAGTATGCATACCACCTGCACAGACATCTACAATTTCTTCTTTTATCGGAACTAGAGCAAATCTTGATTTTTCTAAAACATCACTTCCTAAGCCTAACTGACCAAAATCTCCAGCACCGGTTACAAAAATAGATCCTTCTTTATTTGTACTTGGTATGTGACCTTCCGTTAATGTAACTAAAATAATATAGTTGAAAAATAGATGTTTATTACTTAAATTATTATAGTCTTACATTTAGCCCTTTTAGATTTTGTACTACTTGCCTCCGCACGTCGTTTTGTTGCCATCACTGGTAGAAAATTAGAGTTAAGTGTAAGCTTGTATTCATATAAATTAATTTTATTTATTGAATGCTATTTTCTTTCAATCAGAACTATCTACAACCATTGGTTAGGCGGCCAAGTTCATGCCAAGTTATAAAAGTTAGCGGGCGGGAAATTTCTTAGACCGCTTACTTGTCACACGGCATAACCTAACATTTTATCATTTGTAGTTCTTAAGATGGGCGTTAGTGCTATCTATTGGTGCATTACAAAACTAATAATTTAGAACTTGAATATATATATTTTTTAAAACATTAATCTAAAAAAAAAATTGATTAAGATATAGTATTTTTTTATGTGGTAATTATAACTAAATGTCAAATTATAATAAATATATTTTTTTATAGCATAATTAAATATCTATAATACAGCAATTTTGGAAGTCTAGACAACACACAATACAATTCAGTATGGCGTTTTACATACAAATTTCGACAAAATGAAATTTATGGTACAATTATTTTTGTTTGACGTGCGAAAAACAGGTGCGTGTGAATTATTTTTTTTTTATTTTGCAGGATCGACCAGAAATACAGAAAATTATTGTGGTTGTCGCAAGACTGCACCAAAAAATGTTAAGCGTATAACAACATGAATCCATTTATAACATTTTTACAACGAAATCACGTCTTGGCCAGAATAGAATGTGCACACGCCAGTAAGGCTCTACACCTTTGCTTAGAAGATAATGATATCATTGATATACCAACAAAGATTTTGGAATGCATTCAACTTCACACATTGTCGTTAGCTAGAAACAAAATCATCGATGTTCCCCTGGCATTGAGTAACTTAAAAAACTTACATACTTTAACATTAGATTACAATAGTATAAATGCATTTCCTGCGGCACTAAAAGACTTAAAGCAATTAAAAATACTAAATATAAGCCACAACGCTATTAAGGATTTGACGAAATATATTGGGTGTCTTGTAAATTTAGAAACCCTTTGGTGTAATAGCTGTTGTTTAGAAAGTATACCAGATGAAATAGGTAATTTAGTACATTTAGATACCTTTGGTGCTAGAAATAATCGAATACCAAGTCTTCCTGCTCAATTTTGTGAATTGAAAGAACTGAGGTAAGTGCAAAATGTGTACACATATATGAAATGCAAAATGGGTTTTTTTAGATGGTTAACATTGGAAAATAATAATTTATCAACTGTACCTGAAAGATTTAATAAGTTACAAGAACTTGTACATCTAAACTTAAGTAAAAACAGTTTCAATTCTATACCAAGTGAAATATGTAAACTGAAAAAACTAAAATACCTATTCTTACAGTCTAATATTTTATTTGAATTAAATGAACAAGTGATTGGCAACTTAATACATGTATGTAAAATTAATTTAATGAACAATCCTATAATTGCTTCTGCAGAATGTTTGCAGGTTTGTTTGATCATTTAAACATTTGCAATAATTTATTGCAATTATTTTGTTGTCATTTTTTCAGAAGTTTACAAATATTGTTATGCCTGGTGCGACATATACTCCGCCAATAGAAACAAACAGTGATTCTGATTCGAGTTCTGAAGACTGGGAAGATAGTATTGATAGTTCCGAAATTGATATGACTGCCACTGATTCTGATGAAGATGAAGATGAGATTTTTATTGAATATTTTCCTAAATTAACAAAGTATCTAGTTACATATTAATTGTGTAAATAAAATATTTTTATAATGTTTGAACTTGAATTTTCTTATAAGCCGTTGCTGAAAGAGGATTGCTCTAGCATGATTTAACTATTTGTATGCACATTGACGGAAATATCATATTTCGAGTCTAAAACACCTATTTTTTTTCTGGGGAAATAGAATACAAAGTACTATACATATGGAAAGTACTGAACTAATATATTGCATAATCATTTTTACATTTAACCCTCTGACGGAGGCTGTAAGGTAAATTCTGGAAATGTAAATCTGTGTAAGTCGAGAATGTTGTAGCATCTTTATCGTATGGCGTAGAAGATATCTTTCGGAGTTCTGTGCTGTGGCAAATTACCACGATTGTATTTTCAAGTGTAAGAATGTGATAACAATAGTCTGTTGCTATTGCACATTGTACAAACAAATATTGAATTTTCACCTTTGATCATCGGAACCATAGGCAATCTAATGTATCGGAAGAATTTATAATATACCAACATTCAAGATAAAGACGCAACAAGCCAGAAAGTTTCGACAGCATTGGCGCAATTGGATAATACTTTTATATATTATCCAATTGCTTTTCTGTTTTAACAAATAGAGACCGCCCACTTGGCAAGTAATGTTGCAGATATCCCAGTAATATTACATTATTTACTAGACAGCGATGTTAAACAAAAACATGTTACTGAAATTTTGCAGCAACATTAAATAATGATAGAAATATTGCAGGCCATTACAGTAACATTTCAATGTAATCAGGAAAAAATATTTTAAAACAATGTTGCAAAAACAAAGACTTTGTTGTCAGAAATGTTGAGGTAATATTTAGTTGTAACATTGCCATATTTACAAGGCGAATCATTATAAGGAATGTTACAACATTTGCGCTTGTAACATTAACATATTTACATTTTATAAAGTGTAAGATAGGTACGTGTATATGTTTCTGCAAATTTAGAATTTTGAAAACACAAAACTAATGGAGCAAATTTTCTCTATAAAGTAAATAATGGTGATGAATTTTTTAACATTTTTTGTAGCCTATAATAATCATGTTAGTGGGGTTGTGGTTGCGCACTGCGCACTTGTAAAAGTTAGTATCGCTTGCCATCACCATTTTTTCGTACCGGGCATACACGAGTTGGCGTGAACCTGTGAACCCCCTCTTTCACAATATACGGTCACATACGGTATTCGTGACTGGACAGGGCGTGGATAGGACCATCTTGGGATTGTGCGTCGCAATTGTTTTGATGAGAAAAAATTTCCGTCAATAATGAATCAACATTATCAGGTAAGTTTTATTTATAATGCTAAAGTAGGTATGTCGACCCTTTCAAATCCATCGAAGATCTTTAAGACAGATATAGTATGTATATCATAACCTATATATGTTATAGTAAAACCTACCTGTTGTACTATAAGGATTAGCAATGTCACGTAATGTCATTCTTAGAATTGATAGTAATTCTTGATCAAATACAAATTGTACAATAATTATAAACAGTGTTATATATAAAATATGCAGCATATCCTCAATTTTCATATAAATAAAATCGTTTTTCTGATCTCTATTTTTGACGGTGTCTTTTTTTTTTAATTTCAGAGAGAATTAGAAGAAATATTGTATTCACAGATACAGAATACGAAATAACTGTCATGGAATGGTTTCGTTATGCAAAACAAAGATTTGATAGAAAAACAGCAAAATGTTCAAAGGAATAAAATGCATTCGGGGCGTTTTTCTTATGTGTTGTGAGTTTTTGTTTAGATTCTATTCATGTTAATTTATGTGCCCCATAATCTGTTTCCAATACTGAAGTTTATTAAAATGGAATTTAATGTACTTTTTTTTTTAATCAATAAAGGTCTTTATTGTCTTCTGTAAGCAGCATTTTACTTTTTAAAGTATTTATTAATGTATTTCGTTTACTTAAATAGCTATTTATAATATTATTCATAGTATTACTATTTAGTTTTTACATAGAACTATATGATATATGATTGACCATTTTAATGTATCTGCAAAAATAACTACAAAAAAAGACTTATAATGTTATATTATAAAAATGTCTTGTCCATTATATTTTTCTGGCATTAATGTTTAATGTTAATATTGTAATTTTAGTAAGTGAAGATAAATTCGTATAAGCTGAGGGGCCCGATCTATCAAGGGTAACATGAAATTAAAATATTAACATTGAATTTCAATAAGACTGATTGAGATTCCGTTTTATATTTAATTGATATACCTCTCGATAAACCCTCATCATGTTTCTTGTATAATGCAGCAAGAACTTTTGGAGTAAATAAAAGATCCTAATAGACATATTAGCGTAGATATATTTATAGAAACATTTAATTGCCACACTGTATCAATATTTCTCTTTAACATATGAGAAATGTTATGGAAGAGTTATACTTCAACATTAATCGTCATGTTAAAGTAATGTTACTCGAAGACCTCGTATTAACATTACTGGGAAATATTGTTTCGTAACATCGCTTAGGCGGACATTAAACAGTCGTAGAAATGTTACTGCATGCGGTACATTGTATATGTTTTTGTAACATTTCGCGTTACAAGATAACATTTAGACGACGTTATAGTCATGTTATTTTGCCAAGTGGGAAGTGATTCCGCAATTATGCCTATCACTATTAAGGTATCGTGTTTTTCGGTGTTAAGATCCCCACTTTCTCCTGCGCTTGATTTCTTTCGGTGTTCCATCTTGGACAATAGAAAACAGCCGTATCTTCTCCGCTGCAGAAGCCAGCCTATGCATGCTGTCATCCCATCCGGTGAAGATAGTAGTGAAAGCAGCCATGGCCTATCAGTATCTGGGTGATGTGATGATTGACTTCTCAGTGGGCTCTGTGACCTTATGTCTCTAATTAGCCTTCGGATCCAGTTCCCCTTTCTCTCGTCTCCCAATTACTTTGCCATACATTCGGTATGTCTGCGCGTTCCTCTCTTCAAACTTTTTCTCTCGTTTTCATAGTTAGATGTATCGGGATAATTCTGGCCAATACAAGTAATGACTTAGTCGACGTTGTCCTATACGCCCAAGTGATGCGTATAGCTACTCGCCGCTGGACTTTTGACTTTTTCCAAGGCTCCAATTGTGAATCCCCCGGCTCTAAATCCATATTGATCTTTTGATAGACCTCGTTTCTCTTCTATCTCGTTCTTCAAACGCACAGCTAAAAGTTGCTCCAGCAATTTTCCCATGCATATTGCTCGATAGGAGTTTTCTTGGAATTAACACCAGCCTTGCCGTCTTCCAAACAGATGGGAACCTCCCCTCTACCAGCAAATCGTTCATGACCGCCAGATAGGCATCAGGGCAGTCTCGTATTATCGTCTTCACTAACTCAGGGAGTTTTCTATCCGGTCCTGCAGCACGACTTCTCTTAGTTTTCGCTCCCTCCTGGGCTAGCTCTTCTTTTCTCACTTTCATCTTATTCCGTTTTTTCTTAAACTGGGTGGGGAAAAACGTCATCGCAACCTTCAATTGTTTTTCGTCGGTGATTGACACCACAGGCCACCTTGTTATTTTGTTGGTTACAATATGGTACCTTTCCCCATATGTTATGGTCTGCTTCATCCATCAACCTCTTCCAAGCGTTCCTCTTGGCTATCTGAATCGATTTTTTCAATGCACCCCTACTTTGGGCACATACAGCACGACATTGCCATTTTATCCCTCTGCGCCCTTATTACTTCTTACCATGGCCCTCTTGTGTTTTAGACACTGTCCTCTTGCAAGCGCCACTTCGTCGGACCACCAATATACCGCAGTTCTTCCGCCCATAGTCTTGTTGGGGAAAACCATGTCACAAGCCGTCTTTATGGCATTTATGATTCCTTCTGGGCCCATGGATCTTCTATTAGTAGTTGTCAATCAGCAAAGCAGAGCGAAAACAGAGATTTATAGAGAGAAAAAGGTTTTGGGAGAAGCACTAATTAGAAATACGTGGATAAGATTCCGTGCACAATATTAATATCTCAGGTAAGTTGCTTGAATGTATATCTACATTAAAATTACTGATAGTATTATAATTATTACACATTCTATAAATGCGTGACCTTAATAAACTGTTTGTTTTAGCTCTAGCGCGATAGAACACATTAGACTGCCTACAATTATTACGAGGTTGATTTGCATTAACAAACTAGGGGCATCGAGACGGCTGTTTATATGGTTGTACAGAAACACAATTTCGATCTGCCTACGGCGCAAGTCCAAAGAATCAATTTTTAAGTAGAGATACTTTAACCTTTAAATATCGACTTGCTCCTGCTTGGCAACTTGCTCCAAAGAACCCATATGTCACTGATAGAAAGGAGACCAGACTAGCGAAGCGTATTCCAATCTGGACCGCGCAAACGTGAAGTAAAGTGACATAACCGCTCGGACCGATGAAAAGTAACGCGTGATTCGCACTATAAATCCTAACATCTGCAACGATTATGAACTATAAGGTCTTCTTCGGCCATCCATTCTACCAACAGTTCACCACTTTTATCCTCGATTTTAGAGCACTACAGATATTACTTTGCCTTGAAATCACCGCCTACAATGATCTCCTTCATATGATATTTCATGTCTTGTCTTAATGACTGTAGAAACTTATGGAACCTTTTTATTTCTATGTTTGGTGACACATAGTAGCTATATATCACAACAGAATTCATCTCTATCCATACGTACCCGTTGTCCTAGCCCTTGTTCCAAATTCTAAGAATTTTGTTATCTATCAACCATTTCGTATGGAAGATTCTTCTAGTAGGTGCGGCCAATATTATTACTTCCACCATTTTTGTTGGACCCTGTTAGTACTCTTATCCCCCCCTTATGTGTCATCCGTAACTTAGCCATCTTTAATCATATTCCCTTCTCCGCCCTCCTCAGATTTTTCATTTCTGCTTTTAACTTCCCTCGTGAATTTGTGGATACCCTTATAGGCAAAAACGTATTGGATATTATTAAATTGTTCATTATGCAAAGTTCAAGGAGTCTGGAACCATTATCGTTTCTCGAAGCTTTTCCATGGGGCCAATTGCTTCGCCCGATGTCTGATCCTTCTTACTCACACGTCCATTGAAATCACCCAATATTATTACTCGTCCTTTACAATCCTCTACTTCTTCATTAAGCTGCTCTCAAAATTCCTCCTTCTTTTTCACCCATTCATTTTCGTCTGAACCGTACACCACTACTATTATTATTTTTGTATGCTTGCCAATTACCATTTCCAATTTTAGTATTCCGTCAGAGATCCCGGACTATTTACGAATATTTTTCTCATATCTCTTTCTATTACGTACCCAACTCCTTCGCGTGCTCGTTCTTTTTCTCCTACTCCACTATATATCAATCACACTCCAATGATCCTGGCTTTTTTTATGATCAGTTTCTTGATGCTGTAGTTGCATGTTCTAACGTTTCCAAACCCTTGTTACATTCCCACACATTACCATCTACTTTCCTCTACTTACCTCTCCTCTTTTGCCTTCACCCGTATCTTTCTTTGTTTATTTCTTTCTAGTTTCGTTAAATCATTGTTTATATATATATATATTTGTTCTCCACTCAAATTCTTTAATTTCGATTTATTCGACATTATCTTCTCTTTATCATCTTCATTGTTCTCCGCAGAAACTAGTGCTGTGAGTTTCCGAATCAATTAAAATATTCGTTGATTATTATTATTGAAATATTCGGATGATTCCGATTCTTAGAATCTGATTTGGAATCGGGTGATTCCGATTCGGAATCGCATGATTTCGAATCGGATGATTCCAAATCCGTAAAATTTGTACAACGATTTTATACCGAATGAATCTGCCGAAACTTTTGATAGGTATTATTCGTATACGTATTCGCATCAAATTTTGTGATTTTGGAAGTTCTCAACTTTCTGGTTTTGACTCGATTATTCTAAATTCGTTTGAATTTTTATGATTCTGAATCGGATGATTCCGACCCGAATGATTCCAAATCTGAAAAATTTGTACAACGATTTTATATCGAATGAATCTACCGAAACTTTTGGGTAGGTGTCCATATACGTATTCGTATAAATTGTGTGATTTTGGAAATTCTCAACTTTCCGGTTTTGCTCGATCATCCGAAATTTATTTTCTGGATTGATGGGCGGTGTTTGTTGTTCATAGATGTTGTACAGTCACATTCACTCACAATCAGTATTAGTAATCTGCAGAATTTTTTATTAAGAACAAAATGGTAAACTTTTGTTGTAAATAAGTTTAATAGAGATTTAGTTACGTATAAAATAAACACGAAATATGAACCTGTGTTCCACTGCGCTCCGTGTGAATTATTTTGATTATTGAAATCATCCGAATACGTGCAATTTATACGAGTATGTCTGGTGGAGTATAGAATCAGAATGTTATTCCGAATATAATGGCCTTCCGATTCGCGTGTATTAAAAACTCTATGTTGTTTTTTCTCAACACTTGCCCGGTTTGTGTTTTCACTATACAATTTGATTGTTTTAACTTACTTTTATCTCCTACCTTACTCCCTTGTTTAACGTCTTTAGTTTCTTTTCTTTCGAACACGTTTAACACGCCCGTACACTATGTTAGTCAACTAAACTTATGAACTATTTCACTCGTAATCTCCTAAAAACTTAGGTTTAACTACGGAGTAGAAAACATGCGTGTCGTATCATCGATGTCAGATGCACCAATATATAAAATATATTAAAATAATATTTTATTTTTGAAAGAAACCAATGCAGTAAAATAAAAATGCATATGAACAAAAATCAAGGAAAAAATAAGTAGGTGTTGCAGTTGTATATCTAATTTTGTAATATGAAATGGTTATTATTAAAATATTTAAAACTAAATATTAAATTTATAATCTTATGTGATATTGCTTTCCTAACATTGTGATAGTTTCAGATTACGTGAAGATTGATTATTTATTATGGGCTACTTCAGCAGCTTGCATAATTACTATGCTTATATCTCCGGTAGATTAGACGTGAAACGTAATTATTGTGAAGAAAAAGTGTTTTTTCCCAGCAGGGAAGAAAGTGTGCACTTTCCTCTCTCATTTGAGGGAGGAAAGTTATACTTTTCCTCCCTAGGGACATTGACATGATGACTGTACATCTTATAATATGTGACATTATTGATAGATGACATTAGTACATTCAACCCAGTCTGAACCCATTTATGAGGTAATTGCTAAATTATTAGGTATTAAATTAAACTATTACTTTTAAAACGACCCTAACTTGACAGTTGTCAAAAAATATTTGACAGATTAAGCCTACTATCTATCAGTAAAAACCGAAACCGGTCGACAGTGATTTTTAATAATAAAAGGATTGGAAAGAATATATTTCTAGCTTATTATTAATTTCCATACTATCTATCATGTCACTCACAGGTGTCTCAATTATTTTTAGACGTTAGTTAAAAGTGGACTGGCTGGGAAAAAATAGTATTCAAACCACGTGAGGAAAGTGCTATTGCAGGCCGCGGGGAATTACAAACTTTGCCTTCGGCTCGGTTTGTAATATTTGCCCGCGGTTTGCAATAGAGCACTTTCCTCCTTTGGTTTGAAATATACTATTATCGTGACCATATATTTCAAATTAAAAAATATTGATAAATTGGTGGCCTATTATGCTTAGATGCTAGAGCTTCGTTGGTTGAACTACCAAATAAATTACCTACTGCATATAGTTATTTATTTTATTTGGAAACACCATTTTTGTATTTGCGTTTTTTTTTTAATATTTAACATTTTCTTAATTGAAATAATTTAGTTAATTAAAATCAACATCCTGAACAACGCAAATCCCAAGATAGTTAAATGACAAATTCTCTTCGCACATATCCACAATGTATGTAGTGCCTAGTGGGTATAACGTGCAATTTATGGCTATAGACGGTGAAACGTTAAGTCGTTATAAAATATATAGATACATATATAGATACGGCTGTGTGGGTACATATATGTATACATACTCATAGATATAGTATACGTACCTATGTATATATTCTATAATTTTCTTAAAATATATACTACATATGTGTATACTGGAACACAAACGTTCTGGGTCGACCAATTACGCTGCGGGCAAATTGTCTAGGGGTGGAGAAAATGAAACGGATGACGGATAATAAATAGCCGAAAGCGCTTTGCCTGAAGTAGAGCTTGTTCCAGGAACTAATGGTTCTTGCAGAAGGTTTGCCGCAGGCTAACTATCCTCGGGCACTTCATACAAAAATATATTCAAACCAAGGCTATATTAAAACCGCCTCGTGTTGAACTGAAATTTCACCGTTAGCATTGAATATAATTACAAAAAATATTTTTTGTCCCTATATATTAACTAACATATTGTTTTACAGTATATATATATAATTATATAAGATATATTAACGTTTTACTGATTAAGCTGTTTTGGAAAGTAAAGAGATAGATATATTTTAATTTCGTTCTTCAGCTGTCAAGCGGTGATAAGTAGAGAAAATGAATACTTTAATATCTACGAACATGGTCAGAGAGAAATACCGGAAATAATTTGTGATAGAGTCTCGGTATCTATTTCATTTTATTCTCTGTAAATACTAGGACAATATTTTTATTAAAAATTTATCTCTTGTTTTAATAAAAGCCTTTTAACCCTGTCTTTTTAATAACATTTTAAAAGCTGTATCATGCTAATCATTATGTTATCCTTATATGTTACAAGAAATTAATATAAGATTAAACGATTTTTAAATACTTATGTGTCATGTAGAAAATCAATATGCATCAAATTGATTTCAAAATGTACATTATACATACCTATACGTTTGGATTAGATTAAATAATAGGATCCTTTCATATTTTCCTTTAAATCAGAAGCGGATTTTAAAATATACGTAAGTATATTTACGGAATGTTAGGTTTCTGGAATATTGATTTTTTTTTGTGGCAAATTTTATTTTTAACAATATATTCGTTACATAATCAACTTAACAATATGTGGTTTTCAAATGTATTACATTTGCCTTCGTTTTATTAAAATATCACGCCTTAAAACATATATTTACAAATCATTATTAATATAACATAATTATATATTATATAAAGTGAAAAATTTAAATAATTAACATCCTTTTATAAATCGTGATTGTCAATTCTTAACATCACCAGTTATCAGCCGAGCGGTACTTTTCTAATAAACAAGTACTCGGAAAATTGCTGTCCCTCCACACCACCCCCATTACTGGCCGCTATCCTAAATCCGGCATTCAGAAGTCTCCTAATTGCTTGAACCGAATTTAACTTACAATATCCATTTAATGGAAACCTAATTACGTGGTGGGTGTCATGTTGATTCCAAGCGACGCCCGATCTTGTGTCCATCAGAGCTTGATTAGTTTCCGGAAAAGCTTCCTCTAGTAGCATTCTGTCGCCCGACAGAAGTATTCTTTCTCCCAGATCTGGGCTAATGTGAAGAGCGATACACTCGAAAGTATCTTGGTTTATATATGATGTAGAATCTGTTGACTGATAGTCTACCGGTCTGTGAAAATTCGTTCTATTTACTGCGTTAACTGTGGAAGAGAGGGTCCCGTTTTTTATCCGATCCTTTTTTAGTTGTTCTAACTGCCGAATCATAGCTGTAACATTAAACCCAAATTGTTATTTGATTAGTTAATTCGTTAATTATTAGTTTTTATTATAAATAATTCGTCTACTGAGCCATATTGGAGATGTATTAGATGATATACTTATATTTTTATATCCACAAATTAACACAGATATCTAAATCATGCCAACTTACGTCCAATTTCAAAATAGCGTGCTTCTTCTAACAATAAATCGAGATCATTGAAATTGTCTGAGATCAACAATCGTGAATTCCTCATAAAATTTAGTATATGTCGAAACATTCTACCATCTCTGTCAATAAAATAATGCTGTTTGAGGGAGTCCAAGACAATTGGTATGGTCCCGTTGAAAAGTTTCGCCAGTCGTGAATCCGGATATCTAAAGTTTGAAACATAAAAGAAATAGAAATGCAATATGTAATAAAAATAAGAAACAACAAAATGGATATGGTATATTAAATGTCTACAGCATATGTATTGACAGAAAGTAATCTTTAAACCAAGGAAATTCATTTTTCAGCATATTTTTTTATTTTAAACTAATACTGTTTTCACTCGAAGAAATACGTATTTTTAATTGCTCTTTTTTGCAATTTTTTATTTAACTTAATATATGGTCGTTTCATATTACTAAATCAAGGAACCTTCGGATTCCAAATTTAAACTTGAAATTTTATTTTCTTACCCTTAAATAAAAAAGGCTATTACCATTCATGATTAAATTTGTGGATGAAATAGCTTTTTTCCTAGATTCAAAATTTTACTAAATCGTTTATTTGCGTTGTTAGAAAGGATTTTTTGAATTGAAGAAATTAATATTTTTAAGCCAATTTTTGCTTTCCAAAGTAATAATGTTTATACAATGCGTTTTTTTTTATTGAAATAATATATCATTAAATCAAAAAAAAACCTTCGGCATTGACGCAAATTTCATAGTTTTTTAAACAGAAGTTTTTTTTCTTAGACTCTTAATTCTTAAAAGATTATCTAAAAAGGGTTATAACTAACACTGCATAGGCTTTCACGGCTGGTGTAATTATAACTAACAGCTTCTTGCGGGTTTCGCCGTGTGTCGAGCGAAAGTTTTGACACACGGCGAAACCCGCAAGAAGCTGTTAGTTATAGGGTTATAACTACATAATCCTCATTATCAAGGGTGCCATTTATACACAGATGGCAGCCCAATATACCCATTCCAATGTAGCAATTTTCCACAGGCACTTAAGGATGATAGATTCATCTGTCTCTACACACATTGATTGTTGTAAAATAGCGTTTCTATCATTGAAAAGTTCTTTCAAAATTTATAAGTTTTAAGTAAAACCTGGCTTCTCTTTTAAATCTTCATTACTATATACGCGACACTTATTTTTTGAGGTTAATAAACGTAATGTGGTGATTTGTTAAGAATCATCTAATTTTTAATATGTCGATATGGTCAGTATGCGCAACGTGATAACAATACTGATGTTCAATGAAGGAATACCGTTTATGTAAATTAAAAAAAAAAAAGAATTGGTCCCAGTAAAGGTCACTGTGGCACCCTAATTGAAATACTGCATCTATCGGACTATAGATTATTACAAATTAAACTGAGGTGTGGGTCAGTCAAATATGGTTTTGACTACTCTGACATTGACCTGCAAATATACTAGTATAGTGCGTGTCAAGGTACGAGAATATCACATTTAATATCTGTAATGGGTTTATTGTACCTCCTGTGGCGATAATTACCCAACCCCTCACTTGAAGGGTACGGTTTGCCCGTTAGAATATGAATTGAACGGCCGAAACAACATTTATTAATAAAAGAATCTTCTAAACCCAAAAATTGACATACTTTACTCTTAGCGTAGTTTTATATTTTTGACCTTTCTTCGTACATAAATAAATTTTCGGCAGATGTGATGAGCGTTATTTTAGTTTCCAGACATACAGACGTAATTTGTAAAAAAAAGATTTACTAAATTCAAAGACAAAAATTATTCTCATATGCTGCGCACTTTCTGCCGGCCACTGTATATCTGCACCTCAGAGGCAAACTATGTTAAGTCGAAATATGGCGAAATCGAGTTAAGTATGTTAAGTTAATATACATACAATGATCTTTCATTGCTATCTTTTTTGTTTTTCTGTCGTGTTTCATTAAAAAGTTAGACACGTTTGAACTATGTTAAGTCACACCTTAGCCTTAACATAAAAACTTTAAACGCGTCTATCGTAAAATGCCAATTTTGGACTTAACATACTTTGCCTCTGAGGTACAGATATATACCATCAAACGGGGTAAAGGGAATCAAAAATATAAGTTTTTCGTCAATATTTTTATAAACTTTGAAAAATAATTTTAAAAAAATAATTAAAAGTTTGTTCATCATTACTCAACATAATCTGCATTTGTTATTACTACAGAATAAATATGTTACCATTTTTGCCAAAGCGTGATACACTTTACATTCGGGTAGATTAAGATTAGTGATTTTCAGAAAATGTAGTTTTGAATTAATATTTAATTAATAGTAGGCGGTGAAAAACAATTTTAATTTTAAAAGTATATATAATAAAACAAATATAGCCTGAAAAAATAAAATTTACTGAATACAAGGTAATTAAAAAACGAGATGCGGTATGCATTATGTAAGTATAATAAAATTATATAGCAAACACTTTAGAATTTTAATATAAACTCCATTCCATTTGAAAAAAAGTACTTTTGGTGCTAAGAAGTTACTTTGAATTTACTCTTGATTGTAAGACAGACTGTATAATTTTATTTACTTTTTAATCCTCAGTTAAATACTAGAGGACCTTGCATAGTTCACATAAAATCTCTCTACCTTTTACTGTACAGCCGTTATACGCCTTCAATGTATTATATTTTTTGCGCTTTTTTTTCACAAAAGCCAAAATAACTCTAAAACGGTAACCGATAAATTGGCTTTAAAATGTCTAGTAGAACCTAAAAATGCACAAAAAGATATATGTTTCTATTTATAATATCAAAGTGGGCCACGACTTTCTATGTAATCGGAAGTGTGACATAAATAAAACTATTTTTTCTAAATACATCATAGTTAACTATTTTGAACGCGGAAGTTTCAAAATCGAGATATCATTGCAAAGTCAAGAACTTTTAATGGAGGGGTTTGGTGAATCACCCTATATAGTTTATTTTTTCCCAAAAATTATGTATTTTGCACATAGAATCTCTTTTTCCCAGACATCTTCTATTTCTGATCCTGTTTGCAAATTCCAACAAATATCCACTAACAGAGTATCAATTTTTTTCCCACTATAGGTTCGATATTCGAATCTTGCCGTCACTTAGTGGAAACGCTCGTCATGCTCATCTGATTCGGCTGATGATTGCTCGCGAATTTTTACACATGTGTAAAAAGCAGTGAACATGTCTTGAATGTCAGGCCGTCAGTTATAGAATCGATAAATCCCGAGAACATTCTCAATGACCGCTTCACGGAACAAAATTCCATGCCATAAGTTCTGAATCACTGAGGGCATTTTCAAATGGTGTGTCTTTCATCAAACATCGAATATCAGGCCGATTAAGTATTTTGATAAAGAAATTTCGTCGAACTCAATAGGCATTTGTTGAATAAGTAGTTAAAATAGAAAAAAACTTTTTTGGGGCCTTTTGGGTACAATCTTTATACGTGAATATCTCGAAAACAAGAGCCAACTTTACAAAACGGCCGATGGCACTAGATTCAGTGTACTCGAATTGTATTTTCCACCCAGGACCCATCAATGTTGAAAACAATAAGCTACCGATTCGAGCACAGTGTAATTATAGAGAAAAACGTAGGATCAATTATTTTTATAACAATTTTACATTTTCAATCTTTGTTGGCACTTCGAATAAATTCATTTTGTATTTGATGACTCAAATATTTATGTGTTGAAGTGAATAACTGAATAATCGAATTAAAATTTCCAGAGTTCAATTCCATGAGGCTAGTTCTGCCAATCGCTGTATTTATTATAATTATTATTGATTTATTTATTATTATAATCATTATTATTGATGGAAAAAAATGACTTTTATTTATTGCTTTATTAGATCTCTAACCGCTATTATTCCGCCCCTATTATCAACGTCATAATCACTAACGCTGTGAGTCAAAAGTTGCAACAAGTTCATGAAGAAGAATTTTGCAGTAAATGTGAATAATATGAATGAAATATTAGCTCTCTATATACTTAGCCAACAAGTATAATTCCTTAAATTTGACCATTGTCCTAATCGGTTTGTTAATTAAACCGTTAACCTTCCATTAAGTGATAGGTGATTTACTTTACCGATCCATAAACGGCACATTAATGTACATTAATTTTGCAGTTATTAATGAAAGCGGATTTCATTTTCATAACACAATTTTTTCATTACCCAGGTACCAGAGTCACGTCGAATAGACGTCGATATTTGGAGAAAAATGGATGACCATGTCGATACACCAAGTATCGACCAAAAAAGGACGTCATTTAATGACCAAATAAGTACGTCTTTATGTAACGTCGAAATGACGCTGATACGACGTAACCACCAATGACTCATTTGGCAAAATAAAATATGTTATAAAAATAATATACAAATATTAATAATAATAAATCTTTGCTAGGATCATCCCTAAATTAGTTATTTATTAATATTAATATTTCTAACCTTTGTACAGCGATATCGTACGCTTTACGATTGTTTTAAATTTAAAAATAGTTGATCACAAATTACATACCGTTTACCGTATTTATTAGCTTATTTACTATTATACAGTTTAATTCATATTCTAATTATCTTTTTAGATTCCGTTATACGAGGTTCAAAGAAATATAATTTTAAAGCATGAACCTTTGAGTAGGGTGTATGAATGTATAAACCGTAGAAGCAATGTTTTGTGTGCCTTCGAATGTTGTTTTGTATTGTGTAATTAGAAATAATATTAAAGTAAGTATCAGTAAGTGCTTTATTGTTTGGTGATACAGTTTCATATTTTGTGCTTTATAGTATAGTATTTAACGTACGTCCAGTTTAGTGCAGTTTGTGGTGAGGGGTCTAGGAGAAGTTTACAGCATTACCAGTACCACAGTTTGGAGTCTTTTTGTTATAGTATTTAACCTCACTTTTCGTATTAAGTTTTCTCTTAAAAATACTCCATAATGCTTCCAACATTATAATACCAATCTTCTTCCATCAATACCTTAAAAATACCTTATTTTGCCTGTACAATAAATATATTTGTTCGTCATATTTGTGCATTATACTTTGGTTATTCATAAACCAATCATTATACCTATAGGTATAGGAAATAAAAGTGTTTAATTAATCGTCTTTATGGTGATACAACAGAAAATACAATTTTTTTCACTAATTTCAATAAATTCAATACTTGATAGGGTGCTCTTTATTTCAAATTATTTGCCTGCATCTATTTGGTTTTGAGTTTCCGAACGTTTGCATATTTCCATGGTTAATCACTTTCCCGTCACTCTCCGAACAATGTCTATTCCGGCTCATTTTATCTAGATTTATTAAGTATTTAAGGGAAAACGTATACATATAATAATGAAAAGAGGATTTACTAGCAATATCTGATAGAATATTTTAAATAAAACACTTTTCTAATGTTTATACTTTTATGTAGTTTATATGTTCATAGAATGATCAGAATGATTGTAAATAAATATATTATATGTAATAAAATAACCATTAGATAATTTTTGTTTGCTTAGAAAACTAAGTTGCCCGCTCTTATATGTGATCCAATTAGCAAAATTTTGTGAGCAACCATTTAGGGGTGAGAATAAAGTTTGCATCACGGACTATATGTCTTCAAACAACGAACAGGTGATGACACACCAAGGAGATTTGCACACTAAGAAAGAAAGTGTTTCTCGCCAGATCGCATATTGATCGTAGCACAGTCCAATACAGCATTACCGAGCCTTCTAGTAAATTTATAGACTCAAAAAAATACATATTACAATCGTCTCTCTTACATACACTCTAGTGTGATAAATAAATGGGCATCCCACATAATGCTAAGGCCAAACATATCTTATGTGAGGTACCCATTTACTTGTCACACATATGTAAGAGAGACTTTTGCAACACGCAGTTTTTTGTATTAATGTGTTTACTACAGAAGACTCGGTAATGTTGTACTGCACTGTGCAACTATTGCTTTAAGCTTTAAGGAACGTCGATACGACTTCCATAAATGACGTTTATACGACATCCGTAAACGACGTCGATGGTCTGTGACATTATGGCGTTCTTTTTTTTTTCACGTATTAAATACGTTATAATATTGGCACAATCGACGTAATCAATGACTAAATATCGAAGTCTTTGTGACGTCAGGCTACCTGGGTAAGTAATGGAGAATGAACTTTAGTGATTCATAAATTTCACATGTTGATTTCATAATCACTAATCACAGTTGATTAAGCAAAAAACAACTCTTTAGTCAACCTTGTATTTATATGCTTTCGTAATATCAACATCATTCATTAATGGCACCTATTAAGAGATGATTTTTTTCTTTCCTTTAATCAATTATTTGTATGACATACCTACGAGCAAAGACGGTGTAGTATGGGGTGATATCGACGTGCATCTGTCAGTGTCAATAAAATTTGTAGTTTCTATTCTAAAATTTTTATAATAATTTCTAAATAGCTTCTATTGTAAAATTAAACTATACTGTTGTCGGAAAAATATTATAACTTACTTGTATATTAAAACGCGATTAATAAGCTTGATAACTAACCGCCTTCTTTAATACACTTGTTCGTTAAATAGCTATTATTGTGTACCTATTATAAACAATTTAAAATTAAAATTACGGTTTGCTATTATTTTATAGGACCTTAATTTATAGTCAATCGGCCCCTGAATTCATATGACGTAAACAGGTAAACCATATTCTTTAAATGATGAATCGGGCAACAACACCATTACAGACATTAAAAGTGATATATTAAAAGTGATATTCTTTTACCTTGAAATGTACTATAGCTTTTTAACATACACAATAATATAGAATGCTCAACTTACTCGACTATGTTAAATAGATCAATAGGTATTGTCAGACAAGGAGCACATGATTATCAAAAGATCTGTGTTTAATAAAATTAAAATGCTTACAAAAACTACATAGTTTCAAATCTGAAAAGTGCTCCATCGTTTAGTTGGATGCTACTAAACGATGGAGATAATAACATATAGCTTATATCTGTATGACTTGGCAATCTTTCAATCAATTGTTAAAATTTAAATGTGTTTGTTAATTAATACTTTTGCATTTCAGACTTACTTTACAATAATTGTTCTTATGTCAATTTAGTATTCGTTTTACTAAATGAAATGAACTGTGAAAAATTCATGAATTCACTTATTTTTATTTTATCAACAGAATTCTACTACAAGTTTTGTTCAGTATTTGTTGAAAAAGTTGAAGTTGTCTGCAAACTATATTTACTGCTTGACAATGCTTTGGTCGTTTCTTCAAACTGAAACTTTGTTAATTAATCACGGCGGTTGACCGGTTAAAACGTATGGAATCTATGTATTGACTGTCACAGTGACGTATTAATTATTAAATCAAATAAAGTTTTCTCGGCTAAAAAAATCTAATATAAATCTGGGGGGTATAATTAGGTAATATTTACAGCGCTGACTCGAATTCTTCAGGCATTCGCTTTCGGCTGGTGTCTAACTGAATTTAAATTCACGCGCTATAAATGACACCTACCGCACTCTAATGCAAATAACTATTACACTATAGGTTTGTTCGTTGGTGTTACACCAATTACACTGGTGCATATTGTCTCTTTCTCAGATGCATAAAGAATAAATCTTTTATCCTGTTTTAAGTAGGAGTCAGTGTGGAAAGTGTAGCACCAGCGAACAAACCTTATGTACTGTATCTGCAGTCAAGTTGCCAACTATTAGGCAGATCTATGCTATTAGGTGATGAAGTTTGCTAAACACGTTAACAACAGCGGAACTCAGTTAATAAGTATGCTTTATTTCTTATCTCTCCCTAAACTGTAAGTAGCGTTGCTGCAGTCTATTGGTAGATGTCTGATTAAGAGTGATAAAGTAATGGACGTTTATTTTGATTGGATGTTATTATTGACGATATTGTTGATATATTAAACGAGATATGTTGTCATGTATTAGATATGTATTCACCAATGTTTTATGTCTCTTATATAATTTTTCGCATGTCCGCTATAAAGTGCTTCTACCCATACTTATATCAAAGAGGTAAAAAAAATATTTTTTCGTTTTTTCTTTATTTAACCGCTAGTCACTTGTCCATTGATCTATTATCCTTTCGGATTCATAACAAAAACACAAAATTCACAACTTTGCGAGATTTAAATGTACCTTTATCTCCAGTAATAGGCGAGATCTCCATGAAGGGGATCGAAAATGATTCACTATTAGGCAGAATTGGGTAAAAAATTATTTAGATAGAATTATTAACGAATAAAGACAATAGTTAAAATATATTATAGGTATTAAATTATACAGGGTGTATCAAATAAAAAAGTACATTTTGCTTGGGTGTTAACTATACGACATATAAAGCACAAACCCACCGAAACCGGATTTCATCATTAAAGAATAAAAAAAAGCAAAATTTAGAGCCAAAAATTCTTTAGTCCGGGCCTGATGCAAGAAACGTCATGTTAAGCACCCGCTAAACGTGTATTATGTATAATACATTGCACTCATTTAGTATATTCTTAATGGTATGCCGTAAGTTCATTTAACGTCATTCTGAATAAATAAAGGCCAATCGGCCAGTGTGCCCTTGTAAAAATAGCAAAACTGAGGCATTTTAAATTTCTTCTTTTTATGAAATAAACATTCCTTATTTGTTAAGAGCATTCTACGTAAGTCTACAAAGTATTATTTTTAATATCCTGATAAGACGTTCGAGTTTCACCGAATATGCGACTTCAGTAGTTACAAAAAACGTAAATATTTTTCTTTTGCTTTGTCGAATCGAGAGTTAGTTGTTAATAAACGGTACCACATGAATCTGAGTTATTTCTTTTGGATTTATTTAATCATATAACGCAAAATGAATTGAATCGAATTACATAGAAATAAATGTAGATATAGAAAATTTGCAAACACGCCTTTTTACTATGATGTCGCGCGAAAATGAATCTATTGTGTCATTTGTATTTCCTCCCGTCTCTCAGTAAATTAACACGATATCTGTCAATTCCTGCGTTGTGTAGCGCTGCATTTTTATACATGTGGGGTATACTCGGGACAGCATTTAGGTTGGGCACAGGTGCGGCTCTAGCCCACGGCATTTATAAAATATTTTTTTCTCGTTATTGCTTAATGCACAGGGGGTCTATCTCCTCTGTGCATTAAGACTTTTTGATTGTATATGATTACAGCTGCTACATATTATTATATTTACCTCTATATCTGATACACCCTGTATAATAAGATAATTTAACTATTATCTTTATCTGAAAGCCATAAATAAAAGCGTCTTTTATCTTTATCCGTAGGTCATAGATAAAAGTATCTTTCATCTTTTTCCATTAGCCATAAATAAATTTATCTATAATTATCCGTGACCAGGGAATTTTATAAGACATTGATCTTTGTAAGTTTTCATAAAAAAAAGTAAAAATAGGTACCTTTAGGTAGTAAATCGGGAGTAGTGCTTGAGATGTAGCAATTTGTGTATTTTTTTATAAAAGTTATTTAATAATCAGTGCCTAAGTGAAAAAAAGCGTCATTAATGTATCGTATGGCAGCGTTAACTCTGTAAATTTTTGGAAGCTTTCTTTGTTGTGTCTACATATTAAATAAAATCTTCCAAAAGATTTACACAGAGTTTAACATTTACATATTTAATGTAAATGTGAAGAAAATAACATAAAACACCGATGCATATTATACATGACAAGTATAGTTCATAAATTTCCAATACACACCACTGCACTGACCATTTGGCCTAAATGTTCGTGTTTCGAGTCTTCATCGGTAAGCGAGTGATATGCGCTATCTGGAATAAAATTATCTTTAACTGAGTAACACAGTTACAGTTAAAATTATCTAGCTGAAATTATCTGTTTTCCAATGCATATTTATCTGTAAATAATTTTATCTTTGAATAAATTATCTATATAGATATTTTCGTTATTTAATTGGTCATCTTGAATTATTAGAATCACTTTGCTACTAGGTCGCGTAATATACACAGCAACTATGTTTTATAAAATGTGTTAAAGTTTCAGGGCACCCTAACAGATATCTGCTAGCACAATATGTAGGGTGCATGATAAATTAAAATATTGCAAACTTTTACTACAGTTTAACTACCTAGGTAGCAAAGCATATAAGGTCTTAATTAGAGTTCTGAGTCACAAGAAGTTTTAGGATACGACATATATCTACCTAATTATAAGATGAGTTACGTACAACAACCAGTTCATCTTGTCAAAAGCATTATTTATGTAGGTATTGCAATATTGTAAATCAATAGTTAATTTAACTACCTAAATGTGTGCAGGTGTAAAGAAATGTATCTATTAATGTTATTATAAATATCGGCATATGTGATAATACTAAAAAACAACAAACTAAGCTCCACGCGCCGGTATTAAATGTGTACTGCAGGGTAAAGTCACGACAACAAAAGTCGTGTATAAATCGACCTCTAAGAATGTATGTCCAATATAAGGTATATACCTTAAACCATACGAAAACAAGAGACCGCATTTATGTAGGTATGGACGTCTTCTTTTTATACTTTGAGGCGCATTTTTAAATCAGCAACATAAATACAAATGAAATAGTTCTTTAAAAAGTTGACAGCTTTGGATGGACTAGTATTAAGCTAAAAAGCGCCGCCCTCTTGTCAAGGTAGATCAACGCCAGAGGGTGCAAGTCGAATATTCCGTGATATCCAGAGGGCGCGTTCCATCATGGGAACACAACCTCCCACACGCCGCCATCGCGCCATCTCAAAATGTAGGCGATCATATAAATCATACTAGACCGTTCTAAAACTGTTAAAGCTTAAAATCATATACTATTAAAGTGTTTGCAATATCAGATATCTCAATCACTCCGTTAATAAATCATTTTTTACATATATATGTGCATGTATATCGAGTATCTTGTTTTCTGTTTACTATTGATGAGGAATGGAGGGGTAATAACAATATTTAATAAATTATAACAAACGGATCAATTCTACAGTTTGGAAATCATTAGAAATACACTAGATCAAGACCGAGTTTCTATGAGTTGCAGGTCTATCGATAGTCCATGACAATCTACAATTGCACGCTCTTGTGAGCAATATATATTTGTATGTTTTTTTCTTAAATCTTTTGCGATTCTTGGTCGCAACTGACATCATCCACATGGTTTGTTTGCTTTTCAATAGGCTTACATCACATGCCTCTGCCCACAA
This sequence comes from Protaetia brevitarsis, assembly GCA_004143645.1. Classification (NCBI taxonomy): domain Eukaryota; kingdom Metazoa; phylum Arthropoda; class Insecta; order Coleoptera; family Scarabaeidae; genus Protaetia; species Protaetia brevitarsis. The sequence goes on from RXPK01000065.1 coordinate 3,809,604, forward strand.
CCGGGAAATAAATTGTAAATGGCAAATTTTGTATATTTTGGCACATACAGATTCTACGTAATTTTCTGAGTGGGAAAACATATCACTTGTTAGTTATTGTTTCCTTGGTTACCGAAAATTTTGTAGTGCCACAAATACGGTAAACATCTTGCTAACTGTAAATGTAATACTTAACAATTATTAATGTTGCACTTTTTTTGTTTTATACATCCACTAGGACGCAACAAATTACATTCTCACAGTTTTTTTTCATACAAAAAACTATTTTTTTCTTAAATGGAACTGAATGGGTTCTGTGCCTTAGGTTCGGGTTTCCGCTACTGCGCGGAGCTGGGGTGAGAGGGTGTGAGTGATCATCGTTCGAACGTTGTGGTTCGCCCAATGTCGCATAGCGTAGTGGACACCAATACCTTTGATAATACGCTAACGAATGTGTCAGCACTGAGCTACGTCTAGCTCCGCACGGCAGTGGATATCCGGCCGTAATCTGAGAGAGCAATTTTTTGCCGATTCCAATAATATCAAAGTATTTGGTATTCAAATTAAAGGTTATTCCTTCCTCTATAGGTACGTAGGGTTTACCACGGAACTGCCTAGTTAGAAGTTTTACGGGTGAACGAAACCATTCAGTTTTAAAAGCTTTGGGTTTGCAATAATTGGGTAGTTACTTCTTTACTTCCACTTGATCAGAAGTTGTAATGAGCTTTGCTATTTTAAATGAAACACTTCAGATGTTATATTCAAAAATTCTATGATGATTACAATTAGGGTTTGCTATACCTATCTTCAACTGTTTCTAAGACATTACGATTTTTGTGAAAAGTTTGACATTTACACTGTTGTACGTAATTGATTAATTTTTACTTACTTTAAGTACTATAAATCTTCCATTTTAAAACTACCAAGTACTAATAATGTTACAGCAAATCAGTCTAGAATTTAATACAACACCCAATAATAGAAAGCTATACAGAGTGTTGTATTTGCAAAAAAAAAATAACTTCAAAATTCTTTGATGTCATTAATTTTTACGCTCCTTGTATAATACGATCGCAACTTTTTATTACGTTTTGTTGAAACAATATTACTACATGTTAGTACAATAGTATAAAGTCATTATCAGGACTATTAAAAAAAACACATCCAAAATTAAAGCAATAATCACAAGCAAAAATCAATGGTATTAGGTAACAATTTTGCGATAAATAACACATGTCTAAAATATATATAAAAATAAAAAACTATCTATAAATGAAAAAGTTATGGGCAGGAACTTATGGGCTGAAACACTCGGAATATGTACTATTGTAAACCTACTACGCGTACTTTGAAAATTTTAAAACTGTAGTTACATAGACCAATTCATCTTCGACCATCACCATGAAGATCTCGCTTTGCTTTGGTAAAGTTGCCAAACCTTGTTTTTTTTTTTTTTATAGACTCACAGAGATCCTGTGACAAATAACGTTCACTTTTTTTAAGAATTTTCTTCTTTTGCTTATCCACCAGGATGAAAGTTTCAAAATGCGTACCGTAGATAACAGGTGAAGCTGAAAATATGCTGCTCTTATGAAATAAAATTGCATAAGGACCTTGATTTTGATCCGTCAACAAATATTATCTAGTCTATCATTCTGGCGAATGATGGTGGCCTAGCGCCAACATTAAACCATCAATGTTACTACAGAAAACCATACTAAAGCCTTCTGAATAAAATGCACTAAGACGTTGTGAGGCTTTCGGTAAGTTACAATTTTAACATAGAAGCGTAAAAGATTTCTTTGTTTCAATCTCGATCCTAATATGTCAGATTTTTCTTTGGTCAAGTTTAAATCTCTGGTAAGGTGTTTAGCTTTAATTGACTGATTAAATGTGGTTTTGCTATAGTCGAATCTTTTAATACCCCTCACGTAGAAGAACTGGGCTTCGCTATCTTTTCCATAAAACTTGATGCGCTTGGAATGTTGTTGGTAGTTGCATTGATGCTGATGATAGATTGGCAGTAATCTGCGCGAATATACGAAAATTAGTTTTCGAACATACCTAGTATATTTTTATACAATGGTTGTGAGATTTGATACCCAAATGAAACTCTCTTTTCTTTTGTATACTTACCTACTAGACGTACCTAGGTTAGATTAGACAATTCAGGCTTTTGTTCATTTAGAAAACCTTTTGCCTGTTTCTGAGCTACTAACTTTTGTCATTACTCATTCATTTTGTATCCATTCATGGATGAACTTTTCAATTTGCGATTAGGCCAAAGGAGTCAAAATCAGGTTCAACGAATGACCTTGACGATCCTCGTCTGGTTAAATCGTCCATCGCCTCATTACCCTTCACGGCCAAGTGGGTGCGAATCCAGGCCAATGTTAATTTTCTTTGGGTGCCCACTTCATTTAGGGAGCTTTTTTGGGCTTCTTATCTGATATTACAAGCTGATACTTTGTATCTAGGTTGAATTTATGAATCATGACATCTCTTGGAATCCCTATAAAGTGCGCCGCTATCTAAGGGTTTTTAGTTAACACCGTAGGATTTACTTGTCGGTGGTTGATGGTGCATATGTCGTAGACATAGCAGTTGCTTGTATATGGATAGGTAGCGGCAGCAGTGGTCGATCTCATCGCATCGATGGCAGATAAACACGCCATTCTTTGTATGCCACTTACAAGGGAACACCGGCGGGTGTCCCCCTCCGATTTCGATGAAACTTAACAGATCGAAAGAGTACCTTAAAATAAGAGACACGTATTTTTTTTTTATCGGCGTATCCGCACGATTTTGGGGTACAGCCCCTCCAAAGTTTGACGATTTTTCAATTTTTGCAAATATTTCCTAAATTATAACAAGATATTAAATTTTCTTCTTAACATAATTTGCAGCATATTGCATGGCCCTAAGGGTGGCGTCATCCGTATTCGCAAAAAGTTAATAACGGGGACGGGGTACCTCGTACCCCCATTTTTTTTAATTTTTTCTTTTTCTTATTCATCAAAAGAAGGCCGATTTTACATAGAATACGATAATGTATAACAAGTTTAGAAATTAATAATTGTAAAAATAGAAAAATAATAAAAGCTTCAAATTAATAAACTTGTCTATTGATATAAATCAAATGAACTATAACAGAAATAAGTTTTTATTCTTAACATAATTTCCAGCATAATACATGGTCTTAAGGTAGATATCTTCATAAAAAGCTAATAACGGCGGACGGGGTACCCCATCCCCGCATTTTTTTAATAATAAGTTTATTCATTATTCATCAAAAAAAGATCGCTTTTACATAGAAAACAATGGTAATAAATTTGGAGGATTAATAATAAAAATAATTGTAATAATAATAATATAGTACATTAACAACAATTATTTGTTATCGTTACTCCGCTGCTCTTCTTACTTAAATATTTCTTAATTTAGAATTGTATCTACCGACAAGCTATGGGTCAAACCTTTCTATGCCTACTAACTTATACTATATACTATACGAAACTTTTATCGGTGGTAGCAATATAAATCGTTTTATCAACTGCAGTTAGTGACTGCGTTTTATATATTTCCTTAATAAAATGTTATTCATTCTTAGAACACCATAATCCTTTAGTGCGTATATATGAACAAATTTGCTACACAGGACGAAGGATTAAATGATACATACATATATATTTTTTAATTTATTTCAAGTTTTTCGTGCAATGTAGGTGTACTATGTAAGTATTCAATGGAGCATAAATATAACTAATGTGTTTGTAACGATTATAACATTTCGGAAACAATAGAACAGAATTAGAAAAACATTATAATGCTTATAAATGTTTAAATACATTACATACTGTAATGCGATTATTGGTATATACACTGTTGAAAATATTACGGTGTTGGCGTTAATTTTGCGCTAGTCAAATATTTTAGTGTTGATTTTTCCAAACTTTGCCAGACGAGTTGACTGCGCGTATTTAATAGAACAGAAATGACTAGAATTTCGTGTGAATTCTTTGTTCAGATATGAGGATTGACAATTTTTCTAGACATTTAGAAGCGTCAACCAATCAGAATTTTTCCCTCGGGCAGAAATATAGAAACCCCACCTATTCTAATACAGTATTGCATTATACGCACCACCTGTATTGCACGTGTACCTGTTTTCGTGTTTGATTCTCCGTATTAACATATCCAAACAAACCACCAAATGTGACTGACTTGCAAAGTGTAACCTCGTGCTATTAAACGTTAATTCCAGTGGGCATAAAAAAATTCAACATCTTAAAGATGTATTGGGAACATCTATTTACGCAATTAGTTTAGACTTGAATCAAATAGCATAAACATTCACTTAATTTTATAATGGTTCTCAAAAAATCATTTTAAAATTGGTACGTTTAGTTGAAACCAAAACTTGTGAATGAGTGGTTTTGCATATTTATAATTGAGAAAACGTCTTAAAGAGAGAATATTATAGCACTAAGAAATAGGAGTTGCATATTAAAAAGACGTTGTGTTTAGAAAATGGTGTTAAAACACCCAATAGATCGCATTCATTTAGTTAAACAGCTAGTAAATTTGTCTAGTCTAGATCAAATAAAATGTGACTAGAAGTATATCATAATTCCACGTGTTAGTTGGACAAAATAACCCCTTAGCAATAGACAATACTTGACTATCTTTGTTCGTCAAATTTAAACTTCTATAGTTCTCGACAAAATAACACGAAAAGAGGGTGGACCTCTCCTGACTATTAAATTAGTCAAAAAAGTGTTAAAATTTTCAACAGTGTATGTATTGCAATAGCGAACAGGATTAATATACATACAGTAATTAAGCTATGTAAGTATTACAGTAATGATAGTCTGTGTAAAAGTGTTTAAAACACAGATTTTGTTAGCACCATGAACACCGCACAATAGCTGGTTTATTGCAAATACTGCACAAGGGTGTAGACTGCGCATCTTTGTTGAAACAAAACTCTACAGGATTTTTAAAGGGCCCAGGTCTTTCCTCAACGTATCCACTCTTATACCACGAGTACCTGAATACGTTGAAAAATCTTGGGGAAGAAAACTGATTATGGGTTAGGGATTGCGACTTAATAATATTATTTCTCTGATGTAAATCTATATTGTAGTTCATAAGAATCACTATATCCGAAAGAGAATATGATTAATCACCAGATCTCTTCTCGCGTTAAATTTATAATGCAAATTACCAATTATATCTGAAGTGACTGAATAATTAATTAAACTCACGTATGCGTAGATAAGTGCATATCAAATTCATCACAATAGACACGTACATATATTTATTTTGAGTTATTATTACAATTATTAATTTTCTAAATTTATTATACATCACCGTTTTCTATGTAAAAGCGACCTTTTTTTGATGAATAATGAATAACTTATTATTAAAAAAATGCGGGGTAGGGGTACCCGTCCCCGTTATTAGCTTTTTATGAAGATATCTACCTTGAGACCATATATTATGCTGGAAATTATGTTAAGGATAAAAACTTATTTCTGTTATAGTTCATTTGATTTATATCAATAGACAAGTTTATTAATTTTGAAGCTTTATTATTATTTTTCTATTTTTACAATTATTAATTTTCTAAATTTGTTATACATCATCGTATTCTATGTAAAATCGGCCTTCTTTTGATGAATAAGAAAAAGAAAAAAATGTAAAAAAAATGGGGGTACGGGGTACCCCATCCCCCGTTATTAACTTTTTGCAAATACGGACGACACCACCCTTAGGGCCATGCAATATGCTGCAAATTATGTTAAGAAGAAAATTTAATATCTGTTATAATTTAGGAAATATTTATATTAATATTAATTAATAATTTCGATCTGTTAAGTTTCATCGAAATCGGAGGGGGACACCCGCCGGTGTTCCCTTGTTAGCGTTTTGGATACCCCGCCCACTGTAGCTTGTTGGTCAATCCATGTAATCAGAATCCAACATTCTAATTACGTGGTTTTTATATAAGTCTTTGATGAAACCATACTCCAAAGTATTTCGTGTCTTTTTATCTTTGACATATAGAATTTTTTCGCTTCTTATCACTAGTTTTTGTAAGCTTTCTAGCATTATCAGAATGTTTGGAAATCGCTCTCTAACAACTATTGTAAGGTTGTCAGCAAACTCCAGACAGTTAAAGTTTCTGGTCAGTTCCCGGATTACCTCACCCACTAGGGTAGCCTACACTACAGGAGAATGTCCATGCAAACGTTTAAATCGAAATAATGTGGTGTTCTTGCTCTATTTTGCCTGGGAATCTGTCCAAGTTTTTATCAAAATTTGGAAAATTACTACGACGTGGCTGTTGTCGTTCAAATTACAATTCTATATATCTCTCTATTATTGTGTTTAGGGTCGATGCACAAGAAATACTTAACTATCTCGTTTCTTTTCATTGGTATACGCTTTCTTCCATATTAATCAACGATAATTGAAATATTTATTTTTAAACTTAAATTATATTCTTCCTAATTAAAGCATAACATCAAAACCAACATGTTACATATGGTTAAAATAATAAAAGAAGAAATTTTGCTGGGAATGTCAAATCCAACATAAAGAAAAACGAGTAAGTATTTTTTTTAATGTACAATTAATTAAGTGCTCGCTATTTTGTATATTTTGGCTATAAATAGAAAGTATTACTCGTAAAAGTTTTTTTTTTATTTTATTTTCAAATTCGTTACTTGATAGACGCATCCGCTGTTCAATAAGCGCTTCTTAATTTAGTTTGTACCCAATATCGAGTTTCAAAATAGATTGCCTCCTATTCGAAAAATTTTAGTAACAATGAGAATTTAATAATTGTACATAGGTATAATATCTATTTTTCAATGATAATTTCGTGATGTAACTGGCATAAAGTTAGGGATATTAGAATATAATTTACTAGAATAATGCCATCTACATTCACATACAACAAATCATTAAGTTTATGTTTCCAAGTGATGTAGATTGTATTGTATATAGGTAGTATGAACTCCTTTGTTAGTTTTCGTATGATATGTGCCTTCAGTTTGAAATTAGATCGAATTGTTACTTGTTACACGCTGATACTAGTGTTGTACGTGTTCGTTTCTCGCATTAAGTGAGACATCAATAACCATTAATTATGACAATTACTTATGCACGGGGTTATTAGATTGGGACTTACTTAGTTAGTGTTTCTAACGAGGAAGTGTAGATTGTACCGCCGACGTCTATGTGAACAGGCGCCGTGTATCTCGAAGCTGCTGCCACTGAAGGTATGCCAGTTATTTTATTGTAGCTCACGGTTGGTGGAGTTGGGGACGATGAGTTTGACATCGTCGGAGAAGTGGCGGGTGAATTATTCGGTGACAATAATCTAAAAGTAAATCAATTAATTAGTAACTTTTATATACACATTTATATTTTTTTAATTATGTATTGCTTGTATTTAGGGCTGCCATTTGACTGGGTTTGTTCTCTTTTGCAGGCATTTGGAGACGTCCTGGTATTTTTTTTTACGATCCGGATTTTAAAAATGTTGCGAATCCATAGCAAATTTTAATCGATATACGATCGAAGACATTTAATATTGCGTTTGTGTTTGTTTAATAACTCGTTTATTGAGCAAACAACAATTTTTACTTTCTTCGTTTAAAATGTGAGTAACAAGAGATGGTTATTTTTGTCAATATTTAGAAGGGAAGGCACCCACGAGTATCTTTCTGATTTTGATAAAATTTGGTAGGAATGTAGTGTACCGATTGTTTTTGTTTTGTTTTAGAGGATGTAATCAGGGTTTGTTATCTACAAAAGCACGTTTTTTGTAATATTTCAGAAACGAGAAGAGAATATCGAGATCGGCTAAAGAACAGATCGTTGCTTGTTAGCAGCTGTATATTTTTCTCTAAATGTGTATTTTGGGAAGTTACCGTCATTCTTTGTGCCTCTACAGAAACACTATTTCTTTTCATGTTTTTGGAATTAAAATTAATGACGTATTGTATGTAAATTAAAAATTGTTTATTATAATAGAATACAAAAAAGTAATATAATACATACAAACACTGACACACATATGTTTATGATTGCCAACGGCGGTGTTCTATTCGACAAAGTTACAGAATCCCTATGCAGTGGTGTTATGCACCTCGTGACTGACGTCACTTTGCTTTAAAAAAAAACTTGTATATTCAGATTCTTACCATAAAGAAAAATGTAAAATTGAAAACAAAAATTGCATATTTTTAGAAAACTTTCTAAAAAAAATCTACATTTACTTTTTATTGAATTTCTTTCATTCCGAACGCACTGTATGTCTAGTTAGGAAGAATTTTTTAACGTATTGTTTTAGAGTTATTAGTGTCTAATTCCTTTGTTATATTCTCTAGTGGCATTTGTTTTTTTTTTAATAAAAAGTATTTGTCTTACAATTAGGTACAAATTCTCAGGTATCTTTTAAGAAACAACTGTTCTTCAAATCTATAATATAAATCTAAAAAAAAAGTCGCTCATATCTCAAAATCTATTAAAGATAGGTATAGGGAATGCTCATATAAAGCGATAGGGGATAATATTTACTTCCTAATTCCGAATTAAAATACAGGGTGTTCTACTTAAAAAAGTTGAGTTTTCTGCATTTGGAAAATATGTCACTTTGTCTCAAGCTTTTGAACAACCTTGTATGTTAGAATGTAAACTATGCTTACCGTTTTCTTAGAGTAATATCTACATTCATAACATAGCAATTTGGAGTCTCTACTTGCAGTATTGACCGAGATATTAATTTCTCATGGATGCAATGATTATGACTAAAAAAAAGAAAAACTTAAATCAAAAACGGCAACATGTAGCTATAGGAATAGCTAATGAAAACTGACGTATTTATAGTCAAACATGAATAAAAAATTAGATCATTCTATTTAAAATAAGGAAGTTGACATCCATTTCCAGTCAACCGAAGTGATATTTTGGTTAGTATTTGCATTTATGTTCCATCGAACAGATACTGGCGCCAAAATCTCAAAAATAAGTAAATATAGAACATCATCATTTTAAAATGAACCACTTACGTGGAATATCCTGTATAATATTATCATAGCACTAGAAAATACTTTTAAATAAGCTATCTTTAAATAGTTATGTCATTTCGACAGACCCAATTTATCTGTAATTGCATAAGTAATATTTTACCTATTATGCTAATGTATTATACGGTGTGACCCGCAACTGACGTGTCAGCAATTATTATTACAAAAGACTGTTCTGAACTACATACACAAGAAATGGTTGTTTAGAGTGTTGACTTGAATTATAAATTCCAGTAATAAAAAATGTATTCTTGTGATGTCCAGATAATTTTTTAAATTTAATTTTTCACAGAGCAGTATCCAGAATTTACTAGATATCATACTGTCTATACTGGCAGTGAGGCGATTAATATATAAGCATCAACAAACATAATATATTGAAGGCGAGCCTTTTTTTTTCTCGAAAGGTAAATTAAAATTCGAAAGTAACATAAAATATATAAAATAGAATAAACAAAATAAAACAAAAAGAAACTTCCCATAAGGAAAATATGGAACTAAAAAATATAAGAAAATAAGTTTTTTTTTTTCGAAATGAATTCTATTTAATTTTTTTTTTTTAATGTTTCGAATTGTTATTAATTTCTAGTGTTTCCTTGTTTGTTTCGTACATATGTATGTATCTATATATATTACAGTAACAATAAAACAGTTACCTGTGAGCTACTATTATACATATTACAGTAAAAACATCAATAAATGTTAACCGTCTTTAAATGTAGAAATTCAAACATATATTCACGGTACAAAATTTCATTCCGGGAAGGAGTTTGGTTCAAAAGTTATTATTATATTTAATTTTTTCCGCAGAACCACCTAAATTGACCACTGTGCGACGTAGCAAACAGCGTTATTTTCGGTAAAGTTTTTATGATTTATATGACGCATTTGCAATTTATTTTTTTGATGGAAGTTTTATATCATATCTTTTATTAAAAAATGGGAATTCTAGTTTGGGATGCCTTGATACTATAGACCTGATCCAGCACGCATTTTGCGTGCGGTCCTTGATCACGTGAACCAATCGTACATACAAGAGATTGGAAACTGTATAGCTTGGAACAGACGTGTCCTTGATTTAGAAATGAATGTTATTTAAAAAATACGCAATGTTATGCTGTAACATTTTATTAAAAGTTATAACTAAAAACAAAAAAATAGTGCTACAAAAAAGTAAATCTCTTCTATACTATATGTGACAAATAAATAAAAAAAATCTAACAAAACAAACAATAACTTAGTATTCCTATCTTTTTTCAGATATACTACATTTAGCTAACGGTTTCGGTTGTTGTAGCTTCATTAGGTATCTTACGTTAACAGTAAAACAATAAACAAACAATAGTTTTAAAATGAATATTGAAATAAGTTTTTCATCCCGTTCTTGTTGCTCTGTTTATTTGCTAGGGTAATTTTATATAGGTTATCTGTTTTTTAATTTTTAAAATTTGCAATTGCATATTTCATGTCATAGATTTATACCTACATATAAAATACCCGGAATTTTAATTCTCTTTTACCTCCTAATCTTAAATACTATTCAATAACGTAAGTATGGTTTCGCTGTGTATTTGATTCAATAAATAAAAAAACGGCTTATTTGAGTAAGTTGTATTAATCACTGTTTATATCATTTTACTTAAAGCGACGTTTCGACAAACATATGCCTTTTTCAAGCTACAACGATGAATAATTAGTATTAAAAATATGAATAAATAAAAGCCGGAGTTTAAGTATACCTTGGTAAAAAAATTTATAAGTGAACGTCAATATCAATTAAAGTTGCAACTATCATTATTGTTGCAAATTAAATTTAACATTTGAATTAAAATTATAAATTTATTAAATGTAGTTGAAACGATGGATAAAAATTGTGTGTTGATCTGTGATTAAATAGACGGAAACTGAGCCTATATGTGTAGAGAATACAAGGTATTCTTCTTGTAGCACAGAATTTTTATCCTTAAATCGGTAAAAACATGTTTGTTAGTTCCTGCTAGATATATAAATGTTCCTACTGTTAATATATAGTAAAGTAAAATAGTAATGTATAATACATAACATAAAATAGTAAAATAACATCCACAAGTCAATAACTATTCAATAAAAAAAAATAATACAAGGCAGTATTTACAGATACATAATTAGGTGTTCTTACGCACCGCACCGATGGTATCAACGCCATCATCTTTTATTTAGGGTATCAATTTACAGTTGACCAATTTTGTATTCCATATATATAAGTTTACGACGTTCCTCCTTCGTATTGATAGTAGAGGCTAGTAAGTATAAAATCCTATAACGGTGTCGATTAAGCTGGTCTCCACTGTACCTATATTGCCATTAATGCAGCTATGTTATGCCAAAAGTATATTACTTCGACAGTCGAGTAATTAATATTACACATTACAGAAATGATTTTGGACCTCAAGCATACAGCTTATATAAAACGTATGTTTGCGTGGTACTTAACTGGTTTTTAATTACTCTAATTGTCGATATTTCCAAATATTTTTGGGACGTTTAAGCAGTGCTAGAAATATTTAATACAATGAAAAATGTTACTGAATGCGTACACGCTATGTGAATTTGACTTGTTCCTGATAAATTATTATTATCGGAATAGCATCTATTTTGCTTTACCTGTTGGTGTATGTATAAGAAAAAATCAAAAACTAACTAATTAATTAATTATATTAGTTAATTGAGACGAGGATGTGGAAAATAAATGCGTAATTCCAATTCTGTATCACTGGCTTTTTAAATAGTATGGGAAATCAATAAGTAGGTATGGAAATAAACACGAAGCAAAAACACATCATTAAAAGATTATACTAACATTACGAAGTTAGCTGTGTTAACTGCCAGAAAATCACCTAATCGATACATAAAATTTATTGGTTGTTGCTGTTTTCTGAACTATTTGATTTTTGATATTATTTTTTTTTGAACAATTAAACAAAACTTAAACAAGGAAAACTAAGTAACTAAGTTTTCTCTTGTTGATATTTTGTTTGAGGTTTTCTGGGAAAGATTCTACCCGATTTCGGGTAATACCCAGTTTCAGATAATGTGCGGTCTCGGATGCTTGTTTAGTAATTGGATAGTGCATTGGGCGGATAACGAATTTCCGGAAAGGATAGTTGTTAACAGTTCTGCTTATAGGGGGCAGAATGATGCGATAGATACAATGGCGCAATCAGTAAATCGAAAACCAATAGTCTCCATAAATAATTAATACATTTATTGAAAATATACCAAACATCAGTTCTGCTGCCTTCATTCAGTCATTCATTCATTTATTAAGTTAGGATGGGCACCTAAAGTCCGGGCACTTGAGCTAGGTGTTCATTGTATCATCCCTATTAAGTCTCTTATTTCCAGCTTGGTGTTCTCTATAAAGCCCAGCATCTTGCCCTTGAGAACCTTCGAGAGCTGCAATAGATCTCTCCCGAAATATTTCTGCCTGAGTACCTTCAGTTCCTCACATGTGCAGATTACATGTAAACTCGTTTCCTCCTGTAATTCGCATCTTCTGCATCACGGGTCGCTTACTTGACCTGTGTTGTATAGATGCTCTTTCAGGGATTTTGCTGCCTTATCAGCAATAATTCCTTAACCTTACTATACGAATTCTATAAGTTGAACGTTTGTAGGGATGGCTAGTTTTTAATCTTAATAAATTATAGTATTCTATTTTATAACATCGTTTACGTTGATTAAAATATAATACATATATAGATATATTTCATTGACAGGGTGCATATAATAAAATTGAGTGGATTTAATTTGTTCCCATTTTACACATACTTATTTATTTACTAACAAATGTGATGTCGATACATAGTTTAATATGCGATGTTAATCAAATAGTTTCGTATTTATTAAACTTTTGTAAAATTATCAAAAAAAGAAAACTAAATGTCTTGTTTGTCGGAACTTATTTATCCATCTCATTTTATTTTCTAATTCTGATCGAAGGTTCCTAATTCATACTTCTTTTTACCAAACTTTAGTTCCGGAAAACATATATTGTACTATACTCCCTTTTAAAATTAAAGGCAGTTAAGAAGCCTTCTATGCCGCGACATGCAACAATACATGAATTACTGCCAGATTTATTATGTTTGCTGTTGTAAAAAAATACTAAAATAATTCGGTATTATATCTTTTAGGAACCATAGCATCCCAGTTATATTTCAAACAATTTTTGGTTTTAAATTAATTAATGAAACTATCTGAAAAATATTCAGTTACCTATTTATCAATTAATTGAACGTATCTTTCTTTCTTAAATGCAAAAAATGAACGCTTAACATGTTAAATGTACACTTAACATATTACATCTGAAACATTTCTAATTTAAGGTTTCGGTGTATTCTTTCCACCGTTCGATGGTTACATGCACTCTTACTATTTACCACTGCAAAAATACCCATTCCAGTGTATGTACCTTTAGCCAGTTAAAAATACTTTTAAATAAATGTAAAATATTGTTTAGTTCTTCATCCTGTAAATATTGCTAATTAAAAAGTTAACATCCTCGTTTACGTTTCATCCTTTTCTTTAACTGTTTCTATTTTTCTAGTAACAGTCTTAGTAGCTTGTTGAAACAAATAGTATAGAAGGGCCACATGAGTATGTGCTAATTAGAATAAGTTCTTTTTTTGTGTAAGACATTCAGTGACACTTCAGTGAATTTGCACAAAGCGAATATAACGAGAATATTTGCTGATTATTTTCCAATTAAGCATATAAGTATACATATAGTAAACATTTTATTGGTGCTTTGGCGAAAAAATCTTATGTCTAGTTATAACTCACCTCATTTTAATTTGAGCAGTGGGGAACATTGTTCGACTGGTTAAGTCTTTTGGTTCTGTTTCGAATTCATTTCGAGTTTCGGCTTTTTTCCTATAAAATACAAAAGGAATAAATAGCATTGGTATAGTATTTACACATTAGTTATTTTCATGAATTTTCTAAATTGATATTTAAAAACTTATCCAATCACATAAATAGATCTATAAAATCGTAGGTACCTATTGCACATATAAGTAGCATTGATATTGCACTGGTGTTTACCGGGTATTGAGGTATCTCAGAAACGAATAAAAAAAATGTAATTATTGAAACTTTACAAAATAACGTACCCACATGTGTAGTAGTTGTTTTCAAGATTAATACGTCGCCGCGAGGAGCTGTTCTACTTATTTCGTCTTAAAAAACATAAAAATCAAATAGAATCTAGTCTTAGATTTTTATAATCCATGATATATTTGTGACATTTTTCATATGATTGCTACTCTGAGATAGTGATAACTTTTAGAAATTTGAAAAGATTAACTAACGAATAGTCGCGTAGCCCAAAATCTTTGGATCCCCCCGCAGAATTTTGTCTGGGGTCCCTTGCTTTCTGCTGTATATTTATAAAATATTGCTAACAACAATATTTTCGGGGAGAGGGGGGGGGGGGCTGAGATGTACGGTGTAGTATACGCTAGCTAGACAAAAGCAACATTGGTATTTATAAAAAGGTTAGTGATTGCAGGTGTAGCATTAGTAAGGGATTACAACGACAGGCATCGCTTAGGCACGAGAAATAAAAAACATTGGTAATTTGGGGAAGTATAAAAGAATATCAAGCGAAATGCACTAAATTACTTGCATTTAAGGTTATAACGCGCGAACGTGTAATAAGTGATTTTCAAAACTTTTGGTGAATTGAAGTGATGGATTCGGTTACTAAGCGTAAGGTAGAGTAGGTTTAGTCAAAAAAAGGTATTTTAATCCTAGAAAAAATTGATTTTTTAACGTAGTTTAAATTCAATAAATAATAAGTAAAAATTCCCTCCTCTCCCCGTTCTATATCAAGCGTTAGCCACATCCTTCTAGATTAAAATAAATTCAAAATTTCTTGCTCCTTTTTGCCCATCAATTTATCATTAATTTTTTGCAGGAGGCAGTTTCACGGTCTCAAAAAGGGACTTTTTTGAAGAATGGATGTTACATCCGGAAAAGGGCCGTCTTCACTTATATAAAAATAAATAATAATAATAATAATAATAATAATAATATTTATTGATTAAAGACACAATTGTGTATATAATAAGTCAGGAAACACAATTAATGAAAACACAATTAATGAAGCCACCACCAAACTAAAAAATATAATACCAAGCAAGATTTAAGTGGCCTAAGGGAGCAGTCTGTGAAACAAATCAAGGTTGTGATTTCCCGATTTTCCTCAAAACTCACAGAAAAATGGTAGATTTCTCGAACAATGCGGACCCGTTTTTTTTAGCGACTAATGGTTGCAAGAGACCTTGACATTTGATATTTTCTACAATCTTCCGGAGGCAAGTACTTCGTCACAGTCTCCACCTCGCCCTGGGAGACCGAAAATAGACATGACGAACGCCAAAAAAGTGTCAAAACGAAGCGCAAACGTGTTGATGATTTGATCAAATCCCGAAGTCCTGAAGAACTTGTGGTTGCTGCTGAAGTATCATCCAGACTCTCAGGAAAGCGAAATGTGGCCAAATAAACAGAGGCAGTCAGTAGAAGTCCTAGTAGCAAGTGTAATGACCAAAGATGCTTAACAAATGAAGAGGTTCTAGCCTACTACGTCGACTCCAAATCTACAACTCACGCGTACAAACAAACCCGAAAATGGAGTATGCTTGCCGGCCATGAGGTATTTCCGTCATTTTACAGCCCGCAAAAAGCCAAAAGAGCCCGTTTACCATCAGAAAAACATGTGATAAAAACGGAAACGCGCGCTTCAAGCATTACTAAACAAGACTGTGCAGCGTTTAACACCTGCGCAACGTGATGTTATTATCGCTTGCCCTTCTGATGGTAGTGAGGACACCTCATTCACTTTAGTTAGCAAATCGGGTTGCGACGGAAACTCCGATCATAGTACTTATAAGCAAAAATTTGGCAACAGTGAGGATATCGATGGGGATCTAATCGTATTTTCACTTGTGCCACTCCAATTGCTCGATAAAAGTGGCAATATTGCTTGGAAAACCCCTCGTCCATCGCCTAAAGTTCATGTTCTCTAAAGAAAGTACAGAACTCACTGTGTCGGAGACAAATAAAGTATTACAGGAAATAAGCGAGTTATCGCCGACAATTTGCAGGGTCGATGATGGATTTGATGTTTCTACCAAGCATGAGCTACTTTTGACGATGGTTGGCGGTAAAGTTTGTAATGCTTTGACCGAAACTTCTTCAACCCAGAAATGCTATATTTGTGGAGCGACTCCAAAGCTGATGAATGAAAAAGAAAACCAGATAACGTAAGCTTTGGATATCTACACTACAATCTTTTCAATAAGTCTGTTTTAATTTGACTATATACCGATTTATAGAGATCCAAGTACTCTAGACTTGAAAAACGGTCTTCTGTGAATTAGGCAGACCTATTACGAGCTAAATACAACAAAAAATATTTTTTTCCAGCTAGAGTATACTACTCGACGTACTGTGAGATGGTTGAGTTGCGGAGGTGTATTTTACACAATCGATCAAAAGAAACAAACAATATGACTGCTTTCTTCGGTATGTTAATAACAAGACATAAAAATACATGGGAAGCAGATGCACTTAGAAAGTCTGCTACTTACTAATAATAGACTTATCTCAGAAGATTTCAATCATTCATCAGCTAGAATATTAACTTTTTGGTACATCTTTTACTTTAGTTAATTATTATTTTGTCTGCAAAACAGTTGAGTTTAAACAAATCATTAGTTTATAGATGATGATTTGTTTAAAGTTTATGATACCATTAGGAAACATGAAAATAGAATAAGAATTAGAAACGTATTTATAAGCACATTGGAAATTAAGGACAGTAGAAATAACATACAGTCCCTGGCCATAAAATTAGACGCACTTGAATTTGTTTCAGTGATTTCGACTGTTGACTTTATAACAATCATTATTTTGCTATAAAAATGTGTTATGTTTTAATTTGCAATCTTAGTAGGTAAACAAACAGAATAAAACTGATTAAAAATTCAATGCGGACTGCGTCAGACGAACGGTGAGACATCCCACAAAAGTTATGATTTGGTCTGTTATAAGCGGCAAAGTTACAGGAAGTCTCTACGTCGTCGAGGGTATTATGAAATAGGACCAGTATAAGAAAGTCCTCCAAAACCACTTGATCCATCAGTTGAAGGACTGGTTTCCAAATGGAGAGCCGTTCGTTTTTATGCAAGATGGAGTCCCCTACCACACTGCTCGGTCCATTAAAAAACTTTTGCAGCAAAGTGACATCCCTCTCCTTAGCTGGCCAGGTAATTCTCCAGACATGAATCCAATCGAAAATGTTTGGGAGCTGGTAAAGCGAAAGGTAGCAAAGGAAGCCATTACCACCAAAACCCCGTTAATAGAAAAAAATATACATGTGTGGAATCTTCACCCACGTATGCATGAGACTATTCAGAACTGCATTAATAACATGCCACCGAGAATTCAAGCGTTAATCGCCACTAAAGGTGGCTCCACCAAATATTGATTTTCTTCTAAAAATTATACGAATGAAGTTTTTCCTTAAAATATATATATTTTACTGTTTAAATCAGTTTTATTCTGTTTGTTTAGCTAACAAGATTGCAAATTAAAAAATAAAACATTTTTATAACAAAATAATGTTTGTTATAAAGTCAATAGACGAAATAACTGAAAAAATTCAAGTGCGTCTAATATTATGGCCAGGGACTGTATATGTTAAATTGTCATTTTATTCAAGTTACACCAAAGGCTTACATTTTTTTTAACTTCAAATATGAAATTGTTCCTACTTCAAAAACTCAGGATATGTAATTAATGGCTGTAATTAAGTATATATTATAAATATTATAAACTAAAACTTTTACTAGAATTAAAATGAGATGCATAGAAACAAAATACATCAAAGATTGTTGGAGCTTAAACAGTGTTAAGGTTTTCATGACAGTTAGAGAGTTAGGTGTCACTACAGTTAAATCCTGTTTATGAGGAATATTACGATATGAACACAATTTACAGAGAATGTTACGTAAATGGAAATTGCTCATCGATAACATTACATTAATAATTCATGTTATGTTTGCTTTTAATGCAAAGTGAATTTTACAAACTATACCCTGTCCAATTGATGTAACGTCTACAATAAATATAAGTAATTAATAAAACGTTTGATAAAGGTTCAGAATGTAACCAAAACGTTGTAGACGGAAATCAACCAAAAGTTTATGATAACACATCTATTTATGTTGCACATAAAGAGCATTTTTTATAACAACAACTGAAAATACACAATAAAGACTTATTTCAATTTACTACCAACTGCGTGTGAAGTATTGCTGCGCTTTTTAACCGGATAACCGACTATGGAATCAGACGGTTATAAGTTGACGGTTAATATGCACACGTGTAGCCGGTTACAAACTCCCTTCGGTTGCCAAGCCATTAATGTGAAGTAATTAGCTTTTGACTTTTGAAGGTTATCATTATTTTGAAAATGCAGCATATAGGTATCCTACCAATTATATGAAGATTTGTAAAAACGCGTTACAAATTCTAGATATAATTATAGATGGATATACGAACAGTAGAGATTTCTTAAAAAAATTATTGCAAAGTTTGTTTCAAAATTTTTATTGTTTTTCTAGATATTGCGCTGTCCCACCTCTCACGGAACATACTGTACCTACCTTACTGTATCACAAAATGTAGACATATAGACGTGAATAGCAGGAGTAGTCTCTATTTTGATAAAGGCGGACAAAATTCAGTAGTTAGTTATTTTATTTTAATTTCCACGTGTTTATTAAGGGTCCCAGCAATTTAGCCCCGGTAGAGCAATTAACATTACTTTATTTACTTTGGCAAATGGATACGCATTGGATGTTAGAGACTATGCTAGCAGGTATGCCGCCATATTTTCTATAGGGCAATCAAATTATACCGTAAAACTATAAATATGCTTGAATAACTATTAGGTAATTAATTTTTGTAGAACCAGTAAGCATATTACTGTAGAATTTATGGTTATTACTTTCATTTTCATGTGTTTTGTTTTACAGCAAGAAATGAAACCGTTTTTTAATGTGTGAAGTCAACTATGGAAATCATGGTATATTTATCATGTTCAAAAACGATTAAATAATCGTATAACTTAAATGTGCATTGATAAAATTCACGCCGTAAGTATATATATATACAGTGTGTTAAAAAAAGGTTGTCGGATATTTTACCCAATTGTAGTACAGGTGGAAGGATAAAAATTTTCAAAGAAATTCTGATCGCAATGTAAATTAAACTAAAGGAATTGTTCTACATGTCCACCGTTCATTTCTAAGCACGCTTCACACCTTCTTATGAAAGAGCGACGCAATCTTTCGAAAATTCCTGGAGTCCTCCGAATTTCCTCGCAACAATTTACGATTCGTTGCCTGAGTTCTTCCAAATTGTTTACAGATCGTGCGTACACTAATTGTTTTAGATGCCCCCAAACATAGAAGTCTAGAGGTGTCGGATCAGGGGACTTAGGAGGCCATGCAGTTGGTCCACCCCGTCCTATCCATCTCTCGTTGTAATCTTGATTTAAGAAATTTCTAACTACGATGGAAAAATGCCCAGAAGTCCATCGTGCATAAACCACATATTTAATCTGTTAAAAAGTGGCACGTCTTCCACAAACGGGTAATTCATTTCTTAAAAAATCCAAGTATACTTGTCCGTTAAACGATTAGGGAGAAATATTGGACCAATTAAACAGTCTCCAAAAATAGCAAGCCAAACATTTAGCGAAAAACGGTTTGGTGATGCAGTTCAACAACAGCATGGGATTTTCATTTGCCCAGACGTGATTGTTATGAAAATTGAATATTCCGTCTCTTGTAAACCAGCCTCGTCACTAAATAAAATCTGAGTCGCAAAATTAGGAGTTTCTGCCAGCTTTCGTAAAACCCAATGACAAAAAACCCTACGTGCATCATAATCGAGAGGAGCAAGAACTTGCACGCGTTGATGTGGTAGGGATAGAGCTGCTGTTCCCGCAGAATTCTCCAAATGAGAGGATGACTGACGTTCAGTTCTGCGGCAAGTCTTCGGTGCTAATATTTGAGTTGTCTTCTACCCGTCTCAAAATATCTAATTCTACTGCGGGAGAAGAAACTGATCTAGGTCTACCAGAACCACCATTATTTTTAAATGAACCAGTTTCGGACAGCCGGATATGAAGTCTTGAGAAAATCTTATCACTCGTAACAACCGATTTGGAAATTCTTCGGCATACATACGCCGTGCTTCAGTGGCATTACCATTCGCACGACCGTACATAAAATGCATATCGGCCATTTCTGCATTTGTGTACTTATGCATAATTTGAGAACAAAAAAAAAAAAATGACGCAAATGATAAATAATCTGATGACAGATGTCTGACAGAACTAATTTTAGGTCACAATCAGTTGTTTGACAAAGGGAACTATTCTCAAAACCGAAAAATGTTTTTTTTTTTATTTTAAAATATGCAATCGATTATATGTCAAAAACAGTTGAATTGCGGACCCATGTTGACTAAGACTTTTTTGTTTATTTCCACCAGTACTATAATTGGGTAAAATATCCGACAACCTTTTTTTAACACACTGTATAAACAAGAAATTACACATTTTAGTAGTAGTAGTAAAAACTTTTTCTATTTTTTTTTTCAGTTTAGTTAAAACAAGTGTTTTTATAATAGATGAAAACAGCATTAACTAAATTATCACTGAATGGGAAGAGTCTTATTCTGAAATATTCTCAATTTTTTGAAATTTTTAAATCTTATGTCTATGTGTATTATTATTTCTACCATGGCATTTAAATACACATGTAAATTTCATTTATACACTTGTTTAATTACTTTTATTTATCATTCGATATTTAGGAACTTATTTTAATGTATTTATTTTTTTTTTAATTAATAATAATAACAATAATAATAATTTGAAGGGAAGTACTCAACCGTACAACGTAGGGAAAGAATGGAAAATAGTTAGGTATGCGGTCAGACCTGACCGCATTAATTCCGGCTAAATTCTTTCTTTATAGAACCTGACAGGTTGATTTGGTTTTACTCAAGTTTTGGTCATAAACTTCAACCAATAATTCAGTAAAGAGCATTTTTTTAGTGTATATGGTTTCCTAAAGTGTTTTCTTCATTCACAAGATGGATCCAACAACGAGTGCGAGTAGTTTCTAATTCTACACTGAATTGAAAAAAAAAAACAAATTAATATTTTGCGTAATAAACCATGTTTATAAACGGGACTGTTGCTCGAAATCAGGTATCCACTTTCGAGTGTGTCCGGGCACTCAAAATTGTCAGTTCAACTCTACCCAGTTTCAGATACCCATCAGAATTGATCTAGTATTACTTCAAAAAAAGGAACCGGGTATTACCAAAAACGGAGCATTATTCGAACAAAGGAAATCGGGTATTACATGAAATCGAGCATTATCCGGATTTCGGATAGTGATGGGTGTAATCGAATGATAGAAAAGCAATGAATTAAGTTCACAAGACCTTTTTTTTTAATAATATTCGATTTCAGGTATTCGATCTCAGGACCGGCTATCACGAAATCCAGTAGTCAGGGTACTGCACTGGGATACCCGATTTCAGAAAAAGACGGCTTTCGACAGCCTTCCGTATAAGTGTTGCCGAGTTATATATAATATAAATTGGTCTGTAAATGTTTATATGCTATATCTTCAAGGTTTCCACTTTTGATATACACACTAAAAAAATTCTTGGTAAACCTTTTTTTTTGATAATGTTCCGCACCTGAGGGGGGGTAACTTAAAGAAATTTACCTATAATACAAGTATTTTATGTGATTATAGGAAAATTTCTGTTTCTTATAAAAAATCTCCAACACTGTAATATTACCAAGAAAAATATTTAATATCTTTTAGGAAAAACTTAAAATTTCTTACAATTTGGGAAAGTGATAAGGAAATAAGCAAGGCGCGCATGCATTATTTTAGAATGTTCTGGTTCAAGTCAGACGTAGGCAGAAATGACATGGTGATCGGTTACACGTGATTCTGTTTTCTTGTTATTCTAGAACTACTATACTGATTATTAGTAGGTAATATTAATTCATATTAGAAATCTGTTTGTTACGCACTGTGCTACACTTTGAACATGGAATTTCCGAAACATTGCATACACCTTGAAATTCATTCAGCATTATCTATTAAAAACTCACCAACACATTAAAAAAAATTAGACAATTTTTTTTTTGGTAAAAATCAACTTTTTGGATAATTTTTCGCATTCTATGGGGGGTAAATGTACAAACTGTTTTATGTGAATATTAATGGAAAATTTCTGTTTCTTAGAAAAAAAAAAATTTTAACATTTGTATTACTAAGAAAAATATTATATATCTCAGGAAAAACTTAACATTTCTCACAATTTGGAAAATTATAGTTAAAAATAATATCCTTTATTCAAATAAATTACCTTAACAGCAAAAAAATATTTTTTGGATATATGCCATCATGTACTTCCGATTTTCTTAAAGAAGGTATTTATTTTATACAAAGTTATTACAGTTATAGACAAAGTAGCAGTAGATTTAGATCAAAATTGTATTACAAAACTGTAAATTATCACGTCATGATGTTCTAAACATACAATAGCAAGGTTCTCTGGCCTATAGTAGCAAATATGTTAAACATATTCGGCAAGTACAGAAATTGCCGTGAAGATGGCGGTTCTCCTATTTCACTACACTAACTTTCCATACTCGATATAAGTTTTCTACATGACATACATACATAGTTATCAAATATTTATCTATTACTTGCCAGATAAATATTTTTTAGGAACTGTTATCACAATAGTTGCCTTTGATTTTTGCGAATTAACTGCCAATGCGGAGAGGCAACGGACGTAACTGACGTGCAGTAGTTTTGCGCAAGCATTAGAAATTTTCATATTTTGTTTGTCTTTTATGCATTAAATTCTAATTAAATACGCTCTACCAGGGCATTTTCATTTTGACGATATTTTCCTTTTTGCTAGAAAAAAAAAAAAAATAAGAAATACTGAACTGTTCTTAATAATTCTATGGACTACATAAAAAAACCTTCGAAAAATTACTTATAGTTAGAAATATATATTATTTAAAAGTAAAATACCTGTACGATTTTAGGGGCACAAAATTGCCCCAAGATCGTACAGGAATTTTATCAAAAATTTTTTAGTATGTACCTATACTTGCGAGCATTTTCATGTATCTGGAGTGTCAGAAGTTGTCAAGGTTAATGAAGTAAATTTCTTCCTTCAAATGACAACAAGAATTATCGAAGTTAAGCCTGCATACGATCTAAGTGCATCAAAGTCTTTTTTCAGAAATACCCAAACTTTATTACTAAAGTTACTTCACAAACTTTAACTTTGACAGCCAAAGATTTAAAGAGATAATCAAGGACCCAACATACTCGCTTCAGGGTGTTTTTTTTGTGTTTTAGGTTTAGGGTTAAGATTGTTTTGGAGAAGAAGTTGTAGAGCAGCGAAATGCTTGTAACAATTATAGACACAGATAGATTTCACCTCTTTTAATTAAATGTATTCTTTTTACAAAATAATTTGTGCTGGCAGCAAAACTTATGCATGCGCATGCCATAACTTTGACCGGCTTTGATAATAAAATTTGTTGCAGCAACTACTTTTAATGTCAAAGTAAAATTTGAAAGTCTACCAAAGTTGCCATTTACACGAGCAGTTTGAGATGAATGTGAACGACTTTCACACCAAAAGTTTAAGTACTTTGATCGTGTCATACAGGCTTTAGAAACTACTTGGATAGAATCTATAGCTCATTTAGTTGTGTTTGCCACCTCAGATTTGAGATCGATTTTAAAGAAATGTTTCTAAGTTTTTAATATTTTTTCTTTATTTTTGCAATATTTTAATCGATTTTTAAGCAGCATTTCAACGAATTTCAAGTTGTTTTTGTGTTAATGCCTTTTAGATACTTCTAACTCTTTTATCAATTAGTTTTTATGAAAAGCTATGTTGTTTAAGAAATACTTTGTGTGTAGAAAGCATTTTTTTAGTTTGTAAGGTGAATGATACATTTTTATATAGTTGTTCATTATACATGCCGTTCCGAAACGAAATTATGTTTTGATCCGCAGTTGGTGTGCAGCCTACACACTTACATATAGAGGAAAAATGTATGTAGTATATAAGAGTGTTGTCATTTCATATTATAATTCATCCTGTTCAGTTGGGAATTAAGTATGATGGTATCGGTTTTGAACACGTGCAGACCTTCGAGCATTGCTCCAGGGCTATACTGCGACAGACTGGTCTGGCGCCGCATAGGCGACATCCTCGGGCACCAAGTAACCTACTCGCCCTTTCCGTTGGCCGCGGGCGACACACGGTAATTGACTTTCAAATGTCCGCCGACCCGATCACAAAACCTACACTATTTCTTCGACTCATTCTCGACTGGGATAATAATGCAATGTTTTGCAAATGTTGATGCGCGTTTGCCATCTGTAAATAAACCTCCGGCACCATTGTGTTCCTCGTCCGCAGTACATACGTAGGTTACGGAATCCGATAAGTCTCCGAGCGTAGAGAATTTTTTCACGAACTCTTTGGACATTATGTACAGCTGCTCGAGTTTATAAGTGCGAACGAATTTAGAATGGTTTTTCGATACACGTCTTGATCTTAAAGACAGGCGTGTATTTGTATTTACCAACGAATTCGCGCCGAAAACAGTTGAAACTGAATACTTGTGTGTAGGAGTCGTTGTGTAGGTGGTATTGTAAAATATAATAGCGAATATAACATCAAAATACTTCTAGGAAATAAAGCCGGGGGCTGCACGTATATACTGCACGCCAAAAGAGAAGATAAAGCACTTTTATTAACAAGTGATATTCGTATGATGAGGTAGTAAAACACTAAAAACTCCACACATTTACTAAGTTTTGTACACAATGCGCGGCAAAAAATGAGGTTTCTACATCAGGGACTAGTTTTATGTAGAAACTGGTATCGTTTTAGAATAAAGTTTGCTTTTAATTTCAATTTTAAATTTCATTGTAAACTATAGCTCTCTATGACACATATTTTGATTATTGTGGTTCTATATCAGGTGTGCGCATTTTTTTTTTCTGTAACAAGCCAAATTAAATTTGTGTCTGACCAAAATATACAATTATACTAATTATTGCGATCACTATATTGACCATCGATGTCATATCGTCGTATAATCATATATACTTTTCACAGGTTAGTAAGGTTAGGAGGTGAAGAATTTTTGTTTTCGCAGCATAGAGTTACCATGCACTTTTTTGTTTTGGAAAACATTTATTTATATATTAAAAAAAAAACTCAAATTTATATTTTACAAATTTGAAATAAAAATAGCTAACAACTGCAATGCGAAAAGTAAGGATGTTTTATATTCTAGATATGCCAATTATTTTAAAACAACCCTCGAGTGGGGATGGATTTTGTTATTCCAAGAAACCTCTGCTTTCTGAACCATTAGTCCGTAATAAAATAAATAAAGTGTAGTCCTTCCGCAAGAAGGGAGATCTGGACCTGGTTAGATAAAGAAAATACAAAGAAATGGAGGTCGACTGAAGGTCAACTCCATACCAAAACGCTGATAGGGGATGGGGATGGTAGTTTTTCTGATAACCTACTCAAGCGTAGTAAAAAAAGAAGTTAGAACCATTACTGGGTTGGTAACTGGACACACCCTCTGAAAAAGCATCTATACAACACAGGCCGTGTAAGCGAACCGTGGTGTAGAAGATGCGAACTACAGGAGGAAACGAGTTTACATGTAATCTGCACATGTGAGGAACTGAAGGTACTCAGGCAGAAATATTTCGTGAGAAATCTATTGGAGCCCTCGAAGGTCCTCAAGTTTCCACTGGGCAAGATACTGGGCTTTATAGAGAACACCAAGCTGCTCGAGTGGAAATAAGAGAATCAATAGGGATGGTGCAATGAGCACCAAGCTCAAGTGCCCGGACATCAAGTGCCCACCCTAACCTGAATGAATGAATGAATGAAAGTGTAGCCCACGCTAGAAATAAAGCGAGTAATAAATATTAGTATGTCATTAACCATCAGAGGTAATGCGATGACTTAATTTGCTTAGTCTATGAATTTCAATAAAGGGGATGGTGATACACCACCTATGAAAAAAGATGCATTATATTGTCTTTTATATTCCATTCCGCTTTTTATGGTGATTGTTTATATTTTAAGATAATTTATATACGGTCTGAGTTCAAGCTTTTCGTAAACGTCTTGTCCAGTATACAAGTTCTGGGGTGCATTACGTAATGTGAGAATTAATACAGACAAATTAGATTTACAGCAATATTTTTTATGATTTTATAACCTTTATTCTATTTGTGTTTTAATAAAAATTGTAACAATAATTTGTTTTCAAAATTATGACAAAGAGTAAATATAAAAAATTAAATAATTTCTAATTTCTTCTAATTTCATTTTGTAAGGTTTAACAATAATAAAACAGGTATAATTCTTAAAGTGAGCGAAGATTTCAAAAAAACTGTGATTTGATATTATACCTACAATTTAATAAAAATAAAACTAGTTTTTGAATTAGTACTTTAAAACTAATAATATAAATTTCAATCTTATAACACAATATCCTGTTACACAGCAGGTAAAATAAATATATATTCCTTATATAGTTGCAAATATAATATAATTGTATCAATAATTACATTTGAACATAAATATATTGTAAGAAGGTAACCTCCGTCATTTCCATGTGTAGTCATCGGTTTGATTAGAAAAGTTTAGTTCTTTCTTATGAATTGAATGTTATTTGGTAAAATTACACAGGATGGTCTCCAAA
Source organism: Protaetia brevitarsis (assembly GCA_004143645.1). Classification (NCBI taxonomy): domain Eukaryota; kingdom Metazoa; phylum Arthropoda; class Insecta; order Coleoptera; family Scarabaeidae; genus Protaetia; species Protaetia brevitarsis. The sequence goes on from RXPK01000065.1 coordinate 3,836,613, forward strand.
AGCAATCAATTTGTTTGATATTTAAACGGCCTTTAGTTTGTAATTTTAAATTGAACACCCTATATTTTTTATTTCATCATACGCACTTTTTTATGATCTTTCATTTTTGTTAGCAGTAGGGTATATCTAAAACTTATACTTTCTGAAATAATTTGACATTTTTACAAATTGTCCCACAAATAACATTTATTCATAAAAGGTAGGCGGTAAAACTATTTTTTATGACATTACCAAACTGTCAAACACGCTGTGTTAGTAGAATTTTCTTTATTTAGTGTTAATTAAACTTCAATCATGTGGAGCCTGCTTCCCGAATTTACGGTCAACGATTTCCTAATCGCAGACATCCCATCGCTCTGGCGTTTGATAGACTTCGAGAAAGGTTTGAACGTACAGGAGAAATTAAATACGAGAAAAAAAGAACGCGAGAAGCGTATTACTCATGAAGAAAATGACTCTGCTATACTATTAAGTGTGGTGCAAAATCCTCATGCAAGCACATGTACAATAAGTAATGACCTGGGCATCAGCCAAACTGCAATATCGAGAACTTTGCACAAACAATTTCATCCATTTCATATTCAACTGGTTCAAAAACTTGATGCCGATAATTTTCAAAAATGTTTAGAATTTGCGGAATGAGCCTTAGAAAAATTTCGCCAAGAAAATACTTTTTTTAATTATCTGTTATTTACTGATGAGGCAACCTTTCACAAAAATGGCTATGTAAACCGCCATAATTTTAATTATTATGACACAGCAAATCCCCATTTCATAAGACCATTAGATCACCAACATCGATGGTCTATAAATGTTTGGGCAGGAATGGTGGGATCTTACTTGATTGGACCAATTTTTTTAAAGGGAACGTTGACGGGGAACCTTATATAAATCTTTTGGAAAATCAATTACCGATTTAATTAAAAGATGTTCCACTTAATGTAAGGCAGAGAATTTGGTGTCAACACGATGGTACCCCAGCCCATTATAGCAGAGTAGTTAGGAGGTAGGAGATATTTAGAAAGAATTTTTATTGGTAGGTGGATAGGCACAGAAAGTCCAGTAAAGAGGCCACTACGGTTTCCAGAATTAAGAAAATTAGATATGTTTCTATGGGGATATGTGAAAAATTTAGTTTACCAAGAACCACCAAGAACAAAAGCAATCATGATGCATCGGATACGTGACGCATTTCGCACAATAAATGGCAATATGTTAATGAATCATTTTTAACGCGATTGCGAGTTTGTGTTAACAAGAAGGGGGGCTATATCGAACATTTAATGTAATTTTGTTTCTGTTATATGTTATTTAATTTTATTAAATTACTATATTGCTTTTGACAGGTAAAAGTCTAGAAAAGTTGTTTCCTATTTTGGGACACATTTTTGTCTACACTAATATTATTTTAGTTATTATAATCGTTCCACAGCTTACTTTTTATGAATAAATATCTCATTTGTGTGATAATTTCTAAAAATGTTGAATTATCTCAGAAAGTATAAGTTTTAGATATACTCTACTCCTAACAAAAATGAAATATCATAAAAAAGTGCATATGATGAAATAAAAAAAAATATATGGTGTGCAATTTAAAGTAACAAAGTAAAAGCCGTTCAAATATTACAGAAATTGATTGCTTTTGGAGACCACCCCGTATAATTTTATCAAATAACATTCAAGTCATAAGAAGGATCTAAGCTTTCCTAAGGTACTCATTAAATTTTAGAGTTTAATTGTTAATGAAAATGCCGGGAAAAAATGTTAAATGAACACGTGTATTTTGAACATTTTATGTGAAACATGCGTAAAAAATAAGTATGGTTTCATTTGAAAAAATTAAGTTGAGTACGGTCCTGGAAAATTAATACACCCTGTGAACGCGAAAATATTTTTAGAACGTGTAGGATGCCACATTGAAAAATCTTTAAAATGTAATGTTTACAGTTTTTGAGTAAATAAATTTAAAAAAAAAAACTTTCGGTAACCTGGTAGTGTGATATATTTCGTTAGTACTATGTTGTAGTAGTTGTCGACGGTGATTACTGCAATTTTTTGATAATGTTTGACGTCTCCAATAAGTAATTTTGGCTCGTATGTACGATGGTTGTAAGTATTAGTCTAATTTATATGTTATAATTATAAGTATATTAATATTATGTCACATAGCAGATCCTCCGACCCATACAATTGTTCTGACTAGAGAAGTTCTAGTTGGAACTTTGCAACTACTTCATATGTTTGTGTTTCTTCTTGGATACTCGTCGTTAAAAGAAATTTATTTTGGTTAATTTCCTTTTGGTTGAAGGGCTTTTTTTTGGAAAAAATCATTATGAATAGGTCAGGACTAAGGGATGCACACATAATTACTTATTACTTATTACTTATTTTGACTTAATTTATAACCTTGTACTACACTCTACAAACTCCATTGAATTTTTCTTTCTGTAATAATTGACGTTTTTAAGCAAATTCTAGTGATTTGTAGACATTTAGAGTTATATTCGGTATATTATACTATAGGATCTAAAATTCTTATAGTCTCTTCTTTTTAAAAAGTTTTTCCCAATTTTCACTTAGAAAAATAAGTCGATGAGGAGAGTATTCCCTGTTTTTATTATTATTTTTTTGTTTTCCCACAGTTTCTGGCGATTTAGTTGCATTTTCCACTTGACAATACATGCGATGCAGCGCAAACGATACACTGACAGGCTATTTGCTGAAATATTTAACGATTTAGTAAAAAAAAGTAAAGACAATTAGAATGTATCGTTTTCTCGGAACGAATGCTCCACTAATTAAGGAATAGATATTATAAACAGTTGTAAAAATATCTACAAACAAAAAGACTCGTGTCTAATGATATAGAGGGCTTTGTGAAAAGATGAAGGATTGCCAAAGGCAAGAATAAAAAGCAATAATACGAAAACATAGGTTGTCAAAAAAGCATACAGAATTTGTTTAGGGAATGAACCAAAACTTGGCTACGACAACACTAAAAGGTCTCGCAGATTTCACAGTGATAATAAAAAAGGGATGGCTGAAGCCACCGAGATCGGTTTGTAATTGATCCAGATATTTAAAATTGAGTTAGAAACGTTATGTTCAGGATTTAAAACAAATATTCAGATTTTTTCTTCGTATAATATGGACATTAGATAAATTTAGATTCCTGGCAACCTACATCAACCAAAAGAGCTTATGTAAAATTTAAATTCACACACCAAAAGGTACATTTTGCTCCCGATTGGTCATTTGTCAGAGGAGGCTGCAGACGTCAGAAAAAGTAATTTTCGGCGATATAGAGAAGTTTCTCTAGAAATTTTCCGAAGACTGAATATAATGAAGACATGTAATAAGCTCTTGCAAACTTCAATTTCGTATTTAAGTAACATCTGCCGCAAAAAAAGGAGAAGGTTGACAATTTGAAAGAAAAAATATTTGGAGTCGGATGCTGGTTCGTTCGAGGAAGATAGTAATGAGGATAAGAACATAATAATATTTTTCTAATGGGATGTTACAATAAAGCTATAAAAAGACTTCACGGAAAATGTTTATGAGTTGTAAACGCATTAAAGAAATAAAGGACTTTTACCGGAATATCTTAAGTTAAAAATGGGTGATCAACGTGCACATTAGAAAGAAAATAACATAAAGAACACATTTATAAAGGTTTTTCTAGGCTCGTCTGATAAAACTGCACTTATGAATCTAGTTCTTTGACATACTGTTACGTCTTCTGTACAATTTTGCCATTAAAAATTATCTACTTATGCTTCTTTTATTTTGCATCAATACGTCAAAAAAAAATATCTAGTCATGTAATTTATTGAGAATAGTTATATAACCCTCAGCTATACTAGTTTTAAATAAACCATTACTTTTTTTTATTAATAAATAAATATGAGAAATAAAAACCCAAAAAAAAAATATTAAAATTCTTTTTAAATAAAACTTTGTCACCAAGTTTTGAGCACAAATACCAGTCTGTACCATGTTTGAGTATGTTGTTTTTCTTCTGTAGTGATCTATAAAAATCAATCTTATATTTTTTAAAGAAAAAAGCTTGTTTGTGTCCAGTGCTCCAATGTATTTCAATTAATTGTAATTCGCGTCACTGGTACACAGTAAAAAAATTACACAGTAGTATTCCTGGTATAATTGTCCGCCAGGAGAACTACTGTAATTTTACAGATGAGAGTGAAAATTTCAGTAGAACTATAAATTTACAGTATCGCGTCATCATGTTAACCCCACTTACCCTTAATATCACAGTATGATCGCTGTAAATTTAAGGATCATTTCTGATATATTTAAACGCTGTCAGAAATGTACATCAATGTTTTTGACTTTTACATTAATTGTTTGCTTATTTACTGAGAAACTATAAAGCTCAGTAATTTTCCTGTAAAAATTTCCTTACAGTTATAATACTGTAAAATAAAACAGGATTATTACTGCATTATTACAGAAACTTTTAACTGCGTAGTCATTTTTCTAATTGCCCTTGGGTCGCCTGAAGGCCGAATTTAGCCCGTAAATTGGTTATCACTGTTCTAGGAGTTTCCATAGTACAAAAACTTTGCGAATTTTACAGCGGATCATAGGAATACTTCTCCACAAAAGGTATTTTTTCCTACATTTGTGTACACACAAAAAAATATATGTAAAATTACAGTAATTTTTATGTAATTCATTACAGCAGTAGAACTGTAAAGAAATTGTTACAGTTTCTTTGATGTAAGAAAGCATCACGTTTGTATTTTTTCAGGAAAAGTGTAATTTTACATTACTTATTGATATTCAATAACAGTGCATCTGTAAAAAACACGTAATGATTGTAATTTTACAGTTTAGTTAACATAAAATTTGAATTTCGGATATCGATAGTAGCCGAATATATACGAACGAAGTATAGTTTGCCGCGTTTTTTTTGTCGTTGCCGCCCTTTGTTCGCAGCGTTCGCAGATGGTTCGCAGCAGGTTCACAGTTATTTGTTGTGTGTGATTTAACAACAATAAGAAATTTGTAAGAGGTAGGTGATATCATACTTTATCATTTTTATTCTGTGCTAAACGTTGAGCAAATCCGCATATGGTATTGTATACCGTGTATTTTATATATGCATAGGTACATAACCTAAAATTATTTTTGCTTATCTGTTGTATCTTACTTAAACAATAAGTTATTCATGTATAATTTGCACGTCAGTTAACTTTGATTGTGTCAAAAGTTATGAAAAACACATGAAATTTCACAGAAATACACAAGGTTTTGTTTTCAAATATGTATTTTAATCGTTACATATTGAGTTTTATAAATAATTTGCAAAAAATTAATGGTTTAAGGCTCATTCAACAACATCTTCAACTTGGTTTAATCTTAAAAATTAATAACACTTTCCGCTGTGTTAAAATTAAACTAAGTCTAAGATATTAGTTCAAAGGATATAAAAGGCTTATAGCCCCAATTATTGTGACCTTTTGGTAAGCATTCTCATATTTTTCCTTACAAAATTTCAAAAAATGTTTATACACATTTCTCCTGTTTCAGATAGTGAAAATCCACTATATCATATATACTTCGAAAAAGCCTTGGTGACATCTGTAGTAAATTTTCCTGAAGCACTGGCCATTACCTTCGCATTTTATTTTATTTTAAATATCCAATCCAATATCCAAAAGCTGTATCAGTAACATTAGAATGTTTACAGTCCTATTTTTTAAAGATTTATTGAGAAAAAGCACTATAACCAGCTCTACAAAAATAATAAACTTTATTAATCAACTACAAACTTTTTAAAAATAATATAACAATCACATCTTCATTTCATTTATTGTACTTTAGTTTATTTAGCTAGTTTATTGTTTTATTAATATATGCATAATCTATAACTTATGCTATAATTAATGTGTTAGTGTAAATAAATTAAACGTTGTGAAAGAAATAAACTATTTGTTTAATTTGGCATTCCCTTCTATACGTAACATGAATTAACTATTAATTTTCAATTTTGAAGTACGCGCATCTTACTGTAAAATTATAAACAGATGATGTGAAATAATGAGGTACTTAGCCTGTAACTTTACATTTTTTTTGTGAAGGTGAATATCTCTTTTATTTACAAATTTACAGTAATATAACAGTAAAAAACACATCATAGCGCTGTAGGTCTGTTCGTCTTCATAACGGTACGGTATTACATAATTAGTGTATTTGTAAATACATGTAGTGTTGTAATTTTACAGACTCCTCGTAATTTTACAATTCACGGTTGTATTTTTACAGCTGTCTCTCTGGCGTAAAATAACCAGTAATATTACTGTAATTTTTTTTTTCTGTGTATAGTGTGACTCCCAGGAAATTTCTTATTTGCATTTTTAACACTGCAAATATCCGCAGTAATGGTAGTACTTTTGACGTATCCTTAACAGCTGTTACTAGAGATTCTAATTTGATGTCCAATCTCCTGGCAACAGTTTGTCGGCTACGTACTTTGCGTTGAGGGGCAATAAGTAAATATTATCGTCTCTAATTTTTCACCAACTTCTCCAACAGAAATAATGTTTTGAAAACTGTTTAATTAGCGTTCGAGTTTGACGCGTAGTAGGACAAAGTGAAACTTGATAAAGGGCGACTTTCTTCAGATTCTTGCTGAGTGTGTGAGTGAGTTTCAGGATGTTCCTATCTAAAGACACCTTTACAGTTTTTTTTGCTCTTCGTAAATGTTCATCACTTTATTTGGTTGCCATTACGACTTTGTGAAGTCTATTTAGATTCCTCATCAAATTCGTCGTATGTCCAGATGTTTTAAGTTCCATCTTCAAACATCACTTTCTGGTACTGCCATAAAGAAAATGCACCACTTGCACAGTTAAGTTCAACTATTTTACTCAAATTTCAATATAAATGTTAACATATTGTATAATTCAAATGAATGAATTTTCACCGCAATATAGTACAAAATCATTGCAAAGCTTCCTTATAAGCTCCGAACAACTGCGTAAAATATCTAGCTTTTCAAATAAAATTCAAGAAAATCCTCACGATAATTTCTACAAAATTTTGCAGAAAACAACTTACAAAGATAATGTTTTTAGCATAGTTTACACGGCTAGATAGCGTCTATATTAAGAAACTACAGTTTTAATAATAATTTATTTTACAATTAATCTTTTCTATGTATCATGGTTGTGCAATATTGACGGATCGTGGCCATTCCTAGTGAGTGTATCCTCATTGCTGTTATTTACACAAATAAATGTCATACACTGGGTTGAGCTAAAACATATAATTAAAATTTAGGAATGGAAAACATGTTTAATATGTTTGTTTATACACATAAGTCAATCATAGTTTAGTGGATATCGTAAGTTGATCCATTAAGATTCACCATGGGTATTTTTATATTATTCTGCTTGTTGCTTGTAAAATACTAAAGATTTTTTGGGGTAAATCTAGTTCTTACTTTAATTGCATTTCATATTTTTCTTATTTTAGTGCAAGCAACCGTTAAATATACTTTGTTACCGGCATATATCATATAAAAGTGTACTGTAAATGCGAAAGAAAAAGAGTCAATAAAAGTTAATCTGGTAAATTTAACTCTATACATATTCATACTTAATTATAATAGAGTGAATTCCTTCATTAAGCTTTATTAAAAAGTACTCTATGTTTTACATTTTGGATCATGTATATATTTTACATAAAAAAACAGCATGACCTATATACATGAACTCTATATTAAAAAAAAATAATCCATTCTTCGAACTGTGCAGAAAGTTGAGAGTGAGATTATATACGAGTGTATGATTTATTACTAAACGATATTTGTAAAACATAGCAGGAATATGAAAATATAAATTATGATGGTTTGGATTTAAATATACATATATATACATATATAAACTAAGCTATATGGTTAATACGGTCTTTAAAATAAAACTGCTAAATAACCTCAATATTTCGTCATATATTTATGACTTCATCAGGAGGACATCTACAATATTACAAAGAATATGAACCAATAGTAATGAAATATTTAAAATAATACTTACAAAGTTCAAATATAATAATCAAATTATACGTACTTTAAATTTAGAATTTTTTAAAAGTCAAAAAACATTTTTGTAAGCAAGGTAATGTTACTATGTATTTTTTAAAATGTTGATGTTGAAAGTAATTACAAAAAGCGGTTATTTCTAGAAATGGTTCATGTTAACAGTAATCAAAATTCAATTAATTTCAAAACAGACACAAATCAACTCAACCATATTTATTGCAACATTTTAAAAAATACATAGTAACATTACCTTGTTTACAAAAATGTTTTTTGACTTTTAAAAAATTCTAAATTTAAAATACGTATAATTTGATTATTATATTTGAACTTTGTAAGTATTATTTTAAATATTTCATTACTATTGGTTCATATTCTTTGTAATATTGTAGATGTCCTCCGGATGAAGTCATAAATATATGACGAAATATTGAGGTTATTTAGCAGTTTTATTTTAAAGACCGTATTACCCATATAGCTTAGTTTATTCCTCAACGAAGTTCCGGTCGGTACTCCTTTTCAAATATTATACATATATATTATAGTGTGTCCGCGGATGGACTGAACCAGAGGGAAAAAAGTATTTGAAACTTAACGCAAAAGTGTAATTCTTTATAATTTTTTTGCTTGTCTAAAAATCACCCATTCTGAAACAAAAATTTAAATATTCGTTTTAGCAGCTGAAAAAATTACAAAAACAGAAAAATTCAGCAAAATAATGTTTCATGTTTTTAAATCATCATTTATCTGGTTATTTTCCATGATAACCTAATAAGTAAATCAATTTACGCGTTATTTGTCAATGTCATAACGTATTTTTAAATCTTTACTGTGAGGCCTACTTAATAGTAATACTAACTCTAGAACAGAGAGTATACCTACAATGTTATGGAACTGACGAGGTTTCTTATAACTTTGCAATTCAAAAAATTCAACAGAAGTTTGTTAACGTTTGTGTGTGTTAATGCTTTATGAAATTTGGTAGACAAATTTGAAAGTACAGGTAGGTTACACGACATCAAGAAAAGAAAAGGGTACACGATGAAGAAGATGCTGCAATAATACTGGTTCTAGATTCTATAGAAACAAATCCAAAATTATTCTTACGAAAAAGATCTGCATAATTAAATATTAATTAGCAAACCATATTTACAAAGAATTTTTAAGAAAACAATTAAATCTTACAAACCGATTTTTGTACATGAATTAAGAAATGATGAAGATACTTCGTTTACATTTTTGCTTAAGGGTAGAAGAAAATCAGTCTGTAAATCAAAATTTCTGCAAAAACATAATTTTTTCGGATGAATCGACATTTACAACCAATGAGAGAGAAAGTTGCAAAGCAAAACTGTAGATTTCTGTCGAGAGAAAATCTTTTCATTTTCATTTCAAGATTGCAACTAGAAGTCAGTATTACAAAAAGGTTAATGTATGCTGTGGTGTTATGTATAGTAAAATCATTAGTCCATATTTTTGTTAATGAAAACGTGAATCAATTTGTATTTGGAGTTGCTTGATTTTTTGTTGTCTGCAGTAAAAGATGATCCTTATTTTGAAAGTGTATTTCTCCATCAAGATGGATGCCCTGCTTACTCAACAGTGTTGATAAAAAATTGCAAGAAAATTTTGGAAACAGATGTATAGGTCGTTATAGACCCGTTAATTGGCCAGCTCGTTCTCATAAGCTCTCTTAAGCTCATTAGATTTCTTTTTATAGCAGGTTTATATTTTTTAGATAACAATATCGTAATTTTAAAACAAAAAATTACGGAAGCGGTAAATTCTGTCACCGAAGATATGATCCACAATGTTTATAAAGAATTTGTACATGCCATACCATATTGAATAAAATAAACTGTTTTTTTTTTCTTTAGCTCAAGTATATTTTTTGTAATTTTCTCAGCTGTTAAAAAGAATATTTAGATTTTTGTTTCAGAATTGGTGGTTTTCGGACAAGTTTAATTTTTTTTTAAGAATGACATTTTTGTGTCAAGTTCCAAATAAAAAAAAAATACTTTCTTGTTCAGTCCATCCGGATACACAGTGTATATGTATACTACTCAAATACATTATGCAAATCTTTTCTTTATTATTTAGAATCATTCACACCAATATTTTTGTAGACTAATTTATTGGATTTTTAAGTTATTTTGGAAATTGTCTTAATGTCTTAAGGAATTTAATAATTAATTTTTTATTACTTGAGCTTCTATTGATACCTTCAAATCGATGCTACATTGAATAAAACCATAGGAATTCTTTTTGTGTATAATAATTTTTGTGGCACGTGCTACTGCAAGATTACTGTTTTATATTCGATGATATTTTTTGAATATTATGTTTTACAAGTCGGCGTTGAATCCACCCGCACTGCAGCTGACCCCGTCTCAATGCTTTAAGTTGCAGCCTACACGCTGGCGCACCTTCACCTTTGCTTGTTCGGTGATTATACTTGTGGGCACATGATACATTATACCTCGCGGCTATTATATGTTCTCCAATTGTTATTTAGTTCGACAAAACGAAATCAAAGCTCACGTACAGAAATAAATATTTCACGTATTCGTTACCGCCGTCAGATTTTATGTTATTGTATTTCGAAAGTCTTCTATTTTTACAGTCATAGCCTGGCCATAAGAGGGAATAACCACGTACGCAGTTGCAGAATGTGAACAAAACTAAACATGAAATAAGCACATGCCTTTTCAAAAGTTATTTTACCCTGTTTTATGGTATTTGCAGATACTTTTCCTACTATTAAACTTTGTCAAAGCGCTTATTTAACGGCGCATTATTGACTCACCGAATAATTAAGACAGCCCTAACATACCCGGTATTAAGTAAAAAACCTACTACTGCATTGAAAATGCCAACTAAACCAACAAAAATGAAAAGTTCCCATCTAGAGTGGTAAAATTTTGGACGATTCGTTACATTGATATATCCTAAAGATAATTAAAACTATTTACAACCTATAAACGGAAATTAATTATAGAAGGCATCAACTCTAGCTAAAACAATACACAATATTAACAGGGACGTTGGCTAGAAAAGCCTCTGAAAAAACATGAGGCTAAGATCAAATAACATACATACTGAAATTACATCACGGTGGTCATACCAATGCATACTTATGCATCTCTGGTATAGTCGACAAAGTTGCAGTAGCGAACTGTTATAACAGATCTTACCAAGATACAGAGACTTGCGTGTTTACAAATAACAGCAGCAATGAGCAGTAATCCTACAGCAGCAATGGAATGCCTCATAAATAAATAAAATGCCCTCCTTGTTCTCCATTTGGTGATATATTTGGTCTTACTCTTGCCGATTAAGCAAGAATAGCGCATTTCCGATTGTAAGAACTACCAAGTGGTATATATGCAGAATTGTGATACAACAATATTGTTTATCATCTAGACGGCAACGTTTTGAGAATGAAATCAGATGACGTAATTTCTATATATTCTCTTAATAGAAATTTTGAGGTGGAAGTCGCGGATCGAATAAGTTGGAATCAATCCAACAACAGAAACAACAATTAAGAACTGGAGTTGCAATCTACAGTGGGATATTAACACAATGACCTCTTTTCAATTAGCAAAATATGCCACGATTTTTAAAATGCAGGCATACGCATTAGTTAGTTAGTTAGTTTATTCGTTCCTTGGTACATATAATATAGAACACGTCGAAAATACATAAAAAAACTAAGACTAAACAAAGGCGTGCATAAAGTCATGTATATATACATACATATTTAAGACTAATAAATAATAAATATCTATACCACAATATTGTATTGCGCAACAAAAATCAATCAGACAGCTTACAAAAATAAACGGATCTATATTGAAACAGACAGCCGGACGACACTGAGAGCACTAGTAAACCCCATGATACAATCAAAACTGGTTTGGGAATGTATTCGAGAATTGAACAGCCTCACAGATCGCAATAAAGTCATATTACTGTGGGTGCCGGACATTGGATACCTGAAGGAAACCAAAAGGCCTATGAGTTTGCAAGAAAGGAATCATCAGCTTCATATGTAGGCTTAAAACCTGTCCTAGGAATGTCTAAAACACAGCGCGAGAGCAGGTAAAGAGTTGTATCAGAGAAAAACATAAACAACACTGGAACAGTACAACCAGGCAAATCGATGGAAGAGCTTTATTAAGAGACGATCAAAGAAAAATGAAGAGCTACTGCACATCAGTAAGAATCATCCTCGCATCGTGACAGGTCAGGTAACAGACCTTCTTAGAGGCTGCTGTACCCTGAAAGAACAAAAAATTCGGATCAACACTAGAGATACCAACTGCAAACTGTGCAATGAGATGACAGAGCTTTGGACGCAAAAAGACAATTTTTTGCAAAATAAAAACAACCCCAGAGAATTACGTGGATCAACCCGTCGGAGACCTGTGAAGATTAGTACAGGATACCAGGATGCTAGGATTGTTACAAATTGCTAAAAGCATCTGAGTAGATTTGGAATAGCATAGGAAGCAGAATGTAAATTTTGTAAATAGCAAATCTATATATCCACATTTTTTCAAATTGTGTAACACTGTGTAAAGAACGCTATACCTGAGAGCATATGAAACTGAAGAGGAATAACTGCTTAATTTGGGTCCTCTGGAGATTCCAGATATTTTAAACAGATACTTTGGTTTTCATTTTTGATTGGGTCGATAAAAATATCGAACACTAAATATTCTTCATTTTGTTTATTATAGTGCTACGATGGTTTCGTTTTTACCTAAAATTTTTAAAAGAAATAGGAATGAACGGCCTGGTGTAATGGAGCAGGAATAGAGGAATGAAGAGATTGGTCTTGCAACACCAACTCTCACCAAAAACCCATTGGTTAATTTTATTCTGTTAGTTATGCAAGAATTGTTTAAGTAGCAATCAAATTCAGAGATCCACTTTAGCTATTAAAAAAGAAAAAAAAAACGAAATTTGAAATTTATTCAAGAAATATTTGATGTTTACAAAAATTTGAAGAAGCCTAAAAATTAACTTCTGAGGAACTTCTTCAAATAACATTTTGGATATCATGTCATCTAATCTCACTTTTAGCCGATTTATGACATGTTTTTTAAATTTGGCACCACATTAGTGGTCACGTCACGCGAATTATCCGATTGGCATTTTCTACTCATTGTTTTTGCTCTGACCGAAAATTACATTATTGTAACATATTGTATACAAATTTTAATAATCCATACACAAGAACAAAAATTTTAGTCATACTGCTAAACTCAGTCATGGGAAAATGCAATCAAGTTGTAAGTTTATAGCAACAGGCGGAAATACTTCCCAAATGTTTCTAATGGAGTATGATAAAAATACTCCAAACTGTGGTACTGGTAATTCTCAAACTTAGACCCCTCACCACAAACTGCACTAAACTAAACGTACGTTTCGATAGCAAAGTGTTTCTGCTAATGATGACAGCTTTGCTATCGAAACGTACGTCCAGTTTAGCGCAGTTTGTGGTGAGGGGTCTAGGAAAAGTTTGTCTAATGGAATGTCTATTATTACATATCATCTGATATCCATTTAGCCGGAAATGATATTAGCCTTTCTCTTTTAAATGAAACATCCAGTATGTTTTTACAAGGTCCAATAGGACTCTGCTTCAGCAGTACAGTATTGATTAGCACCCCTATATTAATAACAACAAGAATAAAGAGAGATCTTTGTCCATTTGGTGTACCACGAAAAAAGAACCAATAATATACTGTTCCTAAAAATACCAGTACAAACATTTATTTTTTGGGGATGTTGTGAATGCGTTTTCAGGATCTAATGAGGTTTATCTATTGATCAATATCGACAATTATGGCGATTAACGGTACCATTCAAACAAAACGTAGCCTCGTCGAAACATAACAAATTATATGTAAAATATTGCTCATTGTTGCAAATTTCCCTCACTCTTTCCGAGATTTCTATTCTATTGTCCAAATCCCCGTTCAATAATTATTCCACTAATTGTGGTATATATGAATGATATTTTTCGCGCTCCAATATTCTGGCCGATAACTTATATCATTAATAGTTCAGTACGAGGGTCAAGGGATGTAGTAAGTTTGTGGAAATTCCTTTAATGCTATAGCAATATCTTGAGCAATAACTTCATTAGTCGCATCTTTTAGTCGTCCGCTTTGCAGTAAATTTCTAACACTTTTGGTTAAGTTAAACCTTTTTAAAGTTTTACCAACTACACGTCATGTTATTGGATGCCAATCTTGTTGCAAATTATTAAATAAATCGCATACTTCTTCATACGTTCTAACGCGGTCACCAAACCCAATCATCATTAGAATTTCAATACGTTCTTTTTCAGTTAATTGAACCTTTATTAATATTTGGACGTTTAGAAGATTAATTCTCACAGCTTAACTCAAGTACTGAATTTTTAATTCCATGGATAACTTAAATATAAATATGAATTTAAAAAGTAGTTATTTGTATCACTAGGCCAGAAACTACAGTTTTGCGAGTATGGGTACGGTTTGTGTAGTACACAAGTACGAATACTCGCAAAAGAGTATCTGGCCGTGTGATACACACTATCTGTGAGCTGACAAATCTTAATTTTGAGTTGAAAATAGAAAAGAAATTTTGACGCTAGAGAGTTGACATTTTGTCCTTTCCGGGAATAAGTATTTTTCTGTAATTTTCTTTCTAGTTTAATGTCTATTTATCAATAATAAGTGCAATGGAGACACCAGTTCATCTTAGTAAGATTGCACAGTAGTTTAATGACAATTTATTACACATCTGTCATGTCGAATGTAGTGTGCCAACCTTTAGTGACATTTTTCCCTGCCTAGAAAATCTTTACCGTTATTAACGTAGGAGTGCTAAATGTGATAAATATATTATTTGTAACCCATGTTATGTGGACATCATATTCTTTCTGTATTTTTTTTCTTACATATTATTATTTTTTAAATCTGTCTCTGTAGAATCAGGGTGTGCTGATAAAGAACGTACCCTTCATTATAACTTTGTTGTATAGGCCATCTACATATCTGTTAATTTTTCGAAAGCCTAGTTATTTGCCGAATTGTGACTTGACTAAAATCATATAAAAATTTATGGTATAATTTCTTATAATACCAATTATATTACCATATACCCTATACCAATTTTATTTTGTCATGTCGTAATGAAAGACTCCATCACTATACTTTTTGGCTTAGAAACATTAAATACCTACTTCAAAAACATGAAACTTTCTGGCTGTAAGAGAAGGACATAATGACAATAAATAAAAGTAAAGTAAAAAAATTCCTATTTTACACACGCGGTTGCTTAATTCTATTTTCTACTATTTACTGCTCCATCAAATAATGTATAGCTATATCTTTCCTTTTCAATACGTACACAGATTTACTTAACTAGTGGTCTTGAAAACTGTATAATCTTAGTAATCATATCTCAGCTGCTATTAAAGCATCATTGAACTGCCTCTTTTCGCGTCATTATAAGTAGGTAGTTCCACAGACGCTCGTATTAACTAAAATAAACGTCAAATTTTTGCTTAACGGCGATGTAATTACTTATTAACACATAACGCTGTTATCGCTTCACGTTACCTATGTTAACATGATACGAACTCTGGGCGTGGTAGCTACTGCATATGAGTGAATCTACCTAGCGTGCCGCGTGGGTTTGTAATCACTATAATCTACTGTAAATCAGTTAAGTTTCACTTACATAAAAAATCGATCACCGTTTTGGACTCCTTGTCTTACGCTAACGAACTCTTTTTTTTAAGTTTTAATTAATGTGTCACGCGAACTGTTACAACTGTTTAATCTACCGTTGCTATTATAAACGTCTAGAAAGATGCTATCTATTAAATATATCTTAGAATTAATTGGTACTGTTATCTTGTGCCATATATAAACATTAATTGTTACTAGTTATTCTTCGTAGGAGGTAATTTGTGTCGTAGCGAACCATTTGTAATCATGCAACGTGTATCTAATAATTTAATTCAGAAAATTGGAAATACATCAGAATCTACAATTTTCTCCATATACTCTACTCTCTATACTCTCTAATTTCATCAATTCATTTGTCTTGTTTAATTTCTTACTCATTTGCGTTGTACTATTTCTTCTGTCCCTCTTTCTTAAGTCTGCATTGACAAATTGAATTGTTATTCAATATTTGCAGTTTCAAACATTTAAGCTATAATAAATTGTGAACTTAATGTAACATGTCTGGTTGAAATAAACAATTAGTTTTTGTTAAAGTTCTTTCTTTGTGCTTGCCAACCTGTACTGTAAACTCCTTAGCATCCATTCTTTTCAGAATTTTCAACAAAATTAAGGTTTGTCGGTTACAAATCGTATTTATAAACTATAGTTTATAGCCTAGTGGTACAAATAACTATTTTTTTAAATGTGTTTTTGCCAAATTTGTAGGAGATATAAATAATTAAACTATTGCCATACCTATACACATGTCCAATATTCCATTTAATTTACTTCACCATCAGTTATTACAGCATTTATTTATTTTTTAAAAGGAGATTGTATATTTTTAATCTGACAGAATAGATTTTAAAATTGTTGTTAAAATAGGGTAGAATCCTTCAACATATGAAACAAAACATGACTTAACGTTATTGTGTTACACGATGACAGATGCGCAAAATAACTGAACATTTAATTTTTATATTTGAAAATAAAATCAATTTAAAAAATTGTAAATTTCAAATTATGTCTTAATCACTTTCAAAGTGTATATTCAAATTAAACCAAGCTTATCTTGTTGGTAGGTACAAATGAGTATTTAGTACAATGGTCATCTACGGTATATGTACTATCAAAGACAAAAATCTTGACTCACGTTCGACATAAATAGAGATAGGAGTTTCTTCAGCATTTCAATATTTCTCTAATAATAATAATAATAATAATAATAATAATAATAATAATAATAATAATAATAATAATAATAATAAAATAATAATAATAAATAATAATAATAATAATAATAATAATAATTCTTTAATAGCCATTTGATTGCAAATATATAAGCTTCGTCATAAATATAAGTACATCGATAAAAAAAAAATAGTAAGTAAAAATACAATTGGTATACAGAAACACAAATACAAAACTCAGTAGAGCAGAGTCAAGATACCAAGCAACCATACAGTCCTAGCCGAGATAGTCAGAGATGCTATAAATACAATTCTGGGTAAAATAATCTTTCGCAGCTCTTTTAAATTGAGACATTCTCAATGACCTCAAGTCTGACGGTAATTTATTAAATACTTTAATGTAAATATACCTTGGATTTATCTCATACAAAGCGGTTCTATGAGTTCGAATTGAATAATGCTTTTTATTTCTAGTGCCATACGTGGTATTTATGTCTTCATTTAAAGTAAAGTAAGAATGGCGCTTTTTAGCAAACAGCACATTCATATAAGAATAACGAAGGCAATAACATTAAACCATTAGCCTTAAAAACAGATAGGTAGGAGGTAGTCCTATTCAGATGAAACATAGTATCAACAATTCGGTTTTAAATAATAAAACAACGTAAAAAGTGAGATGACTGACCCCAGAATATAATACCATACCTTAGCCTAGATTAAATATGCGCCTGTTGAAACATCAATAACGTTTCAATATTAACGCAACAACTGAGTTTGAACAAAACATAATTCGACGAACATGGCAGCCTAAAAACTCAGTATGTGACATCACAGGAATTGATTCACCATGTAAACGAACTATCAATTTGACGCCTTACAGTTATAAGAGGCAGTAAAACAGTTTTAGATTTATTAATAATTAAATTATTACGATTACACCACGAAAACACATTGTCAGCGTAAATTGAGCCTGTGCAGAACACATCCTTATTACTATGACCCGATACTATAACATTTTTTGTAAAGAAAGATGAAGGTCATTCACGAATAATACAAATAAGAGAGGTCCCAAGACGGATCTCTACGGCACGCCCTGCAAAACTTCAGCAGCAGAGGAGCAAGCAGTCCCGTCACCACATCTAACGGACACAACCTGGGTACGACCATTTAAGTAAGATGCAATCCACTGCAAACAACGTTCTCTAATACCATAGAGTGATAACTTATGGAGCAGGAGCACATGCAGGACAAATGCTTGAGTCAAATCAAAAAATAGACCGCCGACCAGAGCCCCGCTGTCAAGAAGATCGTAAATGTGATCCAACGCCTCAAAAAGAGCATCTTGCGTAGATCTAATGTTAACAGACCCAAACTGGCTCTGGGCTAATAATTTGAATTTATTGACAAAAGACATCATTCTTAGGAACACAATTTTTTCAAATATTTTTGACAACATGATAAAATAGATATTGGTCTATAATTTGACACAAGATGTTTATCCCCCTTTTTGTAGACCGGTTTCACTTTAGCTTTAGTTATCTTAAGCAGCGCTGGAAAAAACGCCCTGTAAAAATGACTGATTAATCATGAATGACAATGGCGATGATATAAACTCAGCAGCGAACCCAGAACCCGACAAGGAATTTCGTCAATACCAGAGGATGTTTTATTAGCAATTGACATTTAAAACTTCATGCTTGTCGTTTATTTGCAAATATGTTGTGTTATCGTGATGATTTATCTTTATACTGAATTTTACTTTGAATCCGAAACACTCTTAAACTGCTCGACAAATAAATCATACAAAAGAGCTGTGTTTAATTTGAGACAAGACTTTGTCTTCGATGGTACTTATCTGCGGTCCTAAATGAAACTTTAAGCACTACACGCACTGGATGTATGTAATCGAAGAAAGAGGATCAGAAGTTTTTGCTATACATGAAATTGAAAAGCTACAAACTGTTGTCATAATAGTTGCTAAGAAATATTTATCTGGCAAGTAATGGATAAATATTTGATAACTATGTCTGCCATGTAGAAAAGTTATATCGATTATGGAAAGTTAGTGTAGTGAAATAGGAAAACCGCCATCTTCACGGCAATTTCTGTACTTGTAGAATATGTTTAACGTATTTGCTACTACAGGCCATTAAATTTTGCTTTTATATGTTTACAACATCATGATGTTGATAATTTACAGTTTTGTAATACAATTTTGACGAAAATCTACTGCTACTTTATCTGCAACTGTACCAACTTTATATAAAATAAATAGTTTCAAACAATATTTTTTTTGCCGTTAAGGTAATTTATTTGAATAAAAGATATTATTTTTTATTGTAGTTTTCCAAATTGTAAGAAATGTTAATTTTTTCATGAGAAATATTAATCGTTTACAGATTTATAATATGTAAAAATTTTGTTAGAACATTCTCAGATCAAGTACTACTTATGGGATACGATACAACTCTACATCAAAGAAACAGTATTATTCAGTTTCAGTGACACATAATCAATTGATATTGTCGGGGTTCTTTAATCTATTTAAATACCTACGCATGGTATAAAACTGGATTTATTAACGATCGGTCATTAAAGTTAAAAAATCCTATACGATTCTGCTTTTCCAAGGATTCACAAAGTACACCACTATGCAGTATTTATAGCAAGCCTGCACTTGTGTATGGTGCAAGCGAATTCTTTGTGTTTAACAAATCTACACATTACTACAAACAATTCCTCAGTATACTGCACTGGCACGAGACTACACGGTGTCTCTGATTTGGGTGCCGGTTCATGGGGATATAAAGGGCAATATAATAACCAACGAACTAGCCAAGGAGGGCTCTAAAAGACACTTTATAGGTCCAGAGGCCGTATGTAGGGTTACTAAAGGAGATTTGGAACTAGCTAGATAAAGAAAGTACAAAGAAATGAAGGTCGACTGAAGGTCAACTCCACACTAAAGCGCTAATAGGGGTTGGGACGCTAGATTATCTGATAACCTGCTCAGACGTAGCAAGAAAGAAGCTAAAACCATTGCTGGGCTGGTAACTGGACACTGTCTCCTGAAAAAGCATCTACAAAACACAGGTCGAGTAAGCGAACCATGGTGCAGAAAATGCGAACAGCGAACTACAGGAAGAAACGAGTTTACATGTAATCTGCACATGTGAGGAATTGAAAGTACTCCGGCAGAAATATTTCGGAAGGATTTATTGGAGCCCTCGAGGATTTTCAAGTTTCCACTGGGCTTTATAGAGAACACCAAGCTGCTCGAGTAGAACTAACAGATTTAATAGAGACGGTACAATGAGCACCTAGCTCAAGTGCCTGGACTATAGGTGCCCACCCTAACTTAAAGAAGAAGAAGATCTACACATTGGTCACGACCTATTTTGATAATCAGGACTGTACGAGTACAATGTACACTGCCCGACTTATTTAAATCAGGAAAAATTCAAAAAGAACTTTTTATCGGGTTTCCGACGGGTTTTTATTTTATTATACAACAGACTAGAGTGAGCTATGCTTGCGTAAATCCTTCTTCTATTACCGAAAATTTCAACGCCATTGTGCCAAAATACATAATAAGACAATTTAGAATCAGTTAACTTTAATTGCATTTTTTTTACAATTATAATGATTATTTTTCAACACTCAATTAAATCTTGTGGATTTTCAGTAAAGTTAAGAAGGGCATTTGTCGTGATAGTACTTACTACATTCGTCAGTATCTTGGTCATCCCACGAGGCTTAGGTAACGATAAAAATCACAATTATTTTTCCCTCAGCGATTGGGTTATTTTTTTATATACACGCGTGTTTTAGTTTTATTCACGAATAATTCGATATTCATTTCTTGTATAAAATTTACTCATGAGCGAATCGATTTTTTATTATTCTTTCTATCCTACTAAAAACCGTAAGTACTTCCACAGGTGGTTTCTTTTCTAAGTCAAGGTATTTTTTTATTTAAATAGAGTGATATTCAGCTTCATGTTGACATCTAGATCAAAGTCAAAAAGATAAATAGAAATTACTAATTAGTCTTGATTTGGAGCATTTGATTTAATGTGCCTAATCATCACGTATAAGTACTTATATTGTGCGAAAGAAAAAATGTTTTCTTAGATTTAACTTAAACAATAAGTCACCCACCACAAATTTACTTTTGCGAGCATTAGTAACAACAGATGTAAAGTTTAATAAAAGCTTCTAGCTTCTTTGCTAGAGTCTCCACCAGGTGTTATCCTATTATGGCTGAAAATTTAAATCATTCCTTTTATTTTGTTTTTTAAAATGAAACTTAATTTTAAGATTGTGCAAAAGAAAACGTTCTACACGCAGATAATCTAGGATAAGACAATTGAGAAAAAATCCCTATTAGTTAACGATATCTTGCTAACAAAGCAAGAAAAGGGACACAACGTACTTTCTTTTTTGTCATCAATAACTTATAACATTACTGTATTAAGGAAAAGAAGTCTTTAGTGGATTAAAGGTTTATTTCTCTATAATTTTATTTACTTCAACCGTATAATTCCATGTATTTTTCGATAAGTATTGAGAAACAAAATTTGAGGTGTCAAGTTAATTTCTGTTGTTACTGCATTATATTCAGCTAACTTGCTAATATGCATCAACTGCAGGTTGTTGCAGTATAGAGTTAATACCTTAAACAGCTTGTCAATCTGTCAGATTCAATCCATGAAGTTTCTCGGAAGATGATTTTATTAAGATTTTAGCGCTAGATTGTAATTAAGTGATTCGCTGTGGTAGTCGAGTAAGTTTTCCAGATAACAAGAATAAAGTGAGATCCGAGTAAGTATTTGCTATATTTGTTACAAATTTCTAATAAGTTATATTTAAAAATCTGAAAAATCGAGTGGTATAAAGATGTTAAAGACTGATTGATATGTATGTATATATTATATGGTCTGTCACGTTTAAAATGTGTAAATTTGATGCAAAAAAAGAACGACAGCATTAGCAATAATTAATGATACATATTTAAAATCGTATTCAATGTGACGGATATAATTTCCCACATTTCAAGGACTTTAGAAATAGAAAGAAGAAAGATGCTAGTAAAATCAGTTTTAAAGTTGGTTTTATGGAATAGGCAGTAACACCCGAAAAAGATATCAATTAAAGAAGAAAAGTATTTAGAAGAAAGGAATGACAAAATTGGGGCTGTCAGGTAGAGGAAATGATCGTTTCAGCCAAAATTTACGAAAATTTAGATGAATGAAGGGTAAATTGATATTATTATTCCTTTATTTATATTATTTCCAACCAGGGCCAGGGATTGAAAAGGTTCCAAAAATAAATGTTTCCAACTATTATATATCGAAATATGGTATTAGAAAAAAACACAAAGAAATTACTTCTATCCAATCCTTTAATGTAATAATATTAGCAACCGGTTTCGGCTCTAGGTCATCCTCAGGTGTAATACGTATATATACCTATAATTAGAATGCCCACATTTCTCCATTCTATTTTATTAATACTTTAAAAAGTAAGAACACTTCAAAATTTAATGACGTAGCTTTAATTTCTAATTTGACGTATTACGCCTAGGTTGGCCTAGAGCCGAAACCAGTTGCTAACAATATTACATTAAAAGATTGAATAGAACTAATTTCCTTGTGTTTTTTTTCTAATACCATATTTCAATACCACCAATCCTGAACTTACGATAACTATTCTATATCGGTTCTTTTGGGTTCTATATCAGTTTTCATATCGGTTCTTTGCGGTTCTGTCAATTCTATTTTTGATGTATACCCGGTTATGGTTATACTGATTTTTATTATTACGTAGTGATAGTAGTAATAAGATTTGTTGTCTATTAAGTTAAAAAAAAAAGTACTCTTTCTGTATTAATAGTAAACATTAAAACAAATTTATGGTTTGATGAAGGACGGAATAGCAAACTCATTTATTGTACGATATAAATTTTTAAGATTTTAGGATATAATTTTTAATTTGTTCTTTAGCAACAAAAGCACACATTTACCTACTTATACCGCAGAAAAAAAAACAAACAAGGAGAAGGCATTGCATATTCCGTCATCAAACACACAAGTTTGTTTCAATAACAAAAAGCATCAGCAGAAAAGAATGATCACCAAAAACAACAGACCTGAACAAAAAAAATTCCTGGTTTAAATTCAAGAATCCTACTAGCAGAAACAATATTAGACGTGCAACAAGTCCTACAAAAAGATTCGTAATATTCAGAAAAATATTGTGTTTGGTATCTTTGTTTAATATATATTTCTATATATCGCTAACTTTATCTTTTTTAGTCTGGTAAAAGGGCGCTACGTTCAGTTAGTTTTTTTATTTATAATTGTTGTTAGTTAAATTCGAGCTCATTGGGTCCCATTTCTGTGTAGAGTGTCTTCAAACTGATTTAGTTATGTTTGGCTTGCCGCTGTAGATGTTTCATTCTAGGTTTATTATCAAATATTTCATTTACGAACCCGATCACATGATAGTAACCACGATACAAATAACACGGTATGCTTACGCGCATACGGAAGTACGTCATTTAAGAGCAAAAATTGCGCCACATATATAATTATTTATTATTGTATTAAAATCGATTTGGACGGAGAGGGTTTTGTTAAAGGGAAAGGTAAGTTTAGAAAATCCGGACGGGGTTACGCAACATATTTTAAAAGCGTTAAGGTGTTTTCACCATTCAATTTTCTAGAAAAACCACGAAAATACTTTGTAAACACACACGAAATTCGCTAAAATTGTAGAAATAAATACGAGCGCTACTAGATGGCGACGAGATAGATAAACTAAACTTCAACTTAAACAGGCTTTCTAAAGCAAAACTGCATTTGAATTACATTAATTAGTAGTTGTGAATAATTTGGATTTTAACATTTTGCTATTTACCATACATGTATTTTATTGTTTTCGATATGCTCTCTAGTGACGTCATCTGACCGACTTTGACGAATTTGAGATTCAAAACGAGTATACCGTGTTATTTGTACCGTGATAGTAACAAAGTTTTAAAGTTAAAATACAAGAGTGCATGCAATACTGTAAATATGTAAATAAAACTTAAAATTGAAAATTCTAAATTATAACGTAATACACATACATATGTCAAATTTAATCCATTGAATAAACCAATCACGTATGGAATTCATAATTATAAACGAAATCTTTATTTTAATAATAAAAAAAAAGAATTTAAGGATTATGTAAAACAAAGAACCAAATTTTAACTTAATATGGTATCTAGGTCATAATAAAGAAATAAATTTGCAGGTTAATACAAACCTTTCAATCCTCAAAAGAAAATAAGCACTGACAAATTAAAAATAACCGAAAATAGCCAATATATCACCGAAAAGGAATCGATGTTAACTTTAACACCGTAATCGAAACCGATATCTTCCTGAATTTAGGTTCTAAATGACTGTTATGGAAAATAACGGTTCTTCATAACTGTTTTGACAACTGAAATCGTTATTACGACTGTTTTCAACCCCTGTTTACAACACAAGCAAAATTGCAATAACTAGAAACATGCGAAGCAGTTAGGCAAGGACATTGACAGGAACCAAATAAAGTGTTGAATGTGTAGCAGGTGAAATATACAATCAACTATTTCAAACCATTAAGTAACAAGATCGGATGGCATTTATTCAATTATGCTATAGGAGAGGCCGGAGCTTTTGTTACAAAAGCTTAGTATGCTATTCAGGGGAAGTCTCGCACTAAGATGCATATCAATGACCTGGGGTCGATCAGAGTCAACCGTGGCAAAACGAGACAGAATAGGGCAAGGTGTTGAAACCAAAAAGTATAATGTAATTTAGTCTGAAGATTGTTGAAAAACTACTATACAGATACATAAGGGATGATCTATTACCGAATCAACCACTATACATCAAGATCACAGGAAAATCCACAGAAACAGCGTTGCATCACCTACTTGTAGAGACGGCTGAACATGTTCTACAAATCAAGAAAGCGCCTTTGTGCACATTCTCGGATGTGTTGATGATTAAAGGGATCGATGAAACAAGTTGCAGATTGAGGGATTGCATGTTTAAAGGGAAGTCACACCCCAGAAAACGACCATTGTTTCATAATGTAGAAAAGTATATGGGTGAATTCCAGGATTTACATTATGGTGGTGCCAAAATAGTTTGTAGAGTGTGCGATAAACAGTTATTGTGCTGGCACAAATCGGACTACACATTCGTGGTGGTGCATCTGATCCGTCATCTACCTATAAAGATTATTTTAATTATGCGTGTGTTACATCCATAGATGTCGAACGGTCTGTTTCAAAATATAAGTATGTTTTATCATCGCAACTAAACCGGTTTAGTGAGAAAAATCTTGAAATACTTCATCCTACAACCTTTTCAGCAATTCTATACCGTCTCTGCTACTTAAATAAGTTAAGGGGCTTATATATAATATTTAAAGTTAAATAAACAAATAATTTTCCTCTTTCCCGACACTGTATTCTATACTCGTGTTAAACGTTAATATATGAAACCGAGTACTGACCTGGCGCGCAGACAAAAGTTAACCACTCTATACATAATAGTACCTATATTTAAAAACAATAGTGTAACAATGACGTTTGTTGTCTACAAGCACAATTTTGAATCACGAGTCGCGTAGCGGAACGAGTCATTGTAATACCCGGGTTTTATACGTTTATTTATTATTTAAAATGGATTTTCTTATCCATGCAGGGAATTTCAATGTTTCCATGTTTGGTACACAATTGTTGTGTCATGCGCAAGTCCATGCAAAAGCCTATATAAAAATGTTAAATGTGAAAGGTCAAACGAGTTATACTACCAACCTGATACGAAACAACACCACATTTTTCGACAAAACAGTTACACAAATGTTATTGTGTATGCGAAATAGAAAAATATTTTTTCTTGTTATTATATATTTTTACAATATCAAGGCCATACGTTTTAAATGTATAATTTTATATAATATTTTTTATCATTTGAGGAAGGTGCGAAATATCCTAATTATTTGAAAGAACAGCAAGACTTTTAAGATTCGGGTTTCAATTGCATCTTTACAGCGCTCTTTGCTGTACAGATTACAACTTTGATTTATATTAAAGAAATTTTGTGCAATGTAGCACAATGTAGCAAAGCTCCTGAGCTGTATAGTTCACGAATCAGTTGGATTGAATTTACTTTTTTGTAGTGTACGGAAATTATACAATGAAATGTAAAATTAAATTTCATTTTGAAAAATATAAAACAAAAGATGTATCCTACCTACTACATATCAAATTGTAAATTTTATAATTACAAGTCCTCATGCAATTTTGCACTTAAAAGTAAATTTACCCCGAACACCATTAAGTCAATCTTGTCAACAATATTCCGTGTAAGATTACATTTCTTGCTACAGTGTATTTCAACAAAAAGAAAAGAAATCCAGTGTAGAAGTTTTTAGGTTTATAGCTTACAGAAGAATAAAAATCAAAATACGCAAGATATTAAAAAAGCTTTTTCTTGTAAAGAAGAGTATTTAAAACTGTTCCAAAACTGATCGTTCATGGAAGAAAGAATAATTTAAAGATTTTTTTTAAATGTCTAAAGGTAATGAAATTGTAGCCGAGTAGGACCAGGGCTATGGTAATTTAGCAAGATATTAAAAAAGCTTTTTCTTGTAAAGAAGAGTATTTAAAACTGTTCCAAAACTGATCGTTCATGGAAGAAAGAATAATTTAAAGATTTTTTTTTAATGCTCTAAAAGGTAATGAAATTGTAGCCGAGTAGGACCAGGGCTATGGTAATTTTTTCAGTAGAGTGCTATAAACAGACGTGGGCCACAGGTTGGAGTGGGCCACCCGAATAACTGTAAGACTAGTGACATCTATGTCAAACCGCGCACATTATTTATCGTATTTTGACGCGAGCTCACTTTTAGGAAGCATTTGGAGGTCATAGACGTATTCTGTACAGAAAAACGCCCTAAGAATTTCGCCGAGAAAGTTTTTACCCTCGTACGCTTTCACGCGATTTGTCATCGCATTTTTACGAGAAAAACTCAAGTAAATATACAATATGTTATTTGGACATATAATCTTTGAAATGCAAAGTGATTTTTGCCCATTATTCACATTGTCTTTTGTGGGATGCATATGCAAAAAAAGGCGCTTGTAGATAGAAGTGGGCCACTATTTGTGGATAGACATGGGCCACTTGAGTAATGCCATTCTTTGCACAGTAAAGTGTTTTTATCAATTATGCAAATGTCTTATTTACATATTTTTATCATTTAAGCCATTATGCCTCCAAAAAAAAAAGGAAACTCCCAAAAAAGAGGTGAATTTTGAAAAATTGATCGCTGCTATAAAGCAAGTGAAAATAAATAAAATATCGGAGCGTGTTGCTTCTGCTGCTACCGATGTTAGCAGATCGTCTTTTCAACGCTACTTGAAACCTGCGTTTTTTTTGCAACACCTTTGTCATTCCAACTTTATTACTCCTTCTTTCTAGACATTAAATGAACATTATTACTGAAGTCGCTGTTTTTTCAATTTTTAACCCTCATTTCGTGGAAACTATTTTGAATTTTGCAAATTTGACAACGGATTCGTAATCAGCGCCTTTGAAAACCCCCAGGACAAGAATTTGTAGGATATAGCAGCATTTTTTCAGATAAAAATTTGGGTGGCCCACTTCTCCCTACACTTTCGGAAAACACGGAAAATACACTTTTTTTCCATTCAAAAAGAGAAATACTTCAAAACTTAATTGCAAGCATCTGCTATGATGGAAAGTTGCGTTTTGGAATACCCTTGCGATTAAAAAAAAAATTAGGACAAAATTTTCATTTTTCACCATTTTACAACCAAAAATAAAAACGTGGCCCACTTCTGTCTACAGCACTCTACTTTTATTAATCGAAAAATCAAATATAACACTGGATGAAAAATAACAACAAATTATTAAAAGCTAATCTATTGAAATACAGAAGGTATAATTATTTTACAAAATAACATACACTATTGTGCGCATGCTGCAGGTTACCTTTATCAATGACAAATTGCCAGATATAAAACTTTAATTTGGATAAAGCTATCGTTAGTTTGTTTTAGATTTACTACAGGTGCTGCAAAATTTTGGTTAAATAATAATTAAGTATAAAAGTTATAAAGAGGAAAACAACAAACAAGTACTTTTATAGAATTATATATCGAAATTCAACTTAAATTTGTTTGCAAGCAGATCTAACGGTCTATATTAAAGAAAAGATATGACCTTAGAAGGAAGCTAATAATTTTTATGAAGTGTATTTACAAACAATAATATTTAAACATATATATGTATTCATAACAAACGTGTGTATACGATTTAGAGAACCAAACTGACAATGAGATATGCATGTTTTTTAGCAAATTTGATGGAAGTCAATAAACATTGTACTATCAAAGATAAAAGTCTTGACTCAATTTTGACATAAATAGAGATAGAATCATTGGAGTTTCTTCAGTATTTCTGTCTTTAATTTTGAGCCAAAAATGTTGTCTTCGATGGTACATATATTTATATGGAACAAGTAAAATCGTGGATTGAATTATTGGCCCTCTTAATTATTTTCAGGAAAAAGGGCCGGTTTCATAATAAATGTTACTTTAGCACTTTAACAAAAGTCTGTGTATTATTCATGGGAACTATAGTTTAAAGTAATTTTAAAGCTTTAAAGTGACATTATAAAACTCGCCCTAAGTTTCTATAGGAAGCCTTCCAAGTATTATTTAATAACAATGATTTTCCTATGCAAATTCTGACACTCTATCGAATGGAAATTCGAAAAATGTTTTTTGAATTTTTAACTTCTACGAGCATTCTGTTTGGATATCTGATATTTCATCTAGTTTTCTTCAATATTAGTAAACAAGCAATCAACTCACCTTTTAGGGCACGTGGGCTCCAGATTGGTTAGATTTGCTAGTCAGCAACACCGTAGGATAAATATTAGAAGGCTGGGTACGCGTTTTCTCAATTTGGGCGCTATTTATAGGCAAATAAGTGCGTCGTAGGATACCTTTGATTAGGTGTCAGATGGACCTCGTGACAGCGGTTTCAGAACGATACGCCGTACGCATCTGCCTTCTTCGACGCTATTTCTCTGACTGGCTCATTGGCTGCAACGACTGAGTGAACGTACCGCCCGAAGCGTCCAACCAGAGCGCTCTCTCCGTTCACGATCTTTTTGTTGCAGGCAGTTGGGTTAATAATCCTGGAGGCACAGTCCAACCCGATCCTATATAGTTGATATCAGGTTTATGCGAAATACGAACCCTTTTATGTTACGGCGGGCGCAAACAAACCGCGCGCTATATTAACATACCTGTAGCCGCCGGCACCGTCAAACAATCCCTTAGGAAATACTCAAGACCATTGACGAATTACAGTCGACCAAATCCAGTCGACAAATTATTTCTTATTCCGATATGTTTGGAAGGCGGTAAAGCGAAATTCCTCAACTTGTATACAGAGACTACGAAAATTACGCGAATGTAATCTATTATTTGTTGAAAAGCGACAATCGGTGAACTTGTTACGGAAATTATTATTAGAGAGATCACCGATTTAGATAGCGAATTAGGTAATTGTCTGTTAGATAGAAAAATTGAAAATATCGTGAGAAAACTAAATAGGGAGGATAGGACTTGCGAACTGTCGATGCCGCGGAAAATTAGTTTTAGGATTTCGGTACCGTGATGGACCTCTGAATTAAGTAGGTTAAGGAAAGAGGTTAATAGATTAACGTGGGCATTTCAAAGGTGTAATGACGTAGAAATGAAGGACGATCGTAAAACCGTGTACAGGTTAAAGTGTAGGGAGTACAAAACGCTAATTCCGACCACTAAAGCAAATAAATGGCGCAAGTTTTGTACTAGACCAGGAGGAAAGGATCCAGAGGCATTTACCGTAACATTAAAGTTAGGTCAAAATTTATATACGCAAAACGCAAAAAAACTGCTGTGATTCTGAAGTAGAGGTTGCTTTTAGGTCGATGAATCCACATAAAGCGCCGGGTGCAGACGGTATTACTGCTGATATTGTCTTAAGGGCTTATGAGGCAGTACCGTATTTTTACGCAAAACTTTTTGATAAATGTTTAGATAGAGCCGGTTTTCGGCAAATATCAATTAGATAATGTTATTCCTAAACCGGGTAAAACTGATATGACAGATCCAAGTAGTTATAGGCCTATTAGTCCATAACCGATTATCGGAAAGGCGTTAGCTGGTTCAATTATATATAGAATATTTTTTTATGCGATTGCAAAATATTATGAACGTAAGGCAATATGGATTTAGTGGGGGTAAATCAACTGTAGGTGTGATAGACAAGGTTATAAATTTTGTTAAAACTGCCAGGTTAGCAAAAGTATGTAATATGATTATATTGTTAGATATTAAAAATGCTTTTGATAATGTTTGGTGGCCAAAAATTATAGCGCAATTAAAGCGTAAAAGTTGCCTAGTTATTTATTCTCGCTAGTGGATATTTCTGAGATAGACTCGCAATAGTTGAGAAACCGGGAATTAGTATTACCCGGGAAATTACTAAGGGTTGTCCGCAAGGTTCGTGAACCGGAACAGGAATATTGGAATATTTTATGCGATAGGCTATTCGAAATTATATTATTAGAGAGTTGCAGCGTATGCAGAGAAAATACTATTTTACTAGTTAAAGCAGGGCAATATAATACGTTGAAAAATAGGGCTAATCAGGCTTTAGCAAATATTTTAAATTGGAGTTTTAGAGAGATAAATTAAATTTTATTGCGGACAAATCAAAGGCGATATCTTTAGTAAACCGAGACAACGAAAGCCTACATTTAAATTAGGGCAGAATAGAATTTATTGCAAAGAATTTGTCAAATATCTGCGAGTTATTTTAGATCATAAATTAAATTTTAAAGCACATATTCAGCATGTCACTGCGAAAGGAAGGGAACTAAGTAATAAAATCGTCGGAGGGCAAAGATTGTTAACGGTTAGAGCCACGAACGCGTATTCATCTATTTCGGGCAAAGGGGCGTGCATTATTTCGAGTATATTATCAGTAGATTTACGTTTGAGGAAACTTAAATTTCGTAGGGACGCGAAAAAAATAAGGGTTGAAGGTTTAATTACGGTAACGGGAATTAGGTTAAAACCGGGCGATTTATAAAGGCGAGTAGATATTAAGGGCCTAACTCATCCCTCGGAATTGGAAAGTACTACTTATAACAAATTTATAGGCGCTTTTGAAGAGGATCTTTGCCGATTTTTTGATTTTACATCTAATAAACTGTTAATAAGCTGCTGCATAACCTTTTAGTACTATGAGGTTTGCGACGCAACGCAGTATGTGTGAATTGGGAGGATTATAAAATGTCGACGGGACCGCAGAAACTGGCGTTTTGAAAACGCTATGTGTGAATTAAGCCTAATGCACATCATTTTAAAATACCCAAACATTCAAAGTAAATACACCATTTTTATTTATTATTCATTTATTTATATGTATAATTTGTGATTGATGTATAAGTTACAACATGTGTACTATACAGCAATTATTAATTAATATTGATATGCATTGTCGCTTAAAAGCTATGTTTTACCTTGAGTACATTTTCATATATTCCAATATTATCTCCCGAACTCCCACAGAAACTCCTGTTAGTAATCCAATTATACCATAGCAGATAAAGAAGATGTCGCGCCATTTGTAAAAATTCATGTGACCATAATTGTCAGGATATCTTACACAGATGTCGAGGAGGGATGGAAAAATGAAGATAAGGTGTGACAAAGCGATTGCTCCAAATATTGACATGAACAAACCTAGCATTGGTATAGTGGCAGCAAAAAAAACTGAAAAGAAATATTTTACAATAATAAGAATAAAGTAAAAGTTGCAAACAAGTTCTGCTGTCTATTTCTATATTGCCTTAATCGATTGGCCCAATGCAAATCTTGGGGCCGTGGTTAGCGTTTGTGTTTGTTTTAGATAGCCATATTTTAATTGCTGAAAATGTACATTCACTGCAACAGTAACACTTTCCTCTGCTGCTGTCTATGATGAGAATATGTATTAATTTAGTTTAATGTAAGGTAAGTTGTTTTTTTTTTAATGGCATCCAATATATGTGTTTATGTAAAAGAATTCCTCGTGTGAATTTCTTTGAATCCAGATGTAGCAATGATGCTATTTTACACACGTTTATCGGATTAAAGGAGTGACTTTGTATAAATTAAAAGAGTTTATATGATTTGATAAAAATTTGATTTAAAAAACTTACCGCTTGATGAAACAAGAGAGACTCTAAGGAAATATTCCCAAGCAAGTTTCCAACGACTGCTTTCAATTCGTTTTAGGAGATAGGTATCCCACACAAGATGAATGGGAACGTAGCCATTTAGTCCGTATGATATGTATATAGCAAACGCATATAACAAGTTGACTACTTGAGTTAATCTAAAAAAATATTCAAATTCCATATAAACTTACAATTTATAAAATAAATTAAAAGTTATTCAACTAGAGCAAAGGTATCTTACTTTATATACCCACATTGCATAAACAAAATAGTCATTAAATAACCTTTAGCTTAGAAATGCTGGTTGTTTTGATGACATTTTGGTTATATGTAAACCTATTTAAAACAAGTAATAATTTGTTACATTGATTCCATTTTTATTTGATTGGCAAACAGACGAGATCTAGAAATGCTTTTTACAAATAGTGATCCATAAAACTGTATCTGTCTTGTACATATGAAATGATTATGGTGCAGATTCCGTCATCAATAATAAAGTAATTTAATATGCTTACACAGATTCGGGGGGAAAGTTTAATGCAATTGAAGATTTCGTATCTTCTCCGAATTGCCAGAACCCTAAGAACGCGAGGGAGATGTATAGTGTCATAAGTATAAATAATGATCTGTTATATATTCCAAAATAACCTCCAAAATGCTTTGGTGTTTTCATATTATTCTCAACGGCTGTAACCTGCAAGAATATGGGAAACTTAGGCGTATACGCATAATAACCAGCACAAAAAATCGACCCACGTCATGCTTTTCAGTTTAAATTAACCGTATACGTCACCGAAAAGATTGTTCTTTTATATCTGGAATAAGACTAAGAGTTAGTGATATTCATCTGTATTTATTAGTAAATAAACAAAAATGCTGTTATTCAATTTTATCATGAAAAAAAAAAAAATATATACCTATATATTTTTGAGAAAGTAAACATCAAAAACAAAAGCTTTTTTAAAGGAGTGTTAGTCTCTCGATTCGTGATTTTAATTACTTAATTGAATTAACAATGAAGCCTGAAACATAAATGTTATTCCATCTGTAGTCTATCGCATTTTTCAGCTGTGGAGTGATTGTACCAGCAGCAACCCTGCTGTATCTTCATTTTAGGTGATCTCATAAACGTTTAATTCTATTTTCATCAAGACTGTATAGTGATCACTTCGTAACTAGAATACTCGTTATTGATAAGTGTGGTATGCTGACAGCCTTACTATAGTCTTAGAGGATAGTTTCCAAAAGTTCTGGCGGAACGTATGCAAATCGCTCTAAATACGTTCGTCGAATGGGGTAAATAAAAACGACTATCGGCCCATGCTCAAAAAACACAAACTGTCACGTTCATAAGAAAAATAATACTAGAAGGCTTACAAGTACTAATGATAAGACATCAAACAGGCGAAATATCTTAGGGTATGGTTTGATCAAAGACTTACATGGCACTCACATATCCAGAATAGAAACAACAAGGACACTATCGCCTTGGGCACGCGCAAAAAGCTGTGTTGAAGAAATTATTACCATAAGGGTAATTGGACCTGCAGTAACATTTGGAGCAGTAAGTAGCCAAAATTTCGATAGGCAAACTGCTGGTCCTACATAGAGACTTATCCACAGTCAAGCGCCGATAAGTGCATGGTGGCGACCATCAGAAACAATGATATGAACTTAAGGAGAAGCCAAGTGATGCCATGGTTCAGGAATTCGCTTTAAATAGAAAGTGTCAGGTTATAATACCAAAAGGACTGGAAGAAAGACACTGCAGTGAGAGCGAGACTCAGCACACAGACAACTCTGAAATCGCACTATAGTAGCTGGAATATATGGAAAGAAGTTTAAAAAGGCTCTTCCGGAAAACTTCGGCAAGGGCACAACGGCGTTCTAGGGGGAGGCTGCTGCAATTCATCACTGTGTCAAAGAAATAGAAAGATTAATCGAGTTAGGTGAAGGCGTCGTTATTTTCTATGTCAGCCGGTCAACACTTAAAACGATCAGTTCCGCAAATCTTGATTCTAAGCTGATTTGGCGCTGTACAGGTGCCCTAAATCAGCTGATCACCCAAAGAAAATTAACATTGGCCTGGATGCACAGCCACTCGGGTGTGAAGGGAAATAAGGTGGCGGACGATTTTTAGGGTTATTCGATGGAGCAGGCCTTTCCTTTGGCATTATCAAATCGCAAATTAAAAATCAAGCTTATCAGTGAATGGATGCATAAGGAGCCCTGGAAATATTATCAGGACAGAGACAAGCAAAAGAATTCCTAAAGGAACAGAGGCCTGGATTTACTAAAGACCTACTGAGTAAAGACAGGGAGAATGTTAAAATAATAATAGTCTCTCATGGCAGATGATGCTATTTGCAGATTCTGCCAAGAGGGGGAAGAAACATCAGTTCACGTCCTGGGTCAATGCGATAGCCTGACGTAGACAGGGTTTCTAGTACTGGGCGTGAAAAACTTCCCAACGGTTACATAAAGGAGCCACGCTCGAAAGGTGCAACATTAGACAGCACCTTCTAGGCCAAAGAGGACTACAATAGATCTGAAACAGTTGCGGTGAAATAGATCTGTATGGCCACTCCAACCCTAACCTAATCTACACTGCTAAGTGCAGCTTAGATCGCGTGTTTTCACATTACTGTGGATAAGAAAAATCACTTTGGTAAGTGCTGCCAAGTGAAGAGAATTTTGCTAATCTAGAACTATGAAAATGCAGGAAGAATAGGGGAACCAATAGATATTTTAGATCGCAGCACATTATCATCCTCATCTTACATCATACAATATTCTATAAAATTGGCAGTAGTGGCTGCATTAACGCCTCACAAGAAAGCATCTCATCCTTTTGAGGCGTTAATGTAGTCGCTACTGCCAATTTTGTGTTACATTGCTTATTAGTCTCGGTTGCCATAAATTTATTTTGGACCTCTTATGCACAATGTTTAGAGCAATTGTATATTTATACAGCCTTTTAATCTTTACCGTAGGTGTAGGTGGCCATATAACGAATGTATCGCGTTCGGATTCGCTTTCTGCCTTTTCGCGTTTGACAGTTACCTCCCGTTTTATATCGGGTCTGGTTATTTCTATGAAGCCATCCTGTTACTACTAGTCTGCATGTTTCGTTTAATGCCACTTCTGTCATACATCGACTTATACTGAATAGGACAGGCATATTCTGCTGTTGAACAGCGTGGAACAAATGAGGATCTTCTAAGTACTGCGGAATATTTATGAGAGATACTACGGCGGACTGATACTTTCTGCTTAGTGCCTTTTAAATATCACAGTACGCAAGTATCAGTGCGATCCTCAAGATATTTAGGATTAAGACAATCCTTCAATTCTTCGCCCACCACAATTGTTTGGCACTGCTCTCGGTGTCTCGGATGAAATCAAGCATCTAGGTATTACTTTTGATAGAAAACTGACCTGGAGCAAACATTTCAAAACAAAAGCCGAGAAAGCATGTAAGGCCTTTTGGCAGTGTCGTCTTGTGCTGGGTAGGACTTGGGGGCTCTCCCCGAAAATTACATTGTGGCTGTATAACTAGGCCCATGCTAACTTAAGGTGCCCTCGTCTGGTGGCCAAGGGTGAGACGAGTGGTATCCAGGAATAATCTGATGTATGTGGGGCAATGGAAGCCCTCTTATGTGTCCCTCCCCTGGATCTATTCGTGGAGGAGACGGTGTTTAGAGCGGCTATAAGGTTGCGATCCCGAGGTCTTCTGATCGGAGAGAAGAGGGACCGCGGTCACGTGAGCGTCATCCCAGATACACAAAAACTATATGAGATGTTGCGTATTCTTTTTCGAAGGTAAATTTAGCGGTGATGAGGAAAATGAAACATTTTTAATCATTTCCGGAAGATGACCAGAAACTCAAAAGTCCTTCTTTTTTACTTATAACCCCTTTATTTTTTATTTAGAACCTTGTTTTATTGATATTTTATGGTAGATTTCTAAACGCATTCTATAATGCGTCCATCTTCATTTGTTTTCAGTTATGAGACAAACTTATGTTTTGTAGATAAAAACTATAGTTGGCCATGACATATAAACTTTTTAGATGGTCTTCGGGTATATATACTTTTATATATATGTTTGTAGCCGTTCTCAAGTTCCAAGCAATTTTTAATTTCTGAAAATTACATGCCTTATAACCAGGCCATAGAGAGATACCTGTGCACAGAATACTATGCACATGCATAAACATACGCGAATTGTCAGATAGTAATTCGTAAAGTAGCTGGTTATTTAATCATTCAGAATAGGATTAAAGCGACTAAATTGCTTTTATACTTTGTAAAAATGTCTCATAACTTGACAAAAGTGAAGATAGAGACATTATTGTCTCTATCTTCATTTGTTATTAAGTTATGAAACTCTCTAAAGAATGTTTTCAGAAATCTACTTCAAAATATTAACAAAAAAGATTTTTTACAATTATTTGCACTTCCTCAATTATTCTCTCCCGTAACTCGTTCAGATTATGCGGTCGTCTAGTATAAATCATAGATTTTAAATGACCCACAAGGAAAAAAATTAGGGGAATTAAATCATGGAAATCGTGCGGGCCAGTCATTGAATTCCTCTACGACTAATCCACTTATTTGAAAATGTTTCGTTTAAAATACTTCTAACATTAAGGGCATAATGAAGGGGTGTTCCGTCTTATGAGAACCAAATATTTATACATAGGTAATTCCCCATCTTTCTCAATATTAAGAAGTAAGAACAACCTGAATAAGACGGTCCCTGAAAATGCCAGTCCAAACGTTTTGCGGATGTTATGTATGTGTTTCTAGCATCCAATGAGGATTACCCATTGACCAATATCGACAGTTACGGCGATTAACAATACCATTTAAACAAAACGTGGCCTCGTCAAAAAAAACAGCAAATTGTATGTAAAATATTGACCATTATTACAAATCTCCCTCACTCTTTCGCAAAATTCTATCTTACGATCAGAATCCCCGTCCAATCATTCTAGCACTAATTGTAATTCATGTGGATGATATTACTACTGATTCTGGCTACTGATCGGCAACATATGACATAGTTAAGTGCAAGGAATGTAGTAGAAGTTGTAGAAATTCCTTCAATGCTATAACAATATGTGAGCAATAATATTAGTCGCGACTTCTGGTCGTCCACTTTTCGATAAATTTCTAATATTTCTATTTCTAATATCAATACTGTACTCCTTAAGCAGTGTTCTATTGGAACTCCTCGAATCCTCGATTCTTAATTAAATGTGAAGAGTCTTGCTACTATCAAAGTAGCCATATTAAAAATATTCTAATGGATACATACGTTTGCCTAACCCTGTATGGTTGTCATAAGCAGTATTATAAACTAGTATTTTTTAAGAGAATCCTACCAAAAATATAATGAACAGTGTCACGTATGCTACGTGTAAGCAAATATAATTATTTTAACCGTATGAGAATTTGCCAAGTAAGACACAAAATGCGACAATACTTGATGTATAATTAACTTAAACTGAAACTACGAGATGGATTGTTTTTTTTAACATTTAAAACGCACCACAGGAACTGCAGTAAAAGCAAAGCAGGTGGTCCCAAACGCCAAGGGAAATCTCAATGGTTGGAATAATGGCCGCTCAGACAATGGAGGCAATGGTGATTCGAATATATAGTAAAAAACTACGCCTATCGTTAGGAATGTTATACCGTTTGCAAAAAATGAAAACGGTACCAATATTTTCAAATTTCTCAGAGCGTTGATTAGTAATAGTGGTACGATCACCATAAGCAAGTATACATGTATAGATAGATCATTCCTTAGATATACATCTACGACAGATTTGAGATTAACCACAACGAAGAGCGTATAGACGCAGCAAACGCCAACTTGATAAAATATTATGAATGTATCTGTTATTAACCTGAAACAAAATAAAAATTGAGAATAGTGCGTATGATGATATCGAGATGTTTGTAAGTGCAAAATACCCTATAGCATGGCTCTTCTGCTGTGCCCAAGTTGGTCCTTGCGCAAACCCTAACTTCATTGCATCGGTATAAGTTAATACTGGAAGCTTATTCCGTTTACAAATCATGTATAAGCATTTTACCTATAAAGATAACCTGTTAGTTACTTGAATGCTCGATATTAAAATATTTATTTATATATCTGCACTCTATCTAACGGAAAAGATGAAACTTACTAAGATGTGCATCTCATAGGTGCAGAGTACACCATTTCCGATACTACCAATAAGTCCTAATATTAAACCTGCATTTTTGAAAGCTTCGGGCATAGCTAAAATACCTGTGCCTAAAATGCCCTTTATGATGTGTATCATAGATTCGCAGTCACTAAAATCAAAGAAATCTGTTAGTCTATCCTTTAAGTTATAACGTTAATCAGACTTTGTTGCTGTAGGTATTTTCCTTTCTACGTACGGATCGTACCCTTCTTCTCGCTTTCCCTCTTTACTAAAATTGGATATATATGGCATTAATAGTTTTTTTTTTAATTTTAATCAATTAAGAAGTTAATCAATGAACTACTCACCCTTTATCCTCCATTTAAAAGGTACTTAAAAAAATGTACCACAAGAACGTAAAATGTAAACCCATTTTTTTAGCCAATGTGACATTTACATTGACACTGTCAAAACGACATTTATTTTTTTAAAGATTATTGTTGAAATAAATAAAATGAAGGAACCTTATAAAAAACAATTTATTAATGTTCAAAAACATAGTTTCGGTGTGTTTCAGTTTTAGGCAAGACGGGGTTTACTTACATTAAAATACCTGCTACTCGTACTAAAATTTTTATAGCTGTTAATTTAGTTTATCTTTAAAGTCCTTTTGGTCCTGTAACGTAAATACATTATTAATACATAAACTACAATACCATGTTATTAAGTTAAACAATCTGTCTTATTCGTTTTTTTGACAATAATGATATACATATATGAAAGATATTTGGTAAACAGCTTTCATATTTTTTTTTTATAAAACTTCTATAACTTTTATTCTTTTTTTTTTTCTTTTTTGGATAGATATTTTGAAAAAAGTTGTTTGAGAGATGATGTTCTCTAATCTTAAAACTAATGATAAGTCAAGGATTAACGGTCTTTGTTGAATTTTTTAATAAATATAGATGTTCCTCTCAGAACTTAATTTTTCATTTAATGGCGAAATATTGGTAACCTTGTCAACGTGTAAATTTTTGGGTATTATCTTAGATAGTAATTTAGCGTAGGAAGATCTAATAAAGAACATGTACGTGTTAGGCCTCAAAAAGTCTATTAGGTCATGAGGCCGCTCAAACCTGTCTTGGATATTAAGTCATTAATGGATATTATTTCACTGTTGAAAATATTATGGCGTTGGCGTTAATTTTGCGCTAAATATTTTAGTGTTGATTTTTACAAACTTTGCCAGACGAGTTGACTACGTGTGTTTAATAGAACAGAAATTACTAAAATTTGTGTGAATTCTTTGTTCAGATATGACCAAAATATGACTATTTTTCTAGACATTCAGAAGCGTCAACCAATCAAAAATTTTTCCTCGGATAGAAATATAGAAACCCCACCTAATCTAATACGGTATTGCATTATACGCACCACGTGCATTGCACGTGTGTCTGTTTTCGGGTTTGTTTCTGCGTATTAACATATCCAAACAAACCACCAAACGCGTACTGACCTGCAAAGTGTAACCTTGTGTTATTAAACGTTAATTCCAGTGTGCATAAAGAATTTCAACATCTTAAAGATGTATTGGGAACGTCTATTTACGTAATTACTTCAGATTTGAGTCAAATCTGAATAAATCTGAATAAACATTCACTTAACTTTATAATGGTTCTCAAAAAATCATTTTAAAATCGGCACGTTTCGTTGAAACCAAAACTTTTGAATGAGTGGTTCTGCATATTTATAATTGAGAAAACGTCTGAAAGAGAGAATATTATAGCACTAAGAACTAAAGGAGTTAAAATCATATAAAATTCCGCATTAAATTAGCTACAAGGACAGTACATATACCTAGATACATTGTAAACTGTGGTTGTTAATAGTTGTCGATTTGTCCACTTATACCTAAAAAATATCTAGAAACAAGTAAGCAATAACCATATTAAAAAGACGTCGTGTTTAGAAAACGGTGTTAAATCACCCAATAGACCACATTCATTTAGTTAAACAGGTAGTGAATTTGTCTAGTCTAGATCAAATAAAATGTGACTAGAAGTCTTTTATAATTCCACGTGTTAGTTGGACAAAATAATGCCTTAGCGATAGACAATACTTGACTATCTTTGCTCGTCAAATTTAAACTCGTATAGTTCTCGACAAAATAACACGAAAAGAGTGCATGTGGACCGCTCCTGACTATTAAATTAGTCAAAAAAGTGTTAAAATTTTCAACAGCGTACGCATTTGTGTTTTCTGCGTTGACTTTATGGAATTATAGTGCGAGGCCAGGCGAGTGCTGCCCAATGGGAACAAGTGGTTACATTTACGTGAATTTAACGTTGTTTCAACCAATACAACGTTAAATTCACGTAAATGTAACCGACTTGTTCTCATTAGGTATGTTTTGTGTTTGTGATGCAAAAACGAATCCTACGATTGGTGTTTGATTTACCTTTTAATAGTTCTTGCAAAATTAAGTACTTTTAGAGCACACAGCATTTTGACGGTAACTTCCATCTATGTCCATAAACCTTCAATTTACTTATATAACCATTTTGGAAAGTAACTTTTGCTAGCGTCTATGGGCACTGCATTCGACAATAATATTGTTTTAAACAGATATTGCCACTCTTTTTTTTATAGAAAATCGCCATTCTTTGCAGGTTCATATGTATACAAGTTGAAACCTGATATCAAAACTTGACCTTGAATGGATTTAAACGAAAATTGAAATTTATGTTAACTGAGGGATGCTTTTATGATTTAAACGAATTTGAAACCTGTTTGAATAACATCTAGATTGAAATGTTATAAGTGTTTAGTGTTAAGTAGAAAATAGATGTTGGTACTACTGAAAAAAGTTAAGTTGTCACATAAGTCAGTTCATGTCACCTAGATATACGATGTATTATTATTGTTAAACTAAAATGAATAAA
Source organism: Protaetia brevitarsis (assembly GCA_004143645.1). NCBI lineage: Eukaryota > Metazoa > Arthropoda > Insecta > Coleoptera > Scarabaeidae > Protaetia > Protaetia brevitarsis. The sequence continues at coordinate 3,878,079 of RXPK01000065.1, forward strand.
CATTATTAAACATCTAGATATTGAAATGTTATAAGGGCGATTTGGAAATTCGCTTTGCTTGCGCCCTTTGCGTCGCCATGCAATTTTTATTCATATTGTTTAGTAGTATAATATATGCCGGTTCTGGACCACCAATTTGTGAAGCACCATATTTAGCTTTATTCTCCTCTTTTTTAGAGGTCAAAACTACTCATAGTACTTAACAATTTAACAGTCCATAAACGGTACAAAAATTTGGATAAAACCCCATTAGTTTCCCTTGAAAATGCATAAAAATGATTATATTTGTAAATATTTATACCAAATTTTATCCATAAATTTACAGTTACAATTTGGCTCGTTTACAAGTTAAAATTACATAAAAAAGCTGAATTTATTTAATCGCCACCAAATTGTGAACCACTCATATTTACTCATTTTTCTCTGTCAATTTAGCGCAATGATCTTATAAAAAATTATTAGCATATCTCCTTGTTCACACCTCAAAATTATGTTAATTTAGCACAATTATCTTATAAAAAGTTATTACCATATCTCATCAGTTCACATCTAAAAGTAACCTTCATAAGCAGATGAACTGTTCTAAATACTGTTTGATTTATGGAGAAGTTTTGTTTAATTGTATAATTAGCTATCAAATAATAAAAGAAAATTTTCAGCAGGTGATATACTTTATTTTGCAAACATCTTTTTATATAAAATTTTTAGCTATTATATAAAATATAATATAATATTGTCAATTACCTTAAAAATCCGCACACTCACATTCACAGTTCATAATATAATCTACAGAATACAAATTAAGAAGAAAGAATATATGTATAAGAAATTATACAATTTATGGCTGTCAAATACCCTATGTTACAATTTACTGGTTTATTGTTATTTAAAATTGTATAAATGGTGTCATATAACCCTGACTCAATTATATCTAGGGGTTGCAGTGAATGTGTAAAATATATCCTCCATATACAACATGGTCTATGTTTTTGATGCATACCACTTATGTTGATTATTTGAAAGTTTGGTATTATCGTTTGAAAATATGTAAAGTATTCATTTTGAAGCGTATGTTGTAGCATGGGAGGTTTTTGCCAGCATCTCGGACACAAACACTGATTCATAATCTGAAAAATAAAAAATATATATATTAGTTATTAAATTAAAATTTAAAATTCTTAAGCACCTTTCCCTCGTTTCGTTGAACTGTGCAAGAACAATTCCCACTCTTGATTGGACGATTACGATTTTAATGGCAAGAACATGTAATGTAACACAGATGCAGAACGTCTTGTTTATGTTTTTTTTATTTTTATTAAATAATATTACATTTAACTAATAAAAGATTAATAAAATTGTGTATTCAATAAACTCGATGAGTATCTATATCTATGCACCTAACCCACCTGACCTAACCAAAGAAGTAGCTTTGTTTGTTTGTCTGATCTAAGCAGATCTAAGGAATTTTCCGTGTTTGTTTGTATTTTAGAGCATGATTTGTGCGTGCTTGTTTGTTTAGAGCAAGCAACTCCAGATCACAAAGAGGGTTCCTGCTCGCAATCCGGCGTCCGAGCAATTACGAGCAATTTGTGCAACATAACACCGTGTTGTAAACTGTGGTTTGTAAATGTAATCCGATTTATAACTGCATCAAATATGCACGAAATAGATAATATAATGATACCAATGTGATTGATGTAAAGAGCGATAATTATATTTTAAAAATTTCACTTGGTAGGTACATAAATACTAATAGTATATGATGCATTTTTATTGTAGTCTTAATTTGAAAAATTGTTTTTACTTTTCCTATTCATAATAGCTGTGACAATCTGACAATAGTAAATAATAAAATTAAGGTTATATTGCAATCGAGCGCGTTTGTTTGTACCATCTTTAAATCCAAATCTGAGACGCTCTCAAGTTACTCTGATGACGTCAGTAGATACTGCTTCCAAGCACACAAACAAACAAAGCTATTGTGACTATAACAATAGATGAACAACTGTGTCAAGACTGTCAAGAGTAACTGGCTGACAGTGTTACCAGCATAGCTTGGTCAAAATTACGTTGGTGTGCCTGAAAAGTTATATTTTTTAAAATTAAAAGTTACTGGATAGTTATTTTTTTATCGAACTATTAATTGAATTATTATTTAAACGAATATTATTTAATAAAGCCGATATTATAAGAATAAAAGAAGTATTTATGAATTTAGTGTTTTTATTTATTTTCTTAATATATTACAATTAAAGCGGGAGCTATGATTTTTTAAATGCGATTGTCAATTTAACTCATTTCATTAACGAGCAGATAGAACTATCTTAAAAGTTACATAGATATACTTAAAAACTTTTTTACATACAAGTTACATATGTACATACATGAAAACTTACGTATAAAATGTAACCTTCTGGCAACACTGCTGACTGACGCCTTTGAAAGGAACCTTACAGCTTTCTACTAGATTTTATCTGCGATGCAATCATTTGCACTACTTCAACAATTCTTTAGTTATATTGAAGCGAGATAATTTTTCACAATAAAAAAAACCTTTTATACAAAATAATTACTTACTATAAACAAAAACCGTTTACGAAATACAGTAAGTAAATCATATTTTTATAGTAACTAGGTGCAAAAACTTTTTTTTTTAATTTATATTTTATTTTTTTATTATAAATGACTATTACAATTAGAAAAGGCTCGTCAATACTTTTAACAGGCAAGTCTAAAATTGTTGATGGTGGTGAAATACATGGTGGTTTTATAATTTTTTTAATTCCAATATTAGCTGCAGCAGCTGTATCAGTATTAACAAATATTTTAAACAAAATTGTTGATGTCATTGATGGCAAACTTAAAGGCAAGGCATTAACATTAGAAAATTCAGGTCAGCCACCCATTCCTTTAAAGAAAACCTTGTCGCAGAAAGATAAACACACAATAGAAAAAAATATTAGAGCTCTCATGAATATAACTAACAAAGAAGATTCAGATTGTGATGACGATATTCCATTATTATGTTTTGAGAAAAGTAAACAAGTTGAAAATATTAATCCAACAGATGAAATTAAGAAATTATTAAATATACAAGATTCTCGTTTATTTGAAACAAAATCATAAATGTTTTGTCTCTGACCAGATTCTCTAATACCCCGATAATACTCACTCATAAAAGTAAAGGCGACTCTGATGTTACCACCCATCAAACGGGTATAGACCAAAGCATTTTCTTAAAACCTTTCACTTTTGCCGAGCTCTCTAACGAAATCCAGTATAACCTCAAAAACAACTATTCAGCAGGGCCAGATGATGTACCACCGCATGTTCTAAAGGCAGTTTACGTTTCTATTGTCCCGGTGCTAGTTCACCTAGTTAATAAATCTTTTGAACTGGGCAAGTTTCCGGACTTATTAAAAAACACTAAATTAATACCGGTCCAAAAAAATCCAACTCTTAATCATTTCCAGTCTTAAGGTTAAGGTTTCTATCTTTGATAAATTTCGCAGTATGCGATTGTAAAAGAATCCCAAGACCAGTGGTGGCTGCTGCATGCCTCACCGGGAGGAATCTGACAATGATCTAAACTCTTCGTATAGTATCGCATGATACGAATTTATGCGAAGAAGTTCGATTATTGTCAGAGCTCTCCTAGCGACATATGTACCAGCCGCCGCTGACCAAGATGTTTATCGGAAACGTGCGCTACATCATATACCTCAATAAATCAACCAATTAAGAAACAAAAATCACGTACGATTTACTACTAACGTAAATTTGGTACAGTTGAACTCGAGCGAGTTATTGTCCAGGTTCCTAGCTGTCACAGGATGTTACTAAGATTTTTAGATTGATATAATTAATTTTAAAAGAGATATATTTTTAATAAAAGAACGTGTTCAGTTAAAATGTTTATTTGTTTGCCATTTACAACAAAATAAAAGCTTAAATATAACCATAGGAATATATATTATGTAATATATAAACAAAGTTATAATCTTTATTAACAAGTTCGTATAAGTTTAACAGGCACTTACATATTAATGCAAACACATTTAGAACCCGCTTTACGCACCTCACTTGAGGCGAAGCATGTAGGTACACTTATGTCTATTCCGTTTTGATTTCAAGGTATCTTTCCTAATTTTATCCTAAACGCAAAGCCCCAAGCAAGGATTCATAAATAAGTACGGGCTTTTTAAGTATTATTTGAAAGGTTTCCAGTTGCATTGTGAGACTGAAGCAAAGTTTGTGACTTTAGCCGATTGAATAGCTTTCCCGTAACATGTGTAATTTAGCACAGTTAATCCATAATAGTATAAGAGTAATACAATGGTTTATACTTACGATACATACCGCCTTTCGGAAAGCAGACATTCAAACGCTTTAACGTGTAAATAAAATTCTGTTAAAATTAAAATAAAGAGGCCAGTGATGTAACAATACCCGATGAAAAGTAGCTCTAATAATCATACTGTGGTTGTGATAGTATTTTTTTTTTTTGATATCATATTCTTTTGATGTCCGTTTTATCGAAGTAAATGTCTTCACTATTCAATATTGAAGGTTTGCTTCACTAAACCTATGTCTCTTGGTATCACTAAATTAAAATTAATTGTTTGGATGTTCCCATTAATTAAAAATTAAGAAATAAACAAAAAGATTAGTAAGAAAAATATAACCGGTTCATTTTAAATGACTAGATACACAGATGTAAACATTAAATTCACATTTCAAAGAGATATTGTTAAGACACTGAGAAAAATATAAAATATCTATAACTTAAAGCTATATAATGACTAATAAACATCACCAAAACATAAACCTATAATTAGTGTATAAATTAAAATAAAATTAAACATTTCAAATAAAAATCTCTTACAAAAATAAATTAAATAGCAAAACAAACAAAATAGTACGCCAGACTCCTTTTTACGACTAATACGTGTTTGTAAGTTTCACCTTAGCCTCTGTCAATTTTGTGCGAAAAAGTGAAGCTCACAAATACGCTTTGTCCGATATAAAACTATACTACCCGTTTAATTAATGTGTTATTTAGCTTGGTAACATAGTTTCACAGCATCCTTATATTTTTGTCCGTATATGGATTCTGAATATATGACCTGAAATTAGAAAAAAAGATTAGTATACATTTATATAATTTATAAAAGCAGTAGTGTTAAAAACTAATAAAAAAAAAACTAACATTAGCCGGAACAAAGGGTAATAGATGCATACATTCACGGGTACCATCTGTGATGTAAATTACATCTCGGAAAAAGAAAAACAAACTTTTGGATTTTCATTTTAACCATAAAAAATATAACAATACAGAATAGCAGCCGGTAAGTAGCGGCCATCAAGAATGCATAGATTGTGACATTAAATAGGTAGGTAAGTTTGAGGCCTAAGTTGCATTACAGAAGGTATACAACGGCACATATGGGAACTATGCTGTAGAGTTTTACACTAACATAAATTATTAATTACGTGCGCTAACATAATGTGCCTAAGTGATTATGAAGAAAAGTACCTAATTTTAAATATAATATTAATACTTTGGAAATTAATACAAAATACAACCAAATGAGGAATTAAACAGTGGTAATTAATTATGAGGTAGTTCGATTTATTATCATTAACCATAAAAAGTGAATCACATACGTTGCGCCTAATACGTCATCGGAAAAGATAAAAGGATGCAACATCATTTAAAATGCATTTTTTTTTAATTATTAAAAATTCGTTTGAGACACGCAGAATATCCTTAATCTACTTCTGATTGCACCGATTATGCATTCCAAACATGGGTTCAGCCAGACCTTATTCGATTTCAATTATAATTTAAGTATACTTTCTATTGAGGTAGTCAGCTGAAGTTTCGTGAATTTTCCTAAAGTTGAATTGTAGTTATCCTCGCATTCTAGGATAACTACAAGAATATTTCAATGTATACATTACATTCGTACCTTATATGGTCTACCCAGATCCCTATTTATTTTACATTTGAGCTTTGTGAAGGAATTCATCATAAAGCTCAGTAACAGGAGCGAGTGGAATCATAACACCATCTTGAGCTTGAATAGAAGTGCCATCCAAAGAGTACACTGATGGCTCCAAAAAGGCAGAGGAACTGGAAATAGGAATATATGGGCCTAGAACCACATATTCGGAAAGCTTGGGAAAATATCCAAGTATAAATTTCAGGCGCAAATACACGCTAATGAAAGATGTGTTCAGTTCAATATGGATACAACTATCGGAAGCAGGAGATTATCATCATGTCTGATAGTCAAGCAGCCATCAAGGCGCTGAGCTCATAATGAAATCAGCTCCAAGATGGTCTGGGAATGCCTAGGAAATTAAATGAGCTAGGACAAAAGGAATAAAGTAACCCTCCTGTGGGTTCCGGGTCACACAGGAGTGGAACGGAAACGAAATAAGGATAATCTCGCCAAAAAAAGGGGCTGGAATACCTTTTATAGGGCCTGAACCCTTTTTGCGGGTTAAATAGCAGTACAATACTGAAGAAACTGAAAATAGAGAATTGGAGCATAGAAAATTCGTGTTACTGGGAAAATCTCCAGGGAATGAGGCAAAGTAAAAATTCTTCTGGGAAACTTTATAACCAGGAGAGGTTTACAGAATGCCATCAACCTGAAGTAAGAAACAATGTTCGCATATTAAACAGGAATCTTTCAGCCATTGTTAGACTGAAAGGACACCTGAGTAAGCTTGGATTGGAAAAGAAATCTGAATGTAGATTTTGTGGGAACAGAATGAAACACCCATCCATCCCTCTCAAACTGCGTAGCACTGTGCAACTCGAGTACGTTGCACCTGGGAGCATGTGAAATCGAAGAGGGAGCCTTACCTAGACTAGGGCCCTCTGATATCCTACACTTCCTGAAAGGAATAGGATTGGAAGGCCAGCTGTAGCAGCAAGAATAGGGGACACAACAGATCTTTTAGGTCGCAGTGTAACATCACCCTGCCATTTATATACATACATACATTTTACATTTACCTCGCTTCATTTTACGTTGTTTTGGTGATTTTCGATTTGGACTGATGCTTATATTCTAGCAAATCATAGCATTGTGCACCCATAAGCGTGAGTAATCGCCCGTTCAAGCTTGTAAATAATAACGTGTTCATTCTTGTTTTATCGCCTTGGTCTTTGCCTATTCGATTCGCTCTTCTGGTCAGTCAGTTAGTAAACGTTGAACGTATAACATTAGTGCTACTGAAATACATTTCACACACAATTGTTCTAATTCTTCGTTTCCTCCAAAATGAGTGACAAAGTGGAATTTGTGTATAATACTCGAGTACGAAAACAAAGTGCCGATATTGATTTTCATACACGATTGGCAGCAGCGTCAGCCAAAGATATAGAACGTGAAAAAACTAAAGAAGAGCTCGATGAAATTGATTCATTTGATGACAATGATCACGATATGGATTATGTGCCTGATAACGATGCGTCTGATATAGAAGAGGAGACGATAATTGAAGCGATCGATATTTCTAATAGTGACGACGAAGAAGTAGAGAGAGGAATGCATGGTGGGAATCAAGAACAGTGTGCGATCGGAGGACGGCACAAAATGGAATAAAAATGAACCTACTGCTGTTGATCATTTGCGTTATCACAATATTATGCGTTTTCGAGCTAGATCCAAGGAACAAAATTCGATTCCGATCGAGATATTCAAGAAATTCTTTACACCAGACATATCATTCATCGTCATCACCAGCACGAATTGTTATGCGAAAGATGCAGTTCAAAATTGGAATTCAGAAAATCCTGATAAAAAAAGATCTAACCATGACTGAATTGAATGCATTTATTGGAATACTTCTGACCGCTGGTGTTTCACACAATAATATGCAGAAATCAGAAGTTCTGTGGCACACAGATGACCTACCCAAATTGCGAGCAGCTATGTCTCACAAACGATTTCTCGCATTGACACGATATATCCGCTGTGACGACGCGCGTATACGTGCATTTCGTCAATAATTCGACAAAGTCGCACGAATTCGTGATATATGAATTCTTATGAATAAAAAGCTCGCTAAAACTACGAACCGCATGAAAATATTACTATTAATGAACAGCTGTTTCCATATCGTGGAAAAACTAAATTCACCTAATACGTTCTATCGAAACCAGTAAAGTATGCAACAAAAATTTCCTGAGCTCGCGATTCGAAAACGAAATATCTGTTGCAAGGAAAATTATATACAGGCCGAGAAGAAGGAGAAGCACGCAAAGTCAAATAAGGTGAAAATGTATTGCTTCAGCCCTTGAATCGGTACAGTAACAGCGGCCGTACAGTTACTGTCGACTTTTGTTTACAACGTTGGAGGAAGCTAAGCGACTCGCTGAAATCAGTATTGCTTTCGTTGGCACTATTCGATCGAATAAAAGATGTGTTCCTGACGAAATGAGAAAAAGTCCCTCTCGTCCTGTTCTCTTGTCTCATTTTGGATTTCATGAGAATTTAGTGTCAATCTGCATCTACGTGCCAAAACAGAATAAGACCGTAAACTTACTTTCTACCGTGCACTATACAAAAAATTGTGAGGGCGAAGCAATGAAACCAGAAGCGATCTTGTTTTGCAATGCGAATAAGGCCGGCGTCGGTTGCATGGATCAAACGGTAACGCATTTCACATCGAAACGATTCAGCCAAGCGATGGACTTTCGCCTTTTCTGCAATATGTTGGACGTGATGGCATTGGCTGCATTTTACGTTTGCAAAGAAGTCGATGGACTCAACAAATTTGATGGGAGGTTTAATTTCCTATCCACGCTATCGAAATTGCTAGTTCTCCCAAATGTTGAAAATCGAATGAGCAAAGTTCACATTGTCGAGCAATTCTCTACTCGTTCAGCGATCTAATCGTTTTTCCGCAGACCAATGACCGTAAGTATCCTAGTGCAATTGAAATTGCATTTGCCGCTGGTTCCCATTTCACTTCTAATTCGTTTTCGTTTTCATTTGACACGACTGCACCGCATTTCATTCCATGCGTTTTCGGGAAAACATGGGATTTGCAATCGCACTTTACCTCATTTCGTTGCTCAATTTCGGATCCGGATATAAGTATTAGAACAGAAAAGCGGCCCTAATACACTCGAGAAGAAGAGAGGTTGCAAACTTTGTTCACACGGAACTGATGCGGCGTAAGACTCGTTTCTTTTGTGCAAAATGTTTTGACCCAGTATGCCAGCAACACTCCAAAGTTAGTTATATTTGTTTTAGCTGTATAAATAAAAATGAATACCAGACTTTCTATAGTATTCCATTACAGGATATCGTTTATATTGATAGTAAACTTCGAAATAAAACTACTTTTTGCCTTTGAAGTACTTTTTACCCCAATAATCTCACCTGAACAGATAGTTCAACGTGTTAAAATGCTGCCGAGAACCAGAAAAGAACCCGGAAATATATACCTTTATGGACATAAGTACGATATAATTCTAGTAATTCCAGTTATATCGATATGAATACATGAAAGTACACGGGGGTCTGGCCAGACCACATGTGCCACACCGAAGGTTATTGAAGCATGTGCCACCAAACGGAGGGTTAAGGCACACAGCATATTAGCGCTGCGAGAGGCTTGAATTTATCTAGCACCAGCACAGCATAGAAATATAATACGAACCTAAAATTAGAATGAAAAACATGAACAAATAAAAAATGTAACTTAAACCGAGGGATTTGACACGCTATCATAAAGTCACGGATAAAAAGTGGTGCTGATCTCTATAGATGACACTAGCAAACCGATCCAGTAATTATCTTTTGTCATGTGCTTATATAAATGCCAAGAAATTTTTTCGATCACACTGCTGATTGATGAATATCTTACAAAGAAAACCATGTCGTTAAAGGAAATTCGTGAGCGATGGTTGTGTATGCGTTGACGATGAACATCCACAGTTGCGTTCAAAAACCGTCATGACGCCGGATTTGTTGATAAAGCCCATGCTATGCGTATAAAAGATGATTGAAGCTAACAAAGATGACGCAAAATTTAAAAAGAACACGTGCATTTCATCATAACCACAAGAGCTCGATATGCACAAGTTGATGTCACAGCTGTTATCAGAAGAGAACAAGCGAATTCGATACCAGATGTCCGAACCGTTTAGACAAACTAAATCGAAATTAAGTGGATCTTTTCGATGATTTGTGGCAATAGATCAATAAGACATTCTCATTATTAATATTGGAAACAAGACACAGGCAAAGCCGTAGGTTATGCACCGTGATCAGCTCAGAAGAAGGCCAAAACTTGCATTCACCGCTTTCGTTTTATAGAATGCAAAAAGATATATGTATCGATTCCTTCCGAGAGGCAAATTCTCTATCATCATGAACAATGCTCCACCAAACACAGCGGTGTCGTAAGATCAAAAGTGGCGAATCTTCAGTTTCAAATCGTTAGTAGCATCCACATTATTTACCAGAGAAAGACTTCTGTCTTCCACCTAAATACAAACTTGACTGGAAAAAGATATCCACTCTCATGACGAAGTTAAAGCAGCTGGTAATCCGAATATTTCTACGAACTGAAGATCATTTCAGAAATCAAATTGTGAAGCGTAAACATCGCTGGACCAAGGGCATTGACTTAAAAGAAACCTATAATTGAAAAACAATAAAATGAGATTTTCAAAAAAATATTTTGTTTTCATACCCATTCGCACTAGTCAATCCACCCTCATAAATAAATTGAACCAAGAACCTACTCTTCTTCGTTATTCAGCATTGATTGAAAAAAAACACGTAATAGCATCATTTCTGAAATTCATCTGATCTTTGGTGAAAATGAAAATCCCACGAATATCCACAAACAATTGTCTCAATAAATAAACTAATGTAGACCGGAGTGATTGTTTATCTTGTGTGTTTGTCACTACGTTGCAGTAGTTGTTATATCTCTGAATAAGCAATCGTTTAAGATATTTTTTCATGCACATATTACATAGGAGAAAAGTGTATCTTGTAAGAAAAGTTAAAAGATGTTAGATCGACTACACGACGCAGTCCTGCCCTTATTCTTTAAATGACGTAGTCTCAAATCGACAAAGATATTTTCTAATTTTTATTTATTCTGTTTTAAAATAAAGATAATAACTTCGTGATAAACGGAAGACCTATTAAGCACATAGGTTTAGTTTTGTGAATTTCCACCTACGCACATTTCCATAAAGTTCAAAGAAAGATAGAAATTAATTATTGTTGTTTTGAGAAACACGAAAAACACTCAAAAAAAATTATAAAACTAAGATTACAACCTAAACGCTGTTGTTACAGCATCACTGATACAAAGAAGTCAAAACCAGTGACTTCAATTTAGAATCGAAAATTTAGTCACAATAAGACCGTAAACTTACTTTCTACCGTGCACTATACAAAAAATTGTGAGGGCGAAGCAATGAAACCAGAAGCGATCTTGTTTTGCAATGCGAATAAGGCCGGCGTCGGTTGCATGGATCAAACGGTAACGCATTTCACATCGGAAACGTTAGCCAGCCGATGGACTTTGCGGCGCTTTGCTGGATATTGGAGTGATGGCCATGGGCCTGCATTTTACGTTTGCAAAGAGAGTCGATCGACTCAACAAATTTGATGGGAGGTTTAATTTCCTATCCAAGCTATCGAAATGCTAGTCTCACAAATGAACAATCGAATTAAGCAAAGTTCTACATTGTCGAGCAATTCTCTACTCGGTCAGCGATCTAATCGTTTTTCGGCAGACAATGACCGTAAGTATCTAGTGCAATTGAAATGCATTTGCCCGCTCTCGTTCCCACTTCTACTCTAATCGTTTTCGTTTTCATTGACCGACGACTGCACCGCATTTCATTCCATGCGTTTCGGAAAACTGGGATTTGCATCGCACTTACCTCATTTCGTTGCTCAATTTCGGATCCGGATATAAGTATTAGAACAGAAAAGCGGCCCTAATACACTCGAGAAGAAGAGAGGTTGCAAACTTTGTTCACACGGAACTGATGCGGCGTAAGACTCGTTTCTTTTGTGCAAAATGTTTTGACCCAGTATGCCAGCAACACTCCAAAGTTAGTTATATTTGTTTTAGCTGTATAAATAAAAATGAATACCAGACTTTCTATAGTATTCCATTACAGGATATCGTTTATATTGATAGTAAACTTCGAAATAAAACTACTTTTTGCCTTTGAAGTACTTTTTACCCCAATAATCTCACCTGAACAGATAGTTCAACGTGTTAAAATGCTGCGAGAACCAGAAAAGAACCCGGAAATATATACCTTTATGGACATAAGTACGATATAATTCTAGTAATTCAGTATATCGATATGAATACATGAAAGTACACGGGGGTCTGGCCAGACCACATGTGCCAAACCGAAGGTTATTGAAGCATGTGCCACCAAACGGAGGGTTAAGGCACACAGCATATTAGCGCTGCGAGAGGCTTGAATTTATCTAGCCCAGCACAGCATAGAAATTATACCGAACCTAATATTAGAAATGAAAACATTGAACAAATAAAAAATGTAACTTACAACCGAGAGGATTTGACAGGTATCATAAAGTCACGGATAAAAAGTGGTGCTGATGTCTATAGATGACACTAGCAAAACTGCATCCAGTAATTATCTTTTGTCATGTGCTTATATAAATGCCAAGAAATATTTTTTCGATCACACTGCTGTGATGAGATATCTTACAAAGAAAAACATGTCGTTAAAGGAAATTCGTGGAGTGATGGTTGTGTATGCGTTGACGATGAACTCCACAGTTGCAGTTCAAAAACCGTCATGACGCCGGATTTGTTGATAAAGCCCATGCTATCGTGTTAAAAGATGATTGAAGCTAACAAAGATGACGCAGATTTTATAAGAACACGTGCATTTCATCATAACACAAGAGCTCGATATGCACAAGTTGGATGTCACAGCTGTTATCAGAAGAGAACAAGCGAATTCGATACCAGATGTCCGAACCCGGTTTAGACAAACTAAATCGAATTAAGTGGATTTTTTCGATGATTTGTGGCAATAGATGATAAGACATTCTCATTATTACATATTGGAAAACAAGACAACAGGCAAAGCCGTAGGTTATGCACCGTTATCCAGCTCAGAAGAAGGCCAAAACTTGCATTCACCGGCTTTCGTTTTATAGAATGCCAAAAAATATTATGTATCGATTTCCTTCCGAGAGGCAAATTCTCTATCATCATGACAATGCTCCCACCCAAACCAGCGGTGTCGTAAGTCAAAAGCTGGCGAATCTTCAGTTTCAAATCGTTAGTCATCCACATCATTTACCAGAGGAAGACCTTCTGTCTTCCACCTAAATACAAACTTGACTGGAAAGAGATTCCACTCTCATGACGAAGTTAAAGCAGCTGTAATCGAATATTTCTACGAACTGAAAGATCATTTCAGAAATCAAATTGTGAAGCTGTAACATCGTTGGACCAAGGGCATTGACTTAAAAGGAAACTATATTGAAAAACAATAAAATGAGATTTTCAAAAATATTTTGTTTTCATACCCATTCGCACTAGTCATCCCACCCTCATAAATAAATTGAACCAAGAAACCTACTCTTCTTCGTTATTCAGCATTGATTGAAAAAAAACACGTAATTAGCATCATTTCTGAATTCATCTGATCTTTGGTTGAAAATGAAAATCCACGAATATCCAAAACAATTGTCTCAAATAAATAAACTAATGTAGACCGGAGTGATTGTTTATCTTGTGTGTTTGTCACTACGTTGCAGTAGTTGTTATATCTCTGAATAGCAATCGTTTAAGATATTTTTTCATGCACATATTACATAGGAGAAAAGTGTATCTTGTAAGAAAACGTTAAAATGATTTAGATCGACTACACGACGCAGTCCTGCCCTTATTCTTTAAATGACGTAGTCTCAAATCGACAAAGATATTTTCTAATTTTTATTTATTCTGTTTTAAAATAAAGATAATAACTTCGTGATAAACGGAAGACCTATTAAGCACATAGGTTTAGTTTTGTGAATTTCCACCTACGCACATTTCCATAAAGTTCACAGAAAGTATGAAATTATGTTATTGTGTTTTGAGAAACACGGAAAAACACTCAAAAAATTATAAAACTAAGATTACAACCTAAACGCTGGTTGTTACAGCATCACTGATACAAAGAAGTCAAAACCAGTGACTTCAATTTAGAATCGAAAATTTAGTCACATAAAGAATATTTATTTTCTTGGTGGGAGGCGTTTGACATGGAGGCTCCTAAAATACCACTGTCTCTTGGGTTTCGTATTTAATTCACCCTAATTCACTATTGAAAATATCTCATGCCTTCAATGACCCTAAGCCCAGAGAGGTAGCAAATGGCATTTAAAATTGGCTCATTTATTCTTCAAGCCTTTTTCAACATACATTTCTCGTTTTAGCAATCGTTCGTATACGAATATAAGTTATAATATAAGTTTTCGCAGATATTAATCTCTCTGGAAGAATAAGAAATATTCTTCATATCTTCCAAAATCGAATAAATAGAAATTAAATAGGCACCTAAATATGCAATATTTCAGAATTCGGCTTATTTTTTTTCTAAGATATGCAAAAATGTGCATTTTTTTTTTTTTCAAATTAAAACTAAATTTAAAATAAATACGGTTTCGAACTATGCGCAAATTATAGCTTGATTGAGTTTGAATCATCTTTTTCTTCAATCAATATATACACTATCTTTCAAATCTTTACTAACATCAATCGATCAATATTTTGATTACGAAATATTATTAAGATATTAAAAAAAAGCCTACCAGAGCTATTTAAAGTTGCATTTTATTTTTAAGCACTAATAAATACGTTGTACAACAAATAACTGACTAAAAAAATAGACATAAGCGCATATATTTATTTTAAAAACAGGTGTTAATGTAAAGCCAAAAATGTAAACAAGGTGGATGCAATCTAAATGAAGTTCGAACTACATCTAATAAAAATAGGAGCAAACCATTCTTAAAAATATGCTATATAATCATAACTTTATTATTTTTTAAAAGGATTTTACGTGTTAGAATTGATAGCTAGATTGAGATTTTACGTTGCTCCTAGAATGGGGAAAGTATCCATCTGAAAATGTAAACTGAATACTACGTGTGAGTAAGATTTTCTTAAAGAAACCGCAAAATTGGTGGTCATTTAGGAATTTAGAAAAATTTTCAATCAGTTGGCTGATCACTAAGCTGCTTCAAACGCAAACATTGAAGAAGAACAAAATCACTGCGTCACATGCAAATTTTTCAATGATTTCGTAATCCATTGTCAGTCAATTTTGCAATGTTTCTGATGAACACAGAGGCCATTTGGACATAAGTCATTATGATTTGAAATCGCAACGACGTACACTTCTCGCAGGAAAAATCGGGATACCAGCAATCGAGAATTTTTAAATTTCTTGGGTGTAAATGCAGCTTCGAACAGAAATATAAATGTATAGAGAGAAAAAGGTTTATACATTGAATTGGAGTTTCGCTGGCTGCGTTTCTTTTGGAAATACCGAATACGGAAATGCTCATGCAATAAAAATACATAACAAAAAGGCCTCTAAAAATATATGGCGATGGGATTTTAAAATTATATTACTTGTTAGCTGCTTTGATATTAGTTACTTAGTTCGATTTATGCTCTTCCAAGTATTACTTTAGCAATAGACAATATGTCAATCAGCCTCCTTAGTGTCGGGAAAATGTTATTTTCATAGATTTATTGAAACTATTATTGTTGTTTAATATTATTCTTAAATATTGTATTACTATAAAGTTTTATATGTATTAAAAAATTACCAAAAATAGTTTTAAGATTATTTACAAAATTCTTAAAGCAATTAACTTCACAAAGAAATTATTTATATAATTAACCTTGCGGTTATTGTATATTCAAGAAATATATTTTAGCTATTGGCTGTGTAATCCAATGTCGTTATTCTATTTTCTTGAAATATGACCAAGAAGTATCAAATTCAAAAATATTTTAGCACTAACTGAGATTGACGAACAATATGCTTTTTTTACAAAGTTTTTTTATGTATATAAACGCAATAATATTTTAATAATTGTTAGCGCAAGTCACTAATTTTAATTTTAAAACCTAAAATAATTCTCTTACTTTTCTGATTTCAACATCTGTTTAAAATTCTGTATTCTCTGTAGGTAGGAATAATAATCTGTGGAATATTGTAATCCTTTTAGATTAAAGGATTAGAAACATTTTCTCCAAATAATATTGTTAAAATTCTACCATATGTTCTAATAAACATGAAATAAGGTAAATATATATTTTTAAATAAAGCCGCCGACTCAATAGTCTTTCGAATTACTACAATTTTTTGCGAGGATATTTCCTTGTTTATTTTATTGCATATATTTTCCTATCATCAAAGAACACGCCGCGGCGTCTTCAAAACTATAATATATTTTACTATTCTATCTATAAAGCTTTTCTCTCTTTATTTATTTTTCTGTTTAAACCTGGAATCAATTCATCCTGTTGAAATGTAAATACGTTCCCTGAAAGCTTTATTTACACTCAAAAATTTTAAAATTCTCAATTGCTGGTGTCCCGATTTTTCCTGAGAGAAGTGTACAATAACGCGAACCAAGTTCCTGCTAATCCAAAGTGCCTACATAACAAGTTAGCGGACAGTGTTCTTCTTAAACTAGAGCGACTGCCTACAATCTGTCCATATGTGTTTTTTATCCTAGACCGAATTACACACAGTATTCGAAGATCATCCAAATGGTTCACCGTACAAGCCATTGCTTGACGACTTGGTCTTGTATCTGGAAATCCTTGACGACATATGCGATACCCCTTTAACTATCTTCTACCTCCAAAGTAACTCTCAATGATTCCTTGTTTTCTTTCAGTGAGTAGATTTGTTGACGAGGTATCCCGATAACAGCCTTCTGTTTGCCTGCTCTAGATGCACGTAAATCAAAAAGCACATCCATGTCTTGACACAGGTTTTTAATAGTGCTGCGAAAATCGCCAGCTATCAAAAACAATTTTCGCTAAAACCGATAATCGGTTTTCAGTAAAAATCGGTTCTTAAAATCTGTTTTGAAACGGTTATATTTCTTTTATATAGCGATATATAATATTCATATGCGTGTTATACAATTTTAGAGGTACTGTAAAATTGTAAATTGTAAAAATGTAAACGTCTGCGTTTTTAAATAGGTATGTGTTTTAAATACAAAAATATATTATTAATACTCAATAAATGCCTATTCTATCTTGACACGCACCAAATATTCAAACAGATTTTCAAGTCCGATTTCAAAAACCGATTACGGTTTTTGGTTTGATGAGAATTAATCTCCACATCCAAAACCAATGTCACATAAAACCAGTTTCGATTCGCAGCACTAGTTTTTAATGTTGAGCAGCGTTCACATGAGTCTGATGAGTGTTCAAATTTGGTTACAACGAAAATTTTCTTTGGAGAGTCAATTGATTTCAACTTTTATAAGAAAGAACAACGCGTGCAACTCTATTGTTGTTTCTTTGGTATAATCAAATCCACACCGGGAGCCCAGGACTTTTACTACAGCCTTTTAAAAACCGAAGAAATAAGTGCACGTGAGCTCATACTCGACTGATATATTTTATAAGGGCATTTCAGAAAATATCACCCGTTTAGTTGTACAGATGGAGCTATTAATCCAATTAAGAGCAAATTGATGTAGATGTCGTAACAGTAGCATCGTAGCAAAATAAGTAAATGTATTACCTTCATTTAAATAAAATCATTATTTATTTTCTTTAATTTTTCTTGTAATTAAACGGGTACTATTTCCGGGAATTCCCTCGTATAATTACGATAAACTCGAATCAAAATTATTGTTTTGTTGCCTGCTCAAATCTGAGTTAAAAAGGCATTCTAAGTTCCTTTTTGTTGTTAACTTTCCTCTATTAGTCTGCCACACTACTTTTTCTGCTTCAGTTAGATACATTTGTTTATAAAATAGAAGATTGTGATTTGAAATTTCTTTTTAATAAGTATTGATGAAGATTTTCAAATATTATTTCTTCATTTTACAATAAATACATTTTTGTTTACTTTGTTTTGTTTGGCCAATCTGTTAATTAATTTTATATCGAAAATTGTGGGTTTTTAAGTCGACTAATTAAAATAAAGGGTTCCCCTTCTTTTTTATGGGATATTTTTCGTACACTGATTCGTTTTCTAATTTTGTAACGTTTTCAAGCATTTATTTCTTATCTAAATAAATCTTTTCTCTTATAGTCATCTTCGTTCCTTTTTTTTTTCGTTCAATTTCTTCCAAATCAGAACTTACTAAATAATTCATTAAAATGTTTTCTTTTATGTAATCGGTTATCTGAGCAGAAAAGTGCAATAGTGATGATACACAAACACTTTAATATTGAAACTTTTGTAAAACTTTTTTTCTGCAGTTTTACATATGTATAAACAAAATCCTGGGCTTTGCAAAAATGAAAAGATTTTTCGGTAGTATTATTATAGTTTACATAGACAATTTTTAATACAAATATAGCAGCAAGTAACAAAAACGAAATGAATAACAATCATCGAAAAAGTTTATCTTTAATTAAACATTTCGATGTTTAAAAAAGCAAAATTACAACACATCAAGATTACGTCTCAAACAAGGTAAGTGGTAACAAAAACGGATTTAATAACAATATTATAACAGTACTACACGATCTGCGGGAGGCACATTAACTTTAACATTTCAAACTTCATAAGCAGCATAAGAAAGTTCGCAAAACACTATACAAGCAACATGTGCTTACCCACTTATTCGCTCAAGATCGGTAGCAGAGACCCATAGAAACGAAATGAAAATGAATTTCTTCATATATATATTTGAATGTTGCATACTTACAACTCAATATTATGAATCGTGGACGTCGGGCAGGTATCGTTTACTTTAACGTGGCAGTGCTTGTGACACTTCAACAGGCAATCCCTGCACTCGTAACCTTGCTTGCCGATTCTCCTTGTAATTGACTTACTACACACTTGGCATATTGTACCGCTAAATCCAAAAAAAAAAAAATAGCATACACTCTCATATTTTAAATGAATATCAAAGTTACCCTGATAAATGTTTAGCGACGAATGTGTGGTCATTAAAGATGTGAAGTTTGGAACCCTTTTTCTTCCACTTAGATTTTTGTGCTAACGACAACGGGACAAGGTAATGCTTCTTCACACCGTTTTCCAGCGTTTCCAGAACTAATGTGCTAGCTTCGTTAATGTAGGTTCGCGTTGAAGCACTACTTAGGCCTGAAGCTTCAGACATACTTGAACGACGGGATGTTTCTTCAAATCTACTACCAGGTACGTTCAATTTATATCCTAAAATGGAGCAGACGTTGAGTTTATTTGAGACGAAATTGAAATACAGTTCAACAATGTACCTTCTCCACGTCCTCTGTCTGCAGATATCGATCTATTTAAGGAATCGTCGCGATTCATATCGTTGACCTCACCTGGTCCTGCACTCTTCGATCTCGTTTTCGATCTTCCTAACCTCCTTTTTATAGTCCCGAAAAAATCTTTGCGTTTCCTAGGTCGTCCTCTGTAATCTAACGTATCGTTAGGTAGTTGTGTGTGTTGATTTGTCTGCAGTAGCAGATCTGAAGGCTACAAAAAAGCGTTATGTTATTGTAAGTCTGATAACGTATGGGATAGAATTAAATAATGTGTTAGAAGACGATAAATAAGAAAAAAGCTCGGCCGCTTGGAGGACAAGGTAAGTAGAGAAGAAAGTTTACAAGACTCAAAAACGAAATAACAAAGCGATACTTACCCTTTCCTTTACATTTTCTGTGTTACCGTTTTGGATTATATTATCCGATCCTTGACTTATCGATAAACACTTTTCCTGTAACTCCTTCTCCAACTGTTCCATTTCTACTGGTCGTTCGAGTCGCTCGACTTCCGTCCACGAGCCGTCATTTAATTCAACCTGAGTTAGTATTCAAACAATCACACACAAACACACGCATGTACTTATGTAAAATTGAAAACGAACATATGGGAGGGTCAGTATAATTTTAGCATAAACAAAACACATCTAAAATCAAAATAAAATAAATTCCATTGAAAAATAACTCACCTTCACTACTCGTTGTGATGGTTGCTGCAAAAGCGATCTCGAATGTAATAGACATGATGCAGATAGTAAGTTCGAAAGTTATACTTACCTTATTGAGGCTTTCTATAATCAGGGTGTTCTTCTTTTGAGCATACGGAGAACTTCGGTAAGCGTCGTCTGCGTAATGACCGCCATTTGTCAAATTAGCGGAAACAAATTGGCCTGTTGAAGTATCTGCAAAATAAGCAAACGAAATTACCGGTAATATTCTCAACGCTTCAATGAGCATTTAATGCAATAGTCACCATTACGAGTCGGACTGGGGGATAATCTTGTTATGCTAGGAGAGACATTTAGAGATTCTTTAATTTTGTATGGTTGATTTCCAATCACTGGAATATCAGCACCCTCTATAAACATAAACTAAAACAAGAATAAGGCTAGTGGCTGTCCACCGATTACTTCCAAGCATTACAATTATCTTACTTCTACCGTCAGAGTTCCGGAAACTACATCGCTTTCGTACGGTCTGCTTTGTAAGCTGATGGTTTGTCTTTGAGACGGATTCACTAACAGCTCTTCGACACCTACAATGCCCAAACCCAAAAACTTATGAGTTGTTTTGTAGAATGGTCGTATATTTCAAATAGCAGTTCCTGCGTATTTTGGCTAACATCGCTAAAATGTCAGTGACAGGTGAAACAACTAATCAATCGAGTTAACGAGTCTTACAATAGGAAATGTTCATCCCAATAGGGTGAGTTAGTGCTCTTCTGAAATGATGTTTGGTACTTTTGAGGAGGTTCATCCATCTCTACAACGCAGTAGGGTTCTTGACATCCTTGGTTTGCTCCTAAACCCGCAGCTCGTGTTATTTTTACTAGTAATCGCTTATTACCAGGTATCCTGTTAAGAGCTATATGGTTAGGTGTTGATGTATATGCATTCAGCTATAAATAAAATCCTTAATTACATTAAAAGTATTAATTAACAGTAAAAGTCCAAAATCAAAAGTTACTTACCATGCTATCATAATGCACAGGTAATGGCCTTCCTGTCACATCAAGGTGTCGTATAAGTCTAGGACATGTTGGATACAGTGCTAAATTAATATGGAACTCGGTGCTTCTTAATGCACCAGTGACAACTTCACTAAAATCGGAGAAATATTAAATAACATAAAATTGCATCGAAAACAGATATAGTGAAATACCTTATGACTTCTTGTAGTTGATTCTCATCAAGGTTGTTCTTTATATTTCCGACTGGTGCCAAAGCGATTTTAACTTCTGGCCATCCATCACACTTCATATCTACTTGTAGTTTTTCAGTTACGCAAAATATATTTAGTCTAGCACGAAAACGATTAACATTTACTCGGTAATGGGATGTTTCTATTTTATCAGCCTTTTTCCTTACACATTTTAGTTGGAAAGCTCGGAGTAGCTTCACAATCACATGTTAATGTCTAAAATAAAATTTATTTAAATTATGTCAAAATATAGAAACATTTGATGAACACTGCAAATACGTCAAAATAGGTTGTGTGTAAATGATAAAATCTCAGATCTTATTTCTTTCTTAGCATTTTAATCATAACGACCTTCATTGTAGATATGAGTATTTTTGTTTCAAGAATTCGTTAACAAAGGTTTATATTTTAAAACTGAAGGTTTAATACGCATACATAGAGAATTTCTTGGAGTATTGCCAAAGATTGTCCGCGTAACATCTTTAATATTTGTTTTCATTTTTTAGACATTAGAGGAGCTGTACTCTAGCAGACTCTAGTCAAATAATTTCATATTTTTAATCAAATTCCATGTCAACACTAAACAATTTAAGAAATAAACGGTAGATGGTATCTCGATTTGCTGCCTAAAATTATTGTTGTGATAATTTATAATACTCATTTTTGCGAAAATCTCAGATACTGGTATTGTAAACATAGACTGTGTTGTGTTTAGGCTTCGACGATATTAGATATGTAAAATATTTTGCAATTATATATTCTTGTAAAACTGCATTTAGATGGGATTCATTAATAATGATTTCTAACATATAAGCAGGCATGTTGTGTTCATGTTACAAATCTTCTATGTCTATTTTGTTTCGGAAATACACGATATACTACGCCACATTATAATACATTCTCTTTTAATTTATCACTTGAAATATATATACAGGGTTTTCCACGGAACTGGCTGGTTAGAAGTTTTCCGGTTTAACGAACTTCCTCAGTTTTAAAAAATTGGGGTTTACAACAACTTGGCACTTACTTTCTTTCTAAAATATTTTCATCTTTTTTGCATTTCCGGTTAACCGGAAGTCGCCACGAACTTTGTTATTTTAAATAGAACACCCTATATATTATTATATTTTTTGAATTTACCATAAAATTCTATGACGATTACCATTAGGGTATCTTATACCTATCTTCAACTGTTTCTAAGATATTACGATTTTTGTTAAAATTTTGACATTTACATTGTTGTATGTAATTGATTAATTCTCACTTGATTGAAGTGTCAGAAATCTCCGACTTTGAAATCAACAAGTACTAACATTGTTTTACCAAAACGTAGAAAAAAAATTCAGTGACATTATACAGGGTATTTAAAAATTAGTGACATATCCAAGAATTTTGAATGTTGCAAAACTTAATTTTTTCAAATAGAACACCCTGTACATTTTTCTATTTTTGGATGTACAATTAAATTCTATGCCGATTTGCTGTAACATTCCCTATACCCATCTTTAGTAGTTTTCTTTTAAATTACTCGTTTTGTTTATTACCGCTTTCAAATGGCCGAATAATTTCTATCTGGTGGGCCATGACATTAACATCACAACAATTTATTATTATTAGTAAGTATTATTGTTATAATCATTGTTTGTTACATGTCGCCTGTTCAGATGAATTGAATAATGAAAAATATTGAAGGAGCTTATTTTAACCTGGATACTTTAAATTTATTTTACATTCACTGAGAATGCAGGATGAACTTATAGAGAATTTACGGTAATTATAGGAATTTATTTTTTCGGCTAATATATCTAATAAAATTCAGAAAACTTTGAAATAATACATTACACAGATTACACACTGTACGCAACTTTCGGTACTACCAAGCAAGATTTAATGATTCGTGTGACGAGAACGATGAATTAGACCCAGTTGAAGTGAGAAGAAATATAAGGCGACACATTAAGACGTCGAATAAGAAAATGCTTGGACGTAAACGGAATTCACATTGAGCATTTTTTTTTGATGCTCTATGTCATGGTTCAAGTTTATGCTGCTTGTAAATTGCATTTGTTAAGTATGCATGTATCTAAATATTCTTCATAAAAACCTTTATAATTTTGAAAATACTTTAATATATCAAAAACTTTAAAACATTTGTCTGACAAGCACACTACGTTTTAGTGAAACAATTTTTGTTATGTTGTCGTCGTTATCGTTTATGCCATTTCCCTTAATTTGAAACCAAGCTATTAAGAGAAATCATTTCAAAATTTTCTAGATTCCGTTAGATATATTAACAACCAATAAGTTCCTTTAATTACATTGAATTCTCTATAAGTTCTTCCTGCATTCTCAGTGAATCTAAAATAAATTTATAGTATCTAGGTTAGAATAAGCTCCTCCAATATTTTTCATTATCTAATTCATAAGTTCTACAATAATATTCATCGATCTGAACACGCGACGTGTAACAAACAATGATTATAACAATAATACTTACTAATAATAATAAATTGTTGTAATGTTAATGTCATGGCCCACCAGATAGAAATTATTCGGCCATTTGAAAGCGGTAATAAACAAAACGAGTAATTTAAAAGAAAACTACTGAAGATGGGTATAGGGAATGTTACAGCAAATCGACATAGAATTTAATTGTACATCCAAAAATAGAAAAATGTACAGGGTGTTTCTACTTGAAAAAATTAAGTTTTGCAACATTCAAAATTCTTGGATATGTCACTAATTTTTAAACACCCTGTATAATGTCACTGAGTTTTTTTTTCTACGTTTTGGTAAAACAATATTAGTACTTGTTGATTTCAAAGTCGGAGATTTCTGACACTTAAATCAAGTGAGAATTAATCAATTACATACAACAATATAAATGTCAAAATTTTAACAAAAATCGTAATATCTTAGAAACAGTTGAAGATAGGTATAAGATACCCTAATGGTAATCGTCATAGAATTTTATGGTAAATTCAAAAATATAATAATATATAGGGTGTTCCATTTAAAAATAACAAAGTTCGTGGCGACTTCCGGTTAACCGGGAAGTGCAAAAGAGGTGAAAATATTTTAGAAAGAAAGTAAGTGCCAAATTGTTGCAAACCCCAATTTTTTAAAACTGAGAAATTTCGTTAAGCCGGAAAACTTCTAACCAGCCAGTTCCGTGGAAAACCCTGTATAGAATACCCGAATGACATGGTAGCTTCAGGGTTTACAAAGTAAAAGTTCTCTATGTTGGCTATTCAATGATTTCTCAAATCTACGAAAAACCTATATCTTTTGTGATAAGATCTTTTTAAAAACTGAAAAGGATACCGCGAGAGATGCTATTAACTTATGTTTCCCTTTTTTGTAATGGAATACCTTACTTCCTTACAATTTTTCGTTGGTTTTGAATACCTTACTCTAATTAGATTTAGAACCTGCAACACATTTGTGTTCACTATTCATTCAACTGCTATTACTCTATCTTTTATATTTTTCGAGATAATAATTCACATTAGTTTATGCTTGAAATATGCACCTTATACCTTATATATCATTATATTTTGATATTTAAATGGAAGAATAAATAAATGAGAATTTAAGATGGAAATCTCGTTACTAACGTGAAGATATTTGCTAAATTGTATTAGATAGGTACGTATTGTAGTTTCAGATCGACAATTTAGCAAATATCTTCACGTTAATAATGAGATTTCCATCTTAAATTCTCATTCATTTATTCTTCCACTTATTAAGTATATATACGACTTTCTTCGTATAATACATTAGGTTTGACCAGTAGCACTGTTGATCCTTGGAAAGGTGAAACATATGTGTGCTAATATGAGCCTAGTGTGTTAAACACGTTTTTAATGATACTTAAATGCTAAATTAAATACACTTAAATTTAAGGTAAAAGGATGAAAATTAATAAATATTATGCCATAAAAGTTTACAAAACGCAATTAATTAGAAACATTTATCTTATTTTTGAATTTTCTTTGAAACTGAATAAACTTATTATTGCGAAAGACTACATATTTGTATGGCAGCAGGTACACCGAGAAAACTGTATAATAAAAAGTATTAGCAATGTAATAGTTGGTATTATATTTTTTATTACGTATCCTGAAACCAAGAAAATTAAAAGATACCAACATAATGCAAATTTGCTAATAAACTTATAATAACTAAAGACGAAATAACCAAGCAGAAGACCATAGCAGACATTAAAATACCGTTATTCACCACAGACGGACGGGAATACACAACATATTACTAAAATCCCGATGAAAGATAAATTTTCCGGAACAATATTTATGAAAACACCAGGTAAGTTTGAACTAACAAATAAAATATACACCGAGAAAAAAAGATGTGTTGATTCAACCAATAATTAGTTCACTCAACAAATTTTTGGATTTAGATGTGCTCAAACCACCCGGAATGTTTAAATCAATTACGCAAAATTAGTTGCACTAATGTTGTTGAATCAATCTACAATTGTGGTTCATCCAATAATCTTAATGTTGAATTAAAATAAATGTTTGTTCAAATCGGCTGCACATGCATTCAGTTAACTAATTTTGTAGTTCCACTGATGGTTAAAGCAAATAAGTGTTTGAATTAACATATATAATTAAATTAAAATATGCGTTTTCTTTCAATGAGGTTACTGTTTTGCAATAAAATTTCAGTGTTCTGATTTAAACGAAAACTGGTTGAGTGAATGCAAAAAGTTCAAAATAATAATTTTTGTTGTGCCGACATTTTCATTTTTCTCAGTGTAGTTAATAGCTTATACCGTATAAATAGCACTTTGACTTAGTATAGCTTATTATAATAGTCATAAATAACAATTTAATATTTGACATTTCGAGTATACAACCAGGCATGCACGTTTACTTTCAATGGTTCCTCTAGTGTGTTTCAAAACTGTTTTAAATGACTAAATTAGTTTAAATATTGCCTAAGAAAACCATAGCAATATACTTATATATCATAAGAGGTAATTTTTGACCAAATCAATTGTGCGTATGTTTCGCTGTGTGACGTGCTTAAATCATATGATCTAAGATGACATTAGCGACAAAAACGAACAAACTTAGCAGTGCATATGACCATCAATCTGATTGCTGGCATTATTTTACAAGTTTATACGCCATAAACAATTACGAGATGCTGTCTGCATGGTATCTATTATATCTGTATTATACGGACGCCGTTATTAGTTATATTAATAGGTATTAATTAAACTTATTATAAGTTGTTGCAAATGCGTTGCAGATTATAAAATTGAATCAAGTTGGGAAATCCATTAAAAAAGTTGGGTGAAGTTATCGAAATTTCATTGGCTTTGAAGATAACATGCCGTCCCATTCCTAGCTGAACAGTCAGTATAATAGTTTTGCAAATGATAAAATTGCTTACGGTTTCATAAAAATTAAAAAAAAACACACTTTAATAAAAACAGGTTTTCGCTTTTTCAAACATCTTTTTCATTATATCCCTTACATGCAACAACGAAATTGTTTATTTGTTTGTAGAAGTTTAAAACTCCTGATATATATTAAGACGTCGACAGTATTTAATTACATAATTAACTGTTAATTGTAGTTAGTAGTTAGTGTCGTATGAGTAGTAGGTTTCTGATTGAATTTAATTTGCAAATTATTAATAGTCTGAGATCATACTTAAAGGTATAATGTAAGAATGAATTTAAAACTTACCACATCATCTTTAGTATCACATTCGCAGAAGAGATTCGTCAATGTGGGCGGATGAGTTTCTGGTAAAATTCGAACGAACTCAATTCCGACTCCTTGCTGTAAACAACATAATAAAGTTATTCGAAAATTAAATATAAATTTATTTAGTAATTAAAAACAAATATAATTCAATTAAAAAATTAATCAACAAAACAACACACATAAATTATCGAATGAGGATTTTTTAATTAACCTATAAGTAAAAATCAGTTTTACATATTAATTTCTTTATCTAATAAGGAATTAAAAACTTTAATTTTTAAAGATATAGTGAATATAATACATTAATGTTAATTCAGCTCAACGTAAGCATGTTCGTGGGATAGTAAGTGATAAATGATACAAAAAAAACAAATATTTGATGTTTTTTACAAAAACATCAAATATTTTTGTAAAATTCTTTTCCAAAATTAAATTGTTTCTTCTTTCCCTAAAAATAGTCCCATTCGTTATGTCAAAATGCTTAAACTTTACTAAAGTATTTAACCTACAAAGGAGCCCACAAATTTTCTTTTGCATTTTTATGCTTAAATTATTTAGTAATACAGATACTTTGTTCTTGCTTGTCGCATCATTTGCTAAAAGATTGACAGTATGAGTACTATCCACCTCATGTAATGTGTCAAAATGTACGCTTTCAAACATCATTCACTTTCATCAGGGGACTTTAGCTGCATTCGTTCGTGCAACGATTCAGAATCACGATTACTTGTTATCCAATAGAATTTACGTATTTTTGAAATTCTCTTTGCTTGTTGGTAGTTAGCGAATTCTATCTCATAATCACTGACATGAATGAAAGTTCATTCTAAGATCTTCAGGAATATATGTATAATAACACCACTTGTATGGTTGGCTATTAATGTGCTCATGGTAAATAACAATATTAATTAAACTTGGAATGTACATGTCAACGAATAAAAATATTTAACTCTAACTCTTTTTTGTCGTTCATTAGACGTTCAAGTATTGGTTTTTCGTACCACTAACCTGAGATTACCTTAACTAGCCAACTACAATATGAGACACCAATATTTTATTCAAAGAGTTAGTAAAAAAAACTGGTCTACGCAGGTTTGTTACGGTGATTCCTTTGCACTTCTCCTTCTTTCTAGATTAAGTCCACGTACAGTACATTAATCTTCCAAAGTAAAAACACGTAAATATTTGGCTATCAATATTCATAAAAACATTTTCAGAATAATAATAGATCCAAATATGGACTTAGTTTCACTTAAATAACAAAGGAATACCGTCACACTAGACTGTACTTATACCTTGTTCATCATTACATTGGCACATCATATGCTCGAAAAAATTTTACTTGTATTGAACAAATCGTAAACATCTATACATATAAACATAATGTACTTATATCTATGTATCTATTATCTTAAGACTGCATTATACATGACTATTATTATGACATAAGAACATGCATAGATTTCAACGTTTATTGAAAATACGAATCAACAAGTTTATAAAACACATGCAAGCGTATTCATTCATATAAAATCGTTATTTTAATTACACTATCAACACATGAAGTTGCAAAGTTTCAAAATAAAACCAAGAGTAATTATTTAGTTCATATTTTGATCTATTGATTGATCTATTCGGTATTTTCGATTAGACAATGCACAAATAATATTGAGTGAGAAAGGTTAGCTTCATTAACACAATCTTATGAATACGGGGGTTAGCACAATAATTAGAAACTAATTATGTCGGGGAAAATAAAAGCAAAACTAAAACTATTTGTAGTTAAAGTAAGTGCTGTATGAACGCTTTATAGCCATCATTAACCTTGTTCTAAAAAAGGATCTGCCAAATGTGGCAAACCATAAAATTAAAGGCAGATTCAATTTAAGAAAGCTTTATTAGACAACATTTTCTTAAAAGGATGTTATATCCATTTAGTTGTCATTTTAGAGTAAGGATTTCTTGTTTGACTTCATCTAGATTATACTATTTGCGGCTTATTATGGAGAATATTCCAGCAAATATCAGATAGCTAATAATATTCAACAACACTTTTTGTTTTGTTTATTGCTCATTAAACGTTTACATAGTGTTTAAGATTTAAGGAAAGGACCATACAATGTCAATTTTGTTATAAAACGCCTCAATACTATATTGATTGCGAAAATTTGACCGAAATTGTAATGGTGCAATTACAGGAAGAAGGCTTATGTTGTAATGATAAGTAGGAAGTAAGTAGTGCCTTCAACGTATTCTTTTAAGAAATGTAGAGGAATTTGATAATATGGAGAATTATGTAGTGGTTGATAACATTTATAAATTATACAGAAAAATATAACCGCCAATTGTCACAAACAGGTATATAAATGAAACTTTTAAACAATGCAATAAATACTAAATAAAATATAATACATATTTAAGAGAAAAAACCTTTTTTTCTTAACAAACACTATATAACACTGTATAAATAAAAATTCTTGGTAATGTGTAAGTCATAGTTTTTAAAAACTGGACACAGCTACTACTATTGCTTAAATAAAAAATCGTTCTTAAAATCCTCTTTTGTACAACAAAAGAACGCGAGAATTGGGAAAACAAGTCATCATACCATATCTCAGGCTAGATAAAATATGAGAATAGTAATATGTTAAAAACGTCTCCTGACGCACAATTGACGCACAGCATACTGAACAGACCACAACTCCTTACAAAGAGCATTTATATGGCTATTTCATACTTATCAATGTGACAGCCTAGAAATTTGGTATACCTCATTACAGGGATAGTTTTGGAGATGTGTGTGGTATACATTGTTTAGCATTAAATATTATTACGCACATTATCAGTATCATCAACAAATTGAAATAAATCATCATCTAAAAAGAAATGGTAAGAACAAGGTGATAAGGATGTACTATTTATATTCGATGAATATACACCTCTCGCTCCATTCCCAACATATTGAGAACAATCAGAAGAATACGAAGAAAGCCACTGCAAACGAAACCTCCTAATACCATTATACCGAGACATCTTATTTACTTAGAAGCTAAGCGTGATTGGCAGTATTAAAAGCTTTTGATAAATCGGATAATAAATCACGCACCAGCGTTCCCTCATCAAGAGATTGATATACTGAGTCAACTGCTGAAAATATAGCGTTTTAAATGCACTTAACATTGATAAGCCTATATTGGATAGCACCAATTAAATTATTAGTAATTAAAGATGATTATCCGTTCGTACATTGCTCTTTCAAATATTTTTGAAAAACTAGACAGTATAGATGTGGATCTACAGTTCGATACTTGTAATATATTGCCTTTTCGATATACTGAGACACTTCAAGGATCAAAAATTAGATGGGATTAAAATAACTAGCAGTATATCCGTATTACTACGGCTATAGTACTACTATAGCCGATTTACTTCGGCAATCACCACTCTACACGATGTGTAAAAACGCGGATAATTGTTATTTTGACATTTTTTTCCAGCCTATTTAATTACTTTTTTATGTTTACTTTATAATTAGTTGTAATGAATTTTGTTTTTACTTTATTTTTGTATACCTATTATTCAATTTATTTTATTTTTTGTATACTAACAATTTATGTTTATATATATATATATACATGCATGCTTAAATATTTTATAATTTTGTCCTGTAATTGGTCTGTACTGTTGGACAATAAAAAACCTATTATTATTATTATTATTATTATTATTACTACTGATGTATGCAGACGATTTAGTACTATTTGCGAACTCACCGATAGACGGGAATAAAAAGCTTGAGGTGCTGAAACAATACTGCGATATCAATCAATTAGTACTAAACACTGAAAAGACAAAGGTCGTAGTTTTTCACAGGGGCAGGAAAAAAAAGGATATAGGCACATTATACTATAATAAATGCCCTCTCGACAGTGTACAGACCTTTACCTATCTCGGAGTACCTTTCGAAAGTGGCGGTATCTTTAACCGTGCATGTAGCTTCTTCATCCAGAAAGCCTCAATAGCCTCCGCGAAAATAAGAAACATACTATTTAAATCTAAATCTGATAGCTTTGACAGTAAAATTAAATTATTTGAGAGTATGACTCGCTCAACGCTCCTGTATGCTGCGGAAATATGGGCCCTGCATTATATGGACACGATAGGAAAAGTGCAAGTTGATTTCTTCAAGAGAATCTACCATTGGCCAAGGAATACACCAGGATATATAGTACGACTTGAGACGAGGCAAACACATATCAAAGTAGAAGCAACTAAAAGGATATGTAATTGGTGGCAAAAGATTCTCGATATGCACGACGACCGACTTCCTAAGCAATGTTACAATGCGCTAGTATACCTTGACCAAACATCAAATAATAAAAGACGCATAAACTGGGTATCACAACTAAAGGAGATTTGTACAGAGATCGGCGAATTAAACGTATGGAATACGAAACAAACATCCTCACTAATAAAAATAAAGAAAGACAATATATTACAAAAATGACTAACCATCTACTTAGTAAAGACATTGATGCAGCAATGACATCAGAATTTGCATCCCTGTACCGCCATATAAGCAGTTTAGGAATGGGTGAGGAATACATAAAATTTAAAATGAATATAAAAAGAACTAGGTTGATCAGCCAAACTCGCGTTGCAAATAAAAACGAAATTAAATGGTACCACAACAAGAATACCTACACAATCAGGACTGACGAAACGTGCACCATCTGCAACACTCACGACCCGGAAACATTACAACACTTTTTGATTGAATGTCCCATTTATGATCATCTCCGAAACCACTTTCTGAATCAAGATGAAACAATGACAGTGGAATCACTGCTGACAATAACTGACCAACGGCGGATGAACCATCTTTATCGTTACATTGACGGTGCGCTGCGATTAAGGTCTTTGATAATGAATGAATAGAAATGTCATTTAGTTCTATTATATTTCATTCTTTTTTGTGTTTGTTAATTAAGATTATTTAAGTTCAGATTAGCTTAGTGTTGTTTTATGTTATATATTGTTACGAACTCCTCTGCAAAACATGTATATATATATATTGTGTAAGCAGAATAAATTATTATTATTATTATTATATATTGCCTTTTTTATGGATAGGTACCAACTTGGCATTCTTCATTTTGTCCAGAAATACATCCCTCGGAAAGGGATCGGTTAATAGTGAATGATAATTAAGGAGATATAGTAGCAACAAATTTTAAAATATAACATAGTATTCCATCAATACCCGAAGACGATTTGCATGATACTCTCATAATAATAGAAAATATTTCATTCTCATCACTCAACGGATAGAGATAAAGCTATTTTGAAAAACTATGTATTTTACCTGAAGATGAATTGGCATTTGACTATAGGATCAGAAAAATATATCTTCAATAAATTGAAGACTAGCGGTATAATCTATGATTTCATTGTTACTACTTAAGATAACATTGTTACTAATAAAGGATTTAATTTTAGAGTAAATAATATTAAATAAATAAAATAATATAAAATTATTATGGTACTGTTTTTAGTTTCAACAAGTAATTTATTATAGTTATTTTTAAGGTATTATTTTGATTCTTAGTAATTAAATTGTGTTTATACGAAATATGAGCACGGCACAACTTTCCAGACTCCACATAAATCTGTGGTGTCACCTAGAGTTTATTTTGACGCATTGCATGTTGCTAAAGTGGATATTACACTATAAAAATTCTTGGATCTAATATACAACTTTTGTAAAACTTTATCTTTTATAAAATGTTAACCCATTACACTATAATAGTTCCTTGTCAAATATCTTTTATCAAAGATCATTGTCAAAGGACTTTTGTAGTGTAATATCCGCCTAAGGAAAAAAGATTGATCAAAGTAGTAGAAAAAGGATTATAAAATGATCTTTGATAAACGCTATTTGATAAAGAACTTTTATAGTGTAATGAGTTAACTTAATAAAGAAGAACATCATAAAAGTTTTACAAAAGTTTCCACGTTTCTAAAAATAAGCAGTTGCCAAACTCCAGCATATTATTGACTGAATAATACCCTTTTATAAACTTTTTATTAGTGTTATCAGTACTTGTTTCTAACATGTTTGTCCTCTAAGATTGAATGAATTGAGCGTCAAGATTCGTAATTATGTTGTAAATCATTGAAGTACTGCGAAATATTATTCCAGTAGGTTCGCATACAGTATGATGAAAATGATTAGGTCACTGTTTATTACAGTCATTATGATTATGAATTAAAGGAATATTAAAATTGCGACATTAAAGATTATAGGGCTTGTGGTTTAATAAAGCTAAACACATTCGATTAGGTATTTTTATAAGCCTATTAAAGACGCTAGTTACAAAAAGATATGAAAGAATCTAAAGTACACTGTTGAAAATATTACGGTGTTGGCGTTAATTTTGCGCTAGTCACATATTTTAGTGTTGATTTTTCCAAACTTTGCCAGACGAGTTGACTACGCGTATTTAATAGAACAGAAATGACTAGAATTTCGTGTGAATTCTTTGTTCAGATATGAGGATTGACTATTTTTCTAGACATTCAGAAGCGTCAACCAATCAGAATTTTTCCCTCGGATAGAAATATAGAAACCCCACCTATTCTAATACAGTATTGCATTATACGCACCACCTGCATTGCACGTGTATCTGTTTTCGTGTTTGATTCTCCGTATTAACATATCCAAACAAACCACCAAATGTGACTGACTTGCAAAGTGTAATCTCGTGTTATTAAACATTAATTCCAGGGCATAAAAAATGTCAACATCTTAAAGATGTATTGGGAACATCTATTTACGCAATTAGTTTAGACTTGAATCAAATAGCATAAACATTTACTTAATTTTATAATGGCTCTCAAAAAATCATTTTAAAATTGGTACGTTTAGTTGAAACTAAGACTTGTGAAGGAGTGGTTTTGCATATTTATAATTGAGAAAACGTCTTAAAGAGAGAATATTATAGCACTAAGAAATAGGAGTTGCATATTAAAAAGACGTTGTATTTAGAAAATGGTGTTAAACACCCAATAGATCGCATTCATTTAGTTAAACGCTAGTAAATTTGTCTAGTCTAATAAATAAAATGTGACTAGAAGTATTTTATAATTCCACGTGTCAGTTGGACAAAATAACCCCTTAGCAATAGACAATACTTGACTATCTTTGCTCGTCAAATTTAAACGTCTATAGTTCTCGACAAAATAACACGAAAAGAGTGTGGACCTCTCCTGACTATTAAATTAGTCAAAAAAGTGTTAAAATTTTCAACAGTGTAATGGTGGGATTCTATGCACATCTGTAGAGCCTATAAGTGTGCAAGTCTGTAAGCATGTATTTTAGGTGCTTACAAAGTTGCAGATAACCTTTCAGTTGCTACAAATATGCATAGAATGCCACCTTAAATCTCCTATCTTCAACATCTTTTAAGTTTTCTGGCTAGTAAAGGCTAAATTAAAAAAAAATGGATCACATTAGGTATGTTCGGGCAATTTAGTTACTATTAAATTAATAAACATAGCCAACGAGTTATCGGTACTTTTTATTTACAAACCAATGCATTAATACCTTTGGTTATCTTTGAGAAGAAAAGAAACGGTAACGAAATCATAGGGAAACAGAGCTGTTATAAGAGGTATGTTCTTTTTACATGAACTAGTGCAGCTACTATGTACTAGTTCTGTGTTAGAACCAACAAAAAAAAGACTGAGCGAGAACATTAGTGTTGCCCCTTGCGTAGCCAACTAGAAATTAAAGGAACAGATTAGAGCAGTAATAAACATGGCGCCCCTTCTGAATGTAGGCTGCCAAATTGAACTGCATCCTTACACTAACTCAAGAGCTAGGCAGTTAAGACAATTAATGTAGAGAACTATTGAGCTGAATACCGATGTACTACTAAAAAGAACAGCGCATCTGACGTCACTTCCAGTAAAAAGAACGTTTTAGGCAACACCACTTAACCTAGGGCAGCCAGGTCATGACAACCTAAGGTTATCCATTGTCATAAAATAAAACAGCATATATCGCCACAATTTCTGGAGAAAGATGGTTTAATTTTCAATATTTGTGGTCCACGTAATTTCCGCTTTATATACAGAGATCACAATTTCAAATTCTAAAAACCCGACGATGAAAAGTATTCTAAAAACATTTGTGTATTAAAAAGTATTGGCAGCCTCTAGACATGAGTGATAGACTATTTCAGAAGTCGTACATATCCGTTTCCAAAAGGTCCGAGGGGGTAAATAGGCAGCAAAAAATAATTATTTGTATCACTAGGCCAGAAAATACAGTTTTGCGAGTATGAGTACGGAGTGTGGACCTCGGCTACCGCCTCGCCCCAAGTACGAATACTCGCAAAAGAGTTTCTGGCCGTGTGATACACAATATTTTTTGAGCCGACACGTCTTAATTTTGAATTGAAAATAGAAAAGAAATTTTGACACTAGGGAATTGACAGTACAAGTTGGCACACATGTTAACTACCTTAGTATTTTGACGTTTCCAAGAATAAACCTTTTTGCCTGCCTAGACAGGAGAACGATAGTTTAGGCAGGCAAAAATATCACTAAAAGTTGGCTACACTAGATTCCACATGACAGACATGTAATAAATTGTCATTAAGCTACTGTTCAACCATGCTAACATGAACTAGTGTCTTAATTGCACTTATTATTGATAAATAGATATTAAACTAGAAAGAAAATTAGAGAAAAAGATTTAACTAGTACTTTGAAGTGCTGCAAAGTGAGTGTTTCTCAACGGAGGCGCAAAAACACTATTTTCGTTCAAATTCATCTGGAAAGAAATATATAGAAAATGTTACATAAGGTAAACGTGTAAAGAAAAGTCATACCGAACATATCGTACATTTTTTGTAAAGGAGTAATAATTGTGCTACCAAAAAAACTAGTACATATCACCCAGGTAGTTTTTATCGCACAAGCCCGTCAAATTTAAATTTTAGGTCGTGATATGCAGTTTACTAGTTGTAATCATTTAGCAAGAATAGATATCTAAGATAGCTAACTTCAATTTTTTTTCACGATGAACTTGAAAAACAGAAGCAGATATACTTTATCATTTTATAACAGAAATCTGCAAAAGCAACACTGAATGAATTACTGATAAATTCCGTTTGACTTTCTTCTACACCTTGTAATTTTTCTTTATATTTCTTTTCATTCCTGCGGATGATAAACGTGAATGAAGACTGTTGTTTTGCTACCCCTTTAACTCCTTCATGGGAAGGCAGTCCTTAACGCCTGACCTATATTTGCTTGCAGCAACCCAAGGTTTCTCTCTCTCTACTTCTGCTGACAATAGAATCACAGAATAGAGACTATGCAGTAGTGATGTATAGAACTGCTTCTTTCCGTTAGCAGCTACAACCGGCTTTTGCTACTTTTGGTTAGCAGTTTAAAAAAGCTGCTACCTTTTATAGCAGGTTTCCTTAAATAGCGGTATACGTTAAACAAAAATAAACTGTTTCTACAACTTTGCACACAGCTTACAGTGGCTCATTGTTACCGCTATTACATATATTTTTATTGCACAAGCACTGAAGTTACAACTACAAAATGCTCCAAATTAAGAAACTATCAAAATATTAAAAATCAATTTACTCATTTAAATAATTATTCCCCCCACTCCTCATCGGTGTTGTGAACAAAATAATTAATTTAATCATAGACAAAAAATAATCCTATCTGCACCACGCGCCTCCCAAAATGATCAAAACGATCTAAATATCCCTATACGACAAAATTTGCACGCTCCCAGGGCTCCGATCCAAACCGACGCACGACACTTCCTTTATACAACATATCTAGAAACATTGTACACTGCTTTACTTTTATACTGCTACGAATATATATGTATGTTTCACAACATTCGCACTTGTCTACTATATCAGGAAACTGCTACAAAAAGTAGCAGCTTCTTTTGATATTGAATAGCTGCTACAAACTGCTAACGGTAGTTAGCTGCTACAAACTGCTAACGGTAGTTAGCTGCTACAAAATACCAGTTTGCTTCGAAGCAATCCATCACTACTATACAGAGCTTCCACTTTAATGTTTTTCCTATTTAAGATTTTATTTTGTTGTTGATTGCGTGCACGAATTTTTACACTTTAAAAAAATCTTAATGCGTACTGATACAAAACAACGCCGGTTTAAAAAAGTTAGATATATGCTTAATTGCCTAATCACCGGAGTAAGATTTCTGTATACGCTCCATTATATGGTAGAATACCACTTATTGACCTAGTTTCTCTTTTAATTATAACATCTGTATGTTCATAGATGTGTGCCTATGTTTGAGCAATGTTACATCATACAATATTTATTTAATTTGCCTTTAAAATATTGCGCCACGAACAGTGATAAAATTGTATATACTTTCATTTTCATATTTGTACAAATTAGCATAATTAGGTTACCACTCTCCTTCAAAAAAGCGATGTGAAACAGTCATGTATCCATCTAGTCATACGTAAACATAAACATAACATAACAACATAACAATCTATCTGTAGTGTATATTTTGAAATGATGCTTCTGTTTCAATGACATTCAACACATACACATATCACATTGTATATAGATACTTGAGTGTAGATACACTTATAATACAAACTAATAAGCTGCCGTAAAAGAATTGAAAAGCCATGACCTTATGACATAATCACAGCACAATTAAACCTGTGACTCAACAGTTGTATCATACACGCAAATACTTTCCTACCGAAAAACTTAAAAGCTGAATTTACGTTCTCTTTTATTTCATTATTTAGTATTTTACCTTTAACATTTAATAAAAGGAGGTTACTTCTTTACATTAAAAAAATATATTTATTGATTGGCACGCTTATACCGGGCCGGCCAGATTTTCCTTTGGTGCTGAGAAAATCTAGCGCATTTTATGTCGCGTGTATCAACCGAGCTGGTTATATACATACGCCTATACGTGTACAATTTGGCAACTGTCCATACGTTGTACAACCCACGACGTAAGCTTGCCATCAGGGTATGTATATAACAGCATTTTGATAGCAAAATATTGTTGAGTTAATCAAATATCTTTTTTTCCCCATGGGCGAGTGTAACCCAAACAAGGCAGCTCAGCCAGAAAGACCTACTGTGCCCCTCACGTCAATTTTAGCCCTCTCAGATCAGGTTGCACCCTATTAAAAAAGTTCGCAATCTGTCTGAGAGTTAAGAAGCCTCGCCGTCCCGTTCTCCGTCCCTCCAGATTCCAATACCCGTGCCATTACACGTTTTTGAGGCATCGACATGCCCCGTTTTGGTTTGCGGATGTACTACTATTGCAGTTTCCGTGCTGGAGATATCTACGCTGTATCCCCCAGAGAAGCTGAAAACGGGCGAGATCTCATCGGCCTTTACGGACAGTGGTACTGTTTGTTCAATGAAGATGCTGATGTGGTCTCCGATTTTGCCGGAAAAGCCCTTGCATCCACTACATTTTGCTCTGTAAGCCCCTAGGGTTACATCAGTTTACAACACCAGCTGCAGCGGGGGAAGCCCAAGAATGGTCTGCATAACAGTTGTCGGGAACGAGGACATGACTCCCGTAATGCTCAAACAGGTAATTCTTTGGACTTTACTAAGCGCACTTATAGTATAGCTTGAATTGCTTTATGCCACCAGATTAGCGAGGCGTAAGTTATAGAGGGTGCTATAACTTTCGTGTACAGCCAGC
Organism: Protaetia brevitarsis; assembly: GCA_004143645.1. NCBI lineage: Eukaryota > Metazoa > Arthropoda > Insecta > Coleoptera > Scarabaeidae > Protaetia > Protaetia brevitarsis. Next base: position 3,917,019 of record RXPK01000065.1, read on the forward strand.
GTACCATTGCGGCTTTAACCCCCACGTTCTCCAGAAGTTCCTTATGCGGCTTTGTTTGTCACATGTTCTAGGTGTGATTTTTACAGCAATTTGGCGTCCAAGACAACACCCAGATATTTAACCTCGTTTGATACGAGTATTTTAGAGCCGGATATAGTGGGACACTGGAGTTTGGGGAGCTTCCTCCTCCTTCCAACCATAGTTGTTTTGCTAGAGTTGACATTAAGACTCCCTCTTATACACCACCTCTCTACAAGCCTGAGCGCGACCTGCATCCTCTCGGATACCGCGCCCCCAAATTTCACGCAGACAAGAATTGTCATCGGTATAACCCTGCGCGTGAAAACCCGCCGGGTAACTTATAGTTAATCTAACAAGAAAAATATCATATTGTTATTTGTATTTTATTAATTTAACAGGCGCAATAAGTTTCTTTGAGCAGTAAGTGTTGTTCAAGTAACATAGTGAGCATCTCTCCAATCTTCAGTGTCCCACTATATTCGGCTCCAAAATACTCGTATCAACCGAGGTTAAATACCTGGGTGTTATCTTGGACGCCAAACTGCTGTACAAATCACACCTAGAACATGTGACGAAATAAAGCCATCAGGAACTTCTGGCCTGCAGAGGTATGTTCGGTAAAGCGTTGGGGCTAAAGCTTCAATGGTACACTGTTTGTACACGAAGGTCATAGTGCCCTCTATAACTTACGCTTCGCTGGTCTGGTGGCATACAGCAAATCTAGGCTATGCTATAAGTGCGCTTAGCAAAGTCCAGAGGATTGCCTGTTTGGGGATCACGGGAGCCATGTCCTCGGCGCCGACTGCTACTATGGAGATCATTCTTGGGCTTCCCCCGCTGCAGTTGGTGCTGTGGTCTGAGGCAGTCCTAGGGGCCTACAAAGCAAAATGTAGTGGATGCAAGGGCTTCTCCGGCAAAGTCGGAGATCATACCAGCATCTTCAACTACATCGAACAAACAGTACCACTGTCCGTAAAAGCAGATAAGATCTCGCCCGTTTTCAGCTTCTCTGGGGGATACAGGGTAGATATCTCCAGCAGAGAAACTGCAATTACATCCGCAAACCAAATCGAGGTATATCCCGTTGGTTCGTCGATGCCTCGAAAACGCGTAATGGCACGGGCATTGGAATCTGGAGGGACGGCGAGCGGGACGGGGAAGCTTTCAGCCTAGGAACCTCCCCCACCGTCTTCCAAGCCGAAATCATTGCCATTCAGACTTGTGCTGAGGGCATCTCAAACTGCCCACGCAAAAATGGAAGGATTGAAATCATCTCCGACAGCCAAGCTGCCCTCAAAGCTTTGCGGGCTGTCAGATTTGACTCTGAGGTGGTACTGGGGTGCCACAAAATACTGAAACAGCTGGCGGAACATCTTAACGTTACATTGAGATGGGTGCCAGGTCACTCTGGGATCAGAGGCAATGAAATCGCTGACACGTTAGCTGGGGGCGCCAACGAGGTGCCGTTCGTGGGTCCAGAACCGACGTGTGGTATCTCGTATGGGGCGATCAAAACGTTTGTCAGGTCCCAACTAGCTGCTAGGCACTGTTCCCTCTGGAATAGACTTGCCGGCGCTAGACACTGTAAATCCCTAGGACTCCAACCGTATCAGGAAAGACTCCGTAAAGCAGTCTTTATGAGCAGGGACAGATTGAGATTACTCACAGGAATCTTAACTGGGCACTAAATAAACACAGGCACCGCATGGGGCTAGTGGACTCTCCCCTGTGCAGGAGTGTGGGGGCGGAGGAAACTCCTGCTCACCTTCTTCTCAACTGCTCGGCAGTGGATGGGGAGAGGCAGAAGCACTTTGGGGTCGATCGGTTGGACGAACCCAGAATTGACAAATTAACTCTCAGCCAGATTGCGAACTTCTTTGATAGGGTGCAACCTGAGCGAGAGGGCTAAGTATGGACATGGGGGCACAATAGGTCTCTCTGGCCGAGCTGCCTTCCTCAGGTTTTACACCCGCCCATGGAGGAAAAAAAAAAGAAAACATAGTGAGCATTAAAAATATAAAGGTTTAGGCTAGCCAAAATTGCAATAAAGTTAATGCAGTTATGATGTTACAATTACCCTTTTTCCAAAAGTCCGCACTTTACTAAACAACTATGTTATCTAAACATTATAGTAGCAAATACATTAAATATATGCATTATAGAAATTATCGTAAACCTGGCACTTCTCCTATTCGACAATAACGCATGCATATTCAGCATAAATAGCACTACAGAAACGGTTATTAAATATATTTATCTAGTAGATTTACCAGATAAACAGCAGTGATCATTAAAACCGCGATCACCATCCATTACGACGGCCTAATCCTTGATGGATTTAATTTCACGTCTTTGGAGATATTTTTACACTTTACTATTATTAATAGATGAGATGAGAAAAATATAATAATGTAATATTTATTAACAAAAAAAAAAGAATTCTAAGTTTGGTTTAACATCTTTGTATATTCGCCGTCCTGCCAATCTTTAAGATCTGATATTGACATATGTCGATTTATCGCACGAAACTGCATACTCCTCTCTAGCTCAAGTGGTAGAGCGTTCCTCCGGTAAACAAGAGTGTGCAGGTTTGAATGCTGCGTGAGGAGAATTTTTTTCTTGGGAAAAATTCCTCTTAATTATTACAGTTATTAGCTGAAATACATTAATTCGTTAACAATAAAAAAAAGGTTGTATTCAAATAAGAGAACACTTGTTGGAACAATCGATAGTGACTCTGTATCTGCTAATCATTAATGAGTGGAAAAAAGGTCTACTCCACATAATTAATGCTTGTTCGTTTTCACTTAAAAGTTTGTTTAATCTAACTATAAAAACCATAACAAAAGTGTTTTTTTATTCAGGTAAGAAAATCTGCTACTTTAACTGTGTTTAACCTCGTAATATTGATTAACAAAATTTGGTTAATTTAACACTTTCTGAGTGTTTGGATGTTATGTGGGCACTATCGGTATTTTCAACTATCGATAGTCGGAACAACTATCGAGAGCTATCGATAGCGGTATCGATAATATTTATTATCAATTCTAGACTATCGATAGTTTCGACAGTCAACTAATATGTCCTCAGAAATACATTGTGTTTTGTTTCTTGTCATTTATTATTTGTGTTTTTTTTTTATTGCAGACTAATAACAACTGTCTTAACACTAGTATTTCGTTTCATGGTTTCATCAATACCAGCTTTCCTCGCATAACCGGCATTATTTGCGTGCTCAAGGGAAATATTATTAATGACTAGTTTACAGGAATTGCTATAGTAAGCTAGGTATTGTTTACCTAATACAGACGTTTGTATTAGACTTTTTGGTTCAGAAAGATATTAAGAAAATCTAAAAAATACAGCAATTTAACTTTTCGGCAGATGTAGATTGGTAGCCCTACGTTTTGACGAGTCAACTTAGTCTTAAGTCAAAGCGAATTTTTTGATGATTTTTCGCCAATAACAATTAAAAGAACAACAAAAAAAATGTTTTTTTTTAACCAAATTAAAGCATATTATGCATATTTTAGATTGGAAGTAATTGTTAGATGAGACGACCTTTCACGCGTTTTTCCGCACTAGGGCAGTACTAGTTATTTGTACCACTAGGCCAGAAACAAGTTTTACGAGTATGACCACTAACCACAAGCGCAAATACTCGCAAAAGAGTTTCTAGTGTATTCACATTTTTTTTTTTAAATTTTGTTGAAAATAATGGCAAAAAATAGATGTCAGGGAGTTAATTGAATGGATTGGTAACACATGCTACAATTTATTACCATTTTGGCGTTTAAATTATGACATTTAAATTATCTATCTCACTACCTGTCGCCACAAAATTAGGTTTCCTCAAAACAGTAATAATTAACTGTACCTAATAGTCAATTATCTTTCATTGTAGTTTCTTCATCGATTATTACATTCTAATTGAAAAATGTTTTTGCACCTGAGAAAGGCTAATTATAATGCAAAACCAGTACTGAGGTAGATAATTTAAACGTGCAAATAAATTACAATTTCTAACTAATTACGGAGTAATTATCTCAACACTTCAAACTTCATTAATTATTATTATATGTACCAGGGTTTTTTTAATTTTTTTCTTATTTAAGGTATTTTATTAATTAAAATTAAGAGCGCAATACAGATAATAATTGTTACTTGTAACTTTACAGCTAGAAGAAGGCTTGGCCGAAACATCGTTGTTCGTAAATAAAGATAGATAATAGATTCTTTTGCTCAAAAATAACCGTCTGGTTTCATTAGATTTTGCTGGAATAATACGTAGTCTCATAGTCCGTGTATTACTATTTCGTAATAATGGATTTTGCTGAATGATACATCTCGAAAAATTATCATTTAGCATATCAGTTAGTAAACATCCAAAACATTACGACAGACTTTCACGAAATGCATTTTATGGATCGTAAAATTAATAGTATGATAACGCGTTTGAAAAAAAAAAAAAAACGTGCAAGTAACAATTATTTCCTTATTCATTCAGAGACAGTCAGGTAAATCTTTGCCAAACATTTTTTTATTTCACCTTTCATATAAAATGAAAACTTATTACTAACTCTAACTTGAAAGAATTTCAAAAGAAAGTTAAATGTTATCTTTTGAATTTGAGTTGTTATTCAGTTGCCGATTTTGTTAATAATAATATTTTGTTTAATTTAAGTAATTCATTACTTCTGTTGACATTTTGTTGACGTATTTCATCATTGTCTGTCTTTGTTTGATATTGTTTGAAATAAATATCTATCTATCTATCTTAATTACTTGCGTTGAGGTACGTAACTATATTTCAATTTCAGTGAACTTATATCTTCTTAAACAAATTAACCCAATTTAGTGATTGCTTGCGAGTAAAGAGTACCGGCACCAGAATAAAGTAAACGAAATACCATTAAAACAGACTTTCATTATGTCAGTTTCCAATGTTCAGCTCTTCCGAGTGTAGTAATTGCTCAAATAAACAAACAAGATAACCTACTAACGTAACTAAAACGGAAGTATAGTTCATAGTTTTGTAAACGACTTAAAAAAAGAATTCTTTGGCTGGCGATATTTTCTAACAATGACGTAACTGATGATGTCATTAGCGATACACGCACCCGCTTTTACACGAACGAAATCCGTAACTATCAGTATGTGACTATAAATAACCAATTACGTAGTATGTGATCATCCATGCTGAAATTAACCTCGTATTCTTTACCTATGTATATTTTTACGACCTTCATTAAATTCACATATAGATATAACTAATTGTAAACGATGAAAAAAAACATCGCTTCACCATGTCCTGCAATAAAATTATCGATTTGTCACTGAAGCTTCAAAATCAAATCGTCTGCTACGCCACTAATCTACTACTAGCATCTTTCGCTTTTATTTATTTTTTTAAACAATTTTTTAAAAATGCGTAAAAGATGCAAATATGGAACAATTCAGGTATCTATATGCTTTCGCTGTGAAAAAGGTCATAGCTAAATAAACTGCTATGATCTAATCTACTACATTATTTATAAATGCAGAGGTCATTTCGAAATATTATTCAAACACTGTTCTGCATTTTACTTATGAAACGTTACCAAAATTAATTCCTAATAAAAACATTTAAAAAATGATGTAGAATTACGATTTGGATCTAATAACAAATAAGGAAATATATTTGAAAAAACGTACACTTTTATGAACCTTACAGAAATGTTATCAATTATAAAGAAATGAACGACTTCAACCCAAATGATAAAATTCTTGAGTGACTTGATATCCAAAATGTAGAATGTGTTGAAAATGGGCCAAGGTCTGACTTTGGCGCAAGAAAATACATTCGCTATTGTATATAACAACAAAAATAAAAACTAAAAAAAACATTAACATTAGGAATTTAGGAAACAAAATCCCATTCAATACAGAACTCTACAATATTGACGTAGCTTCAAGAATTTCAATTTTGGTTTCATTAATTTTTGGTACATAAGTTATTGTATAAATTGTAATTTAAGTGAGGTACCATAGATAAAATGCCGTTAGCTCTGGTAAATGTTTACATACGTGATTTTGGCATCCGACTTCCACAAAATTAACTTTTTTTAACGAAAAAAAATGTATATGCACTAAAAAACAGTTTGAGATAGGAAAAATCCGCTCCTGTACTGTACATACATCATATATACATCTGCAGAATCGTTTGTAGTTATATGTAGTGATTTTAATTTTGTTTAAAATGTTAACAAATGACAATTATTTGAACAAATCGTGAAGAAAAAAAAATTGTCAATAATTGACATATTGTAAATATGTTTGCATAGCAATCTTTGGAATCTTTTGTAGTTGTTTTTTATGTTTCGATGGTAAGTGGTAAGGTTCTTGCGTTGTGTAATGTAATTTTAAAGGCGGACCAATCGGACAAAACAGAAACAAAATAGAAACGTGTCGAAAAAGAAACAAAACCGCATCTTTTCACAAACTTTTCTCGAGACTCGAGTTCTAGAAGACTGTTTCTGTTTTATTTTTAGTGTTCCGAATGAAAACAGTAACATCAAAAAGTTCGACAAGTTTATGAACTTATGTCTGCCTATTGGAAACAGTTTTGTGTTTTCTAGTTACAATCTGTTTTCGTTTATTAAACACAATCGTATATGAATTTTGCACTAAATCAGTTCCTGTTCTGGATAAACCCCAATGAAATTAAATATTTACCATAATGTATAACTTTTTTATTTGAAAGCAATAATAATCAAAAAGCAATAATACTGTTATAATTATTAAATGAATAGCACAGAAATATTTATATATCTATTTTTTTCTCTAATAAACCCAATGTAAACCAACCTAAACATAAAATAAGAAAATTATATCATCTAAAGACATTAACGCGTTATTGATAAAACAAAATCTCACCAGCAACTAACTGAAATAGATATGAAATAGACTGAGAAACAAAACTAGAACAAAATGTAGTTCGTTTTTGGTGGATACAACAGTTTTGGGTTGGTCTCAGCTTTGTTTTATGGAACTTTAAGTTCCTATTTCCATTTGTAAGTTATCTTATATTATAAATAGATACTACAACATTAAGCAGAAGCAGTAATGGATATTTTTGGTGTACTACTCATTTGCAATTTTTAAAAAATTAGAATATTTTTCAGTTCTATTATATGCCCTTAATTGTAAGAATTCGGACAGATCTAATTAAATAATGATGAGCTAGACTGCGGGGCTCACGTAAACACCGAAACGTATTTCCTACTGACTGTGAGCCACGTAACTGATATGCTTAACTATTCTGGGTTTTAAAAAAATGAACGCCGCCTCCGTCTATTTCTAATATTTTTTTCTTTTCTTTTGGAAATGCACTCCAAGTGGTCTTTACTAGCAACTGACAAAAGGGAGGACCAAAATTGAGGTTAACATCTGGTAAAATCTCTTTATAAGGTAAACATTATAAGTGGTAATAGTTATAAAAATAACAAAAGTAGCGACTAATTTTCTCCAGCAGTGGAATAAACTGAATTCTTGTAATCTATTAAATATCTCTTTAGTATCAAATTAACATTATTACTGGAACTTTTAGTTATTATATTCAATATAGCAACATGTTTCACTATTTTAATAGCATTTTCAGCTAAACCATTTGTATCCGGATGGTACAGTGGAGGCGTTTTAAATTCGATACCGTTAAACTTCAAAAGAATTAATTGTTATTCATTACATTTCTGCAATCCCTTATATACATACTACCATAACTTATTTGGTCACTTCATAATACATACCTATAGTAGTAGAAAAATACCAACAGGTGCATGACGTATAGACATAAATAAAAACATTCATACACTCCATGCACTTGTTTCATTTGTAACAAGGATCATTTTTGCCTTAAATAAATTGTTTATCAAAAAATGAAATTCGTTGTTGATATAACGTTTGAAAAGGTCGCTAATCGCTAATCATTATAATGAATTATAAAATATATTCTTGATTCATTTTGAAATAACGAAAGGAAGTTTCTTGATAAATTATTTGTTCGCGAAGTTGTAATAAATTTATGGAGATCAGAAATTTTCCACGATTTTTTATTCGGATTCCATCAAGGTTTCGGAATAATTTGCTATTTAATTCCTCTATAGACTTAGAAAACTACTTAGAAAAACGCTTCTTTACATGATAACTGAGATACATTACGATAAATTTATTTTTATTGAAGGTTAAATTTGTGACAATTCAAAATCCTTATTCCCATAGAATGCGCTTAATTTGGTTTAGGGTTAAAATTTTAAGCTTTTAAATTTTAACTATATCAACACTTGCAAAATAGGGGGTAGGGTATAACATGCTACAACCAATCCCGTCTACGTGTTGCTTTAAGCTCCAATACGAGTTGTAACGTTTACCATAAAATAATACTACAGTTTGCAATGCAATTTTACAATGACATGCATACAACTAACAACAATTAGAGATGTGGCGTTCAAGACCCATCCTCTCTAGTCTTCTAAATAGTATACATGGTTATTAAAAAAAAAGTTAAAAATATCAGGTCTATAGGAAACGTACTGGCTATTAAATTTTGTTATTCGCACTAATCCATTTATTGTTAAAAGTAATGCACTGAGCTATAACATATCAATGATGGCCAGAAAAACTGTTTAAAATATGAAATTTTAGTCTAGGTACTGCAAAGCATTTTGACCCTGAACTGCTACACTGACAATGAGGAAAATATACATTGGCCGGGCACTCGGCTGAGAAGCTAGCATTCCCAATGTGTACGGGCGAACAAAGTAAAAATGTGCACAATTGTAGGTTTCTACATTTGGATTGGAATGCCTGGCCCATGTGTATATTACCACGCATTACATATAAAATAAATGGTATTATCCTACAGAACAGTTTAATAAACAGTATCCATTCATATGCCTATTACTAAGTATTTTTTTCAAGAGTTAGTGGTATAGTGATTGGCATAATCGAATGACGAAAAAGACATCATTCGATTATTGGAACATCATTCGATAATAGCTTAGATTATATATATTAGATAATAGGGTCGGGCCCTTCAACAAGTTATACAAAAAACAAAAACGACTTAATGTACTTCATTTTTGTGTTTACGATACCGAATGCCTAAAACAATTCAACATTTGGTTTTCATATTTGTGAGTAAAATCATTTCAAGAAATGATAAATTTCAAATTACCTCCTAAGACGTCACATCTATTTTGGCAAATAAAAAACTGACGATTTTTACGTTAGCCTAATGTCACATGTGACAGGCATCATTTACTGGTTTTTGGTTACTGTTTAAATGACATTTAGGATGATTATGTAATAATTGCGTGATATTACAACACATTGGGCTTAAGTGTTAAAAAGTCTGCAAAAATGCTAAAGTAAGTTTTATTAGACTGTTGTTGTTATAAGTTTTACACAAGTCAAATAGATCATTTTACACAGACAACTTACACTAACAAGGCAACCTCGCGAACTGTAAATCGCAGATTTTGATGAAACTTTGTGAGTTTGTAGACTCCATGTAGTGTTACTCAAGGACGCTTTCCGTTGCTGCGGAACTTCAACTTTAGAGGGTGCAATTCACCCTTGGCAATTGGCCCAAATTTGGTTTTTTTCTGATAACTTTCAAACCAGATAAGAGATAGAAAAAAGTTTCAATAGCGGACTTGTACCGTTTAGTCAGCCCTTTTGATTGGTATAGATATTTATATGCAAGGTGTTCCAATAAACGTGGAATGGCGTATGTTGTGCTTATTTTATCGAATTTCAGAAATCAGTTATAATGGCCTTTTTTGTGATCAAATAGTCTATAGAAAGGTAATTTAAAAAGAAGGTAGAAGCAAGCAAGAATTTGATTGTGAGTCCATGATTGGTCATATGGATTAATTGCAAATTAAAAGTTCTTTCCAATCTTAACAATGTATTGTTTATTTACCACATGTTTCGGTCCCATCTAGACCATCTTCAGGTAATCTAGCAAATTTTTCATATCAACTGCTTAATTTCCCCACAATACAAGATTATTATTTACAATAGGTTATTTGCTTTGCAAAATTGTTTGAATTTGTGACGACAGTTTGATGTTGACTGTAAGAAAGCAAAGAGGTAAAAAAAAAACGTATCATAAAAACTATCTATAAGTATATATATCTTTCTAGAAGAACTACTTGTACCATCAAAAACACTTTAGATAATATATTTGACAATATTGCTTACATTTAAAAACGCACTATAAGTAATTGAAAAATTGATTTATTAAGTATATTATATCAAAATTATTAAAAATGAATTCATATTTCTGTAACTGCAGGGCACGCCTATAATCAAGCCCTTCAATTAAGTCCATGACATTTAATTCAGAACGAAAAAAATAAACAAAAATAGTGTAACACAAGTACAATAAAATAGACATATAGAAGTTTTTTTACTAAATTTTAAGTTTATCATAATGTCTTAAAGTCAAATTTCATTACATACATATACAAAACAGACATACTCAATGTTTTATTTATTTGTTGTCCCGGGTTTCACCAGTATATACTAACAAGTTTTTAATCAAGTAATTAAATCTTTTAATATTCCGCTGGTAATTGTCGTTCTAAAAGGTAACAACTGTATTTTTCGTCATAGCACATACTCATATAACCTTGTCACAGCGTTGCATTAACCTTTTATTGTTAAGCTTGTCTGGACAAGGGAAAGTGGCAAGCTTGTCGTAAGCTTACATGTTATCTGGGATGTGCTCGTTACTAATTCTATTTTTGACACTATTATTTTTCCTGTAACTTCATAGAATACAATCACGACTAAAGAATTATGTTTTTGATATTTGCTAATTATCTCCCTAATTTCTTGTGTAATTTTTAATTTTATTATTTACGCATTTATATATTATTAAAAATAATTAAATTGGAATGGTTTATTTAATAATAATAATTTAAACTTGTTGTCCTTCACGATTGTAGTATTACATATTTATTTCATAAAAACATAGATCTCACTAAATTTTTTAAGTTACAAGGGAACCAGGACTTGTGTAGATACAACACACATAATGTGCTTAAAGCAAGGTGACAAGTTGATTGTAAGCATGACGAACTCTGGCAAAGAAATAACTATGCGAACCACAAATAATTGATATGGTGCCAAGTCAAACAAGGTTTAAAAAAAGAGCAGAACATTCAGCAACCTATACATTTCATTGAACACCTTGAATATTAGATGTTATCCATTTAGATGTAAACATGTTCAATGCCTAAACTGATCCAAAAAACAAAGATGATAAGTGTTTTATAAATGGCAAAATTTTCGGTTTAAATCGACCCTTTCTATAATTTTTTCCGTGCACGTCATAAACTTGGTGCTCTATTTTATTATTAAAGTTATTTTTAACTGAGCTTAAATACTCACATATTTTCTCAAGGTCACACTTTTCACATGACTACCATATATTGCTGTATGATTAACTATTAAAAAAGTTCGAATTTATTTTTTAATCACTGTGATAGCGGAACTTAAGTCCTCACTTGCAGCCGCAACTATTATATAGATTGATAATATTTATGGATTGTAATTAAGAAAAATATTAATATCTCTCAGGAAAAACTTAAAATATCTTACAATTTGGAAAATTACAGTTATAAATAAAAAATCGGTTTGTTATTTTTTTTAATGTTTTAAAGTTTGTTACGTACTCTGCTACAATTTGAACATGGAATATCCGAAACAACTTACATGCACGTTGGAATTAATTCACGGCGGTCTGTTAATCGTTTTTCATATCAAGAAACGAAAAAAAAATTATTACATCCATGAAAATAGTTGGCTTCTACAGAAGATGACTAAGGTAAGTAAGTAATGTTTTACCTTGATAAATAAAATATACACTGAGAAAAAAAATCTTTTCCGCAAAGAAATACCTTAAAGAAAATATTTCACATAAAGAAACCTTATTTGAATTAGATATAATAACTTAAGATAAATATTACTGTTTTCTTTGAAGCGATCAACCTATTTTTAAAATAATATCTTTTATTCAAATAAACTACTTTAGCAGCGAAAAAATATTAGGTTGGATATACACTGTAAAAAATTACAGTAATTTTGCCATGGTAAATCAGGAATATTACATGTACCTAATAACGTTGTGAATTTACCACAATAAATCATGTAAATTTTGTTTTACATGTTTTTTCTAAGATATTTAACAGGGAAAAAGAAATTTCGGTAAAATTTATAGCTTTTTCATGTAAGTTTAAGATGTAACAAAAATTCAAAAGGAAAATACAGGAAGAAACATGTACAATTTTGTATTTACTCTCAAAATTTACTTAAAAGTGTAAAATTGACATTTTTTTGGGGTATTTAGTGCACTTTAAAAGTAATTTTACTAGTGAACTATTAATTTGCTGTAAAAATATGAGGATCTTTTATATTTATTTGTGTTTACTTGAATTTTCGGGTAAAACTATAGATATCATGGAAAATACGAAATTCATACACCGCAATGTGTTTGGTTATTGGATTATTTATCTGTGCGCGTAGGTAATTCTATTCGTTTGTCGAACTTATTATTGGCTCATCATGTACGTCACAAACAATCGTAGGTTTCGCGTAAGCGTGTTCATTCTTGATCCCTGGTTGAACGATTCAGTATGAAAAAAATTAGGTAAGTTGCTTGCTTTTTTTATAAAAATACATATGAAAATTACTTCAGTGCTCGGTAAATATAGAGTTCATATAAATATTACATACGAATTTTACAGTACAATCTTTGAAAAACACATCAGCATGTGAAATTTACTAGATGGTAGAAATTTTACCTGTAAAATTGTAGGCAACTTTGTTACCAACGATTTTACATGTAATTTTACTGCAGCTTTTTTTACAGTGTATGATATTAAGTACGATTTTCTTAAACAAACTATTTATTTTACACAAGGTCGGTACAGTTAGAGAAAAAGTAACAGTGGATTTACGTCAAAAATTGTATTACTCAAATCATCATGTCATGATGTTCTAAACATATAATAGCAAAGTTTTCTGGTCTGTAGCAGCAAATACGTTAAACATATTCTAAGAGTACAGATATTTCTAGTTCTCCTATTTCACTACACTAACTTTCCATACTCGATATAAGTTTTGTACATGACAGACATACCTAGCTCATACCAATCAAATGTTTATTTATTACTTGCCAGATAAATATTTCTTAGGAACTGTTATCAGTTATCACAACAGTTTCTCCATTGCATACGGTAGCCCTTGATTTATACGAATTAACCGCCAATGTGGAGGGGCAACGGGCAACTTATGCAGTGGTTTTAGGATAAGCATTATAAATTTTCATATTTTGTTTGTCCTTTTATGCATTAAATTTTAATTAAATGAACTCTGCCAGGACACTTTCATTTCGACGATATTTTCCTTTTTGTTAGGAAAAAATCGGAAATACTGAATTTTTCTTTGCACTTAATTTTACTTTTAAACAAGTAAAACTTCTATGAAAATTATAAATATCTTAGAAATTCTACTTGTGAGTATTCCAGACTATATAAAAAATTCTTGAAAAAGTTACCTACATTTAGGAATTTTCACTATGAATATTCCAAGCTACATGCATAAACCTATTGCCTATAGTTAGAAGTATTAATTCTAAAGTAAAATACCTGTGCGGTTTTAGGGGCACACAATTGCCCTAAATTCGTACAAGAATTTTACCAAAAATTTTATAGTGTATAGTAGACGAAACCCCTTAAGACGCTCGGCCAATACAGGCAAACATTTCTATGTATTGATGAAATTAACTGTTTGCTCCAATCTGATTTATTTTCAAGTTATATTTTTTGCGACATGTTTCGCTCCAAATACACGTGCATCTTCACACAATTTTAAACATTCTACGTTTTTTTTTGTCAATGAATTTAGATTAATAAATACCACAACGATTTCACAAACCTGCGAAGGCTTTGCGGCACGAAACATTTGATGTAATATCAGTTAATTTAGGATGCTCTGATATTTAAAAATTATTGATATTTATGCATCACGTATAAATTTATATTGCATATTTCAGCATTATGATACTACACACTGCTGCGCTGTGTGTAAATTAAATCAAGTGCAATGTTTGCATATTTAATCTTAATTACCAGTAAGTATGAAATCGTTTATTTAATTACCCTACGAATTAATATAAATGCGCTCTGTTCAGCGACAGTTAGTAAAAATAAGAAAATCAAAAGAAAATTTGAGTCACGAAAAACCACTAAGCCACTAAAGACATTGAGAAAAGACACGTTTGATGATCTGCAAATTCGCCAGCTTACGAAGAATGTTACTATAAAAGATCTATAACTACAAATTTGAAATCTTTTTGTTGAGAAAATATTAATCAATTCCTGGGTAACACTAATGATGAGGAATAGGTTGTTAGAACGAAAAATTGAGAGTACGCGGATGTAACGATGTAACATCATCATCATGACAGATTTGCAGAATGTTTAGAGACCAGTTTAAGGTAAATAACAAGGAGAGAGATTTCATCAAGATGTGAAGGAGATTGAACTGCATTAGCAACCTCGATCAGATAGGAGATCAACAGGAGATCGCATGCCAAGAACTTGGCGATCGTATTCAACAAAACTAACGAAGTACCTATGTTTAATAGTTTTTAACATTATTTAATTTATTGTAATATTTACAACTTGTGTTATTAATTTTACCTCAATATTGCTTGTCTTGCTTATTTTTTCTTTGCTATTGCTGTAAATAAATATTGATACAGCATGAAATACTTAAATATTCGCTTTGCTGTAAAAGCTTACATAAAATTGTTGATAGATTTGAATTCTGCACAGAAAACTGAGCTTGAAACTTCAATTCAATCCTATACCACTGAAAAAACGAATTAATTCACAGATCTGTTTTTCAATAACGTACTGTTTATTGAAAAATCATTTCGGGTGCATTAGCATCATAATCGGACAATTTTCCAGTATTGTTTGTGTGGCAATCTATTTTAAATATTATTATTTTTTCTAATATAAACTCAATACCCACAGAAAGTGAATGTAACCGTAAGTATTTTTGGGAATTGAAAATCTTTTTATTTATTAATACGTATAACTTCTAACTGAATAGTTTTATTTAAACATTTGCTATACCTTAACCCCAGTACATTGCATATGCAATTGGTTATTCTTAGATACGAGTATAACTAACTCTTGTAGTATAATAAATAGTTATTGTGAACATTTCTAAATATTTTTCGAATGATCACAATTAAATGGATGCGCTAGACTAGCATTTTAGCGTAGTCCCGTCTGTTTGCAGTCCACCAGCCACTACTAATATACCTACCCATTGATACATAGATCGACTGCGTGCCCACTGTATATGCATACATCACTCATCCTGCTAATCCAACCTGAACATTGAAATCCCGCTCTAATTAATTTTGACAATCGTTTCTATCCCAGGTTTTAGTGACAAAAAGATTTAGTAAGAATGCCTGATAAGAACTCATCAGGTTTCCGCTCCTAATTAAGACAGTCTTGTCTAGTTAACTCATTTTTAATTTGACTTCATTTATACACCATAAAAAACCAAAAAAATTAATGGCGGATTTGTGGTTGGTGTAGAAAAGAGTTCTGTTAAATTAAGTAAGTTCCGAATAGGCAAATTGTACAGCAATATATGTTATCTATTACAAAAACGTAGCATTAGTTCGAAAAATTAACGTTACTACCTGCAATTTTATTATTATATATTGTCATTTATTTTAAAAAGTCATCAGGAAAGTTGAGATTAATAAAACATACATTACATTTTCTAAGTAGTTTTCCAAGTGTCTACAAACATTAAAGAGCAAATTATTTAAAAACCTTAACGGAATCGTTAAAATATCCCCGAAGATTTCTAATCTTCATTAATTTATTGCTACTTCACGAATAAATAATTTAATGTGCTTCAAAAATTTCTTTTCATTTCATCCAATTGATGATGCATAAATTCCTATACCTATACGCACATATATTTTAGCATGAATATGAATAAAATATTTTCGTACACAAGTACCTAATTCATTATAACGATTAGCATTTGAGATATAATATGAGAAACATAAGTAGCGAGATAATGAACTTATATGCAATCGATGAAATACAGTTGATATAGTAAACCTTTTACGAAGTAGTTGGTAAAAACTGACACCAGAAATTTAGTACTAATATTACCTATCTTACAAACAGTGAAAGTGTATCCAAACGTTTAGAGTGTGAACTATTCGATCTACGTAATAGTAATAATAATATAGTTACCTACAGGCCTGGGCGCATGAAAAAATTCAATTTGAAATTAAATAGCTGATGAGATATTAGATATTTAGTGGTTCTACTAATGTCGATATAAGTACAAAGACATATGTAGAAAGTGTTATGGCAATAATGACCAAATCACATACAGGGTGTTCGAAACCGCATCTCCAATGTGGATACCTTTAAACCAACAAAACTTCTTTATTTCAAATGGAACATAGTATTTACTACAGCATTGAATGCAGCGTAAAATTCTACCTCGATTGAAATTAGGGTTTGGTATACCTATTTTTGATAGTTTTTGAGATATTAGCATTTATTGCCTAAAATAATTTCCAAGTTTCGAGTAAATAAAATATTTTTTTCCTAAAAACACTGCGTATATTATTTTTTAGAATGATGCGTTATCTTTTTTTGCATTGTTTGGTTTCCATACCTGTGATATGTATCATTGGAAGTTTTTCAATTATTAGCAAATCTTATGTAATTGTAATTATAAAATATAAATAAGCCATAATTATTATGACAGCAAATTACATGTTAATATTTTTGCCTGCTTATTAAATGCATGGAAAATGAGTCAAATTAAAAAAAAAAAACTAAGAAACTATTATTCTGAAAGAACATTTATATTGGACATTTTCGAAAACTTTTAATAGTTTGTTGCTGATTTATGTTATCTGTCTGTATCGCTTAATACCTAGTTTAATATAAAAAGCCAAGAAGCTGCATTATTTTCGGAGACTCCATGTCAGACGGCTCCCCTACAAAGAAAATACCTGGTCTAGTAAGTGAACAATATTTGAATTATTATAGGTGTATTTGGGATATCTGCTTTAATTTGCCTTTGTATTTTACTTTTTGAGGTTTTTATTCATTGCAAATAAGTGTAGGTATATGTAACTTTCAATGTTTTTCTTATTTCTTTCGATTTACAATATTTTCTTGTTAGAAGAAAATGTGTAAACGAGTTGACAGCATTAGGACTTACTATAAAATATATGACTTGTTAATACTGCATAGGTTTATCACTGCGCAATTTGGTAAATTACCAACAATGGATATCACTTGTTTGTTAGCACATCTCATGGCCTACTAATAAGTAACAATTAATGTACGTTCTCTATGACTAAAAGACATTACTATTAGTAAGAAACTAGTGAACATTAGATATCTGAAACATAAATATTTAGGTAGGTTAGGCAAATAATGTACAGAGTGTTTTGTACAAAAAAAACTCGTTTTATTTGTTTGAAACTTGGAATTTAGGCATATTTTTAGCAATTTTTTGCTAGAAATGCTAATACTTCAGAAAGTATTAAGAATAGGTACACCAAACCCTAATATCAATTGATGTAGAATTTTGCGCAGCATTCAATGCTGTAGTAAAAAATACCATGTTCCATTTGAAAGAAAGAGGTTTTGTTAGCTAAAGGTATCCACATTGGAGGCGTGTTGTGTCCTGTATGTGATTCAGTGATTATTGCTATAACACCTTATAGCTACGTCCTTGTATTCACATCGACTTTAGTAGAACCTGCTAAATATCTGCTATCCCATTAAATATTTGATTTTATCTGAAAGAGTGCAAATGTCAAAAAATCAAAGAAAATGAAAATATTTTAAAAACGGCCGAGTTTAGGGATAGGAAACCTTCATATAAACTAGTTGCGAATCGCCAAATTCATTAGACCGATAAAAAATATACCATTCCATTTAAAATAAGAAAGTTGATATCAACACCCTGTATACCGAAAGCGCTATAAAGTTGAAAATATTTTCCTTAAATGGATCACAGTGGGCCATGTCTACACTGGAAGTTTCAAAATCAAATTTCTGCTAGAATTTAAAAAAAATCTAATGTCCCAGTTCGGTAGGACAGCCTGTATATATTCATAACTGAATATATTTATGGCAAGCGATGTTTCAATAAAAATATCTTTTTACATATGCACAATGTACAAATCAGATAAACGGTAGTTTTGGCGACAAATAGCTTGTACCTTTAACCGTATAAATGCCATTTTCTGTTTAAAAAATATTAAACAAAACATAAAAACCTTTGATTATATAACTTTATTATATAATAAAAGGTTTTTATTATATAATAAATAAATATTTATTATATAAAAGTTTCAATAGACAGTTTACCAAATTAATAGTAGACCTGAAATTCCCATATACGATGGATTTACGAGCACACTAAAAGTATTTATTTCTTATGTTTTAATACTCTTACAAATTATATAAAAAGAAACTTGATTAGGGAAGATAATGTATGCGAACATCTTCCACTTGAATAAAAGTATCTAAATAGCATACAAATGTGAATAATTTTATTTACCAAAATCGTGATTCAGATCGTTAACTTTTTTTCTGGAAAAAGCTGTACTTTTTTTCAGATTTTAACATTCACAAACAGAAACACACAAAAAAAGGTTGCTGTATTGACGCTTCTTCTTATAACTCCGCCCTCCAGTTTTTATTGTATATTTTTTGTATTTTTTGTATATTTTTTGAATAGTTTTAAATATATTGTATCTATTAATATGTTAAATTACTATATATGTTTGTCAGTTCTGCAACGGATTGTATAACTGTACAGGTTCACAGATAAATAATTTTTGAATATGTTAAAAAGTCGTTGAGTGAAATTACAATTTTTGTCTCAAGCATGACTTTAAATTAAAACCAGAACGATTAAGATTTAAGAATGACTTACCTCGATATCTGACTTCTTACAGTAATCATTGAGATTTTGTATCCAAACTTGAAGAATCTCATTAACAATTACAAGATCATTATATAACCACTGAAACACATCGTTAACCCATAACACACTAACATTATCCGCACCGGTACACTGTGGAGCCGGTATATATTTGCTCTTCTTCAGGTCAGGGCCTGGAGACTGTCTCGTTAGCCGCCTTCGAACTGGCGGCGTTGCCGGAACGCCTTTGGTGCCTCCCTTTGGAAAACTGGGCGACTTTTTTATCGGTATCTTCCCGTCGACATTATCTGGAACAGCTGGTGATGCAGCCGTCGATACTGACGCGACCGTTGCTTTTTCTTCCGCTGTGGTCGGCGGCTCGATTTTCGCTTTCACTTCGTTCGATTTTTGCTGTTTTGCCAAGAACTTGCTGTAGACGAACTTGCCTAGCCATAGCACGAAGAACGCGGCCAATATCCAACCGAATAAGAACATAGCCAGCGTATCCATTGTCGTGTCTCCAATGCCGTCGAATGCACAGATCAGATCGTCTACATTTTCCGCTAAATCCATCACATTGCCATAGTTTTAACGTAAGACCGTTTCAGCCAGCGGTTCTCCATTTAGTTTTTGGCACAACCTGAAACCAATAGAGTGAGTTGGAGAGAACGCGGTTTCATTTTCTCGGGATGATCTCTGTCAGAGCTACACATCGTATACTAAAAATAATTCCTCCCAGACCTATGCGCGCAAATATACATGCATATACACGAATCTTTTTTCGTATACCTATACCTACATTTATTTCCTTCATATACATACGTAGAAAATTAAATAAGTAGGATCTTTCAAGTGATGTTACACGAATTTCTTTTCCAAAAATTATAATATAATTGCATAATAATTATTGTGCCATACTGCAATAGTGTGCCATGTCTCTAATATCGGTCAACAGTTCCAACGGATTTAATTAATTTACTACTTTCCTTTAATTAAAGATTACTTGTTCACAACTTCATAAATTTAATCAGTACAATAGTAGCAAAAAAAAGGTTTTGGATTCTATGCTCCTTTTTATACCGGCGTGAACTTAGTAGCAACATGATTAAAAAAGAAGAGAATTTAGAGTACAGTCCGATTGTACTTCGTTTGTACTCGTTTGTACCATATTCGGTTCCATTGGTACCTTAAAGGTTAAAAAAATAGAAAGGGTTAAAAAAAATCAGCAAGCAAGTACAAAGACATTTAAAAACAAAACAGACAGCGTCATTCGAAACAGCAGCCGTTTGTACTTCCTTTTAAATCGTTTGTACTTCCACCAAACCGGAAGTAGAAACATTTGAAAATAAGTAAGTCGAAGAGAAAAATTTCGCAAATTTTTTGAGATATCGAAAACCGGCCAATACTATTCGAATGATCACCCTTGTACCCGTCTGTACCTCTTTTGACATCGTTTGTACTTTAACCAAGTCAAATGAAAGAGAGAAATTTCGCTAATGTTTAAGATACCGCACAACAGGCAATGCTGGTTTAATGCTAACGATGGATTCGATTCAATTCGTTGAATGTGCCGCTATACGACTCAACTAAATATCTCTCTTCAAATCTCTCTACCAGAGGTCCAGCATAATTGCTGTTAAATGTATACATATACAAGAAATATAGAAATATATAATAATCGTTGCTTTAAATACAACAGAAATATCTTGAAGAATAAGGTCTCAAAGTAAAAATTAAATACATAGGTAATTGAGTAACATTGGGTAAAAACATAATGGTCACATCGTTATCTGGCCCAATTTGGAAAAATGCAGAATATTACAAAATAATTGTATTTATACATTTCCCAAAATAGGGATGGGATCCTTGATCGATTAAGACAAAAATGTAACTTAATATTGGAGAAAACTACTTCCGGCTCCATTGAAGTACAAGCGATTTTCTTTCGAATAACATTGGCCACTTTGAGATATCACGAAAATTGACGAAATTGCCTACTTATTTTTCAAATGTCCCTACTTCCGGTTTCCATTGAGGTACGAACGATTTAAAAGGATGTACAAGCGAATACAAACGATGCTCTTTCGAATAGCGTTGGCCTTTGCCGATGTCTCAAAAATTAGCGAAATTTCTCTCTCCGACTTACTTATTTTCAAATGTTCCTATTTCTAGTTTGGTGGAAGTACAAACTACTTAAATGGAGGTACAAACTACTTAAATGGAGGTACAAACTACTTAAATGGAGGTACAAACTACTTAAATGGAGGTACAAACGGATACGAACGATGCTCTTTCGAATAACGTTGTCCGTTTTTTAATATCTTGTACTTACTTGCTCAAATGTTTATTTGCTTTAACCCTTTCTATTTTTCTAACCATTGAGATACAAAGGAAACTAAAGGTGGTACAAACGGGTACAAACGAAGTACAATCAAACTGTACTGTTTTTTTTTTTCTAATAAAGTTGCTTACCAAATTCAGACCGCTCCCTTTCATGACCTGTTTTGCAATGGGTATCAAGGTTTCAAAATTCGTTAGTAGTGATATACTATCGGTCATACTCATAAGAAAATAGTAGTGGTGAGCACTATCGATAATAGTTGAATATCGATAATTATAGTTATAATTATAATTATATAGTTTCGACTATCAATATTTACAAGTATCGATAGTCGCCATCGATAGTGCCCACCACTCTACTGAACTATTATGTTCTCAGAATTACTTTGTATTTTGTGTCTTGCTATTTATTATTTGTTTTTTTTTATTGCATGCTAATGATAATTGTCTTAAATTGCATTTCGTTTCATGGTTTCATCAATACCAGCTACTATACAACAATTGATACAATGAGTAATTGATGACTGATAACACAACCGTGTTAATTAATACAAACCTTTAGGTTATTCGGAAAAGAACAATAAATAGCAATATTAAGACGATGCTCGTTTCCATTGAGTTTGGGCATCTCTCTGTCTTGGTCGACAAGTTTTACTACAGTCAACATGCAATACAGTCTTGGCCATAAGTATTTTCCACCCCTGGAATGTTATTATTTCTGTTGAATTTGTTAGGAACAATATTTGAAAATTACAGCAATATAAAACTTTGTTCATGCGGTTATATTACTATTCATATTCGAAAGAAGCCGCTCTCAAAGATGATAGGCCTAATCAAGAGGGCAAAATTAGAGAGCGTCCTCTAGGAAAAAGGGGATCACAATAGATCTGAAAAGGTCGCGGTGAAACAGGTCCATAGGCCACCCCAATCCTAATCTAATCTAAAATCAAGTACTTTTTGTTATTCAACTATAAAATACTGTTTCTTAAATTTAGCGCTCGTTGTATTTTGTGCATTCAGTGAGTAAAGTGCGTTGGTGATCGACTATACTTTGTGAATTTTCATTAATTGTTAAAAATAGTTAACAATATCAAAGAATGCTCAATTTGCGAGCACTAACAGAAGCTGAACGTGCTTGAATAGTTCTGCTAAGCTGAAAATAATGAAAAGCTTGTGAGGGACGATATAAAATACAGTGCAACATTATGGAGACTCTAGAACTTACAGAAGTAAACGAAAGAGTGGACAAAAACGTGTAACATCGGTATGAGGGCATCTAATATTGGAAAAGTCAGCGTTGCGAAGTCGGGCAAAATCGTTTAAAGATCTCTTTGCTGTTTTAATGAACTGTTAAGGTACCATGGAGTTGTGGTTCCAGCACGTACAGGAAGAAGGCGAGGTATACAAACAAAAACGATTATCGTGGGCAAAAAAATACGCGCACTGGTCGGTTGACGACGGAAATAGAATTCTTTAGAAGTAAGCTAGAAATAATGTTTACCGTAAATTGTAAACCCAACATATTTATTTTACCTCATTGTAAAGTGTTTTCTTTATTTTGAAATGTTGATGCTATTTATTGATTTTTCATGCAGCTTCTCACTCAACCTGGTGCAAAATTTGTAAGGCGTAGACCAGAAGATGCTCTTCACCCGATTGCGTAATACCCACAGTAAAGCTCGATGGTGGTATTATATCCCCCTCCGGTGTCGGTATGCAAATATTAAAAAGTGTATAAATAATCGCCGGTACATTGAAATGATAGGAGAGGTTCTGGAAGCTTCTACGTTAAATTATTTAAAAGTGTTACTCTAAATTATTTCAAATCACGTGATGCAACACGCTGTTTTGATGCAAACTGCGTTAAAGTGTTGGAAGGGCCGCCACAGTCACCGGATCTATTACCAATCGAACATTTGTGGCGCATATTAATGTTGCAAATTGCAAGTTATAAATGCGCTAACAAACGCGTTTTTAAAACAAAAAAATTGAAGAATGGAAGAAAGTTTCCTCCGACATTTACTATAACTTGTGGCTCGTATACCAAGTAGGCTAGTAAGCTGTAATAAAAGCTAAAGTGGCGCAACAAAATATTAAATTTTATTAATAAATTACATTTAAAAATGAATTTACATTTGAATTTTTATTTTATTCTCTGTTTTAATGAAACCAGGGCACCCCCTGCCAAATACTTTTGGCCAAGGCTGTATAACAAAGACAAAACAGGTTTTTCAATATTACAAATATTTAGTTTGCATTCAATTTTCGTATTGTAAAGTAGTTCGTGCAATATTTTAAAACATCCTCTACATCTTCAATAATGCTGGAGAAAAAAATGCCCCAATATGGGTTTACTACAATGTTGGTAGAAACATCACAAAAATAGTAAAGTTAATCGTCGAACTGTGGAATACAATATTAAAAAGTGTAGCAAATAAAAAGGACAGTCAAAAATAACAACTTCAAGAGAATATCTTATTAGGGTGGTGATGGAGCACTTGAATCGGAATGCAAAGGAAAAAAATTAATAGTGAAATATCTTTCCCCAAATTCCACAGCTCAACCCGATCATGCTCTTGTGGAAGGAATTTGATCGACAGGTTCAAAAAACCACACTGGATATAATATTTTAGAGCCGACTATACAAGAAACATGGAACAAAATAGAGCCATAACATTAGCAAATCTAAAAGATTATTTTTGTTGATTTAACTACAGAATAGTTTAGTTTATATCTATAGTTAGGATTTTCCTTGTTTTTTTTTTATTTTTGTCGAGATGAGTAAATACTTATGGCTGGTGGTATATGTACATAAATGTATAGATTCACTCACGCAACCAGGAGAAATTGTTGTTCACTTTATCAGCCTAAACTTATGGTTGTGATCTTGTGATCACCTTAGTATAGCACATGAAGATACATGGATGTGGATTTAGCATTGTACGAGTACATTGTACTTAAATAATAGTTACGTTAAGATGCTTTTAGATCAGATTTTTCTACGAATACAAAGATATAGAAAACAATAAAAAAGATAATAAACGAAATACAATTTAAATAAAGTAATTAATATGTTTCCAGTGAAATAAATATTAAAAATGATGATAACAAGATTTAAGATCGATTTCTCAAATATAAATGGTATGCACCAATTGCCATGGTTTACATTGGAATTCAAGCTATAAACATATTATGTATGTGCTGCAGAGAAACTCCATACATGAGGTAACGGAAATATTGACGTCATATTTATACTTTACAGATATACATATTGTACATATACTAAGAAAACTTTATTTGATTCATTTCTCTTTCTATGGTTTTTTATAAACTTTGCACTTAACAATTACATCTTGCATACATACCTACATTAGGTATTTCTTTTCAGAAAAAAAATCTAAATATGTAGTTAATCTAATCGATTTTTTTATTTTGATAGAATTTGAAATGTAGTTAATATCTACAGGTACTATCGCCATCACTCATAATGTCCGGTCGGTAACGTATATTCAGAGCACGGTTACAGTCTATCGTTCCCAGCTTATCGGGTAGGTGCGGCAAGTATAACAGAGGTTGTATGCAGGTGACCCCGGTTCCCGGAAATGATTCGAATGTCTTTTTTTTTAAATCGTTTGAGATTATATCTAAAGGAGAAATATTAGGAAAAATCAAACTTTTTACTTAGTGAGCAGGATGTTTAATTTGAAAGTTGTGGATTTGTTTTTTTTTTCTGTCAATTTATCTGATAAAAATTTGTAGTTTTTAAATAAAGAATATACCTTATACCTTATACCTACATATTAATATACCTTATAATATAATTATTAATATTAACGTTAGTTGTTACTTTGTCTTTAATATTTCGTGTTTCTGGACATTTTTTTAAACATCATAATTATATTACTTTCATAACATGCTTTTACCGTACTAATTGACACAAATGTAGAGGAAACTATAATAATTTGAATTAGCCACATTTCCAAAAAAAATAATTTGTATAAATATAATAATTATTATTTTTGAAGCATCAGATTGCAGCATTGCACTAGCAAATTTCAGTCAGGTATTTTATCACAGATTTATAAATAACATAAAAAAGTAACATAAATAATCAGAAATTCTAAAACTAATATTTAATAAGTATAAAATCTCAACTCCTAAAATCTTAAATTCCACTACAATAAAATAAAACTGACTCAAAAAATCTTCACAATGAAATACATTAATTATTGATTAAATGTTCAAATAAATCTCATTCTTGATAAGAATAGTAACGCAACGGATTTTAAAAATTTACATGCACATTTATCAACACATCCAAGGGGATAGTGTTACTGATTTCAATAAAAAAATAACAATTCTTAATAAGGGAAATATCTTTCAATAAGCATATAATTTTAAACTCGACTATAGATTATCTTTATTAATGATAGAAAGATAGCTCTGCTCTTGTTAATTGCATATATTGTGTAAATGCGATGAAGGAAAATAGGGATAGTTGATTGGAACAAAACTTCGTAAACAAGGGGATTAAAAACTCTATCTACGATTGTGCATGCACAGATTCTATAAAACTATTTCTAGGATTAATTCTTAGGCGGGAACTACAAAGAACAAATTCGCTGAACGGAAATCTCTGCCAAAGCCGAAAAGGTTGAGGCATCTTTGTCGCATGCCGTAAAAGACATTATCTTTCGGGACGATTGTCTTATCTGTAATCACGGGTGTTTTTTTTTATATTTTTCTATAATATTACATTGGCAGAAAGAAAATTACGTATTTATTTCTATAACCATAAACTATGAAAAACCCCAAACTATGATAGTTTTTCATACCTTTATTGATCTTTATGTTCTAAAAGTAATATATGGTGTTTTAAAAAAATGTCTGGAAACACGAAATATTAAAGAAAAAAAATAACAATACCTATTAAAAAATGCAGTTCCCATTTGATAACACCGAGTGTAATAAACATATTAAACATTTAGTTAATCAAGTACTTAATATTTTGGTTGAAAACTACAAATTTTTATCAAATGGATTGGCAAAAAACAAATTTACAACTTTAAAATTAAATATACAACGCAATAACTAAAAAGTTTGTTTAATTCCTAGTATTTTTCCTTTAGACACAATCGCAAACGATTTTTAATCCTTAAAAAGACATTGGAATCATTTCCAAGTACCCTTTATACCCTGCATAAGAATACTGCTTGCCGCGCTTACCCGATAAACCGGACCCGTGCCCTTGGATATACAACCGGACATTATGAGTGACGGCGATGGTACAGTGCTTGACTAATCTTTATCGTAAGATACGGGATATACCTATTTATTTACATAGTGATAACAGTTAGTATTGTATATTTTGCATCAACCGTACAGCTTCCGCTTGATATTTGAAAGTCAAGAAAATGTGTTCAAAATAAGCAACGCAATAATATAGAATATAGAGGCACAATTTAAGCTCCTTCAAGTCACTTAATAGTACATAGCTAATCAAAGACACATATGTACACGTATACATCATTCGACTGTCCCCTTGAATCTAAACGAACTTACTTTCTAAATAAAATCTAAACATAAAATAACGACTTGCAACTATTCTTATTGACTAAAATTTCGAGAAATAATATGAATTGTAACAGCTATTTCTGTATGGCAAGAAATCGCTGCAACTCCATGCAGTATTTAGATAATCTTTTGTGCAATTTGCAATTATCTAAATGATAAATTATATATATTTTTTGGATAAAATAATACAAAATTCTTTTGGTTAAGAATTTTTTTTAACTTAAAAATTCCTAACTAGATTTATTTAGGTTTTTTTTTTTTGAATTTCTTATTGTTGGCTTCAATTTACAAATTTTATAAATTTGAGAATGAGAATGGATTTATTCTAATATCTTTATTTAAAAAAACAATCTCACCTTAAAATGTATTCATTGCAGTCATTGAATATTCATACCTGATGTTTAAATGATTTAAATGAAACTGAAATGTTTATGTTACATTGGAAGCTTTTTTTTGTTATAACCAAATTAAGTTGAAATTCAAAATGATTTTTCTTTAAATTCATGTATATGCGTTGAATTTGAAACTATTGGTCAGTGATAATACCAGATGTATGCGGTTATTTTTGTTTAAAGTTGATAGAAAATGGTTTATTTAAAATTATTAACATTTTAAAAGTATAAAACATATACAGGGTTATGGAAAAGACTTTCATATTTTTAAATTATCCAAACATAAACATTTATTAAAGATTTACATATTTATATTACCTATAAGTTATATAATTGCAAAACAATTACTAGTAAGATTTGCAATATCCTGACAGTCATTTATAGCGTTACTTAGGTTGGTTTTCATTTGTATAAGTTGTGATCATACATAGGTAAATTTAAAAGATTTTGTACTAATTATTTTCTTAATTTTAGCAATACATTTAAAATAAATATGATTTTTATTAATTCGTGGATTCTTTTTTGCTAATTTAACCACAATAAGTAATTGTGAGATGTCGGATATGTCGGCGAATTGAATTATTACAGCCTTGCGCCGATACACTTTCTAATATTGACGGAAATTTTTATACTTTTATATACCCAAAATTTCGGCAGATATAATAGTTATAGTCGATAGACTGACGCACTTCTTAACATTAATAGAAAATAGCAAAATTTAATTAGAATTGAGAATTAATTCACTGTAATTATAGAATATTGCTATTATCCTTAATTCGATCTGTAAGCAATAGTGTTCGAATGTCACAAAGTGCCACCAAGGGCGACTGGTGCTTACGTTTTACAAGGGTCATTACAATGATCTAATTTCTTCATATAAGTTCGTAACATGTTCGTATTTTGGACGATAGCACACGAACTTCAATCATTGTATTGGCCCCGCCTGTGACGTACGCATCAGCCGCCACTGTTCACCACTACCTGAATGGAAACCTTTGATTGATTACTTACTACTTTCGAAGTATCATAACTGATTTCGATTCAATGTAGCGTTCCAAAGTATACAAAAGTAAATACTCGTTTGAATCGTGATTTTTGTTTAATTCTATGCATCATTCTCTAGATTAATATCTTCTGTAAAACGGAAGCGCAGCAGGAGTCTGATTAGTAAATTGCACATAACTATTAACCTTACGAATAATGCATTATATAAAGTTCACTGATAAACTGTTTTGCAATCAATTTCCGCGAATGTAGGTACAGGTTTACAATAAATGTAGGTGTATAAACTATTAGAAAAGAAAAAGAATTACATATTACTAATTCATAACATTGCAATTTAAAAAAAATATATCTTGTAAACGTGTTCAGATAGAAATCTTCGACATGACTATGATAATTTTATTAATTTCATCCAGATACATTTTATTCCGGTTTATTGCAAGTGATTTTCTGTTATAAACAAGTTTTTCGTCAAAAGGCAAACTTCTCTGAAACATATAAATCAATCGATCTAATGCGATTTTGTTTTGAAAGGGTTTCACTGTATAATTTAGTACACTCTGTATAGCAAAACTATTTGCTGAAAATTTTATTTTCAGATATTTAAAAAAATATCACGATGTAATTATAAGTATAGCCGAACACTTCACACAGTTATTATAATTGTAAAACACAAGTTTAAACTTTTGCCTAGGAATTCTTAAACATACTCATTTAATACAGTTTTTCAAAAACCGTAAATTTCATTGCTTTTTCAGTTGTAGTTTAACGAACTAATGGAATTAATAATGTTCTTTTGTAAAACGAAATAGTCTTCTAAGAAATAAATTGGTAGGTATTTGGCTTTTAAATATTTAAAGGGCCATACTGGCGGGTGCTTCTATGTATTAAGTATAGTTTTATAATTCTAAAACCGCATATTGCAGTTCTAATAGATATTGTTTTTGTTTTATGTATGCTATATACTATAACTACTACCAGCTATTATTATACATTATACTATATACTAAAAAAGTAATAATTCAGTAACTTGCAATAATATTTTACTAAATCGTAAGTCTGATCGAAATCTAATTTGATATTGATTTTCAACAAATATTTTCAACATTAATCAAGGTGTAAACTTTTGAAATAGAAGACCATAATACCTTTAACATTGTCACTGAAATTCTGTATCCAGACTCCTTTCTCTTTACGCAATAAGTTACCGAATAACTGCACAAAGGTGTAGTGACAACAAAAAGCAACAGTTACAAACATAAGATTACTATTGTTCCATTGTTAATAATAATATATAAATAATTTGGATTTAGCTATTCGTACACATTATCAGAGTTAAAACATTCTTTAGGCTATTATCAGTGCGAAAGTTAAATGTCAAAACAAGCGCTATTTACCTTGTAAACAATCACCCAAGCAAATCAATACTTCCAAAACCGGCTACTACAAAAATTAATGCACTTCACTAAAATTTTGAATACTTGAATTGATTAAAATACCTCTTTCGACAGCTGCAAAAATGTAGCTGTACTTCTAAAATAAACGACTATAAAATTCACGCACCTCCATACAACAGAATCGCACAATACCACTTCCTTTCCAACTGCGTTACACTATCGAATATCGGATCCGGCAAGTAGCAGCAGTATGTATATAACGTGAGTCGATAGAGTTCTTCATCCCCACTGACATAATACAGTGGTACTCAAACGAATACGACAAAAAGGATACGGGCGGACAAGCAAGCCAAATTTTAACTGATTCGAGTTACTTAAGAAAAAAACATTTTCAACAATTTATTTAACATAAATTACTCATAAGCTACCAAGTATCTAAAATGGTGGAACATACATTTAAGCTAGCCAACTACACGGCTGTAATATGCTCTGTGTTATAATGCGGAGATATCTTCAAAAATTATTTGTCATAGAAGGAATCGATCGAATTTACCAGGAACAATGTAGCCTAGTTTTATTCATTCGGATTATCACAATCGGGTCAATGACCATAATTCCTTGAATGCGGTAGAAGACGCAATTGTAATTATTACCAAATATTTTCAAATGAAATAAGAATATAGAAAATTAATAATTAAATCATCAAAGATTTAATTAGATGGCTTCCATCTATGTATTTTTTTAACACAATAAAGAAAGTGAAGGTGTCACTAGAGGAGAAACTTTTTTGCTATTAATTAGAAAAAATATCGTTCATAAAAGTTTTTATATATAAAATTTTCAAAATTAATTTTAAAATAAAGGTTTTACCCCTTATTTTAAAACTTATTTTTAAAATTTACATATTATATCCGCAATTCTACCAAAACAATACCAACAACCAAGAAATTCATATTTGCATGGCACTATACAGACTGAAAAACTACAACAGCACTGAATTGCTCTATTTTAGGAGTACGGGATCCTCCAATAATTTCAAAGATTTTATTTTTTGTAAATCTAGGCAATGTAAAATATTTGTTTTTCTTAGAGGATAATTTGAAGTATATTAGGAACCTACATATATTAAAAGATAACGTATATTATTTTCGAAAAAAAAACAATAATTAAATCGGAAAAAAAACATAAATAAGTGAATTTTAATTTATTGTTTTTTTGTGTGTTGAATCTGAAATCAAGTCAGTTTTTCTCCATATATGTATATCGGTACTGAGAAAATCAAAAATACTCACAGAACTTATTATAATTCAGTTTATTAAATTATATTAGCCTGTATAATTTTTTCTAATAAGCAGTATTGTGAGCATACTATAAGTTTGTTCGGTGCATGAACTATTTGCACTATTAGCCTTTTGCAGCACAAAAGTTTAAAAAGTGCATAATAGTGCAAATAGTCATGCGAACCGCGAACAAAACTTTTTATTATAGAATAAGTATTTGTTAATAGTTATCCAAATGATTATATTTATAATACGTTGTAATATCTGTGTTTCTCCGTGGGTATATCCGTTTATTGTACAACCTTCACAATTGATAAATAATATAACATTTTGAAATGATCAAGCTTATAAGCATAATACATTTTGTAGATATAATAATAACTCAGCACTAAGGCTTGAAGGCTTGGCTAGAAGTGCCGGATCACCGAGCACTGAGAAGTGTTGTCTGAATGGTGACCAACCGAAACCTGGTACGCATATTCTGCTTTGATTTAAGTTGGAATGATGCCTTCTTCTTCAGCGTACTGGGGCGACAATTTGTGTAGATTATAATATTTAATTTTAAAACTCAGATTTTACAAGAATAATCATAATAATAATAATTTCGTGTTTATTTAATATAAGATATAATTTAAATAATAAAGAATTTATACACTCTAAAAAATTAGGTAATTTTCCTTTTTTTTTTGATAATTTTCCGCACTGAATAGGAGTAAATGCAGTGGCGGCTCGTGAGTTATGAAAGAGGGTGGGCACAATAGAAAACTTGCTATTTTGTGTACGTAATCATTCTCTATTTTTTCTGCTGGAAAGACGTCTATGATGCTGTCGACATGGGGTGTTACAACTAATATTCCAACAGTTTTTATGATTCGTCAAAACTTTTTTTAAGTGTTGTGTGTTTATGAACCTAAAGCGGGCAAAACACACTACATCTCTCACACATGTCCTCGGCTCATAATTCTGAAAGTTCATTTTTTAATTTTCACGCAACATAGGATAAGATTTCACATTTTTTTATATTCGAATATAAGTACAGAAATTGCCGTCACAACAATTGTCCGATTGCCATACGTGCTTGATTTTGCGAATTAACGCAATGTGGAGGCAACGAGTACACGTGCAGTGATTTTAGTAAGCATAGAGAGTTCAAATTTGCTTGTCTTTAATGCATTAATGCTAATTAATGCACTCTACCAAGGCATTTTTATTTCGACGATTTCCAATTGTTGAAAAAAAAAAAATCGGAAACACAATTTTTTTGAATTTTGTTTAAAACAAGTAAACTCTATGGAAATTATCATACTAGAAATTACTTGTGAGTATTCTAGACTACCACATTTCAAAATTTTGCTATGAATATTCCAGAAAAAACCCTAAGAAAATTATTATAGGTGAATATTACTTCTAAAGTAAAATACGTACGTTTTAGGGACACAAAATTGCCCAAAATCGTACAGGAACTTACCAAATTTTTTAGTGTGTAGTTTAGCAATTGCTATTTTTCATAACTATTACATAAATTAATATTGATTTTTGAATAAAACAAAACCGGGTAAAATACAGCTCTAATTGCTAAAACATACATAAAACGGGTGATTATGAACTAATAAACTAATTCTTCTTTTTATGTAGGGCAGTAGTATCTCCTCTTTTTATAAACGAACAGTACATTGTTACTTATTATCGGTTCGTCTCATCGCCCTTGAACGCGCACAATTGATTATCTTGTGAAGCGTTCTCCTGCTATCATAACAGCCCCAAAAGCGTTGGATAATTTTCTAATTTCAGGTGCACAAAAAAATTTCCTTTACTTTTAGCATCATGCTTCTCCTTCTTTACTTATTGATAGTTCTTCATAACCTAATTTAATGTGTTGACGGTGATCTAGGGTGACCTGAGGTTTTGTACCCTTTCATCTCTAATAAAGCGGTCAAGCCGCTGGGGGTGGGTGTTTGGAAGTAACTTAGGATAAATTACTATGCAGGGGAGATTGGTGATCGTCATTAAACTTATAATAAACTAACTAATAAAACTATCAATACATCCACACAACACGTCGTCCAAAGATATCCTGATTCCCAATCACCAAACATGTCCATCCATTACAGGTGTTGGAATATATCCTGAAATCGTTTTGGAGTTAATACATATTGTTTATAAAAGTATGGAACGTTTTTCAAAATTTACATAAAATAATACTCAAATGGACAGCCTTTTTAAGTTATTATAGTAAGGAATCTGTACAATATTTTGTGATATCTATTCTGACCATGAACAGGTCGAAAATCGCCGAGCCGAATTATGTTCTTTTATACTCTCGTTCATCATCTCTCGTGTCGTCACCAGTTGAAACGTCATTGTTGAATGTGCTGTGTTTACTTTGTTACATTGGTACGCAGAGGTTTTTTAATTAGCATAGGTATGTAAAGCTGGTTCGTTCTCACTTGACGTTCTAATACTGTTCAGAGAGTGAACCAGCACAGAACATACCTTGTGTTATGGAAACTTTTTACTACCCGTGAGTTTGCTTGAACGTATAGACCTTATTATATTAGCTATCTTCGCGGAGGAATACAAAGTAGTCAGAGCATATACACTGGATCATCAGACAACAATTCGGCTTGAGCCATCGAACGCGTCTGAATAGTTGTGATTCTCCGCGAACACGCTATGTCATTTCTTTAAAATTGAAAAGTTAGTCTTCAACTTAGCAAGTTAGATGTTAGGCATAATTAAATGTGTTACTCTGTTTCTAAAGTCTTGTTTAGTTTGTGTAAATTTTAAAAACATTTCTGAACCCCTAATATTGATTATTAAACTCTAAGATGACGTTTCTAAGCTTAATTATCGACATGTGATTACTTATGTGTAGGTGCTTGCAGCAAAATTTAAAAAAAAATAGATGTGTATTAATTATAGTCTATATCTGAACATAATTGATTATTTTTATATTACCACGTTAGTAGATATATCTAGTTTTCAATGGTTTCTTGTTCTTCGAACGTTGCAATTCCCATGATTTGATGCGACCAAACACACTTCGTAGTTATTTATGCAGACAAGCGGCAAAGTAGAGCCACATCTAGATTGACCCCTGATTTCAGACGTTTGCATATATCCGCGTGGAGTTAGCGGAAGAGGGGGTGGTCGCGGTGTATGCAAAACTTACAGGAAGTGGGGCCAGTCGTTTCGTGACCCGCTGCCGCTGGTTGATTGAGTCATCTCGTCAGTGCTCAGCACTGTGCGGGAAGGATCTCCCACTATTACGGTAAGCAAGCGTGTTAGTCAGATGCAGACGGGCCAGTTGCACACGGATTTCGGTTTAAACACTTCCCCGCAATAAACATTGTGTTCAAGAATATTTAATATTTATTAATCATAGTAATAAAGTGTGGTATTATTCTAGGATGATATCACAACTTAATCACTATAGTATTTCAAATCAAAATGAACTACCATTCATATCTTTCTTAGGGTAAAAATTATTAAAATGAAATAATAAAAATAACAAGGGAATTATTCCTGAAAAATAGTCATAGTAGTGTTTAAAGTAAAAAAATAAGCCATTTGCTCATGTAAACAAAACAAAGAAAATAAAAATTGTGTTTTCCTTCTTGTAAGAAATAGTGGGGTGTGCATAAATACCGTTATATTTTTACCCGACGATCTTCGCTTAAATAAACTCTGTGCTCTGTGTTTGTGTTATGTTTCGTTGATACAAAATCACAAAAACACCTAAATAATTTTGCGTTAATTAGATGGGGAAATGTAAACAAGTGACTCATATA
The DNA here is from genome assembly GCA_004143645.1 of Protaetia brevitarsis. Lineage (NCBI taxonomy): Eukaryota > Metazoa > Arthropoda > Insecta > Coleoptera > Scarabaeidae > Protaetia > Protaetia brevitarsis. The sequence continues at coordinate 3,951,872 of RXPK01000065.1, forward strand.
TGTACGTGCAGTTTAAAGACTAAATATATGCAAGTTCGAAGAAAATACGTTAGTATTTATATTAAGTAGATAAGTATTCCTGATAAGAACTTAATGTATTTTTCATTTTAAAATGTCTTCTATATTTATCCACATTAAATTTTTTGTGTGGGTATTATTTTCGTTAGCAATAAACGAGGTAATAAATTACTGAAAGCTGAACTAAACTGATTTAAAACCTTGTAAAAGTAATACAAAAAAAACGGGGAGAGAGGGGAGAGTTGGCCGGAGATTGGCCTCACCACTCAATATTGTCACGGGCCGCCACTGGGATATCCACAAATAATATCTAATGGATGTATGGTAGACATTTTGTGCTCTGTGAGATATCCATTAAATGTGTTACACAGCATATCCATTGGATGTACTACTTGGATACTTAATAGGCTAACATTTGGAGATGTATGAGACATCCATAGAATGTCTATGACGTCTAATGGACGTTCTGGATATCCATAAACAATACCTTATGGATGTATGCTAGGTATTTTGTGCTCTGTGTAGTTGGAGGTCGCCTCACGTATTCCATAAGTGATTTTTAAAAACATTTCAAAATGAATGGCATACTTTCATATGTCTCTTTCGCTCTTATTTTAGAAGAGTCAATAGACAACCGCCAATCGTCAGCATTATAAGCAATACCGAGCCGAGAGCAATATCTTCTAAATCACAACAGGAACACGACTGATCTTTTTTACTGAAATATTTCATCAGCTCTTTATTGTTTTAATTGTTTCTGTATATGAAAGTTTAGCATGCTTAGTCAATAAATTCGACTCCTTGAAGTGTAGATCTAGAACTTCTGCTAGAAGTTTTGATAAATACAACTCTCGAACCAAATCATTAGAATCAGGGTAGGCCAGTGTAATGGGAAGCTGCGTAACGCGTAGCCCTCAATCTTTTATCATTTATTATTTTTTTAATTTGTTAAAAACAAAAACTTTTTTCTGTTTGGCCAAGAATAATTAAGCTTTGGAAGAAAATGGTATTCAAAAAAAACGAAATACATATACTTAGTTTATTCATTTAATTCATAGTTTGTCTAATATTTGACAGTTAGCCAGTTTTTTGAAATGTTTTTGGGTGAGCTTTTCAGACATAGAAGTAGAAATATATACCCGGACAATTGTGCATACATATACAAGTCGGTCTCCATTGTTTATTTTTTCTCAAAAATATTTTATGTAGTTCTTGGGTTTCCATACACTTTAAACTTTAAATTATTTTTAAAAATGAAAAAGAATATGATGTGATTTTGCAAAACTAAAGGAATTATTCTTGCAATTGGAAAAAAGCAAATTAAACTGAAATTGAACATTCACCTAAAAAATACAAATTTATTGCTGTACTAATCGAAAGCTCCGATTTTTTTATGTTGTAGGGTACTATTGTATCAATTAATTTGTTACGGTTACTTTCATTTTATTTTCTAATGCTCCCACACGTACTAAACTAGCACGCAATTTCGACCAAAAAGCAGAGGCGGATTTAAAGGTTGGGGGGCCTGTCGCCCGTCAGGAGCTGCGACAATTCAGGGGGCCCGTGCCCTAAGCTCGCTATCCAATATTTCTATTTTTGATTTTGTTTTATAGATACGTATTACGTACGTGTAATCCTGAACACATAAACTATCAAACGCAAAATACTAGTGTTACCATCGCGTAGAATCTCTTTTAACACGAACCTGGATGGACACTCTTATTTGTAATCTGGGATTGCACGCAAAGTCATGCGTGATCGATATATTCTATAATTGCGTCTAGTTTTTAAAAAGTTTTTTAACATTGTCGATATCAAAAGCATCAGACGAAGAAATCTTTTTCAATTTTAAACTTATTGAAAATTGGTCTAAAGGTTCCGATGGGAGAAAACAGATTGAATATCATGGAACCTAGATATAACAAGAAATTTGGGATAAAATATATAGGTAGATACCTTAAAAATGATGAGTTTGTCAAAGAGAAATCCAGAGGTAAATTTCTATAGGAATAATTATATTCTTAAATAATTCTTCAATAAATTGATTTTTCTTGAAAGGATCAGTTTTATTAGCTGTAATATACAGGATGTTAACTCTAAACCTTTTTGAACTTTCGAACATACAGGAGTAACTGACAGAAAATGCTGCAAGTCATAGTTCCGTTATTTATCATCCGAGTTAAAAAAAAGCGAAATATCAAATAAAATGGTTATATAAATACTACCAATCAGTAGCGGTCCCTCTTAAAGAGCCACGGGGCCATGACTCCACGATTGGAAATCACAAATTAATCATTGAAAGCTTTTATTTTCTGTAAAAATACGGATAATACACACACACATTTAAGTACAGAACGAACGTTGCGATTCCCATGATTTGATGCGACGAAACACGCTTTGTATTTATTTATACAGACAAGCATCTAGACGAGGAGCCACGTCTAGATTGGCACCGACTTCAGACGCTTGTAGGTCTACGCGGAGAGCTAGCGAAAGAAGGGGCGGTCGCACTACACGGCAAAAATTACATTGAAGTGGGGTCAACCGCATCTTGGCCCGTTGTCCGTTGGTTGATCGAGTCACATGGTAGTTAGTCATGTGCATTCTTAGCACGTCATCAGTATAGGAAAGACGCTAGTGAGTGCTAGGTCAACAACCTCGCGTACAGTCGTTGTTGTTTATTGTGTTTTTTTTTCTGCATTGTGCCGTGTATGCGTGGGTGTGTTTATTATTTTACGTTACAATGAACAGCATCCGCAACCAATTAAGTAAAGCATTTTCTCTGTATTCCTAGAGGAAAAAAACTCTAAAGAAAACAACTAGGATGACCGCTGCCGGATTTGAACATTTCAGAAACTCAAAATGTTTATGCGTCTGCTACTAAAATACGGACAAGAAAATTTAATAGAAACATTTACTTAAAAAAAACGATTGAATTTGCGGTTACAACCAAAGGCAAGCTGTTTTTCGTTTTCCTTGCGTTTTATTCGAAGGAGAATTAACATAAGCGAAGAACGGTATTACGGATTTAGTGCACATCTAGGAAAGAATTAAAATGCATAAGAAACCGAAGTTATACATGAACAATGTTTTTAGTTCTTCTGTGCTTGGTAAGTTAAATATTTTAACTTAATTAAACTCAGCCTATGGAAACGTAAAATTAGAATAACGAAAGAGTTGACAAAAATCGATATGTATTAAACATAATCATAAATTGTATTCGATTTTGCGGTAAGCTAGAAGTAGTCTTACGAGAATACGATGAATTGTGATTTAAAATTTTATTTGATCCTCGTAACATTTTCTAAGTTTTTAATTTAATGTTTATGGCTTTGTGTACAGTAAAATACAAAATTCAGGTCTCCCTAAAATGTCGGCGTGGGCAAATGGTATATCTTCTTTAAAATGTAAAGCACATTCCAGGCAACAATTTACGAAAAATCGAGCGTTGTTTATATTTAGCCGGCATGCACGAATGCGGTTTCTTAAAAGAACAAAACACAACAGTCAATTTATAAAATAAAGAGAAATAAAAAATATATGGAAGGTGTATACTATGTTGTACCTTTGATATCCTACCGGTTTACTTTGGTTAACACATTTTTTTTGTTTTGTGTAAATTATCGGAGATACAATATATTGTATACGAACAGAATAATTTATTTGCGCTACACGTCTTTACAGCTTTTTGCTGCTCAATTGTTTTGTTAATTAATAAACAAAATTATTTTTTTATGTTTTACGCCATTCAAACATCAACTTTAAATTAAATAAGAGTAAAAAGCAAATTATAAATAAAAATCATGAAATGGGCAGGAATTTTACCCTTTCTTTCTAAAGATGTCCCATGACGTTGAGATTTATTTTTCAATGTATACTTCGAATAATTTCGTTTACTAAGTAGTTTTTGCTAAAATGAATTCTTCCATTCGAAACAGATGTTATACATCAATAGGTGATGCCAATAAATTGGTATGATTATTCATGGATTTAGGTATATGTATGTAAAGTGCCAGGATCGAGGGAATGAATGAGTCGTTGTAAATTGATTTTTTTACTTGATAAATAAACCGAATGATTTGGCTTTGTGAATACCCAGTCGCTCTTTGTTATCTACCATTTTTTGCATTTTAAGGTATACATATATACCATTTGGCCACGCTGATATTTTAGGGAGACGTCAATTTTGAATTTCACTGTACGTAGTTTAAAGACTAAATACCTATAAGCAATGCTAAAGGAACATTAGGAACACACATTCCCAACAATCACAAATACATTGGGCTAAAGCAGGTTGGATATGTTCTTGGCAGTGGTGTTAGTAATGGCCCAACACCAGCGTGTGGACCGGTGCCTATAGGAGGCCGATTTTTTGCCAACATATCCCGGGCCATCATCGACCGTTGTCGGTCCTTAACAATGCCTTCATTAATTTGGTGCAGTTTACAGGTTGGATCAGAACTAAACAGGGAAAGAACCAACGCTGCGATTCATTGGAAGATATTTTTATTAAACCAGTATATAATTATGTCCTGGGACGGAACCATATAAACAATTTTCCACCGCTGGTTTTTCTTTTGAAGCCAGGCGCACTAGCGGTGATCTACATACGCAGTGTGTTGTAGGATAGAATATTACTAATTTATTATATTTTAAAAAGTGTTCTCTAGAGATAGAGTAAATAATTTTATATTAATGTTATCATTTTTTATGCCTTAATTTTAGCTAGTTTAGTAGCCACTTTGGTTAGACAAACATAATTTTTGAAAAAGATTGCTTGTTTTAAAAATATAATTTTTTCATGCATGCAATTCAATAGATACAGTATGTATCATATTAATATATATTTATAATTAACATTCACAAGGAAATATTTAGTAAGTGCACATATGGGCCGTCGCCGGGACTTAAGTTGAAAATTTAAATACAAAAATTAAGGCGTTGGCCCAACGATGGCACGATGCTAACAATTTTAAATACACATTTCCGATTTAGTGTTCACTGCTGGCAAACCATTGGCATCGATATAAATAAAAAAATAAACTCGACCTTGCCACATTTAATCCTTAAATCGCGATTGTAATAATGACCTTCAGCAATAAATGAGGTAATAATTACTGCAAGCTGAGCTAAACTAAGTCCAAACTTTATAAAATTAATAAAATGGACGGAGGGAGAGGGGAGTTGACCCGTGATTGGTCCTACCACTCTATAGGTTTGTTCGAACATGCAGTTCGCAAACAGTTCACAATCATGTGAACCAATCAGACAAGACATTCCAGTTCACGAGAACTCCAATCTCTTCTCTGATTGGTGTGACATGATTACGAACCGTTCGCGAACTACATGTTCGAATTGCCCTAATATTGTCACGAGCCGCCACCGCTAGTAGGTATTTCGAATTTAGAGTTTTACATGAAATAAAACTTATTATTTTTATGAAGAGCACATATGTAGAAACTTATACTCTTTAGAATTTAGTTGGAACCAATCTTATACAGATAGACTGAAATTTGTGCCAAACTAACCTAACATAGCCAAATCAAGACGGCGACGATAAGAGATGATGAAAAACAGCAACACCTAAACATCAAAGATTCCGACAGTTCTGTCCTATCTGGTTTATTCTAGGAAAAAACATATACAACATCTTATGCATAACTTTGTCAATATAGCCAAGAGCAGAAAACGAATTTTCACGATTTTGATGAAAATTCAATCCATGATGAGTACAATAAGAACGAAACGTGTTAGCGTTGAAGGATGGTTATTATGATGATTTATGATTATTTAATTATTTATTTATGATTATTTAAGCGAGGTGCATTTTTTGAAACAAATATGCAAATGTTTCTTTACTTTCAAACTGGAAAAAACACTTCCAAGCTTCCAAATCCGAAATAGCCTTGTAGTGCCCTATTATACAATATATTTCTCAGTACCGTTCCCTTATGGTTATCATGGCCTAGTCCAGTGACTATATATAATAAGACTGATCTAATCCATATAAAAGCAAATAGCTCTAAAAAATGTCATAGAAGTGTCGATAACATCCATAAATTACCATATAATGCAGTTCGATAGTTCTCGATAAAAGTGTGGGTCAGCGCCATCTAGGATAAATTACCAAACCAAGTAGGGTATAGGTATCTTTTATTGTGGGTGAATATCCGTATAAAAATCCATTTCCATTTTTCTAATTTTCAAATGTAATTATAATATATACAATAGTTTGATAAGTGTTATAATAATAAATATTACTCATGTAATTACGATTAATAATATGAACTGTTAAAATTGTTAAAATTCAACTTTTCAAACCTACGATTACGACAGTGCTCGTATATGAGGGAAAATCTCTTTTTAGAGGGAATTTTGAAAGTTAGAGGAAACATTTTTTGTTTCAGAGGGAATTATTGAATTTATTGATGATTTCTTTATTTATTTGCTTTAGTTTAATTAATTTGTTATTGTATCGTGCATTTATTTTAATTTATTGACAAAAAGTTAATAAATTTGTATTTACCGCCTAAAAAATCAGGAACTGCAGCATCAAAACGGAATTCTACTTGTCGGTACGGGAATTATCAATCAAGATACATACGAACACTGGATTACGATTCAAAGCAAAGACCGATTGTCGTTAAGTAATGAGTAGTTGGTCAGAACAAAATAACCTCTCAATGTAATCGTTTCTTCTTTGGTATTGTAATTGAAATCGAATAATATACAAATATAACTATAATATACATATGTATGATATGCAGTACGCAGAGAGCATTACCGGTATATGCCAATAGAAGTATTCTTCATAATCATCACCTACATATGAGTTGTACATAATGAGACATTTTGTACTAAATAAAGCGTGTAAAATTTTTTTATTTTTCTGGTAACATCTGTTAGAATTCTATATTCTCTGCAGGTACAATAATAATTTATAGCATATTATAATCCTGTTAGAGGATTAGAAACGTTTTCTTCAATAATATTGTAAAAATTCCACCATATGTTCTCTTAACGCTATCGATTCAATAGCCTTTGTATTACTAGATTTTTTTGGTGGATATTTACGTGTTTATTTTACTTTATTGTCGGTATTTTCTTATCATCTAAAGAACATGCCGCGCCGTCACCGAAACCACATAATATGTAAAAGGTTTTTACAATCTATTTATGTTCCTGTCTTTCTTTTTGCAATTTCTACATAAAAGCTGGATTACATGTTTTGATTTTAAAATTTTAAGCTTCGGCTTAATATTAAATTTAAAAATATTATCACAAAAAAACCTATAATACGTTAAAACTGTTTTTGTAATATTATTGTTACAAAAATTTTGTAGTTTTAATTATTCTTATGGGGATTTCTGCATTGGCTTGCTCCTTAAACTGAATAAGAAATTAGCTATTAAAGTGCTCGTTTTGCAATATTCTCACTGTTAATACTTACATATATTATAAATAAGTACCCTCTTGGCAAAATTTAAATTTCCAACAATTATTTTTAGTAACTTCAACAGAAAGACTTCAAAATAACTAGTAATCTAATACAAGACCATTGGTAATTTCCTGTTTCAATGTTGAAGTTACTAAGAATAATTGATCATATACTCATTTTTGTACAGGTAAGAAACAAAAAAATACTATTTTAGATTTTTAATACTAATAACCCATATAGCACACAATGTCCGATGGACGTCCGATATAAGTCCATTTTAGGTACAAACGTACATGGACAAAAGGTGGACGTACATTGGATGTACTTGAATGTATGTACAGCGGACAGCGTGAGTTTATGTACGATGGACGAACAGGGGTGGACATTGTTGTCGTTAAGATACAAAATAATATTTTTTATTAGGTATGTTTAATGAGAAATATAATAGTAACAACTTTAATACTAATTTGATATTAGGACTATGCTGTGGTATATTTACATATTAATACGCAAGTATATTCTAAAATAATGTTAAAAATGTTTAAAATTTTAACAGCTTCTCTGTCCCATTGCATAGGGGCTACGCTGATTATTTTATGGGTGTTAACCTGGTAAAAAATAAATATACGCAGAATAATAAAGGAATATTTAATTTGAACATAATTGTTAAAATATTCTTTCATTTTTAAATCACCCACACTTTTAACCGCGGAAGGACGACGAGGGCCGAGCTGAATCGAGCGTCCCGTAAACAGCCGGCTTACGTTTGAAGATGGTTTGAAGTGCGTGCATAAACAGCTAACAGTTTTTTAGCGTTTCGATTTTCGATGGCTAATTTGTAGAGTGAGAGTGTGTGTTAATAAAAGGTAATTATAATATATCGCACTTTTGCTTATAGTACTTAGGGTATAAACAATTATAGTTCAATTCACGAATTGTTTACCGATGCCTCACAATAGGTTATGTTCTGTGATCACAACAACTTCCATAAGCCGAAATGGAGGATCTCTATCATCAATATAATTGTTTTGTACGATAATTTTTTGCCACGTATGAATTAGTCTGTATGTCATTGTCATATCAATAAATTTATATGCAGGTATTATATAAGAAAGGAAGTATCTCCATAGCCGGCGCCGGCTTTTAATTTTTAGGCATATTGTAACCAGCGCCGGTTTTTTAATTTTTGGTGCCGGCACTGTTTCTTATGCCCTTAGCCGGCAATATAAGTTTGTTACCGGCGAAGAAATAAAACATAACCTATGCATTGTTGGTGAGAGTGAAACCCTTCCAAAAAGTTTTAAACATTTCGAAGGTATTCCAAACAGTTTTAAACACTTCGAGGGTATCCAAACAGTTTTAACATTTTCAGTATCTATATTTATATTTTTTAATTATTATTTATATAAAAATTTGGTATCAGTGCCGGTTAAAATACGCGTAACTGGCGCGGGCTACGGAGGCAAATAAAAATCAACTTCAATATAGTATAGTCGTATTTAGGTACCGGTACTCTGTTTGTGATCTATATAGTTGTATTATCAGAATAAATTATGAATATTTATGAAATAAATAACTTCACGCATAATTTTGTGTACACCTCAACGAAACTATACCTAGCTTAGCCGGTGAGAATCGGATGCGCAATATAAAGAACTCGATGAATCTCGACAATTCAACTTACGTTTGAATTCTCGATATTTAATCTAATCATAGTGTGACAACCTTAAACAACATTAATCAACAGATCTAGTTTTATCTATTTTTTTAAACGGTCTTTTCGATTTTTGATCAGCAAGTACTGCCAAAATTATATTGTAGTAATACCTTCTATAAATATTCACTTCACTTGAAATTGGTGAAGTGAAATTTGTTTTGCGCAAGTGTATTGCAATATTCTCGATTGTAATTATTGCTTGATTTATCATTACGTTTTCTAATACTCTGTATATTATTACTATATGCATAAATTTGTAGTTAAGGGAAATATCCAGGCTAGGAGGAAACAATACTTACGACTTTGTGTACCGATCAGCAAGGAAATTCATCACAAATAAATTTGCTGGAGCGGAGTACAGTTTTTTTTGGGATGGAAAGCAAACAAAAGTTTTCGGGAACTGAAATTAGCAACTTATATTGGGGAGTTAAAAATAAATCAACAATTTTATTTGTATAAACGATATTAGCGGTATGAAATTTTATTAATGCTTGTATAAAAGGACTGTTTGCGTAATCTGCATGTATGAAGCATTCATGATTCTTTAGGTTTTTTAAAGTAACTTCTAATTAAACTTTCGATTTTCAGAAAGTGCGCAAAAGTGTTTTCCCACCGCTACGAATAAGCAGGTGGAAACCGAAACAGCCAGATGGCTACGTCGCTGCAGCGAAAGGGGGAAAAGGAACTAAATAAATAATTATAATAAACATAATTATTACGTGAACTTCAATAATAAATATATATCTCAAGTGTTTCTCTTTTAATTAATTGATTCCATCTTATCGACTGATATAGCCTTGAAGTTTATATAAAATAAGCGATATGATAACTGATTTACATCAATCAAAAGTAGGCTCCATTTGTACCCCATATAAGAGCAACAGAAGGTGTTATGCAGATCTTATATTTATGTTTAAACATACTTTTGTCTTTATAATTAATGTAAATAATCACACTCTTAGGTATTTTTTTAATTTATTAACTAAGCGACAATATTTTAAACTGCAATCTAAAAGAAGTTCCAAATATGGATGTTCACTGTACATCCACGTTACGTCCACTGAACGTCCACGTGTTGTGTGAATGTACTTGGATCAACGTACATTGGACGTATACAATGTACATCCAGTGTACATACAACTTTGTGAACTTTGGACGTCTATTGTACGTCCACAAGACGTCCACCGTACCATCACAGGACGTACACTGTACGTTGATTTGTACACAACTGGACGTCTGGTGTACGTCCATCGAATATATATGTGCTATCTGGGAAGAAACGATAAAAATATCTACTGCGTTTATGAAGTTTGAAAAAACATGATTTTCTACATAGAAAACAGAAATATAAAATAAAAAAAAATATATTTAAATCGCGAATTTAAACATAAAAATGGGGTTAATAATCAGCAAAAAATTGCAAACCCATCACATATATACTTCCCTATAGTATAAAAAAGTGTCATCAATTTTATTATAAACCTCACATAATTAAAAATTATTTTTCCAAAAATGCTATTTACAAGAATCACACCTGTATATACAAAAATTTTAAATCGTAAAAACATTTTTTTTGTTTGCTATAATTGAAAACTTAAAAAATATAAATGGCATATCATTTTACATAGTTCCACTAGCGTACAAAATGCAGCGCAAATTTGAAGTAAAATAATTTTACGAATTTAAATTCCTTGTTGGGTAAACATCCGCAGCTTTGCGATCTACACTTGCGCCTCACTAATCCCCTTAACATTTTTTACACATCTGTGATTGTTTACTTTTATTTATGACTTTTACTACTAATACGAATACTATATACTCATGATCAATTTTGTCCCACCTTACTACATTAAAATCTGGTCACTTTACAATATAGGAAACGCAAACGTACGCAACTTTTCATTATTGCGTTTGTTTTTCCCACAATTTAAATATTGGCTTTTGTTGCTTGCCATGCCTTTCACGTGCCAACAAACTACCATTAATACGGGCTAAATCCAAAAAAAAAATCATTTTATGTTATATGCTACCGCGCTATCTGTGAACTAAATGCCCTCTACTCATGTGTGCTGCTCAACTCATCACCTGTAAACATGGTTCGGAGCTAAGATACGCATTTCGCTTTCCCCTCCAGTTTGGATGTAGAAACAACTAGTGGACATCTGGATTGCCATCCCAAACGTCCACTTTTTAAGCGCAACATTTTTCCCATAAGCTTAATCAGTCTACTTATATATAGTCAATGGCCTAGTCAGTTCTGTTTAAAGTTCAACTAATATCCGCCAGGGCATAGCAAAGCTTCAGAAAACTATAATGTATATCCACAGAATATCTAACAACCAGAACATCAACTTGGCTTGGCGGGAAGGGTTCGCGCATTCTCATCGCGCAGCTTGATCCGCCATTAAATCGGGCGAGAACTTGTGGTTCCGGCTATGTTCGCTATTTGCATTAGGCACACGTCGCTGACTTTAAGTTTATATTCGTATGTTAATTTAAATAGTGTTATAAAGTGCAAGTCGATAAAATATGAAAATAATGGAAAAGAAAGTAAAATAATTGTAAAAATAAGCGATATTCTTTCATTTTATCGTAGATATGTAATTATGTATCATATTCTCGAAATTCACTTCAGTTAGGTCCTGTCACGCACGGAATTTCATCGAAGCCGACTCTGACTTCTCGCCCGAGACACTGACATCAAGGTCACGAAATTTTGCCCACTCAGATCAAAAGAGCCGACAAAGAGTTTGCATTCTGGTTGTTACGATATTCTGTGGTATACCTGTACTATGAACCCTCTGAACATATGAAATATAAATAACGTTGTAGCGTATTATTGCGCATATTTTGATATTTAGAAAATATGAAGTGAATTTTCAAAATTTCCTGTAAGTTATTATTGGGGTTTTGTTGTATGTTATATTTATAATCGAAGAAAATGTTGCCGCGTGCGTGTAAAAATAACAAAAACTGGCAAAAACAATTATTTCTTATAAAACAATTGAGCACTGAAGAAAATCCTGAAACAATTGCTCCCCCAAACCGTACAAAAGTAGTGGTATGTGGCGGTGGTGTAATGGGTGCCTCAGTAGCTTATCATCTTGCCAAATTAGGATGGGCTGCTGACACAGTGTTAATTGAACAAGGAAGGTTTGTACAACATAAGCAAAAGTAACTGGAGATAATTTATAATCCAATTTTTTATCCTGTAGAATTGGAGGTGGTACAACATGGCATTCTTCTGGTCTAATAGGCACCTTCAAGCCAAGCTTGTCGCAAGTTAATCTTACGAAATCAAGCATTGAATTATACAAGGAATTAGAAAATAAAGGTCTTTCAACAGGTTGGAAACAATGTGGTAGTGTTAATATAGCACGGACAACAGATCGTATGTTTATTTTTCGGAGAATGAAGGCACAATCTGTGTATGCTTTATTGATTAATTTAATTTGGCTTAGAAAAGCATTAAATAATTTTAATTAACTGATATAGAGGATGATATAAAATAGTCACATATTATGCCACTAACATATGCCAATAATGCTATATCTACTGCATGTTTTAAAGTGTGATACATATGTATCTACATATGTTATTTATTATCACCACCAGACTGCAAATGAATGCAGTATTAGTGAATTGATTATGCCAAAAAAGTGAAATATTTAGTGGAAATGACAAGTAGGTACTGAGTGAAAATAAACTATTTTATCTTCCGATAAGTCCTCAATTGCAAATATTTGGGACTGTCATGCAGAGCTATAAAAAGTGTTGAATGACCTTGTGCTGTCCTTTTGATAATGATGAACTGGGTGGAGGTTTTCAAAGTGAATACAAGTCAAATCAAATCTGCACTTGCAATGGTATAAGAGTGCCTAAACTATACTTGAGCAATGAAAGGCATTGCACTATATTGGAATTGGCCCAAAGCACAGGGCCAACACCAGTAATTTTTTATGTGCAAACAGGGGCTGCGTTCCGAGTCGGGCATAATGCATTGTACGCGTCTGATGTAACGATACATCGTTCCGATTTAACATGTATGCGTGCATAAAAAGTTTGCCGCGAAATCAGCTTTTACCTTGACAGAGACTAGAATGGAACATAAAACGCATAGGAAAAAGGGTAATGCAGCCTATGCGTAGCATATGCACAAATAAATTGGAACGCTCAGTTTTCTATGTCTTTTAATGCACGCATCGCGTAAAATGCATGATTCGGAACGCAGCCAGGGAAATGTAAAAGCTAATGGTAATTCTTTTGGCGCCAATGTTGAAATCACTGATATTGACATAGCTTCCATAGCAATAAAAAGCCTCATACTCATGTTATCACGGGTACTTCAATGATGCCGCCCTGGAAAGATTCCGCGATTCTGTAACTACGCCATCCCTAAGTTTGACAAGAGTATCTGCTTCTTAAGAGTTACCGCTGGATCAGTCTTTCATCAAATATAATCAAATCGGCAGTAGATTAATCATTCATTCTCGATCGGCTAAGCTTCGACAGTGACAAACCTCCAGGAGGTACGGTTCGTTTTCCAAGCTGAACTGTCTACGAAGCTTGAACTCTTTTGGTTCTCTGAGACGATTAAATGCCTCAGGAGAGACAGGTGCAGCTTTTTTTTCATTAAACATTCCTTTTTGACACTATTTGGTACAAAAGACTGATTTTCAAGTTGATTTATTCTGGACTGAATTTCAGCTTGATCTTACCTTGAACGCAGAATCTTCTGCGTAGGGACCGCCGAAGGCACATGCCTTTCTGCGGTTTCTAACGGATCTCGTCCAAGAGCCGGGCACGTACCTTGCTATGAACGTTGACAACACCAGTCGCTTGCAAGGTGCTGGCCTCAGAACTTGATGTCTCACTGCTCGCAACTCGTTGCTCCCTATCTTAAGGTAAAAAAGTTTCCTCTACTTAGCAAATTGTTCATATATAAGTCAATCCTAACACCTTTCCTAGTTTACGATGTTTCGGTGTAGGTATTGATGGTTCTTCTCAGACAAGACTTTCAAAACAGGATGTTACGGCTAATCATGAAAACCGCTACTTAGGGTCGTGCCCAGAACAGCAACAGCCTCTGTGTTGATGCAGTCCTCGACCTTTACGATGGTCTATCCTTCCGGTTGAAGGAGACAGTTTCATGATCTGCGAAGAGCTAAGGAGTTACCTGGACACGGCACAGTTTCCCAATTGAAAGGACGTGGTAGCTGTTTTTTTTTCCAAACCCAGAAGGATAACATTTATTGCACATAATTTGCTGGCTATCAGTACAGAGTCTGAGGCCTTCCTAGGTTTTACTCCCAGAGTAAGGTTTTATCGTGGTTTTCCTTGTGCCACGGTAAATGCTGGGAAATAACTTAAGTCACTCCATGGACGCAAACATAATAACAATTGCAGACCGATTTATTATATTTTTGCTATTATTAATAATCATAGGGAAATTATTTAACTAAAGTAGAAACATTTTAATTGTTATGAAATCCATACAGTACTTAGAATAGGTAGCTTCGTGTACTACCTTCAAGTGAGCAAAGTTCTCCATCCTCAGCCTCCTGTCTCTTGTATTTGACGTCTAACTGGTTTGTCCTCAATCTTACGCCTGGTACTGTTGCAACCGCCTTCTTCCCATCATATACTAGTGATAAACTCATTTTTCTAAATATTTTTTTCTTCTGGTACCCATGCTCTCGCATAGTAATTAAATTTACTTTTTTCACAACCTCTTCCCCACGACTTGATCTCGTCTATCAGAGATGGTAACGTAATTGACCGCAGGTTGTCGCCCTAATTGAGATGTTCGTACCATCCCATTTCAGCATATGTTTCACATAAGACATCATAGCATCTCATCCAAGTTTTGATGAGAGATTCCAATGCATTAACAATACACCCGGAACTAGTAGCATTCAATCTTCCTCATCGCATCAGTGACAATGAACTACGACCCAACTGGGAAACGGCATCGAACATTTTTTAAACAGTTTGTAATGTAATACTAATAATATTAATAAGCTCAGCAGTTTGAACTTAAATTGGCTAATACGACAAGATTTTAGGTACATGACAATACAATTGTATGTGCTGTGAATTGATGATAATGAAACTTTATTTCTGTAAATGTTAAACGAAAAGGATCTTGGCTGATATGTGAGAAATGCAAAATATCAATTTTCATGTTTTTGCTTTTTCTCAACGTGATACTCCATTTAGTGGCGATAATAATGAGAATATGTATGACACTTTTAAACCTTTATTTCTACAAATTTGAGGAACATATCATCACTTACCAATGCACTCTCTTTATTGAAAAAAACTCACTTGTTTCGATTTTAATATTCAGGGCTTGGGATATACAATGTCAACTACTTACACCTGAAGAATGTAAACAAAAATGTCCACTTCTTAATATAGAAGGTATTAAAGGGGGTTTATGGATCCCTGAAGATGGTGTTGGTGATCCTTACGAGATATGTCATGCTTTAGTTACTGAAGCTCGAAACTTGGGTATTTAAATGATATTACATGCGTAGAAGAGTATTGTTTTAATAATTCAACTTCTAGGAGTAAAAATCATAGAGAATTGTTCTATACAAAAAGTGAATCAAACAAATGGATATGTTAGTAGTGTAGAAACAGTATTAGGTAATATTGATTGTGATTATTTTGTTAATTGCGCTGGTTTTTGGGCTAGAGGTGTAGGTCAACTATCTGAACCTTATGTTAAGGTACCTTTACATGCTGTAGAACACTATTATTTACATACAAAACCTATTCCTGGATTAGATCCCATGCTACCAGGTACAAATTACATTTTAATCTTACGTTACCGTAAATCTTCATCGCTTGTGAAGTTGTTAGGGATCAGGACGGTCACATATATATACGGGAAAATAATGGACGTTTATTGGCTGGTGGTTTTGAGCCCATAGCAAAACCTGCATTTGAAGATGGAAAAATTCCAGGTACAATAAAATTTAAAAGTCTAAATATAAAATAAAAACATTACTGTTTTATCTTAACTAGCCATATAAGTCATTCTTTTTCAGTTAGTTCTAAAGATCGTTCCTTGCCTGAAGATTGGGACCACTTTCATGTATTGCTGGAACAACTATTGTATAGAGTGCCATCGCTAGGGAGTGCAGTACTTGATAGATTATGTAATGGACCAGAAGCGTTTAGCCCAGACTGCAAGTGGATTGTGGGAGAAGCACCAGAAGTAAGTTTAATGAGTACATATTTCTGGATTAATCGATTAGTCAATGTCCGCAGCCGCCATGAATATTTAGATATTGTACAATAAAATTATTTTTAAAAGAAGTCCACTATGTACATTAACTGTTTCAGTTATTGCAAATATACATATGTACATATAGTAGTTTTTTTTTAAATATTAAGATGACCACAGAATTAAATAACGCCGCTCTGAAATGTATAGATCATGCTAAACTATACAAAGCACTTTTCATTTAGTTTAATTCCCAATATTTTCAAAGTATATCCAGTGATAATCTTTTAAAATCAAATTTTAAAGAGAATATACGTAAACATGGGCTCATTCTTATTCCTGTGGATAGCTTTCACTCATTATTTAATTGCATTTAACTTCTATATTAGTTTGATGTTTTCCGATATCACAGATATTCTTACGTTAAAATTATACTTGGAAAAGCCAATTGACCATACCATTTTTTCTAATTATCGAGTTTGTTAATGTTAAGTCTTAAGAGTGTATTCCCTTCCAACTTGAGAACATCCGTACCTTAAGATTACAGAGCTGTTCTTTAGTATTAAATATTCAATAGTCCCATTGCTACGGCATGTTTCCTAGGTCGATAGAGACAACAATCGTTTCCTCATATAAGGAAAACTAACGTCCTCACTAATTTTAAGAAATCGTTCAGTAAACTGATTTATGGACATATTATTTAAATCATATACGTTTAGAATTTTTCTTATATTTTCTTTTTATGTCAGTATTTCCAAGTATTCCCCATTTCCTTTTTCAATTTTTGTAGTATTCCGCATTTTTGTAGCAGCAATTATTATTTGTAGATAAGACAATATTACATAGCTGCCGGAATGAAAACAGTAGGTATTTCAGCAGCTGGTGGAGTTGGCAAGGCTACAGCAGAAATGATAGTCACCGGTGATACATCTTTTGATATGTATGAATTAGAGGTCTCCAGATTTTTGGGTCTCCATAACAATAGAAAATTCTTAAGAGATAGAGTAAAAGAAGTGCCTGGTCTTCACTATGGTTTAATGTATCCATTTCACGAATTTCAAACAGGTCGAAATTTACGAATGTCTCCTGTATATCCTAAATTAAGAGAAGCTGGTGCCGTATTTGGTCAAGTGATGGGTTATGAGAGACCTACTTGGTTTGAAAGTAGAAACAGGGAAGGTACGTCAATAACTTTGGCTTGTATAAACTGATCACGTACAACTAGATTTGTGTTTTAACTATTAGACAACAGTGTTCAAGACTGGTCAATGCCCCATAGCATAGCTCACACAAACACATTCAGCAAACCGCCATGGTTTGAGTATGTAGCAGAAGAGTACGCCGCATGCAGAGAGACAGTTGGAATCGCTGATTATTCGTCTTTCACAAAAATTGATTTATGGGTATATAAAGATTTGTTTATTACATATTCTTTACTTGATAAGACTGTCCCCTGTGTTAGTAACATAAACAAAACCATAATGTTAACAAAGAGATCAGCATATTAAAGAAATATTTCAAAATTATGGTTTGACGTTTATATTTCTAATGATTTTAGATTATTTTTAAGAGACTCCATCTGCTTTATGCTTGTAGTCAAAAGGGAATGAAGTCGTGTCCGCATTACAATATGTTTGTTCAAATGATGTTGATGTACCTATTGGCAGTATAATTCACACAGGAATGCAAAACAAATATGGTGGTTATGAAAATGACTGTTCTCTTGCCAGAATTTCTGAAAATCAGTAAGTTTAGTTTTTCTATATGATAACGAAATTTTACTGGAAACGTAGTTTTAATATTATATTTTTTTTAGCTACATGATGATCGCACCAACAATACAACAAACTAGATGCAAGGTGTGGTTACAGAAACATCTGCCTTCAACCGTAGCTTTGTCTGATGTAACAAGCATGTTCACGGCCTTGGCAATATTGGGTTCCTTTACCAGAACTTTATTATCTGAATTAACTGACACTGACTTAAGTCCTAAGAACTTTCCTTTCTTCACTTACAAAATGCTAGATGTTGGACTAGCGAATGGAATTAGAACCATGAATCTTACTCACACTGGAGAATTAGGCTATGTCCTATACATTCCAAATGAGGTGAGAAGATATACATTTTGTAATACGTATACCTAATCATCTGTATCATTCTGTAGTTTGCTTTACATGTGTATTCTTGCTTACTGGAACATGGAAAAAAATATGGAATGAAACATGCAGGGTACTATGCAACTAGAACAATTAGAGTTGAAAGATTTTACGCTTTCTGGGGCCAGGACTTGGATACAAGAACTACACCATTAGAATGTGGTCGTTCGTGGCGTGTTAAATTTGATGTGAGTTTATATAAGTACACTAAGTGCTTTTAGAAGATCGTGAACCCCAAGATTATATAGTTTTGTAGTCGCTTACATTTCATTTTTATGTTAAAAGAAACTTTTTAATTCAGAAAGGGGTCGATTTTATTGGAAGGGATGCCTTGTTGCAACAAAGAGAAGAAGGTATTAAACGTCAGTACGTGCAATTGTTACTAGAAGATCACTGTATCGATACAGATCTGTGGCCTTGGGGTGGCGAACCAATTTACCGGAATGGCAAACATTGCGGTATGTGTACGACCACTGGATATGGATTTACGTTTAAAAAACAAGTAATGATTGATTGCGCGTACTCTACTTTTGAATATTACATGTATTATATATATATTTTTTCTAGGTTTGCTTAGGTTTTATCGAAAATTATGATGAAAACGGCGTAAAGCAGACGGCATCAAACGATTATATTCTCAGCGGTAATTACGAAGTGGATATTGCTGGCATACGGTAACAATACTGATATATTGAACCATATTTTTTGCAGTAATCTTGTTTTAATATAAAAAAATTCCAGATTTCCAGCAAAAGTAAACCTGCACTCTCCAAATCTGCCAACCAAATTTCCAGATAAAGAGAGGGAAGCCTATCAAGCTACACGAGATAAAACTGATGATTTTAGCGTTGTGACAATGAAACAATAATTATTTTTTTCTTTGAAAACATATTTTATATCATTATTTATTTATATTACTTAGAAAAATCGAAATTAAATTATTTAATTAAAGTAAGTTGCTAATTTTTGCAAATTGTATTCAATCTGAAAAATTTTGAATGAGTACGTGCAATCATTATCTTTTTTGAGTTCGTTCTAGCTAATAGCTTTCATAAACGGACTGAAGGTTACGAATTTCTGTCTCACCTCACGCTGTTTCTCCATTCTTGTGTTCCTTAGCTGTATGCTGTATGATATATCATATTGTTGACTACAGCAAAGTACAGGAAAGCCAACCCTAATAGCCATATTAATTTTTTCGCCACAATTTTTAGTGAATTCAACGTAAAGGCATTGAAATAACTATTAATGCAATACAAAATGCTGGGTAATTTTATGTTTCAACGTTGAAGTTACTAAGAATGATTGCGGGGAATTTAAATTTAGCTATAAGGAAGTAGCGTAGCTAAATTTCAGTCGCCATTTTGTTGTGTAGCGTATAATTGATGTTACGTGCGTCTATTATTTCTGTTCTATGATTTAGAGTTTAAATAAGTCTTTTGGAATCATGCGAATGATTTTAATTCTTGAGCATACTATCGGCTGCATAAAAAAACTGGTACAGTTAGTTTTAGGTTGATTAATTTGGGCTGTAGCATGTCAAGATTAAATGTTAATGTCATTTATATCTGTCATATTATGCCACAATTAAACGAGATCACAAAAAAAAAGGTAATCGGTTTCCATGTTACTTGACAAACAGCCTACTTACACAGCAAAATTTGTCAAATTTTCGGCTAATTGTATTTTTATGTTTTACCAGTTTTCTATGTAACCGATAGTACATAAAGTTTTAAATTTTTCCGCACAACGCTCAAAACAAAATGTTAGAAGTCGCAAAAAAAAATCCCTAAAAATCTATCTTGGTTTAGCCCATATACTTTGATCAAAATCATCAAAAAAATAGTTTAGGCTTAATAACTACTATAGGGTACCTATTTTTTATAAATATTTTTTTTAATTATCGAGATTTTTTTATGCTTACAACACAACATGCCACTAAAGTCACTATCGCCAAATTTTCTTTGTTTTCTGTAGTTGGTAGAATAAGTCGCTCTCCATGTGTCAATTGATGGTGGTTTGATGACTTTTTCTAAATAATTTTATTCAAAAAAATTATCATGTCGAAACATACTCGTAAAAGACGACATATTAAACAAGATGTGGAAGTGGAAGTGATTGTCCCCAAAAATAAATTCAAAACACTAAGTGAACGTGATCGGGCAGAAGAAGCAAAGTTGACAGAGGTACTGTTTGGGGGTGCCTCTAGTTTTTTAAAAAGTTTAGAAGAAGCTGAACAAGAAGTGGGTTGTTCTTCTACCGTTGTAGATTCCGGAATTGGTGAAACAGATAGTGATGATGGAACACACAAAGAAAGAAGTCCAGCTTGTTGACGAAGATGATGATATTGATGTTGGTATTGCCCTCGATTCGCAAAACAGAAGATTACCTGATGGAGGGATTAATAGTCGCACAAATGAATATAAAAAGTTATTAGAACACAAATTTCAAACAATAATTGGCACCCCAAAATGGGCTTCATTAGATAAAAAACATGAAGATTCTGATTCTGACAGTGAAATTCAGCGAACTTGTGGATTTATTACTAAGAAAGCTAAATATCATTTATCTGAAAGTGTACTGGAATACAAAAAAGTAAAGGATTTGAATTATGAATTTTATGCTAAAGGAGCACAAGTTAATGTTATTGAATATCACCCAACATCAAGTGTATCTCTTATTGCTGGAAATACAGGAATAGCAACATTATTTGCAGTAGATGGTAAACAAAATGATAAAATACATAATGTAGCTTTTCAAAAGTTTCCCATTTTGTGTGCTAAATTTAATAAAGATGGTAACAATATTATTTTTGGATCTCGTCAAAATTACATATACAGTTATGACTTGATATCCACTAATGCTACAAAAATCACGTTACCAAATAGTTTAACACAATGTAAAAATTTTATTGTTTCCCCTGATGGAAAATATCTGGTTGTAATTGGAAGACTTGGTGAAATACATCTTCTGTCTAGTACTACTAATGAAAGACTAGCACTTTTAAAACAAGACAGTGATGCAAATCTTTATGTTTTAATCCGCAAGGTAACCTACTTTATGGTCACAGTAGCACAGGTGAAATAACAGTATGGGATATGAATATGCGGCGTGTGAAATATAAATGGATAGATGATGGCTGCATTCATGGTACAAATGTTACCATATCTAACTCAAACCAGTTTCTGGCTACTGGTTCAGCAGAAGGTGTTGTAAATCTATATGAAACTGCTGATATTTTCCTTAGTAAAACACCTAAACCAAAGAAGACCCTTCTCAATCTTACCACATCTATAAGTGATTTAAAGTTTAATTCATCATCAGAAATTCTAGGATTTTCTTCTGTAGAAGTCGATACTTCTCTCCGCTTGTTACATCTTGGTAGCTTGTCTGTGTTTAATAATTTTCCAAGTTTTGGTAGTAAGCTGGGGCATATAACTGCTTTTAATTTTTCACCAGGTAGTGGATATTTATCACTGGGGAATAGAAAATCTACTGTCTTTCTATATAGGTTAAAACATTATTCAACCTATTAATTTTTCTACAGTATTGTAAAATATATAGCTTTTATAATTGTTAAATAAAATAATTTCACATTTTTAATTGTTTCATTCATATTCATACTTAAAGTATTAAACATTTATTTAGGTACTAACGGGTCAATCCATGATTTCTTAATTAATCTGTGAAAGTAAAAATAATTTTGTACAATTAATAATGGCAAATGTATTACACTATTTCTTGAAATAGTTAATATGTTCCATAAATTTTAATAATTTTTGCTTTTAGTAGCGTTTATCACCGGGGAAATAGACGATGTAAGACAGTTGACGTCGTGGATGTGACGCTTGAATAATGATTGTTGACGCTACTTCATTGTTTTAGTACCGAACACCCCAGCTTTCTTTAATTTGCACCAATTATAAATAACGTAGTGGGCACGATTTTAAGCATACGCGAGTAAGAGCGACAAAACGCTATTTGATTTAAATGGGGTTTTGTTGCAGTTGCTCGCGTACGCTTAATAAAATCGCGTCCACCGAGGACACACATTTATTTTCCATAGTTTTTACCAGTGGCGCACCGCAAAATCTTTGGGCCTCCCCACAAGATCTTGTCTGGAACTTGTGTACTGCTGTAGATCTGTAAAATATTGCAAACAATCATATCTGAGGGCCCCTCAGACGGCCCTCAGATATGATTGTCTTTCCTCCGTAGCGAGGAAAAGTACAACTTTCCAACTCAACAAAAGTAATAGATTGACCTCTCTTTTCTTTCGTATTGCAAATTTAATGTTAAATGTGTAACTAACAAAAAGTTCTCGTTAAAATTACATTATAAAAACTGTAAAAAATCGTTAAGGGATCTATATATAATACTATTATACTACCGTTAAACTAACTAAAAAAAAAAGTATCAGATTTTCATAAAAAGTAATACGGTAATAGAATTTTTCAAAAAATAATAGATCTACATATTGTAATTGTAATAGACGTGGACACACTGAAGATGACTGCTGATAACGGATTGGACCGGTTACACATTCGCCTCACTATTGCGCAAATGTGTATATGCACCATTATTATACCATGGACTTACTGCTCGTGACACTCCCAAATGTGTAGAAATCACGAGGCAAAAATTCGCGACCTCAAGTCCGCTTTTGAACTGCTACCCACACAGCACAAAATGCCTAGCACACATCCATTAGGTATCCTTTATGGATATCCAGAACGTCATAGATATTCTATAGATGTCTCATAGATTTTCAAATGTCCGCCTATTATATATCCAAATAGGGCATCTAATAGATATGTTATCTACGAACTGGTCCCATTGAATTCGTGACAAACGTGCTCACCAGCAATAACGACAGTATTGGAAATATAATATAATATGTATAGCGTAAAATACCATCAGCATAGTGTTCACTGGTAAGTACGTCTCCTGAGAGCTCCAATGTTTAAAGAAAAGAAAACAGGTATAATAGTACAATAAATAGCTCAGAAGTGGAGGTGTATATTTTAAAAAAAATTACAAACAACAAATTATTCTTGTTAATCTACTAAAAAGTCATATTCTATCCTACAAGACACTGGTGTATGTAGATCACCGGCTAGTGCCCCTGGCTTCAAAAAAACAGCAGTGGAAATTGTTGGTTGGTACCGCCAGTGCATAATATGTACTGGCTTAATAAAGGCCTTTTAATGAACCCAAGCTTTGGTTCTTTCCCGGTTTAGTTGTGTTCCAACTTGTAAACTGCACCAAATTTATAAAGGCATTGTAAAGGACCGACAACGGTCGATGATGGCCCGGCATACGTTGACAAAGAGTCGGCCCGAGTCTCCTATAGGTACCAGCTCACATTCTGGCATGCTGGTGTTGGGTCATTACTGACACTACTGGCAAGAACATATTCAGCCTGTTTTGACCCAGTGTATTTGTGTTTGTTGGGTAAGATTAGATATTCAGTTGTTATAAATTACCAGTAACGTTTTAAATGTTATAAAGAAAGAAAATATTATATGAGTGATACCTACCTATACGATAATATTAACAACGCCGTAGTGATGTACTGTTGGATAAGTGGATACACCTATAACTGCAAATGCATCAGAAATGCATACACCGCAACAGCACTTTTTAACTTGTTTACCGACTGTCGACGTCACATGTATGTACTATTGAGTATAAACATGATAAATACACATGGCGCACGTGGACAAACATATTCGGGATTGGTTGATTTCATTAGGCTCGGCGATTTTTTTCGATTATTTCGACCTAAAGTACAAGTACTTTCAGCACATGCTTAGCACAGTTATTCAATTTTACTTAATATTCATACTAGTAATAAATCCAACCGTTTTTTTTTTTTTTTTAGAAATAACGTTATTTCTATAAGTAATCTGCAATTTAACATTATTGTAACATCGAGTAGATATCCATAAGATATCTAATACAAAGTTCATGTACTTATCAATAACTTCTAAACAGGCTAATTGTGTCTATTTTGGTATTAATTTTTACTTTAAAATTGCGATAAATATATTTCTATTAATTTTATAAACAATTATAATAACTCCAAAACGAATATCCCATGGATATCTATCCAACATCTGTAATGGATATGGTCATGTTTTGGTGATTGGGACATCCAGTGGATATCTGTCGGACGAGGTGTGCTGTGTGGCTATTGGCTAGAACGGACTCAGAAGAAATGGCTATTGCGCGCACACATTCAAAATGTCAGATTGATATATTCCTGATAACAGCTGTTACTCTCTTGAATGTGCGTTCATATCAGGTTCATGTTGACAAGCGCACAATTGTTAAAATTTAAGTTACCTACACGCTTATCCACAACAAGCGTTTCCTGTATTGGTATGTCGACCAATAGAGGTTATAAAAACCTTAAAAACTGTTAAACGACCGTCCAGAACTGTTTTGAAAAAGTTAAGTTTGGCTTCCTATTGGCTATAACAAACTCAGAAAAGGTAGCAGTTAAAATTTGATAGCTATCCGCTCTTGTTCCTTATCTAGTCAAAACAATTCTTGATAATCATTTGGCAGTTTTCGAGGTTTTTCTAACCTATGAACGCGCATTCAGGTGGGTAAGAGCTGTGTCAAGGTACATGTCAGTCTGACAGCTAACAAATTGTGAATATACGGGCATAATTGCCTTTTTTGGATTCGTTCTAGCAACCAATAAGTGGATTCAAAGTAATGAAATATTGGCGCCTGAGATCAAAGGCACCGTGATTGTTGAGATGTTCCTTGGAGGTGTAAATTCTGCTGTAAATTAACAACTGCTGTCAAGACGTCAAAGTCGCGCATGCGAACTCGCTGAAAACGGCAAGTGACTTTTCTTTTCGTATTTTTTCGCTGCAAATATTTATTAGAAAAGGAAAACTAATAAAAGAATTGTGATACATCTACATCGCAGCAAAGTACCAACAATACTAAATGAATAACGCGGGAAATTCAATTTAACCTTATGACAGATAAAGTATCAACCTCATTTCTTTAAAGTGTACTTTTTTACTAAAAATGACAGCTATTACATTGGACAGCAGGTAGATGTATAAATTGGCAACTGTTACACATGACAGCAGGTGACAGCTATAATTTTAATTTATTTATGTTTAACCATTCAACTGAATCCTACGGAACTGGAAAGGTATCTTACTGACGATCTGTACGACGACGACTACAAAGAGTCAACAAAGGGCTTTATTCTGTAAGATGTCATTGAATTATTGTATTGTTTTTCACAGTATTATGTTGAAATGTCAAATTTTTGATAATTTTTTTTTGATTCTGTAACTTTGCGATAGTACAGTTATATCTAGTACACATTTTAGTGGTGTCGTGTCGCTTTTGATGCTATTATTTTCTGCACATTCGAAGGTGTTGCTTTGGAGAAGTGATGGTTTTGATCTTTGATCTTGGACATCGTGTTGTATGTTTCCACCCAACTAGTCTCTCGACCGTGCCCGCTAAAATTACG
This sequence comes from Protaetia brevitarsis, assembly GCA_004143645.1. Taxonomy (NCBI): domain Eukaryota; kingdom Metazoa; phylum Arthropoda; class Insecta; order Coleoptera; family Scarabaeidae; genus Protaetia; species Protaetia brevitarsis. The sequence goes on from RXPK01000065.1 coordinate 3,977,945, forward strand.
GAAACCCCAAACCGACAATATAATATATCCGTGATTCTGCAAAAATGTCAAGGTTAATGTCGCAATTTTTTTTCTAACATAGGAGAAATAAAGATCACAACAGTAATAACCGTTAAATTCGACACAAATCTAGAAACATATACACACGAACATAAGTTAAACTGAAATAGAAATACGTCACGTTTGTTGTCTTTGTTTGCTGTATGTTCGTACGCCAGGGTGCGTCAGGCGCTGTCCCAGTTACAGATAGAGTATAATTTATCTTCAAAAATTAAATATCAGAGAATAACCCGCAGACTTTTTTATTTGAAATAATATTAGGATTTTCATCTACAAATAGATATTTGTATCTATTTTATTAAGATCATTTATTTTCGAATATCACAAAAATTGTTTAGAATTATTCTGCAATCGGTCTAAATCGGCAACCGTGTATGCAGGGGTGGTTAATATGCTTCATGGTCGATCTCGAGTATTTATATTTGTTTCTAAAGTTTTTTCATAATATTCACACGAACCAGCATTTTCTAATCTTAACTCACAGTTTGGGCGCATTTCAGCAGAAGACGTTATTTCGCTATTTACTACTATAGTACAGCCACCGAATGGACGGTAATAAAAATTGGCGTGGTAACAACACAACCGTTTACTTACATTCGATGTTTGTCCATAGTATTATCACTACTATTTTATAACCATTATTAACATACACCTTTTAAATTCAAACATTTATTATTTAACTGAAAATTTAATTTAGGGCAATTTAAATATTGTATTTGTCATATAGGGTGTAATAATGGCTTTTACTATGAGGCCTGCACGTGATTACTCGCTGCATATTGGATTGTTGATCGACAATAGTTTAGAATCCATTACATTCTTACTGCATGCATCGATGCTGGCTATATCGAGGTAATTGAGCAGCAAGTAGCCGATTAGTTAGCACAAACTCAGCAAAGGTGGCGATTCCGCCCCGTTAAAATTTGCTAGCTGTCCATTCTTGCTTACATGTTCCTTGGCATGGTGGTATCAATTTTTTCCTATCTTTACTATGGATTAGTTATCGTTTCAAATAGTGAACCTCAAAACATTAAGTCCATTAGATTTTATAACAATTCAGTATTCCAGTTATAATTTAAGTACGGTTCAATTTTATTTTTGTAAATCCACCAAAACGCATTCGTCATGAAAGAATATTGATGGCGAGTTTTTATTGTAAAATTAGGGATAGTATTACTCCACAACAATTTTGGGAAAGTGCCAGTTCCATTCCAAGCAAATATTGCTTCAACTGTAAAGATCATACTTTATTATCAAAAGGGGATACTCTCCTTGGATAATAGAACAAAAATCAAACCCTCTATCATAATCTGCTGCTTTTAATATGTGAACAAAGTGTGGTTGCGTAAACTCAGGCTAATATTTTGACGTTCACTGTTAGAAATATTATTGTCAATTAATTAAATTAGATTAAATATCAACGTATAAACATTAATTTTCAATGCCAGTTCAGGGAAGTTCGTAATAAATGTCGTAATCGTATTAAATCTAACTGTTCTTTACAACAATTTTGGACTTTGTTAGACAGTGAAGTGTCGTTGTTTTAGAACAAAGACACTCCACTGTTACGCAAGATTCATATTTTTGCACAAACCTCGTACATGACTTATAAAAATGCCATCTGATGGTTCCATTTTAAGTTTCAAATCATGCATAACTTTTCAGCAAGGATGGCTTTTTCCTCTAAAACTGACAGAAAATTTTCTGTTTCCAACTTAAGTAGACAAACTGTATATGGAATACAAAATTGGTTAACTATACATTTATACCCTAGTAAACAAACGATGGTCTGTGTGATACTTGCGATGCGGTGCATAAAGGTTAATTATATATCTGAAAATATTGGATTGCCTTATGTTTTTATTCAATAGTATTTACGATTATGAAGTAAGAGAGAATACGATTCCTGTTTCATAATTATAAATTCTAAGACATAAAATATTAACACTTATACAGCAAATTATAACGTAAATTTGAAATCCTTTTGAAGATTACTTTAGTATTTGTTATTGTTTTTGAATTATTTGATGTTATATGACTATAATAGTAAATTTTATACAATTTTATGCCAAAATGTTGTCTATTTTTTGTTAGTCAAAAAAAAATAAAATAAAATAGGGCACTTGTAACAAATATTCTATCAACACACATGAAATCCTCATAGTTTCGTTGTTAGATCACTGTACCCCTTAATAGATAGATTAATTTGACAACAAAAGCTTTTAAAATTTTGCTATTTCAACATAAATTATCTATAATAATTATATTATCTAATTTAATATCTATAATATTAAATCTTTGTAATTTACACTTACTTATTCTTGATAATACGCTTATTTAAAAAAACCTTTCTATATTATATGGATATTGTATTAAATGTTACTGCTAAACTTACTTCAGAAAAACGAAGTTATAACTACATCTCGAGTTCTAACTGTTTTTCAGAAAGTATAATATACATTTTTTTTTAGAAATGCGTGTTGTATCAAATAATTTTGTCCTTATTGTTTATAAGGAGTTTAAAATATAATTGTTCGGTTTGTTTTGTGTATGTATTTGTTTATCTACGAAATTAAGTCATTATTTTTTCTGTAAAACAGTTTTATTTTTTTTTTTTTTACCCTAATGTCCGTATAATCGGGATTTTCGTGAACCCGGATTGGCTCCGGTCCCAATTGATCCGGGCTATCTCGTCAGCTGTATATATTCCATTCTCAATTTATTCACTATTTAGGTTTGTAATTTAAAATAATATCTCACAATATGGGATTCATAAATATTAAAATATAAAGAATAAGTCCTTTTTATTTATAGATTTCCAGTATAGTATGTAAAATTTTGTTTCATCTTAAATTTGCAAATAAACATTTAAAACAGCCGGAAGCATTTCGAATTTGTTTTTATAATTTAACGCGTTTTAATGTAAGTACGATATAATTTTACAATAAAATTATTAGCTGTCAATATGCCTTCAAATTTCATACATTTAATTCTGTTAATTTTTATTTATTCCGTACACTAGAAAAGTACTGACATTTACTCAATTGCAATGATTTCTAAGATTGTATATCGGTTTTGTTGTTTTACGATAAATTTCAAAGAAAATTTATACCTGAAAAATTACAGCAGTCCATTTACGAACTTTCGGTAGCATGCATATCTGCTTTTACTCCTACAGAGTGTGAATAATGTCTCCGTTTGCTTAGAGGGGTCTCGTTTAAGAAGCTCGTCACTGTTTATATAGATTGCGGGCTCCTTTTTTTTTCAAAAAGCAGTCACACGGATTCACCACAAAAGAAATATGGCGGTTTTAAGCTTTCAATGTTATCATTCGATGTAGCGGTACATAACAGGCATTCAGCAAATACACTGTGAACTGTTCCCAAGTGTTTGCTTCTGTTAAATGCGCCCAATGAACATATCTACCATTCAAATATTTTATCACAAGATTTCTGTCAGTACAATTTACAGAACTACTATAGGTTTCTTCTCATTATAGTATTACATATTGGAAAAATTAAACAATGAATAAAACAAGAAATTCGAATTTATTCTTTATAAAAATAATATTAAAACGATATTTGACTAATAATAGATCAAAAATTAATCTTTTGAATTTGTATTCTTTTGTTGAGAAATATGTAATAATAACGATGTACCTATTTATTAAATATTAATTCTATAACAAAAATTATATACATACATACACACGCATATACACATATATGTCTGTTTGCACATATATAAGTATACACATGATCAATATATTTCAGATTAAAAACAATTATACAAATAATTACAAATTAATAACATTATCTTTGTTTAAAATATTTTCTTATAAAGAAAATTCATTTATGATCATAGAAAATCTACAATTTTCTGTACACGGTGAAAACGTATTGTAGAAAAAACCTAAGAAACTCTGTTTAAATTGCATATATATACAAATTCCTTGAAATATTCATTTGGTTCTGCGAAAGTTACCACTTCGTACAAAATATTATTAATAAATTTACAATGTACGGATTTTTTTGAAACAAATATTTATTTTTAGTCATTGCTCTCCGTAGAATATCACATCAAAATAGGTGAGTGTTATTAAAAATCATTCACAATGAATACTGTAATCATCTTGAAACTCGAACAATTTTGGTTATAGTAGATGGTAACAAAGGGAACAAAAGTAAGAAATGATTACCGCAATTTATCTTACGTGTTAATAATAAACTGGATACTCTCATTTTCTTATATTAGGCACAATATGTTTAGCTGAAGCATAAGCATCTTCTGAACAGAGATTTTCTATTTTAAGAAATAGTATGTAAAATCCTGTTTTGATACAAAACATAATTTCGATGATCTTTTACTCCATTTTTCAATATCAATTCTCTTCCGCATAGAACCAATTACAATGAAAACGACTGAAATCGAAGGTAAATTATGTAGATTAGAAATAAACAAGATAATTATCACAACACTGACAAGTAGCATACATCACTTAAGGTATGATTTGTACAAAAGAGTACTTTTACACAAATCTTTTTCCGTTTCAAACAGAAATTGCAAGTCCCTTAATGTAACTTTTTTCATACGTTGGCGTAGAGGTAGCTGGCTTCTATTTCCTGTTAGATTACTGGTACCACTCTGAAAACAATAATTTATTTGTGATTAAAAGTGTAAAAGTGGTTAAGCAGTTATATTATCTAAAATAATCACAAATCAAGTTGTGCAGTAGAACACGTAACTTACCTGCGACGATCCTGCTGTTACTTCGCCGTCCAAACGTGGTTTCTTGCGCGGTCCTATAGCTTGTAATGCGGTAGCATTAGCTTCTCGTTGCCTCAGTTCTTCCATCTCGACGCGCTGCATTTCCTTGGCTTTCGCTTTAAGTTTTGCCTGTTCGGGATCCTCAGATTTCGATCTACTTTTCGCTGCTTTCAGTAACATTTCCCTTTCTAATTCTTCATGTCTTTTCCTTTCTGCTCTATCCAGATCTTCCAGAAACTTTAACTGACCTATTAAGTAATTTATGAAATTTCGTTTTAATAGATACTTTTTTTTTTGTACAAAAAAACATAATACATGATAAATTTAATAATGATTGTAAGTATTAATTGTTTTATATGTATATAGCTCTATATATTATATAGTTATGTACTTATGCATACCTTTAACGTCATTTGAAACTTCGTATCGGGGATCTGTCTTAATTATTTCTAACCGATGTTCAGCAATAATCGCCAACTTCTCAACAAGATTTTTTATCCTCTCCTGTGTTGCATGCGAAACTGCCGCTGCGACATCACTATTTGGTTCATCCAAGCCATGCTTGGCCATTATATGTCTAACTCTGTTTTGTAGATTTGTCATATTTAGAAAGTATTCTTCTTTACACGATCTAATTTGTGTGCCCACATAATCTGTTGAGCCCAGTATTCTCTGCGTTTCTTCCATTAAATTAACACCGCCCATGGCAGCAACATCGTTGATATCATCATCACCTGTGTATGCTAACGAGAATGATTTTTTTTCTTTGTCTTTGGTAGCTATTTTAGATATTGTTGAAGGCACTACGGGTTTGACACCTTGCATTTTAACGTTCGTTACCCCTGGTTTGACCATTACCGGAGTACCTGTTCGTATCGTAACAGGCTGCCGTATCTGTCCAGGAGTGACAGTCCTGACTATGGGTTGCCGAGCCACGTTAACGCCGGGTCGAACTTGGTTTGTCGGAAATACGGGATGAAGGGCAGGTGGTTGCGAATTTGATACGATTACAGGTTGGGTTGCGTTAGGTTGCCGTATCGTGGTAACCATCCTCGTTTGTTGAACAGGTTGTCTTATTGGAGTTACTAATCTCTGGTGCAATACTTGTCCAGATCTGACTACAGTTGTTCCTGGTTGCACAAGCCTAACTTGCGTTGCCGCAATACCCGGTCTAACTTGAGTTTGAACAGTTGGCGAGCCACTTGCTATTGAAAACACTACGTTAGCTGGTGGTGGACGGATTCCATCGATTGACAATTCCTTTGTCGCTAATGAATGTCGTAACAAAGGTAAACTTTTCTGTAAAGAATTGCGATACGAAGTGGTAACTTTAAAGAATTAACCCCTAAAAGTAGCACTTTTTCTTACTTACGAAATCAAAATACTCACTTTAAGAAATCCGATAAGACATGGCTGAGGTGATGCATTGAGTAAACGCTCCAACCGGTCACAAAAGTCTTCAGGTTCTACTCTCATATCTATTAAATCTTGTATCAATGTTCGAACACTTCTTTCTACAGTTTTAGGTTCTCGGCTAGATAGCTCCAGAAGATTTGCTAGGAACTTTCGGCACTTTTCTTTGGTATTGTCATTTGCAGGTTTCTATAATGATTTCATTTCATCTTTCATACTTCAAGACAACTTAGGATATATTCAATTAAGTATAGTATACAAAACAAAAAATTTAAATGCGCCCTTTAATAGTTTTACTTTCAATACATTGTATAATGTGCTAAGGGCGTATGAAAAATTTATAGACTATTTCGTTTGAGTTTATGCGTATATTTGTAATTTGTTATGTGAATGCAATTTAAATAAGTTTTCACCACACACTACTTAACGCATTCACTCTGGCTTTTACCAACTCGTATACCGTATGCCAGATACAAGTATGGCCACTCGATGGTATACAATTCTTCGCAATAAGAGCATGATACAAGCAGAGCAACGACAAAAGCAACAAGCTATCAAATGAATGCTTTAACAAAAATCGTTGCTCCATAAATTGTATTATACTCTACTGTGGGATTCGCGTATTAGGTGATTATACTTGTATCTCGCATGCGGTAGATGCGTTTCGGTATGAAGTGGATGTGTTAAGAGTATCAGCTATTGACTTTAAGAAAATATTACCTGTCCTGGTGTAGATGCGACTGTAGATGTCGTCCCAGATGTTTGCGTGCCCGCAGCAGATGATACATTTGTTGTTGCAACTGCAGTTGTCTGAAATTATTAAGATACACATATGTACATAATAGGTCGAGCAAATTACATTAAAAGCAGATGATCAAAAGCACATTTTTTTACATTTTCATTATTTCCAACCGCAATTGTACTTGTTACACCATAGTCATTGAGATGACTTACCTAAAAAATCTTAATTCCAGTTTATAATGCTTCAAATCATCAGCATCTCATTAAGATATAAATTATGGTTATCTTACTAATTTTTATGTTGATTAATAATCTGAAATAAAATTTTAATACGTAAACTTGTTTGCAAGGTATTTATAAAAAAAGCAAAATACTACAAAGTTTTGTACACTATAGTTTTAAATTTATTTAATACAATTACATGGTATGGCATTTCCACTGTCTTAATACTTATAGTGTTTTAAAATTGAAAAAAAAAAAATTAAGTTGCTAAAGTTTATGACAAATTTACTATTTCGTTCAAGAAAATTGTTATATATTCATTTTGCCTTTTTGAAATCCGAACCCATTTATCACTAGATTTATATATTTTTTTATGTTTAGTATATTTTTATGAAATAAAATATAAAATTTATAAATATAAAATATTTATATTTTCTATAAAGGTCGTTTTGCAAACCGAAACTTGCGCGTAAGGAATAGAGTAAGATTCCACTTTTATTACACGGAAGACGCAATTCTGCTGATTTCTTTAGTAATTTTATAGATACCAACCTGCAATTCTATTTCTATAATACGACGGATTTTGAAAACAAACTGAATTTATAATCTAATAATTATACTTGTTAATTCGAGCGATACGAGAAATCTCGTCTCGACTATAGCAACGTCGAGACGACTTCTTGAGGATACGTAGGACTCGACTATTTCTTGCCAAGCCACCGGCACGTATTATTCTCGTGCCCCAGCGATATTTCGCCTAATAAGAAACGTTTTTCTTTTTCCATTCCCGGGCCTATTTGTATTGAATGCATTTATTTTTCCTGTTGTAGTTGTAATGCGATTGTATAAGTCAAAATGTTTAATTCATTACTTTGTTTAAATCTGAATAGAAAATTCTCATTATTTATTTTTTTAATAGCTAGTGACTGGTATTTTTCTTATATTTTCACATTCATTTCATTACTGTATTATGTTCCTTATTTAGGTGTTTTTTTTTTAATTTTTGCTGAACATACGTATTAATTACTTGTCATCACATATACGTTAAACTACAGTCATACATAAGTATGTTAAACAAAAAGAAACAAGATTTAGGGTTCAGTAAATGTATTGAAACCTATCGAAATTAGCAAGAAATGTCGACTCGTCTTGATAAGTAACGAACCAAGGCAAGACGGGAGTTCTTGTTACTTCTCATCTCGATTTAACAGGTATAGTAATAATAATGTAGATGCAGCAATAAGTGACAAGCAGGCAGCTTTAATTTTAATTTGATGTTTTTTGTAGTTCTTCATGTGGTTGGCGCTGATTGAATCTTGGGTGTCTTGCATTTAGATAAATTAAATTATGTAAACAAGCATTATGTTAAGCGTTACAAGTTATTGTATGGTTGTAGTTGGTGAACCTGATTATCGAAATTGCATTGTACTGTACAAACAATTGATGATTGTAAAGCAAATTTTGGAAGAAAAAAGGAGAAAACAATACAGTAATGTTTATTGCTAACGCCATTTACTAGATGTTAGTTAGGTATTATAGCTCAACAGAATAAATATTTTTTTTTCCAAATTTTGATTATTTGTAATTGAAAAATACGGAATTTCAAATATAAATGCTATCTTTCAAGCTATCTCAGCTAAATTATGTATAAAAGTATAAACTGGTTACTGAAAAATATCTTGCAAACAGCTATATTTCCTTCAATTATTAAACAGCATAAAAATTAGCAACTTTGCTAAGTATGTAATATGATACAAAGATAAACATTTGAAAATTCACCAAATCATTATAAATATAAACATATATGTTGTATAAAGATATCTTCTCCAAATTTATCTTTATTTTCTAAATAAGAATGTAATGCATAAATATGAATTATTCAGTGTTCTATTAACCCTTTAACCAATATTCTTTATTTAGAGTGAGCTCTACTAAGTTAGAGTGTATTTCTATGGCTCGAGGGGTTAAAAAACATTTTGCTGAGAATATTTAGCTTGACATAACTATTAATTTCGAGATAGTTTTCTTCATAAGAATTATGAGAAAGTTTTCAATAATTGCACATCAAGGCCGAAAAGTTTAATAGCTATGCACTCACCGAAGGAACTGTTTGCATACGCAACGTAAGAGATTGTGCTGAGCCAGTTTGTGTTGATACGAGATTTGCTGGAGCCGGAGCTGGACCAACCCTAAGAAGTTGGTATTGACCATTTTCAGTCTTCAATAAAAGATGTCCCTGTTGTCCCGGTTGTAAACCATGCAATGACTGTAATGTCAATTGCTAAAAAAAATAATAGCAAGTTTACTAAAATATTACCTTAATCAGTGCTTTGAAAAACTACTACATTCAAATAAAAACCAAAATAAGATGCTCTTCTATACACTATCCTTGAATCTACGTGCAACACCAATTTCTCTAAAATTATATCAAAACTGTATTTAATTTAAATGTAGTAGTATACAAATTAAATAAAATAGAAACAAATTACAAGCTTAAAATTATCCACCTTTGAGTCATTAATTTAAACTTGTCATATATGAATTAATTAAATTAAAAAAAAAAATAGAAAAAAATCAAAAAACCAAAAATATTTGTGTATCTCAGAGAAACATTTGCTTATTGCAATAATTGGATGCCAAGTAACAGAATATTCAGCATCTCTGCCTAGTAGAATTATATAATTTTGAATAATTTATTGCACAATTATACATACTTTCTCTATTTGTTTATATTTTATTTTAAGGTGCTAGTGTTAAAAATATATGCTACAATAGTGTTAGTGATTTACATTTATTAAGGATATGTTAAAAAGCGAATCCAATTAGTAGGAAAGCTACATAGTTAATAAAAATTAAATATGATGTTGCGTGCACGTTTTTCATCTACTCTTTACTCTAGCTAATCATATACATCAATAACAAAAATAAAATTTTCATTTTTGAATGGGAGAGTTTTATAAATTTAATATTCTTGACAGAATATACATCTGAATAATACTAATATGACAAAATAATTTACTATGAACCCTCACATCCTTTTTGTGTACAGCAACTTACTGGAGCTCCTTGACGGGCCCCAACTAACTGTGGTGCACTTAGCACTACACGTGCCGGCTGACCTTTCTGCGGTTGTGCAGGAACCCCAGGACGCACATTAATAACTTGGAGATTAGGAAGGATATTGGGAGTTTGTGTGGTCGGACTACCTACATTATTAACCTGTGGCACTGTAGCAGTTACATTCATCGGCACAGTCACTAAACCAGGAGCCGAACCTGGTGCAGCACTAGTTTTTATCACAAGGGTGGGTTGCTTAGCTTGAATAGTCTGTACGTTTGATGTTTGTAAAACTGTTTGTGTTGTTAATGGTGTTAATCCTATGGTTCCATTAGGAACATTCTGTGCTGGAAATGTAACTCTATTTGTTATAATTGCTCCTGTAGTAGTCATTGCTTGGGTATATACAATTTTAACACCCTCATTACTTTTATTATTGTCTCCAAGAGTTGTTTGAACTTGATTGATGAAATTGGTGGGCACTGTCCCCGTGTTTTGAATCGCTTCCGCGGCTACCTGCGCCGCTGCGCCAGTTATAATAGTTCCGGGTAGCGAATTATTTGCTAAAATTTTATTACCATCGGCAGTAGTTACAACGTTGACTGATTCACCGTTTGCTATGGTCCCATGTTTCTGAGACGATACCGTCCCGCCGTTAGATATTCCACTATTTACGTGATTCTGATTAATAACGGCGGGCCCAGTACTCTGATTCGACGCTACAGATGTAGATGTACCGAGTTGATTCTCTAAGGTGCCCACAAGTGCAGTTACGGCCGATTCATCAACATCTGTACTAAGAGCTTCCTCGAGAAACTTAGCAGACGCCATTTTCCGAGACCCAACTGTAAACTGAACGGCGCCTGCGTGCTAATACACTCATACTGATTGTATATTTGTTGCGCATACGATGCACGATGCTGTCGACGCAAATGCAGGATAGTGCGTGAAACAAGTTACAGGAGTATTGTCCGTTTTTACAATTTTCATATTTTAAACCTTAAAACCTTTTGAAGTTTAAAAAAGTTTGTCAAATTTACATCTTGTCCTTGTGTGATCACAAAGTTAAAATCCATTATTTTAAAATTCTACCAACTTACCACATTTCATTTCAATAGAGTGAAGGTAGATTCAGAAAGTATAATTGTGAAAACATTAACAAAATTTGTGAATGTTATTGTACTTCTAGAAATAAACGGTATTGGGTGGTTTTGGTGCGGTGGTGTTAAGGTTTTACTTAATTCTTACATGCTGTTCTTGGTTTTTTACGTTTGAAAACGTATTTTAGAGCATTTTATAGCTGCTGCAAAACCTCTAAATTCTAGTATATCCTATCGTGAGTTTTGAATAGTGCTCACATCTAAAAACTCACGATGGGATATAGAATTTATAGGTTTTGCAACAGCTATGAAATGTATGTTTTACAAAATAATAAAACGAATATAACAGTACATTATTCCCATATGCCTAGAATTTAAGATTTAGGAAATATGTTCATTTTTCCATTCTAATTCATAAACAATACAAATTCAGGTTTATTTGTATAGGTTCGCAAGTGCTTCTGTGAAATAAATTTTACATTGCGTATGAGAGTCAAATATGCTGCAGGAGATGTTTTTGTTGTGTAAAGTGAACAACATATGGATCACGATGAATAGAATTCTATTTTTGTGACATCATACGAAATTCTTGCTGTACTAGGGAATTGTATCACGATGTATAATATTCTACCACAGAATAACATAATAATCAGAAGTTTCACTCTCAGTCGGCACCTTAAATCTTTTCAAGCTATATTTCGTGACCTCGAACGTCATCAGACGCCATTTTGGGAAAAACAATAGTCAGGGGTGGAATAAGCAGAGTTAGTATTTATATCAGTATCGTACTCAGGTAGAAAACGAGAAACGTATCGTTACATCTTCAATATACATATTACTGTTAAATAAATTAAACCGAATATGCTTCTTATTTATAAATGAAAGCGAAGTGTATGTTATAATACAATACATACTTATCCATAATCCATATGCAATGACCACTGACGTAGGATTGCAAATAATTAATGTGTTCGTTTAGGTTTAAAGAAAAGGCATATTGGTATCCAAAGCCAGAATGTTTGGGTTAATACCTACACAATACACATATCTAATATGAATGATTATCAATAGATGCCAATCAAAATTCGTTACTTTGTAGATATACAGTGGTATACAGTCAACAGAAGTCGTTTTGTTACAGTATATTTCAAATACGATACAATAATCGAATATTAAATTTGAACGATCTTCAGTTGTACATATGTAATATTAAAAGTCGTCTTAGACTTATTCTGGCAACTTCGTTTGTGGTTTATGAGACATTAATTGGGATATACCCCAAAATCAAATTTATTACACGAAATTATTAATGAATATTAAAAAAATGTATGCAATTGCTTTTTTTCGGTAACTGAATGCATATCAAAGCTTTGGCAAATAAATTTTACTTCCACCGTAATGTCACTATTATACTTTGGTGCGATAATTGTTTCTTTATTGAGTTGTTTTGTAAATAGGTTATAAAACGATTTTATTGTATTCTGATCTAATCTAAAGAATGAAATAACTATAGCTGTGTTCGCAGAGGAATCACAAACTAGTCAGAGCCAATCATATATCGTGAAATAGTCAACTGTGAAAACTGTTTCGGATTTCTTTAAGCCAATCGAATTGCGTTTGACTAGTTTGTGATTCCTGTGCGAACACAGCTTATATTACAAATTTCAAATGTCAAAAATTTAAAAATTGACTATTCAGAGAGGTAAACAAACGTTAACAATGCACACTAGCTGCTCGCTCTTCGAATGCAGTGAAGTAAAATCATTCTTTACAAGATGGCCGATTTCAGATGCGCACTAGAATGCGTGAACTTTCCCGCTTATGCGAGTGAGAATTCTGATTGTTATGCAGATCACGGTCTGTGTCACGGTACAAATAATATGGAATGCTCGTTTTGAATCCCAAATTCGTCAAGGTCGGTCAAATGACGTCATTAAGGAGCGTATCGAAAACAATAAAATACATGTATGGTAAATAGCAAAATGTTAAAATCCAAATTATTCACAACTACCAATTAATGTAATTCAAATGCAGCTTTGCTTTAATGAAGCCCGTTTAAGTTGAAATTTACTTTATATATCTAACACGAGCGCTACTAGATGGTGTCGCCATCTAGTTTATTTCTACAATTTTAACGAATTTCGTATGTGTTTACAAAGTATTTTTGTGGTTTTTCTAGAAAATTGAATCGTGAAAACAGCTTAACGCTTTTAAAATATGTTCCGTAACCCGTCCGGATTTTTTAAACTTACCTTTCGCATTAACAAAACCGTCACGGTCGAAATCGATTTTAATATAATAATAATTATGTATGTGGCGTAATTTATGCTCTCTTGTGACGTACTTTCATATGCGCGGTAAGCATACGGTATTATTTGTACCGTGATGCAGATGCTATTCTGTGATTCTGCTATCGCTTACTAGAATCATGAACCTTCGTAATAAGTGATTGTGTGTATTTTACTGGGACATTAACGGAAAGAGTATGTTTTCCTGAGTCTATAATGCCTATGCATTTATTTTTTGAGCAAATGGAAACAAAGCACTAAAACTGTTTTCAAAATGTGCTATTTCGAGGTTATGTGCGAAACAGTGTTCCCAACCCTTAAGCATAGAATTTCCCACGAGAACTATCAAAATTTCCCTTTTTTTAACAAAATTCTCACGAATACACAAAACATAGTAAATAAATACCATGGTAGAAATATACAAGGTATGTTCTTGCGCATCTCGTGATGACGCGTTTGGGATCCAGTCCTATTCCAGTAAAATAAAGTAGTGTCCTATAATGGCACCAATTTTATAAATAACGTAAACAAATAATTTATTAGTAGGTAATTTCTGATATAGAGAATAGGAGGCATTTGTATTCTAGCGGCGTGTTTGCACGATATGCAATTCTGTTATTGATTAAATATTTTACTTTTAAAATGCTCACAAACTATTATTCAAATCAACTAACGAATCATTAATTTGATTAAATCATGGGCACATAGCTATGCAAAAAAATTTCACGAATACCATGCTATTTCCCTTCGACTTCGAAACCAACGATTTTCAAAACTTCCCACAAATTGGGAAATTTCCCACGAGTTGGCAACACTGGTGCGAAGCGTTTTTGGCGGATTTAACCAGTGGTAGTAGTGATGTGGAAGGAAAAGTTACTAAAAGTAACCAAATTTTATATAAAACAGACGTTAAATACAAACTTTTGTTAATTTAATGTGATTCAATATTCGTAAATTAAATTAATAATTAGGCAGCGACTCGATACAATATCCCGAAATCTGTTCGTTTATTTTCAACAGTACAATTGTTAGAAGTATAAGTTTCCACATTTTTGATTATCTGTTTCTTAATAATTAGTTGGTGTATCGGATAGAAATAAATTCATATTTCATATAAATGATTCGTGGTTTACATATAAACTATAATTAATATTGTATAGTTTGAATTACAATTATAACAGAATTATCTTATATAAAAGCAATTGATTTGATTACATCATTAGTAAAGCATTAATAAAAAGATTAATGTAATGGCTTGTTTGAATAAATGAATTTGTCAATGTAATCAGGTGTCTAGTTATTTCTCCCTCTTTAGTGCCCCTAAGACAATAATATATGCAAAATATATATAAGATACGTTAGTATCTTAATTTGAAGACTAATTTTGCTTCTTATCACATTCAAAATCGAATTATAAAAAGACAATATAGAAACAACCCACTGCTTCATGCAACTTTATTAAATAAAATCTTTAAGTCACAATAATGTAATGAATTTGTTTGATTTTAACGGCCGTTTGCACCGTTCGTGATTAAGTTATAATTAACATTTAATCATAATTAAAGTTTAAATTCCTTTGCACCGACTGCTTAATTAATAATTAAATCCTTAATTCGTGATTATCTTTAATCAGTACCTAAGGTACCAATCAACTCATAATTAAATAAGTTGGCGCAAACGTAGTTTCTTTGTCTACAATCATGTTTATAGGCGATTATAGGTTGGTAGTAGTTGGAGTTGTTATGCGGTTTTTGGTTATAATACAAATATCTGTGACTGTAAATTGAAATAGCTAGCTAATTAAAGTGTTCACTATGAAGATTAGGGACAAGGGATAGCTGCGTGCAAGAAGTGTATATTTGGCAGGGTTTTAGAAAGTCCAAGGTAAATCAAAAATTAATTCCCGAAATAAAAACTGACAATAAATGTATTTGAGGATTACTCGTGGTTTCAGGTGGGAATGACCCGGTGGTATTTCGTAATAGGAAAGGATATCTTTCTATAAATTGACAATTTTTATATGATGCTAACTTAAAAATAATGGATATATAGGTATGATGGCCAGGGAATACACACATTAACGATCCATTCTTTTCCATAAGCGACAGTGGATATGCCTCAAAAACAGAATTATTGACCCCACTGT
This sequence comes from Protaetia brevitarsis, assembly GCA_004143645.1. NCBI lineage: Eukaryota > Metazoa > Arthropoda > Insecta > Coleoptera > Scarabaeidae > Protaetia > Protaetia brevitarsis. Next base: position 3,993,739 of record RXPK01000065.1, read on the forward strand.
TAAATTCTGAAACAGTTGTGAAAAATTGTTATAATGAAAGCCATATTACAACACGGAATGTCATTGATAGCATGTTTCTAAGAAGAATTTTTTCCAATACTGGCATATGGTTGTCGCTTAAAGCTGGATACCTCTATGCCAGTACTAGTTGCTACCTCAGTATTGCACAATATAGCCATAAATATGGGTAAAGAGGAAATCAATGAAGAAACATTAAATCAAGAAATTTTAAATGGACAACTTCATGAGATTAATTATGATGCTGTTGATGATGTACCTGCTGCGACACAGGCATTACTAATTAATCATTATTTCAATTTGTAATTATTGCTATATAGAAATTAACTTTTGAACATTTTTTTGTGTATTTGTTTTCTTTGGCTTTTGTATAAACGAAATATATTTTATTTGCTCTAAATGCGTTATCACTTTGATTTTTTTAAAAGAAATATTGTGTATGTAACTAACCATTTATTTATTAAATAAAAGGAACAAAATATATAAGGAAATGATGGTAATAATAAAATAATTCTAACAAGTAATAGCAGAGGTCAAATAAAGTATCAAAAATTTGAGCATTTGCAGAAAAACAAATAAAAGAATTGCATAATGAAAAAAAACCTGCATTCACATATTAATTTCCATTTTAAAACTACTACTCAACTTTTTTATTTCAATATCTAATTCTGTAGCAATTTGCTTCAGCTTAAATTCCAATAACTTTCAAATGCCGCTTAAAATCGCGCATTTGCATAACAGCAAATTTTTCATATGATGGAACAGTGTTCCCAATAGAAATACGATTTTTGACTAAAAACTAAACTTAACGCACTACCAACCTATATTTCGGTCGCAAACTTTTTAATTAACTAATCATTGATTAAATTTGTTCGGTGCAATCCAATTCGTATTTAATTCGTAATTAAATTTAATCTTTGATTAGTTAATTAAAATGTTAATCACAGACGGTGCAAACGGCCGTAAATATTTGATTTGAATTATACTAAACATATTGTTAAATGTTAGCTGTTTTTATTATTGGTCACATTACCTATATTTATTTTAATGTATTTTAAAATGCCACAATATAACTGGTGTGATATCATCCTAAAGTACTCAGAATCACTCTCTATGGCCTAAGTATCCAGCCATTTTTGTCGTAACCCTGACGATGACAGTTTTACTTCCTTCAGCGAAACTTCGACTATTGCTTTTCTGGGACTGTAAATTTGTCTAACCTGTTTCTGCTATTGCAATAACGATCACCTTACAACTTCCATGCAAATTTAATTTTCCTGTGAAAAGTCGAGGTTTCAATTTCTTACTCAAGGGCTTCTCTCCTTGCAAGAATGTGTGTACATTGAAGCTGGAGTAGATACTGAAATGGGATCATTAAATCAAATATGAAAAAAAAAAAAAAAACATCTCTACAAATAGGCCAAAATAGGCCTACACAATATGGAACAGGAGGATTTAGGAAAAAAAAGTAATTGCAATGACTAAAACTGACAATTGCACACGCAATTCAATATACTTCGTTTGGTTTGAACTTTGCGCCTGTTTTGTTTTTGTCTAATAAATTTTAATAACCTTTTCTTCCACATCACCACTACCACCACTACCACTCGCTACCACGGACTACTACATATGAAACCATTTGATTAGATCGTGATTAGCATGTGATTAGGATCCGTGAACATATACACACCACAGACCTGATAGACTGCTAATAAACCGTACGCGCATCATTACTGCGCACCATCAACAGGTAGCCAGACATCTTGGAACACAAGCATCATCATCACGCGTCATGCTTACGTTTCCTTATAAGCTTATAGTAAGTCAGTACCTTTCTAGGGAGTATTTGCGTTTAGATGTTTGTTAGTTGGGCAAGTCACAGTAGTATACTGTGACCAAATCAGAAATGTGACTGGTGCGGCATAACATACATGATACGGTACAAAATAAAATGGCGACTGAAATTCATCTTGGTGAGAGTGAGGTTACTCTACTTAAACCAACAGCATCACTCTCGCCAAGATAAATTTCAGCCGCCATTTTGTTTTGTACCGTATAAAGTATGTTACGTGCGTCTACTATTTCTATTCTATGATATGGAATTTAGATAAGTCTTTTTTAATTTAATTTTTGTTTTCTTCTCGAATTAGAGTGTATTTTCGTTTATATAGGAATGATTTAAATTTTAATTCTAACACACACATACATCTTTCAAATTTTGCGCACAATGTACAAAACAAAATGGTATTTAGATTTTTTATAAAAGATGCACATCTTATAAAAGCCTAAGTATACAATTCATCTAAAAAATCTAACAGGTCCGGTTTGAATCAGTTTAGTATCAGCTTTCAGTAATTTATTAACTCGTTTATTGTTAAAATAATACCGACACAAAAAAAAAATAATGTAAAAGCAATTCTAAAATGAAAAATACATTAAGTTCTTATCGAGAATACTTAGCCACCTTATATTTAGGTAAACTGGCGTATTTCCTTCGGAATTGTATATATTTAGTTTTTAACTGCACATACGGGCCACTTGTACACGTTAGTTTCGTCGTATCAGGCGGTAGAGTTAATAACAAGTCACGGTAATTTTAAATCATATTTACGTGGAATTGGGATGGTTAATGATTAGCATTGTGAATGTGGTGGGGTAGATATAGCAAGGCATGTTTTATTTGAATGTTTACTGATGAGGAGCGGTTGCGTATGGAAACTAGGGCATTAGCGAAGGGGGTTACATTGGCCTCGAAGCAAAAATGATATTAAGGATAACCAGTAGAATATTGGGAATCTTTTAGTAATGCTGTTATCAAATAGGTTACGGTATATTTGGATAGTAGGGTAAAACGTGTTTATAAGTGAGCTTTTCATATTCTTTAGTGGTCTGTATTGGTGTTAACTTAATAATACCATGGCACGGGCGTATAAAATAAATATTTAAGATATAATTTTTTATTTTAATTACTATTGATTAGACTAATTAGGATTAAGTTATTGTTAAATATTAGAAAATAGATACTGCTGTTGCTTTATTTGCTTTCAGTTCATTTTATGCAGGCGAAGAACAGCTGAGAAAGGATGGACATAGATGTCTAGAAGATCACCTATGAAGGACCCACGAGCTACCTGAAGACGACGTAGTATCGGAACTGAAAGAACGTGGAGGCTGCCTCTTCGAAGCCCAGAAGGATAATAACAATAATTTGCTGGCTATCGGTAACCTGGGGCTGTTTCCCGGGTTCAGCCCCTAGAGTGAGGTTTTCCATGGTTTCCCTTACTCTTCGGCGAATGCTGAAGATAATTGAAGTAGCTCCATGGGTGCAAACATAATTACAACTGATAGCTGATCGATTTATTACATTTTTGTTATTATTATTAAAAATCATAGGGAAGTTACTTAGTTAGAATAGGGATATATATTTCAATTCTTATGGAATTCGTATAGTACTTAAGAATAGGTAGACTCGTGCAATACCTTTAGGTGGAGCTCGGGGTTTAGGATAAATTGTAACTATTTAACTTGTCATAAATAAAGTGTTATAATGTTATATGTTAAGATGAAAAGAACTTTTTATGAAATAAAATGGCTAAAATTTGATATTAAAGCTCGAATTATTATTTCATTAGATATTCATCGTTAATTCACAAAATGCCATTTGTGAATTAAGGATTAATAAATATCGTGAACTTGAATATTTTTCAATATACTATTTACCGACGGACATATGGGTTTTTCATTAATTTAGGCAGCCAAAAATCGATTTCCTAAAACTCAAGCCAGGTAAAAATAAACTACCCTCCCACAACCTTGAATAGGTATATAACAAGAGGCAACCTTTCCGTTACCCAATTGCAAAAGCGCACTCCATAGCAAGTCGAATTTCGATAGTTGTCATAAGTGTACGAATTGTGTATTCGGCGAGCGCCGACAAGTAGGTACTTCATTTATCGTTGTTAGGTTTTTTTTTTAAATCTCTGATTGTTATTTTATTTGACTATTGACTTTTAAAACTCCTTTTAATTCATTTTTTTTTTCTTTTGATATTGTTTATGAGGCCTGTCATTGAAATTTATAGGTTACGTTATCTGATGCTTCGATGTAAAAATAAGTATGGACAAAAAAGAAGCATGAATAGATTTTAGTTACCAAATGGGTATTGTCTTATTATTTCTTTTATCACAAATACAAAATAAATGTAATGATGGGTTTAATTTAACTTTTACAACCTTCATAAATCGTGCTTACAACAACTCGCTTTGACAATTGATTATTCATCTGTTATTCATGGCATCAATAGCGATGTAAGAATGAGCTCTAGCAAGAAAAAGAACATCACACTTATTTTACTTCGGCAGAGCTATGACAATTTGTCGAAGGTTAATATATTTGTGCTGCGATCTCGTACGTACTGCTGTAGATTAGCCCACCCACATTTCGCGAGTGTATTTTAAGTTGCCTAATTTGCTTAAAACTGCTGAATCATTGTTCCGAGAAATTTCCACAATTAATGTTTATTTTTGTATAAATTTTAGTTAAACGGTTAATTGTTTAATTTATTTAATTAAGTGTTAAGTTTTTTTTAATTTATTTCACTCTTTTAGATGTCTAGCATTCGCTAGTCTAGTTTTTGCTTATTCTAGTACATTTTTGTCGGTGAATTGTACGACGCGTTGCTCGCAGCGGTAGAATTCATCAACCAGTTCCTAGGTAGACGAGAGCGTGAGTACATGTATTTTATATTGTTTGCTACCATTTTGTTAATACTTTTGATTTAGAGATTTGTTTCGCTTATTTTGAATATATTTCTGTCTATCAAGGAACTCGCTTAATAATAATTGTTATTATATTGATGTGTGCACATCATAGTTGTAAGACCATTTATTATTTTACATGCAGGAAGATTTAATTTCTCCGTTTTTCATTTACTGCTTCATTTTCTTTAATTAATCACCTCGGGTTGGGTGAATAGAAGCATTGTGCTTGCATTTAGTTTTTTCATTCTTGTTTTTTTACTAGAAATTGTCCACGTTTAATTTTAGTTTGTTTTAATTTGAAACCACGTGGATTGAGTTGATATATAAGAATTATCTTCCTGAACAAGTTAACCTTTTGCTTTGATATAGGAAATAGCATTGTCCTATTGTAATTTAGAATCACGAGCAGTTTTGATTTATGCCAGGACCCTCTGTTCACGGTTTTTTTTTCTGCAAAAATTTGTAATTAACATTTTTTTTTCTTTTTTTCATATAATAAAATTTCTTGATTGTTTATTAACGTCATTCAAAATTCTGTTCTTTTATTCTTAATTAAACCTTTTCAATTTTGGGCGTAATTAAAGACAGTCAGATTTCTTTCACCCACATTTAACTTTTTGTGATTAAATTCAAGTTTTAATTCGCGAGGGTAACTCTGAGTTTTTTTTGTTTTTTTGCGCCCTTTTAAATTTTTCCGTTGAGCTAGCTAATTTAATTTTTCATTTTTATTTTTCATTTTGCATTTTCAATTCTGTCAGTACACAGCAGTACGTACGCCTACAGCTGAAGTCCTTCACGTTTCCAGTCGCCCAGAATGCAATCCACAGCCTGCAACTTTTCACTCTGTATGTAAATACTAAACTACAATAGGTGTATTTGAGTTTGTTTTATGTTCAAAATAGATAAGGCTTATAGATATTTATTGTAAAAATATATTATGCCTAATATATACAAGTTATAACTATTATTATTATTATTATTACAGCATAAAGTTTACAGTCTTATGGAAACAGTCGATTAATACTGTAAAGTATAAGTAGTATAGTGTTCACACCACAGTTCAAATGTTATAAATAGTGCATGGCGGTTCAGATATGGTGGTAAGAAGTGTTATATATGTATTGTTATACGTAAGCTCCAGTTATTTGAAGAATTACATGTATTGTCAACAAAAGCTGTGCGGATACTGATGTGGAGGAGGACATGACGACTTCACGTCGCTGCCATCAATCGTCTAGCCAATAGAAATATCCGGCAAAGTTGTTTCTTGCGCATTGGTGACGCGCTTTCCTAAATTACTGAAGTCCCAACACTAGACAAGCAATTATATAAGAAGAAATTTAATGAGAAGTTTTTCTACGTCCCTAAAACCGCCATTATTATCTATGTATCATACAGTTTAGACATTCATTCATTGTATATACATACATGGCAACATTTTAGCGTTCCAATAAATGTAATATAAACATATCAACAAGAAGTAGTTCTACGTTATACTTATAAATGTATACATTTTAACAATATCACAATATAGTTTATACCAACATATACAATACTCACTAGGTATGCCTACCACTTATAAAAAAATCGTTTGAGATTTTTATCACAATTGGGATAATTGTAATTATCCCAACCTTACAACTTCTCAATTGATTTTTTGCACGAATAACAATTAGTTTTATATGTGCAAGCTTTAGGACACCCGGTGACAAAAAATAATTTATCTAAAAGAATTGAGAGTAGTGGCTTCTCCATCGTCATGGTTATGATGGCTATGGCTATGTTCATGAGCGGCTAGAAAAAAAATACGAAGCATTAAAAAACATCATAATTATGTTTGGATTCTTGTTGCTTAAAGACTAAGATGCGTTCTTGACATTTGATCTTTAAGCGAAATGAATGAGGAATTCACAAGATTCATAATTTATAGTGCACATAGACAACTCGAGATCGGTTTTACACTGGCCTGCGACAGGTTTTAATCTGCAGAGGAAATGTATGTGGAAATGTTGTGTATTGACGAGTTACTTCAATGCGAAATTTGCGGTAGCAAGTAAGTTATAAACGTTGGTGTTGCTACAGAGAGCTATTACACTTCGCTTGAAAATATATATTAAGTGTAGCCTATTGGACATAATATGTATAGAGTATTTGTTTATATTAAAAAATCAAAAACAAGCGTTAAAAAAGTAATGGCTAAACTTGAGAAAAAGGTGGCCACAGCATTGCAAGTGCCGCCTGCTAGAGTCAGCTATAGGGAAAATATTAAAATATATATCCCAGTTTATGTTTAAAATGTTTGGTGTTAAGAAGAGAAAAGTAAATTCTGTCGTCAGTTTCAAGCAAAATGGAATAAGGATTATTTCTTTATCATCATCATTATCTGTTCTAAAAGGATACTACATGAAATGCAATGCTCGACAACAATTTAGAGGCCAATTGTAAAAAGATAAAACTAAATCATTAATTTTGAATTTGATAAACAATGTTAAAAAATTAAAAATAAATATTTTACCTTCAGTGGATACAATTCGACAATGTTATGAAAATTAGAGCTAGTTTTATAGTAAACGCAAAAATCAACCTAAAGTGTTTTTCCGAAGGTGAATTCTTAAGAGAGTCCCCCTTAAACACTGCAGAAGCATTATGTCCCGATAAAAAGATTCTAACAAATTAGCTCATAGAGAGGAACATACGAGGATTATTTCTTCACCATGCAGAGGAAAACTTGTTTGTCTATGGTGTAATGAATCATTGTCTGTTTTAAAATTGTACTATATGAAATGGAATGCTCAACAGCAGTAGGGCAATTGCGAGAAGATAAAAATGAATAAAGAAATAAAGGAATTGAAATAATGGTTCACTTTCTCACAATTATTTTTAATTAAACACGTGAAAACATTTCGTAGATATTTTACGAGAAAATCATCAAGGAAGCATACAAATGAGGACTTGTTTTGTCGATTAATATTAAGTTCTGATCCATATTTAAGTTTACAACATTTAACTGATTTTAGAAAACGGCAATTTGATTCGGAAATTTTATAGTTCGTAAATGTTATTGGGGAAGATGATACTGCACTGGATATATCATCTGAATATTTTTCCGATTCTGATTAATTATTCACAAAATTTAAATGTAATTGTTTCTTTTCAATTTTTGTTTTGACTAAGGGTGTTGCTCTTCATGTATAAAAACATTTTACTGGAGCAAAAAGGCTTAATTTTGTATTTTGAACAAAAATTTCTACAATATAATCTGAGGATGTTTTAAGGGTTGTTTTTTTTTATTAACCAAGTACAAACTACTAAACATGTCAAACTCAATGCATTCAGGGGTGCCTTTAACAAACAAAGACTTCGAATTTGCAAACTAAACTGTATAATTTGTATAAAAAATATTCTTCGTACTTGTATTAAGTGATATCAATTTTTCGCATTAAGGGTTGTATTTTACGGTAATTTCAGATTCAGCATACCCAAAAACACAAACTTACTCAACTTTTAATGTAAAATTTGGTTAAAATTAAAGAGTAAACAATTTCGAGCGCGTTTTTCGCGTTCTGAACCACTGTGAGACGGATTCATGGATGAATAACGCAGGGAGAGTTAGGATTTTATGGTTTCGAAAGGTTGGTTGGCAGTGATTTCTGCTGCGAATTGCCCTTTTGTTGCAATTTAAAAATGGTATTAAAATTGTATAAACTACAAGTGCCCCAAAAGGGGGGAGCGCAGCGAAGATACGGTTTGAATCATTCCAGAGGAAAGAAAACCGTACTTAAAAATACGTGCAAATACGTAAAATTTATGTGCGAAGATATTATATTTACATGCACCTTAAACACTAAACAATCACGGATTTACAAAAAGACATTTTTGAGTCTGCGCACAAATCCTGTGATCGGCTGTTGTCATTTCTGTTTATTATGTGCCTGCACATATTGTTGAATATGAGAATGCAAATGCGTTTACATACTAATAAATCACGTTATAAAATTTAGATTTCTTTTTATTATTGTATTTTACATATACATCCCTACATTTGGATGAAATATGTGTAATGTAATAGAAGTATTTTTACCTAATTAGGCAAGCATACAAAAAAGTAAGAATATTTGCACAGTTTAGTCTTTCAAAAGTGTCCAACGGTAACTTTACAGAATCGTTAAATGTTGAAGATTTAGGGATTGAAGGTTTATGAACCACTTATTTGTAGAAGTTATGTATAAATCAACTGTTATTCATAACTTATACAAATAAGTAGTTTAAAAAATAAAGCATTATAAGTTAAAAAGTATGTAGATACGTACTAAAATGCAAATCGTAGAAACACGTATACCTATACATATAATCACGTATTTTGCCATTTTATGCGCTGACTTTCGACTATGATTCATGAAAGTGCGCACAATATTTATCTGTCAAAGTGGGTTTCTCCTGCACTAATTTCTTGTTTTCCGAATGTTTCTCAGAAGTGTAAAACAAGGTTTGAAGAAACGAAAGGAGAAAATACGAGATAAGAAATTTACTTTTCACACACGAAAGTATGTTGCATTGATTAAATCGTGACTAAAAAGGTATTTACTATAGTTGTTTGGATTCCGGTTTTGTATACTTGTTCCCTAAAGGTATTCGAGTGACAATATATGTTAGGAATGATCCAAAACAGGTTTTGTAAATCATTTTTTAATAGATTTTTTGATATAAATTTAGTGTTGGTCTTCATACATTGTGATTGATGATGATATTGTTTGCTTATTTTGTTAGAACAGTCAGTTCAAAAAGTCTTACATACAATTCTTGATAACTATAACTAAAATGTTAAAGAGATATAGAATAAACAAAAATATTTATCAATACTAGGCTTACGTGGATAAACATGTGTTAGTTAATTGCAATATTAAAAATTGAAATTAAGGTAAAGTCAGGTAAGTGTGTAACCAGGGCAAGTGTGTAGTTTGTTTATATTTATTTTTAAAATTGAAATACGGACGTCCTCTTGTTATAATACTAATGTACTAAACTTCATACTAGTTTTACAAACAAAAGTTCGCATCTCCTAACGTGTAATAACTTGAATATCTTGTGAATATATCATACCTTATTAAACAGGCATCAGTTTAGTATTACACTCTTGGCCGAACTGAAGGATAATGCTATTAATATATAAAATGCGGAAAGATTACACACTTGCCCCTTTTGCTGGTAATGTGTAGTATTGATAGTGTTTTAAATTTCTTTTTTTTTCTAGTAAACCGTTGATAATTTAAAAGGTGTATCTATTGAAGGCTTTCAACTGAGCATATATTACGTACTTCTATGTGTAAAATTTATCAAAATGTCTTATTATGTGAACAGTGTTACATTTTCTTCGCACTATGCAATTTTTACTACACACTTACCTGACTTTACCTTTAAAATTTGTATTATTCAAAAAATGGAGAATAAAATCATGTAGGAAATAGCATATTTTACAAGTTATAGGTATACATCAGTGATCGTAGTTCAAAATCACATAAGTATTGTGTCTGTGACCGCTGTTATAAACGATTATCCTTGAGGATGGATGCAGAAGCCGTTGGTTTAGAATAATCTTTATACTAAAGTGATCACGTCCCGATTTTTAACAATTTGTCCCGCATCCCGCGGTGTTTTGAAAAAGTCCCCCTTTTAGTAAAATATTTGTTGACATTATGAGTTACGGTTTTCGTGCGCAAACAAAATGAGATATTGCATTTTATTATTGTTTTCGTCCATTCGAACGCCAAGTATAAGTTTCCATTGTAATGTACTTTTCACGCAATTAACTTTGTATTTGTTTATTTAAATATTTATGCTAACATACATATTCTATTCTTGAAAGTAAGATAATTTTGTGGTTTTTTTTTTTTATAATAAACTATATAGATTTGGTTTTTTTTTATTTTTATTAATGATTTTTACTTATAATACGAATACCATATTCACGTTCGATTTTGTCCCGTTTTACCAACGTTATAATATGGTCACCTTACTTTATGCATATTTTGAAGCCGAAATTTTCTGGAATTGCAGTAGATTTAGTCTTAAGGGGGTTACTACATTCATATGGGAAAACCGCCAATAAGTATGTCCCTTTTCTTCACAAACGCCGTATCTGATCTCATTGATTTTTGTTACACACGTTATCTAGTATTGTCCCAACAGTTTAAGTGAGAGATTTCATAAAATTTCTAAAGACTTTTTTTTTTGAGTTTTACAAAATCGATATTTTCTTCGCTTGTGTTTTTTCACATACTTGCCCCGTTTTCTCGCAACCTGTTCAATGTATCGCGATATATTTTTTTTTCTAAATGTAGAATTAGATAGAAATGTACTGAATGAAGCGTTTTTTTAAATAAACTTCTGCTCTTTTAACAAAAAAATTCGAAAATTTAAAAAGTGAGCGAAGAAAATATCGATTTTGTAAAACTCATAAAAAAACGTCTTTAGAAATTTTATGAAATCTTTCACTTAAACTGTTGGGACAGTACTAGATAACGTGTGTAAAAAAATCAATGAGATCAGACACGGCGTTTCTGAGAAAAAGGGACATACATAATGGCGGTTTTCCCATATGGATAAAGATATGTAGTAATCCCCTTAAACAGGTTGTATAATTTATTATCCAATTACCACATTTTTTCAAGAATTTATGATTGGAGAATGGAGCACACTAAATGTAAACAGCACTGTTGCAGCTTTAAGATAAGAATGTATGTTTGTTTGTATTATACGTAAATGTTAATAACTCTAAGAAACATAAATTATTTATAAATAAAGCCTGGCTTCATTAAGCGAGCAATAAAAGAATAAAAATGCAGAACGTGACCAATCAATAAACTCTGTACTAAATATATTAAGTTGTGGTTCTAAGCCAATGTGAACACTATAGAAATATCTTTTTAGTATAAAACCAAATGAATAAATGAAATTCTAATAGATAATTAGGTGTGTTTAAGATGTGTACAATTTACAAAGAAAACAAATTAGCCCAGAAATTGTATGGACTGACAGACGTAAAAGTGAAGCAGATAATGGAAACCCGAAACAAATTTTGGGAAAACCTTTATAATGGAATAGACAACATTTAAAATTATTTTCTTAAAATATGTTTTTGTAACTTTTTAAATAACTTTTTAATGAATTAAAACAGCATTTTTTTATGATTTTTAATTCTAATAAAAGCATTAATACTTACTTAAAACGGTCAGTCCAAACATTATTAGGAAGCCAGTCAATATGGCCAAGAATTGCAGTAAACCAGTTTGTTTATCTCTTTTAATTATTTCGAAGAATACTATGTAAAGTAGGGTGCCACAGGCTAACCCTTGAAGTATCACAGATGCTACTCCAGTACCACTGTCGTCGGTTATAGCGATTCCAATTCCTATCCCCAGAGGACTCACCACGGCAAAAGTGAACACATATAATATAACTAAAATTGTTTTTGTTTGAATTGTAATTAATTCAACACCAATGCAGAACGCAATAACCAGTTTATGTGCACTTACAGCACCGAACATATACCAAACGGTTGCTGGAGATGATTCTAGACCAACCGCCAATCCTTCAAACAGTTCATGAACGGATAACGCTATGACCACAAGTAATCCTCTTATGCTTTTAACAACAGTATCTTCTATTATCAAATGACTATGTCCTACGTGGTTGTGGTCATGCGTATAATCTTGGTTATTTTTTATAGTTGCTTCTTCCATTTTCTTCACCGTATCACTATTTGACGTTACATCATCTACGTTGTCACCCTCTTCTAATAGAATATGTACGAGCGAATGCTTTCATATCAAGCTCTTTCTGTTTCGAATTTAAGTAGACGTGTACACATTCCTCCACAAAGTACATAGTAAAAAATCCAATACACATTAGCATCTCGGAAAAATGAAAACGAAGTTCCGGTAAGTCACCATGTTCTTGAAGTTCTGCTAGTTGTTCTGTGACCTCTGGCAGAAGATGAAGGAATGTTGTGCATAGTAGAATTCCACCACCGAGGCATAGCAGGAGGTTCACGTAAATGCTATTTTTAGGATTAGTTTGCCATTTGAACCATCTTGACAGTTGTAGTGGCAGTAAACCCAGTGTTAGAGACGCCAAAAATAGGACGCACATCGCCACAGATTTCGCCAGGACTGCTGATTCCCCAGTTTCGTCATGGTGATCGTGATCATCATGATCGTGGTCATCATGTTTCACAATTATGTGCTTCAGTATTTGATCGACTACCATTTTTCTTTCTGTAATTAAAAATAATCGTATAACATAAATATTATTTTAAATATTGTTATATAATAATTATAGCTTTTATTTTGCTTCCTTAAGTTTGTACCACGTTTATCAAATTAAATGCGAATACACGTTTCACAAATCTTCGATTGTTTCTGCAACCGCTAATACTATGAATACTGAATATAGACATATGAGTATCCGATCACTCCGAGCTACATAAAAATTTTACTAATTGGAGAAAATTGTTTCGGGAACACGTATGTTCATTCATGTGTTTATGGATACTACATAAACATACTGCATATACAACGTGTCTCGTATTGGTTTATTCAAACTATGGGAGGGTAAAGTATACTAAATTTAATGACTAAAAATAACAAAAGTGGTAGGTCAATTTTATTTCGTTATGAAAATACAGGTTGTTTACCACATTTTCCCGGGATCCTTTGCAGATAAATTAATGCAACAAAAATTTTGACAGCAAAACCCCACCTAGAAAATTATTTAACAATATTTTCAACTTCCGGAAACGTTTCATTATACCAGAAGGTCCAAATGGAATGGCGTTCTTTTTCTTACAGTAAGGGATTCTATACATTATTTAAAGGCAATTTGCACTTAACTCCTCTAAATTCAACGGTTTTTGAGATATTCACTGTTTTGGCAAAATTTTAAAATTCAATTTCATATGAAAATGTTTCATATTTTACAGGCCATCAGAGATAATGGCGTGATTTTGCTATGGCGGAACGAAGAAAGTCTCAGCAGTCAAATTTTGTCCAAACAACGACTATATGCGACAAGTGTTCATAAATTGACCGTCGTATTAGATGCCTTTGACCTTACATGCATATTTTTATATGCTCTTTATAGCCATAAAATACAGTTGCTAAATCCTACATCGTTTTACAAAAAAATTATGACCGTAAACTGGACTTACTTTATAACCAAAAATAACAAAAGCGGTTAGTCACTTGTGTTTAGTTGCAAAAAATATGTTGGTTTAATATAAGACAAACAATTAAATAAACAAATTAGACAAATAAATAATAAATTGCTTCATAATAATGGTAGTGCTTTAATTAATAATATTTTCGAGAGCTTCCTCCAGCATATACGCAGATGTAGTACCGCGGCGTACACTGTGAAAAATTACAGTAATTTTGTCATGGTAAATTAGGAATATTACATGTAATAACGTTGTGAATTTACCACAATAAATCATGTAAATTTTGTTTTACATGTTTTTTCTAAGATAATTTTAGATTTTTTCTAATGGAAAAGAGATTTCGGTAAAATTTATAGCTTTTTCATGTAAGTTTAAGATGTAATAAAAATTCGAAAGGAAAATACAGGAAAAAACATGTAACAATTTATGTTTACTATCAAAATATTACTTAAAAGATGTAAAATTGACAATTTTTTTTGGGTATTTAAATTTGGGTAAAAATTTGAGGATCTTTTACATTTATTTTACTTGAATACGCGCCGTAATGTGATTGGTTATTAGGTTATTTAACTGTACGCATTCGGCCAAAATATACAGTTCATATAAAATTACATACGAATTTTTACAAAGTACAATCTTGAAAAAATAATCAGCAGTGAAATTTACTCAACGATGGTAGAAATTTTACCTTATGAAGCAAATTTACCGGTAAAATTGTAGGCAACTTTTTTTTACAGTGTAGTTCATACTTATTTGCCGAATTTCCTCGGTACATTATTGTATGCAATCTGCTAATTGATTGCGGATATTGACAACTGTTACATACACTTTACTTTCTTAAATTCCCAGAAATAAAAATCGAGGAGGCTGAGGTCAGGTGATCTTGCTGGCCACGCACCGGAACACCACGACTAATCCATCCTGTAAAATGATGTTTAGATAATTTCTAATTTTTACTCCAAAATGTGGGAGCGTTCCATCCATTAGGTAACAAATGTTACCACGTAAATTTAATGGCAGTTTTCTAAAAGTAATTGTAATTCCCAGTTAAAAGGCTTAGATAATTCTAGATTAATAGGAAATTAATCTTGCTGGATGAAGGCAAGGCCCAATTAAAACATTGTCGACTAACCTGAAATTCTTGTTGAAATTTACTAAGACGGATTCCTTCAGAGGTCTCCGTATCCCATTGATATAAATTTCTCAAATTTACTACTCTAACTATTCGTAAACGTAGCTTATCCTGTCCACAGAAACATCGTTCCAAGTTAAGCTACATCTCGTTGTGTTTGTCTTAATAGCTAAGTCGAAAATATTATGCGAAAAAAAATAATATAATATTTTTTTTTTAAATAAATTAAATACATGCATTCATTGTTGTCAATCTCGATGTAGTTTACTGCAAAAAATACATTATAATCTTCAAAGTTAAGCAAAAAATTGGTAATATCTCGAAAACCTGAAGTTAGGTAGCTATATCAATTCTTAATACTTCTCGATGGAGAATTTATGCTTACATTAAACGCCGTAGTCAGAAATGTGCCATGTTCTATTTGCTAAAATTGTTTCCAATACGAAGGGTGGGTATCCAATTTGACGACCAATTTATGAACAGATTGCAAGCTCTTTACAGAATGCAATAATTAACGAATTAATGTATTTCTGCTAATAACTGTAATAATTAAGAGGTTTTTTTCCATTTTTCCCAAGAAAAATTTCCCTCGCGCAGAATTTGAACCTACATACTCTCGTTTACCAGACAACCGCTCTACCATTTGATAAGTAAATCGCACGGCGCTGACTATAAAAAACTGTTAGACTAACTCAAGGAGCCACCCCTTTTAGGAATGCCATGTGATGCCATGGTTCAGAAATTTAACCTAGATAGAAAATATCAGGTTATAATGCCAGAAAAGAAGGACTGGGAGACAGGTCTCGGTAAAAGGGACTCAAACTGGTTATACTGACGGCTCCAAAACGGACTCTACGGCGTTGGGAGCGGGAATATACCGCTAAGAAGCCTAAAGGCTCTTTAGGTAAGCTTCAGCAAAGACACGACTGGGTTCCAAGCTGAGGTTGCGGCAATCCATTACTGTGTCCGAGAGATAGAAAGATGTATCGAGCCAGGTAAAAGCGTCGCTATCTTCTCTGACAGTCAGTTCACACTTAAAGCGATTAGCTCCACGAGCGTAGACTCTAATAAGCTGATTTTGGACTGTGTATGCGCCCTAAATGAGGAGGGCACCCAAAGGAAACTAACCCTGGTCTAACAACCAATCGGGGGTGAGAGGAAATGAGGCGGCGGACGAGCTGGCCAGGCAAGGTTTGTCAAGGCCATTCGTTGGAACCGACCCCTCTTTCGGTACTACCAAATCGCAAATTAAAAAATCCATCAATGAATGGGTACATAATCAGTCCAAAGAATGGTAGCAAAAATCACCGGGACAAAGACAGGCAAAAGGAGGACAAGGTTTCTAATAATGGGGGAGGGGAACCCCACCGCTAGTAGCTACATAAAGAAGCCGCTCTCAATGATGATAGGCCTAATTAAGAGGGCAAAATTAGAGAGCGTCTTCTAGGGAAAAGGGGATCACAATAGATCTGAGAAGGTCGCGGTGACATAGGTCCATAGGCCACCCCAATCCTAATCTAATCTAATCTACCATTTGAGTTAGCGAGGTTTATGCAGGTTCGCGCGACAAATCGGCATATGTCAATATCAGATCGAAACCGGCAGAGGGATATCAGATTGAAGCTTTTTACAGTATGAAGTAATTAACGAAGTAATGTATTTCTGCTAATAACTGTAATAATCAAGAGAATTTTTTTCCAAGAAAATATTTTTAATTCGTTAATTTATGAACAGCCTATATAATATATAGTTGTTGTTTAGACAGAATATGACTGGTAGGACATTCTTCGTTCTGCTATAGCAAAATCAGATAATTATCTCTGATGGCCTATAAAATACGAAACAGTCTGAAACGAAATAGAATTGTAAAAATTTGGCAAAATCGTAAATATCTCAAAAACCGTTGAATTTAGAGATACAGAGGTTAAGTGCAAATTGCCTTTAAATGATGTGTAGAATCCCTTACAGTAAGAAAAACATACGGGAACGCCAAGTATACTTTAATTGTTATTCTGTGAAAAGTTAAGGTTAATATCGCAAATTTTGTTTTATAGCGACAATACATGCGGCACAGTCGAAAATTAAAGATAAGTATATTTGCATAAACAAAGGAAAATTTATGAGCTTAAATTCGCATTTAATTAAAAAAAGATGGTACGACATGCTTGACTGATGTATTTATGTTATATTCACTTAATAACAATATCCTATTTTGTTTTTTTGCTATTGTTTACCAAGTACTCACAATGAGAGTAATTCTGCAATATCAGATAAATAAATTATGTTGTTACACTATTCTACTATATTGCATTGCACATTTTAAATGATATACCTATATAGGTACTACTATACTTGTTGGCTACAGAATTGAGGTCAAGAGCCTCATTATTGAAATTGCATGCAATTAAGAGGAATCTTAGTTACAATTGAGGTTATTTGAAAAATAATTTTACGAATGATTACTTATAATGTAAAAGTGCATTGATATTCCTTAGGCCTCTTCTTCATTAAGCAAATATGAGGGGACAATATTAGAAAGTTTTTGCAATACAATACTTCTGTCTATGGAAAATTTAAAAGCTTTTGATTGACGCGCATTTTTTCGTTGATATTTGTATGGTTTATGTCGTTATTTATCGAATCTTGTTTGTAATCTTTATTTAAAGTTTTTTTGGTTTTTAACTTCTTATCACTGTCTGTACGAACTTATCTATGTCTCGTTTATTAACTTATTAATTGTGGTATTTATTGGTATAAGTGTGAAAAAATCTACAAAGGTGAACTTTGCTTCAGCTAGATCCAGCTCTTCTTTAAAAAGTTTTACAACTTCAACACAAAGTGAGACAGGGAATTAATATTGAAAATTAATTAATATAAAATTCCAATTGATTAATAATGCTGATTAAATTATTTTACTTTTAACAAAAATTAGTAATGAATATCATATTGTTGAGAAGAGTCTTCAGAATAATTTGCTCTTTATATTCGCTTTCCTCAAGAACCAATGAATAGTTAAATAAAAGATCACCCAGGGCGTTTTTTTTAAATTTTAACTTGGTCATTTTTTATAAGATTTAAAATGAAACATGATTGTGCGTAGATGGTTTTTCAGGAATAATGGTGTTGTGCTGGTATGTGAACTTTGTGAAATATCTATAATTTTTCTCAAAGTTTTCTTGGGAACGATCTAAATTACACAATACAATTATGAGTATTGGCGAGCGCAGTTTCCCGTGTCCTAACTACAAGAGATGCGAATGGGCCAGACCGAGCTTTATTTATAATGAGGCTTATGAGGCAGGCGGCCCTTCAAGCTCACTCGTCCCGTTAATCTTCTTCAGGCGTCTAAATATGTTTCCTAATTAGTTTTTGATCTTGACTTTCTTGGTTACTGTATTATACAGAGTTAGGCAAATGTGTGAGAACACCTGATTTCTGGCTAAATTATGGCTTGTATTAAAGAATAATCTTAAGAAAAGTTTTTGTAACATTTTTATTCTAGTCTGTGACATACTTTGACTTTCAACAACTATCACATGTTCCGAGATATGACGTCATTGATTGGTTTTTTGAATGGATCCCTTGTATCTTTCACATATTCGGATAGACACTTTTTTAAGAATTATAGTGATATACGGTTTTGTGGGTGTGCGAATTGAATTAATTTTAAAGTAAAGCGCTGGTTATTAACATCTTTTTGTCAGATAGAGTGAACCCAAAATGAGAAGTATATATGTATGTTGTCATCGTAATGTCAACATAGAATAGAGGAACTAAAGTCATCAGTGGTGGGGATGAATTTTTTTACGATAGAAATTACATTAAATACTTCTGTCAAAGTAACAGGAACACCCCTAAAGCTAGTATAATAGACTCTTCCGACGATTCCAGCGCTCAAAACGGATATGACGACATATATACTTCTCATTTTGGGTTCACTCTACATCTGATAAAGAATATTGGTATTTTTATCTTACTATGGAACTTTTTCAGTAGAAATATTTTTTTTTGGATACTCAGTATTCCTGACATACATAGTCAATACCTATCAATACTGACAGATATAGTTTTCGTATACTAAAATAATTGTTCATTATGGGCGAACTAACAGAACTTTAAAGAATTAGTTTGTTAATGATGGTTGATTTTAGAGCCAGGAAGAGATCTCTACAAGATGCATGCAATATTTTAATACCACCTTCCTTGATAAAAGTCTATTTTCAAAATCAACAGTCTCAACGGGTAGTGTTAAAAATCGGCTAAATTCGGTCGACCTAAAACTGCTTCAAATGAAGATAATTCATGTTGATGTTCTTATTAATCTTCAAGAAGGTCAAAAACGTCGCTAATAAAAATGTCCTTATATCACAATATTAGCGAGAGATCGGTGAAGAGGATATTGTCTAAAAATAAGTTTCATCCGTCTAAAGTACACTTGGTACAAGAATTAAATGAAAATGGTTCCGGTTTTATCAGAAAATAGTGGGTAAGATTGATCCTACGGCTAACTTATCAATAATATTTCATTCTCCAACGAAGCGAAGTTTTGCCTAAATGGACATAACTATCGCTATCGAAGTGAATAGAATCCTTATTGGATGGAAGAAAATCACACAATATCCTCAAAAATTAAATGCATGGGTTGGTATAATCAGAGGATACACAACCGGACCGTTCTTCATTAGAGACTATTTGAAGGCTTATCGTTATTTACAACTTTTACGCGAGGAAATTGTTCCAGCATTAATTCTTTTATTTCCAAACCCCGCAAATCCTGCACTATTCTTAGGTGCTCTCGGTATCACAAAGATGGAACTCCGCCGCATTATGGAGTTGACGTGTGTAAAAACACAAATGAACTATTTTCACAGCGTTGAATAGGCCGGAGAGGGTATCTTGAATGGTCTCCGCGATCGACCGATTTGAGTATATCATTTGGGAGTATTTGAAACTTGAACCTCTTTCAGACGAGGCGATTAGTTTATTCCATTAGTTGAACGGACGGTTGTCAAGGAACATACTGCTATGAACCCTTTCACACGGAGTCAACTTGCCCGCTTCGGCGGCTTTAGTAGGTCTTCAATGACAACCAAACCGCCCCGTCTGAAAGAGACCTTAATGTCTATTAAACCAAACCTCATCAGTCACTCGAGGAATTGGAAGATCGAATTAGGATAGCCTTTCAAGAAATAGCACAAGATGCGATTCAAAACTCATTAAGGCTATTCGTTGATAGATTAAGTTTTAACATTTATTGTGAATTTTCTTGTTTTGAATATTTTGTTGTTACTAATCATTTTCATAATGTGAAAAGATACAGGGTGAACCATTTAAAAAGACTGTCGAGGATGTGTTAGTTGTTTAAACTCAAAGCAAGTCACAGATTAGAATAAAAATACTCGAAAAACTTTTCTTAAGGTTATGTTTTAATACAACCGATAATTTAGTCAGAAATCAGATGTTGGCACAAATTTGCCCAACCCGATATATAACACCATATACGTTAATTATCATCTAGATGTACTCTATCATCTAGATGTACTCTAGAGTGAAAGGTATATTTGATCGACAGGGTGCATATAATAATATTCCACTGAATTAAATTTGTGGCTATTTGTACGACTGGATCTACATTTATCAATGTATCTTTGGTGACATTTACAAATTATTGAGTTGGTAGCATTCTTTGGCCTTCAAATATGTCACAGCTAAATGCCCAAGAGGATCAGATCATCATATTCGTCATCACTTTTAATCACAATTAATCAGGGCTGCATAAGAGTGCAATCAATATTTGTTTTTTTTTTGATTTAGTAATCTCTATTTAGAATAAATCAAATACTATGTCCACTATTTTTAGTTGCATTGGTATTTATTGTTGCGCTTCTCCTATGATTATTTTTCTTTCTGATAAGTGACATGTTCTTCCTTGTAGAAAATAAAAAATGACGATGATAAAAATTTTTATCATCGTCGTCAGTCTGTCAGACAAATTAACCATTTTTACCTATTGGCTATAAAACCGTAAGGCACATAGTGAAAAATTTTGAAATACCTTAGTGCCTACATCATCATAAAAAGACTCTAAGGCCACAAAAGGAAGAGAGAGATTTATTTGCGCTACAGTAGATAAAACGCCAAATACATCCAGCAAAAAAATTGCGGAGCAGCTGAAGTATCACATAATAGATACCCTCTAAAGAGTTTTAAAAAAAAAAAATATTGTTCTTAATATAAATTGAGTAAAGCAAAGAAAACATTAGATAATGATAAATAAGGGATGCAATATTTGCCGCAGAACTGCTCGCAGCGTCTTTGTGGTACTTTTACATATGCATTCGGATAACCTCGACTAACTCTAGGATGGTCGGACGCATTGTATAATTATGATATAATTTACAGTTTACATTCTTTAAATGCTGTGAAATTATTGGGTATGTGATGAATTAAACTTTTACAAAGCGGAAAATACCAGTACTTATATACTTCTTCATTTTGCTAATAAAATATTGGTGGTGGTGTGTTCGCCGATAAAATGCAGAACCTTATATTGTAACTGGTGATCCAATCATGTCTGTAAACGTAAATCCTTATGACTTCTAAGATTTTACAAAAATTATTACTCTCTCGTAGTTTAATTGTTATTGTGAGCCAATTTAGAATTTTCTATATTTATAAATTGGTTTTAGATTCTGAATCGAGAGAGGTATAACTATAGTAACAGTAAAGTACAATATATTTTGTTTGCAATTTAATAATGGATAAAATAGGGATATAATGTATATTTATTTATGAGAGCGATTAGTTATACAACTGACGATGATGGAGACTAAAATGTTCGAGCTCGTAAATAATAAATAACTTGAGTAATGAAAAAGATTTTTTTAAAGCAATTAATAAATATATATATAGAATATTGTAACATACATGGTAAGTATCCTTTATAATGCTACCAGATACTGTTAAGAATACTGATGGCTGTACAATTATTTATTATTATCCAAACATCATTTGTATTTTGTATGTACTTATTCTAAATGAGCGAATACGGAAATACCTGAATGGTAAATTTCTGCATCCATGAAACATGTACAATGGGATTTACTCGTACTTCGAAATCCTGTTAGAGCACCTTTCGGTATCACTTGACCTTTACCGTAACCGTTCACTTCGATGATGCATCTCACTTCTGAGAAGCCCTTACTTTTCAACACGTGCACCACTACACGTTTGTATAATAATATTCTCTTGTAACCGAAGAAAAACTAGCTTTGAGGAGGTGGTTTCTAAGAAGGCGTTAAGTGCGTTGTGTTACGCAAATAATCCGCTTGAGCGCCATTTTACAGAAAATAACCCGTAAATTGAAACCCCGCCGTCTGCAGAAGCAATGAAGATACTTTCTTCGGTATAATAACTAATATGATTTACACATTCCAGGTTCGACCATTACAAACTCTGTTCATAGGTATATATGCTGGTATTTAACGCATTACATATTGCTTAGGTGTCTTTATGTACACAAGCAATATTCACTTTCATTTTTGTATGTTTGAATACACACAACAGAATGGAGCCAATTCATTTGATCGGGCAATGGGTAAAATTTGGTAAAAGTTATCTAGTTTTATTTTATTTATTGAAAATCTTTGATTAATATTAATTGCCAAAACCTATCCATTTATCATTCAACGATAAGAAAACAATAAGGCAATGCCCTTGTAAATATATTTAGATATTGCATTGATCAAATGGATAGCTTTCAATCTGTATAACGCACACGGAGATTCAGTATTTTAGATATAGCTCCCTGCATTCTACATATTTATCTAGTTATTTAGAAATGAAGAAAATATCGCAATGACAAGGAAAAAAGGATTAGGAAGGTTTGTTTTTTAAATTACATTTTTTTCTTAATTTTTAACAATATTTTTTTTTGGCTTTGAAGAGTGTAGAAGAGCTGGATGCGACCTAGGGCCACAGTTTAAACAAGAATGGTATAGATGCAGTAAATGGCAAAGTAGTGTATAGTAGTGTAGTATAGTCATAGATAACGAAATATCAATCTACTACAACAATCCACTACCACTACTAATTCATTTATTCATGCACTTTAAATCAAAGAAAAATTTCTTTGCCACTATTTTAACGAATCACTTCATTCAATTAAAACACAATACTTGTACTGAAAATAATATTTCAATGGAGAGAATGTGTATTAACTGAGAGCTGTCTTTACAGGTGAGTACTAGCATCAATTTAAAAATTGATTTCATGATTAAATTATGCTCTTGAGTGTTCAATGATTAAAGATAAAAATGACTATTTTAAGCTTGATTCTTCTATTTTTATACATCAAAATTCTTTCAGCGACGTTTCGGCCTAATTCTTTAAGCCGTTGATTTTTATTTTAGGAAGTCGCTGATCGCATGTAAGATTAATTGAAATTATATTTATGAAGTTAATATTTAAAAAAAATTAGGTTCCAGGACACAGACAACGTATTATTGAGAAATTAAAATTAAATTTGGACATATTTATTGTCATACATATTGGAAGTTGTTAACTAGAAGAATCTTCAGTTCCAAAATAGAAATATATTACTGTCTTTAATTAAATTGTCCAATATTTTGTGATTAAATCCAGATTTACATTTACGAATAGAAATGGAGCAAACGTTATTAGGTTTTTAGAAAAAAATACAGACAATAAGAAAGTAAAAACTTGCAAACATAAAAATTCAATATCTTCAATTTTTATGTTTGCAAATAACAAAACGTTTTAAATTTGATGATAAATATTTAAGGTTTTTAACAAAAATCTAACCAAAAGTAATTATGAGTGGTGCCCCACAGAGAAAAAGAATTCTTTAAATCCAAGGACTGCTTTTTGCCGTTATCTAAAAGAACCATTTTTTTCAGTTGATAGGTACATTTTTTTTCAATTATTTTAATGAAACAAATGCGTGTTATCTAAAACAAATATGTATTACCAGAAAGAAATGGTTCTCTTAAATAGTGCAGCAAAGAAATATTTCTTTGATTTAAAGAATCGAATTAAGATGAAAAACTAAAAAAGATTTTTATCTGTGCATATAGTGATTTGTCGATTTTTACAATATGTTTAATAAATTTTAAAAATGCGATTTCTTCATTGTTGTCATTTAATATTGCGGCGTTTAATAAGTGAAGGAACTGAAATCCACTTATATTTTAAATAGCCTCTTTTTTTTCATTGGTAGTTTCGTGTTAAATCTAGTATATTTCAATGTATGTACAAACACGTATTCAACTTAATAATATTGGTAAAAACATTTCTCCAGGTTTATTTGAATTAACTATAGTAATTTAAGATTAATGTTACTGCTTTCTTTAACACGATGATAATATTCTTTAAAATGAATCTTTTATGCAAATAAATTACTGTAGTGTCGCCGTGCAAAGACATGAACGACTGCTTTCTTCTTACTCCAGGTTCACGTAGAACTGTAATTACTAATTAATCCCTGCACCTAATAAACTCAAATCCCTTTCAAACAAATAATCACAGACTAAATGAGTAACTGCGTCGTAATTGAAGATGTATTGACTGTCAAATTGCAAACGGTGCTAAATTCAAAACGAATTTAGTTCACTATTTTTACCAGAAGGGACTGCCTCAGGCAGGTAAAACAATGAGGCCATAATGATTTTCCAATTTTCCAATTTAATGGGAAAATACAACCATTTTCGGTAAAAAAAAGTAATTAAAGTTTGTATTAATTATGATGTTGGTGACAATAGGGAGTAAATTAAAGTTTCTAAATAATATTTAAGTAGACAATTTACTCTAGTGGAAATTTCCTATCTTGCAACAATTATACCTGAGCTGAATAATAACTAAAGGGTATTAAAATTACAAAAAATGAATAGGTGAAGGTAAATATATACAATAGAATTATAAATTTACAAGATTAAGATGTACTACAAATAAAACCCTTACTAAATTAAACAACTTTGGATCAGTAAACAGATTAAATTAATACGTACAATGTTTAAAAGCCACAAATAAGGATTTTAGCTTAATATGATATACATAACAATGAGATAATAATAATTAAGGATTTTAGTAAACTAAATAATTAAAATTGCTCGCTTCTGGAAGTTTTCTCTATTACCGAAATTCCGAACAAAATTAAATATTTATGTATTGCTGAAGATTAAAAAAATATGAACTATAAACATACAAGGAGCAAACAATTATCTTAACAGCAAAAAAATATTTGTTTGGATACATAATATCAAATATAATTTATTCAAAGAAAACTATTTATTTTTTGCAATGTCAACACAGAGTAGTAGTTAGTTTTATATCAAAATTGTACTATTGAAATCATCGGTTTGGATTCGATCCTTGGGTAATTCATCACCAAATAAGAGTATATTGCGTAGGTTTTAAAGCCTTGAAATAATCAATCAGACATTAGATTCTGTATATACTGCCTATTTCGATATTTCCAACGTTTGCTAATGTATTTAAGACTAATATCCACATACCTATACTTTCGACAGCATAGATAACCATTTTATTGAATAGACTGAGTTCGTTTGGTCTTTGTGGGTTTTTGCTTAAACTTCTCCTAGACTCCTAACCACAAACCTGCACTAAACTGGACGTACGTTTCGATAGCAAAGCTACACTGAGAAAAATGGGCTAAGTAAAGTGTTTACTTGATAAAAAATTATTTACAATAGATAAAGTTTTACTTGGAACTATTCTCGGTAATTAATACCTGCAACTAAACCCAGTTTCCTGAATGTAAGTTGTTACAGTAAATAGTGCTTTTATTAACGGCTATTACACAGCGTACTTGACTAATTTGTGGTAAGTAAAGTATTACTTATGACTACTGGTACTGTATCTAACTACAGCACATGGTTGGTAGAAGTAACAACAATGCTGATCGCTATTAAACTCATGTATTTTCTTAAATAGGTAACAACTTGCCACAATTATGATTATTTGAGTTTTGCTGCCACTCCGTGATTGTTTTACTATTCCTGATTGGCTAATGCGGCGGAGTAATAAAATAGTCCCCGAGACTATTACGCGCGCAAGCGCGGGCTAGCGTCAAGTAAGAGTTACGCCCACGTTCGTAGGTCGTCGCCCAAGGTCGTCGAAAAAGAGTAGCCAAGGAGTACGGCCATTGTAGGCCAATTGGAAGGCAAATATATTAAAAAGAGCGGATGGGTTAACTCAAGGCCCCATCCGTATAAAGAATCCCAGCGAAAGAAGAAGTACCGAGCCTATAAACAATCGGATGTTTCAAGATTGCAGTTTTAAACCACGTGGTGGGATATTTGAATTCCCCATCATTGTGATGATATCTGTGCTCGCTGGTAAAGTTAGAGTGTGTGCAGTTAGGGATACCCCGACGAAGTAGGCGTTATCGAGGCGATCACCGGACATAACCGCCACTTACGCCGGCAGAGGATCAACTCGCCGAGACTACGCCCAGTACAAAGAACCCACAGAAATCGCAAGTTTACCGCCTAGGTATATTATTTCTTTGTTTGTTATTAGTTGTAACTTCAAAGCCATATTTCTCTTTGTCCTTTATTTAGATTTCAATAATTTCAATAACTAAATAACGTTTCATTTATCTTATCTTTTATTATTGCTTTGTTCATTTTTTTCATTATTAAGGAATATGTTTTATGAGTCATTACGTTGTAAATTGTTTAAAAAAAAAACTGTTGTTAAAGTGAAACCAATATCTTTCATTCATATCAGGTAGTCACTGTGTTTGTCCTATACAAAATAAAACTATTACTAATAATACTGCTGTTTATTTAAATTTATATTAAATATTCACTAAACTTCCTCGGTTCCTGCACTACCTATAAGTTGAACAACAAATTTAAGGTAAGTATATTGTATATTTATAGCAAACCATTACCTTCTATATATCAGATATTTAGTAAACGTGCATTAATGATACTGTTTCCTTATCACAAATAATCCAAATAGCTTGCATTAATTGAGGTTAATAATGAAGGTGTGATTATGCCATTATAGAATAGTTCACTCATAGCAATAGATCTACTTAACATGAGCAAATCTTTTACTTACCGCAACTGCATATATTCTTCGGTTTACTACTTCAGTTTAATTATCATAAGTAACTTCATAAGTTACCGGTATGAAGCAGACCGTAAGTAACTTAGATTGCTTGTTGTTAGAATCAGTGTTTAGGATCTCTTTTTTACTAGTGCTAAGTGATCTTAGTGCTTTTGTCCCCTATCCAGCTGAACTTTTTACTTACGATAATTGTGTTTTTATTTATGATTATTAATTTTTTTCTCAGTGTATCATCATCAGCAGATACACTGAACTGTTTTTCTTAGTTTGATACTTTCACAAGTCGGACTTGTATACTTCCACATTCAAAATGCTGCAAGATCTCAACTTCTCAACTCCTTTTTGATATCTGAATCAATGACTTCATCTGTTTTCTAGGCTGTTCTATTTCGGCATACGTAACCGATCACAGAATAGTCGTTTAAAGACAGCTCATGACTCGGATCTTCAGATAAATCTGGATCGTATACATCGCTAGAGCAACATAAACAACCTCCGTCTAAATATGCAAAAGTGCTGCTTCGTTGGTTTCTTTAAGGGGGTCGGTGCTCATTGTTATTTACTAGGAAAAATTGTGTTCTCTATGTTCCTTCTTCTCAGTTGTTAATTAACGTATTGTCATTTTTTTAAGCGCATCAGGTTTAATTAAGACTGACAACTTTTCAAAATTTTATTCGACAGGGCCAGAAAAAAAATTTGAATTTGAAAAAGAAAAAATCTATTTTTGAAGTTCTGTAACTTCTCTTTATCATTTTTTTTTTAAATCCTCAGCTATAAATTATCTTTTGATATAAGTACGGAAAATTTGAATCGATTTGATCGAGCGGTTTCCAAAAAAAAGGAACATAAAAATACAAGTGTTCCTCGTAAATAACAATGAGCATCAACCCCCTTAAAAAGCGCTACAGTATACAGCGTACCGCAATACCACCTAAATGATGTTCCCATCGCTTATCTGGTGACTGTTAAAGATCCGGGAATCATTTTCGATACCAAGTATACTTTTAATAATGATAATTATAATCAGATCACGCAAGGACTTTACGAATAGAAATGTTATTTATTATTTATATCAAGCTTTAATTGTGGGTAAGCAATATTATGCAAACTTCTTCTAGACACCCTCAAACCGCAGGACGGGTCTAGAAAAAGTTTGCAGTATTACCAGTGCCACAGTTTGGAGTATTTTTGTCAAAGCAATATTATGTGTCCGAGGATAGGCATGCGAAATTATAGTCATGTAGTCCCACCTCCGAATACAAACGTTTTGTGCCAATCCACTCTGTCATATACTTCAACTGGATTAAAATACACTCAAAAAACTGGCATATTTTTACTCATGAGTTACAGTAAAATTAAGCATTAACAAAGCAAATTTAAACCCATATTTGGCGTACTTTATAAATACCTCGTTATTTGAAAGGATTTTAAGGCTTAAAGTAGTCTCGATGTAAAATCAGACAAAATGTTGGGGAATTTTTCCATGAAAACCTTGGAGCAAAATTAGAAGCGCCCTAGGTAATATTACCGCCAAATATTTTATTATAGTATTAAAATATTGAGTGATGGAATATTACAAGAATTAAATTTAAATATTTATATTTGTCGTTTCCAACGAAAACAATAATTTTATAGAAAAATACTTACAAGTGTAAATTTCGGGGTGGTTATGAAATTTGCAAGTGTTGTTTAGTTTTACCGATGGCCCAGTAAGTTTAATCGTAATTGAGTGTACTTAAGCCCTCTTATTTTAGCACCAGATGCCTCAGCTTTCTTCTTTATCTTACACCAATCAAAGAAAACGTGGTTTACAAAGGGAAATCGGAATCGGAATATCTTGCCAATCAAATAAAAATAAATTTAATTAAAAGAATTACTCGAGAAATGTTTAATTATTCTCAGTTTTGTTCAATGACTTTTATTTTATCTATTTGTATTGTACCTATCTCAAATTAAGAGGGCTAGGCACGTATGGTTAGTTGCATAATTTTCAATAGCTCTAAAATTCGTAATCAAACATTAATTTATGATTTCGCAGAAAAAAATCGTTAGAGAAAATATAATTTCCCTATCTGTGAGCCATAATCTCGTTTGACAATAACATTTCAAAATCATTAAATTAAAATGGATGAAAATATTGTTATTTACAAACACTATATTACTTAAAAAATGTGTAGACAAAGAATTATAAATTTGATACATAAACAAGATCTATTCATCACAGAAGTTAGAACAGAATAAAGAATTATATTCTTCTATTCTTTATCTTACATATATATGAATGATATTGTATATTGATAATATTCCATATGTAATTTCAATAATCACATGAACTTTAGTTTGATACTTTTTTGTTCAAAAACAAATCTTTGTATGACAACTAAAATTACCTCAAACGACCTGTGATGGAAGAAGTTTCGGGTCTTGAATGTTTTTTTGTATATTATATACTCATTATACTTTGTTTCTCAACCAACAAATTACAAATTAATATAGGGACACTAAGCATCTCTTACAAATAAGTCTTATTTCAATCAACAGAAAATATTCACGTTATACTTTTTCGCACACAATATTTTCAAATCAAGTGATATTACAGTAGCGTATATTTACTTTAAGGGTGTTGATAAATAAATGTAGTAGAACAACATTAAATGCGTTTTGGATGTTTAGCAGCTTTAAATTGAATGTGGGAGTTCAAAAATAAAAGCGATCTGTCATGCGGTTCTCTTATAGAGAGGGAAAAATCAGGTTTAAAGGTTTAACACGGTTGCTCTATTTCCTTTTGATTTATTTTTTATATATTCAGTTGAAGACGCGAGAGATATGTTTCATGTCAATCGACGATCAGCTGGTATCCGACGATCTTAAAAAGAGTACTATTTCTTTCACGTTGGTGCATTATATAACATTATATGAGAACTTTTTGATAATTACTTTATATTCATACGTTCCAGTAATATTCAACTGTATGACATAGGAGAATACGAAGAGAAGTAAAAGAAAATATTTGCAGATCATACAAATCTTAACTATAATATTAACTTATAATATTTTAATTTCATCAATTATAAATGTTTGTTTTGCTGTAGAAATGTTTTCTTTTTTTGTTTGAAAATTCGAAGTTAGAGAGCAGTTAAGAGTTGCCGAGAAAACTTGTTTTAGTATTTTGAAATTAACAGAGGCGGGACGCGCAAAAACAACTTTCTGTCTACATATAAAGACACACGAGAGGAAAATAGAGAAGTAAAAAAGAAAACGAGCTTGCATTGCAGTCAGAATGCACGTTTACTCAAGAACAGACTACTAATTGCCTATACGCATACATATGTCTTGGTACACATAGTAGGTGATAGAAATGCCTTCATTTTTATCGGTAAATTAAGTTCAAGATCCTATAGAACAATCATCAATAAATAAATGCTTGGTATTTTTAAATATCAAAATTTCAATTTTTAAAATTAGAATATGAGCTTTTTCATTCAAGTAATCTATATGCTATACACCTATAATTTTATAGCAGAACATTTTTAAATATAATGAGATAAGAAAACCTCTTTAGAGATGTATGACCTGATTTTAGTGATAAGTGTTTTAGTATGTTCTATTAAGCAGTCATCCATCATCATGTATACAATTAGTAATCCAGCCATAACGAATATCTACAAAATAAGAAAGGACACTTCTAATCTAAATTTTGTTGATGATCATTAAGTTATTATTTCACATGTATATCTATAATTCAATGTAAATTTAGTATAATTTTTTTACATATACATTCACACAAAGCGGATCTACATGTACAGCTGTCCCACCGAACTGAATCTTTGATTAGAGCTCTGTTTTTTATTTTAAGAGAAAGTCTGTTGTACAAAAAGGTTATAGCATTTAATGCTACATAATTTGTAACTATTTTCGATATACAGAGTGTTCTAGAAGTAGACAAGAATATACTTAATCCGTTATTTTAAATGCCCTACATATTTATTATTTCAATTTTCAATTTTACGCACTAAATAACATCATTTTATATAAGCTATATGTCCATCTTTAATAACAACGCCGTTACTTACACTTTCGTAAAAGATAGCCTTACTGCAAGCTTTCTGTTATGGCGGCGTAGTTTGTATATGTATTTGTTTTAGATATTCATATTTTAAATACCACACATACACACTTGCTTTGATACTATACAGTGAAACTAAAATCAATGAATTATATAGAAGTGCACTATATTACTGAATAATTGCTTCACTTTAGTCTAAGGTAACTTGAATTTTTTAATAGTACTCTATATATTTGCTAATGCTGAATTAACCCTTATGAAAAGCCCTTTCAATTCCTACTAAACATTTATGCCTCACCCAGGATTTTATAGGTAATTAATTTTAAAGTAATCCGAATTTTCCATTAATTTTAAGTCGGTTTAGTATATAAATAAAGCCGCAAATTAGTAAGCGTACGCCAGCATAATATTATAAAATACACAACCCAGACAACCAAATTTAAATTTCCCACAATAATTTCTAGTAACTTCAACTTTGAATCATGAAATTACATACAATTTTGTATTACATTCATAGTTATTTTAATACCTTTGTGTTGAAGTTACTAAAAATAATTGTGGGCAATTTAAATTTGGTTGCCTGGGAACTAATAACATTTTTTTTTTTTTGAAAAGAACAAGAAATGTCAAGAGTTCACCTACCTACAACCACACTCGTACATAATGTGTTCCCACAAGTTTTCAACAAATAGTCTATTTCAGTATTCTGTATGCCTGAGGAAAGTGAAGAAAAACTAGTAGCAGTGTACGTAATTTAGCACAGAATTAGATACTGTAGCAAATTTTAAAAAATAAATTCAAAAATACTACTGACTTCAAAATTATCATTTTTCTATATGATTAGCAGAAATAATACTACCTATCTTTGTTAGGCTGTAGTAATTGTTTCATCACAATAATTAAACGACAACACTATCAAAAA
The DNA here is from genome assembly GCA_004143645.1 of Protaetia brevitarsis. Lineage (NCBI taxonomy): Eukaryota > Metazoa > Arthropoda > Insecta > Coleoptera > Scarabaeidae > Protaetia > Protaetia brevitarsis. Next base: position 4,025,968 of record RXPK01000065.1, read on the forward strand.
ATAATTTGGTATGTTATACGTTTTCTCCGATTTCTTTTTGTGGAGCTACTTAAAAAAATCTACATATATACGGATATTACACATAGATCTAAGAAAGTATTACATTAAACAAACTTATTTTTTTGATACATTAATGCTTAACTATTATGGTGAAATAATTGTTATGTCCTACTAAAAAGTCTGTCATGAAGCATCACAAATATTTAATATAAATTAAAAGAGTTTTGCGTGAGGGTTAATTTAATATAAGCAACTATATATGATTCCATTAAGAAACAAAGTTACTTTGGAGTACGAATAGACTTATAGTAGCTTATACAAAGATAAGTTATTTTTCTGGGTGGAATTTAAAAAATGGAATTATATATAGGGTATTGCATTTAAAATAAAGGATTAAGTATGCGTTTGCCTCTTCTGGAACACCTTGTATAGTCGGATACATTTCTAGGTTTTGCAGCATCGAATTCTATACCTTTTTAGTAGGAACCATTTTTTTCTAAAATGAAAAATAGATCTATATACAAAGAACCAGTCTTCGGCAAGACACCTGTACATTTTTGTACATTTGCGTATACTATTTTCCAAATTCAGTACAAGAAAGAAAATCCGGTTTCGTCCAGTAAGTAAATCATTTAGGGGTATTATAGCCATTTTTTTATTGTGCAAATTTTAAAAGTTTTAGGTAATTAATAAAGTAAAAAAAATCTTTGCAAATTACATGCAATAGATATATTATTATAGTTAAGTGTGGTAAGATGTGGAAGAATTATTTTAAATTAAGTTTTTTGCTAACTTTTCTAAAAGTGTTAGCATTACCAAATTGTCTCTGAAGTAAAGATTACAAGCTTCTTACAGTATGAAATCATTAACGAATCAAGGTATTTCTGCTAATTCCTCTTAAAATTACAGTAATTAGCAGAAATATTAATTCGTTAATGATTGGGACTGAAGTCATTAATAAAATAAATGTTAGATAGAGGAGGGTAATTCTGTAATTAAAAGAAATAAATCAGTTATAAATGTATTATTTTTCGTTAAATTAATATTATTTATTTTATACTTTACTATCAAACACGTTTCTGTGATTATAAAATACCTGGTACCTAATTGCTTTATTTTTTCAACATTTTAGAACAAACCACATTCTTTTAAATACTGTAATTGAAGTAGGTAGTTACATAAGAAAACTATTAAGATTATTTATGATCTAAAATTATAAAGTCAATTCTCTTGATTTGACTAATGTGTGCTGGTAATATAAATGGTGTATATAGATATTTCTTTTTATTGGTTAGGTGTCGCTTGCAGAATATCACTTTAAATCAGAAAATAACTTCTCTATCACATTATATTTGCATTGATATTTTGGTCGAAGAGGAGTCTGTTTATAACTAATCTTAGGTTATTTCTTTTTTTTAAATTAATTATTTTTTAAACTATTGAATGAAGTTTTATTACATTACAAATTACAGTTTTTAGAAGAAAGCTGTTTGTTCTAAAATGTTGAAAAAATATAGCAATTAGGTACCAGGTATTTACTGAGTTTAAATATTACATGAATTAAAATAAACTGAATCTATTTTATATACATAAAAGCATTAATAAAACTTTAATTTTTAATCAGAGAACCGATTTTTCTTACAAATATTGCGACATCACACCAAAAATCTGATTCTAGTTTATTACTTATAAAAAAATAAATTTTAAAATAAAAATAAATCAAATTCGTATTAATACACTAATATTATTTTTTTTAAGAAATAAGTACTTACTGTGAATTTTAAACCATTTTTCTGTATTATGTACGTTTCTAGCGTTTCATATTTTGATTAGCTATAGGGATGAATTATCAAATTATCAAATTTTTATAAACACATTAATTTACACCCCAAAAATTAAATAAATAGATTAATTCAACTAAAGATCTGTTAATCATTTTATGTAATAATTGAATCCTATTGTACACAATTTATTTTAGGAATGTTCGGTAAATGAAAACGAATATTTGCACAAATAAAAAGGAAAAAAAAGTTCTACACAATCCGTTTTAATTTTACACTGAGTATTGCGATGAAAGATTAAAGAATCAGGGCAAATAAACAAACTTTCTTTTAGTGCTAAGTATATGAAGTAACCATTAAGGTTAACTATAATTCCAGAAAAAAAATTAATAAACTATCCGCTTGCACAAATACGTAACAAACATATATCTATTTAATGAAAAATGTTGCATATCAAATACCTGATTTTAAAACTCGACAAACAGGAAGTAATAGTACTGTTTAAATAAATTTATTCATATGAAACTACGGATACTGTTAATAAATAAAATAATAGGCACGCTACACCGACACTACTTATAAATGATATCCCAAGCGGCATATAGTACTAACTTACCAGTACTGCGATTTAGTTAATTAAAATTCTTGGAATTCCCAATTTAGTTCTTAAGGATGTTCGAGAGCTGGTTAGCTTTTAACAAAAATCACACACGGAGTCGAGAAAAGATGCAAAAGCCGATTGTCACATATGTAATTTAAATATTATACGAAAAGAATAATAATTCTACTTACCACTCAGGCTTAACTGTAAACTGATATAGTTGCTGTTATGTGAGACTGCGAAGTTTTGGTCGGCAGTTGGAGTTAAAATACAGTTTAATAGGAATGTATGAGAGTTTATAAGGCGGTGGAGGGGTGCCTGTAGATACCGATATGTTAAATTATTCAGGAGTAAGTCGAGCTAACTAATACCGATATGATCACATCTAATCAATTATTCATCAAACGCCAGTGAGGATTTATTTATTAACGAAGTATGATATGTGTTTTCCGCAGGACCACAAGTAACCGGAAGACTGTATTATAAATATGGTTATATATAAAATTTATAATTTAAGTAATTTATCCAAAATATCACCTATCTTATAAATTAACATATTTGGACTGCGTATTTAAAAGAGACCTTTCTGAGTAATGTAATAAAGCGTTTTTTAAATATTAAAAAAATATATTTGTAAATGATAGCCGTATGAGGCAATATTATTATTATTATATTAAATAATTAGACAATGTTATAGTTTGCACTTCCGTGATTTGTAGCCAAATGTTACACTTTAAATTCTTTTCTTGCATTTTATCGGATTATAATAATTCAATTATTGCAATATTTTAATTTCAAATTTAAATCAGTGCCAGTGAGGCTTTCGCTTAGATAAATGCCCTTCATTTATTTTCAGGAAATTCCCATCAGGAAAAAAATATGCCGACCTATACTATTTGAAACAAGTTTGCAAGGTGTATAGTTATAGTTGCTATAAATACGATCTGATGATATTGATAATAATGATTAGATATTGATTTGATTTCATATTGCCATAGTTACTAATCAATTGTTCGGATTCTATGTACAATGTCTAATTCTTGTTCTGTAATCATGAAATCCTAAAATAACTTTGTTAATTTTGTTAGGTACGCACATATAAATATGATTATGTTTATCAACTTCATACATTAATTAATGCTTACTACGTACTAGAAAAAGTTTCAAGAAAAGGTAAAACGCTGTGTTTATTACTGTTACACTGTTGTGCAAATACCAGTTTGTTTAATCTGCGATATAACTGCATCAGTCAACTTACAAATCATAAATCCAGGCGGTCACAGATAAATTAACTGTTTCTTTACACCGTTCACTAAACTTATTGTTAGCATGCTGAAAATAATGATGAATGTAATGTAAAACCGACAAGTTTGTGCTAATTCGTAAACTGCAAAAATTTCGGAATTTTTCCAGCTTCTGCTTCATATGTTGCGCATACTTTGTAAGTTAGCAGACATAGGTACTTCCTAAACTATTCATTTTAGGTAAAGTCAAGTAGATTAAACTTGCGATTCGAGTTTAATTCTTAATTCAAAGATTAGCAATTTCCTCCAAAAAGTAAAAAAAGAAAACAGATTTGGACGAGTTTTGGGCGAAAAAAAAAACGGAAAAAATCTCACATCTTACAACAAATAAAGGCTTTGCTCCGATAAGCTAAGGAAAAGTGCCCCTAAAGCTATCGGGCTGACATGAGTACTACTGTCACACATACTGTAAATATCAAAAATTAGCTCAATCGATGCCACCCCATTCGAGATGTTAGCATAAGGGTAGAAAAAAATTTTTTCCCCAGGAATTAACTTAAGCTATCACGTTCAAAAAGGTATGTAAGTAGGTACTAATTATGAGTATTCTATAAAAAATCAAGCAGTAATTCCATTCACTCAGTTTAAAGTTATCACTATTTTCCCCTTTTGAGGAGTGGTTTTTTTGAATTTGGTATAAGGTGCCTACTTGACTTTTTGTTATATTAGACTGTATACATTTAGGTTTATTATATATTTTTTTTCGGTTTCTGTGTGGTAGACCATGTAAGTAAAAAACAAAATCTCTTTGAATCATCTTAGTAGGACCAATTTGTTATTGTTTATTTTAGGGTTAAAATAATTGTTCATCCATCAATTTCAGGATTATCTGTATGTATGTTTCAGCCCTAGTAATTATCAAAGTATCGAAATATAAAACAGAAAAATATAACAACAAAATAATATTTATTTCCGGACACGCAGATGAAAGTTAATATTATTTTTTATTTCAGCCGTAATTATGAAAGCACCGAGGTATAAAAAATAATTTTGTAAGAATAAATAATAATAAGTAATATATTATTATATAATATATTCTCTGTTGTTGCATTTATTATTAACATATATGTATTTATAATCAACATAAAATAATATTTAGGTCCGTACACGAAGTTCAAAGTTCCCTTCTGGGAGTGGTTTTTTGAATTTAAGGTTCCAACTTGACTTTTTGTTGTATAGTAATGCCTGCATTTGAGTTTACTATATACTTTTTTCCAAATAAATTCTTTACAAATGATGTCATATGTTCTTGATTTGCAACCTTCACTGATTCTTCTGGGAAGAATGAATAGCTCCAAATAAGTATTTCTATCATCTTCATCGTTTATTTATTTGTTTTTTTCTTCCAGATATTTTTATTAGCAAACCACCGCGATTAATACACTTATGTGAGAACATATTTTAACTTACTTTCTACAGCACTCCTGTTTATTCTACATAATTAAACAACAGTCTCAAAACTCTCACAATCAAATAATTGTCATATTAAAACAAATTATGCACGTCTGAGGGCATTGGTTAAAGAAATATGTATAACAAGTGTATATATCTATTTGGCAATAAGAACAAAAGTAAAATACGAATAACGGTTCTGTTCAACATTAAGAAAATTATAACATCTATAAATACATAGTTTGTTGCAATAACAAATGTGGATAGAATTATGTTACTAGAACAATAAATATCTAACAGAGATTTGATTGATTTATATGAATATGTTATATCATATAAAAATATATGTATTGTACCAAAACGCGTACATCCGACTTGAACAAAACAGCCCTCAAAAGGGGAAAATACTCATAACTTCGAACAGCGTGTACGGAATTAAATAATATTTTATTGTTACAATGTTCTTTTTTATATGTCGATGCTTTTATAGATATTAGGGCTGAAATGTACATATAAATAATCCTGAACCCGATCGATGAATAATTATTTTAACCTTAAAATAATGAATAATCTAATGCTGCTGCTAAGATCACTCATACAGGTTTTATTTTCTATTTGTATTACTTCACTGAAACAACTTGACGAAATATATAATAAACCCAAATATAATTATACACTCATGTATAATAGAAAGTCAAACTGGCACCTTAAACCCAACTCAAAAAAACCACCCCTCAAAAGTGGAAAATAGTGATAACTTTGAACTGAGTGAATAGAATTAGTTTTTGATTTTTTATAGAACGCCCATAATCAGTGTTTACTTCCATATTTTTTTTTGAACGTGATAGCTTCAGTAATTTCTGAGAAAAAAATATTGAATTTTTCCACCCTTATGCTAATATCTCGAATGGGGTGGCATCGATTGAGCTAATTTTTGGTATTTACAGTATGTGTGACAGTAATACTCATTTGCTTTGATTTCAGCCCGATAGCTTAAAGGGCACTTTTCAATGGTTTATCGGAGCAGAGCCTTTGTATAGTAAATTCAGTTTGTTTTACTTTGACATGTATATTTTCCATTGAAGTTTAAAGATTAAATTTATAGACGGTTTTTCACAAGTGGCTAATTAGTCTTGTGTTTAAAGATATTCTTCACTTTTTAAAATTTGAACTTTGCAATAATTTGGCACTTATTCTATTTCTAAAACAGTTTCAAGTTTTTTTTCCGCTTCTGATTAACGGGAAGTCGCTATTAACTTTGCTACCTTTTGAATTTACGATAAAATCATAAGGAAGATTTCTTTACGTAACTTCAACTGTTTCTAAGATATTGCCGTTTTTGCGAAAACTTTGACATTTACACCATTCTACATAATTCATTAATTTTCATTTACTTTACGTGCCAGATATTCCGCATTTTAAAACTATCCAATGCTTTCATTGGGCGCATTCAGCAGACGAAAACTGCTTCCAACAATGTTTTCACAGTTTTAGGTATAGAATTAAATTGTTTACTGATTTGTTACAGCATTTTCTATACTCATCCTTCGTGCTTTTTTTTAAATGCCCATTACATTGTTTATTAATACATTCAAATCGTCGGAGAATATATTTTAGCCCCACCATCCGTAACTATTAGCGCTGTAGGTATCCAATAAAATTGAGATACCGATACCTAGACCGAAACTATCCGAATATTCAAATCCTAGCATCCCAATTCACTATCCGGTTACTTGGATCCACCATCAGAATATTTCGAACCGTATCCGTTATCCGAATATTGAGGCTTACTATCCACATCCAGTATACGGTCTTCAGATCCGAACCAACCATCCGATTGTTTCGAACCAGATTAATTGTATAATAAGCTTACATAAAAGATTGTGGAATAATGTAAACAGATAATACATTGATTTTCTCACGACTTTGATGCCGGATTCTGGCAAAAAGTATATAATTCTTTCTGCTCTACAATAATAGAAAGATTTCTCTATTTTCAAATTTGCTTTTGTCCGTCTAGATCGACTGAGGTATCCACTGCGCGTTATCCTTGTTATCAAAGGGGATATGACTTGCTGAAATAAAATTTGTGCAATGCAAGAGTACGTAAGTCCAACTTTGTGGCACAGCACACGCTTTCTTGCAGTTGCAAGACATAAATTGAAGAGAGCAACCAAATTGCTTTTTGTACTTATTCGGCTGACTTCTCGTTCAATCTGAATTACTTGTTTTATTTTTCTCCATTTGCAACGAATACATGCGGTAAGAATGATCTGACAGTTCTATATGTCGTGGGCAAAGAAACCAAGTTAATCTCCGTACTGGCCGTCGTCTTCGCAAAAAATTGACATCGTGCGGCGTGGACTGTGAAGTCGTGACCACGGGGCACTTCCTCTCAGCTCTGGTGGTGGTTGTGTGACTGGAAAATTGCAGCTAGATCCCCCAGGCAATGATTCTTCTGCAAAATACTCAACAATTTATTTCCTTGCTTGAAAAGTAGAAGTGCTGCTGCGTCCATTGAAAGTGTAAAAAGATTAAATCCAGAGAAGAATTCTATCCCTTCCCGATTGTGTAAAGTGGTGAAAAATTCCACGTTATCTAACTAATCTCAGTCTTTTTTCTACAAGTATAGACGTAGTCAATTGTTTACCCAAGCCATTCCAGCACAGATTTTTCAAAGCTATAAAGTTGGATTCACGCTACTGCTGCTGGTTCTAAAAAATATTATTACTATTTTGGAGTTTCAAATAATTTCCCCTATGTATATCTATTTATATTGCACTCGTCCTGTTATTCGATTTAATTTTGTAATATGTAGGTACTTTCTGCCTAACTTATTTTGTTATACTATATTTATATTTCTTGTTTTGAAATTTTCCTAATATTCCTACTGACTTTTTGTTATTATCCCCTTCAACTGATTTTCTTTTGAACGTCAAATTGTTGAAAAGCATTTCATTTAGGATGACCCGCCCCATTCCGTAAAACTGTATCATCGTGAGATGTTACTGAAGACAATGTCGATTACTGTTTTCTGGGAAATAATTAACTCGGTGTAATTTTTAAGCTTTATACACTAAATGGATCAAAATTTAAGAGGCTTTACTAGGTGTAGAATTGGCGAATGTATGTGATAATCTCAGATAGTGGAAAATTCTGTTGTAGCAGGATATAGGCAAAGAAAGAGAACTTTATGAAGACCGTAAAAATTAACAATAAGTTATACACAGTTGCTAGCCTCATATCCACATTACGCGTATCCTCAATTTTCAAATGTAATGCTATTATAATCATTTCTTTTAACCTGTTTATATTTGATGTGAGTTCATTAGGACCAAAACTTTTTTATGAGCTCCTAAATTTTTTAATGTAGTACTAGAGTTATTGTATGTATACTGTCTGCAGTTAAAAGGCATCACCATTTTTGTAAAATTACGTTTATTAGTATCAAAAATGCTCATAATACAAGTACGTATATAAAAATATAAATAAGAGACACAATTTAGAACAAAAAAAATATAAACAAATGATTCTGATTTCAAAATACACTAAATAATATGGTAAAGCATTGAATTAATTGAGCTGGAACGTTGTTTTGGGGTATTTTATCTTTTTCACAATTATATATTACTTTTTTAGTCGTTAATTAACTTTACTGGATACTAGAAGGAATACTTAGAGTACACTGAATTTGCCGAACCGATGTCTACTACGTGAGATTACTTATGTGCATATGGGGAATATATATTGGCACCCCAGAATAGGCCTTTTGCACGATAAGAAATCAAACATATAATTTATTATAATTACATTTTCGCCATCATAGGTTCACACAACAAAATAAGATAATGCACGACAAAATAAGACAATGAACGTCAAAATATGATAACTGCCGTGCGTTATCTTTACGACAGAAAAAAAATCGGTGGTAATATAACAAAAATAATTGTGACGAGCATTTTCTCTTTTTTGCCGTATAAATATTTTTATATCGTTCTGTACATCTTATTAGCGTTTAAAACACCTTTTTTGTCGCTAGTTTACCTTTTTCTGGTTGTAGTTTTCTGTGACAGTAAGTTAACCTTAAAACATATTCGTATTTGGAATGATTCTCTCGTGCACTCTGTCTTATTCTGTTGTGTATTATCTTATCCTGACGTGCGTTGTCTTATTGTCGTGCACTGTCTCATTTTGTAGTGCAATATAAAGATTTGTCGTGTGATGACATCTTTTAACGGGCATTTTCTTTACTTTTTGTCGTGTAAGCGATTTTTATATCGTTCTGTGCAGGTGTCCTATCGAAGCCTGGATCTTTGATCACAGCTCCATTTTTGATTTTATGAAAAAATCTTTTGCATAAAAATTTTACAGAATTCATTGCTGCATAAATTAAAAATATTTTTTGCTGAACAGAGCGTTCCAAAAGTAGGAAAACGCATACTTACTCCGTTATTTTAAGTGAAACACCCTATTTATTATTCCATTTTCAAATTCCATGTAGAAAAATAACTACATTCTATAAGCTACTACACGGAAAAAAAGAAATTGTTAAATCAATGAAATATTCATTGACACAAACAGGTGGCTTGTTTATATAGGGGCAAACAAATATTTATTTCCTTCAAGTAACTTACTTTGTCAGTACCGGATACTTGATTCAAATATTTATAGTATTTGTTTTAACAAAGATAGACTGGATTAGGTTAAATATTCCAGAAAATTAGATTAAATGTGCCTACATATTTGAATCAATTAATTAAGTATTTATTTCAAATTAAATGTTTATTTACACTAAATAATTATCGTTTTATTGTATTAGTTATATTCATTTAGCCATGTCAAGTATTTTGTAGGACTTCATTAATTGCACTGACTTCAGTTGACTAACCATTAACCATATAGCGTGTCAAAGCAACTTGTTTTCAATCTAACTGTATATTATTACGTTATTGATTTAATAAATCAATTTATCGTATGAACATGTAATAATTTCTTGAAACTGGATTTTAGTAATCGTTACTCTAAAAGCTTCTGCGAGTTGCTGCTCTCTGCATTGGGATTATTTTCGCAGGCACTGCGAGTGATGATCACATTTACTATTAAGATATTTACCTGGTAAAAAGACAAATATGTTATGAACGTGTTTGCCATGTATTCAAGTTGTGCTGAATATACGTTGTTACTATAGTGAAGCAGGAGAACTGCCATCTTCACGGCAATTTCTGTACTCATATAATATATTCAACGTATTTGCTACTATATGGGTAAAAAACTTTGCGATAATGTTTAGATGAAGGCAAGTAGTTGGGAAAGTTTAGATTAGAGGTAGCCCTAACATTAGAACTGCATTAAATTAACTGTAATTTTGGTTAGACTAATCCCTATTTTTTTAATTACATTTGATATTATATATGATTGAATCACACTGAATAATAATATAATTCGTCAACACCGGCGCATCTAATGCAGGTATCTGACCCAAAGTATTTCATTTTGCAGAGTAGAAGACATAAACGTGTGTGTTTTTTGTGTTATATTGTAATATCACAAATTTAGGTTCACAATTCTTACATATACATATGTAAATCCTCTTTGCTTTCTTTTTAAGTTTACAATAAATTACAACATTCTGAAATTGTTATTTTTTTTTTTGTTTTTGGTGAGGGGAAACCGCATGGCACCTGAGCACGGGTTCTGAGTGCTCAGGTAGTGTCGGGCGCTACTCCAACTAAAACCCCTCCGTAGCCTTCTCTGGCGCTCCGGGACCGTCCGTAGAACATAACGTCGGAGCGTCCAGCGTGCTTTAGGTTTCGACCCACAACATTAGTACAGCTGCCTCATCGTTTTCTGCCTTAACAGTTCGTCGCGCTCTTTTTGGCTCACAATATCTTTGATCATTTGGTGGATGGCCTGCCAGTGTTCTACTCGTTCTACCATTTTCTGAATTATAGTAGCAGGTGTCAACGTACATCCCACTTTTAAACATGTCGCTTGTCTAACGATGGCCCATCTACTACAATCAAAGATGGTATGTTCGGCGGTGTCAGTGCAGGAGCAGTACATGCACCCGTCGGAGTTGTCCTTTCCGATGCGCATGGGAAAAGATCTGAAGGCTCCATGGCCCGTTAGTGCCTGTGTCAAGAAATAGTCGAGCTTGCGGTGGCTACACTCCAGCCAGGGTCTCAGTGCAGGTATGAGTCTTTTTGTCCACTGGGCCGTAGTTGTTTGATTGTTCCACCTCGCCTGCCAGAGCTCGAGTGACCTTTTCCTAGATGCTGTAACATTTGTATACCTATCGTCCAGTCTATGCGTATACATGTACTGCCTCTCAGCAGCCAGCAGGTCAATGGGGACGGTTCCAGCGATGACTTTGCATCGCCCGAAACGGTCCTGTATGCGGATGCGACGCGCAGCAAGACGTTTCTCTGCACGCGCCCGAGCATTCTCCTGTACTTCTGGAACCTCTAGTCAGAATACCAGATAGGTGCCCCATATAACAAGATGTTTTGCACGGCACTGCATAGCACCGCCCTCTTTCCGTCTGCTGGTCCGCCCACATTGGGCAGGATTCTACTGAGCTTTGATACGCTATGCTCGGCCTTTGTCGCCACTGCCGGGAAGTGTCTTTTGAAGGTTCCCCTGTCGTCGACTATCAGATCCAAGTACTTAACACTTTGTTTGGGGGTTATAGTCTGTCCGTTCAGATTAAAAACCATGCGACCTCTGTTTCGCCTACCTCTGAGAATCACTGCTTCCGACTTGTGGGGCGCTAGTACAAGTTTGTGGTTCTTAACCCACGCACTTATCCTTTGTAGGCATTCGTTAGTATTTTCAACAAGTGTGTCCCTATTACCAGCTCCAACTACCAGTGCCAAGTCATCCGCAAATCCAACCGTTATCACGTCTTCAGTTAGATCCAAGCCAAGGACTCCATCATAAAGGACATTCCACAGGATAGGACCGAGGACTGACCCCTATGGTACGCCGGCTCCGACTTCAATGACATCATCGTCGCTAATCCAGATTTTTCTATTGCTCAGGTAGCACGAGATCAGGTTTACCAGATACTTTGACATCCTTTTACGTCGCAAAAGGTAGATGATCATACTGTGGCTGGCCGTGTTGAAGGCATTTCTGACATCTATGGTGACGAGGGAACACCAGGCCTTGTTAAATTCATTTGCCGCCTCCATGACAGGCTCTACCACCTGGACCGTTGATTTACGCTTTTGGAAACCATATTAATGTGGATGTAAACCCCCCTCTTTCTTGCAGCTCTTTTTCTAGCCGTACTCGGTGCTCAGTTCGTATGGCGTTAGATATCCAAACCTTTTGGTTACAATCTTGTATGCATCCCCCCAGATATTTGTATCTAGTCCCTGGCATAAGTCCTTCCAGTGTTTTCTTTTCGCTTCCCTAATTAGCTTGACTAGCGCTCTTTTGGCCACCTTGTATTCCTCTTCAGTGTTGTTCAGACCCCTCGTAGGTCTTCCGGCAGCCCACACTTGTCTTCTTCTGGCTTGGAGGCACTCACGTCGTTTTTGTTCGAAGGTGTCATTCCACCAGTACACGTTTTTTTGACAAGGCCGGACTTGCCTGATGCAGTTTTTGTAAGCCTGCTGTATGTGTTTTGCATACTGCTGGTGATTACAGCCACTTGATCCTGTCTCAAGCATCTTTACGGTATTTCTGAAGGCCTCCCAATTTACAGCGGCGCAGGCTGGTCGTGCTCTACTTTTGGAATTTGTTCCAGAAATCTCGAAATAAATGTACTTATGCTCAGTCAAGGTCTCTGCGTCGAGCACCTCCCAGTTGTTTATTTTATTTGATATTCTACTGGAGGCTATCGTAACATCAATGTAGGATTAGCTTTCACCCCTAACAAAAGTCGGTTTGGTCCCCGTATTTTGCACTACCATATCTATCGAAGAGATCCAGTTTGTCCAATACTCTCCCTTCTCATCTGTTATTGGTGACCCCCACTGCACTGACTTTGCGTTGATGTCTCCCAGCACTATGCAGTTGTGATTTTTGACATTTCTCATAATGCAGTCCACTTCTCTCTTATAGTCTAATATCTGTATATTCGGCGACACATAACAACAGACAAGCGTACAGGTCTTCATGCTTACGACGAAGTGCCCATCATCCAGCCGATGCGTAAGGATTCCGACGTCGCGAGAGAGGCAAAGCGCAGCCACGTTTACTCTTGTGTCCTTAATCCATTCGTTCGTCCTCACTCGGCTTTTATTAGGCTCACAGATAACCAGGATGTCAATGTTTCGCTGTTTACCGGTGACAAGAGCCATATCATGGGCTGCATAGGCTCGTCCTACATTACATTGTAATATCTTCATTGCGATTTTTTGGTGTGCTAGTCCCAGCAGTACTAGTACGCCGTTCACGACTTCCAGCGTCAAGCCCACGGTTTTCACTGACTTTTTTGCCCCCTTTCGCGTTTTCCTGCTCCCTGGTTTCTTTCCCGTATCAGCTTCCTAAAGTTCGGACATTTGGTTTGGTCCGCCCTGTGACCCTCCATTTTGCATATGAGGCAGAGGTTTTCCCCAGTGCAGTCCTTTGCTCTGTGGTCCCGCTTTCCACACTTTAAGCCAAACTTCCTTATTGTCTTCACCTTGACAGTCTCTCTTGTAGTGGCCGAACTTCAAGGACCTGTAGCACCTGATGATGTTCACCCGTGGTCGCACGACACACATTGTCCAACCTATTTTGATTTTACCTCTTTTAATTAGCTCTTTAGCAATCTCTTTTTTAGCTACTACCGTAGCATTCTGGTTTCCGTATTGGTTTGGCCGAATGGATGCTACTCTCCAATGTCCCCACAGTTTGATCTGCCAACGCTTCCTTTTATTGCGTTCTCAAATTCTGCGCTTTTTCTGATAGCATCTTCAATCCTCTGGTGGTCCACGTCTCCTTCAATACCAGTCACATAGAACGTTTCATCCTTATTCTTGACCACTATACGTGTACCATCGTTCTTATTTAGTATCCCTCGTTTTAGGGCCTCTGTTTTATCCCCATCACCTTGATATTCCAGCATCACATCCCCCCTTGTCGTTTCCTTCATAGACTTAGTCTTGATGCCAACGTCATCAATATTGAAATTGTTATTGGAAATAGTTTTTCAGTTTTAAATATAAAGAATATTTGGCGTTAAGAATTAATGGTTTAATTGAAAAAGGTATACTTTTCTGACTCAAAAGTATTATAATTATTTAAATGAAATCTTAATACTTTGTTGGATTTAACATTTAATAAATATTTGTGTGATTCAACTAATTTTTGCTAACAAAATATCATTCGAATATGATGCTTTAACAAATCCTTTTTTTCCGTGTATATATGTATCTGTAATAACAACGCTGTTATTTACGCTTTTGTAAAAAAATAGTTCTGTTACAAGCTTTCCGTTAAGGCGGCGTAGTTTTCATATGCTTTTGTTTTAGATATTCATATTTTTCATAAATATAAACCTAATGACATATTTTTTGAAAAGAGAATGAAATTTAATGATCATTAGCAGAAATAAAAATACCTATTTTTAATAGGCAGGCCACGACAATTATTTAACCAGCATAATAGTTAAACATCAAAATTGGCAACATTTAATTTTGTATGTACCTAATACTTTATCCTCCTTCCATCCCAGTGATTGTTTATTTATTCTATTATATGCATAATTACATAATTACTTAAATAGTATGTTTTTATTCATAAACCGTTAAAGTAAAGGTCTTAGTGTTTGTCTTTTATTTATAATAAAAAGCAAATGAATGTTAAACCACAACAAAATAGATCTTTAATTAAAAGTATTTACACCCAGCAATAATCTTTAATTATTAATTTATTCATTTATATAATTTATTTTAATTATTAATAATAATATATTTTGCAAATTTTGAAGTAGTTTTTTCAACTATTCTACGAAATGGATAGAAATGCCACCCTCATTCTATTCTTTCTATTTTCCTATTTGGAATGGCTCTTTTTTATACACAAGTTTCTTTAGGCAACCCAAAAAAAAAGAAATCGCGGAAGACGTATTACATAATTTTTTTGATAGTTTTGACTTTTAATTATTACGGTAAATCAATCACCAAAGCCTACTAAATATCGGTAATACTGTTTCTGCTAATGATAGACGAATGGCCCTAAATTTCTTTTTATTTTCAAAAAACGTATTATTAATTTTGTATTTTATGATCTCATACTGACTGTACTTACTATATAACTGCCGCTTCATTTTGTTGTATCGCCTTGAAAATTAATGAAAAATTCATTGGATTTATTTAAAAATAATTGTCTACAATATCCTGCATGAGTCGTCACAAATGTTTAGTATAAATTGAAAGGGCTTTGTATAAGGGTTACTTTAGTATAAGCAAATATATAGGGTGCTATTTAAGAAAATCAAATTACCTTAGGCTAAAGTTAAGCAAGCATGCAGAACTATAGGATACACCTGTATATAATTATATCGATTTTAGTATCAAGCTAAGTAAGTATGTATAGTATTTAAAATATGAATATCTAAAACAAAAGCATCTACAAATTACGCCCCCTTAACCGAAAGCTTGCAGCAGAGCCATTTTGTTACAAAAGCGTAAATAACAACGTAAATTACTACAGATAGACATATAGTAGCTTATATAAAGTGATGTTATTTTTCTACGTGGAATTTAAAAATGGAATAATATGTAGAGTGTTCCATTTAAAATAGCGCAGTAAGTATTTTGGAACACCCTGTTAAGTCAAACACTTTTTTTATGTTATGCAGTATTAAATTCTGTTTGATGGACTTTTTCCTAAAATCAAAAATGCTGTAATCAAAGACTCAATCTTCGGTGAGACACTTGTACATTTTATTGGCGTTTCAAAGATCTTTTCTGTCGCTAATTCAACGTTTTCTGTCAGGACAATAAATCTAACCTTATATATCTAACCTCAAGTTGTATGGTGTCAACATCAACGAAGAGGACTTGAGTGATAGAAAAGAAAAGATAAATTTGACGTGTATCAATTCATATGTTATACTTCTGGCAAAAACCATAAAAATTGGAATTGAGGCTGAAGGAAGAGCACCTTTACGGCGATTTAGTCTTTTTGGCATATATGTTCACAATATGAATGTACTGAAGTGATGCGAATAAATTGATATGATTATGATATGTGTTAATATTGTATAGCTGCTGTTTATTTTCAGCAGCTATACAATCCTTTTCAAATTCACTAATTTTGCGACCGTACACATTTCAATACTGTCGTACTTTTGATGCACTTGTTGTTGACACATGATGTGGCCTTTGAAAAGTGATATCACCTTTTGACGTTTGGAACGTCGTGTAAGATCGGTAAATGTGTCAAGCGCTTTGACTTATATTAATATAGGAATATGGTTAATTATTAGCATGAATAATAAATAATAAAATAGAATATAGTGTTTCAATATTAACATTGCGATTACGTGTCATCTGAGTATGCCCGACAAAACTATATAACAATTAAGTACCCACACAACCGTATTCTATAAAATGCTACTTGGATGCCGAAAATTTCGTTTTAAAGCGACAGTGAAAAATATCTATAACATTATAGAATAAGGCTTCAGATTAGTTGGGAAATTTATCTCTGCAGGGGTGCTTGACAAGCAACAAATAGCTAACGTTTTATCTAGTACTGTGCAACCGGCCGGATTTCATAACCGGTTAACCGTATGTACATAACCGGATAACCGGTATGACCGGTTATAACCGGCGTGACCCCGTTAACCGCCGTGGCGGGTTAACTGTCTTGACCGATTATCCGCTTTGGTCGGATAATCGCCGTAATTGGTTAAAAAGCATTTGTATTTATTGTATATATCTATCTTTATATAAGTATATACTATTTTTGTAATGTTTTTGGGTATATACGTTTGCTAAAATTTTCAAAAATAATATTGTTATATAAATTAAGACGTCAGCTTAATGTTTTATTTTTAAAGTTTGCTATAATTTGCTTCATCCTTACACTGTTGAAAATTTTAACACTTTTTTGACTAATTTAATAGTCAGGAGAGGTCCACACTCTTTTCGTGTTATTTTGTCGAGAACTATACGAGTTTAAATTTGACGAGCAAAGATAGTCCAGTATTGTCTATTGCTAAGGGGTTATTTTGTCCAACTGACACGTGGAATTATAAAATACTTCTAGTCACATTTTATTTGATCTAGACTAGACAAATTTATTAGCTGTTTAACTAAATGAATGCGGTCTATTGGGTGATTTAACACCGTTTTCTAAACATGTCGTCTTTTTAATACGGTTATTGCTTACCTGTTTCTGGATATTTTTTCTGGTATAAGTAGACAAATCGACAAATATTAACAGCCACAGTTTACAATGTATCTAGGTATACGTACTGTCCTTCTAACTAATTTAATGCGGAATTTTATATGACTTTAACAACTCTTTTATTTCTTAGTGCTATAATATTCTCTCTTAAAGACGTTTTCTCAATTATGTATATACAGAACCACTTATTCAAAAGTTTTGGTTTCAACTAAACGTGCCAATTTTAAAATGATTTTTTGAGAACCATTGTAAAATTAAGTGAATGTTTATGCTATTTGACTCAAATCTGAACTAATTACGTAAATAGATGTTCCCAATACATCTTTAAGATGTTGAAATTTTTTATGCACACTGGAATTAACGTTTAATAACACAAGGTTACACTTTGCAGGTCAGTACACGTTTGGTGGTTTGTTTGGATATGTTAATGCGCAGAAACAAACCCGAAAACAGATACACTTGCAATGTACGTGATGTGTATAATGCAATACCGTATTAGATTAGGTGGGGATTTTATATTTCTATCCGAGGGAAAAATTTTGATTGGTTGACGCTTCTGAATGTCTAGAAAAATAGTAAATCCTCATATCTGAACAAAGAATTCACACGAAATTCTAGTAATTTCTGTTCTATTAAACATACGTAGTCAATTCGTCTGGCAAAGTTTGTAAAAATCACCACCAAAATATTTGACTAGCGTAAAATTAACGCCAACACCGATAATATTTTCAACAGTGTACATATTTTAAGAGCTTAAATTTATACACAACAGTATTTTTTTTATTTAGAGCATATCAATAATTTTGGACTTTATAGTTTCACATTAAATTGCGCTTCTCGTACCAGTTTATGCAAGGGTTTATAGGTACACTTGCATTTACGTATAAAAAAGCAACTTTTCTTAGTGCTATTTTTTTCATTTAGCAGTATTTTTGATTTTCTTACTAATTTTCTGAATCCCCATTTGCTTTTTTTTAATACAAATTGTTATAACTAACTCTAAGGCAGTATATCACAAACACATTTCCCTTTCAATATTTAAATAGCTACTTGCAAGTAATAAGTAGTTTGAGGCACAGCTTATTGATTAAAACAAAATCTATTATAAATGTACTCGACATCTCGTAAGTAAATAAAAATGTATTATGTCAATAATCGGCGAGTGCCTTACCCAACAAGAATAGGAGTAAGTAAAATACTTACTTATAAGTAATCATTCATACAATAATTGTCTGCGGTACTACTTGTTGATTACTTATCACTTAGTGGCATGATTTTCCTATAATGTAATTTATATCCCTATGCTATTATATTTATTTCCATTGTCTAAAAAGTCTACTGAAATTCATTTATCCCTAAATTATTTACTTCGCACTTCTATATCACTATAATAATATTATACTAGATATATTCCATAAATTTCAAAAATATTCCTCAACACAGTCATAAAATTGGCAAAAAAGTAACTAGAAAAATAAGATATAGTTACGCTTTTTCCTCAATTAAGTAAAAACTTGCGCAGGTATTTTTCAAACAGTGTAAGGCTTTACAAATGTTTTTTTTTTTGTGTATACAACGCGAAAGTAAAATTCATCCATTCTCTCTTTTTAAACGACCTGTACATTAAAAGACAAACCATATATTTTCACACGTTAAATATAAGGCAGTAAATGTTATCTACGTGTAAATAAAATAAAAGTAAAGCAAAAAAGCAGTTTAGTACATAAGATTTTGTAACTATTCCTGACAATGCTAGCTACTAATCATGCGATACGGCGCTAACTACGGTATACACACATCGTCATTTAAAAAATAACTTGCACGATGTCGAACTTACTCAAGCAAATCTCTAGACGTCTAGAATGTACGATGTATTTAATTCAAGTTTCAATTGAATTCATTTTTGTACAAACATTGTGATTTGAAGCACTATCGGCAATGAATGTTATCTATTGCTAGTTATAAAACATGTCCACTATATTTCTGACTTAGGTAATCGCCGTGACCGGTTAACCAGTTATGATAATACCGGTTAACCGGTTATCCGGTTAAAATGCACGGCAAAAATTAGTACATACGATATATTCGTGTTCACAACTGTGATTTTGAATTGTAGTTGTAAATATGAAAACAGATGTACTAATTGGGATGAATATTCGTATTCATGGGTAAGAATACGAATATGGTTACGATGCCCTTCAACTAAGAAAAAAATGCCATTGGTTTGTTTGTCTTAAGTGACAGGTGTGTAGTTTAAGAAAAAAAAAATTGCGCTTCAGAGATCGCCTGAGCAAACAGAAAAGATCTTCCAAACACTCAAACTGGGGTTTGTGCTTTTGCCTATGCCCAACGAAAGTAACAAATAGGTTTTTTTATGTAGATTTATTATAGAAATATACGATCACAACCGTATCCGAATTCAGTTATTGATATGAGTACATTTGTATTTATCACTGTGAATACAAATATATTTCATAAAATAAGGATAAGGTAATAACTAGTTCCACTCCACAAATAGCTCTTTATTTCAACGGCCAGTTTCGCGAATACAATTGCGCATCTTCAAGTTGAAAGATCCAAAGCATTTCAACTAATATAATTAGATGAAAACTAGAAATAATATGAAGCCATAAAGTACTTACCCAGTAAACCAAATATAAATTTCCCGCAATTATATTTAGTAACTTCAACTTAAAGGTATTCAAATAACTATTAATCTAATACAAAATCGTAGGATAATTTTATGCTTTAATGTTAAAGTTACTAAAAATAAGTGCGGGAAATTTGAATTTGGTTCACTGGGTAATTTCCATTTCTTTTTTCATTTAATTATATTGATTGCAATGGTTTAGATCTTTGAACCTGAAGATGCGCAATTGTGTGCGCGAAGCCGGTCGTTGAAACAAGAGACATTTGTTGAGTGGCTCTAGTTATTATATTCTCCTTATTATTATATAATTGTGCATCCACACTATGTTAAAACTAAATACGCATGTATAATATTTGAAGTTATAGACGTAGATATCTACTCATATATTTGTACGTACTTATTTATAAGTGTGAATATAAATTTGTATTAAGAGGTGAGAATACGAAAATATTTGTATTTGCATTTGTAAATACCAATGTATTCGTATTCATATTCATGGAAAATATTTTTTGTGAATACATTCGGATTCATGTTTGTGATTCCGATGACGCTTATCGCCGTTATTCTTATGGACATCCTGTAGACTTTCCTTGGACAGGCGAAACCTATTGGTGGGCTAACAAAAGAAGCTTATTATAAAATTGTCATAAGAATTTAACTCTTTATTTTTGAATTCACGCAGAGCAGAGCCGTGCAGACTCATATTTTTAAGTTGGTTTAATATATTTTATCCAAAACAAGAGAGTTTGAAATAAGTGCAGGGTATTAAATTTATATTGGAATATAATAGCCTATAGGTATATGTTGTACCTACGTATATTTATTGCACCTGTGTAGATATCATTAAGTTTATTTTTGTTGTTGAGATATCGTTATATTTATAAAATAACAATCTAACCACAATGATTACGATAAAAGGAATTGTGTCTAAGTACATATAGGTACAACATACGTATATACATATTATATAATATAATATATAAATGTATTTTCCTTTTTTATATGACAGGTACAGAACAAAATAAAATTGCGTAATGATATTCTTTGAAAAACATTGAATAGATTTGCAAATAAATTTGTAATTTTTTGTTGACTGTATGGCTCTATAATTGCACGCTCTTAGAAATTGAATAGAAGATCTTGTTTAATATTCATAAGTAATGGGAAATACGTTGTGTTTTTAAAAATGTAATTATCCTCTTCTAAGTTTATTACATTAAATTAATTGTGGCTATTTATACGTGTCGTTGATAGTTTACGATAGGTGTATAAATTATTGAACTTTTTTCAATTACCAAGGGTAAAATAAAAAAATACTTGATAATTCCTTAAGGGACGAATACGGTTTACGTAGTATAAAATACCTTATAAGTAATTTCTTATTTCGTTACTTCATTTATTTATTAATTAAATATTTCACCTTTGTTGTTTTATTTTTATATATTTAAGGTCTACTTGAAAATTAACACAAAATTCATTCAGTTATTCATTAAAATGTGTATGAAGCACTATCTTAGTGGTTTGAATATAAAAAAATATATATATATAAAATATGGGATATCATTTTAAAGTGAAACAAACATTAATCCCTAACACAGCGCCATATATATAAACACATCGATAAAAATCTCACCATTTCATCAAAACAACTGAAGGGGTTAGAATAAGAAGGGTATAAGTGCATTTTTTGTAATAAGTGCTTGTTTTTTTACAAAAATAAAAATCTTACACTAAACATAACTTTAGGACTAGAATTATTTTTTAATGAATGAATGTATCATTAATAAAAAAAATAATAAATATATCATTAATTAAAAAATAAAAAAAATCTAGTTGTAAAGTTGTGTTTAGTGTAATTTTTTTTTTGTCAAAAAAAACCGGCACTTATTAAAAAAATGCACTTACACCCTTCTTATTCTAACCCTTTCAATTATGAGTGTATATTTGTTGTATTCAAAGTGTAAATTTGCTAACCAAACGCAATATAAAACACGCTAGCATAGACTCGGCTTTCGGGACTATTTTTTATAAAAGGGTTATTAACAATATTATTATTAAAGATGGCGTAATACAATAATTAATAATAATCCCATGATTTATTTATTTAGTCACTGCTTAGGAATAAGATCTCCTCATTATCTCCTTAACACTGCAGCGTTCCCTAATAGCCAAATTTAAATTTCCCGCAATTATTCTTAGTAACTTCAACTTTAAAACATAAAATTACCAATCATTTTGTATTACATCAATAGTTATTTTAATGCCTTTGCGTTGAAATCACAAAAAAATTTGGCAGCGAATTTAAATTTGGCTATTAGGGTTATTATATTATTCCATACTTAGCGTATTGGTTCACATAAACAGGTTAGTCAGTCCCTTTTATTATGTAAGATTTTTGAAAAGCGCGGCTAAAAAGAGACGCGAGTTGGACAAAGAACATGATGGTCTAGGTGTAAGTTATATTTTGAATTAGTTGTTATTTCTTAATAACAATACATGGTGGCAGCGAAGTGTGTGAGACACACGGCAACAGAAAAGACGTATAAACATGGAGGAAAAGATTTGAATATTTGTCAGTGTCAGGATTCAAGAGCCAATCGAATGATGCCAAAAATGGATGTGGTGGTTTATTCTATGAAGGAGGAGGCCGAAGAGGTCTTCATCCAATTAGAGGCGTTAGAACTCTTTGATCAAGATTTTATTCCTAACAAAAATGTTATTTTCAAACGATTCAAGAATCTGCACCACCAAATAATGAATTGACATTGGAAACAGACGCGTATGCCAATGTCGTAATTGAAACTTTACCAATTCACGTTTCATGCCGACAAAAGTTATGAAAGAACAGGAAATCGATAGTGTTTAAAAAAAAAAACAGTTTTGTTTAGACAATTGACCAGACAAATCACCATAGATATTTTTCCTTATTATCACTATAGATCTGAAATATCGTACGTTGGCAATTAGGTACATTAAAGATTCGTGGATTATAATACCAAAACCATTACAATTAGAAGTCCTAAATTTGATATATACAGAGAAAAAAAGATATATACATATATGTCGTGAATAATCTTAAATATTTAAAACAAAATGCTCATTGCACTTATTGTTAATTGGAAGAATTCCTAAACGGAATTGAGCTTGGAAAAAAAATTGTGTATAATAGAAATCTCAACATGCAATAAGCATTTATTTATTAGCATTTTTATGACTAGGATGCATTCTGCATCCTACATTGTTTTTATTTAGCATTACTATTTAAATTTAGCGTCTTCTTTTCTCTTTGTAATCAGTTTATCCATTGTAGGGTGAACTGAAATTAAAAAGAAATTCATTGTAATGTCTTGAGAAGAAAAAAGAACATAATCAAGAAGCGACACTACGAAATAAGATTTCTGCAAGAAGCGAGGATTCGGTGTATTAAAAAATAAAAAAAAAAGAGAGACCACTACACTCAATAATTGTGTCAGCCTACACAAATCATCGCCTCATGAAAACAAATAGAAGAGAGAAGAATGAGGAATCCTGCGATGAGGTGTTTTTATCGTTCATCTTTGCTCAAACAATCCCCTGGACGGTGACTTCCCTATCCTCCTGGGTCACACAGTTCATCAGGGGTCCCTATTTTCCGCCAAGACTGCCCGGCGCGTCATTATAATAGAGAGGTTTCCCAGCGCTACTTAACTTTTGGACGGTGCGACTTTTTCCGTCCATACGTCAGGATGAGGGGATTAAAAGCCATATCTGGCTAATCCCAGACCAGATTGAAGACAGAGAGAGCAAAAATATCAGCCTGGTGGATTGAATTGTCCACACAAATCTAATGGTTGGTTAGGTCATGTCCTGATTGCGTGGAAATATTAAAGAACCATTGCGAAAAGAGGAAGTACCAGAAAGACCTTGAAAGAAAGTGGGAATAAATTTGTTTAAATTTAAAAAAAAAATGGTATTTCATAGTAACAGATTACTTTTCAAAATATTTCGAAATTGTATTGAATAATTTAATAGAAAATCAAATAATAATAATGTAAACTGAAGCAGCTGTTCTCAAGGTTAGGCATTCTAGAAATTATCAGATCTGATAATGGTCCAAAATTCCAAAGTAATTTTAAGAATTTATTGCATGATATTAATTTTACTCATATTACAAATAGCCTTTAGCACAATCTAACGTTACCGTTGAACGAGCGGTCCAGACATCAAAAATCTACTCAAAAAGAATTCCGACATTAATCTAGCTTTGATTGACCATCGTTCAACGCCAATAGAATCAGATTTAGTCCTATAAAACTACTCGTGAATAGAAAAATACGAACGTACTTACCTATAGTTCCTGAGAAATTAAATAGTAGTAGGTAGCTCTAACTTTGTGAATGAAAAGGAAGGAAAAAGTAGAAAGACAAACAATTACAATGTGCGCCATAGGACCAAGAATCTCAACAATTTTAAAATAGGAGATTCAGTTTGGGTAATGGATGTTCGACAATACGGTGCTATTATTGCAATATGTGACGAACCTCGTTTGTATCAAAGCGAAACCGGCTATGGTCTTTTTATAAGGACACTTAATTAGTCTCTCTTATGTTATTCGCAAAGATTTTACTCAGATTGAACCTTCAAAGTTGTCCAATAACGAGACAAAGGAAATCGAATCTAAAAATTGTAAAGATAGTCAGAATAATAGTGAATCTCAAGTGGAATGTGAGCAAACGATTCGCGAGAGACCCTTACGTAATCGCGCAAGACCTGTTATTTAAATGACTATATACATAATTAGTTACGACATATACTTAGGTAAGGATGAAGTATTTAAGCGCCCCAAAAAGTCGAGCATCTCTGCATCCTTTAAGAACATCCGCCCTTTACATCTTGTATTTTTCTCGGAAGATCAGTCATCGGGTTGGTTGTGGTGGGCTGTCTTCTTCTCCTCGTTGCACAATATGCATCTTCATCTTTAAAGACGCTTATTATATGTAGGTACTTCCGTAGTAGCCGTGTTCTATCAGCAGACTCGTCCCCATTCTAAGCTATATTCGACTGAAAGATGTTTGCCTCATCATCTGTTTGCCTTGCACCTATCTGTCCTTCAACGCTGTACCAGTGAACTTGGTGCTTTTTATGATCCTCTCGGTCACTGCACCACGTATCGCAGCTTTAGTTATTCTCAGATGCGGCCCAGGTTCAAGGCCCTTTTTTGTAAGTTTGCTTGCAGGTTAATTCCCAGCTATGCCTGTCATTATCCGGCATCCACACTAAAGCAACCTTGTTATGTTTAGCCAGGATTCTTAGGTTTTCCGGGCAATCCCAAGCTAGTTTTAAGGTTTGCTGATGGAATGCTAGTGTCTTAAAGAGCATTTGATTATCCGATAGGATAATGATCGACTGACCCTTGGGTTGTTTTTTCATCACTCCATGGCCACATGTTTCTGTCGGTACTATTTCCTTTTGGTATTTGGTGGAATATTGGTCCAACACCATATATTCTTTATGATTTAGGGTTTCTTCATATATACCAGTTCCAGAACTTGTGATTCTTTTGACTGATCGCGTACCAGTTTTGGTTTTGAATCCCTGGTTGGTACTTCTTTTGCTCTTTATTCATTAAAGTCCAAGATAATTTTGAAGGGTTTGTCAAAGGAGAGTTTGAGAGCGATCATATCACTGCCCATTTCAAAGATAGGGTTTATGATATCGATTGTTATTCTGGCGTGCCCAGAAGTGGGATCTCCAATTTCCACCACAATATCCAAGGGCGGTAGATTGAGCATGGTTTATATAGCAGCTATTGCTAATGTATTTTTGCAAGTTTTGTAATTGCTTACTTCTGAACAACCTTGGTGCACCAAACTAGGCAACCCTAACTAAGTTAAAATGGGTCTTATCACTGCAGTATATAACCAGTACATCATGCGTGGTTTCAACCTACATATTTTTCCAGCTGTTCTGCAGGTTGTCATTAAAGCTCGTTTACATCTATTTATCATCTGTTCAAGACCCTGATTCCACATTAAGTTCGCGCCAAGAATCATTCTTAAGAATTTAACAACATGACTGACTTGCACCGCTTCATTATGGATGGTGGTTTTAGACTATTCAGCTTTCTTCTTTTCATAAATGGAACTAGTGTTATTGTTTGTTGATGTATTTTTAGACAAACACTTTTGAAGTCATGTTAAACTTAAAGACTTGCTTCTATTTTAAAATCCAGAAGATGATAGTACTTTGCAAACATCAATTGCGCAAAACAAGCAACACGTTTATAAAAATGTACATTATAGTAGACAGTTTCACCATACCAAATAGCAAACGTAAGTGTGTGGTCGTTTCCATGTATTTCATTTAGTTCAATTGCATGCTTGTGCAATTTTGGTTTAACACGTTGCCACTCAATATATGTGTATAACCATTTCAAAGTGAATTCGTTTGCTATAAATTGTTCTAAAGGCCTTAATCTTAAACGGGTAAGATCATGCACAAGTGTGAGAATTGCCATTTCTAAGTCGTTTCATAGTCGTTTTCATGAAATGATGGGAAAATATATGTGGTAACTAATTTCGTGATCTAAAACAGTTTAATCTGAAAATTGTCCTTAATAATATATTAATGTATAGCTTTGACAAATATGATATTTTATTGTTTTGCAGTGTTCATTTAAATGAAAAAAAAAACTGGTTTAATTTCTGCAAATTGTAAGTCTGGTAACCAATAAAAAAATCTTTTCCGTTGTGTTTTATTACTGATTACGTTTTGTTTTTATTTTCGTACGATCCTTTTTGACTTCTCCTGGATTGTCTTTCTTATTAAATTGATGTGAATTACTTGCTTTTTTTTAAATTTTGAACTTGAGGTAAGATAGCATTTACCCCGTGTTATAATTTTCTTGTATTATTATTAGTCTATGGTAGCGATAAAGCAAACAAACAATAATTATTACAAATTATTAATTTTAAAATGTACCATTGACTATTTGACAAAACTTTTAATAAAAAAAAATATAACACGAATGAATGCTATCTTGCCTTAAGTTCAAAATTAAAGAACACCAAAAAACAAAAGTTGTTACATCAATTTAGAAGAAGTCAAAATGAATCGTACTTGAATATATTACGAACATAGCAAGGAAATGTAGTAAGTAATAAAATATGAAAAGAAAGGGAATTGATCTTTTATTAGTACGTAGGTCTATAATTCCCAAACATAAAACAAGAATAGCAATAAAAAGAGGTTAAAATGTGAAAAAACCGGTATTTCAGACTATGTATTCCAGTTCCATAGATTATTATATCTAAGATTTACGAAATTTAATTTTGGGGACAATGTGAGCGTTGAAGTAGGTTCGATTATGCCTTTTCCCCCCTTGATACTCCTCTTCGAATCGTATTATGTTTGACATGACGTCATTTGTATAGCCTTCTGCAACCACCGCGAAACACTAGGTTTACACATAATGCAATATATTAATTAATCCACATAAGTAGCTGTATATATTCCAAATTCATTTTAATTTTGAAAACGAAATGTTTGAAGAATACCATAACATTGAAGAAGGCACCTATTACTTATTTTAAGTAGAAATGATCGCTAAAACATTCATATTATTGTCTGTACTTGTGCAATACTCAATAAGCATATAATATCAAGGCCAATCTTCTAAAATTGTCAAGGTCAATGATATTTTTAGAATATACTTCACCTGTTGATGTGCGCTTTATTAAAATTCCGCCGGCAGTTATGTAATTTGTTGTGATTGTTGTAACTTCTTTTTATTCCGTTAAAAAAATAATGTTCATTGAAAATAAATATAAAAAAAAATCTTTTCCCATTCTTGCTTATACAGTGTCATTGATCTTTCTATTTTAATCAGAATGAACTGTGTGTACATACAGCACGAACGCTTTTCAATGTGCTATCAGTGGGCTTTCCCTTCTCGGGAATTTTTCCGTACACGTCATAAGAGTCAGGTATATTTGCAAACAGTACCTGGTCAATGGCAATGCACCTTTTATTGCATGTCGCTTATTTAATCTTATTTGCACGTTTTCCTCATTGTAATTGTGGGGACATTTCAGTTCAAGTATGCCTGGCTGTTTTACTTTGCATCAATAAAAAGTGTGTCAATTCACGAACATAATGTAAATATGGTATTTTTGAGGAAAGTGATTACTTGCAGTGAAATTAGCGATTTACAACTTAAATAGCTAATAAAGCCGAAAATTGGGAAATTACAATATTATTCTGATTAATTTATTGACTAGATCGTCGATAATCATCATGCAAATTCAATTGATAATGAGGAACTTATGGGAAACACATAATTTAAATAGGCATACATAAAATACTATCAATTTAACATTAATGTATAATTAGATTAATATTTCTTTATTTATTTGCTTCTACGAGTCTCCTTGAGTTTTCCCCCTCTTTTGTGTCCACTTCGATTTATGTTGAAGTTCTGCCTAAATTTTTCCTTTCTTTACTTCATTGCCAGATTTTTGCTGGTTTCGGTTGTTTTTTGGGGACATTATTCTAGTGCTTGTTTCTCAATATTATTTTCATTTCTAAGACTGTTCTTGGATTATTATATACTTTCGTCTGAAGCGAAGATCGTCCAGTAAAATATAATAGATATTCTAAGCATAAACGAACATATTTCTTAAAAGAATTAGAAACAGCATTTTTATTTTCTTTGTTTGTTTACCTAAGCAAATGGCTTGTTTTTTTTTTTTTTACTTAAAACACTATTATGATGTATTTTTTAGGAATAACTTTCTTGTTATATTTATTAACAAACCCATTGAAACAGACCGAAGTGTATTGGATCCTCACATCTTTATGATCTTTGTTCTTCATTATATTTTTTTTTGCTTCAGGCACTACTATTACATCTTTCTTTAGAAATAATTTATATTTTAAAGTGTTTTTTCTTTAATGTTGAATTTATCGGTAACTGATTTTAAATCCTTACTTCAAAAAGTTTTATTCAAAAACTGAACAAAAGTGTGTATGGTAATTTTAAATATATAATCAATGCAATTTTTCATTTATTTATTAGAAACGCGAGCGATTTTCGCAAAAAAAAAATATTATTATATATTATATTAATATTATATAAAAAGTAAAAATATAATTAATATTACATATTTACTGTAAATAATTTACATTTAATACGATACTTTTCAATAACGCTGCTAAATCTATATAGGGGAAGGTGGGTAAGATGGGAACATTAAGCTTTAGAACACTGCATCGGGATTGCAAATTGATAAACAAGGTTCTAAGTTACGCTGTTGTAATCTTTAAACATTTATCTGCTGATGGATGTATTTACAATTTTTCGATGGGTACTCTTGATGTTGTGAGAAAATTTTGAAAAGAAATGTGTAAATACACCATCTTGCCCCACCATGGGGGCAAAATGGGATTCCAGTTAAGAATGGGTTGTACCATAAATTAGGTAATAGTGAAAAAAATAGATCTTAAATATTCTTAAAAACATGCAGGAACAAAACTTAAACTCTTTATAGCGGAACTACTTAAAATAAAAAAATACAATAACGATAAGAATGTTAAACTTAATCTTCACAATTGAGACAATAGAAGACGAACTCATCCAAGTTATTCGCACAGCCTCCATGTACCCAACCTCGCCATTCATGGCATTGTATCAATACTTCCCCTTACAATACTAACAATGAGCGTCATCTTCCTCAACAGAAGAACTTGATTATTTCCTTGACGTTTTCTAAAAATCTATCTCTTTGCTTTCCTTATAAAATTCGGCTTCTTGATCTCTTCTGTTTTCTTCTTTGTCATTTTTTTTTCCTTTAACTCTCCCTCAGCACATCTTGCCACAGTTGCCTTAGGGATTCTCCAGACTTCTATTTTCTTGTAGCAGATTTTTATATGTAGTGCTTGTAAGGATTGTTGTCTTTCCCTTGTTACCCTTTGATTGAACCTGTACTTTATTCCTAACATGAGAAATAGGCCTTATGTCTTCGAGAAAGCATATCCAGGCATAACGGACCAGACTGAATAGTGAGATAATGATGTCCCCATGTTGCCCCATACCAATAGCCCTATGTTGCCTCTTTGGAACATTTTCTGGTTATGTTATAATAACATATTAATATTTGAAATTAAACAATAACACACTATAGAAAATACATGCAATACATGTCAATTAATAAGCACAAAAAAGTGTAATTGTAAATAATTTACTTATACTTCCGATACTGGCCGTTGAAGTCACCATCAAAATAATAACGAAATTCTGGAAATTGCAAAGTTCACGCACAAACAGCAATAACCTTGTTATTACGACTAGTAAAATTTCCTACATTACAATAAACATAAAACAGCACTTGTCAATATTAGGACTGCAATTATTTGACAGATGCTTACTGCCGTTTTGTAGATAAGACGATGTCCCCATCATGCCTCGTGGCCCCATCTTGTCCCACCCTCCCCTAGAGTAAGAGATATGAAGAAAACATCTTAAAGTTAATGAATGAATAATCTATCCAACAACAGTTATTTATACTTTTTTACTTGTTGTCATGAAGTATTTCAATAGACTTTTAATTAGCTAATAACAGAAATTAATTTAGGTAAGCAATAGGCTGTATGCATAGGTAACATGTATAATGTAAATATTGTGATATATATCCGCAAAGGTCAATAAACGGCACGTTGGTTTTGTTTACATTGCATAACACCAATTCATCAAAAGTATATATGAATGAATATACTTTGATTATATCATTATATTTAAAGTAAACGTAATTCGTGCAAACAAAATATAATAAAAATGAACGAAATGATAAATTTGTTGGTGCTGTGTGCAATAGTTAGCTTTTATATAAAGAAAAATTATCACGATGATTCAGTTTATATGTATATTGTGATGGTGACTATGTGGTGTACAAAATTGGATTTTTGATTTTAATAAGAAAATATAGACACATAGGTGTTACTACCCCATTTATCAAGACTTATTCAATTACGGATTGTATTATTTCTCACACTTCAGCTTCACTTTAACGCAAGATGTGTACCTTTTGTATTAGAATTTCAGTTAATTTATTTACGTGTTAATAAATATCGACATAAAACAGAAAATAATACTTATTATTTATGTTGCCTGAAATTTCGTGATGACACATGTATACACATTGTGAATATAACAATTTACATCTGGGGATAAAACGATTTATAATAATTCACAGTAAGTTTTAAACACCTTCCATGTTTGTTATTTTTTCTAATTACTAGTTAACATAAACAGCTATATTTAAATAACTTGGACAGGTTTATTTTATCTTTTTTTTTCAATGCGATTACTTGTCATTTTACGGTTGTCTTTCATCATTAATACAATATAAAGTAAAGTTGTTTGTTTACTTTTTTAGTAGCCTTAATATTATTAACTTTACAAAAGATCGTGGCAATAAAGGCATTCAAACACTTATTGGAACATGTAATTTTTTTTTAATCGGAAACGTTTCGATAAATACAAATACAATTACATTTTACTTTTAAACTTGTTTGATTAAATAGGTAAATTTTAAAGGAATTGCCTGTCCATTATTTTTGTACTTCTAATTATTATATTTTTAGGCCTGATGAAGATAATTCTATTTATCGAAACGTTTTGGATTAAATATATATATATATATATGTTCGAATAAGTTTTTTTTCGAATAGCCTTTATTGCCACGATCTTTTGTAACAATAATTAATTAAATATCCATAAGTACTCAACAATACAATTAAATGTCCGCGCCCTAAATGTTGAAATGCACCTGGTACACCATATTTGTTATATGATAAATTATACTTTAAATAATATTTTAATGTTTACTATACTAGATATAAACTAATATTATTAAATGTTTATTCAACTATTTCGTTATACTATTACTATTTCATTAAAAATGGTTCTTCAACGTTTACAGTGCCGAAATTCGTCCGTTTATTGTATTATTGACTTAAACCAGAATTAGATACATGTTTCTTCAACGTTTATACTTATGTACTTGCTCATATTAATATCTAGATTTAATTTAACGACTATAATTCATTATAACAACCAGTGTAATAATAAGATTAGACTCATAAGCCACATTTTTTAGCTGTGTACGTTATTGTGCCAATAAATAAATTATTTATTATTTGTTGCTATACCTAAAATACTTTGGCAATAAGCATCCGATTGGCCAATTTTTGGACAATGTGAGCATATCAAGGGCGAATTACTTGTCATATTGTACTTTCATCTCATTTTTTTGTTCTTCAAATATTGTGTTGTTAGAAAATAGACTTAGTACTTTAACTGAATACAATAAATGATTTATCTTATCAAGAATTATAATAATTTATTTCAAGTAGAGTATACTTTACCTCATACTTCAGTTATCTTAAACATTACAATGAAATGAAAAAAAATAGGTTTTGTTCCTTAGTTATACTTATAGATTTCCTTTATTTCTCTTTTAAATATTGCGGACACGATCAACTAAACTTAGTAAGTAAGCATAATGAGGAAATCAGATATGAAGCAGTGAATAATAACCATAGTACACATGTAATGTTTGCATATTTAATAAAATTATAATTATAAAGAAATTAGGATCATGGTGATGAGCCTGGTTACTCATCTTCAGGCAGCTGAAAGCGTTATTATAAGCTAAATTATAAAATTAGACTTTACTTTTATTTATCATCTGAACATAGTATAATGCATTGTTAAATAAACACTGCAAATTTGTTTGTATCCTCCGTTGTATTGCTAGCAAATTTTAATTTGTCGTGTTTACAAAAAAAAATATTTTTACATTGAAATTAGCTATCCTATCCTTGCTATTTCCAAGTGCCAATTTGTTTTTATGTTATGTATCGCACAATTGTAGCTAAATCAGTTTGAGAACAATTTGACAATTTTTTAAACGGATTTTATTACTGTAAGTATTTTCTAAAATTATAATAATTTTCTAATATTCAATTTCTTTACAAAGATCTCACATTGGAACTTGCATTCGCTATTTATTTGTATTTTGATTTTTATTTCTTTGCTGTAAACTTTTCGGCATTGCTCCCTTAAAAAGTTGTTAGTCCTTTGTTAAAATAATATTTTTAATTCTAATTTTATAATTTAGCGTATAATGTTTACACTTATACTTTCAGCTATCTGAAGATGAGCCACGAAACCTTGTAGTCACTTCTTTGCAATATAAGTGAGTTCCGCAGAATCATTCTACATCATTTATAAAATATTACTTCATTTTGTTTCTAATACCCACAGTTTTTTATATGAAGGAAAATTAGTACAATGAAATACATGTTTAGCGCAATAGAAGTTTTTTTTTTACTAAATATCAACTTGATTATCAAATTTCAATTGCTTTAATTTTTAATCAACATTTAATTTTAAAGTATATATTGTCATATGTTGTGTATAGAGCATTGAATTGAGCATATATCACGCGCACACCACTGTAAACTATTTTTTACTACTTTATTACTTACATATTTTAATATTTTCCTATTTACCAAAAAAGCGTTTTTTGAAACTTGGTTTTTCTCGTAAGCAATAGATGTTTTACAGTAATCTGTACTGGTGTAATTGTTCGCTTATGCCACAGATGGCGATGCAATAATCCAAAAACTTTAGGATTGTTTTGCTTTATTAGCGACAGTTGAGTGAAGTCTGGTGAAGTCAGTTGAGACAATTTCGCATATTACAAGTTTATGGTGTTAGTTCTATGTGTCGCCTATTTCTATTCTTAAAAAAAGTTACGAAAAAAGGTGTATTATTATTATTTTTGTTTTGTAATATGTCCTTTTGGTCAACAATTTATATCATTATTTTGTTTAATAAATCAGATTACAGTTTCAATTGTTTTAGTTCATTGCTTATTTACTAACAACTTTCTTAGTTTTTTTTTATATATGTCCCATTAAAACTTTCAAGAATCCAATGCAACCCAAAACGTGCATTTAAATAGATTTTACTGTAAAAACTAGCTATGCCTTGTGTTCCCACTTGCAGAGAAATATGGAAACCACTAAAAAAAAGATGCAGCAGACGCCACAATTACTACGAACAGCAACATGCGCTTTATGCATATAATGATGTATATAACTGTTCGTATTTGGGGTGGCGCGTGCGGTATACAGAAGGGTATGGGATGTTTCCAAAATGTAGGTCCTTTCCTTCTCCCCACAAACTCGCACCCTATATATTTTTTTCAGTGTTTTTTAGTTGAAAAAAATAAGTTTACAATTACAAAACCGATAATAACGTTCCATATTGCCCCGTTCGACGATATATATTGTAGAAATACATATTACGTTTATAAATTAGGTTAGGTAGGCAACCAAAATTACTTGCCAATCGTATAACCACAATATAACCATATACATACATAAGATTGCTTAAGAATAAGAAGAAACCGAACTCAGCCGAAATCCTGTGCATCTAGGAATTAGTTCGGTATCCAGACACCAACTGCGTTTTTTTTTACTGCATTAATTTGAAAATGTAATTATTGGTCTTCAAATTATTTATTATTGATAGAAGATAATTTATTGCTAAACAAAAACATATTGCATAAGGCTCATTCTTTTATTCATCGATATCTAATTAATATATAAACAGGAAAACACTATAATTAATATGCGTATCGATGAATAAAAAAAATACACCTTAAACTTAAAAGACAGTCACAAAGATTTTTATTTTTAATGAAAAACATTCAAAAAATGTGTATATAAAATCCCTATGAATATTAATTACTAGGTGCAACAATATCCTACAGAATTATATACACTTTTTGGATATGTTTCAACACTAAAAACAAAAATCATCGTCTCCTTCCAAGCAGATATGTTCTTGTTTAGCAATAAATTATCCACTTTTAACTCGAATATTCACGTCGATCCGTCGATATAACTTTAATAATATTAATGTTATATTCTATTTCAACAAAAATTAAAGTTCTTTTTAGGGTTGCCGACGTATTTCAGTAAATTCCAGAAAATTAATGCGGTGTAACCGAGTTCACACGTAGTTGTGCAACTATGTTGGTCGGCCTAATAGATAAGGAAAAGGAGTACAGCTGTTGTAGGGACTGCCAACTTATTACGCTATGTAAACGTTTAAAAAATAAAAATACTAACTTTCCGATTGTAGCGCTCCTCTTGTTTGGAGGTAGAACTGAGGGTTTGCAACTCGACTACGTGCTTTACTTTTCAATCCAAAATCGGGCTAGTTTACATGGCATGCATACATAGGTATAACACAGGGTATAACAAACAATGCAGAAAATAATGCAACCGCATGCAGCCTCTACTATTTAAGATCCTATTTTGCAAATTAGTACCTATGTATGTGTGTGTGTGTGGATTAGTGTTTAGTAATGTAGTAATTTGATAGTCGATTTAAAATAACCATGGCGGTACTATAATTTCTTTGCGGAACCTATTAAAATACATTTTGTAAGAAATGTAGGTACTAGCTTCCCTACTTCATTACTTTCAAGTCTTCTGGGCACCGAAGCCACCGAACTTTGACAAAGTTTTTCAGTGAAAGGCAACTATTTATATTTAGCTAAATATAGTCAAAATTCGATTCTGTGACACGTGAGATATGAAACGTTATTGCACTCCTATTTTGTATTTACTAGGGTTGTCAAGACCCATAGAGTCGACTATCGGTTTACTGCATTACTTATATCTGGTTGATTATCCAGGTATCGAGCTTTACCCGAAATCGAGTTTTCTTCGTTGAAGTCTTAAGTATTACCCGAAAATGAGAATTTATAAGTTTATTTATTAGAATATAAAAAGTTATTTATAAACAGATTTTTGATAAATGATGGAATTTAATCCTACAGATATAATACCCGTCTTTCCAATATAATTTACAGTCAGATGAAAGTTCCCCCAGTATGTTTTTTAAGAAACTTTTTCAAAAAACACGTGCAAGACGGTTAAAATACATTTACTGTATTAATATTTTCCCAAAACCGGGTACCCGGTTGGAGCAACAGCCCTAGTATTTACATAGTTCTATTGCAGAAACATAAATAACAAGCACTAGTTGAAAAGTTCTTCGAGGCACTTCACTACAGGACGCTACGGCTAAGCGGTGGTTCGTTAAAAATGAGCAGATTCATCGTGATCTGCAAGTTCCGACTCTCCGTGACTTTATTAAGCAGCCGCTACTTGGGCTGAAACTCGACTCAGCGAAAACCTTGTGATTCAGGCGATCGTGTAAACACGTCATTTTTTTTGTTTTCACAATGGATTGGAGTTAGGAAATTAAATTACGATCATCAATCTCCCCACAGAGTGACTTGTTCCAAAGTTACTTCCCAGAGTCCCACCTCGCGACTTGATCGTGCCGCTTATCAGAGATAAAAGGGCACAGAATCTCAGGTTCAACATTAATGGTTTGAGATATAACTTTATCAATGATGTAAAAGGCGGTTACCGGTTGTCCACGAAAACGCGATGGCGTTTAATCACTGCACGCGTAACTAACGAAAAATGACTATTGTTACAGATTTATCCATTTTCGTTCAGCTAGTACTTTTTATATCGTATCAGATTCCTATGGAATGGTGGGTTATATTTAGTCCCCCTTTGTATTCCATGAGATAGGTTAATATGTACTTGTTCTGCACCAAAATGTAGCATTTATTTGAATGTTTGTAGTAACCTGTGTTATCATTTTTTACAATATTCAGTTTTACAGAAATTA
The DNA here is from genome assembly GCA_004143645.1 of Protaetia brevitarsis. NCBI lineage: Eukaryota > Metazoa > Arthropoda > Insecta > Coleoptera > Scarabaeidae > Protaetia > Protaetia brevitarsis. Next base: position 4,062,812 of record RXPK01000065.1, read on the forward strand.
TATAAATGATAAATGTTCACATATTTTTACGTATTTGTATTTATGTATTTTTTTAAGTCTGGAAAAATATGATTTTTTAGTTTTCGTTTAATTTCATTACAAATAAAAGTTATGGACTGGAGCTTACGAGCTGAGAGTAGGGTACTATTTATCAAAACACCAATTATTGTTGCTTACTACACCGTCGGCTACAGGAATTATGTGAAAAGCGTGATATAACATAGTGCACCTGCGATGCAACGATGTGCCGCCTTTTTACGCTTTAAACAGGGTTTACAGGATCCAGGATCGTCTATGTCCACCTCTGCATATAGGAACTCGGAGTCTCCTTCTGACATACCTATATTTTGCTGCCACAGATGCTGCTTTCCATTCAAGCAGCTCTTAACAGTGAATGCAAGGCCCTATGTGATTAATTCTTACTATGGACTGATATATAAAATGTTACTGAGATAAATAAGCAATGCTCTAACATCATATCATCACTAGTAAATTTATTACAATACTAAGTTATATAATTACATATATCAGTCGTTAACAATAGCTAAGAATAACAATAATAATTAGATATACATTAGATAAGATGTAAAGCACGATTATATGACTTTAGCAATAATTCGAAAGAGAAGACATTCTATATATTGATAAATATATTGCGTTTATATAAAAATATAGAAATTGCAACCCATAGAGCAGTGCCCCATAAGTTCATTCCTAAATATTCGGCATGAGTCTCATTGTCCAGTTTCCAGCAAAATGGAAAGGTGTTTCTAAAAAGTTCATGCCCAATATATAAGATTAGTGGATTCATGCCTGGATAAAAAAATGGTCGACCTCCCCATTTTCTTTTTACGTCTACTAGGATGTACAAACAAGCTTCAATTAAATATGCTAACCCTCCAAGGACAAGAACATAGGAAAGAGACCACATATTTTTATTTAATGGTATAATACCACCATTTTTAGAGAAATTGCAAAGAAGTCCTCCAATTAAGCACTGTGAAGGAATAAGTATAAAATACAGAAACATTATTTTTAAAATCCTATACTAACCAATATTACACCCCAGATTAACCAACGGATTGTTTTTTGCATAGGAGTAGTATACACATGGTAAATTCTGCCAGCTTGGAAGCCCAAATAGCCCAGAAACACACATGTTAATATGGATAATATTCCTATAAACAAAAATATTCCATGTATTAATACATATTACACCTGCACAAATTTTGCAACACTTCTTTTTATTACCGTAAATTCTTTTTGTGGAAATAGGTTCAGCATGTCTAATAACTTCAAAATTTATTCTGATACATGTCACGAAATTGCTTGTATGGTGGCAAATTTAAAAAGTATTCCATTATTTGAAAAGTTGTTCCGAACTCAATTCTACGGCCATATGCATATTTTCGTAAATATATTTAAAAAGAATTGAACATCAAAATTTTCCTTATATTTTTTTAAATACATTACATATATCCATTTTTTCACTTCTAGTTGTTTAATAGAAGTAAAATCTCTGAATTTGGTTGATATTTAAACCATTTTGCCAATTCCTGTCTAACTGGCAGAGGTAGAACCTAGTAGAACTAAAAAGTGGGTTTTCACTATAACACATACTATTGCAAGAAACTGTATCTAAAAGAAATAAATTTTTAAATTATTTTTATTTTAAATTACATTGCAAACAATACTTTTACTATTTCATTTATTCATTGCCTGTAGTGAAGTAGAAACCGTCGTTAGGCCAAAACCAACCAATTTCAAAATATACCCAACTGTATTTGGTGTACTGGTTCCTAGTTCGTAGAAAAAAAAGAAATAGTTTTTCCTCTTAAATATTCCCTTGCAACAGCAAATGTTATACTGAAAATCAACTTTTTAGCTTTAATTCTGTCTGTTATGCAAGAATTAACAAATTTGTGTAAGTATCAACCAAATTCAGAGACTTTACCTCGGTTGAGCAAGTAAAAACAACAAAAATGGAAGTAATTTATTTTAAAAATATTTTAAAAAATCGCTGTTTTCAATTTTTTTAATGTGTTTATGAAAATGTGTATACTGCCTCACAATTGAATTCAGAGCAATTTCCTCAAAGAATTTTTGGATATTATGTGCTTCAATCTCACTTTTTGTTGATTTGTGGAATACTTTTTGAATTTGCTGTCATACTAGTATTATTATTATTATTAAAAATTTTCCATAATTTAACAATAAGAAAATAATTCCATATTGCAACATTTATGCCTGTCACAGTATATCTATCTTCAAAAAAATTCACTCACCTTCTGGATCAAAATATTGTTTAGTTTCATACATAGCATGGCAAGTTGCATACTTATACATATGCTCTCCAAATATTGCCCGATCAATATATCCAGCTGCTCCACCAGTGCAGTTTGCAAATTTAGCATGTTCATGTAATCCCCCTGGTCCCAAGTAACCCCTACCACATCCAGGAATATATGCTACAAAGGTTACCATAGTATGAACAAAGACACACAATAGTACAAAAGACCATTGTGGCAAGGCAACCAAAATATCTTTTATGATATTAAACCTCCCAAACTAAAATTGATATATATGAAAATATAGAAAACAAATGTAGCATTTCTTCTATTTTGCATACATACTTCGTATTCACTAAGAGACCTTTTAGTAAACAATGATTCCACAACTCCAATAAGTAAGTAAACTATTCCAATTTGTTGCAGTACACCAGGAATTCTTAAGGATGAAAGAGATACAGGTATTCCATGGGAATTTAAAATCAATCCCAATAATACCAACACAAAAGATCTTCTCAGTACCAAAAAAATAAGTTCCCTTCTTGGTACAGCCCTTTGCAACTTTTTGTTTAGAGATATACTGTATGATAATCCCATAACCCATATGAACCTATAAAATAAATAAATATTTCTTTTTAATTTTCTTTTATTTTGGTGCTCCGCTAATCTATTTTCATAAACATTCTTGATTCATAAGAAAAGCAAAAAAATGCAAATGGTCCAAATTTGTACCATAAATGTTAAAATGTTAAATAGAAATACATAACTTCAAACACTATTCTTACCAAGGAAAAATCAAATCTGCTACTGTGAGGCCATTCCAAATTGAATGTCTGAAGCACCAATACTGTCCACCACCATAATTTACAAATATCATGAGTATTATACATAAACCTCGGAAGACATCGATTGACTTTAGACGATGGGGATGTTTATGTGCAAGAGGTGGGCTCTCTACTACCAATGGAGTACTATCTGCTGTATTACCTAAATCCTAAGACCTTTATCTTTAAAAGTATCCAAACTTCATAAAGCATATCTAACTTACTGTTTGTAAAGCAGAACCACTAGAAGACAATAACCTTTGGACAAACAAAGTATTCTTCGTGCATTTATAAATACACTTTACCATATACCATATTGTACCAAAAAAAAACAATATTATAAAAGCAGACAATATTGCTGAAAATGCATATATATATATAATTCTTTGTCAAATAGTTATTCATGTTGCTTACGTAAATACTCATTGTCAGCCGTTTGCTTTATATATAAGTCACAATTATTGTCTATGGACAAATTCCAACCATATCGATAATGTTCAAATAACTCTTCATTCCAACTAGAAATAAGCTAGGGATGATACATTTCACATTCGTTAATGTTAATACCTACCTGCAGTAAGTTTGATTGTTAGAAATGACATGCATTTTTATCGTATATTTAGTATTTATAAGCAATGAGGTGGTAGTGTTTGGTGCTAACTCTGTAAAACTCATGTAATCGCATCCCTCACACTCGGCATATTGCCCTGCAATAGTAACATTACCACCTCCAATTGTGTTTATTATATCAATGCAAGCTTCATCATAAATTAACTCCTCGCCAGTAGTGCACTTATTTTTATTCTTCAATAACATTGTCACTATTATAACTAATCTTGTAGTTATACAAAAAGTTTATTTAAGCTGTAGTATGTTTATTCATTTGCAAACGCCAGTAATTACATGAAAAACAATCAAAACTAAAAACGAATAGGATATAGACACGAACTGTCAAATCACAAGGAAATTACCAAACTTACGAACAACGAATATTTATCACTACTGCCATTTGTTAATAATTAAAGTTCTATAGACCTCAATTTTACTATTATTTTTTTTTCTTATGTTGGTAGTGTTTATTTCATAATCCTAAATTACACAAAATTATCTGTTTTTTGAATATAATATGATTTCGATATAGTGGGAAAAAACAGTTGTATTTTTAGGATCTGGACATTATTTCTGAATATAATATATAGGCAATTTATTATCACTTATTATCAACCACATATATGTTGGCAATACGGAAAAAAAATAAAATGTCCCAAATGTTACAATTGGAACTTGACATATTCGTCAGTTGTGTTCTAAGTAGATATTTCAAAAAAACAAAAAGTAATGTTAAATTTTTAGTGCAGGCAGTACATTTTTTTTGCATTCATCCTTTCACAAGGAATTCAGTAAATCATCAATAAAATTGTCCCATTTTCAGATTTAAAAATACAAAATGGATTCAAAAAGTGAATTAGACTTAAGTGGAAAATTAATTATAAAGGTACAATTAGAAGATGATATAAGGCGTATTCCAATTCATAACGAAGCTATTACATATGATGAACTCGTTCTGATGATGCAAAGGGTATTTCGAGGAAAGATTACTTCTAGCGATGATGTTACAATTAAATACAAAGATGAAGGTAGTGTAAATACATTAATTATGAACTGATAAAGTTAATCTCACTTTACATTACTCTAAAATTTATGCAAATGTTTTGCAGATGGAGATTTAATTACTATTCTGGACAGCTCAGATTTATCATTTGCTATTCAATGTAGTAGAATACTAAAATTACATATTTTAATGAATAATACCCAAAATGATTCAAATGCAACTCTAAAACAGGTTGGTGTGTCTGAAATTAAAGTGCAATTAAAAAGTATAAGGAACCAAGTAAATAAACTTCTTGATATATTAGATGTTAATGTTGCTCCCAATGCAACAGTAATGTTAAATGAGGGCAAGTATCTTATCTCAAGTAGTTTTGTTAAAATACAATTTACCAATTCTAATTTATAGAATCTACAGATAAGATGTCAAATAGTAATGCCAGTGGCCCTAATGTAATAAGTAAAGTAAATTCAAGTGAATTTGATCCCCTACAAGATAAGAAGCATGGTACCGCAGACATGAAAGAACCTAATCAATCGACTTCTAATGTTACTCACAGTGATGGTTGTGACACTCGTCCTCAACCAGTCAGACCTACTCCAACACCACCAGTTGCAGCTACTGTAGGTACTCCTAGCTCCCAATACATTAGAACTCCAACTACTGGTAGGTGGATTGTTATATATTGATATACAATGAAGTAGTATTCTTTAATTAAATTATTTAATAGAAAAAGTTTAAAGTATTTAGTTATGGAATATCATCTTCCAAAAGAATGCTCGAAGTGCAAATTTAAATATTTTTAGTTTTTAATGATTTATTTGATATATTGGTTTCTATTTAATATATTATGCTCTTAACCACATTTACATAACTTGCAAGGTTTTGATTATACATTCAGCAAATAATTAGTCTTGCGAATAGTGGAGTGTTAAAAGATAGTTTTCTACTAGATCAGGATTTTGTTATTGTTTAACTTTAATACTTCCTAATACTAATTTAAATATGGATGCAGGTTATCCACAAGCATCATTTGGAAGCATGCCATACACCCAACCATATTCTTCATATGCTCCGCAAAGGTAAAAAGTTCTAAATTTGGAAGTATTTATTTCAACACTACGTTTTAGCTATGTGCAACAAGATCAGTCTCAGATGCCAAGTGCCAATACATATGGATATTCAGCCCAGGGAGGTATTCCATATCCCAGTCAACAGCAACAGCAACAGTATAGTCAACCAGGTGTTTTAAATGCAGCCTCTAGCTTATTTAGTGGTCAGCCGCAAAACAATCCATACTCGAAAGGCTTCAGTCAGGGGGCATGGGTATGCACAACCACGATAAGTAGTTTCTGCTCATTGGTCGGTTCATTTCGTTACGAGGCAGTTTTAATTGATATCTGGAGGATATGCAATAATTATGTGTATGATGATGAAGCAGTATATTTTTTCATATATATCTCCTTATGTAATTTTTATTAATAAACTGATCTTCAAAACAGCTTATTTTTATATTCGATTTACCAAAAGCACAAAAGGTGAAGTGGGGTGAAAATTTTAAGCGAAATAGGAAGATAGAAAGTAAGTAATAATAATTTCCTTAAAATTTTTTAATACAATATAAAAGATAACCGAGAAAAGTATATTTTTTTTTCACCCCTGTAAAAATACCAAAAATTTGAAGCAGGTCGCAAGAATTGCGAAATACAGTTATATCAAACATACTAGTATTGTATTTGGTTATACATTGGTACACTGACGAAAATAGCGATATCGATAGACAAGCGGACGAAGGTTGGCCAGCGATCGACGCGGCGTCGAAAATGAAGTAACAGCATCGCGCGGGCGACGCTGAGTAGTCACGGGTAACGCAATTACGCCATATGGCGGAATATGATACATTTATAAATCAGGTTAATTTAAATATATGGTCGGTTTATTTCATATTTTTACTTAAATGAAGAAACAACGCACCTATTCCTTATTTTTTTTTCCAGTTTTTTTTTTTGCACATTTTGTGACTGTGCTGAGTGATGTTTTTGAAATTTATGGAATATATTTATCATAAATATTATATGGTATTCCGTCAATAACTGTTTAACTGCCAAACATTGAAGTGTAAAGTATAATAATTTAGGTATAAATAAATTGAAATCGAATTTTGGACCTTGGAAATAATACGATAGCATATAAAGATATAAATTACGTTATAGGAAAATCATGCCATTGAATGATAACCAACAAGTAGTACCGCAGACAATCATTGTATCCTACATAAATGATTACTTACGAGTAAGTATTTTACCTACTCGTATTGTTGGGTAAGGTACTCGCCGGTTGTTAATAGAATACATTTTTATTTACCTATGAGGTGTCGAGTACATTTATAACGTATGGATTTTGTTTCAGTCAATAAATTGTGTATAAAACTACTTATCGCTAACAAAGTGACTATTTAAATATTGGGAAAAAAGGAATTAACACTAAGAAACGTGGCTTCTTTTATACGTAAATGCAAGTGTACCTGGTGGTCTTAGATAAACTTGTACGAGAAGCGCAATTTAATGGCCAAAATTATTGATATGCTGAAAATAAAAAAAATATTGTGTGTAAATTTAAGCTCTTAAAATATATTAAAGGATGAAGCAAGAAATTATAGCCAACTTTAAAACATTAAGCTGACGTCTCAATTTATATAACAATATTATTTTTGAGAATTGTAGCAAACATATAAACACAAAAATATTATAAAAATCAGTAAAATACTTATATAAGGATAGTTTTTTAATTGATTACAGCGATTATCTGACCAAAGCGGATAATCCGTCAAGGCGGTTAATTGGTCAACTATTACTGAATACCAAAGGGTAAAAATCTGCCAAAGCAAACAACCTGACATGCAACGATATTGATGCAGACAAAAATAACCTAACTATGTACTTAGTATCTATATCTCGAATATTGATTTATATTATATTTTAGAAACGCATCATTTTACTTTTGTCAAACAGTTGGGGAACGAGGTCCCATTGATAGAATAGATTGCTCTAAACATGTCAAACGACCAAAGTTAATCAAACTTTGGTTGGTGTAATCAACACCAACTTGTAACAAAAAAGTATACTTATCGCATCTTAACCCTTTAACAGCGAGGTGCAGGACCATTTTTACTCGAACAAGAAGGTTATATTTATTATCTTAATATAGGCTGGATTGGATTCTATCTGACCTTAGGTTAGATGTGCCAAAATTCCACTTCATTGTTAGAGGATTAACATCATTTTCCATCTTTTGCCTATTGCAGTGAATTTTCCATGTAAGGACGTTAATGTCAATATTCCAGCTACAAAATACATTGAGAAAAGCAACAAAAAAAAACAAAAAACAAAAGCTCAAATATATAAAAAACGAATTTTTAATCCATATTTCCAGATAATAAATAATTTTTCCGTAATTTTACGGCATTGAATAAAGCAATTTGCGCCTGCATTGACCTTACAAAAAATATATACTGCGCCAAATTTTGTATTATAACACACTTGAAGATACGCAAAATGGGGGATAATTATTTATTTTGCATATAAAAAGTATAACACTCCATCAAACATTTATTTCAATTTCTATTCTACCCTACGTTTCTTGACAAGCGACCCTAGCTAAAAATAAAAATTATTACACAATATATTTTTGCGTTTAGTTTATTTACTTACCAAATCTGAAATAGCAGGTAAGTTATTTGTTTGATCTCCAGCACCCGTGTTTACATTGGAATCTGCCACGCTACCACCTTTTCCTCCTTTAATATTTCGATGCTGAGGGAATGTGGGCATGAGTTTAGGATCGCAAGCTGCAAGGAAAGAGTAAATTACCATACACCCGATACTTATCGATAGTACGTACGCAATGGAGCCTCTTTAAAGTAACTGCTTTGCAGACATTCCTCTGCGGTAGCCCTTTTACGAGGATCATACATAAATAAGAAATTTAACAAACGTAAACCAGCAGCAGACAGCCAGGGAAATTTTTGTTTCAAGTTGTTATAAGGTTGTTGTTTTAATGTGTAGTTTTGTAACGCTGGTAAATTACTAAAGCCTGGCCATATGGCATCAGATGGGGTGCCCAGTAGATCAACAATTAACTCTAACTGCTGAATTTCAGATCTCCCAGGTAATAAAGGTTTGTGTCCCAAGAGTTCACCCAAGATACAGCCTGCCGCCCACATATCTACACTTGTTGTCTGAGTTGGTGCTTGTAATAATAATTCAGGAGCTCTATACCACAAAGTTACCACATGTGGTGTCATTGGCCGCAATGGCACCCCAAACCATCGAGCCAACCCAAAATCAGCTGAAAATAATTGTTTATGTGCTTATGCTTTCATTAAATTTTGTACTGCACAATACCTATTTTTACGCAGCCTTTGTCTGTCATTAATAGATTAGATACCTTTAGGTCGCGATGGACAATGAAATTGTGATGCAGGTATCTCAAACCTCTTAACACCTGAAGCATTATGCATTTCACTTGTGATTCAGTAAATGGTGCTTGCATATTATCTAGTAATGATGCAAGGTCTTGTTCACAATATTCCATTGCAAGAAAAATACTGAAAACATATAGCAGACATTTTATAATGGTTTTTTTTGAAGGTACATATATTTTATTTCCAAATATTTATAATTACCTCTCCAGACTTCTGCCCACTACAACTTCTTTTAAATGAACGATGTTTTCATGTCTGCAGCTTAGAAGAACTTGAATTTCTCTTAGACTGCTTACAGGGATCCCATCTCTTTCTAAATCCATTCGAACTTTCTTTAGTGCTACTATTTTATCTGAAACCGTATCTTTTGCCCGATCTGCAAATGCATTATTAAACCGTATGTTAAGATGATAAATAGTCAACAAAAGATTATTATAAGATAGGGCCATAGTAAAATTTCATAGGCCCTAATCAAATGGAACACAGTATGGTACATGTTGTATCAAACAAATATTATAATTGGTGAATTCTGAAACGAGATATGTGTTGCCAAAGTTTAGCGCATCGTTGAATTCTAGAACGCACGTGTATCGAACAAGTCGTCTTATAAATGCATTGATATTTTAAATTTCCAACTGCGCCAGCAGATGTCGCTTCATGTCTAACTTGGAGATTACCTAGATAATGAAACTGCTCACAGAGGGCGCTATTGTATATTATATCGATACGTAATCCAAGTTTTATTCAGGAAAGATGTTCCAGAGCTAGAAGCGCCAAATACAAACAAGGCAGCGAACGATGACAGAACAAAGAATATTTCACAGTCCTATCGGAGAGTCCTATTGATGAGTCCCGTTGGCTAGTTAGGTAGACAGCCAATGTAGAAATAAAGAGTGAAAATAGTGAATATAAATTGTAATAAATAAGTAGACAATGCACTTGAATTTATTGAATCCCTGCAAACGGGCTGATATAAACAAATGGCAGTGAATGGAACATAACATCATACACCACGTCGCCTGGTTTTGAATTTAGATTCATTGCCAATGAGAAACGCTATGTTATTGGCGACTAATTTGTTGTACGACTTTTATACATTCGCGAGCTTCACAAGCGGCAGTGGCGGCCGGTGCGTACGTCACCGGAAGGGCATAGTAATCCTGTGTCCTCAATGGACGCGTTTACAAGTATACGCGAACGGCTGCGACAAAACCCCATTTAAATCAAATGAGGTGTTATCATTGTCGCATGCTTACGCTTAAAATCGTGTCCACTAAGACCAATATGTTACCCTTTAGTAAGAGCCGCACGAGGAGTGGATCGATTACATATTCGCCGCATACAATAATGTGTAAACGCTTCCCCATTCATGAGAACGCATGAATGCAACTATGAACTTCGTCCTCTAATGAAGATGGTTTTTAACACATTAGTACATACATTTGGAAAAAAAAATGAGAATTTCAATTAAATTCAATTAAACGTGCTTTAAACATGCTTTCAGAATAAATCCAACTATTTATTGCAACTTAATGAATACTTACTTCAATTAGGTAATTATTCATCTATTCGCCAAGCAAATGAGGTTTTTTTTAAGGCAAGATGCTTCAATTCACAAAAGCAGTAAACATCTATACACTCTGTCTACTTAATATTTTAACCAGCGAACAGATAAGACAAGAAGCGCCGCTTGTTGTCGCACCTTTGATGTTTTCTTGCCGGAAATATGATTTCTAGCGCTGCTTCATCATTTTAGCACCAGGTGCATCAGTTGTCTTCCTGTTCTTTTAAACGAATGATAAAGAACGTGTGTGGGGAAATACAATCTCATCTCAAAATGGCCGCTATTTGTCATGTGCTATCATTTACTGCGTTAAACGTATATAATTACGGAATTTAATTAATAATAGAGACATTATTAGTGTTATTATCAAATAACAATACAGCAAGAAGCAATCAAAATAACAATAAGTTGAATTAAAAACGCGGTACCATTATTCCAAGGATAATATTTAATTATTCTTAATTACTCCCAAGGACCGTTAAGATCAACGTCAGAATAATGACTGCTGTGGCGTCCTCTGTAAATTGACAGTGTTGTCAGAACGCCAAAGTCGTGCTCGTGGACTCGTCAAAATGACAAGTACCGCTTCTTGTCTTATCACATCCCTGTTTTAACCAATAGGTGCTTTACATTCACCGTCTATCACTCCTACTCTGCTACTACTCTACTCTCGACCTACACAATTTAGAACCAATGGAACACTTTTTGTGCTTTTAAATTGTAAAGAGAGAAGGGAAAGGAACCTAACCTAGAAATTAGATTTTGATGTGAACAACAAATCGTGACCGCAACGAAATCTTACTTCAAAATGTCAAAAAAAATCTTACAACGATTATGTAGCTGTCAAACCTTGTCATAAATGGCATTTAGAGCACGAAACACTAGCAAATAAGTTAGTGCATGAGGGGAAAGGGGGAGGTAAAACTGAGTACATTGGGAGTTTCGTGCTCCTTAGCAAAGGAACGCTTAAATTGCACTTAGAATACACCGGAAGTACTATCGAACTGCTTTTATAAGTTTGTTCGCGTCGCATGAACTATTTGCACTATTATGCACTTTTGTGTGCAAAAGTTCTTAAAGTGCATAATAGTGCAAATAGTTCATGCGACGCGAACAAACTTTATGAGTGAATGGAAAGCACCCTCATGGATGTATTATACGAGATACGAGTAAAGACAATCTATTGATTTGACTATTTTTCTCAAATATTGCTATTGAAAACAAGAAGGAACGGGTCCGCTTGTCTCACAGAAAAAGATACAAGGATTGTTTGCTTGCATATTTCATTAATGTGACAGATAGAGATAGTCCTATTACTACTTTGTTTAAGTAGATACAATACCACACAATGCTTAAATAGTAACCGTTTCCGGTTTCCATTACGGCGCCTGTCACTTATGAAATTTAACCTATAGCATCGCTAGTTTGTATTTGGTTTTAGTTATTTTTCGGTCGTTTTTCACTTTCTTTTTATATTTTACAAAAGTTTTTTTTTTGTAATACAGAACCTTTTGTAAGAGCTTTTAGAGTAGGTAAGTTATTACGATTAAAGGGAATATAAAATCGAATTTAAACTAATACTGAAAAACCGCGGCTGTTTATATGGTTTGTAATTTGACTCAGAAGTATTGATTTGATTCATATGGACAAAAATCAAAGGCATAGGTTAAAATATAAATTAGAGAAGTAGAGTAGCTACTAATTATAAATATTAAACCATAAAAGCATCTTTTCTTATTTTTTTAGTCACTTTTTTTTTTAAATATATTCAATTTTTGTTTGCCACCATTTTTTTTTACATGAAACAGACATTGAGTAAAAACTGAGAACTTCAGTACAACTGGTGGAGTATGCTATATGTCCAACTATATGAAAATTGGATAATTATCCGGATATTGGTAATGTTGCAGTTGACACAAATTTAAATGAAAAAAAAAATTAGAATATAGCAGTAACTTACAAACAATACCATATGTTCCTTCGCCTATGCGATTTAGTTTTTCAAATTCTGATACAAATCGACATCTACCAAGCTAAAAACCAAAAGTATTATTATGTGAGAAACTGTAATCATTAAATTCAAATATATAAAGCTTACGACATCACTATCAGGAATGTTCATAGATTTTCCATTAATAAATGATGTAAGTATTCCTTTTTTTGTGATTGGAGCTGACGGTTCAGCGCCTTCATTTTGGTTTCCAATTTTAGTAGGAGCTGAAAAATCGACATATACAGATATGAGTTTTACTAGAAAGACGTGAAAGAAGATACTTACACTTTCGCAGAATATCCATTTTAAATAAATTTGATTGTTTATACAAGCATAACCTCACATACAACAAACAACGTTCTTTGGAGTTATATTTGACCACTCCACTATCAAATTACCAACTTCAACTGCAATGTTGCCACTATATAAAATAACCTAACGTAACAAGTAACAATCGGTAAGGGCTGGTAAGGCCTAAGAAAAGAGTATCCGGACGAGAGTCTAAGAAAGTGAAAGAGATGTCAGGTCCTAGGAACTAGTACTTTCTCTTTTGCTCGTTCAGGCTTTCTTTTTGGATATCTTTTTACGACACTTCACAATTAAATTTGTAGCATTGAATGGGTATTCATTTTTGTAACGTTGACTGTATTGAACTTCCTTAATGTTTAGCGTACTGCTGTCAAATATGAAAAATCAGTGATCAAATTAAGCACAGAAATTAAGTGAGGTTAAGTTGATCAAACGTTTAGGAAACGCGGTTAAATGAAAGAGGTTATGGATTAAATACAAGTGAGTAGTTTAACGAAACAGGTACAATTCGTAAAGTAAACCATCAATATGCCGGAAATACCTTTAACATTATTAAAGGAGAAGATAATAAAAACTGAGTAAGTAATTATTTATATTTGGTTATCTTTTTATCTATTAACAATGCATGATTAAATCCGATTAAATTGCTTCATCAACTGTTTTTTTTAGCATTATAATACAATTACTGGCTGAAAAAAATGAACAAATTGCCCAGCTTCGCGAGAAATTGAAATTGTTATACCATAAACATGTAAAAAAAGTAAAAGAATGTGAGGAGCTACAGTTAAAAATTGATTTATGCAAAATAGAACATGATCCTTTAGATAGAAACTTGAAGGAGTTATTACAAAAGTATGAAGATTTACAAGAGCAGCATCAATTACTCACAAATACATCAGAGATTAGATATCAAAATAAATGTATGGAATTAGAAATGCAAATTAGTAATTATAATGATCTTTTGCGTCAAAAAGAAAAATGTAGTACTTGCCATGGTTTGAGCAACAAATTCAATAGTATTAATAAGAAATATGAGAAGATAAATAAAGAATTACTAGCTTTGACAGTAGAATATGAAAATAGTCAAAAGGAAATAAGAATTCTTAATAGCAATAATCTTGATGTTGAAAAGAAATTCTCTAGCCAACTCAAAACAATGAAAGAAGAATATGTAAGTGAAATTACAAATTTAGAAAATTTAGTAACAACACTAAAGTTTTCTGAATCAAAACTCAAGGATGAAATATTGCATTTACGCAATAAACTTGATATATTAAATCCGAAGAGTGAAGATTGCACAGTTAAAGAAAAAAGTGAATATTATGAAGATAATGTGACAACACAGCAGTCTAATGATAGTTTCAAAGACTGTGAATATATTAGGAACTTGTTACAACATGAGTATGTTGGTGAACCATTATCACCAATCATATCACCTCTAAATACAGTTATATTAACCGAAGTAAGAGGTAAGTTTTAAGTTAATTAAAGTAATATGAGGTCCTTTCTAGATTTAGAGCTCAAAGTGATCTTAGAACCTGTAGACATAATTGGTAGTAGAATGCAAGTGTGGCATTATTTGTGTTGATTTCACCCAAATTTATCATTATGTTTATAGAGACTGTTACTGTCCAAAATTTATAAAAATCTGAGGCCTTGTAATTCCAAATTTCCTTATACCTGCACAGTAATAAAAGAAAATATTAAAAACATTAAAATCAATTAACTGCTTAAGTGGTCTATTTACATATATAGAAAGAGATTATTTAAAAAAAATCTTCATTGATTTGTATACAATATTAAACATCAAAAAACAAGTCAAAAATCTTTGAAGAATTAAAATATCAGTTAATAGTTACTGTTTGCAAAAGTATGACAATACAATGTTAGAGTATGTAGCGTTTTTACTTTTACACATGCACACTTATTGGGATAATGTCAGTGAGGTATATGTAATGTGGAAATTTCTTTTGCGTACTATAATTCATTTTTTTTTTTTTTGATATTCTTGCTGTTTCCTTTTTTGATACCAGGAGTACCCAATAAATTTAAGATCAAGTGTATTGTACAAAACGATCGTTGTGCAGATTTATAATCGCACAAACTTTATCCATTCACCTTTAGCTAACACAAAAAGTAGTTTGTAAGCAGTTTTTTTAATTATAGTATGTTGACAGAATTTCATTTGGCTGTAACTTGTACAGAGTAATCAATTCAAAGTGGTTGAGGTTGATGATACAAAATTTATTGGGGTTATGAGTGACCCCAAAAAGCAGGCATATATAGATAGAGTTTAGGGATGCCCAGCGTTCGGAGTGGTTCGGACCACATGCACGCTGCCATTTTGATGTATGACAGGGTCCTAAGAAAACAATTTATAAGTGGAACAAGGACATAACAGTAATATTTTAAAATAAAAAAATAGGCAAAATGCTCGTACTTCGCTTTGATACTACTGTTATACTATATAGAAGAAATATATTTTTTACAGCTGGGAAGGTATTACATCAATATTAGATTATTTATTATTTTTGGGATGTAATAAACACACACTATGTTATATGACATTTCTTTATTGCAGGCTAAACAATATAAGTTCATTTAATCTTCTTCTTACTAATTTGCCTTGCAGTTCTTGCATTGTTTTCACCAAATTATAAAGCCGTATTTTATAATAACACTCGATGATCACTTTTATTAATAAGATCAGATGTTCTTGACGGATCTGCGATATGCTGAAATATGAGATTACCAATATTCTTATAATAATCTGTGAATGCTTTTACTTCCAGGTACACAACAATACATTCTACAACATAATCTCTAGTTCATATCTATAGATTCAAAATAATAACACTATAAACCTCACTAATTGTTTTCTTCACACTTGAGCTCTTTTAACAGATATTAAAATGCAGTCCGACGAAATATTCTTTTATACACAACTTATTATTCAATAATTTGGGTGACTTCACATTTAAAAAATATTACTTACTAAAAAACTTTAGTCTAAATAAGACTGTAAATATACAATGTTATAGTATAACTACAAGAACAATCTTAAAAACAACACGATTTATAAGACTCTCAAAACAAAATACTGCAGCAACAGTTGATCTCTTCGACACGGCATACATCAAAATGGCGACTCTTAGATAATCTGAAAGTTTGCGAATGCGCAGTGGTCTAAACTCTTTCTAGTAGTATTATTCTTGTCCATGGGGTTATTGAACAGTTCGTCCCTCTGATCATTTTTCTTTTTATTGGTTATGTTGATTTTTTACACGTTGAACGTAGATTGAACAGAAAAAATTGAAAAGAAAAGTAATCTCAGATTTATCAATTTGAGATAACTTTGTACTTGTACTTTGTAACAGATGACAAATAGAGATGCACAAAGTAAATATAAATAGTCAATGCACAATACCATCTGTAAACAAATGCCTATAATCGCTTCATTGTATTCATTGAAGGCCTTGAGGGTGCTGGGTACAGTTTTGTGCAAAAAAAACTCTATTGAACAAATTCTTTTGCATAGTAATAAAAATGCAATGCAATTACAACATATTTGTACAGGTACAATAGAATTTAGAACAAAACTAGAGGAGAAATGAGGCTTGAAAAGTCAAAATTTCGTTATTCTATGAAACTTTTAACGTCGTAAATAGGGCCAGTAAAAAGTTAAGATTTGGAGTGTGTATTAATGTGTAGTACCTCTTGTGAATGTAATTTCAGGAATATGAAAATAATAATTACCTACCTCAATAAAACAATTGAAAAAATACCTTTTTTTAAATTATAGTTTTAAGTTGACTGGTTTAAATAGTTTTTAAAGATATGTGTTAGCCATTTGGAAGCAAATGATATTTTATAGCTATAAATATTTAACCGTCCTAATAATTTTCATTAAATCCTGTTCAGTATATGAGAATCGCTGAGAATTCAAATAGGCTCGTTATCTCCTAAATATCTTCAAACTACCAAATAGAAAAAAAAAAGATAGGCCGCAGTCAAATCTAAACATATATTCTTTAAAAAGATTATAGTTATCTTGCAAATTTTAGGTACCTATTAAAAGCCCAAGAATTTCTTCAAAAATAGAATAATAGAATAAAATAGTTAATAATTTTCTTTTTGTAAAAAACGACAATATTCATATTTCTCTGTATTTGCTTTTTGTAAGTAGTATATAAAATTTGTACTACATATTTGATATTTAAACAGGTAATGAATATGTTGAAGCAAGAAATTTGAGCAGCGAATCAGTAGCAACAAATTTAGATGGCAATGATGAAAATTATTTATCTGAATGTGAAGATTTTATTGAGGATACAACTGGTTGTGATGAAATAGGAGACATACAGTACAGTGGCACCACAAGTCCAATGTCTGATAGAGAAGCCGTTATAGCAAATAACTCCTATAATAATTCTGAAGACATCCATCAAAAGGATGTGGACAATAATTGTAACGAGGATAATAAAAATAATTCACCTGAAGAAAGTGAACTAATAACTTTTAACAGGATTATAGACATTGACGATGATTCAAAACAAATATCTCCAGAAAAAGTAAAATCTCAACAGTTGTACATTGATCTAGATTTAAGTAGTAAATCTACTTCTAATTCTCCTGAAAATAGTGATATTATTATCAACAAGGAAGTTAATATTTCTTCAAAAGCTAACTTAGGAATTATTAATGGTGGTAATGAAACTTTAGAACAAAGATCCAACAATCCCCAAATATATTTTAATATAATGCAAATTGATACCTTCAATTTAAGAAATGAGGAAAATACGGATGTTGTCCTAAGTGATAATGATAATCAATTTAAATCAAACATCGATGTGTCACAATCCATGAATTGTGATGCATTTAATAGTAACCATACAGTACAGAAACTAGGTGTACGAAAAGTCTTGAAACTAACGTAATTAATGCTGAAACAACTTTTGCGCTGTCTACTGGGAACCAGTCTTGGGAAGTACTGTATCTAGAATACAATGAGTATTTGCACAAAATCCGTTTTCAAAGTAACAATGAAAAATACACACCAATTCTTAAAGCAAGAGATCTCATTGGTTTTCTAGAAAAAAATTGCATGGTTAAAGAAACAGATAACATTTCAGATGTATACAACAAAACTCTTTTAAACACTGACAATTGCATCAATGTACCATTTGAAAGCGAAGCGAGTAGCATAATTGGTAAGGATGTCCTGACGTTACATGACATAGGAATACAGACAGAAACTGGTTGTGGAAAAGATATAATTGACACAAAATCCAGTAGCACTTCAAATGCAATTACGAAGACAGATTTGAAGAAACCAGCTATTAATGAGAGTATTAACACTTTCATTTGTGAACATATTAATTATATTGATGACACATCCACAAATTTGTTGAACGATGCGTTAAAATGTCAACGAGGAAGTAATGAATATTCCCCATACTCAATTTTAAATGGCGATTTTCTAGGGTTTCGTAAAAAAAGGTAGAAAACCAACTAGTAAAGAAAGACCCGAAGTTCGCGTTATTAGAAAACGTGTGGGTTGGAAAAGAATGAAAGCGGAATTATTCCATTCACTAGTGAAATATTTTAATAAAAAAATGAAATTCAACCAAACTAATTTTCTTAGGCGAGGATGTAATAAAACCTTGTCTTCAAATTCTAAAAGCGTACGACACTCAAGGATGCTGAGATGGAAAAAATTGAGAGAATTATATTTGTCTAGCACTGATACAGATTCTGATCTAACAAAGAATTTCAGGCCTGTTAAAAAAAGAAACAAATGTAAAAGTCAAGAAAATAATCTATCCAAACAAATTAGTGATGAATGTAATATTTCAGAAGACGAACACATTTTCAGAATAGCAATTAGTGAACAGCGAAAATTTCAGCGTTTACTCTTAGAACATCAACAACTGGAGGATTTTTACAATTCGTTTGTCAATGATGTAATGAATAATGGCGTGGATAATCAAACCAAAGAAGATAATGCGTTAAGCTTTTCCAAATGCGATAATGGCAGAACTTGTCAACAGGATAATGTATTGTTTATTACTGATAAAGATGATGTTAACAGTGGCGACTCGGGCTATAGCAAAAGTGATTCAGATAATTTTAGTATTAAACGGGACTATAAAAAGAAACGAATAGGTGATTTTGAAAGTGATAAACATATACATACTAAAAAACGTGCTATTATGAAAAGTTCATCCAATAAAATCTGTGATTTAAGGCGAGATGAGAGAAGTTGTATTGTTAATTATGAAAAGAAAAAATGCGGCACGGCCAAAACTGATATATCGAAAGTTGAAAATATTAATTCTGAGAGATCACATGATGCGCATTTGGCTAAGGGAAATCAAGAGAGCGTCGGAGCAAGTCACTGCTCAAAGTTAAAGAAAGAACATATAACAGCAGATATTTGTTCACTATTACATTCTAGTAGTTCAGAGGAAAATGAAATTCCATGTGATGATGGTATGAGTAAAGAGACTTTTGATATTAATCAACATTATTTATTTGGTTCTGATTGCGAAGCTATATCTACGGATGATGACGACGATAAATCAACGAGATCGATTTTATTTGATATAGAAACAAATAGTCACACGACTGAGGATGAGGCGAAAAACGTTGGTGCATTCAATTATGATCATACAGCTGTTGCAAGTTACAACAAACAGTCCTATTACGATAGTATGAACAAACCATCAAATCAAATTGGTCAATTGAATCATAGTCCATCTACCTCAAAAATTAGTATGAAACAAGTGAGAAAAAAACCCAAAACGAAAATTCATAACACACCATTTTCTAATGAGTCAACACCTTCACAAATTCAAGAACCGTTGGATGTTGAAGATCCTTTACACGTGAGGTTACAACAGGAAAGTTTTAAAAAAGTGCCACATATTCTTAATACTGATGCAGCAATTCCTGTTTCGTTCAAAAGATCAAATTCTTTAAAGAATCGACGAGCACAATTGCAAACAATTGCCCAGAACATAGGACTAAATAAGACTGTAATACCATCGAAGGAAATAGACATTCTTTGCGGAAAACCAAAAAGAATACATGAAGGTAAGATATATTTACATAAAAACGGTTAAAAATGATTAATCTTTCTTTTTTTTTTAATTTAGAAAAAGCAAAAGCGTTATTGCAACAAGTCTTAACGTTTCCAGACAAACCGTCAATCGTCAATGAAGTTGCGGAAATTTTTTCAATGCAAGATATGACCTATATTACTAGGTAGTGCATTTTATTTTAATGTTTATAGTCTTTAATATTTATTTCGTATTTAACTGCATTTTTATTCTAGGATAATTATATTAGAAGTTTCATTGGATACTAATAAAGCTGACACCAAATACACACCGCCCGCACCTGTTTTAACAAAAACCCAAAGGATATTATTAGGCTTTTTAGTAAAATTAAATCAAAATGAATTACCTGGTATTTTGGATATCTTTATCATGGAAGCTGAGAAATATATATTAACATCAACAAATCTGCAGTGCATTGCAAATCTTACTAGGTTATACTTAGCTGTATGCAAATTAGAACGTAAAATTCACAGAATGAGAAGAATGGTCTGTGATGCTTTTTATTTTATGGGAGATTTTTCTATCCCATTTTTATTTACAGTTCTTAGCACATGGATAGAAGTAATGCCTATGGAGTCAGACATACACGGTAAGATATCTTTGTTTTTTAAATGTTATAGTTGGGCAAATCACAGTGTAGGTTACTATGCTGTTAGCTGATTTGTAACATAATATGTGATCCTGCTTTAATAAATCAGCGAATTTTTTTATTTGACGCAAATTCATACTACGGGAAGTAATTGGGGTTACTACCGACGTTACTGTAGCAACACATAAAGAATTTACTATAGTATTAAATTAAAATTATTAAAATTTCGAAGAACACAGTTGTTTGAATCTATAATACAAGACGGAAGTTAAGCGCAGAAAATTCAAATTGTTAATAGCTTTGAATATTTCGTAAACCAGCCGTAAGATATCGCATGCACTTATTTATTGTAATATTTGTTGCTGGGCAATCAGGATTTGCAAGTGATTATTCAGCAATTCACGCCCACATGTAGGTATTTAAAGATCAATAATTTTTTTTAAGCTATGCTATGCTGGCCTAACACCAAATAAATTGAAGAACATTTGTTACTACATATTACTATATTTGTAATTAATTTCACGTAACTACAATTCGTTTGAATAAATTTCAGGTGGATTAATGGTAAAAGTAATAATAGAAATAATAAAACAGAAAAAGTGTGCATCCCCAGGGTATAATTTAATACCATTAAAGAGTTTGTTGAAAGCGTATTATGGTTACAACATGGAAGACAGCTGCTTGGATTCTCTATTTTTTGAAATAATTCATGAATATCAAGGTCAGTATGATTCATTTTTCGAAATTTTGGAAAATTCCATCTAACTTACACCTCTGTAATACTTTACACTACCTCCTTGAATTATTTATTTATTGGATACATTTTCCCGGATTTTCGCAAATCGTCAAAACAAGCAGTACGATTGCTGGAGATATTTTAATTGTCAACTTGTCTTGCTTTTGGTGTACATATGTACTATGGAGGATAGCTGTTCGGGTTGGGAAGTTATTTGCTTCCTATCTTGCTTCATACTTCATTTACAGGTAAGGCAAACTTTTTATATCTATTATGGCTGCTTTCAACAATTTGTGTAGAAATTTACAACACCCTTAAAATTTTATATGATTCTTAATAATACGTGGTTGGAAATATTGGGGCGCTGATCAAATGTATATGTACGTTTACCTTTATACGGCTTGTCGAATCATGAGTTGCACGTGTTCACCACTAATGCCTCTTACCGGACTTTTTGAGAAAATATAACTCTGTTGGGTTAGCAGAATTGTGACCGTAAAATAATTTGAATTTGAATAAATGTCATTTGGTAAGTACTGAAGTTATTATATCCCAAAATTATTCTAATTAATCTGCTTGCTTACTCAAAAATCAAACTATTAGGTTTCTTAAAGTCTTAAAAAGTTCATATTGGTTTTTTAAGTGAAGTATTTACTTGTTTATATAGTTTGCTATTACCAAGAAAGTAGTTGTCATGTTTTCTAACGCCATGCTGATGTCGCTACTTACCGACATAAGGGACATAAACATGGATTTTAAAAAATAACGTGCCAAAAGATTGCTCATAACCAGGGTTGCAATTTCGGTCCCCTTGGAATAGCAGTACTACGAAAATTTATTGCTGGAAGTGTCCAGGAACCGCGTCACAATGCTGGGCGGGGCTAGCGTGCGTAGTTGGAGCGCGTATTCACCACTTCAATCTCAGACTTCGTAGCAGTATTATGCATTCCATACGTATAATGCACTGCCATGAAATACAGTTTCATTAGGTTAGCGTAAATATGCATGTAAAATCGATGCAATGAAAATAATAAATATAAACTGAATACCCACGCTACTTCGCATATTTCTTATTCCATAAAGGGCCGTAGCTAATTTTGTTTCTCATACGTAAGTCCCTTATCTACTATGATACCTAAGAACTTGTAATTGTCTTGTTCAGGTATGGACTTTCCGCCGCAGGAAACGTATAGACTGCTGGCAGAAAAGCCTGAACCTCAGCAGCCCCGTCTTCTCTCTATTCATTTTCAGTCCTTTGTTTTCACACCACTTATTAAATCGGCCTATACATTTCTCAGAAGCTATCGATACGTGGGGCATCGAAAGACCGCTGATGACGCAGGTTGCATCGTCTGCATACTGAGATGTAATCGTTTAAAGAGTAGCTCCGATCTTTTACGGCTATCATAAAAAGGCTTGGACCTAAAACGGAGACCTGCGGAACTTTTTAATTTATCTGGAAATACAGCAGACGCAAAAGATTGATTTATTAAATATACTAGTGGACCTACTGATTTCTTGTTTTAGTATAAATCATCTATGCCAGCTGAATATCTAGTTGCAACATCACGAATAATATTTAAGACATCGTGGTTATCAGTTTGAAATAAATACAAGCTACTATTTTAATTTAGAGGTGTCTGATAATTGTAATGATTTGGAAGAGCTGCCACGGAACAGAAATGTTGCTAAATAATTCTGCCAGTTTAGCAGAATCTTCTACTGTACCTAATTTTTCTTATATTGTAATATTATTACATTACATTATTGTATATGCAATAAATAAATACATGTTATAAACATCAAATATTAATAGCTTTGCCACAACACTTTCCGAAACCTTCTGAAACATAATTCATAAAAGAATGTTATTCATCCATCACGCTAGAAAAGAAAGTTATAAAGTGGTGCTCCATTCTCGAATATACTAAAGCAGAACATAACGTTTAAACTGTGACTTAAACCGAAAAATATGACTGTCCTCTATAGTACATAAGTTTGCTACAATCATAGTATTGATAATAAGTAATAGCTCAGAATTAAACGAAAAGTAAACTTTTCAATGTTTGTTTTCTTTTTATTTTTAGCGGATCAGAAGAGAAGTTTGGAGTACGCAATTAGAATCCTTTCGAAAAATGTGGAAAGTACTTGGATTACGCAGAAAATTGAGCAATACATAAAACCTGCCATTGAAAGTACGGATAATGTTGCACTGAAAGGAATCTGTTTAGTCTTATTGAAAATATTTCTCAAGAAAATGCGTGTACAAGTGGGTAAATGTTTATCTGGTAAATATAACATGTATATAAACACATTTGTAAGCGATGTTCGTGAGGAATGTGCTATTTAATAATAAAATGATCCAGATTTATATGGAGTGATCAATGTCTAGTACCTGGGGTTGGCAATAGAAAATTTACGTTGGCAACAATGTACATTTGGTTTATTCTCAATTTCTTGTTTTATTCCTCATGTACTTAATCTCAACGACACGATTGATAAATAGCATGACGACGACTAACAAACAGGGGTTAACCAATCCACAAGTATAAATATGAATTAGTTTATAATCAATCTAGAGACCTTTTTGATACCAACTTCAGGCACTTTCACTTTCACGGTGTTATTTTTTTGTTTTTGAAACATTTCCTATGTGGCTTCTGGATCTTCAATGGAGGGACTATTGGTGATATGCGATTAGTCTAAAAAAGCTGATTATTACTAGATTATCCCATAGAGGAAGCGACTCTCCCATTATCGCTCTAAGGAAATGAATTCCTACTTATGCAGATAGCAGTCGCGGTAGTAGGTACTTTTTTGCATTAATCAGGAAGTGTTTAAGAATATAGTCTATAATATTTTGGGCCGCATAAATTGATATTAGTAGTATTATTACTACTAGTATCATAGCCAGTTTAGCTGCTCGATAAAACTTATGAAATACGGATAAAGGCTCATACATTTTTCGTTAGGGCCGCAGTTTGACGGTCATTGCTCAAGGATTTGCATCGGTACATAATAATTCACGACCCGTCGTACTTTGAGGTCTAAATTCTAAGTATGACATGCATAGATACAAAAGGATGTAAGCGGGTTGAATGTTAATCACTATTAAATTCAAGTTAAACTAAGTACCAATAAAGATACCAATTTACAAAAACAAAGATCGATTCGATATTTTGCATTGAAGCCGCAAATAATTTATTATTTTTTATTACCCAAACAGACTCTATTTAATTTAAAACAGTCTCGAAAATATATGTTTATATTTCAAATCAGTTCCAGATATAGAAGGATACAATCTTAAAAACGATCCTCGGTCCAAAAAAGTAAAAACACGCAAGCGGCTTTCACTTTTTATACAGACACCTAAAAAAGTATAGTCTGTATAAATTATAGTACCAAAAATAACCTAATTATTTGGTACTATTTTGTGCGAACACTCTCTTAGTAAGTAGAGCTATGCAAGTTAAACAATAAGTTGCGCAGAGAAATATATAAAATATAAATATACTATAGCGATCCATATTGGCTGCGTGAGATCACTAAAAACTCGGACGTTTTGCTAGAAGGCGCCAGTTGATTTAATGTGGATGAAAACTTCACTTTAGACTTACAATAGATATAAATAAAAAAAAAAAAAACATTGGAATACGCTTCTGGTAGTTTTCTTTTGTTTTTTTTTCCCCTGTTGAAGAATAGATGTTGGGAGAATAATAGTGAGGAATGGAGTTGTTGCTTTCTTTGATGATTATGTAAGTTCATTTTCTATTGTTTTATAATCGTAACCGTATTATGAAAGATAAAAGCAAAATCAGCTATATAAACATCGAACCGATTCTGAATGGGAGAAACTATGCATAAGCGTAGCTGCCAACGCTTGCTTCCTATACGTGTAACGCATAGTACAATGCCAAAGAAGTTAGAGTAATAGAAATACTTGTTTACATTTAGGATTAAAGCCATGATAAAACCAAAATAATTAGGTTATTCCCTTCTAGAGTGGGGGTAAAACATAAACGCAGTATTTATGTTCAATATAAACCTTGTTTACTAAAAGCTGCATTTTGAACAATGACTACTTTTTTACATTATTCTGATGCATTCGTATCTTAAATTTTCTTGCAAAACATTTTATTAACTGGGATATTATCCCATCTGAGCCTGTTTAAAAATAGTAACTATAAAATCTAGTGAGCAGCGATGAATATTTTCAAAATTTATATTCCTGCACTGACATTTCCCATATTTTTACAAACAGATTTTATGGCAGTTTATATAATACTTTACCCACTTAGATCACATTTAATTTTTTTCAATAAATTCTGCAAAATTTCCTTTTCTTTTGATGGGAATTTATTTTATTTCGTTTATCCTTTATATTCTGCTGCTACTTGTACAAAAGGATTAATAAATAAAAAAGCCAAATTGGTTCCATGCAACGCTGGGAAGCCACACGGGTGCTATTAACGGCTATTTCTTCTTTTGAATTTCCTCCTTCTGTTATATCAGAGAAGGAGGAAATTCCCTCAGCCCTCTAATAGATGAACAACGCCATTTGTAACTGATGCAACAGGAAAACCCTGAGCGTTAACCCGAATAAAACTACGATAATAGAATGAGCACTTGGTTTCATGCACTATCCAAGCTCTGACTCGCAGTATATTTCAAACCAAGGAGGAAAGTGCTCTATTACAGGTCGCGGGCAAATATTATAAACCGAACCGAAGGCGAAGTTTGTAATTGCCTAAGACCTGCAATAGCACTTTCTTCGCGTGGTTTGAATACTATTTTTTTCCCAGCCAGTCCAATTTTAACTAAATGTCTAAAAATAATAGACATACCTGTGAGTGACATGATAGATAGTAGGTTAAATCTGCCAAATATTTTTTGAGAACTGTCAAGTTAGCGTCGTTTTAAAAATGTTTAATAATAGTATTAAAATACTATTATTAAACTAATAATTTAGCAATTATCTCATATATGGGCTCAGACTGGGTCGAATGTACTAATGTCATCTATCAATAATGTCACATATTATAAGATGTACAGTTTCATCATGTCAGTGCCACTTTTCGCCCATGGAGGAAAAGTACAACTTTCCTCCCTGCTGGGGAAAAATATCTAGGCGCCCTATTTGATAAGACACTAACTTGGAATTCACACTCTACGTGGTATTGTTCCCGTCTCTATATGGGATTCGCCGAAATAGTACAGATTTGTACCGTACGAATAGTATATAGGAACCGAATAAGTTCTACGAATCCGATACATGAGGTTTGTTCGTTGGTGCTAAGGATTGATTTACCGGTGAACCGGTAAATTAACCAAAAAACGTTCGGTGAATTACAAACATTTACCGGTAATTCGGCAAAAGAAAAATCCATATCAGAATTTTTTATCTACGAAGTATTATGTTTATATATATTTAAAGGTCTAAAAGAACATTCAAAATAAAAAAAAAAAAAACAGGTCAAGTGTAAGTAACAATGTAGGTACTCAATTATTAATTTCATGGGAGATGTTTTTGTTTAATTTTAATTTAAACTTTCTTACGAATGAGAGCCGCTGTAATTTCCTAGAATAGAGAAAAGAAACTGAATTTTTTTTTTGATTAGAAACGTATAACCTCCATTCCACCGAGTTAATCAGAAAGAGAAGGAATCAAAAAAGAGCAAAAAAAAAAAAATGAAAACAAGTCGTGTAGGAATTAAAAGAAAATAAGTCAAACGAGACGGATAACGAAAAGCAACGCTAAGAAAAGCGAGATTAATGTTCATTTGTTGCTAGGACGATAGGAAGCAAAACACCCCACTTTTCCTACCTACCTTTGTTAACAAGTGCAATTCTCTCATTTTATGTTTTTTTTATGGATTTTATTTATCTCTCGAAAAAAGTTGAGTTAGCATATCTGATTTGTGCTCTGGAGTTTTTTAAAGTTTTTTATAAGTTTAAATTCGTTGTTCTTACCCATACAGCACCTTTCATTGCAATTACATATTAAATACGTAACAATATTGCATTTACATTTCATTTTATTACGTATGAAATATAACGTATTTAAATATGTATTAATGTAATATGTTGATGTATTCAAGTGAAAATACATATATATACATAGCAGGTATATTGCGCATATTATATAAATATATTAAAGATCAAACATGTAGTTGAACATATTGGACAAAATGTATTAATCCGCCATCATTCGTTGGTGCTTGGTGGATTTAGCGTAGTCACCGTAGTATCAAGTAGTATCCAGTAGCATCATTAACCTAAAAAAACTTGATAGTTATAATCGCCGGTGATCAGATATTAAAATAGTTATTATATATGTGAAAAATAATTTATGTGAGTCAAAGGTTAATTTTGGATTTGTAATGATTTAGAATTTCCATACGATTGTAACTGTACAATATTAATGTGTATTTGATTGTGAATGTGTTTTTTTAGGTTAATTTTTCATATTCACATATTTACAGATTTCTTTTATATTAATAATTTACATATCTCAAATTATTGTAGAGAGACTTTTTGAAATTGAAAGGTGGGACAAATCTACAGGATGCAATAAAAAACATTTTCAAAGCATTGATGAAGGATGACATAGTTGGAAAGGAGCTCAAGGAAAAAAAAAACATTTTGAAATTTTAAAACCCTTATTTAATTATATTAGGTAAGTTGTAAAACGTTCATAGTATTTTATGTATAGTATACTTTTCTATATTTGTAGCTGTTGTTCGATTGCACGATATAAATTCAACCGAAGAAATGATTACAAAACTCATGATTAATTGGATTGCTCAAGTTCTACACGTCTTCACAGAATTGCGTGAGTAAATTATTATATTTATTTATCTAAATATTAATTATTTAAAATCGAATTATGACGTGCTTTTTTTAAATGTAATTTTTATAAAACAGTCCTTCATTGGATTAATTGCATTGTTTTTTATCCAAATAATATTGCAACAATGTTAAAGATTTGAAAGATTCCTTGTGAAAATATATTAATAGAAACGTCTTCCTTTTTTACCTTTTATATTTCTATAATTAATAATATTACATATATTAAACATCTGATTTCTTGATTGTTTCAGAGACAAAGAGAAAAACCAAACTAATCATACTGTTCAACATCAAGGGTGATGAAGTGATATTAAAATACTACTATAAAATATAACTATAATATGTGTACCTTTAAAAATTTATATCGAAATATGTTTTTATAAAAATATACATGTTACATATATTTTTTATAAATCTATTAAATATATTAAAAATATAAGTTAATAGAAAATAATAAGTTGATATCTTGTTTAGTTTCGGATATATATTTTTTCCAGCAACCAACACAGAGAATCATACTTATCTTTGTTTTTAATTGGTGTTGAAAAAAGATACTCTGTGTAATACTATGTTTGGATAGCCTACAGGAAAACGCTCTGCATGTGTTTGAATAAATAACCTACATACAGAGTGTTCCACATTTATTTTCCCACATATTTACTCGGAACCTAATGGACACAAAAAGTTGCAATAAAATCCATTAATTGGAACTGGGACGATATGGTATGTAAAATTCTGCCATTATAACACCCTTCGTATAAATAGCCTGTTACTTGCTGGAAAAAATTGGGGTACAATTTAAAAAAAAACAAAGTGGTAGAGAGGGAAAGCGGCTATTTATACGGGGAGAGTTCTAATGACAGAAGTTTATGTACTATATCGTCCCATTTCCATTGGATTTTACTGCAACTCTTTATCTCCATTAGTTTCCGAGTAAATACGTGGGAAAGTAAATGTGGGACATTCTGTATACAGTTTAAATACGTATTTGCAATATTAGAGATACGTATTAAATATATAATTTACGTATTGAACACGTATCTGGTATGTAAGGTAAATTACGTTTCAGATACGTACCAATCGCGGACATTTATCGGTATTAAATACGTATTTAATACATAATCGAATATGAAACAGCTATGTGTCTGCTATGTAGCAATATTTCAAGTTTTATGTATCTGCTATGTATTTGAAGTGTAAAATGCTGTACGGGTAAAGAGTAAGTAAATGTCTCATTTTTTAATATTTCAAAATAATAATATATAAGAACACCATTTCATGTATTTAAATTAATAGCAATTTTGAATAGACCACATTATGAGAGGACATTAAAGCAACATTGTTGTAAAATAACATTAAAATTTGAACCTTAAATAATTGTTTTTTATTTCTAACAACTGTTTAAAATAATTAAATAAATTTATTACAAAATTCTAATATTATGCCTTAATATTGTGCAAAATATGTATTATTCTAGCCTAACTTCTAACCCTATTTTCTTGGAGAATCCCCATCAGTCACACATGAAAAAAAAAATTACCAGTATTTTCATTTTCATTTACGGAATTACCGGTAAATGAAAAATCGGTAAATTTACAATCACTAGTTGGTGCTACACTTTTTACACTGACTTGTGATTAAACAGCATAGCAGATTCACTTACGTACCTGAAAAAGATATAAAATATGCACCAGTGTAATCGGTGTAACACCAACGAACAAACCTATCGTTAATTTGCACTAGTCTTATTACACAAGAGATCTGAAAATTGTAATTGGGTACACTTAATAATTTTTATGTGCTGACATGAGTATATAAGCTCTTTACTCTCCTTGGTGAAATTTTAAAATTGGTAAGTCGTTTTAGAGTGAATCATATTGCGGTATGCGTATTTTTCTACACATAAATATATTTTTATAACGTAAGTTTGGTGTATCCCTAGCCATTGCATGTTGAAGATGCATGTAATCGCGGGGTCAGTTGTCAGAGTGCGCTTTTGGTATCCTTCACGGATGCAGGTGTAATAACTCATGCCGGTCATGGGGTAGTCACTTATATCTGATCAAAAGTTCCAGCCGTGTCAGACAAGGAAAGCAAATCGTAGTCCGGCGCAAACCTCAATAGATGGCAGCCAAACACTATGTTTAGTAATATTTGTGTAATAACTATATGTGTATTGGTATTATGTTGTGGTTGGCTTACCTTATTACTGAGGGGGATCGTTGGATAGTTCGTTCGTGGCTATGGCGGCTGTGGCCGTGGTTCGTGTCGTTAGTCAATTGATGCCAGTTGTTTTTTAATCTATTTTGTTTTTAGACGTGCCTTCCAGTTTCCGTAGTTATTACTTTATTTTACATTCGTTTATTAGTAATAGTTAGTTTTGAGTGTTTTACTGTTATTTCTTTATTTACTTTTTACCTGCAGTGTTTTTTTTTTTTTAGTTTATTCATCAACATATGTCAACATACTTCTTATCACAGCAACTTTTAAATATATGTAGGTATTAACAGAAACTTAATGGAAGTTTTATTTTTTGCACGTTTATTAATATTTACTTATTCTCACTGATCAAATCAACACAGACACAATATAATACCTCTGTGGGTAATTACACAGGTCATTAGCATCCAAAGTAAATAAAATATACAAAAATATAAATAGAATCATACAATTACGTAATAATATTCACATGGAATAAGCTATAATCTTATAGAACATTATGTATCTATGTGAATATTATTACTTAAGTTGTATGCATATACCTTAGTTTTCTTGATATATCTATAAAATAAAACCCATTTAAATAGTACCGCTTTTGTAAATAGTACGCGCAAAGCTCATTAGATGGCGCGAATGCACGCGAACGTTTCAATATACATAAGATTCCGCTCTACACTAACTTCTCTATGATGCCGGTCGATGCCTTCTGTAGCTCTATTGGCGAAAGCTGTTGGGGGATATTAAGTTATAAATTATTATTATCATCTAGCACCCGAGGTAGCACGCTAGAGTATAGTCGCTTTAAATACCATATCTCCAAATACCTACTATAAAACAAAATAGACTTGTTAGTGTGTTCTTTTAGAAATAATTCAACTGCAGATATACTGGATTTTTCAGTTGATCTACTGAATTCAGCTGATATACTAATCTACTGAAATACGTTACTAATCCACTGAAAAACCTATAATAATGAAACGCCGGCAAAATAACAAGATGTTAATATTACATTTTCCCTACTATTAGCAGAAAAATCTATTTCATTTACATTAAAACGTAACCAGATATGCATATAAGATGTTATGAGGCAATTAAGAGGCCAATAAAATCCCAAAAAGAAATCCCGTTCATTGCTGTTTTTATTTGCCTATTCAGACGTCGTTTTTATTTTATTCCGCAAATCATTACTTGTGGTCAAACAAGGGGTATGCGCACAATAAAATTTGAGTAATTCAAAGAGCGCATGCGATACCTGTGATCGGTTTCAACCATTCCAAATCATTCAGTAAAGCTATAAATGACAGAATAACGTATCGTGTTATTTATTGCCGAAATTACATATTTCTATCTTAAAACTCTCCCGTACACTAAAATACAAAACTCAAGTCCTCCTAAAATTCGTGAGCGAATACATCTAATTTAAATGTAAACATATCTGGGGCCGCACTCTACGAAAACTTGAGCGCTTAATGAAACAAGGGCCGCATTTTAAGCAGAGAAGACATTATACAGAAACATTTATAAAATAGAAAGAAATAATACTTTAGACATGAGTTTTGAATTTGACGGTACATAATTTTCGACGAACGCCGAAATAAGATTCAAAAAATGTGCTGTAAAATGAACATAATCGTTTTAAAACAAAAAATACTAAAAAAATCGAGAATTTCAAAAATTCCAGATATTCTCCTCTTTTTTCCGAAACGTCACATATACTTGTATATACTAGAGAACATTTTTAAAGCTGAAATTTTAATATATATTTATTTTGTAATAGAATGTGTTACTTTTCATTAAGCCCAAGACTTGTTTTTTTTTTTTTTATATATACGGTAAAATCCTGAAGAATTGGGGCCACATTATACATAAGAATCGCCCAGTATAACATTAATGCACAAATAGCTTGCTTCCTACCATCTCCACATTTTATTTTTTAAATAGCACCCTCAATTTTTTCGCAAGTTTTCGGCAGCAATATTAATTCAAAATCTATTTATTCCTAGTTATTTTTCTTTGTTTCTAAGAAAATAGCTTATATATTTAAAGATACCGTTCCTAATATTTTTTCGGATTCTGCGTAGTAAAAAAATTGGCTACCGATTTTTTATATGCATTTACTGAAAATATAAATATTGAACTGACAATACTGCCATAGATTATATGGATATTTCACTTGCTGGCGACACTTTTGGTGTTGGTTAAAACTTAATTTTGCGCAGACTACAAGGCAGATATCGACATTAGAAACTTATTTCTGTATTATATATGTACTTATCCCCCAATCATGAACACAACAATAACAAAGATGAAAATCAATCAACAAAATGTTAACCACAATGTTGAATATGTACAGAAAAATAAAACCTAACGACTAAGTAATAGCATTAGTAATAATGAGCGCACACAACTTTATACTTAAGCGTACACAATTTGTGAGCACAAAGACGTTAACACGACTGACGATTGCAGTTTCAAATATAATAAAAAAAAAATGATTCGAACCAAGAAATAAGGTAAGGGAAACATTTGTACACTCTGTGGTTCAACAATTCATAATTCTCCCCTCGTTAGTTAGCAATTGATAGATAAATAAATAAACCAAATATTTTTTTTGAGAATTTTATTGTAAAGTATAAAAAATGAAACGCGTTTCATATTTAGACAAAGGTAGGGTAAAATATTCATATTCCCTCAATATGTTATCCCTAGTACACAATGAATTAAGCTATCAATAGGAGTATCGGAACAGTAATACAACATTTTAAATAATTATAAGTTTAATACTAAGAATTAAGGCAATTATGACAATAATATTTTTATGTTGCCTTCAAGCAAGACAGCCTCTAGTTACGATAAAGGAAAGGCACTGTCCACTTGGTCTCACATTTAACTTATACAATGAAATATAAATAATAATAGATCAATCAAATTAACATAAATAAATTTACAAAATAAATCTTAGATAGTAAACAAATACTTTGGACATAGTTATATTACATAGTAACAACTTAATGGGGAGGTTATACAAAATCGTGGCTTGTGCAAGATGTAGATTTTCTTTCTTCATTAAAATGCTGTAATTGTAAGCGATTTGCAAGTAATTTTGTTTGTGGTTTCAATACTAATAATGCATTTTGTTCATTTCGTTCTCTAGTTTTAGCACTTTTACTGCTAATTATAATAATGTAAGATCTATGGTGATATTCGATATATGTAATATATTATTCAGTTGCGACTATCTGTTTAAATTAGGCTAAGATGCAATTATTGATAATTAGCATTCTCCCACACTTGATAATCCCAAATTCTACATTTTGCACAAACCACACTAAAATGGTCAGTCATGATGAATTTTGTTTACCATTAAAAAAACGTATTTTGCTAGTATGCAATCTAAAAACATGTATTTAGAAGTAAATACAATCATTGAAAAGAAAAAAATATGTGTGGTCGTTACTTCGTTATAGAAAGCAAATATTATAATAGTAGGGGACAATGTGACTTGCTCTTAAAAGTTGTTTTTATATGAGCAAATCGAAAATTTTAACACAGATATACCTGAGTGCTTACAATATATATATAAAATAAATAAAACGTTATATAACAAGTTGTTCATTACATTGACTAAAAATTAGACCAGCATAATTGGAATTAAAAAGGCGTGAATCACAATTTCTTTTTTCATTTAAGTGAGACGTGGCATTTTACTTTCGGGAGACAATTAGTGGAAAAGTATATAGTTTTCTTCAGGTCCCTATCAGCTGCAATACGTAAGTGTCAATCAATGCCATTTTAAACATTTTGGCACAGGTCTAACGTAAACAACAGTATATAATTTTATAACAAGTAAATTAATTCTTTTTTTAATTTTCATTCAACAACTTATATGATATACTTATGTAAATACATCAAAAATGTTCAAGTGGATATTAACAAATTAATAAATGCTACTTGGTATATATTTCATTTAATTTAGAATTAAAATTAACTAATCTTATAATTATCCATCTTTCGTAAAAAATAATGTATAGGTAATTACAATTTAATTTACAAAAATGATCTAACATTTTATTATATACAGGCGTATTTGGTATTTTATGAATTATATATTCAGACTCTATCAAGTGCACTTAAATGTAATAATTATCTAAAGACTGCTTTACACACTGCTCCATTACAATAAACCTGTCACAATATTTTTGTGTAATACTGAATCACTTCAACCTAAACGATATTAACAATCATATTTGAAATATAGTGAAGAATAAAATAGTGTCGCTTGTTAAAATAAAACAAGAAAACTATTTCTCAGCTACGATTTGGTATTCTTTTTTTGCATGATAGAAAGATATAACCAAAAGAATGTGTTTTAGTACTCCTTACTAAATTTGAAATAACTTTCTAAGATAGATTAAAAGAAATCACGTCAAAATGGGAGATATCATCTTCAAGTCTGCTCTAACAATGTCAAAGTACTACAAATACTCCTTCTACATATTTTTTGTAATAGAATTATCTATTGTATGTAATGGCATATTAGGTAGTACTTTAATCTTTTTTTTAAGTATAATCACATTTCCGTATAGAAACGAACATGTAAGTAATAATAAAATTATTTGTAGAGTATATTTATTGTTCAGCACAATGTAAAGTACATAATCCCTATTTTTTTTATTCATTTCGATCCTTCTCGTTAAACCGGACTTTTGACGTATTTTTTCTGCATCTTTTTTTCTAAATACGGCAACGTTAAATTATAATACAGAACGTGTTCAAATAATACAATAAATGGATTTTCATTTATATTATAAAAGGAGCAGTACCATGAAACAGTCTGATAATGGAACTTGGGTAACTGTGACCGTCACATAAAATTCACGTTATAGTTCCTATTTAAAATCGTATCACAATATCTTAACTATCAGACTAGAAAATTATAAAAAGTGCAAAAAAAGTCAGAAAATACGTTATAATCATTCCGTTAGAGAAAACATTTCAATTTTCGAATCTGATAGTAACAACAAACGATCACAGGTTACAATGTTTAAAAAAACATAACAAGCTAAACTTGTTTTCAGTTAATTTATCGTTTTCTGCTTCGTTTTGTATTCCTAGAGCTTGTCATAATAATTTTCCTTCTAATTTTTGATTTTGGGGAGTCAAAGCTATTTTTAAATATTGGATTATCTGAGCTTAATTTTCGTTTCCTATTTTGTTTAAGAGTTATTGGAAATAGTGGATCTACATCAATTTCTGCTCTTTTTTCTCTTTGCATTTTTTGTATCCTCTCACTCTGTCTAGTCTTTTCGAAAATACGTCTTTTCCGTTTTGTTTTCGTTTCTGTGGTTGTTTCAGTAGATGTAGATTGTGCAGGTATTCGATTAGATTCACTTTGGTTGTCCGTATTAACCGTTATACTTGATTTGGAACTTCGGGTGTCAGTTATGTTATCTGACAGAATTTGGTCCGGATTTGTGCTCATTGTTCTTAAATACTCTTTAACACGAGCGTCGGTAAAACAAAATACATTGTCTTTATTTTCCGAGGAACCAGGACTGGATTTTGTATTTAAGCTTTGATCGGAACCGTTTCTATTATTTTTGTTTTTAAGGCGACTAGATAGGGGTGTGTTTGGCCCAGATTTTAACGAACATTCACTTGTGAAGCTAGAAGATGAGGTGCTATTATTGTCTGACGAGCTCTTCTTTAATCTTCGTCTTTGAGCTAATTTGGCACTAGATACATCTTGCAATCTAAAGCCTTCCTTGTGTGCTTTATGAAAAGCATTGAACGTAGTTTGTAAACCTTTCTCTGTTGAACCGCTTGAAGAGAGGACGTCAGGTGTCATCAGTGGAGTTTGTGGAAACATTTGGTTCCCTTGCACCCAAGAGTTGTTTCGTAGATCTGTCATGCGAAGTCTCTGACCAGGATTCACCGTTAGTAATCCTCTAACTACGCCTTTTGCTTCTTCACTAACACCATTCCATGCCGAAGAGTTGAAACTAAATTCACCTCCCTTAATCCTCGCCATCACAGCAGCAGCACTATCGTCCCTTGATCTTGCATGGAAGGGAGCTCTACCACACAACATAGTATACAATATAACACCTAGACTCCATAAATCACAGTTTTCATCATAACCAGAGGGATCACCACTCAAAACTTCTGGTGCGGCATAGTGTAAAGTAAAACAAGGTGTATGTAGCGATTCTTTTTCTTGCTTTAATCGTGCAAATCCAAAATCTACAATTTTAATTTCAGCATTGTCTTTATTGCAACTGAATAACAAGTTTTCAGGTTTAAGGTCTCTGTGGACTACTCCTCTAGAGTGCATGAAGCTCACAGCTGATACAAGTTTTCTCAAAATACTCGAAGCTTCGCTTTCCGTAAATTTGGACTTTTTCCGTATACGATCAAGTAATTCTCCGCCTTTTAACAATTCTAAAACTAGATAAGTATGAACATCATCTATAATCACATCGTGTAAATTGACTATGTTTGGATGACCCTGGCAAGCCCTAAGCAGATTAATTTCTTGCGTACAGTCGGTTTTTCTACTAACTATTTTAACTGCGTATTCTTTTCCCGTTTGCTTATGTACGCATCTTCTGCATACAGAAAACGAGCCATCACCTAATATTTGTTCATTTAGGTCGATGTCGTACGATTGGAAAAATAAAGATTCGTTAATTTGACATCGCACTAATGTCGAGGAAATGTCGGGTTTGATCACAGGTTTGAGTAAGTCGTCGGATATTACGTTCTTCGTAAATAGAACAGAAGGCGCAACAAATGAATAACCTTTGAAAATCTTATCATAATTTGGAGGCACTACGGCAGGAGAATCTGTTGCTGGCATTTGGGTAAACTCTTCACTGAAGTTAGATACGTCTAATTCACATCTGTAAAAAAAATAAAAGAATATTCAATATTTCACTTAATGTATTTATTTTGACTAATAATATTCAGTTAGTAGGTTGTCTCGAAGCATATATCAATTTACAAAACTACATATGCTAAACTTATACAATACAAACATATTTTATATATTTATGTTACCTGATAACGGGTTTAAAGGGAGCCGGAATTTCTTTCATCGCAAGCGCGTTCCAATCCAGGTGTTTAAAGAAAGAGTGGCTTTTCAATTCCTCAGCATCGCTATCACCACCGCCTAAACGTTGTCGTGGATCTTTCACCAGTAACTTACTAATAAAGTCGGCAACATCTTTTCCAAGAGCTGCAATTGCAATAAGTGAGAATTAATTGATGAAATGGAAAATGGTAAATGTTATTGATTGAATAAAAATACTAATACGACTATTATATATTGAAATAATTAAACAAATTATAACTAAAAACTTGGGTATGACATTACCTTCTGGTATAGGCGGTGTAGTTTTAAGTATTCGTCGTGAAATTTCTTGTTGTGTGTTTTTTTCACCTTCCACTGTGAATGGAGAAGCTCCGGTTAACAACTCGTATGTTAAAACTCCTACAGACCACCAATCAACAGCCTGAAATAGAAAAAAAATTGGAGTAATACATTAATAATAAAAATTGTGATTGACATTAATGTTGTAAAAGAAAAAAAAAATAATTTGTTTATAAATAAAGTTTTGAATTGATAACGATAATCATATCAAATAATGTCCTATATACAATGTTAAGCTGGTAAAACATTTATTTACGCGAAACAAATATGCCTATTTATCCTAAAAGGCTTAAGAATTGAGAGAGGATTTCTGACAAACATATAGGGTTCATGGCGACAAATGAGACAAATTCAAACAAAACTATTTAAATCTATGCGCTTCCGTAGTGCTGCTGTAGAGTTTCGCATCGAACGGCAACGCCTGAAAGCGTGGTTTCGGAAGTATGACATATCGCCATTTGATAAGAATATTTTCCAAGACTACGATATATGTTCTTTTATTTCAGACAGTCCAGATCTTTCCTGAGTTCGTCTCACTATTAGCCTCTACTACTGGATTCTTTTATTTTCAAGAGCAAATAAATCCATACCTAAAGCAGATCCAAGAAAGTTGGCTAACGGTGAACGAAAGGATGGAGACACTACAATCGCCATAGATTCACCTGAAGAAGAATTGGAAGAAAGATAATTTAAAAGTTAAGTAACAAAGGATCTTTAGAACAAAAATTAGGAGAAACGTATGTGTTGGATTCTTCTGTGAATAAGAAGAAAATCAAGTAACAGCGATTGCCTTAAATAAGCTTCCAGTCTACAAACGAAACATGTCCCAAAACTAATGGAACACCACCGTTCCAGACTTAATACCGATCTTTCATGTTTCTGTCTATAACTTTCAGCAATTTTTATATTTGGGATATGTGATTTGAATTATAAAACTCTCCGTTTTGAAGTTATTGTTTGTATGTTCTTAGCTATATGTTCATACCAATCTCGGATACCGCCCAAATTACCCCCATAGCCGAGTACATTGAGCAAATGCGGTGGTTTGATTCTCCACCTTTGTCCAAGATAACTAAGCTAACTAAAAATACATATTAGGGATTTCCTATTGCAACACTACTCTAAACATTAGTCCAAACATAAAAAATAAAGCACAAAAAGTGTACATTTTATCCTTTCTTTGCCTTACATGTAACTTCAATATAATTTTCTTGAACACATTTCCAATGATAAAAGTCCCTCTTCAATTCGCATTTTGCACTTTTTTTTTACGTTTTTACAAAAAAGAAAAATTAATAAATATTTGATATATGAATGTACAATGTAGAACATCAAAATAATGGCAAATATAATGTACTCCGCCTATAACAGACATGTAGCATAACGTTGAGTTATTACGTAGGCATTTCATTAGTCAGCACCATAATACTGTAACGAGCCCCAATTTTTAAACTAGTAGTTTCGTTAGGCGCCCCTAAATGGCGCTAGCATAGCGGAAGAAAGAATTACGTACGAGGAATGACAGAGGGCAGTATCGGTCGAAGATTCGTGTTATTCTTCTGAATCTAGAAACACGCCCCTAGATGTGTCCCGAACAATTTCGTAATCCCGGCGCTAGAATAATAATAATAATAAGGTGGTTATTGGTCAGTCATCAGTTCGATACGGAGTTGATGTGCGGATCAGAAAGTGGAGATAAATACGAGCGAGTTAGGTAGTGTGATATAAATTCGGCCAAATAAATCGTTTTACATAAATTAAGATACTAGTAGGGTTAAGGCGGGTAAGATGACGAATGGGGAAGATGACAAATTAGTTTCTCTCACATTTATCACAGATAGCAGCACGTTCACAGCGTGCACAAAAGTCCCCCAGTGATGAAAAATGTTACTCGCTAAATTAAACAAATGCGCGTGCGCGTTGATGCAATATTTAGTAAAAAGTTCATATACAACGTATTTCATTGTATTTTTGAGTGTTAAAACGCAGGAAAATCAGCATTTTACAGTAATTTTTCAACTTATTTACTATAGCATTCTGAAAGTACCACTCAATACTATTAATTCATAAGACCATATCTCTTTACAATCGTTCTGGTTAATATAAACGTTTTTTTGGTAAAAAATGGCGCGAGGGGGAAAGATGACGATTTTTCAACGGGGAAAGATGACGATTAATTTTCGTCATCTTACCCCTACATGCTTTTATGAATACTTATTTGTCATATTTTAAACGATTCATTACTTTTAATATTGTTTTTTTTTATAATTATTATTTGTAAATTTGTAAGGACTGAGTCTAAAATCTACATTGTGAAGGTATTTTCATGTGACTAAGGTTATATGCCCCTTAAAGTAATAAATAAATAAGTGTGTTTCGAATCTAGACGAGAAACAACATTCAAGCATCAATATGGCGCGAAAATATGTGCGAACCAGTGTCAGGAAAACGTGGGAAAATAAGGACATGAGGCAGCCATATCAGTGTCGCACGCAAGGTTTCAAGTCTGAATGCTGCAGCAGTAAAAATACAAAATACCTGAGTCTACAATAAGGAGATATTAAAAAAAAAGAGTTCATCCCTCAGAAGGAGAGAATTGGAGTGGATTCCCCCAAATTTTAGGAAGTTCAGAAAAACTTTTCTGCAGCACAAGTTGAAGAGCTCAAGCAATACGTGACTGACATTAACAAACGAGCCTTTGGCCTATCAGAAAGCAATTCGCTAGTATATGTTTCGATTACAGAAAAAAATGGGTGGTGTCATAGATTTAATGCAGAAAAAAAGAAGCGCTGGTGAAGGCTTCGTCAGGGATTCATGAAAGAATGCGGACTGACTATGAGAAAACTGAGCCACATCAGTTGCTCGCTCATGGCATTTAACCGAGTGAACGTTGGGAACTTTATGAGTTACTTATGGATGTCAGGTTGAAATACTTATTCACAGCTGAACAAATCTACAATGTCGATGAAACGGGATTTTCACTGTTGCAACGAAAACTCCAAAGATTATCAGCCCTGTTGGTGCTCGCCGAGTCATTAAATTTCTTCAGCTGAACGCGGGGTTACGGTTACCTGTGTGTGTGCATGAGCGCTACTGAAATTACATTCTTCCTGGTATGGTCATTTCTTTTAGCAGGGAACTTCTGTCAAAAGAAGCGTCTGGAACAGAAAAAAAGGAGCAAGAAGGAAAGAGCTGAAAAGACAGAAAAATTTGACTAAAAGACAAACAAAAGAAACCACGACGTCAACTGAACTTCCCTTCATCTTCTGACGACGAGCTATCTCATTCCGTACCTTACATCGACACTGATGATGATATGGATCCGCGGATTTCGAAGAAGATAAATTGTGCATCATATGCTCGGAAGAAGGAAAGATGAATTGTTGGTATCAGTGCTTTAAATGCTTTAAGTGGGCTCATTCTGAGTGTTTCGGGTGGGATCAGAGAGAGGCCAGTCATAGGCCCTTAAATGCGATTCGCACTTAAATACCTCCAACGTCATGTTTCGTTTTAATGTTTCAAAGTTTTATAAAAGCTGTTTTGTTTTTTTGAAGTTACATATTAAAAGTATTTTTTTTAATATTTTTAAATCCCCAGGTTTGTTCCTCATCTCCACCTCACCCTGTTCGTCATCTTACCCCAGCTAGGGTAGATGACGAAAATGACATTTTCCGGAAAACCCGTGATTCGCTCCTTGAAGATGAAAGAGGCAATTGAAAAAAAATGTTCGTATAGCAAGATATGGATCAAAGTTCTCATTAAAAATTTCAGTGCTTAAATCCATTTAGAGTGGCTAGGATCAAATTGTAGAAGCTTAACCTCGTCATCTTACCCGCCTTCCCTAATTAAGTGATTTAATTAATCACCATTTTGATAGTAATATAGTGAGTGATTTATTTAGTGTTATTTTATTCTATTTAATAGATTTTAAGTGATTGTAAGTGCGTTAATAAATCAAATAATTTATAATATCACCTGTGTATTTTTCTAAGCCCGACAAACGTTGTAGTATAGAAATAAGAAAACGTTACGAGATCTCTTGATTTTTACCCCGGGTATTGCAGCACTCTGCCGTATACAATCTATTTAACGCTACCCAGTATTTTCGCCTGTTTTGTTGTTAAATTCCGGAATGGTAAAAGTTTTATATAACTAACACGGTATTCGTATTAGTTTTTGAAAGTATTGTTTTAATATGCCACCGCAATTGTAAATAGAAGTGTAAAATGCACTTACATAAAGTAGCTAATGGCATTTCTCGTTAAATTATGCTAAAATATGAAATACGTATTATACTTTTATAGCATACTTCCGATTATTGAGTGCCTATTTTTTGGTCCTTAGAGGGTACGCATTGGATTGGAGGGACGGAGAGCGGGACGGGGAAGCTTATAGCTTAGGGGCCTTCCCCACTATTTTTCAGGCCGAAATTATTGCCATCTTGACTTGTGTTGATGAAAGCATCTCAAACTGTCTGCGCAAGAATGGAAGGGTAGAAATAATCTTCGACAGCCAGGCTGTCCTCAAAGCTTTGCGGACTGTCAGATGTTACTCTGAGGTGGTCCTGGGCTGTTACAGAAAACTTACAGCTGGCACACACAAAGTTACTTGAGATGTGCAGGTCCAATCTGGATCCAGAGGCAATAAAATAGCTGACACTTAGCAATGGGCGCAGCGAAGCTGCCGTTCTTAAGGTCCTGAAGGAGTGTTGTAAATATCGGATTTTCTATTCGATATCCGAATCGAAGGCTATCATATTCGGATAATATTCCGATTCCATATTTCACCCGACCATACTTGTATAAGTTGGTAATATTCGGCATGATCTTCAATAATTGGAATAACCGAATGGAATAATTACCGGGAAAAAAAGTCATCTGCCTCAAAAAGCCCAACTTGCTACTAGCACTGCTCCTTTTGAATGACTCTCCGCCAAGACACTGTAAATCTCTAGGGCTTCACACCGAATGAGGAAAGACTTCGTAAGCAGTCTTTATGAGCAGGGGCAGATTACTCACAGGAATCTTAACTGGGCACTGCGTACTAAATAAACACATGGGGCTAGTGAACTCCCCCCTGTGCAGAGGGTGTGGGAGTGCGGAGGAAAATCCTGCTCACCTTCTTGTCAATTACCCGGCAGTGGACGGGGAGAGGCAGACGCACGACCCAAGAGTCGGTAAGTTAACTCTCAGTCAGATTACGAACTTTTTTGATAGGGTGCAACCTGACTGAAAGGGCTAAAACTGACATGGAGACACAATAGGTCTTTCTGTCTGAGTTGCCTTCTTCGGGTCACACCCGCCCATGAGAAAAAAAATGCTTTTTATAGCGTACTTCTGGTTATTGAGTACCTATTTTTTGGTTCTTGGAGGGTACGTTATAACCAAAGTTCACTGTATATTTTTGTTTGAGTGAATGAA
Source organism: Protaetia brevitarsis (assembly GCA_004143645.1). Lineage (NCBI taxonomy): Eukaryota > Metazoa > Arthropoda > Insecta > Coleoptera > Scarabaeidae > Protaetia > Protaetia brevitarsis. Next base: position 4,106,249 of record RXPK01000065.1, read on the forward strand.
ATTAGAAGATATAATTGAAATTTTTATTTTTTTAAGTGTTTGTATGAAAAATAAAATGGGTCCTTTAAAAAGTTATTCGTAGAATTCAGCTAAATTAGTAATCTTAGCTGAAAAACCTACATATGTTATCTTAAATAAAAATAACCGAAAATATGGGGAATCCAGTTCCCATTTCAAAAAAAAAAAAAAAAAAAAATGGTCATTCCTTATTACACTGAAGATGAAAAACATTACGTCACTATTTGAAAGAGTAGGTATGCATTTTATTTTTTTTTTTGGATAATTCTCATATATTTCTTCTTATTGCAAATACCACTATCCAGAATCTTTCGATATATTAAAACAAAACAAATTCTGTATACATTTAACTTGAAAACTTTATTTATTTAGTCTGGATAAATATTTAAACTAAATACATTGAACCTAAAGTTCGGATCAAAATATACTTTAACCCACCAGCTTATTTATAAAACACGTTAGTTAGTCAGTTGTTAAGGCCAAATAAAATAAAGCGCATTTTAAGGCGAAAATAACTGAATGAAAAACATTGAAAATACTTTGTGTATTGTAGAAAGTTGCACCTCTTTGTTTACTCTCATTTAAAATAACAACAGTGAAAGATAAAACGAATAGCTATATACACACACGAGTCTCCACATTAAGCGTTCTGCTTTATGTAACATTCTTGTTGTTAACGGTAATTTTCGTTTTGTGTGTCCTTGTCAAAATGATTCTTTTTTGTTAGGCGTCGGCCAAGGAAATTGGCAGTTTCTTGAAACTCGCATATGAAGATGAATCGACAAAATTTTACGTCGTACCAATGTACTTGCGTACTTAATAACCTCTAGACCCTCTCTTATTTTGTTTTTGTTTTTTATCAAATACGGGAGATAAACAATATAATATTATCGTGTTATAAATGTGGAACATTGTTGTTCATTGTAAACTTTAGCACGCGTTCTCAAAAATAGACGAGTTTAGTTTAGAATAAACGAATACTTATATTATTCACCACTACCGTGTTTTGTGTGTTATTGTAGAGTTAGTGTGTAGGTAGAAAGCGCTGCACGTGCTTTGTATTTACGTTTTAAAATTGCTTTTGTTTAAAAGTAATTTTGTATTATTCGAATACGATGATGATAAATACTTTTACTTATTATGACTAAATAAGTAAAAAACAAAATATGTAAAAACCAAGTGTAACTGATTTTTCAGTACAGTTTACTTTTGCATTTAAACTTTTCCAGTATTCATGTACTGTTACCACAAGCATATAAGGAATTGTAAAAATAAGCGTTCAATTAGAACGATAATAAGAGATTGGGTAGAGCACTATCAATTGAATTTCCTTTGTTTAACTATTTTTTATTATTTAGTAGGTAATGTTTATACACTATTTTTAATATTTAAAATGTTTGTCAAATCGGGTTTCGAATAAGGTAACAATAAAATGAGACACATTTCAACGTAATTTGGAACTATAGATTATGATGACAATATTTTACAATTTTGGAAGATTACTCGAAAACTTTTTTTTGGACTTTTTTCCTGGTCCTCTTTGGAGAAATATTTAAAAAATAAGAACGCATTTATTGACACTCTGGAGTACTTGCAAAATGCGTAAAATATGAGTAACATTCTAATTGAAAAAAACTTCTTTATGCTGTAAAATAAATCTAGTGCCAGGAAGAAGTTTTTTCAGTTGGTATATTAATTCTTTACATCGCGCAGTACTCAGAATACCTTCTTAAATTTTCAGGTATTCTTCAATTCTTTACATATTCTGAAGCTATCACATTTTTTCACATAAGAACTGATTTTTTCGGATGTGCCTTTTGCAAATTCTATATTCAATCTATATTGAGGAGTGTGATAGCTAAATTAGGTCGAGGTTGAGAACTAGACTTTCAATTGGATAAAATCCATACTAGGTAGAATTCTGTGTCTGGGTCAGATACGTTTTCCCCATTGTTTTCCAGGGTCGTACTGATGATCACTTACTTAGACGTTAGTTTGAATGTGCACATACATAATTATATCGATGTGTTTACCGCAATTTACAACACTTTTCACGAACCACGTGGGGTTCGATATCTGTAAGGTCTGTTGGTCTGGACTGCACTTGCTACAGTTACTCATAAGCGAAAGGTGAAATAATTATAGAACATTTCTTCTATACATATCTGAGAAAGATAAAACATGCACCAGCGTAACCGCTGTAACCCCAGCGAAAAAACCTTATTTCTATTTCATGTTGATATGTACACTCGAGAGCAATCTAAATGATACTCCTTCCCCATTCTGTAACATTTATTAGCACTTAAGTGAAGTCGAAAGTTGTCCGCAAACCTGTGTTTGTATGTAGGTCTTGCTGGTTACGAATGTTTTTCGTTCACTACCTTATCATTGAGGCTAAATTCCCATGCAAGAATATCTCGTTCAGCTTGCTTTCGAGCAATCTAACACGATTGAATTGACCTGCAAACAGTAAATTTCTAGCGAAATGACTTGTTCCCCGATTTTAAAATTTTCTTCACTGACCACCTTGTGAGCACTGTTGACATTTTGAAGTTTTATTTATATTGTACAACTGGTATTTGTATGGATACCATCATCTCAATTTTTTAATTGGGAACAAGATTTTATTATTACTACTATTACTACTACTTACTATACCGATCGCCTCGGCCATTAGCCAAAACAAGATTTTAATATGTATTATCTGAAAGATATTTGCTCCACAAATATCGGTATCAATTGCACAGAACAAATGAAACTCGTGGGAAAAGTTTTGATATAACCAACTAATAGTCCTAAACCCCAACAGGCAAATTTAAATTTGCCGCAATTATTCTCAGTAATTTCAACGTTGAAACATAAAATTACCCATCATTTTTGCTATATTAATAGTTATTTTAATGCCTTTACGTTGAATTCACTAGAAATTGTGGCGGCAAATTTAAATTTGGCTATTAGGGAAAATTTCCTCGCCCTCGTGTAAGCAATACCGATTCGGATACTCGGAAAACTCAGGTTGTCGTATTCACAAGAAAAAGAGCACTAGTAGGCTTATGACCACTCTTATGTAGCGCTAGAAAGGATTTCATATGTCATAGTAGCGAAATACCTTTGGGTATGGTTCGATCACAGACAGATGGAATCTAGATATGCAAAAAATAACCAACAACGCCATATTGCTTTGGGCAAGTACAGAGGTTGTATGGAAGAATTGTGAGCCCAGGCCTAAAAGATGGCTCTGTGGTGAGCTACAAGCGTACCTAATTAGAGTCATAACGTAGGAAGCAGTACTATGATAAGGGTGCGGCAGACAGAGGCGTTCAAAATGCTAAGTGGGATAGATTGTCTATGTAAGAGCCAAGCACAAAAAAGATTCATGTAAGCATTTTTTCTCTTTTTTAAGTTAAGGCAGTTGGTCATACCAAAATGATAATAAGCTTTCTGTAAAACTTCTTCTCGCATCGCTTTATTAGTGGGCGTGAGAATGTTCAGTGATCTTCAGGGTCGCCCAATAACCTATATAAAACACTGGAACGCGCTTTTGGGGTGCACGTAATAACTAAAAAACGGTCTGGCTTCCGCCATCTTTGAATGTGGCAAATTGACATATAGACCTCAACAGGAGTAAATGTCATTTTTTACATAGCAAGTTTATGAATTAGAATCATCGTCTATACATGCTTTGTTGCATGTTTTGAGGAAGAAACATGCATCAATTCAAATTTAAAGCTTTGCAGTAGGAGATAGCAGTTCTGGTATGTTCATATACTCCGTTTGATACTTTTATTTTTCACATTATTCTGTAATACTATTGAATGATAAAAATGAACCATTTCAATAAATATTTACATAAAATCAATGCATCCAAAATAATTAAGCCTATATCCAATTCCTTTTGCAGATATAAGATTGAAAATTATATAAATCTTAATGGTTTTAATAGGCTTTATCTTCGTATTGTAGTCGTCTTACTAACAATAAAAAATGATGGATAAATTGTGATTTGGAAGTACTATACAAAATTCCGCATGTATGTAATCCTGCCGTTGAGATTTTGCCAGATTCAAAGATGGCGGCCAGTTGCCAAACGGACCATTTTTAACTATACAGCGCGCATTCCAGTGTTTTATATAGTTCGTTGAGATCGCCTGACCTGTATTTTTCTAATTGCATTTCATGGGGATATCTCAAGTTGAAGATTTTTCTCATTCCTTCCCACCAATACTACATGGTTCAGTTCGGATTAACCAAGACGTTTCCGCAAAAACAACGGCAGTATCATGACTTGTTACTAGGAATTTCCCTCCGAGATTTAGAGTTAGTGTAACCAAAATTACACTTTTCCTGGAATATTATCAAAAAGATGAAACTTTTTTGCTTGGCCATTAATTTATGCTTTTAAGATCTCGTACAATAAATGAAATAAATAAGATATATTCCTAAATTATTGTAGTGCCCATGAAGAATACGATTCGATAGCTTCTAATACTTTAATGTAAATAATTTGTTAATGCAGTAAATGTTATTTGTGCATTGCCGTCATTTTTGGATTTATTATTCAATTATTACATAGTTGTAAAGCTTATTTTTCCCATTCTTGCGTTTCTTTCTAAAATTAGGTTAAATTAGAGTTTACCAAACGAGAGATCTTTTTTTATTATCACTTCATTTTCGATAGACTAAAAGTACTAGATAAATATGTTTCGCACAAAAGCTTCAAAATATTTTTCTTTTTCAATTTAAAAATATGTTCGACTACATAGGCTGTTTCAAAAGTATAGAAAAATGCTTAGTTACTTCATTATTTTAAATAGTCGAGTGGGTTAAGGGTGGTTACTGAGTGCCAAAAAGTTTGGGTAATCTGGGTTAATAAATATGTTTATTTTATTCTATATGCGACGTTTGGACGACTACAATGCGTCTTTAGCAGTTGATCACGTCTTGATTGATACCCAAAATCGATAACCGAGATTGTTCAAATTTTTGACTATTATTAACCACCATTGTTGAAATACTGAGTTTGAGAGCATTAAACCAACTGAACAGTTGTGATCTGAATTAAAAAATGAGATGACTATATGTATCATCGGCTATACCGCTATCTTTAACAGAAATGCTGTATCTTTTATGTTTGTGTAGGATCTATACATAAGTGGAATTTTGTAAAATATTATTAAAATATATCAAACAAATGCAAATTTCATTCGATAACGCGCCTATAAGTGATGAGTTTTTTTTTTCACTTTAAACGATTTAAAATCAAATTACAGCCTACTTTCACTATTAACATTTTCCTATCTCTATTACACTCATTTTGTATAAATAACCACTATTGCATTTCTCGCCCCACTTATAAACCAATTGTAAAGTGTCATGTGACCCACATTATTCGCAGCACTACAGAGCAAGTGTACTTGTGGCTTAACTGTACATTAGATTACAGCTACCTGATCTGACTTTGCGCTTTTAATATTAAATTTGTATATCGGCACGTATACTTTTCATTTCTACTAACGGTACACCGTATTTTAGTTTCCTTGTATACAAACATATTTACATTAATGCTACTTGACGACAATTCTATCTCACGCTTAGGCCGTTATACAGTAATAGTGTGACAGAATATGTATGAGAGTTTATGAAATTTAGAAGCTCATTATCATATTTTCATTTTCTAAACTAGAACGTTTAATTCAATTAATTAAATTCATAAGTTAGGCAAAAAATCTTCGCAGATAATGAGTTTTTAAATTTTGCAAACTCTAATATACACACATCAATCTATGTGTATAGGTAAGGCAACGTAAAAAATATATTGGTAATCTTTATTATTATTATTAAGGCCAATAAAGTTTAATTGGGGGTAAAGGTATAGAAAAAGAACAAATCAAGAATCATTTTATTTATTTTTTTGCATCAAAAATATTTTAATATTACTAATCAGCACCTTAAGTCATACATCTAAGAAACTACGGCATTTATGTATACATATTTTACAAATTTTCAATCAACTTTAGACTAAATTGGTAAAAATAAGGAAGATACTTTTCTAGAAGTTAAACCAACACATTTTCAAGAATATACGGATTCTTATTAAATGTTCGAAAAGCAATAGTACTACAATAGAACTTATTTTTTTAGGTCAGTCTAAAAATTAGTTGTAACGAATCGAAACTAGTTTTATGTGAAACCGGTTTTGGGTGTGATGAATAATGGCCTTTTAAACAAAAACTGTAACCGGTTTTTAGAATCGGTACTGAAATGGGTTTTTAAAATTTGTTTTCAAACGGCAACAAATTTTTGCAGTGTGCTTGATATATTAAGATATTTAGTATTCCTATTATGTAATTTTCAGAGATTTAACTGTAAAATAGTGCTATGAATCGATACCGCTTTTATGGGAAACCGGTTTTTAAAACCGGTTTTAACTGAAAATCAATTAACCGATTTTTTGACAATGTTTTGGCATGTAGTTGTCAATAAATTCTATTATTTTATTATATCTAGCGATTTCCATAGCGTTAGTAAAAATATGTAACAACAAATAATTTACTTCTTTATATTTATTCTTAACCACGTTCAATATATGAATATAACTGAATTGGTGAGTTGGAAAAGGTGTCTTATAGCATAAATATAAAACATTCAATTACTATCAGGTTACATAAGAAAACAAACAAAACTTTATCGAATCCAAGAGCTTTGTAAAGGAGTTTTCTGAGAAATGCTTTTAATCATCATGTGTGGTTAAAATACCAACTTGCTACTGTTATTTGTTGTGTTGCGGTTATTTATTTTTCTAATTTGTGTTAAAATGAAGTTATAAGTACATTCGACGGAGTGTTTATGAGTTATAAAGGCACTAGTGCCTTAATAGGTTTATAAACGACTTTTATTGGAATATCTTAAGTTGAGTTAAGAACTCGTTTCATAAGGCCTTTCTAGACTCGTTCTTTGAAAAACTCGTCTGATAAAACTGCACTTATGAAGCTAGTTGCTAATATACCCACCATCTGTTTTATTTTACTTTTTTACTACCTCGATAGTGTGTGGTTAATACAACAACATATATGTACAAAAAAAAACTATTCCATTAATAAAGGTTATAAAGTTATAATACAAAACGTTATCATAAATCATCAAATAGATTTGTTTTCGTTATCGCTGTGTGTAATTCATTTTATCCATGGAACACTGCGACGTATAGCATATGGAAACCTTTTACACGATTATAATTAAAGTTAGCGCTAATTCTAAAGTTAAATATTTTCAGATTTCAAATTGGAAAATATATAAATCTACAACTGTTTAATTCTTAACAGAGTGAATAACATTGTAGCGCGCATTTCACTGATTTTGTAGTTGAAAAGCATTGTCAACTTATAGAGCATTAGTTGTTAGATGGCCACAAGAACAAAATCATTCAAGCAAATACGCTGTTAGTTAATATTTTCAAATAAATGTTCTCAAAGAACGTTGTTATAGTTGAAATGATTGGTTGAAAAAAATAATGAAATGTAAATCGTTCCATCCAATGAATGTTTAAAATGTTTACACAACATGTTTCGACCATCATCATCGGGAGTAAAACGTCTGTAGAAAGTAGTAAGATAAAAATAATGAAAAAGAAAATAACAACATCATGCATAATAGAAAAACGTGTTAAAAGTTTTAACTAGGAAAACACTCAAAACAAAATCTAAGTTGTACAAAATTGCATATGTCGAAGTTATTCCACAGAATGTAAGTTAGTATTAAATGTCTATCTATATTTTTTTTTCCATTTGAAATAAAAATCCGTTTCACATCAATTGTAGTATGTGGTTTGCACTATACAACTAAACAAATGGCTTTATGTTGATGTATAGATGTTGCAGACCACTTGTCCACCATTATTTCGGGATCTAATGTGTTGCTAGACTGAGGTAAAAAAAATTTGATAACGAAATCCCATTCAAAGCATTATTTGAAAATATTATGCTTACAGTCATCTTGCGGAAATATAGCGAAAGTGGGAACAGAAATTTTATTTTAATTTAAGGTTTGTTCGTTGGTGCTACACTTTCTACACTGGCTTGTGATTAAAATAAGATAGAAGAGAATTTACTCTGTAGGTACCTGAGAAAGATAAAATATGCACCAACGAACAAACCTTTAGAATAATGTTGGTTTTCTTGCTTTAACCCATTTAAACCTACCGCCCTTTTAAAAGAAAGACGATTTCTGTACACTTGACACTGTGTTTGACGTTGAATAAACGCTACTGTCAGTGTGTTTATTTTATAAGTCTGTCGTTAATGTTACTTTATAGGTTAGAATCAGTCTGAAATAGTTTTCTACTTTTTTGACACTCCTTTGCAAGCCGGTGTTTTTTGTTTTTTCGCAATGGACAATTGGAGGTAAGTGTTTTGTAATTTATCGTCGACTGTGATTGCAGCAGCGTGGTGCATTGGTTTGTCATAGAATTAAGCTACGATTTTATATAAAAATAAAGTTATTTCACTCCATGCCAAAGCACACGTTGAGGTCGCAATTCAGATGTCTTTTTAAAAGCACAGTAGGTCACTTCTTTTACGGTAATTGTGATGATTTGGTTTATTTCTGTGTGCAGTTACTGGAAGAGGCCACTGTCATTGGCTGAACCCACAGAAGCGCTAGAAAATGACGATACCATAGAAGTACCAAATAATATCGTAATTTTTCCCCCAGTAAATGCAAATGATTGCATTACTGACGAAGATTCTGGAGACGGTGACAACTTAATTATTGATAATTTATCAGGTTCCCAATTGCGGGCAGAGTCTCAAATCATAGAAAGTAATCCTGATGATCAATGGGATTCTGAAGACGAACTCCCGCTCGTAAGATTTGTGGCCCGGAATCCAAAGAGGTTCAAAGAATTCAATTCAAATTCCTGCATCCTTGTTCAAGCAATTTTTTGACGATAAAGTTATTGAACAAATTATGCAATTTCCCAATAATTATTCCCTACAAAATAATCGCTCAGGAGACATGACGAAAAATGAAATCATCTGTTTCATAGGCGTCATACTGGTAAGCGGCTATTGTTCGGTTTCTAGGCGCAAAATGTATTGGGGAAAATGCAGATGACACACAAAATAAGTTAGTTTCTGAAGCCATATCAAGAGATCGCTTTCAATGTATAATGACTAACATTCATTGCTGTGACAATACCCAACCTGATAAAGACGACAGATTTGGAAAAATGAGACCATTATTTGATTCTCTGGATAAAAAGTTTTTTAAATATTATGCCCAGTGGAAGAAAATCACAGCGTCGACGAAGCCATGGTTCCCTATTTCGAGTGTCACAGCTGTAAGCAGTTCATCTGCGGGAAAGTTATTCGATCGGGCTACAAACTTTGGGTGGGAGCAACAAGACTTGGATATATTGTTTACTTCGATCCATATCAAGCCTCTATTTCCAAACTGCCTCAACAATATTCTCATTTAGGACTGGGTTCAGCCGGCAAACTTCAATACGCAGTTGTTTTGCAGAAAATGTCATTTGGTCTTTTCACTTGTTCTTTGACAATTATTTTACTTCCCTGTCGCTTCTCAAAAAACTAAAAATACGAGGTACGGGAACTATCAGGGTAAATAGAATTCCTCGAAGTCCACTAAAAGAATCAAAAGAATTGAAGAAAACAGACGTTGTAGTTGTCCATTTGAATTATTAATTCATTTAAAAAAAATAATTGTCAATTTAATTGTGGTTTTTTTATTTTTATGGGAATGGATTTATGTCCAACGTTAACGAATGTGAGTTACTTACATATATATGGTTTGTTATCAATGAAAAAAAAAAGGTTTAATCAGTGAAACGAAGATAAAATATGTTATATCCGTCATACCTGTAAATATATTGTAGGTATATCTTATAGAAATTTAGAAAATTATAACTTAAATGCACTGAATCGTGTTGATTGTTTTTTTGAAGGAACTAATTTAATTGTTTGTAAGTAAGGAACAGGATCTTTTATAACGCTTACTAATAAACAGGTACTTAAAATGAGTAAACCTCGTGGTGGTTTGCGAAAGAAGAAAAAAATGTTGTATAATTTCTAGAACGAATTATTTAACCTCTTTATTTAAACAAACAATCGCTTTTTAGAAAACGAGTTCTTGGTGTTGGAAACTAGACCATATTACACAGCTTTCAGGAAAGATATACAGAAAATATTGAGAATGTCTCAAATTATTTATGATTTGGTGAACAGTATCACACTATTTGGCACTTAATTTTAATATTAAGAATATATTTTTAGATATACTTTAATGAATAATGTGTGGTAATTTAAAATAGCTTTCATTTTAATAATCAATGCCCAAGTTAATTATCAAACATGCTTTGACCTACATATTGTGCTCTTCATTAACTGAGGTGAGTAGTATCCTTTCTGGGATTCTTAATAGATTTCACGATCATATCTCGAAAAAAAAAATCTGGCCGTGCTAACAATAAGGTTAAAATAGAAACCACATTATAATCCATAAAAATATAACATTAACAACAAAGAAAAAAGAAACGATTGCATTTTATATTACTGCACTTCATTTCACCGTGTTACGTGCCGTTATGAAATTACGGTATAAAGCCCGATTCTACATAGGCTGTTAGTAACTTTATATAACCCAACGACAACACAACAACCAAACCAACGGTACCATTTCGCGTTCATACCCGGGGCTTGCAATGTCACACAGTTCTATCAATGTAGGTTTTTAGGTTAAACATATAAAAAGAAGGCTGGCTGCCTCGATCACAGGCGGCCTTAGAATACCATGGAAGCAATTATGATATGTGCTTTATACTACTTACGATGCTGAATCGAATATAGATGTATTCAGAAATAGGTCATTTTTCTGCAGAGTGCAGATATTAAAAGGCAATAGTTGTTTGAATAAGCCATAAATCACATCATATTTGACGACATTAAGAAAAGTATAATGCCCTAATTTAGTAATTAGCGCTCGTAAATAAGCATACAACGCTTATCTAAGTAAATAACTTAACTGTTTTCTTTGCTGTGTGGTTATTATTTACCTTGATTATTACTCAAAAAAACAAATCTTTGAAGCTTTTTAAGTCATAAACCTCGCCAAGTAAACAAATAATAATTGCATGTGAAACAATGGTTAAAGTATTAAAAATTTATTTTGATTCAAAATAACATTTTAACGCTGGAAATTCTGGTGGAATATATTATATATTATGAACTATTAAATGTATTGTTAATATTGACTAAATAAGATAGTCTAGAGCAAAGGCAAGAAATATAAAAAAAATGAGTTTATAGAATATTTTTCGCACTGTCGAAATAGTAACGAAGCAAACTTAAACTTCTGTTTATCCGATTGCCTTTAGAACCGAACAACTTGCCAATAATTTTGTTCTTAAACATTATAGTAATTGATGTAGGTTGATTCTGTGTTGCTCATAGTTGTAGGAAATAAAAAATTGTTCTATCTCGCATCGCAATACTCTTTAATGTAAAAGTACTCTTTAATGTAAATTAGTAGTTACCGGTTGCAAGTCTAGTGATTCATCTTCAGGCAGCTGAAAGAATGTAAAATGTTGTAAGTTGAATTATAAGTTACAATTAAAGATATGCTTTTTTACACAAGATTAACAACTTATTAAAGAAAATTAGTGAAACATTTTTTTTTGAATAAGGGGATTTCTATATACTATTACAATTATTTTTTAATTTTCAAATTTTCTACAAAAAAAAATTCAATTTCACTTTCAATTTATATATCCTATATTAAGTACTGTCAAAATTAAAATTGAGAATTTCTACTTAAACTAAAAAATTAACCAATATGTTTGTGTCATGACGTATATGATTTTTGCCCAAAATGTATAGAATACGTACTATGCCAAAAATATTTACTTTACTTTTCTATTTATTTTGTACGTATATGTAACCTTGTAATCTTCCTCATAAAATGAGAATTATTTATGAATTTTGTTATTTACCGTGTTCCTTATTTATTTTGTGTTGCATTATCTATCTAAATGCCTAATATTAAAAATATATTTTTTATGGCGATAATCATTATTTTTTCCGATCAGGATTTGGAAACAAGAGTTCACCCATTATTCGCAAAATAGATTAATCAGCTGCGACCAGTGCTATGCTAAACACTTTTAAAACAAGAACAATCCAAACAGCGATCGAGTAGCATTTTAATGTAACTGCCATTAAAAAATTGCAATAGCAGGATAGCAGTGCTATTGATAAATCGCCATTTTGCTCATCACTAGACAACGGTATTCCTACGAATCTTTTTTATGTCCACGCGAAGGCTGTGTCAACAGAGAATTCGTTATACCAAGATATTGGTCCTAGATATAGGGCTCAGTTGATAAAAGTGGGAAGAGGAATTCAGAAATAGGCACTAACATAACAATACAAAGCTACAATTGGCGACAGCTTGCAAAAACTGCGGTTTAGCAAGTTAAAGTATGGAGAAAGGGAATTCACAACTACATTATGCTCGACCACGCCAATCTATTTAGATTAAACTTAGTGGTTAGCCCGCATTGCGACTGTGGTGAAGTAGAAGATCCCGATCATGTCTTTTTTGGGGTAGAAGATCTTTGCAGTCTAACATTTTAATCTAAGAACTTATACTACGTAGTCACACTGTCTTATAATATCAACAGCCTACCGAAAGAATATAATTTATGTTGCAAAATATTTTTTCTTTTACTATTTTTATACTATGTTTCTTAGATCGCTATTCTACATAACCATTCTTTTGCAGAGTGAATAGATATTATACAATGTTTCATCAAAAGAGCTCCAACCTTTACCTGCTAGTGTTCACACTTGAAAATAAGTGCCCTCCAGTATATGCTTTTATAAGTTTTAATCAGTCGTTTCTTTATAACTCAGCCCAGGCGGTGTTAGGTTTCTGACGCCACCATATCTCACCACATATCATTTTGGTTGGTAGCACAAGCGGCGAGCGAGAGCAGTAGCGGCACACCTACTATCTACCCACATCTACACCCCTACCTGGGAGAAAGAGCGGGGATTATTTCTACGTCTTGACCTATTTCCGCCGGACTTGAGTTATAACTTTCTTTTTGCTCATAATACTCCTTAAGAATTTATAGTTAATAACAAATGCCATTGTGGTAAAAACAATTGACTTCATTACGACCTTGACGCCCGTGACTAAACATCTATAAGTCCCTTGGTATATAAACATTTTCATCAGAAATTTTATCAATAAACTTATAGTGTTCGAATTATTAAGGTACCTCATCATAAATTAAACATTATGAAAAATTGGAAATTATTATTAATAGAATCGATATTTTAAACTTAATGTAACCTCGTTCCTAATATAAATGAATGAAACAACAATGGAAAAACAAATACAATCATGAAAGCAAGCGTAATCCATAAACTAAACCATTGAATATACAATTATTACTCAACCTACTTAAATGCAGGCGTGTCCGGTTATAACGACTACAAATTAATAACCAGAAGTTGTTTTTAGATAGTAAATACAACTAAAAGCCCCATTAGTTTTGACAATAAACCTTGTTATCACCGCTATCACAATTATGGCCGACAAGAACAAATTATGACGGGACTAGGTTAAAATAATTACTCGCAAATATGACATTTAACAGAGATGTGCACCAAAAATTGAGTTTGCTTAAGTTCCAGTATAAAGCACAATGACACATTCCTATTGTTTAAAAAGTGTCATTTTAAAGATTGCATCTTCTAAAAATATATACATACATACATATTTGTTATAAGTCATTTATTAAAACACGAAATTGAGATAATTTCACATGGCGAAATGTTAATTCAGCTAGTCTCCATTGGATGACACCAGCAAAAATACTGCAATATGCAATAAAATAAATAATACTACATTGTTATATGCATGACTGGATTCAACCAAGACTTTTATTTTATCCTAAAAAAACACACTAATTTTACTAAGAAGTAATTAGGCCAAGCCTATAGTATAAGGAAAGTAAGGATCACTGTAATCGTGTCACTTTTACAAATTTGACGTCTAAAAGTGATATCCAATTGCTGTTGGCGTTAAGCTAGGAGCCAATTAAAATACTTCTCAAACCCAACCAATTCTGGTATGTGTTCGAATTGTTAAACTTTTATGTTCCGTGCATGTCGATTGAATTTATAAGGTTCTCGTTTATTTTCCTTTTTTTCAGATTTGCTTACATTTGATTCCTTTTTTGTTACAAATTTTAACCTTTTAAATAAGGAAGATGAAGTGCACGATCTCTAATTTAAGATCACTAGATCGATCTTTGATCGATTTATATGGCGAAGGTAATTCGGGAGAAAATTTCGGTTTGGTGGACAATGACAAATCCAAGTAGTAATAGATAACTAAATTTATCACAAAATCATAGGTAAACTTTATCCTTTCACGTTAGTTACTAAAAATAATTGCGGATATAAGTCTGGTTACTTGGGTCGGTACCTGACATTTAATAAGTTTGGTATTCCAAAACTTATCCAAGCAAATCTATCGCTTGGATATGAAACCACTTTGTAGGAGAGTTTTGCTACATTGCTAAGTACATTATTACTACTTATATTTGACTCCAGTTTTGTCTGATTGGTAATGGTAGGCTGTGTCTCTATATTATTTTATGGTAATGGGGTTATGTTACTAAAATCTCACGGGAGATAGCTGTAGACAACCACAAATCAAATTAAAGAGTATTCGCTTTCTGTTGGCAAGCAATTTTGGATCCGTTTGCGTTTATCTGGAATCTCACGGGAGATAGCTGTAGACAACCACAAATCAAATTAAAGAGTATTCGCTTTCTGTTGGCAAGCAATTTTGGATCCGTTTGCGTTTATCTGGACATCATCTTTGCCCATAAGTGGATTGGTACAAATGGGCCTGCACGCTCTCCTGACCTTTCACCTTTAGACTTTTTTCTTTGGGAAATTTAAAAGTTCAGATATGCAGAACCTGGTACAACAACGTGAACTAATTGCAAAATAAGGCTAGGAAGGTTTTCCGCCAATTGGATGGAAGGACAATCTTAACAGCTACTCAGAGTGTACTCAAGCGGGCACGAAAATGTATTGAGAATGAAGGTGATATCTTTGAACAGTATTTATAAATTATGCCTTTCCTTTTTCTTTTTCAATTTAATTTGAATGACATTATTTTAAGATGTAATATGTTAAAATCAACATCAACCGCAAAGACATGTATCTGTTTTGTTAAAAGTTGATTCTTTATACTCCTCTACATTTTACAAAATAAAAACCATCATAACTCCTTTATTATTCGTTTTAAGACAATATTGTATTGATACTTTTGCATCTAAATTAAAATATCTTTCATTTTTTTTAACAATATATAGGGTGTTCAATTTAAAAAAAATATACAAATGTCAAAATTTCTTGGAAATGTGTCATTCAATTGTTTTTTCGCATTGCATATTAATCAGCGTTAAAAACACTAATACTTTGCTAATTTAACCTACTTTCTAGAATCAATAATAACAGAGATAGCAATGGCGCGCACTTAAGTTGAATTAGCCTGTATATTTTCCTCACCGTACAAAACTAATTTTAATTTATGCTAAGATATTTTATTTTAAAATGTATTTTCTGGTAATTCATCCTCTAAATCATATGTGGATAACAACCGGCCCGCGGCCGGTCCGGCCCGCTGTAAGGTTTGATCTGGCCCGCGAGACATTTTGAAAAACCCAATTAAAAAAAAATATTACATTACTTACTCATACTCACTCCAAATCTTATTTTAATAAATTGCATTATAATAAGATTGTCGTATTATTTCATTTATCTATCGCTAAAAATTATGAACACTACTTTAAAACACTACTTTAAAATGCACTACTTTTAAACGCGGCCCGCGGACGTATTTGCACACTAAAGTTTGGCCCACAACATGTCAAAGGTTGCCCATACTTGCTCTAAATTATCATATATTTTTTTTTGTTTATCTGAATGTTTCGACTAGGGAATAAGGTAGAATTTTCAACGATTTTCAATTTAAAGCTATGGGGATGAAAAGTATAACTAGATTAATTTTGCGACGTAGTGAGTTTATTGCGATATGCTCCTTAAACATAAATATATAAATAAAAACATATTGAACAATCTGTAGAGAATATGCCAGGAGCTAATAAAGGGTTGCAACATGTATACGATATTAAAAATGTACACCTGTTAATTAAACATTTGGAATATAAAATAAGCTAGTTAATACATAGAGCAATTATCTAGAAAGCCATATGTATTGATATAAGACATTTTATATTTTACTAATTGTTTGATTGTCACATGTACATTAGCAGAAAAACAAAAAATGGGAATGCATTTTAGAATAAAATGAAAAATGATATGTAGATAATGAAAATAATGACATATACAACCAGCCAATGATATCAGCAGTATTCAATGCGTTGTGTTATTACTTATTACTAATACAATTGTATTCTAATGACATATTCTAACATAAAAGGCAGTTAAACTTGATAATGTTATAAATAGATGAGAACTATGAAACATAGTATATCCCATCCAGAAAATTAAGTAAATATAGTAACAGTAGACTACTAATAGTTAATAAAACGTGTCAATTAGAATATAAATGTAATAAAAATCCTGTAGATTAATGTTGAGGTCACCGACGAAGAGAGGAGACAACACAATTCTCAGCTCTATATTTACCAACTTGTGGCTATTTTAGTTTTCATACATGAGCAGAGGATAAACAATATTAAGTATTGAGAACGATTCAAACGCTTGACAATTTTAAAAACACATACATATATGTATGCAGATGTAATGAATGGTGAAAATAAAAACGACTGGGATTGTAACCATTTTTCACAGGAGTTTTCTTCAATTAAGCCGACCATGATATATCAATAGACATAGATTTTACGCTAACACTGAATTTATATCAGCGTGCTACCAGAATAATGAATTTCTACCTGAGTATGTTTTGGAACTAAAAATCACTAAAAGAACAATCTCTGATTATATTTAACCGCTGTTTTCAGCTTGATATTTAAATTCATTTTAGTTTTGTACTATTCTTGCGAAACAAGAACAGCTTCCAAACAAGTTATTTTTATGTGAATAAATTTTAATAGGTATCTCATATGTTTGGATATTTCACAAAACGCAGATGTATGTTTTTATTTACAGTGATATAAAATACAACAATTTATATACGTGATCCCTAGATTAACATAATCAATTTAGTATTTTTAGGAATGTTAATTGTAGCCATTGTATCGCCTACTCGTTTAATAATATATTTTAATTAAAATGAGGTCAAATACATTCTTATAGAGTCCGTTCTATATTTATTCCCTATATTGTAATTATATCATTAATTCGAACATAGATAAGAGAGGAAACGATACCCAAATACTTTAATTATCCACTACACCTAATACTATGTTTTGGGTTACATTGTTCAAACGGAATATTTATTTCAATAAAACAGCGTTAAAAGATGGCCATGTCTTATATCACGTTTCCTAAGAGAAAAAATGAAGCAACTATCACGTTTTGATACGCATACTAGAACACGTAAACCTACAGTAGATATATTTGATTTTGATTACATAAGTTGACTGGTTGTTATTAATTCATTACTTATAACAGGGACAAAACATAGGCTCCTTGAAATGCGGCACGTGTGTCGATTAGCGGTCTCATCTCTAATGCGAATTTATAGTACACACGCAAAGGTAATGTAAGGCTTCTAAAGTGTATTTTCGTTTAAATCTATTAACTATTAATTTTAAACACGTGTCGTTGTTGTTACATATGTATTGTAACTTTAAATAATTATTTAAGCGCATTAAAAAAAAAGAAAAAAACACACCTGATACCAACATTACCATCGAGGGCAAATTAAACGGTACTCATTGACACAAAATTCATTATTAGCTTTGTTCGCATGCGTAACACCAATTGTACGTTCGGAGTATTATTAGTACTGGTAGTGGTAGGATTGCACTCAGAAACGATTAGCGATTAGTTCCCAAATTCTTGGATTTCTCCTGGATTTCAAATTCGCACATGCATATTTACGTATTGCGCAAACATTTGCAAAGCAAAAGAGCTATTATATTTACCTATACAAGTTAACCAAAATTTTTAGAAGTAAATATTAAAATTTACGTTATTCATCGCTTTTAAATAAATGATTATATTCAGTTTTTTAATTGCATGTAGCATTAATTTGTGTTTTCCCTTTCATTATGCAGAAATAATAGACTATTTGTTGTTAAAACATTTTTGAATTATTTAGACTATATTTTGAATCTTTTGACTCATTTTTGTATATAGGAATTCTAACATAATTCCGCAAACTTCTGCAACAATGTTTACCTGCAGTTTTGTTGGGTGCAGGAAATATTAAATGAATATAAATATTATATTCAACAAATATATAAAGAAAATGATCTTTAAAATACGCTGAATAATAGGAGAGCCAAAATAAAAAAGTATAAGTAAAAAGAAATAAATTCTAAACATAACAACAACGAAATATAAACTCAGATAAATCTTTCGAAGGGCAGATCAACAATCTCCGCAAACGGGTTCGTTTCTATCAAGTCATCGAAATGCTGGAAGATCTTATAGGCAAAAACTTACTGTAGAAGTAGGAGAGCAGATTTTAGACTTATTGTTAGTAGACGGAGATCTCTTAATCAGCCGTAGACAGTTAGCGGATTCAATGAATATCCCACACCACAAAAAACCCTACATTCAGTTTTAAAGGAAAACCCCTAATCCTAAGGCAAGAAGTACCAAAGGGGTCGATTCTTAGCCCGCTTTTGTACTGTATCTATACTATTGGGATTAATAATGTTGTTAAATCGTCAAGTCTATTAATGTATGCGGACGATACTCAGATTGTTGTTGTTACTCCTTTAAGGCAACAGATTGACAGCAAGGTGAGAAAAAAATTAACAGATTTATCCATAACATAAACGCATTTTCTAAAGTCTATGCTTAAACCTGAATAGTGCAAAATCCCAAGAGGTGTTATGCGAAAAGACAAAAGTAGTGAAGGATCTGCCTTAAATCATAAATATCAACATTGAGAATAACAAGATTCTGGTTTGTGAAAAGATAAAAAATTAGGGTTTATTAATGCATAACATCTTTCATTACAGAGCTCAAATATCAAAATACATCTGTGTGGCTGATACCCACTTAAAATTACTTTATCCTTACAGACATATACTTAGCATCAGTATAAAAAAGATGCTGCGTGAGTCGTTTGTACTATCACAGTTCAGTTATTGTTCGGAGGTGTATCGCGTGTATCCATAATTTTACGGCTAGACGAATTCAAAAAAATCTGAACAGCTGTTTGCGGTTCATTTATGGTGACCGTAAATATCACAGGATATCTCACAGATTGCAGGATGCGGGTCGGCTGAACATGAGTAATGGAAGGGACATGCAATGCTTAAAACAGTATAACAAAATATTATTAACGAAGACTCCACCGTACCTGTATAATAAAATCCGATTCAGATGTGCATAAGATTACCACACGTTTTAGAGGACTTATTTCTCCGCCAGTACATAGAACTGCTCTATTTCAATGTTCCTTTGCTTTTAGTTTCTTTAGACAATAATTACATAAATTGTTACCACGTCAGCAAGATTGGATTGGAAAGCAGGAACAGGTCTTGTACCTAAGTACTGAATCCCGCCTTGTGTTTGTGCTAGTTTAAGTTAAAATAATGTTACTTAAGTTTTGTTTCACTTTTTTCATTTCTTTGGCACAATAAATACAACATTATTATATTATGTCGCTAAAATTAGGCTTATTTATGGAAACGATATGTTTCTGCAACACGGTTTTAAATAGATTTGTGATAGTGACGGTTTTCTGAGACATATTCTTTAGAGGGATGAATGCATATTTACGAGAGATGGGGTCGTTAACACTCGTAACTTTTGCTATTGGGCATAGAGAAATCTCCACCAATTTCGTGAGTATGGTCAACAAAGAAGCTTTTCTGTTAACGTTGGTTAGGCATAATAAACCATAGAGTTATTGGACCAATCTACCTTCCGGAAGAAGTTGTAGATAACATGTGCGACCCTAATATGCTGTAAATGCATGAAGAGTTCCCGTTCACAATGCAATTAATGTTAGAGAGTGGCTGGGTGAACATTTTCCAAATAGATGGATTACTCGTGGTGGTTCAATATCATGGTCTTCTAGATCATCCGATCTTAATCCATTAGACTTTTTTGTTAGAGGCTTTATCAAAGTAAGTAGTATATACTACGTTTCCCTTAAATGCCGATGAAGTGGGGGAAAGAACAAACTCATCAGTGTTGGAAATTACGTCAGAAATGCTGGAGCAAGTGCATGAAACTATGCCGTGAAAAAAAAACTTAAACTATCGTTATTAAGGTCGCAAGTATCAGAGATTCTATTGAAGTACTCATACAAGAAATAGAGGAAGAACGTGGAATATTGGTCCAATGTGAGACACAGAAAGTTGGGTGAGAACAAGAATTGAGTCTTGGAATATTAAAATTAAAGTTTGCCTAAAAGCCATGGACAATCAATTCTACCATGAACCAAACAAAATAAAAATTTGACTAAGCTAACAATTCTCCTTACATATAAGGAACTGAAATTGAAAGTTATTTAAAAGAAACATAGTCGAGCCCTCTCATCGGATACGTTCCGTCAACTAAATAGTATAAAAACTGCAAAAAATTTATTTGAACAGACTCAATTGCGTTAATATGTGAAGAATAAATTGGAAACTAAATAATATTCGCATATTCCAACTTAAATCGAATTAATGAATAATGTGCTAAGTGTGATAGTGTTTTTAAAGCCCTTGCAATTCCGATAAATGAAGCCAAAGAGTTTAAAACATTGACCAACAATACCCGGCATATGGTTAGAAAAGGATAGCCTAGAATCAATTAAACGCCTAAAATAGTGCCGTTGATAGCGTAAGGAAAAAGAATGCGATTCACTTTCTTTGTATAAATCAAAAATGTGCATTTAGAAATGTTCAAGGGAAGCCTACATCTATTGCACCACAAGAGAACAACATCAGTGTCATACTGGAGAATCTCAACATCTATTACAGAGTTAACTGCTGCAATTAATTTAACGTCGTCAGCAAACATTAATTTCTCAGACTGAATGTTGGTAACTAAATCATTAATAAATATTAGAAATAAGAGAGGCCCCAAATTATATCCCTGCGGAATGCCAGATATGGGCATTATAAACTTTGAAATAT
The DNA here is from genome assembly GCA_004143645.1 of Protaetia brevitarsis. Classification (NCBI taxonomy): domain Eukaryota; kingdom Metazoa; phylum Arthropoda; class Insecta; order Coleoptera; family Scarabaeidae; genus Protaetia; species Protaetia brevitarsis. The sequence continues at coordinate 4,127,604 of RXPK01000065.1, forward strand.
AATTGCGATACCTAACGCACTTCTATCCAGCAGGTAAGATTCCAACAACAACATTAACGGATCAGACAGTCCAAAAGCACACAACTTTCTGAGAAGTATGTAATGGTCAATTTGATCAAAAGCCTTACAAAAATCAAGATAAACATCAACTTGATCCTTGTTATCCATCGTTTCAGAGACAAACTGTGTAAAGCAGGCTAAATTAGTCACAGTAGACCTATCTGGCGTATAAACGTGTGGTGAAAGGGAGATATTGACTTATGTATGCAATGATAAATATCTTTGTGTAAAATGCAGCTCAAAAATTTTGGCAAAATTACATAAAAGTGATATACCTAGGTATATAGTTTTGAATCTCTGTTGGATCACCCTTTTTGAGAACTGGACTTATGTAGGTTATTTTCCAGAGCGAAGGGAACTTCGAATACTTTAGAATTAAGTTGAAAATTGTATGTAAAGGTTTTGTTATTTTTATTACAGTAAAATTAACATTAAAAAAAAATCATCGATAGTTTTTCTTGCATCCTCAATTACCGCGCAAATTAAAAGAAACTTATGTAACATACAACAATGTTTTGTGTACGTTTTTCTCTGTCAGTTCTGCAGACACAGAGAGCAAAGTACAGCATTAGATATTAAGATTTGCGATTAAAATTTTACAAAGAACATCACTATATATAATTCTTCCGCTAATTTATGCACGCCCTGTATAGATGGCTACCACAAAATACTCATACCAAATTGCTAGAAGTTTTTACAACTAATCGACACGGACGGGATTTGAAAGACAACCATAATTTGCTTTACAAATAATTTTGTAAAATTATTCCAGTTAACTTTTCGTCCAAGCTTTCCAAACACAGCAAAATAAAAATACATTTTCCAAAAATGCCATCATTATTATGAACATAATTAATTACAGTAATTAATTTCTATATAAGGTTGATATCTTTAATTTACCAAATGTGCACCAAAAATGTTTTAAGACATGCAAGTTATATGTGAAAAAAATATTGCATATATACCAGCAATTACAATAAGCACCCATATTATGTAAAGTACAAACAATTGCAACTAGAAGACTACGAACGCTGCGGTATCCAACTAAGCAACGGCCTTTGTTTTTGTTGTAGGCAAATTTCGTAACCTTCAGTCACTGAATTGATGGTTTTTACAATGGAAAGTTTAAAATTAAGTGTGGATGTAATATGCGAAATTAATTTAAAAAAACAAAAACACAAATACGATGAACTAATAATGGTACTACCACCGCCTTAATTGTGTAATACAAATTGAGGATATGAAAGAAATATTAAGTACTCACATTAGGAGAGCTATCAACAGCACCGTGACTTCGCAAAAAAGATTAGCCTGGCGAGAAAGACCTTCGCATATACGTGATAAAGTAATCTCTGGCAAGTGCCCAGGGTTGGCAATAAAAAAATAGTAGTAGCAAATTAATACATTTTTATGTTTGGAACAGAGGCGATACTTAAATATGTGTTACTTTGTTAGTTTCTCAATGTCACTACTGATATTAAAATATGTATAGCAACTGTAGGATTTAGAGAGGTACTTTAGTGAAAGTGGACTTTGGAAATTGAGTGCAACATTTATTGTAATAAGATTTAATAAAATATAACAGGTCGTTACTTTTCTAATCGCCAAAACGCAACATGATTAAATACATACACACCAGCGACAACTATTTAAAAGTGTTTAGTGATGCAAAATATATAAACTACAGTACCTGTACTAATATAAATAATATGATTACTAATTCCAGACACTTGCAGCAGTCTTGTCGGTAATTATAGAATTTAAAACAATTCTATTTTCCACTTTTTTTTACGTATAAACTTTACACCTTAACAGGTAATTTAAAAACAGCTTCTATTTATTTATTGTTTTAAGAAGATATGCAGCTAGGATCAATTCATAAAGTAATTAAACGCTGGTGTATATAAACCGATTTAACACGAACGTATTTAATCGCCTCTCAATAACAAAGTACAATGCGTTGCCTTGCTGATTAGTTGATTCACATTAATCCAATCAAGGTTGCATTTGCGGGAAGATTCGTTAGTAATTCGTATTATTACACAAATACATTTCAATATTTCATTATATTTAATTATATTGCTTGATTATAATAAAACTAAAATAAAGTTATAAATTTAGTGCCAGGTATATACCTAATGCGATTGTATGTTTAGACTTTAGTATGAATTGATGATGGTAAATTAAATACAGTATACATAATATTATATTACAACTCGGGAAGCAGTTGTGTGACGGTTAATAAATAGTAATCAATACACGTAGAATATGTGATTTTTACATAACGCAATGCATTACGTATTATAATGATAATGTAAACAGCTTACCAAGGAGGAAATGGTAGAAAAAATATTACATAAAGAAATGTACTTGCAATTAGTACAATATTAATATTTATACTTTCCGTTATCTACCTTACTAACAGTTCTTATGTTGTCGTTAACTAAAAAAAAGTAAAATAATTTCTTACTTACAATGTCATGTCCCTGCGTTCCACCTTTTACTACTTCCGGAGCCATGTATTCTATTGTACCGCAGAAAGAGTACGCCCTTTCTAGATCACCCGTCCTTGGCAGTTCCTTACTTAATCCAAAATCAGTCAGGACGATATGTCCGTTTTCATCTACTAATATATTTTCTAATTTGATATCCCTGTATATAATACCCAGCTGAAAAAAAGAAACGATTAAGATTATTAAAATTGCTCTGTCTTGGAAAGTTATCAGTACAATGACAGTGATAAAGAAGTAAGTATATTGAAAAATTAATTTCATGGTCGTTTAAAAGCACGAATTTAAGTTGGGAAAATGAGTTTTTTTTAAACAATGGGTGCGAAAGAATTCAATTTGGTTGGTTCAATACAAAATTATGTAGTGGTTGGTAACATCTATAGATCGTATACACAGGGTTAGGCGAGTATATGGATTCACTAGAATATGGCTTTTCACGTTTAATTAGATGCAAATCCAGGATTCGATGAGTGTATGCCCGAACCAGACCTCGGGCTTAGCCGGAAATGATGTTAACGTCTCTATTTTAAACGAAACATCCTGTATATTTTTACAAATTTCAATAGAGCTCTGCTTCACGAGTAGGTAAGTATTAAAGTTTAGTACCCCTATGGCTGATAACGACGAAGGTATTTAGTTAAAACTAATAATGCAAATTTTATTGAGAACAAGAAAAATGAACACAAAAAGATATATAAATAAAATCAATTTTAGTTAAGAAAGTTTTCGCAATGATCACCACTCACTTGTAAATGGATGTCCAAATATTAATACCTGGTTCAATTAACTTAAAAAGGAACGTATTGAAATTTTAATAAATGATTGGGTTTGATGACCGCGTTAAAACGCCTGAAGAAGTGTACGATTTATTTAATAATTTGCATCAAGATCGGCATCCAATAACACGATCTATAGTTGGTAAAACTTTAGAAAATTTAATTTAACCGGAAATGCTATAAACTCGCTAGAAAAGCGAGCGACCAAAAGTCACAACTTATAAAGTTATTGCTCAAGATATTTATTTATTAAAGGAATTTCCACAAACTTCTACTACATTCCTCGTATTAAACTATAAGTTAACGATCACTAGCCAGAATCTATTCTATTTGATCGATCATACACATATCAATCGTTCGTATTGTGAAAATTCGCTTGTATAGTACAATAGTTTTAAGATTTTGCTCTTACGTTAGTGCAACGTGATTGGCAAAAAAGTTTTTAACTTGTAGTAATATGACATGAAATCAGTTCACATATAGATAATAAGCTATGTGTGTAATAACTAGAAAGAGGTATCGCAAATGCCATGATTCACCAAACCATTAGATAAGTAATCGGTTCTTACATATATACGTAATATATAGGTGTCCCATCGAACTGGTTCATTAGATTTTTTGAAACTTCTTTATATACTTTTGAATCTTGCAGGATGGCTATAGTTAACTATGATCTACTTAAAGGAAATGTGTGCAACCTTATAGTACTTTCCGCACGCAGCAATTTTATTCCCCGATCAATTAAAGCAGTAAAAGAAACGTTGTTATTGCTCTAGTTAATCGGGGAATACAATTAATCAGTCCAGAGAATAGACATTTAACTTTAAATAAAATTAAAAATATACTTATAAATAATAACTATCCATTACAATCACAAATAAAATCATTACACAACAACTTACCTAAATACATTGTATAACACAAAAAAAAATAACAACTTATATCGAAACATAACAATAAATATTTTAGAATTTCCTACATGAATAATTTATGTGAAAGAATTGATTTTATACTTAACAACATGATTAAATTAATGTAGTATATAGAAATACAAACAATTAAGCATCATGTTTCACATAATTAAATTCCATAACACCTTTCGCAAAAAGTCTAGTTTAATATATTCTATTCTTTGTAAAAAAGTTTTGTTACAGCGTGCATATTGGTCAAATTAAAGAATATTAAAAAAAACGGATTAAAAAATCATAAAACTTCAAATAATATAAGAGCACTAAAAACAGGGTTCCTAATTTAAACATTATTTCAAGAAAAAAATACACGTATTATCCTAAAAATCATTTACATAAAGGAAAATAAAAACAGCATTAATAATCATATCGACATAGTTTATTTATCAACAATATATATCCGCCATATATTTCAACTTAAATTTCCAGCCTCGTATAACAATTTTAAAAATAATATTCGTATTTTTACTATTGTATTAAAACAGAACGTTTTCGTTTTTAATATCAATTTGGTCTTCTTGCACTTTAATAATTTTATTTCATCTATACATTATCCGCTGTGTTGATGTTAATGATAAGGAGCATGCCATCCCATTTTTAGATGTTCTAGTCTAGCAAGTGAAGGACGGAAACATAAAAAGTAGTGTGTAGGTACAGAAAACCAACCTACAAGGGGCAGTATCTACATTACGAAACAAACCACCCAGAACTCATAAACATTGGAGTGGCAAAATGCCTATACGACGAAGCAAAAATCATATGCTCCGATTCAACTAGCGCTAATAAAGAAATTCGAACTATCACTGACACATTTGAAGGGAAACCCGGATATTTTGTCCAAGAACTGTGAGAACAAACACGAATAGACAAAAAACCGAAATTAAGATCACAGCGGCAATTCTATACATAAAGGACATATCAGAAAAAAAGATCAGAAGGATAGGCAACCCGTACGACATTAAAACGGCGATAAAAGCCTCCAACACAAGGTCATTACTTAACTACAACGAAATTTGCCAACATAAACCAACGAAACAAAAACTGTGTGCACAAAATGTGGCTAGATTGGTAAAACAAGTAGGCCGCCCAAAATAAGAATATAAAACCACAAAAAGATCCTCAGGAGAACAGAAACCGAAAAATCAAAATTGGCACAGCATGCTTCGGAAACAGGTCATAACATAGATGGAGAAAATGTTTCCATCCTATTCAAAGAAGTTAGGCAAACAAAATGTTTGTCCTCATACTATCTGTAATCGATTAGCAACTACCTACATATGTAGAAATTTTAAATTGTTTATCAACTTGCAATGGTATTGTATTATATGGATACATATGAAATCAAGGTAATTTACTAATATACACATACAAAAAATACAGCTTAAAAAGGCATACACATAAAATACCGAAACATTACGTAATTAATTAAAAAACAAAAAAATGCATTTCATCATAAGCCATATTCCAAAGAATAATTCAATAATTGTACGCATATACGCTTAAAATGACAACCAAACATTTTGATTTTTGTGCTGATTTGCACCTATATTTTTAATTAACATTTCAGAAAATAAGACGTTCTATTTCTGAGAAGGAATGTGTAGTGTAAGTATTATAAATTATTATTAAATTAAATTAAACGAAAAGCTCTATATATAATGAAAACAGTAGACAGGCAGCGATGAGAACTTTAACCCACAGGCTGTACGTGTTATTCACACCTAACGGAGTCTATGACCAGGTGGTAGTCCCCTTCTGAATCAGGCGTTCACCCAACGCACAGAGTCTGGCACCCCCTATGAAACTGAATATGCTTTATCCGTCATTCTAGAGTCGCTACGTTACGCTTAAAACGATATGTATAACCATGTTACGAATATCTTCGCAATAAAGCGTAAGCTAACGATATCTTGTAAAATTTGAGAGAAGAAAGTTCGTTTTACTTAAATGACAAATGAGTGATTACTCATTTATTTTAGATTCATTTGCAAAAAAAAACGCAATAGGAAAAATGTAACAAAATCTAGTATGATACTGCGGAGAAAAAGTTCTATTAAACAAATATTATGTTTCTTTTTAGCTAAATGAATGTTGGCACTGATTTTCAAATTTACTCCGCATGTAAAGAAATTGACATATTCTTGAGGTGATTTTCGGTTTGAGGTGTACTAAAACGATAGCTTTGTAAGGAAGGATGGCAGGTAAAGAGGGTACTATTGAAACCAAAGATCCACCTGGCAAACGGCGGAAGGACAGGCAACGGTATGTGTACTTTCCAAACCTTTGTAAAGGACATAAATAATATCTATCTATGCTTAACAGATAGTTGTATTAGAAAAGTATATATTAGAGTAATAACGGTGTAGTGCTGTTATATTTAATATATAATAATAATTAATGCTTTAACATCCCTCAATAATTTCTTGCCAATTACATGGGACATCGGGAGACATTTACATATTTATATAAACATATTTATTCCTACTTATAGTCTTATTATTTTTTATATTTCCTTTTCATTAATAAATTTAATAATATACATAGTGTAGATGAATAAGTAACCCACAAAATTCATAACTTCGTTAGCGCTTAAGTCCTATTTTTAAAAATTCCTGCAAGCCAGTAAGTATATTTTTATAAATATTCTCTTTTCTATGACGTCATAATTTGTTTTTTAAATGGGAATCGCACGTTTTTCCAAGAAAAATAATTTCTGTGGTCTTTTCCGAGTGCGATTATGCTCGGCATGGCACTGTGAGACATTCTCTGACCTCTAACAGCATGCTTTCTGAAAAAATATAATGTTTGACAAAAATAACACTTCTTACAATTGCGTGTGTAGGATTAGATTAGATTAGATTAGGATTGGGGTGGTCTATGGACCTGTTTCACCACCACCTTTTCAGATCTGTTGTGATTTCCTTTTTCCTAGACGACGCTCTCTAATTTTGCCCTCTTAATTAGGCTTATCATCTTTGAGAGCGGTTTCTTTGTGTAGCTGCTAGCTGTGGTGTTCTCCACGCCCATTACTAGAAACCTAGTCCTCGCCAGGCTTTCACATTGGCACAACACATGAACTGGTGTTTCTTCCTCCTCTTAGCAGAACCTGCAGGTTGCCCTTATTTGATCTACAGTGACCAGTAAGCAGTCCTAGTATCATTTTGACAGTCTTCCTGTCTTTATTCAGTAGATCTCTAGTAAATTCAGGCCTCAGTTCCTTTAGGAACTCTTTTGCCTGTCTCCGGCCGGTGATTCTTGCCACCACTCGCTAGACTGATTATGTATTATTGATGGATTTGCGATTTAGTAGTGTCGAAAGAAGAGCCAGCTCCAACGAATGCCCTTGACGAACCTCGCCTGATCAGATCGTCCGCCACCTCACTTCCTCTCACGACCGATTGGCCAAGGATCCAGGCCAAAGTTAATTTCGTTTGGGGCGCTTACGTAGTCCCAACTCAGCTTAGAATCCACACGTACGGAATTAATCGCTTTAAGTGTGGACTGACTGTCAGAAAAAATAGCGACGCTTTTACCTGACTCGGTACATCTTTCTATTTCTTGAGACAATTGCATGTGTAGGTGTTCTGCTAAAAAATTGATAATCATGGACATGTGCCGGTATTTACAAGACTAATAAATTCACTTATTTCTGAAGTGATATGTTCCATTGAGCTTTGGAATGCTTAAGTTCATTTAGTCATTAGAGCTGTAAAAGTAGGTCATTTTCAAATAATCCCACACAAAAAGATCTAATAATCTTAGATTAGTCGAAGAATAGGATGCTTGAACTGATAGCTATTTTCCTCTATTGAAAATAAAGCGCGATTTTTTCTGTTGCAAAAAAATGTCATTTGCATTTAAAAATGATAACGTCATAGCTAGAAAACCGAAAAAAAAAACAATATTTTTTCATCAATTAACGCCTTATAAAAATAAAAAATACTTGTTTGTACTTCATCATTTATCTAATAACGAAGTTATGAATATAGTGGGTTACTTTATCGGCACCCAGTATATCTAAGATATAAGAGGAAGAACAGTAGATAACTTATTTTCTATTTATCTGAATTTCATTTTTTCTTTTGACATAACATAACACAATAGCATTTTATTATGTTCTTTTCGATTTTAATAATTTATCAATTTAGTTTGGGGTAACCGTTGTATTATTTCGTTAACTATTGTAAAATAACAATTATTAGATATAAATGAAACATGTATTAAAAGCGTAGTTGCTATAATTATTATGCATATATGATATGAACCAAAAAAGACACAATAAATTAGTAAGCAATATTTATAATTAATATATCTTGTGGACATCAACACAAAATCATAGAGATAAGCAAATGGCGGAAAATACGTTGATGTAATACGTATTAAATATACGTTATAAAAAACGTGAATTAAAAAATCTGAATAAATATTTTCTTAGAATATCATTGGTAAATTTGGAAGTGTATTTTAATTTCAATTAAATATATTGTATCTTTTTTGCATTTCTGAGAATTATATGTACATCAAACTATGAAAATACCTAAATTAAACTTTGACGAAGAACTGGCAAGAAAACACATTTGTAAAGAGGTATTCCATATAGATATAAGTCTACTTATATATTTTAAAATTGGTATTAAATGAAATGAAATAGATTTCAAAACATAAACGGAAAATTTGATGACTTGACAATTGATTTTAACTTACGTATCTTAATAAAATTTGCGACAAACAATGAAATAATTAAATCAAACCAATACGAAACCAAATTAATACAAAAAAGAAAGAAAATCCAGCTTTATACATATATGAAGATAGAGATGAAGCGACATGATTTGTATCGGCTTAGTAATGATTGAGCTACAAGAAAAAAAAATGTTTAATAAAATGAAATAGAGTTTGCTATTATTCAATAAAGGAGTTAAGATGTATTTACTGGGTTTGATGGTATGCATAATTACATAGAAGTACGGGGCAAAATAAGTAAAAATCGGCAGATGCTTTACAATAATTGCTTGCAAACAGATGTATCCTAAAATACATGGAATATTTTGTGGATCCAATTTCAATTTCATAAGACTGTTATTTTAACAAAATATATCACAATTTTATCACGAAACATTACTGAACACACAGAAAATAGTTGAATAAGTGATTTCAAAAGAACCTAACCCAAATTTAGAATATAAAAAAGCGCGAAATTATAGTTTAGTGAGCTGCAAAGTAGTTTATAAACAACTATTCACTTTATTTTAGACGATCTTTAGAAAGCTCCAATATTAAATGAAAAAGATAAGTAAGTTTAGTAGACAGGCGGTAATAGTCAGTCTTATCTATCGATCGAAATTGCCAAATAATTAATACTTCATACTTCAAATGTTTCCAATGGGACCTGATTTATTGTAAGTCGAGATTAATGTGCAACTTCACTGCTTTAAAAATTAAATTCATGCTTCTTTTTCTGTTATAAAAGAAAGATGGATTACTACAATTCCTTATACACACTAATCATATTTCTACATAAATATGTGCAAAGAGAATTGTAAATTTCTACTGGAATTAGAAGAATGGCTGCTTGCAAAAATAGACCACTCACCTTATGTAAATGCTCTAATGCTAATATAATTTCTCCTATGTATATTCTCACTTCATCTTCTGTAAAGTGTTCTCTTTGGTAAAGATGGGTGAATAATTCACCACCGGCAACATAATCTGGAAAGGAAAGCAAAAATTACCTGCAGATTTTCTTATTTAATGTACGCATTTTTTTATATCAAAAAAGTTCTACAGCTAATAAGCAAAAACGGATTAATTGGTAGACAGAAATTATTAATGACTATTTATATATATTGTTGTTACAACAATACCTATTACATTTCTGTAAAATATCTACTCAAAAGAAGTTAAAGTTTCGATAAAACAAATAAATTCGATTCATGAAAGGAACTGCTGTTGAAAACTGCTTCAAAAGACATATTTCTTTGGAATTTTTATGTGTTGTAGATTTATAGCATAGGCACTTATGGCCTATGGTATAAACAAAACATATCTAATATAATAAAACGTTCTATCCTTTCTATAGCACGTAGAATAAAACAAAAATTTTTCAAATATTTATTAGAGGCTTATATCCGATGTACACTCCATTTTTTTACTCAATCTTCATTTAATCTTTAATAGGGTACAACAATTTGAAAATGCCGACAAAGTATAGAGACATTCAATTAACACAGATTATTTATATCATATACACACACGTACATACTTCTATAGTATTGAGCTGAGTTTCATCGCAAAAAAATTCTGTTCAGAACATGAATGGTGTTTAAGTAAATTATGAAAATAATATAGATACTTTATGCTTATTCCTTGTTCACATACACATCATTGCCTCATGCATAAACGCCATTATAGTTGTAGGTCGTAGAGAAGTTTATGTCTCTAAATGAAGCTTCAGTATTAAAAAAAAAGATTCATAGGGTTCGGTACTCAAAAAAAAAATAAGTTCTCTTCTGCAAGTGTTGCTGCACATTTTAAACAATCTGTTTGAAAATGCAATTTAGACTTTTGAAGCTTTCGGGTGCCCGAGCATCCAACAGCAGCAATTACTTTTTACAGTACTTTTTTTTTAATCTTATAAGATTCCGTTCCTTCCGGCTCTAAGGCACGATAAGAATTTCATTAACATCATTATGACGAATTTTAAAAAACATATTTCATCCATATAATTATTAAGTACTTCAAGTAGTGGACCAATATGATTTTGATCAAAGATTGATTTTTCTTTGTGGAGATGTCAATAAATTCTATTTATCATTTATCGTCAACTTCTAATGACTGTAGACAATATGAAAATTATAATTAGAAATGCCACTGATAGCATCCGTGAAGAAATGTTGTTGCATGTAAATACATCTTTTGTAAACGGACTAGAAATGTGCGTCGTGCGTTAGATAAAATGGTAGGTGTATCGAAAATTTCGTATTTTAATTTGTTTTCTTAGGTGTTCTACAATAGTGTTTATTATTTGTTTATCTATGGCAATTTATTTAAACTTCATATTAACTATTCATTTTTGGACCTTCATTTTTAGAATCGTCGAAATCCCACTGCGATTATAAATATGACCGCAATTAATAAAAATTATAAACATCATAATAACTCAAAAAATGGAAGAGATAGACATAAGAATGCTTAGCAAAAATCAAAGTATTTAATAATCATTAAAAATCTATTTAAATGAGATATTTCCGATTGAATTTCACTGAGTTTACACTTTGGTGACGAACACCCAGTATAATATAAGTACATCTGAAGATGTAAGTAGCTTTGTAAGTTTGAAAATTTCGTTAAGTTACACTAAATGTTAATTAAATTATAATACAATTACCTTTCTAAACCAACGTAAGGACGTAATTTTTAGAAAATTCAAGATATTTCGGAAATTAATAAGTATAGATCTAAAGTATGTTTGCATGTTATTTCCTTAAATTTTACTGATACTTTTAATTATGCAATAATGGGGTTATTGTATTTAAATACACAAATTGAAGGCTGCACCGAAGTTACGCAACATCCTGTAAAATGGCAATAATTTTACGTTTTACTGAGTTTTGTCTATCTATCATTGTTTACGAGTTATAAAGGAATTCCCTCTAAGTGAAACACCTGTATATAATAACTTTCACGAAATTATACCTTACGAAGAAGCTATCCGGTAGAAAACCCTTTTTTGGAAAATTATCTTTAAGTGAGTTGTTGCAGAAATATAATAGGTATGAAAATTACAGTCGCGAGCAAATGTTATAGGCACCCTAAATTTTGGGCGAATATCATAGTAAGAAATGAGAAAATAAAAACTTGTAGGTAATACATTATAAATATTTCAGTATTTTAAGGGATCTTATTAATTTGCTGCATATTAGAGTGTTTTTAGTACAGCTATAATACTTTTTAGATGGGAGGGGGAAAGTGACTTCTCGAAGACTTGAAAATATATAAAAAAAATAATATATTTAGAAAAGGTATCTATAAAGACTATTGTAACCATAAAAACGATTATATAAACGTTGAAATAACTGTCACAAAAAAAAATGCAAGAACATGAAACCCATTAGTTTTGTCAAAGGTGCCTATAACATTTGCTCGCGACTGTATAATGAAGAGGGCATTTTGCACTCGTTTCTTCTCATTTCTTGCGTTCCCCTTTCAGGCGTAGAAAAATCTTATCTGAAATAGTCTCGTTCCGGGCGTCCAAACTATGTTTCTTTTTCTTGAATCTCATTTCGTGTGTAAAATTTGGGGGTAACAGTAAACTAGTAAAAACTTCTATTAAGTTATAATTATTGAACTCGTCAAGAGATTAAGAATCAAATTATTTTTAGTTATTTATAATGTTAATATATTGGTTTGAATTTATTATCATTGGCATAAGAGGTGAAAGTTGTTAAAGGATTAAATTTGTTTACCTAGTAATCTCTTACGCACTAAAATCAATTTATTGTGAATTTATAATAATTATATATTATAATAAACTGCTAACTCAGCAAAACTTGTTAATTTTGTCTTCATTCTTCCGTACTTCCTGTAATATATAAAATTGACGCACGGAACGGGAATTCAAAAGTACATTCGCTTTCCATCAATAAACTAAACGCCCCAAAAAGGGAAAATTTTGTGAAACACACGAAAAGGGAACGCCTGAAACGGTCACAAATCTTTGCACTACCTATATAATTACTAAATATATGATCAGTTTAGCTTAATATCCATATATCCGGATCCTAGAATTCGGATCCATTATTTGAATCCTATTATCCGATTTTGGGATCCGGATCCACTATCCGGTTCTCGAATTCGGATCCGGAAAAGATATAAATTATCTAATGGTGATTTTACATCCATAATTGGGATAAACTTGCAGTTTGGAAAAGGTGTAGAAAAATACCCCAATTAATAAATTCTATCTTTTATTTATTACATTTAATAATAAAGACTCTTCTTCTTCTAAAGCCGAAACCATTTAAAAAATATAGTTAAGTCGGGGACGACGTTATAAAACAGCCTGTATATGTTTCCATAATTTAAAGCTTAAAAATACCTACACCTTTTCTCAGTATTTTTTTGATAATTTTTATAGTGTCAGATATAAAAACTTTCACACACTAATGAGCCAGCCTGTATATTAATAAATTTTTTAACCAGATTAACATTATTTCAATAGAAAGCGTATCTTTTTCGTTTATAAAGATAAGATGAACATTTCTCAGCAACAGTATCTCTCTGTAAGCACTTTAATAATAATAATTCCAAAACTAATGTACCTAATGTATGGAATTTCGGTAAAAGAACTAAATACCAAAGTATCAGAATTATTTATCAAACTTAGGTAGGTATAGGTACAGTCACCGACATTAATACCATACACAATACCATCGTTGAGCCATTCCTTCGAGTGCTAAATGATAATGTCGGCGACTGTACATATATATTATGTATCTTTACAAAAAAAAACTGAGGAACACAGTGCCGTGTTGACAAGATTGCTTGCGGTTTTTCAAAATTACTTTAAGATCACATTCGACTTCTTTGATTATAAATTCTATTTGTTTTTTATTTTTAATTTCAGTTTAGCAAAATAGAATTCCACTGGCGTAAGAAAAGGTTATATTCGGTAAAAAAAAAGAATTAGTTATTCTATTGATTTAAAGTAAGCACCGAATTATATTGGTGAAAGATACAGCTCTCATATTTACATGCAAGTTCGAATGGCATAGTGTTATTTGCTATAAGATACAGAATTTCCTCCAACAACGGATACAATGAACATGAGTTGTTACATAAATAATGTGTCTGAACTAATGCCAATGCGATATCTTCATATAAATGTAAATCCCATTTTCCAAGAGAATAATATACAGCGACTTACTGCTAGAGTTACTGCCGGAATTTCAGAAAATGTTTATATTATTCCGCAGCATCTATGGCATGCAAATTCGCCGAACACATGCATATATATAATCAGTTATAAAGAACTCATACTTTAACTACTATTTTCCAATACAGCACTTCTATTTACGAGAATTATTCAGTGGAATATCGTTTCCAACCAGAATTCTAAATACCTCATTCAGAAAATTTACTAAATTGAGAATACTTTATAATTCTTTTGTTGATAAATCCTGATGGCCACGTATTTTCCAACAATCTGTTTTTGTTTTCGATGTTTGAAATCGTAAACACAGTTATTCAAAATATTTTTGAGGCGGTCAATATTTATGTATCAAAACGAAAGCAAAAACCAAGGAGTATATAAATAAAGAGTGCACGTATGAAACAATTTACACAGGCAGTATGTTGTGTAAATATGTTCAAGGTATTGCCTAATAACAATTCCATGTGCATGTACGAAACCTTCTGCAATCCTAAATTCTATATTTACACACATGTATGTGCGCACGTATATTAATGTTGCGATAGCAACAAGAAATAATATTGACGAGAACTAATATAAAATGTGTCATTAAAAACTCAATTGCTTTAAACATTTAGTAGTGAAAGTAAGAAAATTCACACTAGTTTAATAAAACCGTTCCTGGGAAGATTTTGTGCTAAAAATTAATTCAGCCCTTAACAGAAATATTCTATACGATATATGATTTGCAACAAATATTAAAGGATCGAAAAAAAAGGACAATGAATACTATAAATAATAGTTTTTAATATTAGTGCCTAATGACATTAGTTCGTAAAACGATTTCCTACAAAAACTACAGTATCCCTAAAGAAATACGAATACTGTAGTTTTTTATAGTCTAAAAATAGCAGATAGCAGGGTGCTGGTTTTAAGTAAAAATTAAAAACGCTATTAAGCAGATTATTTTGTCTGCCAATAAAAAATAAAATGCAATTAGAACATATTTGTATACTGGTAAAATGGAATTTAGAACAAAACTCGAGGAGAAACGAAGCTTTAAAAGTCAAAATTTCGTCATTTTATGTCACTTTTAACGTCGTAAATAGGGCCAGTAAAAAGTTGGGATTTGGAGTATGTATTAATGTATAGTAGCTCTTGTGAACGTAATTTCAGGAATATGAAAATAATAACTACTTACCTCAATAAAACAATTTGAGAAAATACCTTTTTTTAAATTATAGTTTTAAGTTGACTGGTTTAAATAGTTTTTAAAGATGTGTGTTAGCCATTTGGATACGAATGATATTTTATAGCCATAAATATTTAACCGTCCTAATAATTTTCCTTAAATCCTGTTCAGTATCTGAGAATCGCTGAGAATTCAAATAGGGTCGTTATCTCCTAAATACATAAGTATATGGAATTGGTACCTTACTTCAGTAAGACACTTTGAAGAAAGGCATTTTTTTAGACGTTGGAAGTGACATAAAATGACGAAAATTTGACTTTTCAAGCCTCGTTTCTCAAATTCTATTTTACCAGTACAAATATGTTCTAATTGCATTGTATTTTTTATCGCCATATAAAAGAATTTGCTTAATAGCGGTTTGAATTTTTGCTTAAAACTGTACCCAACACCCATAACTATAAAGATAGTATTTGATAATTACTATCGACAGCATCAACTACGAATCAGAGAACTACTGGGTTGGTTCCTGAAAATCAGGGACTCTTAATATATATTTTACGCAATTTTATGGAATAAGGGTAAATATTAAAGAAAAAAACAGGTCTTTCAAACTATAGTTTATTCACGTCCTTGGACCTTACTAGTTTATGAGAGGCACATATGCAAATGCATTACTGGCATTGTCAAGATAATTTGAACGAACATCAAGTAACCTTCGCCAATGTTAGTTAATGACCTTGGGTAAGTAACCAGAAATGTTACAAAGCTATAAATATTTTTAAAGGGATTATGAAGCAATTCAATGGAGCACAATGCATAAGTTCATTAAATATATTTACAACCCAGAATTAGTAGGTACTTTTATTTACTTTGCCATTATGTTATAAACAAAATACGTTTTCCAAGTATGGAAGGAATTAAGGCGAATAATATCAATCAGTACCTAAGTAGCACGAACTACGCATAAAATTTTTAAATTCCTGCTTTTGGAACTATTCCAAACAAGTTAAGGAACTGAAACAAAGAAACCAACAGAGATACTTGTTAAGTTTTAGGAATTTCTTTTAAATACACACGTAGAATTTTAGGCAACATGTACAACTATTATTAACACATTTTGTGGAAAAAAAGAACTGGTATATAAATTTTAGTATATAAAGAAAATGTCAGGAAATTGTGCCCTTCCTTTGTTAGCTCAACGTAAATTAGATTTCTAGACATTTTGGCATTTTTTGCAATATTTGTAATTTTCGTAACATAAGGACCACAATAATTGTAATAATTCAATAACAATCTGTTTATCACAGGCATATGTACGTACATACAATTCATAGAAAAAGTTGTTTCGTTTTGGTTTCTTCGTTCTTTTTCGTTAATAGACACCAGTTCATACGTTGTTGTTTCATTAGTAATATCTCATATACGTGTTTATAATTTTAATCCACACGTGTTTTATGGTAGGTATATTTTATAAGACTGCCTAGTTTATACACTAAACTCATATGCATTAATATGACGCATACTTAAGTATTTTGATTGAATTTTCGAATATAAACACTCTCAAGTTTATACAGGGTGGGCCACTACATTCGCATCGGTTTATATACGAAAAGTGGTAAGGTAAAGTCAGGTAAGTGTGTAGTAAAAATTGCATAGTGTGAAGAAAATGTAACACTGTTCACATAATAAGACATTTTGATAAATTTTACCACATAGAGCTACGTAATAAATGCCCAGTTGTAAGCCTTCAATAGATACGCCTTTTATAATTATCAACGGTTTACTAGAAAAAAAATAAATTTTAAACACTGTCAATACTACACACTTACCCAGCAAAATGGGGCAAGTGTGTAACCGTTCCGCATTTTATATATTAATAGCATTATCCTTCAGTTCGGCCAAGAGTGTAATACTATAGTGATGCCTTTTTAATAAGGTATAATAAATTTACAAGATATCTAAGTTATTATACGTTAGGAGATGTGACTTTTTATTTGTAAAACTAGTATAAAGTTTAGTACATTAGTAATATAACAGAGGACATCCGCATATTTTAATTTTGAAAATAAATGTAGCCAAACTACACACTTGCCCCGGTTACACACTTACCTGACTTCACCTTAACATATTTTTCTTTTGTTAAGGGTTATTTTGAAGTATAGAGGTGGCTCAAAGAAAAGTTACACACCAAAGTTGTGAAAAATTAAATGGAACACCCAGTATATTATGACATATTTTGATAGTACAGACTAAATAAAGGCAAGTTAGTGTTAGGTTTTTTATGCCTAACTCAACTAGTTTACAAGGTAATTAACTTTTTATATAATTTTTTGGATTACTTTTATTTTATTATCAAGTCTAATGCTTTAGTTAAAAAATAAATACAGTACCTACTCTTCAATTTTCGTCTACATTTTGAAGGATAGTTAATTATCTCGTAAACGAGTTGAGTTAGGCATAAGAAACCTAACACCAACTTGCCTTTATTTAGTCTGTACTATCAAAATATGTCATAATATACTGGGTGTTCCATTTAATTTTTCATAACTTTGGTGTGTAACTTTTCTTTGAGTCATCCTGTACATTTCAAAGTAATTTTGAAATGTGCTCCTTCTGAACCTGTATAATCCTTAACAAACAAAAAAATGAAAATATGTTACCATTTTTCGTATATAAACCGACGCGAATGTGGTGGCGCACCCGTATACCTAGTCGTATATAAAATAAAAAGAGGCATCTGTGATGTCTTTAAGGCCGTGTTTTCAGGGTCTGTGGGAAGTTAAAGGGGTAGCAAAACAACAACTTTCATTCAAGCTTATCTTCAAAAGAAAAAGAAACATTTTAAGGTAAACTGGTTAACGAGTTATGTGGAATTTATTAACACCTACATATTTCATTTAGTGTTATTCTTGTCGTTTTCTGAAACAAAACGAAAAAAAAAAAAATACACCTGCTTCTGTTTCTCTGAACTATCCTGAACTATAAGGCTTAAAATTGGCTGTTTTTATTATAGCTTACTAGCTAGTACATCGGTAACATAAAACCATTTTAATGCTTATGAAATGACCTAAAATACATTGCTTGGCCTTGGATTTTTTATTTCGTACACTTATTATTTCTTTACCAAAAATATATGATGGATTCCGTATGACATATTTACCGCAATATTTTTCTTTATTTTCCTTCCGTGTGCACGATGAACGAATATAGTTTTGTTTTGCTACCCCTTTTCTCCCCATGCACGCACTTCTTCGAAACGCAGTCCTAAAAGACTTACTTCTAATAGTAGTAATTAGTATTTTATGTAATTTATATGCAGTAAGTAAATCATGTAAACTATGGTACTACTATACAGAATCAAGAAATATCAGTTTTCTAAATCTCCACCATTCAAACCAGATTCAAAAATTGCAAACCGCACCAGTTCTATATATTAAGGTTTATTTTGTGTGCATAGTTACATTAGTTGACTTCGTTACATGCATAATGAGTAATAAAAAATAAAACGCAAATGAGAAAGTTAGCTTTCGTTAACCTAGAAATTAGAAATCCAATATTTTAGCTATAGCGATATAATAATATTCGAAGATAAAATTGAATGGTTCTTCATTTCTAACAACGTATTAAAACATTGAAAAGCAAAAGCAGGTACCGACAAAAATGTTATTATACTGAAATATTATAACTTCAGAGTTATACAAAAAAATTCATTCATAATGTTATTCAGCTATAATTGACAGTAAATTTCAGTTTGAATCAGTTAATTGAAATAAAAAAAATTGTCCAAAGCAGTTAGTGGCCTTTTATAACATTCCTATAATAATTAAGTATTAGGTATATTACTTTAAACCATGCATATATAGAAAAAGAACTCTTAAGGAGATGCATAATATATTTTTTTGTAACTAGCGTTCTATTATATGTAGCTATATTATCAAATTCTCCTTAAAAAAAACATCATTTATTCCAAAACTAGCATAAAATTAGATTTCATAAAAGTTAAAACACTCGTTCATTAAATAGTTCGTGGTTAACGCTATTCGTTTTTGACCTTTGACTTCGTGCTTTAAAACGTATCTTATGAAAGTATTTTTTTAAATATATTACTTTAATAATACTAATAATAATAATAATAATAATAATAATAATATCTTTATTGTCATGTAAAAAAAAGGTAGATATATAAAAGTAAAATAAAATATGTATATAACAAAAAGACTTATAAAAGACAAACAAACATTTAAGTGTATATTACGAAAAAATCGTCCATGGTGCAGAAGCAGTTCTCGAGTAACAGCCTTCTAAGTTCAGATTTGAAAATGTTAATACTCCTGAAAAGTTGCAAATTCAAAGGCAGTCTATTTTATACATATATATAAACCTATATGATTTGGAGCTTTAGCGCCTACTTTATACTTTACTATAGGTAGATGAAATTTGTTTCTATTTCTGGTGTTAATATTATGTATATCTGAGTTCACAAAAAAATCTTTTTTGTTTGTAAATATAGACGCATAATTCAAGAATATATAAACAGGTAAGAGGTAAAATTTTGTATTTTCTAAACAATGATCTGCAAGAGTGCGCATCACTAACTCCAGCCACTCTTCTAAGTATTCGTTTCTGACAAATAAAAACGCTCCTAGCAAGTGTAGAGTTACCCCACCAGCAAATTCCATAGCGCAGACGCGACTCAATATGCGCATAATAGACAGCAAGTAATTGAATTTTTTCTAAATTAAGTCTCAAACTCATAATCACATAAATTGCGGAGCAAAGTTCCAAGATTAATTTGTTACAGTGAATTTTCCAATTTAAATTGATATCAAAATGAATACTCAAAAACTTACAGTCATTATTATTCAGAACATCAGCGCCAACAGAAAATGACATAGGCTTAACAACATTTTACCAATTATGAAATTGCGAAATACTCGTTTTAGAAGTATTAAAAGACAAATCGTGACAATTAAAAACATTGATGGTGTCAATTATTGCGTCTCTACAAACCTTCCCAGGATTATCCTTATTGCTACAAACTATTATTAATGAAAAATCATCAGCGTAAGCAATATGTTTCAAAATCAGCAACATATAGTAAAAAGAGTACAGGGCCCAATATGGAGCCTTGTGGAACCCCCGTACGAACCCTTAACGGTTCTGAATTAACATTTACACGTACTTTATTATTAAGATATGACAATGAAACGGTCCGATTACCTTCAAAAAGTAGTACTATTCTAACCACGTCAAGGTCAAACCTCTAACCCCATAACTGCGCAACTTCGAAAGTAAAACAGAATGGTTGACGCTTTTGGTTTTGTAAGTAACTAGCGTCTTCATAGACTTATAAAGCACTGAATCGGATGAATTTATTTTCATTAAAGCACTGGTGTTATAATAGGGTTGTTCACCGTGCAATCAAACTAATCACCAAATTAGTAATTCCTCTTGGACCATTTCCGTTATGTTAAGAATCACATTTAGACAACCATGATTATTTTACTGCTTAAACGAAATGACTGAAGCAATGATGAAGAAACTATCGGGGCTGCCTCTGCGAACAATGCTAATTAGTAACTGTACGAAACATTTAATAGTTTTCAATTTGTCATCCAGTCAAATTGAAGAGGTTTAAATATTAACAAAAAGACTAAGTGCCATTTTTTACAAAATTTAGTTAATTACGCAGAAAGGTTCTATGTTAGCGAGAATCATTAAGAAAGAGTCCATATCCCATATGTACAACCACAGACAAGATAATTTTGGATATGTTACCTACCTTGTCTGCGGTACAATGGATATCCTATTGCTTTATCTACTAACTTCTAAATGACATGAGGGTTAAGCGTCATAGATAATGCAATAGGTGTTAAGTGGTGTTAGTGGATTGGAATCTTTGTATTTTTGCAGTTACTGGTTCAAAAATTGATGGCATACGACAAAAAAATGGTAGTGGGTTACAGGCTAAAGTCCAAAGGAAGTTAAAAAGCGCAGGGTAAGCATATGAACCTCGCAAACAGAAAAAAAATCGGCCAAGGGGAAACCTAGCCTAGAAGTAAGCACTTATAATTAATTTAATGTGTTTAGGTTATAACTTAAGTTCATTGTAGGTTTATGTAAATGAAAATTATTGTGCAAGCTTAGGAGGCAAAACTCAATTTATTTAACCTATCAAGCCAGGGAACGTACATTATGGAGTTGATACACATTAGGAAGAGATCGCCATTGCGGCTGTGGAAGTTATAATGATTCTTCTGAAATGTAATGTAATTGAAGTATGAAAAAGAAGATATTTTTAAAGTAACCAACAACAGATTGTACGGACTTGTCAAATAGAAATTTGGTGAGATAACATTCAGCGATAACAGAAGACGTATGTACCTACATACTCCAGTAAATTCACATAAGATCGTGAGCTGTTAAAGCGACATATCTCAATTCCACGTGATGTTTCTCATTATACCCGGGCAAACCCTAATAAGGAATTTCCAAGTTCTTATCTAAATATTAATATTCTGCATAAATCTTTTTGCCAACAACATCCTACTAACGTGATGACTTGCAGATATTACCGAAGTGTGTTTTTTCCCCATCGGGTCTCAAAACAAGAATTGTATAATGTTTTTCTTGTATGTGTTCTTGGTAAACTGTGAAATGTTTGGTCCAATACAAATTTCTTCTAAGCGGGCACAGTCTCTTGCAATGTGATAGAAATTTTCTCCTAATTGAAACACACAAAAGAAAAATCAAAGCAAAAATCAAGATCTACATTCTGTTATAATTTGAAGTACTCACACATGTTGTGTTTCAATGTTATTGACATGACCAATAATAGTTTTTTTTTAATTTCCAATCTGCTGCTGATCATTCTATTCTCAACATGAAAGCTTTTCACATAAGCAAAGCTGTCCAATTTAAAATTGGCAAAAAATTTCGAGGCATACCTACTATTTTCAAAAGAGAAATTTCAGTAAAGTCTCGTATTAGAAACCAATTGCTTTCTGGAGATGGAAAAGCTTTTTTTTATATTATTATTTTTAGTTAAATGTTAAGTAGTGACTGTATGTATTTTTTTTCCAATTTCTTTATAATTATATTTATACTACTTATAGTATAATTGTTAATTATAGATTAATTATAATTATCTAAAGCTTTATATATACAATAACTCTGAAGAAATAATGAATTTATTTCGAAAAGTCAAATTGAATTGATTAGAAAAATATAAAATACTGAGAAGAAAATTCCCAAGATATTAATAATTAAATACCTACAAAATCAATTGCTGTATTGTGTAGAGACGATAGATAAGATTACAGAATATTGATTTATAAATTTAACTTATAAATAATTAATGTAATTTAATCATCATAACAGGATATGCGAGAAAAAAATATAAAGAAATAATCATGTGATAATTGAACAGGAATTGAAACTATTATAAAAATTTGTAGGAGGCTTTTAGAAATGTCACTTTTTTATTTTACGGACTTACACAAAGAAAATAATCGTTGCTTAAGAATATTAATTAACTTAAATAACCATAAAAATTAAAACATTGAACCGAACTCGCATTTGTTAGCGACTCATATTGTATGGCACTTTTTATGTCACATTTAAAACACATGATGATAACATCAGTTGCTTTAATTTCAGTGAATCAATAAAGAATGGACATTGGCAAGTAAACAAAAACATGTTTACACGATATGAGCTTTTGTTTATATTTTTGTTTTGATTAACTGAATATATATGATATATTATATATTAGTATACCTAATCTATGCAGGCGACATAAACTAGAATGATTTGAAACCAGTTTTCATTTTGTTACTAATCTAAATATATATTTTCCGAAAACCTAAGAAGCTGTTGTTTTCTTTACATATTCCACCGGTGTGCTACAATGTAGATAATTTACATAACAAGTATTTCTAAATTTTCAATACAAATTAGCATTTATACACTTTGTTTTGCCGTCAAGATTGATGGCACTTTACGGAAAAGAATGAGGTACTAACAATGTCGTGCAGGCAAATTATTATCGGTATTATCCATCTCTTTCTGGGTTAATCTAACAGAGCTTTAAGAAAGCTGCTTATACTAGGCATATTATCATTAAAATGTAATTTAAAAACGAGTATTACATACATTACGCGCTGAAGAAATAGAACTGATAACGAAAGTTACATTTTACAGAGTATTAATTTTGTAAAAATGAACTCTAGAAGCACAGGGTCCCATGTTGAAACATTTAGAAATCTAATTTAAGCATAGAAAACTACAAACTAGGCAGTTACAAATATTTCTTACTAATGAAAAAAAAACAAATTAAATATATTTAAATTTATAGCATTTCTATGAAATAATAGGCGATTGTGAAAATACCTCGTAAAAATAATAAAAATTAACCCTATACAGATTAGCGAATGTCTCAACAAATAAGTGTATGTAATGAGTTATCTATTAGAACTTATATTATTCCATTTTCTCCTTAGGTAGGAATTGTCAACCCAATTTAACATAGATAGGTATCAGTTTGACCATTGTTTGTAATTCCCAAGATAAGCAAAATTTTCCATTAAGAATGTTTATTGTTTAAAGTGTATACCAGGAAAAAGAACTTTTCAAATGTGTAGAGGTGTGTGCCGATTTATCTGTTCTGGTTTTCTTTTAACTAATAAGAAATTGTTTATAAATGAATCTATTTTTTCGATTTTTAATTTCGATTATCAAGCAAAAAAAAAATAATTACAAATCAAAGGAGGAAAAAAAGTATGGAGTTCCCGAAATGTGCCCTGTATAGATGTTTTATATATTTTTAAATTCACATCAACGAAACATTGCCTGGTACCAAAGTAATAAAGGGAAGCCTGTACTGATGGTTAAAAATATTTGACGACCCGATTATAGCGTGATTCATCTTCAATTAAGTTCGTTATTTTGAGAACAGAAAGAACATTTTTAGAACGCGTTTACATAATTGCCAATAAAAATAGGTCAAAAATATTCCAATTCAAAAATTCAGATGGATGTGTATAAATATATATGTGTATAGTGGATAAATTTAATTATAGAGCAAAACAATAGTATAAATGGTAATAAGAAATAAATTTATTTC
Source organism: Protaetia brevitarsis (assembly GCA_004143645.1). NCBI lineage: Eukaryota > Metazoa > Arthropoda > Insecta > Coleoptera > Scarabaeidae > Protaetia > Protaetia brevitarsis. The sequence continues at coordinate 4,152,144 of RXPK01000065.1, forward strand.
CCGAGATTTGTGAAAGTGAAAGATTAAAAACTTTCACTTGGCGCGGAAATAACAAATTTAAGTAGACGAAAACTAAAACAAGATTCATTTTGAACTTATACGAGAAGAAGTCGCTACAATACTCAAAAAGCTATATTTCATAAAATGTAATAAAACGCATTTATTACCTGAAAGATATAGGAATAATGTAACTGCTTCTTAGCAAGTAGGTAAATATTGATTGCCTCTTCTAGCTATTCAGGTAAAACTACCAGTCATTGTGTTGACTTAAAATACAAAGGACATTCAATTTTAAAGATACAAATGTTAGTTTAGATTCGTATTGACATTCAGAACAGCAGCTTATAATAAGTAGGTTTAATTTAGGGGCATATAATTCGGATAAATATAATTTCTTGTATTTATTTTAATAGTTTTGAAGAAACAAATTGCTAATTACAGAAATATATATTTAAGTGAACATTACAAAGTATCTATTAAACTATGTGTAACTAGATGGATTAAGTTGTTTTGTATTGAATTATCATATTCCCATTATCTTAATTCCAACCAGTTTCAAAAAGTACACAATCAGCCATTGTGTTATTATTATAATCCATATCCTTTCTGAAAACCGCTAACTATTGTTTGATGTGCTTATCTCTATTCTCCAAATATTCATTAGTATTGACAAAATACCTATAATATAGTTTTATATATAGGCTTAATTGCAAATATCCCTAACATTATCTTTCAAATAAATATGGTAAATATGTAAATGAAATGGTTCATTAATGTAGTATATATTATTTCTTATAAATAATTAGAATTGTCATTACTGACAATTATGGCGTATAATTAAGCATTGTTTATATCAGTCCTATAGTTTCCCAATCAATAGCAAATGATAATGGGGATAATTTCAATTTTGATATATTCTTGGTTGAATATTTAAACTTATTAACCCCATTTTTTTACGTTTTTATTCAGATCGACATTGATGCTCAATGATGGCTAGATCAAAACTTGTAACAATAATTAATAAAAGATATATTAGAACACCAATTTTGTGCTATCATCAATTTTAATCTTCATATTATGCTATTGTGTTTCATATGTCTATAGAAAAGGTCTATTTTACAAGCATTTTTTTTCAATTTAGAGCACTTAAAAAATTAAAACTATGCATTAAAAAATACGTAGTTTAAGGAATTACCCGCAAGTACTTACCTTATAACACATTCACAGGGTTCTGTTTTTATCAAGAAGCTGGTGCTTTAATTCCTTTAAATAAATGGCGAAGCAAAATACAAAGTACGTATTGGATATTACACGTAATTAGTTTAAATGTTTTTTTTTATATATACTTATATCTAATGTGATACTTAGTGAATTATGACATTTTACACCTGATGATGGTCATATACTGATCTATACATGTGCTAAAGGCGTTTATTTTTTAAACGCCGTCACATTAAGAAACAAATAAAATTTGATTAAATTTAGGAAAATTTATCCAATCACTCTTAGGTAAAATGATATAAATTCATGAATTACAATTGATTTTCAGATATAATTTTAAACAGAATTTCAGTGTTAGATAGAGAGAATTTAAAACAGTTCTATAATCAGAAGTTTTTTTTTTTATGTTCTCTTGATTTTGTACTTAGGAAATTTTCTTGTAAAGTAGTTTTGATATTGCCCAATAGACCGCTGTAAAAATAGTCATGCTTGGTAAAATTAACATTTTAAAACTTACAAAAACTCATAAATTTAGTTTTTAGATTTATATGATGTGGTGAAAAAATACATATCTCCAAATGCAATAATAGACATATACACTCCTACATACATACCGACGAATGCTATGCAAAAAAGGAGCAAAAAATGATTGATTTCTTAGAGATTACTTTAATATATAGAAGGGCCATTTTTTAAATAGGGGTAGTAGTGTCATTCCGAAAAATACGAGATACAGAGTCACTTAAACGAGAAAAAAGAAACTAAAAAAGTCTTAACAAACGTCGCAGATCAAGGAGCAATCGCCACTCCAATTCACTGGCTTGAAAAGAAGTCGTCGAACTAGAGGAGGTTGATGCTGAATTGGGTTCGGCTTTATACAAGGCAGCAAAAGCAGGGAATTCTCATTATCAACCATGTGAGAGTCATTGGCATCTTGGAAGATCTGTAGGGACAAAATCGGGACATCATTGACTAAATATTACTAATATTATATTTATAATAAGGAAAAATTCCTTCAAGCAAACTGCCAATTTATAGTCAAATCTTCTGGTAACTATAAACACTGATCATTAGTAGAATGGGAGTTAGTGGAGAAAGTGACTGTCCAAGTTTCTGATTTTTCTTTCAGTCTGATATGTCTAGCCTTGCATACTTCGTTACCCAACACTTAGTGACAAAACTTGGCGGAAATGTCCAACTTGCTATGAAGATATTCATAAGAATGACTTAAAAAGTATAATTTCAATACCTCATTCTTCCTCGGGCATTAATGATATTACATTTAAACTGATGAAATGCCTTGGAGGGTCTAATTGCTTATGCAGCTGATGAAATAATTAAAGAGGGAGAGACCATTTTCAACATGTCACAGAAAGAAGCTCCAAAAATCTATTGCAAATTGCTTCTTGTTGACAAACATGATGTTTTAACAATAATAAATAATAGTAATAATAAATGTCATTTATTACGTGCAGTAAATGGTATACAAGAACTAATAATGGAAATACAAAATAAAAAATCATACACAGAAATACCCAAGGCGAAGTTTAGTGCGGGTAAATATTCCCACCAATCTTCCACTTAACCTTGTCTACAAATAAACAAACGGTAAAATGATTCTAAGTGTCTAAACTAACTTAAATCTGATTCTGTGATGAACAACAAAGAGAAAACAAAAATAAAAAAGAAGTTTTTGCCTGGAAGACTAAGCAAAGACAAATAAATATGTCCAAACTATGGAAAAGCAATACATGAGATCTGTTTCTCGTAGATATACTGGCGTAATGATCTTTTAAATGCGATTGGCGCCCTTTCTTTGATCATAGCTGGAATAGCGTTATACGTCTTATATATATTATATGAAAAAGATCGCTTAAATAAAGAAGATTTGTGCAACGGTGAGATCTAACATTAATATTGTGCACGTCCGTCCAAAACGATATCCTTTCACACAAATATTTTGTTGTTTGTTGTAACTATAGTATGGTACAGACTCGCGGCTTTAAGCAACATGCGATTTCACATATTCCGCCATTTAGATGTTACTAATGTGTGCGAAATATGATCATATTTCCTGATGCTGTAAATAAACTCATGCCTTAGGAGTTTTGAACCCGCTGTATTCTCTTTGGTCCCTAACATCAACACACATGCCACAATATAGGAACAGAGAGCACCAATGAGTTACATAATAATACTTAATATGTCGGGGTAGAGATGACTTGTGTTGGTATAATATCCTTATGTTACTGTAAACTCTTTGAATTTATTTCGATAGCTGTTGTCTAAAACAAAAGTTAGGGTCTAATACGATACCAAGACTTTCTTTCGATATCTTCCATCACAGGCAGAGGCTCATCATCTATATGCAATGCACATGTCAATGCCAAATTATTGCGCACTTGTTGATTTCCAAAAAAGAGAACCGCAGATTTTGATGCATTAAAACGCAAAGAATGAAGTGAGCAGGTTTGGGAGATAATGTCAAGATCTCGCTGAATATTATTCATTGCTATCAAGTAATTTTCTTTTGAAAAAGAATATTTATTGCGTGTCGTCCGCATGCAGATAACCTTACAGATTAAAGGATTTAAACAGTCCAGTATAGATTGAAAAAGTAACAGCAAGATTCGAACCTGAGGCACACCAGAAGGAATCAACATTCCGGAAACAGCACTTCCATTTTCACGGATTGCGATTACCACGCAAAAAGTTATCTAAGGGGTTAACGGCATTTTCGGATAGACCAACATAATGAAAATAGCAGACAATAATTCATGATTGATCAATCCTTTATCGCTTGCAGACAAAATACCATCCGTAACTGCTAACAGAACCGATTCGCGCTGTGATAGGGACGAAAACCCGACTATTATGAAGGCAAGAGATTATAAGAGCTCAAGTGCGTTATCAGCTGGAGATGTAGTACCTTTTCGAGTACTTTTACGCACACTAAGCTTATAGGTATCAAATCTAAAAAAGACTAAGCGCTGCTTTTTGGGCAATGGTTTCCATAAATCGGGAATAACATTCTCCAGAATGCAAGAATTAATAATATGAACTCTATATTTTAAGAATGTAAGGACCACATAGTCTATCATATGTACCGACAATCGATCACAGTCGGAAGAAGAAGAGGAGATCCCAGCCAGCACTCTCGCGATCTGTGCTTCATCAACTAGAGTAAAGGTAAAATTTGTTGCAAATATTATTTTAGTATGAGTTTTAAAAATTTAATAAGTTAAGATAATTAACAACTGTGAATTAAGGAAATAGGTACTGGTTAATGTCATCCACATTCCCAATATGTAATGGCAAATCAATTTGTTTTTTCTTAGAAATGTTCAATAGTTGTAAGTTCTTCCAAAGACCTTTAGAATATTTGATATTGTAGAGATTGTCAAAATAAGACTTTTTCCTCGATCGATAACCTGTCTAGTAAAAGTTCTTTATAGTAATTCTAATCACGCGGTTCCATCGTCCTCCTAAATTTAGCTTTAGCCTTATCTCTCAATTTAATCATTATTTTAATGACAGCGGTGATCCAGGCTTACGTAGATCACCGAGCAATATCATTTGTTATCGGCGCATGAAAATTAAGTAATCGAGAAAGAATTGAATTAGAAACCTGCTGAGAATGACAATTGCCCTGAGAGATGTTTCATACAAGAAGCTCTGGATTCGCTACAAGCAAGGGAGTGGTATTCAGTCAGTTGTTCAAGTTTGATGTTAAAAAACAATGGGATTCTGTTCAAAAAATTGAAAATCGTGAGATATTTGAATGTTTTTGAAGATAATCTAAATACATCTCAATCAAGAATGCATAATATCAAAACCTATACACTTATATACATATACATAAATCAAACCGCAGATGGGCAACATAAGGAGGATCAATGACTGAGGAATTAAGGAATCGCCTTAGATGTTTTCAATATTTGCAAGTCGCTTGCCAAATGCTTATAAAAATCCAACCGAGGGAACTTGTGGTTTGTAAAGAACAGTTAACTCTATTTCGAGAACAATTACAAATGCGAAGGAAGGCGTCACAAAATGACAAAGAAGAAAAACGTCGTGAAACACGTATAGACGAACAGAAGAATAGAACGATTATGAGCAAATGCCTCAGCTCTGTTGCTTCATTTCCGGAAGTTGAGTTTGATCCTGTGAATCAACGAATTGAATCGGAATCCTCTCCGCGCAGTGAAAGAAGCTTATCTTCTGCTTGGAAGGTAAAAGGATATGAATACCCCACGCAGTTCTTTCTGGAAATGTAAATAATGAAAATGAATATGCTAGTCCTTCATTTGCAAAGATGAAAGAAAATAAACGCTGCTCGGCGCAATTAAAATCAAATAAAGCAACACCCGTCAAAGAGTAATAACAGGTGTCAAAGCAATTCCTCGTACCACTTTGAGAGCTAAAAAGGAAAGTGAAAGTAAGCTGGAATCTGAAGACTATGTGTCTGCACCGTAGATTAGCAGAAGTTTCGGAGATGTGGAAATGCGCTAGCATTAGAAAAAAAACATCCTTTGATAACAACGAATGTAAACAGCAGAAAAGGGGAAAGAAAAAGAAAAACATACAAAGGTTGCTATTTGCAACCAAGACGGCTTAGTGAAAAATAGCGCGAAAATTTTTATGTTTATTTTATGCATAAAACCAATAAAAAATTGCTTTATACAAAGAAAATATATAGGCATGAAACCAAACAATGCAAAAAAAAAAGATAACGCATCATTCGAAAAAATAATATACAGAGTCCTTTTTAGGAAAAAATATTTTATTTGCTCAAAACTTGGAAATTAGCCATATTTTAGGCAATAAATGCTAATATCTAAAAACTATCAAAAATAGATATACCAAACCCTAATGTCAATCGATGTAGAATTTTACGCTGCATTCAAGGCTGTAGTAAAAAATACCATGTTCTATTTGAAATAAAATAGTTTTGTTGGTTTAAAGGTATCCACATCGGAGATGCGTTTTCGTACACCCTGTATGTGATTCGGTCATTATTGCCATAACACTTTCTACCTACGTCTTTATACTTACATCGACATTAGTAGAACCACTAAATATCTGATACCTCATCAGCTATTTAATTTTACTTGAAACAGTGCAAACGTCAAAAAATCAACAAAATTGCAAATATCTCAAAACGGGTTGAGTTTAGGGATAGGGCACCCTTATGTAAACTAATTGCAAATGACTGGATACATTCATTGTACTGATAAAAATTATACCATTCCATTTAAAATAAGAAAGTTGATATTAACACCGTGTATACCGTGTGTACCGTAAAGTTAAAAATATTTTCCTTAAATAGACCACAGTGGGTCATGACTACACTGCAAATTTCAAAATCAAATTCCTACTAGAAGTTCAAAATAATCTAATGCCCCAGTTCGGTGGGACACTCTGCACAGCCCTTGTAATCGTTATAGAATTTTATGCAGATTAAAAAAAAGCAATAATATATTGTATGTTACACTTAAAATAACAAAGTTTGTAACGGCTTCCGATTAGGAAAGTATAAAAAAAACTTGAAAATAGTTTAGAAAAAAGTACCTATCCAATTATTACAAACTCTAAGCTTTTATAGCTGAAGAGTTTCATTGCGCAAAAAAACTTTTAACTAGCCAGTTTCGTGAAAAGAAATATAAATATATTTACAAATCATATCATAAACACGAGAAAAATTACAAAATCTAACTGTAACAGGAATAAACCCTGCATGGTACACCAAAGAAAGAAGAACCCTTCCAGTTGGAGTGAGACATAAGACAGCGCGCCATACTTCTCGCTAAGATATTTATAATGGCGAGGGGTATACGCATTGTGTTTTCTCTCATTCAAACAGGACGGGTTGTTTCTACTTTAATTACCAAAAGTGGCAGAAAAGACAGACAATAGGCGTTTGCCAAAAATATCTCTCTCTAGTTATTAGGAATTCAATGATTATCAGTGGAATGCTGGAATACTCCCGCTTTTATGTAGAGCTTCATGATAAATTATTATTTTCAGCTGATTGAGAGTAATCACATTTGCAGAAGCATAAAACAGAAGTATCTGTAATATGTAATTAGGAATATTTTATTTAACGTATTTCATTCTACCATCCTTAAATTCTTATAAAGAACACTATGTATCTGTTTTAACAAAATTTCATAATTTTTATTTTATAGGGAACATAATCTAATTTGCCTTTAAGTTAATTGAAGATTACTTACCTAATATAAGATGAAGTTTAGCGTCGGTTTGAAAAGCATAATGAAGCGTAACTAAAAAAGGATTATCACGCACTGCCTCCAGAACTTGTCTCTCGGTTTTGGTGTGTTCTGTAGTTTTCTTTTTTTGAACTATAGTGGCTTTTTTCAATACTTTCATGGCGTAGAGACGACCGTGATCGGATCCCCCTCTCTTGCGAACCAGAAAAACTTTCCCATATGCTATAACAAATACATAAATAACAATATTAGCAACATTATTATTAAACAATAACTTTTTATAAATTAATTTCGGCAGTGTATATAAGAATAACGAAAAAGTATGTCAATTTTCCAAATTATAGCTGTTTGTTTTGATGGGGAACGTCAATTGAGTAACATTCTTAGAAAGCGGTTTTTAACGAGAACGATTGAAAATTTACATCATCAATGATTTTGGTTCAAAGTAACGGTAAATTTTCAGGGAAACATATAGGTGTTGCTCACATGTTCTTGATTTTTTTTTCATTAACCAACTGCTTTCTCTGTTATTTTAAAGATATTTATTTATTACACGGCCTTGCTGCAATATATAATATTGCGTGTGATTATACTTATCGTACGCATTAAATAAATTTAGTAGAGATATTTATGCAATTTGAAACCCGTATAGACTTCAAAATTACGAAGGGTTAGTTGCAATATAGTGTAATATACAGATAAGAAGTTACGTATGACGTAAGGCAATATAATTATTACAATGACAATGTGCAGGTTGATAAGATAGAAATGCGATTTATCGTTACTAGAAATACTCTTAATTATTATTATTAATAAAACAAAAAAAACGTATTTCGACTCACCCTAAGAAAAGTCTATACCTTTTAAATTTAAATAATAAATTCTAGAATATGAACTATATGTCTCTTTTTCATATAATGTTTCTTCGTAATCGTTATTGATTATTCATTAATTTATTTCTTTATCTTCCTTAGGGATTTAATAGATGTATATTATTTAACATTTCGACATATTTTTAATGCACTTTACACTTCTTTCAGAAAATAAATGCGAAATTCATTGCGTCATTTGTGTTCAGATTGTAATAAGGTTCCCTATGTCTGAATCCAACATAATTTCATATTTTGTTGATTTTTTTTAAGTCTGCACGCTTTTCCATGAAATCAAATATTTCATATGGCATTAGAGATGAAAATGTTTTACGAATACAAGAAGTACAAGAAGGAAGAAATTTTGTACTGCAGCTTTTTCCACTAAATCTCCATATGTACTTTTTAACTTAACTTAAAATTTCAAATTTTTCAAATTCAAGTGTAGCAGCGTAGCATTTTTTTACTACATTGAATGCAGCACAAAAGCAGCGAATTTCTATAAGAGTTTGGGTATTCTCGATAGGTTTTGAATTTTTTTATATAAAATACGTAAATCTCTTAATTCTAAGAACATTTGAGAAATTAATAAAACACTGAATACCTACCTTCTTGTATTTGTACCGACATTAGTAGCAGACACCTATACTGCATTCACGTTAAGATTGAAGATAAACGCTGGCGACGGCGCCCAAATTATTCCAAAAAATAGAAAAGTAGTAACAGCAAATTCAAATTATAAATTGGCAGTGTAATAATCATAAAAGTTTGGTTATGAAAATTTTGTAATAACAGCAGAGAATAATATCAAATAAAATTCTTATCTCTCTCATTTCGTTTTATCCAACATAAATATCGTTTGCTAAATAAAATATAGTTAGTGTGTGTGAATTTACTTCGTCAATTAACCAATCGGAAGTCGAGAATTTTTCGCGTATCTAATCTATCCTGCATTCTTATAGCGAATGGACTGTAATACTACTCTGATGCAATTCCATTTAAAGTAAGAGAATGTAGATAGTTAAAAAGATCAATGTTGACCGTACACAATGTGCAACTTTAAAAATCAAATGTCTACTAGGAATTCGAAAACTTCCAATGAACCAGATCAATGAGCAGAAATCGACATAATATAAAAGTTTAATAAAAACTATTAATAGAAAAATATTATATAAATTACTTTTAATGCCATTTTGTCTATATGATTAGTTATTCCTCGGCCAGATAGTAGGAGTAATTACTGGTAATGTTATAAAATCAAATTATATATATACTCAGAAAAAAGATTTGAAAGATATTTATTTCAAGTAAGTAACCATTTGTTTTGTTTTAATTTTTTTTTTGTTGTGAGACATGTTGTCTGACATGGAGTTTCTGGAAACACTATAGCCTTTGGCTTCTTGTATTTAGTCACCCATTTCTTTTACCTATTCAATTATTCCAGCCATACCAGTATCTCAGTTCCCTGTACTAATCTGTACAGGTCTCTAGCTGGTTGATCGAAGTAACCCTCTGGGTTCAAAATTGCCTGTCTTTTTGCATCCACAGGCACTCATTCACACAAAATGTGGTATATGTTCTCGGTCATCCCATAGCACAGTTTGCACCTGGGGGAACCTATTACAGTGTAAAAAATGATACCTATTGAGATGCAGTAGTTCTTCAGTTTTCATTATTGATGGTTCCTTAATAAAGCTGTTTCCATGACTTAACCTGGTTGTATTATTCCAGCGTTCTTTGTGTTTCCCTTGCTAAACTATGGAGCTTTTACGTTTCCTTCGATTGTCAAATATCCAGGCATTCAGAGTAAAGTAACTTTATTGCGGTTGTCAAGCTATTCAGTTCTCAAATACATTCCCAAACCCGTCTTGACTGTATCTTAGGGTTCACTAGTGCCCTCAGTAGTTGCTGTTTGTTGCAATAGAGATCCGCTTATTTTCATAAGCCCTCTGACTGATTTCTGCTGCAATAGTGCGTACGTCTCTGGTGAAAAGACCGTAGCATATTTTCCCAGTGGAAGAGTAATCATTGCGTTTCTCACCTTACTGCAGATTCCGCACCAGTCTCGTTGTCGGTTTTTGATCCGTATGCAAACCAGATCAATTCTCCGAACCTGTCCCTGTAGTTGAATAGATTCCAGCTTCTTCGAATTCGTGACTTCCATCTCCAAATTTCCTTGCCTCCTCCATATTCGTATTTATTTAACTTAGTGGGTGTCTTTATTTATACATACCTATACAATGAAACCATTTAATTCAAGCCATTTGTTAAACGGTTCATGTAATAAAATGTGAAAATTCCATTCAAATAATTACAACTAATCTGTAATCAAACCGACTGTCTTCAACTGAATCATTTATTTTAAATACCCACTAAATATTTTCTTGGTTTGACAAAGTAAGTTGACAATAACAAACAATACAGATTGAATAAAAAAACATGAGCAATTATCTGAAACATTTAAACTAAACTAATCTACTTTGTTAAAACAAACATAAGTTTCAATCAAATGCCTGGTGGGGACAAATTAATTATAAAGAAAACAAATAATAATAAATCAACCAATGTTATAGAGTTTCATTTTACAGCGTTCATATTTTCCAAATTATCTTTAATGCATTTATTTTAAGTATCAATAAATAGCAATGTAAATAGCACTACTAGTAATTACTACCTGGCTTGGAATCAACTCTATCACTGTATGCAAATGTCACTAAAATAACTAAAATAACTTAACGCAAATGGCATATATTCATACAAAATACTCTAGCCCGTAATATAAAATATAATTGTCTCTATATATAGTATGTAGTCCAGGTATGATATCAGCTTTTTAAGTTACCAAACATTAAAAGTAGGCATCTGGTTGCAGTAACAAGCGCAAAAAAAGAAGAAATTATACTTATGTAAATAAGTGCTCAAATCTTACACTAAATCTGAAAATTTTGGTGAACCGTTCAAATCATGTTCATCAATGCAATTATAATTAAAAAAAAAAAAAACGTTACATGCTAAATGGAAAACTTGCACATTTAGCTCAAAGAGTAGTAATTTTGTATTGTCCGTTTGTATATATAAAAAAAACATCTTTTTCTAATGTTATAATAAAATTACTTTCGAGTAGCTATTTTGTAAGAATAACTGATCAGTTGGTTTTTAAGCAAAGATTACTATTGTAGCACTTTTATACCACAATGACAGAAATTGATATCACTATTTTATCATTAGAAATAATAATTCATATTAACAGCAAAATAAAATATCTCTAATTATAAAGTTTGCTGCCACCAATTTTTCCTATTTTTATATAGTAAGCTTAAACTATCTTATTTTATAAATAATTACCTTTATGAAGTCACATTTAATACCAATATAAATATTAATTTTCTGAAATTCCCCTTTTTACTAACCAGTAACCGTAACAATAGCAACGAACGCTGTTGCTTAATATTCTACGACAGCCCTATACAATAGATAAGTAATAATCGAAACAAAACCGTACGGACGTTAACCTCCCAATGAAACAGAGGATCGTGCCCCCAAATATACTACACTATCTACCATCTGCATGTTCCATATGCACACATGACATCGTATGACCCCGACAGTTCCCTACTCGGAATTTACCCTCTTTACGAAGTCTATACCTATCAAGCACATCAAAATACGCAATTATAATCCTAAGCTCCAGGAATAAAGTTAATGATGGTTTTCCTAGTACTCTCTCTTATAAAAACATTGTGAATCTACTCTTTCTTCAACTCTTTAGTGTATAATTATATAGGGTATGAAACAGAGCTTAAATTGAAAATATAAATAAACTTGTAAGACTGGAATCCGGATAAAACTGTAACATGGATCCACTTTGTCTTTAAAAATAAAAAGAAAGATTTCATGTATCTTTCTATCACAAGAATAAAATGCCACCTACTATTTGTAGGCAACTCTTTTGATTTTATACAACAAACACTGTTTTATAGTTCGTAGGCATGGTCTTCTATTCTTATCAAGTAACAGTTGAATTTTTCGAATGGTCAAAAAAAGAAACCGATGCACAAGGTGTATTGGGTTGAACAAGCTCCCAGATGTACCAAACTCACTAGGATATAGTCTAAGGTACCTCACAACTCAATACAGACAGAAAACAGGCGGCGGAGTTTATACTAAGACAGGAAGTGAAACCATGAGAGAACTCTTTCGGGTTCGCCTTCGCGATCTATAATTATCCAATCATCACTGCAGAACAGCGCAATAAGACAGAACTGGAAACTGTGAGACAGGCATCTAGGGGCACTGGCAGGTAGCAAAGTGGTGGATGTGGAAAAAATGAAACGGGCAATTAATTCATTCAAACCATATAAATCGCCAGGATCGGATGGAATTTATCCAATTATGCTACAAAAATGACCGGAACTTATGTTGCAAAAATTTAGTATGTTACTCAGGGAAAGTCTGGCACTGAGATACATAACAATGGTAGAGACTGATGCACACAGTTGCTTTTATTCCAAAATCTGGAAAAAACTGGAAAGGATGGAACAAAGTCTCTGAGGCCAATAAATCTTGTGTCATTCTACTGAACAATCTTGAAAAACTGCTAGATATACACAAAGGATGATGTACTACCGCATCGGCTCCTACACCAACGCCAGTTTGGATATCAAGCAGGAAAATCTACGGAGACAGGCTTACAAGGAGATCGTACGTACAGAGAGCCGAGCATGGTTATTTTTTATTTGTCAAATTCTCACCCGTTACCACCCAAAAAATGTCGCCGTTAACGGGTTAATGCATTTTTGAGTCTACGAGATACTATTTTTTCTCCGAAAAAAGAAATATTACAGTTGTACTAAAAGCTCACAAAAGTGCAAAAAATTATTTAAATTCTTTAGTAAAATACGATTTGGAATATATTTCACTAAGTAATTTTACGCTTATATGTTTTATGATCAATCAATCGAAGCGTTTATTTTAAACGCATTTCAAGCTAGCAAACGACCTTTGTCATATCTGACCCCAAATTTATACCAGTTACTTTTTTGGTGAAATGTTTCCAAATGTATAACAATGTTAATAATATTTTACGGCAAAAAAACTACCCCGAGCGAGGCATTTTGTTAACTGGGCACTGTGCAGAATTATAATAGAAAATTGTATTGCCGTGTTTCTGTCACTTTACGTAATGTATTTTGGTTAACTGTAATTATTGCCTCTTTATTATAATTAATATCAGTGGGCAGATGAATCTGACAACACCAAAAAATATGACAAAATTAACTAACTATGAGGAAAATGCTTGGTTGCTTTAAAGGGCTATAGCTTCTACTGTGCATTCAAATACTTTCCTGATTAGTATAGGCCATGCTTTTTTAAAATCCTTAGTCACACTGCATACACGCATTAATCACTTTTGACAGTTTTTATGTCACTAAAATGTGTTCAGAAAATATTAAAATATCCATTCGATGTCGAATATCCTGTATGCAATTTGCGGTTCATTTTTTAGGTTTACCAATTACTGCTCCAGTTACACGAAATTTACGATTTGCGAGCATGAACATGACTTAGAAGCTGTGCCTAAGTAACTGCCAGATTAGGAAACTGTAGCGGGAAATCCTGCATGTACTGATTAATGGAAAAATCCATTCTCCATTATCTAATTTTCGACCAGTTCTAGAGTAACTTTCGATAATAAATCCTTTGTGTTGTAATTTTAACATGTAATAAAATAATACAATCAAATGCCACTAGCCATTTCTAATTTTGGTTTGTCACTGACAACTGTTACAATTTGAAGTACAATTTAAAAGTAGCCCAGTACCGCCAATGTTACTAAAGAATTTGCTGAAAAAACAACCTATTATAATCAGGAAAGTACTTGAAAGCACGGTACAATCCAATATGAGTTAGTGATAGGTAGAGTTGAATAAAAATCTGAATTCAAACTAGTACTTTTATATACCCGAGAACGGTACACATCGAAACCAATTCAGTAATTCAGAAAAGTTTTTCAGATTCGGATAGTGGTGAGTAAATAGAGTAAAAGTTTCGATTCAAACGAAAACTTTAAATCCTAATTCTAATTTAATTTTGCTGATTTACGCTAATGCTGAATAGTGCGCCGGCCTGACGATAGTAATTATTATATCCGCTGGGATCTTCGACATCTCTCAAGATTTAGGTATGTATTGTGCTTACTGAAACCAAAAAATTAATCCTCAACTTTATAAAAATCTCATTTATTTCACAGATATCGCTAAAATTAGGAAAATAAATAGTATGAAAACATTCCAATTTATTTATATATTTGTATTTATTATTATATTTCTTACTATCGCTTTCAAAACAGAATGTTAGTTTTTAAATTTGCCCTCGGTCACCTGCGTGCTTATTATTGCTACTATTACTCTGGTTCTCAATTATTGCCAATGCCATTGATTATTTGCTGGTTTCGCAAAGATGGTATCGACTACAGAGTATAAGGTTACCGAGTAGGTATGAAAGTTGTTTGAATCGAAACTTACTCGATTGTACCCATCACTAGTGTAGATGCTGTGGTATCATACCGAAATACTACTGATAAACAACTTACCTCCAGTACCTAACACTTTGAGCAGGTCAAAGTTTGACATGTCGACCTTCTCGGCGCCAGAAAGATTGACTGCAACAAAAAGGAGGTAACGTGTTATAAAAGTACACATACATATATTGTAGTAGTTAAATATTATTTCCTAACCTAAGTTGTGAAAGTAAACGGAATTAACCGTAAAAAATAATGTTTTCCAATTACCTAATGTTATCTTAAACGAATTTTATATGCGACATGCACAGTGGCGTAGATAAGAAATTTGGGTTCCACCCGAAAGACCAGCCCTTTTAAAATACTTAATTTAGAATTGTAAAACGTAACTCTTCGATGACAGCTCCATTTTTAATTTTTTATAAAAAATCTTTTCTACATAGTGGAAGAATAATTGAAGGAGAATTTTAAGATGGAAATCTCATTATTAACATGAAGATATTTGCTAAATTGTCGATCTGAAATTACAATATGTATCTATAGAGGATAACAATAATTGTAGGACGACTTTAAGCCACTATACTTGCGTTAGTAAATAGGTCACTTTAAACACATGTGTAACACTCGGTTCATATTAGCTAATATCAACCGAGTGTTACACTGCATAGGTTTTGTAAAATTTAATTCCCAAAAGTAGGAGACTTATTACCATTTTGGATGTCTAGCGGAAATGTAGGATTGTATTGTTTCACATTTTTTTTTTTGTTTGACGACGTCTATTTCTAATCGCCTGTGGTTATATATTTGATATATCAAAGCATATTGAGAAATTAAGGTAAAACTTCTTCAATTTACCTACACAAAATTTACTGATTACTCATAATATCCTAATATGAACGATTCATATACATTAAAATAGACTTACATCAGTAATAATTTAACATAAACAAAAATATAGGAATTAGTCAAAAAAAAATGTTCATATTCAATAGGAACAGCTTTATACAATTGTTATATTAGACTAAATGTGTAGTAATCACACCACATTAGCAAAGGTTCATATTAGGGCCATTTTCTTTGGATGATCAAACAACGTTATTATGAAAGCTAGACAAATGTATAAGGCTATATATTTTTTTTGCATAAAATTAAGAAATGAAATGCAGAATGGAACAATGATTTCTAGAAAGCTTTCGTTGAAAAAAACATATAACTGTAGTCGAAGATCCAGCCCGTTGGGACAGTCTGTACATATATAAAATTTTATATAAAATCCTTGACTTCTAGTACGAAGGTCACCCAAAATATTGTGCCGCCCCTCCTATCGTCTTGCGGAATCTGTGGGTGCCTTATCTACGTTACTAAACACACATATATAGTTAAAAATGCTGTATATGTGTAAAACTAAGTTAATTTTATAATTGAAAATACATTTCAAAAGATATTTTACATTCCGAAATAGAAGCGGATTCTCTTCACTGAAGCACCAGCATTTGGCAAAGATTTAGCATTTTGCATGTTTTAAAAAAGTAAGCAGTATGTGTTAATTGTTCAGACTTTGATGTCAGATAATGTTGACAATCTTTACTACAAAACGACGAAGATTGCAGTATTAAAAGAAACTAGATCCGCTAAAGGCAGGTCAAAGTAAATGTCTACTATTATCCAATTACGGAAACATTATGGTTATCTGTCTAAATCTAAAATCAATATGAAATCTATCCACACAATCTATACCTAATATATGCCAATAATTTACCACTCCAGATATGATTGCACGAATAAAGAAATGTATAAAGGCACGTGTCAAATAGATTATTACTTAATAATATAAGATCAAAATTCTAACAAAGTTCCAATAATGCTTATGTAAAACAAAAAGGTTTATTACTAGAAATTTTGCAATCGCTTTTCTTTATTACACAAGCAGATACTAGTTAACAACGTGAGAATTTTTACTTTCTACTACAGTGTATAGTTGTCGATAAATAAATAAACTAGTTGTACTTTCACAAAGTCTATTTATATTTAAACGTCTTTAGATTGCAAATTATATGCACAACTGCTACTAGTCAGTAAATGCCAAGCAACATCTATATTAACACCAAAAGGAATGCACTGAAATATTTTTCATTTCAAGAAACTGTGGTGGTTATGAAGAATTTCTTACTCAAATTACATATTTACAAAAAAGGGACAAACAAAAAATAAAAAAATATATATTAATAACGCGATGTCAGAAATCAAACATTTCATCTAAATATTAGGTAGACGCTTACATTAGTAAATCAGATTTTGTGGTCAACATAATAATAAGCAATGATTCTTAGGCTCTCTTTGTTTGTTTTCATAACAATGAAACCCAGTAATACACCCGTTTCAAAAGTCACACAGAACAAAAACCCTCTCGGCTACAGAGGGTTCTTAGAAGATTCTAACTCACACTTGCGATAAGATAAGAAAAGAAGAAAAAAAAAACGTTATGAAAATATTGTTGAACAGCATCAAAATTTTCTAGTTACTACTTATATCTAAAATTAAAACAATAAGTAGGTTACAAGCTCTGCTCTAAAACATTTGCCATGTTTTGAAAAATTGGAAACTATTAGTAGGTACCAAATTGAAACAAAAATAGAAAGCGTGGACCAGAGCCATCTTGAAATACTGTTAAATTGCAAACAAAAAATTAAATATTTTGAAAACACTTTAAATAAAATATCAAGTATATTATATCATGTTAAAGGTAAATTTATGTGCTTTTGAATAGTGTAAAAATATATAGGGTATTCCGTATAAAAAAAACACAAGTCTTAATAATATCTCCAAAAAATACGAGTTAAAAAAAACAAATTAAAGCATTGAATTCTACGTCAAAAAGTGCCATAATAAAGTTCTTATATAAATCAAGCATTTTCAGAAATTAAAACGTTACAAGGGCTTTTAAAAATTGCATATTTTACAAAAACGCTCTGTATCTCTTATATTACGGAAGATATAAAAATACGGATTTTGCCAATCGATTTCTCTTTAGCTATTTGCTATTTGGTCCACTCTGTACAACGTATGAATTAGGTATTAGGTTAGTTAATTATTAGTTAGTTATTAAGAATGTTACTTAATTTCTGAGTTTAAAACTAAAATAAATATTATTAATGAAAAAGTAATTAAAATCATTCAGATGTGTATGCTCTGGATTTGTTTGTATCATTCTAGGAATTAACGTTTCTTACTTTGTACCACAAAGTAAACCCTTTAATATTGATGTTAACTACGACAAGAAAAATATTAGATTTGTTCGTTTTGGCACTAGCGTCACGCACCAAAACGCAGCCGTAAGCATTTCTGTTCGATTTGATGGCAAAACTAACAGCAATCAGAAAATCTAAAGCTAGAATCAATCCAGCGTTTTACGGCCACAGTTTGCGTTGAAAAACTTTACGCGGTGTCACGCGGCTGGATTTTCGCGTTACGACACGGAGTGCCAAAACGAACAAACCTATTATTGCTGTTTTTGCTTGGTGGATGGACGATAAGTATAGTGAAAAAATAATTAAAATAATTCAGTTCGATCCATTCAATTTATTAGATATTCTTTAGATTAAGCTATCTTCAGGCTACTTCTAAAACGTCTCAGTAGCCTGAAGATGGCCATCAAAGGCCGAAACATGTAGCTTAATCTAAAGAATATCAAATAAATTGAATGGAACGAATTGAATTATTTTAATTACTTTTCCATTATACTTATCATCCATTCAAGAAGTAGAAACAGCGATAATATTAATATTAATGGGTTGACTTTGTAGTACAAAGTAATAAACTATGAATTAGTAGTAGAATAATACAAACAAATCCTTTTGACGCGGCAGTGAAAACGCTCTTTCATAATTCGTTATATGTACATCTCTGTAACTAACTGAAGGATTACTGAAGGTATTCGCGAAAGACCTGCACGACCTTGTTTGTTAAATTCTTAACCATTTATCTTAATTGAAAAACTCTCGAAACTTTAAATATTCAGTTACTTGATATGTATTTTCGTTGGAAATAGTAATTAATTCGTCGTTGGAAATAGTAATTAATTCGATCTTTATTAATTTTAGTATTTATTCAGTCTTGTACATTTTTTGGGCGTTTTAGTTTTTGTCTTTCGTTCGTTCAACATGAATTTTTTATTTATCCATAGTATGCCGTATGTGCTATGTAAGTACCTACATCGTATAAGGTACATTCGTGGTAATGGAAATGAAGACGAAGTAATGCGAAATAATCGTGTTCGCTATCCAAACCGGTAGTATCCTGCAGCAAATGTTTTTGGAAGGTTGATCCAACGTCTTGGGGAAAGAGGTTCGTTTATATCAAGTCATTGAAATGCTAGAACACCTAGGCAAAGTCCTATTGTACAAGCAGAACAGATTTTAAACTTAGCGAACGAGAATTCCTCAATTAGCACTAAACAGTTGGCCGTTGCAATGAATATTCCAAGCCAAAAAATCGTTCATTCAGTTTTAAAAGGAAAACATTCAACTTCTTCATGAAAACAATAACCTTCTCCGATTGAATTTCTTTTTAAATAAAATTCGCAATGATAACAGTTTTTTACGACATATTATTTGTAGCGAATGGATATGTATTTAATGGAGTCTTAACACTCATACCTTTACTATTGCGCAGAGGAAAATCTGCACCGGTTTCTTGAATATGCACACCCAAAGTAGGTTTTTTGTTAGCGTTTGGTTAGGCGTAATAAGCCATATATTATAAGCTTTTTGGGTAAATTTAGTTTCCGAACCGTCTAGATGCTGCTTAATAATGCAATGTTTTGAAGAAGTTATAGATAAACACGCGATTTAATATGACACCCAAGACATGAACTATGGAGCTCCCGCTCGCCGTGCTCTTAATGTTAGAGAGTTGCTGGATCAACATTTTTCAAATAGATGGATTGGTCGTGGTAGTCTAATATCATGACTAGGTCACCCGACTTCCGTTAGACTTTTTGGTTTGGCGTCTTACCAAAGAAAAACCACCAGCTACGGCTTCCTTAAATGCCGACAAAGTGAGAGAACAAATAAACGCATTAGTGTTAGAAATTACGCCTGAAATATTGAAGTGAGTGTTTGAAACCATCCCGCGAACGCTGTAACTATGTATTAAAATCATCGCTTAAGAAATAAACAAAGAACATCGCGAAAAGTATATAATTCTTATATACTTTTCCATGTGTATATCTTTAGTATTAAATGATTTACCCCACTTTTGGTATCATCCACATTTCCTGTCGATGGTTCAGATACTTTTAAAACATACATATTTTTTTTGTTACCGGTGTGAACTTGGCAAGCAACTTTATTAAAAATAAATAAACGTAGTACGGTTCGATTGTACTTCGTTTGTACCCGTTGTACCACCTTCAGTTTCGTTTGTACCTCAAAGGTTAAAAAATAGAAAGGGTCAAAAAAAAATTCAGCAAGCAAGTACAAGATATTCAAAAACGGACAACGCCATTCGAAAGAGCATTGTTTGTACCCGTTTGTACCTCCATTTAAATCGTTTGTACTTCCACCAAACCGGAAGTAGAAACATTTGAAAATAAGTAAGTTGGCGAGAGAAATTTCGCCCATTTTTGAGATATCGGAAAGCGGCCAACGCTATTCAAAAGAGCATCGTTTGTACCCGTTTGTACCTCTTTTTACATCGTTTGTACTTCAACCAAACCGGAAGTAGTGACAATTCAAAATATGTCAAAGAGAGAAATTTTGGGTATTTTGTAAGATATCAAAAAAACGGCCAAGGCTATTCAAAAGAGCATCGTTTGTACCCGTTTGTACTTCCTTTTACGTCGTTTGTACTTCAACCAAACCGGAAGTAATGACAATTCAAAATATGTCAAAGAGAGAAATTTGGGTATTTTTTAAGATATCAAAAAACGGCCAAGGCTATTCAAAGAGCATCGTTTGTACCCGTTTGTACCTCCTTTTACGTCGTTTGTACTTCAACCAAACCGGAAGTAATGACAATTCAAAATATGTCAAAGAGAGAAATTTGGGTATTTTTTAAGATATCAAAAAACGGCCAAGGCTATTCAAAAGAGCATCGTTTGTACCCGTTTGTACCTCCTTTTACGTCGTTTGTACTTCAACCAAACCGGAAGTAATGACAATTCAAAATATGTCAAAGAGAGAAATTTGGGTATTTTTTAAGATATCAAAAAACGGCCAAGGCTATTCAAAAGAGCATCGTTTGTACTCGTTTGTACCTCCTTTTACGTCGTTTGTACTTCAACCAAACCGGAAGTAATGACAATTCAAAATATGTCAAAGAGAGAAATTTGGGTATTTTTTAAGATATCAAAAAACGGCCAAGGCTATTCAAAAGAGCATCGTTTGTACCCGTTTGTACCTCCTTTTACGTCGTTTCTACTTCAACCAAACCGGAAGTAATGACAATTCAAAATATGTCAAAGAGAGAAATTTGGGTATTTTTTAAGATATCAAAAAACGGCCAAGGCTATTCAAAAGAGCATCGTTTGTACCCGTTTTTACCTCTTTTTACATCGTTTGTACTTCAACCAAACCGGAAGTAGTGACAATTCAAAGTATGTCAAAGAGAGAAATTTGGCTATTTTTTGAGTTATCAAAAAACGGCCAAGGCTTTTCGAAAAAGCATGGTTTATATTCGTTCGTACCTCAAAGGGAACCGGAGGAGAGGCATATGAAAATACGTCGGACAGAGAAATGTTGCTAATTTTTGAGATATCGCAAAGTGACTAACGCTATTCTATAGAATAACGTTTGCAACCTTTTTTGAAATCGTTTGTACTTCAGCGAAACCGGAAGTAGTTCTTTTCAATGTTTATGTTACATTTTTTCTTAATTGACCAAGGTTCCCATCCCCTATTTTAGAAAACATATAAATACAGATATTCTGCATTTTGCCAGATTAGGTCAGGCAACCTAGTAATGTGACCACTATTTATTAATTAACTATGTATTTAATTTTTACTTTGTGAGACCTTTAAGTATATTTTTAAATATGTATGTGTTTTTAAACCATCTCTTATTATATATTTCTATATCTTTGGTTGCAGATACCGGTTGTAAATGTATGCATTTAACACCAATTATACTTTTCTTATTATCTAATTATTATAGACCTCTGCTAGGGAGATTATAAAGAAAGATATTCAATTGAGTCGTGTAGCGGCATATTCAACGCATTGAATCAAATGACATTGCCCGTTGTGCGATATCTCAAAGATTAGCGAAATTTCTCTCTCATATCTTCAAATGGTTCCGGTTTGGTTGAAGTACAAACGATGTAAAAAGAGGTACAAACGGGTACAAACGATGCTCTTTTGAATAGCCTTGGCCGTTTTTTGATATCTTAAAAGATACCCAAATTTCTCTCTCTTGACATATTTTGAATTATCACTACTTCCGGTTTGGTTGAAGTACAAACGATGTAAAAAGAAGTACAAACGGGTACAAACGATGCTCTTTTGAATAGCGTTGGCCGTTTTCCGATATCTAAAAAAATGGGCGAAATTTCTCTCGCCAACTTACTTATTTCAAAATGTTACAAATGTTTCTATTTCCGGTTTGGTGGAAGTACAAACGATTTAAATAGAGGTTCAAACGGGTACAAACAATGCTCTTTCGAATGGCGTTGTCCGTTTTTGAATATCTTGTACTTGCTTGCTAATTTTTTTTTAACCCTTTCTATTTTTTTAACCTTTGAGGTACAAACGAAAACGAAGTGTGTACAAACGGGTACAAACAATGCTCTTTCGAATGGCGTTGTCCGTTTTGAATATCTGTACTTGCTTGCTAAATTTTTTTAACCCTTTCTATTTTTTTTAACCTTTGAGGTACAAACGAAAACGAATGTGGTACAAACGGGTACAAACAATGCTCTTTCGAATGGCGTTGTCCGTTTTTGAATATCTTGTACTTGCTTGCTAAATTTTTTTTTAACCCTTTCTATTTTTTTAACCTTTGAGGTACAAACGAAAACGAATGTGGTACAAACGGGTACAAACAATGCTCTTTCGAATGGCGTTGTCCGTTTTTGAATATCTGTACTTGCTTGCTAAATTTTTTTTAACCCTTTCTATTTTTTAACCTTGAGGTACAAACGAAAACGAATGTGGTACAAACGGGTAACAAACAATGCTCTTTCGAATGGCGTTGTCCGTTTTTGAATATCTTGTACTTGCTTGCTAAATTTTTTTTTAACCCTTTCTATTTTTTAACCTTTGAGTACAAACGAAAACGAATGTGGTACAAACGTACAAACAATGCTCTTTCGAATGGCGTTGTCCGTTTTTGAATATCTTGTACTTGCTTGCTAAATTTTTTTTTAACCCTTTCTATTTTTTAACCTTTGAGGTACAAACGAAAACGAATGTGTACAAACGGGTACAACAATGCTCTTTCGAATGGCGTTGTCCGTTTTTGAATATCTTGTACTTGCTTGCTAAATTTTTTTTAACCCTTTCTATTTTTTTAACCTTGAGGTACAAACGAAACGAAGGTGTACAAACGGGTACAAACAATGCTCTTCGAATGGCGTTGTCCGTTTTGAATATCTTGTACTTGCTTCTAATTTTTTTTAACCCTTTCTATTTTTTTTAACCTTTGAGGTACAAACGAAACTGAAGGTGGTACAAACGGGTACAAACGAAGTACAATCGAACCGTACTACGTTTATTTTTTTTTAATAAAGTTGCTTGCCAAGTTCACACCGGTTTTTTTGTTCGATATTGTTACCAAATCGATAATAAATGTTAATTAATTAATTAAAGCCAGTAAAAGATCTTTTGGTGTAATCCATAAAAACAAAACACCTAACTATAATTTGCAGTTTAAAGGTGGTATCTTGCGGTATCCTAAATAAATAGCTAAGGCATTCATTGGCTTCGTTTGATATGATTTACAATTTTGATGTCACTCTGAAGTTCAGGGCTTTATCTTCTAGAAATATAACTAACACATCTGCACCATTTATATAGTTTACTTCAGCATACCATTAGATCAATTAAGTGGAAGACAAATTACTAGCAATAATCAAAAGGTAAATTTAGATATGTCACAAACATTTTGAGAAATATTATGTGTATTTTTTCTGTATCCTTTTTAAAAGCAGCAAGTAAAAGGTGCCCCTACTAATAATTTATATTTTCGTCATGATGGGACGTGATATACGAATTGGTCAGTACATACTACTCATAATATAAGTACATACACATGTCAAATGACAATTAAAGAAAAATAGAACACTTTAATTTTCAAAGATTGCTTTCATAACTTAAGATTTGAACTTTATATATACAGTCTAGTTCGTATAGTTTAGTTTCTTAGTTCAGAATCTGTTTCTTTCACTGATAAATATTTCCTTATAAAGTATTTAGCTAATTTCAAAGTAAATTTACACATTTCAGACTGTTCACTTAACGTAAAAGTTTGCACTAAAAGCCTGTACTAAAAAATATTAATTTTCTCGATCATATATCCTCTGCATACTTGAATGGGTATTAAAATGTGTATATAAATGTGTGCAGGTGCAAAAGGACTCCAACCAAGCAACAAAATTGTTACCTTGATTGAAAAATGTGAACGAGAAAGGTCAGTCTTAAGGTTATCGACGCGCTAATTAAAAAATCAGCTGTTTGATACAAATGGTATTCAAAAGCACGAACACCTTGATAAAAATCATTTCGAGTTAATTACCGTACAAATTTACAACAATTGTATACTTTTTTCTTTTATTTTACAAACACAATCACATTTATACAAAATTCGTATACTGTTCTAGTGTTTTTAAGCCCGGCAATATATTTTAAATTTGCAAGGTCAAACGTCGATATCTAGTACAATGTATCCGTGTCACACATGGCAGGCATTACCTGTTGGAAATAGCCTTCACTTAATTATTTTTAGTATCTCCACAGAAAGAAGCTCGATAATACTTTTAGACTTCTAAACTTGTTCTAATTCTCACATTCGAAGTTTGAAATGCTGCTTACACTTGCACTGACTTTAAGTAAACGTTACTAATAAATAGCATTGTAATATTTACTTTTGCAATGGCGATGGTGAAACTCGGTCAGATGTTTACAGGAACTGTTTAATGCATTTAACGGTATGAGTACAGTTACTAGGAATTAAAAACGCTTTAGTGTTCTGTTATGCGATACTAGTCAAAATAAATTTCAAGTAATGGGGCCAAGTAAAATAATAGTAGAGATATTATTATGCCTAACAATCATTATCCAGCCACGAAATAATTATTAATATAAAATTTAAAAAATAATATTTATGCAACAATAAATCTTCAATATGTGAAAAATAATGTCAAAGATTAGTAATTTCCCTTTTTTACATATCAAAACATAGTTGTTGTTGATCTTGAAATGAACAATGAATCAGCTGTTTCCAATTAAATTTTATTTGTAAACATGTTTTCTCTATATAGTTACAAAAAACACTAATATAAGTCTACCATCTGGTTTTTCTTCATAATTTTGCTCTATACCCAAGTAGAGCAAAATTAAATTCTTCTATTTTTTTTCTACTAAGGTAATTTAGAAGATTAATTTTAATTAAACTCATTATGCAAGCTGGGAAATAATTAAGTGAAATTTAATTGAAATATTTATCCTGGCCATTAGGGATTTTGGTAATAACGTTATCTGAATTTTAGCATAAACAAAGATTTCCAGTAATATGTAAATCATTAATTCAAATCACATCAAGGATTGTGTTCTTTGAAATCTATTACTATTTAGCTGATTGTTATATGCCTCAAGTACTAATATGGAGTATACTAATTTATTGGGTATTAAAAAAATTGACATATCTATTTATTTCAATTAGTTTTAGGTAGGTACGTGCTTTAACTACAATAATACTTAAGATGCACATATAATATAATTTACCTTAAAAATAATTCTTTTCTAGATAAGATACATTTTGCTATCAGCTACTATAATGTGACGTGTATATAATGGCATTTCTTGTTTTACTCACAAAAAATCAAATGATTAAGAAGTTTCAGGTAGATAGGTTAAAAGATACATACATAAAATATCACCAACGTGTTCCCTTCGAAAGTTTAGGAAAAATCAAAAGAATATTACTAATATTTACCTAATGAAATACGCCTATTTTAATTGAATATATGCATTTATTTTTCTTACATTCTAATAAGGATTTTTGATAAATATAATCTTTTATGCACATGTAGTGTATCTACCTATATGAAAAAACTCAGTAAAATAGAAAGTATAGAAAGTATACGAAAATTACAAAAGATCGCCTTTCTCTCTTCTATATGCATATTTCAAAACTAGTAAGTATAATATATATACAAACGAAATATCGGTTAATTGTAATCCTACTAATAAAATAATAATAAACATTTAAATACCTTTCCTGGAATATTCTGTTTGTCGTATGTGAGTCTCAAGTTCTTCAGCAGTGTATTCAACTTTATCACATAATTTTCTTGCATAATCGTTTGATAACGTAAATACCTTAGTTCTTTTGAGGGCTTTCCCCATATTTCCACTACTATCTGTGTCCGAATCACCTTCAAAATATCCACTTTCTTTAGTTTTCTTGTGGCAGCGCATTTTAACTACGTCCTCTGTTTACTACACAAACAGAAAGTGTAGCTGTTACCATTTATATCACTTTGTTACGAACACAAATAAACTTAAAATAAAGTTCAAAATGTCAATTTTCGGTAGCTGAATATCGAAATAAGGTAACCTTCCAGCGACTTCAGAATTAAAACCATTTGAAAACTGTTATTCGGTTATAAGTATGTAGGTCGAAGAAACAGTAATTCTGCCCCAAGATACATTAACACATTTAACAAAAACAAATTAAAAATGTCCAAAGGTTCGCGTATTCACACTGTTGCGATCTCATGTTTAGTTTTCGAAATGTCACAGTAAACTTTGAGGTTACGTTCCACAAAAAAATATAACATGTTGTTTATAAGATGTATTAAACGTTATATTGAGATCACTGAAACTTATACAATCAACAAATGAAGTATTAACAGAAGTTTTCTGTTGTTAAACTTTAAATATAATATTTACACTTATTTATTAATTTAAATTGAACGCAACACACTACCGACACTTCTGAAAAGAACTAACTGAACTAACTCGTTGAAAATCCCCAACCTCCAAGATCCTACATTTACTACCCCACCCTTCACGTGTATGTCATTACACCAATCTTGTCGAAGCTGTCTCCTTCAACGTACTATTATAATAAAGTGAATACTTGTGTATAATTTTTGTTGTGAGTAGTTTGAATGTATTAGGTACACAGTTTTTGTTTAAATATTATGGGATTATTATCAAAGACACAATAAAAATGTAATTTATTATATACGTAAATTACAGTATATTGTTGTTGCGTCCTTGTTAACTCATGATTTGTTATATATATGCATATATGGTATATAGTACCTATGTATTATTTTTGTTATTGTAATTTAAACCCATGTGTAACAAATTACATATCACCATTTACTTTGTTTAATCAAATTTTATGACTAATTATTGGGATTTATAATATATTTTACAGAAATAAAGTATTTTCTAAATCTAAAATAATTAATCTTTTAACTATGTATATACTCTTGATAAAATTTGAATCTTAGTCTAATTCCAAGTCTGTTTTTATGCAACCAAATACACCGAGATTCTCTGGACTTTGAATCTTACTTGGGATTTAGATACATCAAGGATGTAGCACATATTTTTTTTTTATTTAGTACAGGTAACTAAGTAACTAACAAATTAGAATTCTGTTTTAGGAATATAGAGAAGCAGAAGTCAATATTAAATAACCATCCCATGATGGTTATATTTTTTAAGCCACAAAATTATTACATTAAAATTAGATTGCGATTACCTATGGATTATCTACGTATTTCACATTGTTGCATCTGTTATATATATTAAATACGTGTACAAACTCACCGTAGGTTATATCGTGTGTCACTGTTTCATCTAAAGAAACGATAACAGTTTGAGTCATAGATCGTATTGATGGCGAAAAACTTGGCGATTTTGAAATCGGCACTGGTGTTTTGTGAAAATTGTCATTGTCATTTGTTTGTTTAGCGTCTATTTGTTCCATTGCATTATTTTTTTAATACCGAATTACACTAATATTAAATGGTGAATTATAATACGGAAATGTTACTGTACGGCAACTATCACGGCACTTGGTTTATTCTTTTACACAATTAGATTGTTCTTCTAATAATGTAGATGACAACTTCGAATATATAAATCATTGGTTAAATTCTCAAATGTATTATATTTTTATACTTGTTTTCAGATGTCAGATTCACACTATTGCCAAGGCTGGGCCCGGACACAGTTTCATTCGAACTTACATATTCAGTCTATACAGAAAGCTCGACGTTCTTTATCAAGTTATATACATACATAACTGATAGTGCGAATTCGCGGCAATTTCTTAATCACAACGACGACAATATTGAACAGAAAATGTAGTATATCACTGTTAACTTTAATTTTAGATAAATAAACCTACTTCATACCGCGGCCTCACCCATTATTTCGTCAAGTCAGTATGTAACAATATGTATGTACGCTACAATTTACATTCTTCTATTCTTATGCTTCACGCAATGCCAAAATTTGCAATTTGTCGTAATTTTAGTTTACACTTATAGTATATTTATACACGGATTATACAGAGTTGCAACCATCTGTTCAAAATCAATAAACGAAGTTATTTCAAGGACATATAATTAGTGAAATCCCGCGATATTTATAGAATTGAAAGTACATATTGAAATATTGCTACGATAGACATATACCTTCTCATATTTAATAACCTAGTTAAATTCAATTTGTTTAAAAATATTTATCTCTTAAATTATTAAGTATACGTTTCTATATTTAATGAACTTCACTTCCATTGTTTCTCATATAAAGTTTAATAGGGTTAAAGCAATAGTAACGCGCCGCCAACGCAACTTTGTGTTTGGTCCAATTCATTCTCAAGCGCCTATCAATAATTATTAAATTATAACTAATTTTTGCGTTTTAATTTTTAAATTTATGAGATATTTAGGAATAACTTCTAAAATTAAAATATATATTAGTATAGCTACTTATAATATTTGGAAAGGAGTACCGACCGGACTTAAAGGTATAAAATTATATGGGTGATACGGTCTATTTAATAAAACTACTTTTTATGACCTCAGTATTTCCTCATTTATTAATGACTTCTTCAGGAGGTAATAATTAGAATATATATAATTTAAAATTATTTTAATTTAGAAATGTTGAATAGTCAAAAATATTTTTTTCTAAATTAAAATACAGGACAGCTAAGAAAATAATTATAAACAATGTACAGTTATTATCTGTTCTGCATCTTTATAATTGACAAAAATATATATAATTTGATATATAATTCGCAGTTTAAATCTTTTTCAATCTATAAAAAGTATCCGCGTTGTTGACAGGAACGGCAAATATGTTCGTATATTTAAGCATTACTTGTAAAACTCTCACCATGTAAACAACGAAAACAAACATAATAATTTAAAATCTAACATATTACTTACAAGTAATCATTTCTATCTATTAAAATTTTTCAAAATTTAACTTAACAATTTCGACCTAATTATTATTATTATGACATTTAATGTAAGTATATAACTTTAAAACAATCACCTTTTGCAACCGTATTAAACACATTTTCGTTATTTGCCTCTTCTTAATGTAATAATTTCTTTGCAGATTTTTTATGATTAAGACAAATATATTTGTCGAAACGTAAAAAGAAAGTTTTATTTTACTTAATTCTTACATTAAGCCGCTACAACCAAAGAAAAAAGCATTCAAATTAAATTTGACAAAAATGTTCTTTTGACCATTCAACGTTTCTAAATTAAAATAATTTTAAAATATACCATTTGGTGTGAACAACCAAACTAAACTTTACACACGAAATTGAAAACGACAATATCTTACATTTTTTAGACTTAATTATACATTATTAGAAGTACAGACCATTTTTCTTATTCTATATTCAGAAACCTAAATGCACTAATAACATCATACCTTTCAACCTGTACACAGAAAAAGGTTTTCCTTCTAACACAATAAGTATATTAATCACAAAATATAAATAAGCAAGGTCCGTATCTGTTAATAAACAATAGATATAAACAAGAGAAAATTTAATAAATGTAAATAAACCCTTCAGATACAATTACCCTTTAAATAAAATAAACAATTTATTCAAATAATATAATATAAAACCAGCCTTTATAAATCAAAACATACATTACAGACCAAGGCGATATACTAGAGAAAAATGGTGTCTATAAAATAACATGTGGTAATTGTGATGCCAGATGCATTGGTGAAACTGGAAGAAAATTAAAAATAACAGTAAAAGAACATCGAAAACAAGTACAGTCTATTTTTTACCAACACCTACTCAATACGGGACATACATTATTGATGACCACAATATCAAACTTTTACACAAGTGCAGAAAAGGTCTTCAACTTAAATTGCTCGAAGCATATGAAAAACACAAATTTACTAAATAAACAAATATATAATACAATCAAACCATTATTTAGATATATAAACTAGGGCCTCGGTTTGCGTCGTACATAGGTTCCGCAAGAAGACGACGTCACTTGAGACAGGATTTACGTAAAATTAAATTAAAATAAAAGGAGATGCGTTTTCGATGAAAAAAATATTTAATCAATGATTAATATTGTAAGAGTAAAAAAGATTAAAAAACTCGTTCTTTTGTTCATAAATATTTTAATATTTGATTAATAGTTTCGACCTATCATAGCCATCTTCAGATGCGCTGCTCGGTGTAATTCGAAACTAACGACGCAAAATGAAATCTTGGGTACTGATTATTCACCGACGCAATAGCGAAACAACTCATAACGAATCGACGCAAAACGAGGCTCGGGTGTACTTAATTAATGAGTTTTAAATCTTAATTTATTTATTTTTCTTTCTTTTTATATTTTCATTTTATTTTTTATATCTATATCATTTTCCAAATTTCATTGATTCAGTTTATGTCTTACAAAGCATTCGTTTTCATATACATATATACAAACATTTTATCTTAATACTGTTATTACTGATTTTATATTTTTATACATCACCTTACTTTTAATTTGTTTTTCCGTCTGACGTTGTAGCAAGTATATATTGCATTTTCAACTAGAACATAGATAATGATTATCTATATAAATTTGATAATATAACGTTTTTTTTTTGTAAACTTGATAAACTTCAAAAAACTTCATTTCACAATTTTAATATTTTATTAATTGTAATTACCTTCAACTTATAGAGAGCCTGAAGAACGCCGAAACATGTAGCTTTTTGTAGATTGTAATAAATTAAGAATAGAATGACCAACGTGTGTGAATGGTGAATACCTGGTATTATTTCAAATTATGTATTTAATTATAAATATTATAATGATTGTTTGATATATGTTGCAATATGCACAAGATTATAGATACCCGAAATAACGCACGCCGCGTCTGCCAAAATAGATGAACACGTTTTCGCTGCCCTAACCGTTAATAATCTTTGCGCCCCGATTATTTTTTTTTCTTTAATTTTACACGCGCCCGCCCATATCGCCCCCGCGTACAATATTGCCGGTTTTATAGCGCCCCTGTAAATAGAATTCGCCACGTTAGCATTTAAACCCCACGAGACCCAAGTCGATGCTCTAATTTTATTACTCATTTCCCTACCTTTCGCGGCAACATACTGCTGTGTACTGAATGTACCAAAGAAAATGCAAAATAAATTAATAAAAATTAAAATAAAATAAATTAGCTAGCTCAACGGATAAAGAAATTAAAAGGGCGCAAAAAAAAACAATTAAACTCAATTACTAAATCTTATATAAATAAACATTAATTACAGAGAAAATTTTCTCGAAACATTGATAAAGGCAACTCGGAGTAAATAAGATAACATTGAATTTACGAAAACCGGGGTGCCAGGCCACAGCAATACGGAATATGCGCTTTAAAATTTAATTTATCATCTAATATAACCCCGAAATATTTGACAAATTCTTTACAATAAATTCTACCCTCCCCTGATTTAAATGTAGGCTTTCTTTGCCTCGGTTTGCCAGAAAACACCGCCTCTGACTTGTCCGCATTAAAATTTAATTTATTAGTTAAGCTCTAATTCAAAATGTTTGCTAACGCCTGATTAGCCCCATTTTTTAACGTATTATATACTAATAACGTAGTATCGGTCGCGTACGCGACTATCTCACACCCCTCTGGCAATATAATTTCAAAGAGACTATCCATAAAAGATGTATGTCTGCGGATAACCCTTAGTAATTTCCCTTGCAGTACTAATACCTGGTTCCTCAACTATCGCAACTCTATCAGAGAAATATCCACTAGCGATTCTAACTAAATTACCTGGGCAACTTTTACGCTTTAAGTAATTGTTCTATAATTTTTGACCATCCGGCATTATCAAAAGCACCTTTAATAATATAATCCTACCATATACTTTTTCCAACCTGGCAGTTTTAACAACATTTACAACCCTATCTATCGCATCTACAGTTGATTTACCCTTACTAAATCCATATTGCCCTACATTCATAGCTTTTTGTGATCGCATAAAAAGACTAATAGGCCTATAACTACTTGGATCATATCAGTTTTACACGGTTTAGGAATAACCTTAACTAATTGACGTTTCCAGCAAGCCGGAAAAATGCCTCTATCTAAACATTTATTAAAAAGTTTCGCG
The DNA here is from genome assembly GCA_004143645.1 of Protaetia brevitarsis. Lineage (NCBI taxonomy): Eukaryota > Metazoa > Arthropoda > Insecta > Coleoptera > Scarabaeidae > Protaetia > Protaetia brevitarsis. The sequence continues at coordinate 4,184,838 of RXPK01000065.1, forward strand.
AAAAAATAGTCACAGAAAGAAGAAGAAGAAGAAGAAGAAGAAGGAGGAGAGGTGGAGGTAGATGCAAACTTTTTAAAGTATTCGATAAGTCAATAGCTGGAGGAGTAGAAAAGTTTTTCCACCTATCCATGATTCTAGGCATCCGTAATTCAGATCTACCAAAATTACCAATATTTATGTATGTGTTCCTCGGTAATAACTGGCCAAGAAGTAACGACAGATGCAATGCTCTTGATATGCTGCGACTAGGTATCTGATTAGTCAAAAGCTTTTAATTACCGTGCGTTTGCTATGGGTCCAAAAAGAGCGAATATTCCGATATATAAGGACACACAAATCATGAAATTATTTTTTCTTCGCGGCGAGTACAACTGCAATGCCACTGTATTCTGATAACTAATGTGTGTCCTTCTTCAGACATTTTAAAGGTCTTCTGTAATAAACATGTAGGTGGTCTTAAAAGTACCAACATTTGAAATAATGTTCATTAGTGAATTCTTCCCGCAAAATAATTTGTACGTTTTTGTCGTTGCCCTTCATTGATGAACAATTGTTGTATCTGTCGTAATAATTTGTTGGATCTGTATCATAAAGAGGAGAATTTAATTTTTCCCTCATCAATAAAGCTTTTGTGAAGAAAGATTGTACCTTTCCCGCTAGGTCAGCAATATTATCAGCTAATATGCTAAGTGTATGCGGACGTCTTGAATATCTGTAGTTAACTAGTTTCATTACATGTCCACAGATGCTGATCATGTTTGGTGCTTTCCAGAGGTCTGAGATCTCATATAATCTCACTCAGTTATAATATCATCCCAATTGAGTTTGCTCAGACCAGTTTAAGCGATAATTAATTAAGTGAGTCAGCAAAGAGGTCTTAGCTCACTACGTCACAACTGAGTAAGATTATATGAGATCTTAGACATTTGGAAAGCAGCAGCATTTGTTTTGAAGTTGTAAGATACACGCTTCGTTTTTTTCCATTCCTGGAGTTCACCACTATCTCCAATTTTGAAATGTATCAAATCGAAGTCGCTTTCATTTGGACTTCTATCTCTCAGAATCAAATAATGAATTTCGCAAATCATTGCTATTGAAACGAAGATTACTGTAGGTATTTAAACTATTCTACCAGTCTGCTGAGCTCTCGGACTGGAAGGTTTTGCCCACATACTACTACCTACTATAGGTATTTTTTGTTCTTTTAATCACTTCTTATGGTTGACCGAATTCTATTGTACAATAACCGAAACGGAAGACTTTGACCTATATGATGGCAATATTTCTAGGTATTACATGCTGAAGAACTTAGATATCAAGCAATATATAGAACACTCTTGTCATTCTGGTTTACACATGCTCATTGCTCGGCTTAAACGCGTTTTCGGCCGCGAACACTCGTCTTAGCAACTATATGAGAGTTTCTTTCCCCTTGACAATAAGTCTCAAGTCCACATTTCAGAGCGACCTACATCTTAAACTAGAATTTCGAAGGTCCGTACAGTTTCCAGAAGCAAATCGCTGTTATCGCGGAAAGTTTGCCTCATGATATTCAGAATTTATTCCAAAAGGAGTTGAAAGCTTGCAAGATGCCGAATATGAATTAGGATTTGAAAGACGTCAAATAATTTTGTTTTTGCGCCTCCGTCCAGAAACACTCATTTTGCAGTACTTGAAAGCGGCAGGAAAACTATTGTTTTCCTGCCTAGGCAGGCAAAAATGTCACTAAAGGTTGGCCACACTAGATTCACATGACAGATGTGTAATAAATTGCCATTAAGCTACTGTTCAACCATGCTAAAATGAAGTGGTGTCTTCATTGGACTTTATTATTATTGATAAATAGATATTAAACTAGAAGGAAAACTACAGAAAAAGATTTATTCTCGGAAACGTCAAAATACTAAGGTATGTAACAGGTGTGCCAACTTGTACTGTCAACTCCCTAGTGTCAAAATTTCTTTTCTATTTTCAATTCAAAATTAACATTTGCCGGCCCAAAAAACATTGTGTATCACACGGCCAGAAACTATTTTGCGAGTATTCGTACTTGTGGGCCTCGGCTACCGCCTCGTCCCACAAACCGTACTCACACTCGCAAAACTGTAGTTTCTGGCCTAGTGATACAAATAACTATTATTTGTGGATGTTTTTTTAATAAGATTGATAAATAGGTGTGCTTTCAAAAGTACAGCGAAATCACGCAACGGTGTTCTGTTTTCTATGCAAGCGCGTGTGGGAAAACTTTATAAACTTTAGCAAATAATATTTCTGTGGTGAAATATATGTAATGAATGGTTATATATTAATAGTTGATAAAAATTACTTAAAATTACCGCATGCAGTTCTTGCCTGACGTATGTGAATATAGTTTGATGAATCTATGCGCACTCATTACGATTTTGGATTTCGCCTTACTTTCTTTTCTTTTTGTTCCTCAGTAGCAGTAACGCAACTTCAGATATCTTCGTGTAATCACGTCACCATGATGTAATGATTAGAATGAAAGAGAATTGAATGAGTGATGAAATTAACTGCACGCTTTTGCAGCTCTTATATCTGCTTTTTTTTCTCCTGGGTGTATAACCTGATGGAAATATGTGGAAAGCATAATACAAGATTGAAAACACGAGACATAAGAACCAAACTATGTCACAAGCGTCACTCGCCGCCATTACCGTCTTTTGGACACCATTATTGGGCCATTATCAGGCCATTATTTTGGTTTCCATATGGTTAGTTGACAGACTTGTCAATACTTGCCATTTACGAATGCAAATTTAAAGCTTGTGTATAAATTATTCCATAAATTCCATTTCGTGTGTTTTTTTTTGTCCGTTTACCACATTTGTATACTATTTTGATATTTTGTTAGTATAAGTTAGCATTTTCTTGGCCAATTTTTGCTGTTGACGATGTCTGGTATTCATTGCTTTGTCAAAAGTTGTAAAAATGGTTATTATGAATTCACGGATTTACATTTTTTTAGATATCTGATGCTGCAGATAGGTAAGAATTTCGCTCACATGCAAGCTTCTTAGAAGCTTTGGTAAATATTGTTCAACAATACAACAATTCACAATCAGAATCACAAATTAGAATTTGCAGTATTCATTTCCAAGATCATATGTTTACAAATGGCTTGCGAGATCGTCTTTCGCCATCTACAACACTATTTACTAATTTCTTGTGTTTTTCTTTTAATTTGCATATTAATCCCCCTTTGTCCAGTTGAGATATTCGGGTACAAGTCTCTTATAAATCTTATAACACACTAACGTCTCTATAACCAATAAACGCATTCCGTCGAGTGTGCTTATAGTCTTATGGTAACATTAAATTAGAAAACGTAGATTTACTTGTACTGCTGATGTCGCTATATGATTATTTCACGCTCAATTATTTAGAAAGAAATATTTTGCTTTCAAATACTTCATTTCCACCTCATTCCTAAAAAAATACACCAGTATTTTATAAAACTTTTGTATATTACAGATAACTTGAATTTCCCGCCAAAAGGAAACCCAAGGTCATCGGTTCGAAATTTCAAAAACCAATGTATAAGTACGATAGTGATGCTACTCCTACAATACCTATGCTGTGGCTATGTATTGTCCACTGTGAGTAAAACGACAAAAAAGAATAAAAGATAAAAGCAAGATAGAATATTTAAGTATGGTCAATACAATTTGTTAGTAACAGTTAGTAGGTATACAAAAGTGTTGCTATAATATATAAAAATATAGACAATAGTACTAGAGTCCGGTAGGTGACTTGTAACTTGTGATAGTACGAGTTAGATATTTTGGACGAGGCGGCGAAGGAGCCGAGTCTAGAATATCTAAACGAGTACTGTTATAACCACTACCGGGCGTGTATCGTATAAAATTTTATTTCATACTATCGAACGTGGTCAAACTAAAAGTAAATTACCACAACATTTATATTAAAAGTCAAAAAATGACGTTATCTTTTGAAAAATCAGGTCACTTTTTTTTCTACAGTAACGGCGTTGCTATTGTATTACCCATATTGAAACAGTTCGGTAAGTGCTGCCTAGCGACACTTACCGGCTCTGATACTGTCTCATTTACCGGACTCAAATTGATTATGTAATAAAGATATACTAGACAGCATGAAATAAATCAAAAAATTATTTCTAACTCCAACAATTATGACAGATGCAGGCAGTGGCGTAGCGCAAAATCCTGGGGCTCTCCCGCAGAAGTTTGTCTGGGACCCCTAGTCTACTACTATATATGTATACTATGAGATTCAAAATGATTATCGTAATAAAAAAACTGTTTTCCGGAAAAAATTATCTATGTTTATAATCAATTTAATGAGCGAAGTTAGCTACATGCAAATTTCATACATTAAATGAATTTTCTTGACATTTAGCGACATTGGCGTTCGTGTTGTAGTATCTTTCGATTTATCTTATAATTTTTTTCAAACCGTTTATATTTACATCTAATATCACCAACAATAGTATTTCTGAATACTGTAAGAAAATAAGGGAATTTATCTGTGGTAATTAGCTCAACAAACAGGTAAAAAATCAATATTAATTTTAAGTGAAATAGTTTATTACATTTTATAATTTTATAGGCTTATCATACACTTTAGCGCAACGAGCTGTCAAAAGAAAGTTACATTTTCATCCCTATAAAGTTTCTACGGTACAGGAATTATTACCATTAGATCCCGATAGGCGATTGGAATATTGTCATTGGTTTGATAACAATCATTTTTCTCGGATGAAGCCTGGTTTTATCTAACGGGCTATATCAATTCACAAAACTATCGTATCTGATCTGCAGAAAATCTACACGAATTTCGAGAAACGCAATTACATCCCGTAAAACTTGGAGTTTGGTTAGCTATGTCCAAGCAACGAATAATAGGGCCAATTTTCTTCGAGGAAACTGTAACAGTCCAACGTTACCAACAGATGTTGGAATTGTTTATTGCAGAGTTACAAGAAAATGAGCTTGGAGCAAGTTATTTTCAGCACGACAATGCTCCAGCACATACTGCTCGACAAACCTGCCAATATCTTCAACAGTTTTTTGCTGACAGGGTCGTTAAAGCACAAAGATGGCCACCAAGATCGCCTGATCTAACCCCATTAGATTACTTCATGTTTGCTATCTAAAAATAGGATCTATAGAAACCGCATGGCATACATAGAAGAACTGAGAGATGCAGTTTTGTCACTTAATAATTATCTAATTGTATGTTATAATTTAAAGTAATAAATAAATTTAGTTAAACACCAGTAGTACTGAATTGTAAAGTCATAATTTAGTAAAGTTAAATTAATTACATTCATTTTTTACAACAGAAACACCAATCCATAGTCGTTTATATAATGCGAGTTCAAATATAGGTTACGTTTTCCTTATTTATGACAGATCCGTTTACTTTCTGTGTTCAACACTGACTTAGTTCAAACTTCATTACAAACACGCGGCATTTACCTACACCTGTTCTATCTATAGGAGCGGAATTTGACAATCTTTTTGAATCTCATAGTATATGTAAAATATTACTAATAATAGTATATGAGGGGTCCTCCGATGGCTGGGCGCCCCCGCCTTGCGGAGGTTGCGGAGGTGTAATTTATGCCACTGTACGTAGGTAAAGAAGAACGGAATGAATTTACTAAAAATGTAAGGGAAAGTTTTACCGTATCCAGACGAGCCACCACTGTCCTCAATGTTTATATTTTTTATTAATTTATTTAGCGCAAGTTCAAGATAATTTTTTTTGATTGATAAGTAGTATTGTATATTTATATAATTGTGAAATAATATCACTAGCTAGCATGTAATCTCACGTACAAAGAAAATTCTTTCCAGAGAGATCTATTTTTCGTACTAACAATAAGAGTCATTTACTTTTAGCTAGTAGCTTTCGCAAAATGATTTTATACATCACTTTTCAATATATTGCTTACGGGCATCTGATTTATTTTATCTTAAAAACAGTTTATCAGTATTTTTTGTCAAATAGATCAATGAGTAAAGTTTCTATAACAGAAAGAAGAAGAATTTTAAAAACATCTGATGAAAGTAAGTAATATGTATTTTTTTTTGTAAAAAAGCTATTTTAATTCAGTCTAGATTAATTTCAATACTTTACTTTATCAGTAAAGATTGTTTAGGATCATTTTATGATTGCTCTCTAAATAATTATTTTATTTCATTTAAATTGAAAATTGACATTTGTATTGACTTAGAACCGTTTTACACGTACGAGAATTCTTACGCAAATTGTAACAAAATTTATACCGAAAATTTTGGTAACAATTTTCGTAAGAATTTTTGTCGCGACACTTTCAGGTCGTTTTACATAGGAATAAGGTTACTTCCGTTTGCACTTCTAAGTTGTAACCTAAATCTAAACAATTATGATCCATATTTTGCTGGTTTATTGGTTAACTGCTATTTATTTAGGATTTCTATGATAACCATAATCAAATAACAATTTAATTTAACAAATGCGCCTGATTATAGCAACAAATATCGTGAAAATTCCGATTAAAATTTATTCCTGTGTAAAATGACTTGAAAGTGTCGCGACAAAATCTCTTACGAAATTCTCACTAAAATTTTCGGGATAATTTTTGTTATGATTTCTGTAAAAATTCTCGTACGTGTAAAACGGCTCTTATACATGCATTCTATGTAATTGACAATGTCTGCAAATGGTTTTATCGCAAATATATGTTCTATATATCTATCTATTTAATCAAATTTAGTTACATAAAGATTGTTTCGTTAAAACATTTTGTATCAATCCCTCCAGAAGAACATTCTAAAAAAAACGTGTATGCTAATTCATAAAAGATATCGTTTTGTTTGAGAATAATGAACAGTCAATTCTTTAATTACTTTTTTATGACCTGTTACCGACTTCAACATGCACTTATTGTTAAATGCAGTTCTAGAAACAGAGAAGGATTATGAAGAAGATGGTGAACATTTTCCAGCTTTACCAAAGGATTTAAAACATATCCCTTTTGTATTTGAAAGAGCAACTGAGAATCATATGATAAAAGCGTCGCGAAATTTTTACGAATTTATGAACAAAAGACGTACAATTAGGTATTTTTCATCTGATCCAGTACCAATTGAAGTTATACATAATATTATTAGAACAGCAGGTATGAAGTTAATTTATAGGAGGATAAAAATAGGTTTATTATATAATGAGTTTGTGAGATACACCTCATTTATTTTTAATTTTCGTATGAAGACATTTTCACACAGTCAATATCAATTACTTATGAATTTAGTTTCTTTAATTTCAATCAGTTGACAATAGGTATGATAGACAAAAACTGTTTGAATTAGAACTTAATATATAGGAAATAAATCCTCCTTGATCTGAAACTTATTTAGCGTTTGATTATTTTTGTTTCAGGTAAAGTACCTTTGTCGTTCATAGTATGCCAAAATCTTCTTCAGAATGCACATTTTCTGAATCATCGACTTACCTAGATAAAATCCATTATTTGTCAATTTCGTTTCAGGTAAACTATTACCGTTCACAGTACGCTAATGTGCGTTACTAAGATAAATACTTGCTTGCAGAGCAAAAAGGTTATGGCATTACGAACATTTTTAGAATAATCGATCTACCATAGGAAAAAATCTGCATTATTAATTTTACCAACCATCTTTCTAAAAAAAATGCATTACTCCATAAATTTTTGCTCTAAGTAACCCTTCTTAGTAACATCCCAGGCAACCAAATTTAAATTTCCCACAATTATTTTTAGTAACTTCAACGTTAAATCATGAAATTTCCCACAATTTGGTATTACATTAATAGTTATTTTAATACCTTTATGTTGAAGTTCCTAAAAATAATCGTGGGCAATTTAAATTTGGTTGCCTGGGATACTGATGTACTCAAAACTGTTCTATGGTACTATAATGTACTATGAACGGAAACAGTATTTTACTTGAAAAAAAAGTATTAGGAAATAAGGGATTTTATCAAAGTAAGCCGATAATTCAAATAATTCAAAACTTTTCAATCTGAACAACATTTCTTGGTACCATTTTGGCATAATGATGTGAACTAAGACAGTTTTTACTTACGATTTTAAAAATTCGAAAGCAAAGGATAAATAAGTTTTAGATCAAGCAGGACTTTTTGTCAAATGAATTTCAATTCTAAAATTTTCTGTCCATCATATCTATTGTGAACCCCATCTATGGACACACTGTATAGTTAGGTAGCACATATTTATGAAACTTTATATTTTCTGTTGTGACTATTGTGTGAAGAATGTTCCTTTGCGAAAATTTAAAACACTTTTAATAGGAACAGCACCCAGTGGTGCGCATACTGAACCTTGGACATTTGCTGTAATTGAGTCACTCAATCTTAAAAAACAAATTAGAGATATAATCGAAGAAGAAGAAGAAATCAATTACAAAAAGCGCATGGGTAAAGTTTGGACGAACGATTTAAAACCTCTGAGAACGAACTGGATTAAGGAATATTTAACAGAGGCACCGTATTTGATTTTAGTATTTAAACAAATGTATAGCTTTCGCGAAGACGGTGTGAAGAAGTTACATTATTACAATGAACAAAGTGTTTCTATAGCTGTAGGAATTTTACTTGCGGCAATACATGTAAGAACGACGCATACTGATGGCATAGCAATTTTACTTTATGTTGTGTTTAGCACGCAGGTCTAGTATCATTAACATCGACGCCTTTGAATTGTGGACCGGCTATAAGAAATATGCTTGGGAGGCCATCCTCGGAAAAGTTAACAATATTGTTGCCTGTTGGATATCCCAGTAAAGAATGCACAGTGCCAGATTTAAAAAGAAAAGAATTAGAAGATATTATGATTGAATTTTAAAACAATTAATTATATAATATATCTAATATTTTATAGATACTTGTACAGAAATAAAATGCTTATTAATTACACAATCTAAATTTATATGTGTACTTACTAGCAAAAGCGTTATTACGTTTTAATGTTTGAATTCTTCACCTATGTAAAAAGTTAAATCACTCTGCCCAGTGTGTAAGTTACCTTCATTTGAGATAAGATTATAAAATTGTAAAAGATAACCGCCATAATTTTTCATGTAATTCCAAATTTATTATTTGCAAGCAAGTACACGCTGCTCCAGTTTTTTTGTTGGAAGATTTGTTTAAAAGTTTAATTGCAGCCACTATTTCAGTATCTGCCGCGGAAAAAATGGTCTAATCAGTTGGTTAATCATTCAACCGCACCATGTATTGGTATAGAACATCATCTGGTAACGAGATTGATGGGTTACAAGTAGTGATGCAAGATTTCTTTACTTTTCATTACTTACACGTACCTAACTTAATCCTTACTTGTTTGTATTTGGTACTTTCGTTATTTCCATACTGTTGTCAAAAAAACTACTGTATCGGTAATAGTTGCAATCGAATGCAAATCTGTGGTTTTCTAATAATATAAACGAATCCTTATTTCAAGTTTCTTTATGCGTACATTATGTTACGTGCACCTATGTTAAAGAAACAACAATATTTTATTTGTCGGGATCGAGAGGTCACAGGAGAAACGTAAATCGTATGATTCTTAATAACAAAAATATAATACAGTAGCCTCGCGATCATATGAATATTACTTTTGTGAAATGATGAAATATATGTGAAATGTGATTACTTCACATAATCGCGACTACTGTAAATCGGTCAGCTATCAGTTATTATTAAATGCGCCCATGGAACGACTCTCGTTATCTCCCAGCATTCGCCAAGGACATTGATTATATTGTAACGAGCGCCAACTTTTCAACTGGCGGTTCCGATAGGCGTCCCTAGATGGCGCTAGCATAGCGGAAGAAAGAACTACCTACGAGGAAAACAGAGGGCAGCACCGGGTCGAAGATTCGAGAATATTCTCCAGAATCTTCGAGGACGTTCTAGAAGGCCCCCGAACAATCTGGAAGTTCGCGCCAGCTATAAATAACGCGTCGGGTTGGCCAGGAGGCAGTCAATCGATACGAGTTCGATAGTGCGGTCGCGATTGAAGTAGTACATGTAATATAAATATCGTTTACATAAATAAAGACATTAGTGGTTAAGTGATATAGTTAATAAGCATTTTTATAGATTTAATTACCGTAATAGTGTTAATAGAATAAGTGAATTTAAATATATCGCCTGTGTGTTTTTCTAAAACCCCGACAACGTTTTAAGAACGAAAAACGTAACAATTGGTGTCAGGTGTGGGTGAACTGGATATATTGGTGAATATAAACTGAATTAGTGGACTAATAGGCGTAATTAGAGACAATGGCAGCGAAATACTGTAAATTAGTGGACTTGAAAGTGGTAGACCTCAAACGGAATTAGAAGAAAGGGATGAAGATACGAGTGGAAGGAAGGCCGAGCTTCAGTCGAGATTACGAGAGCAATAGAAGCAGCTGGTGAAGATCCTGAGACATATTTGTTTGAAGTGTCTGGTGTAATGGCGAACTTTTTAAAAGAACTTACAGAAAATTCTAGAAGATTAGAAGAGAAAGTTCTAGAAAATTCTCACAACATAGAAGAGAAAGTTATGGAAAATTCTCGCAATTTAGAAGAGAAAGTTCTAGAAAATTCTCAGAAAAATATGGAAAATTCTAGAAAACTGGAAGAAAAGATTGAAAACATGGACGAGAAGAATATAGAAAATTCTAGAAAACTAGAAGAGAAAGTTCTAGAAAAAATTGAAAACATGGACGAGAAGAATATAGAAAATTCTAGAAAACTGGAAGAGAAAGTTATGGAAAATTCTCGCAATTTAGAAGAGAAAGTTCTGGAAAAAATTGAAAACATGGACGAGAAAAATATAGAAAATGCTAGAAAATTGGAAGAAAAAATTATAGAAAATTCTCTTAATGTCAAACAGGAATTAATGAATAGAATCGACGAAAAATTCCAAGAAGAAAAATCTAGAATGATTGAAGAATTGGACGGTCGCATTAAGAGCTGGAAGAACAAATGCATTCTGGAACCATACCAAACACGGAAAAACTGGAAATTCTACCAATACGGAAGCACTCAGATGGAACCAAGAAATTCGTGCCCATCTGTACGGTTCAAAATAAATGTGACCTGCCTACATTCGACGGAAGACTCCCTTGGAAGACTATTTGACGCTGCTGGATACCACAGCTACGGTATATGGCTGGACGGAAGCTACCAAAGCAGCCATGTTATCAGTAGCTCTGCGCGGCGATGCTTTGAAGGTACTCCAGGTTATTCCTTCGACGGGAGCGACAAATTACCAAACGCTACTTAATCAATTGAGATGCGTTTCGGTAATAAACATCTGCAGCAAGTATATCGCTCGCAATTGAAAAATCGCTGTCAGAAGTCGAACGAGACTCTACAGGAGTATGAAGCTGACGTCGTTCGTCTAATTAAGAGTGCGTACCCAACGGTACCGGAAGATGTGTGCGAGAGTCTCGCTGTGGAAAAATTCCTGGATGGCCTGCTCGATAAGGATACTCAACAGGCAGTAAAGCTCGCTCGGCCGAAACGTTGAACCAGGCTTTAGCTCAAGCACTAGATTTTGAAGCCGTGAAGCAATCGGTCAAAGGACCTGCTCGCGTCCGTGTTCTAGGGGAGTCACGAGGAAGAAGAGCCATTAGAAGGAATTATGGCGAAATTAAACGAATTGATGACGAAAATGGAATCCGTGCAAACTAGGCAACCAGGAAGACGATGCTGGAATTGTGGAAGGATGGGGCACGTACGTAGTCGATGTCCCGATCCACGAAAACCAAAGCCGACGGAAAACTAAAATGGGCCGACGGGAAGGGGCGATCGTCGACCTATGTAGCTGATGCCCCAGTAACACCAGTGATTGTTGCTTCAGTGGGATGTAGACCTAGCAGCCTCGTCGTGTATGGGCATGTAAATGGGAAACCGAGAGATTTACTGCTAGATACTGGTGCAACAATGACAATTCTTCGGCCGGAAGCAGTGGGAAGGAAGAGCCGGATATATCCAACCAGGTGGACGCTACGTACGGCAACTGGGCAAACAGTCAACGTGTTGGGGGAGACGATGGCCCACTTCCGTATTGGTGATACTGCATTCCAGTATCGTGTAGTAGTTGCAGATATAGAACAAGACGTAATCCTCGGAATGGACATAATGACAGAATTTGGTTTCAAACTGGACTTGCAAGCAGGAGTGTTGAAGGTTGGCAAAGAAGAAGTTATTCTTAACCATAGCAAGAATATGTCGGCCTGCGTAGTGTTGGCAGAAGAAGTAACTGTGGCGAGCCGCAGTGAAACCATTGTGGAAGCGAGCGTGAGTGGAGACATTCCCAAAGGGCAAGTTTTAATGCTGGAACCGGGAGCGATTAGCGGTCAAGGTCGTGGAATACTGGTTGCTAAGGCAGTGATACAAGCTGGAGAAAAACTGCCCGTTCGACTGATGAACGTCAATAGGTATCCAGTAAAGCTGAAGAAGGGCGTACCTTTGGGAAATTGTGCTAGTGTGTCGTCGATTGTCAACAAAGAGGATGGCGTAACAACAACTCCAGATCCGCTTCCTAGATGGTTGAATAACTTCATTGACTTGTCTTGCAAGGATTTGACAACACAACAACGCCATACCGTGAAACAGCTGCTTGCACGCTACCAAGATCTTTTCCAAGCAGGAGACCGGAACACGAGGGGCAGGACTAATGTTGTACGACATCGAATAGACACTGGAGATGCCCAGCCGATCCGCCAAGCCCCCAGAAGATTGCCATTGGCGAAACGAGCCGAAGCAGAACAAATTATACAGGATATGGAGCGGGATGGAGTAATTGAACCATCGAACAGTCCATGGGCTTCTCCAGTGGTACTGGTGAAGAAGAAGGATGGTTCAACTAGATTCTGCGTGGATTATCGACAACTAAATAACGTAACCAAGAAGGACAGTTATCCTTTGCCCAGAATCGATGACACTTTGGATACCCTAGGTGGGTGTAAGGTATTTTCGACCCTTGACCTGAAGAGTGGTTATTGGCAGGTCGAAGTAGAGGCAAAGGATAAGGAGAAGACGGCGTTTACGATCGGGACAGGATTGTGGCAATTTAACGTCATGCCATTTGGGTTATGTAATGCTCCCGCGACGTTTGAAAGATTGATGGAAAACGTACTGAGAGGACTATCCTGGGAAACTTGCTTGGTATACCTCGACGATATAATTGTCTTAGGAAAATCTTTTGAGGACCATTTGAAGAACTTGGAGCAAGTATTTCAGCGATTGAAAGGAGCGAATTTGAAGCTTAACCCCAAAAGTGCAACCTGTTCCAGAAGCAAGTGCACTACCTCGGCCACGTAGTATCAGAGGATGGAGTGTCGGTTGACCCAGGGAAGATAGAAGCGGTCAAGTCTTGGCCGGTTCCGAAGGACAAGCATGAAATAAGAAGTTTTCTTGGGGCTATGCACTTATTACCGACGATTCGTTCCTGGATTTGCTAACATCGCCAAGCCTCTCACGAGACTAACTGAAGAGGGCAGAGACTACGTCTGGGAGAAGAGCTGCCAGGATGCCTTTGAAGAATTGAAACAGATGCTGACCACTGCGCCCATCTTGTGCTATCCACAGGCTGAAGGAAAATTCATTTTGGATACTGATGCCAGCAACGTGGGCATCGGAGGCGTGTTGTCCCAAGTTCAAGATGGCCACGAAAAAGTGCTCGGTTACTTCAGCAAAGTGCTGTCGAAACCGGAACGCAACTATTGTGTGACCAGGAGAGAGCTGTTGGCCGTAGTTAAGTCTATAGAGCACTTTCATAAATATCTCTATGGCAGGAAGTTCTTGTTAAGAACCGACCATGCGGCATTGATGTGGTTGCTACGCTTCAAGAATCCGGAAGGGCAGGTTGCCAGATGGATAGAGCGTCTTGAAGAGTATGACTTTGATTCGGAACATCGGCCTGGAACCAGTCATCGAAACGCTGACGCACTATCGAGGAGACCCTGTTCCAAGGATTGTACGCACTGCTGTCGTGCCGAAGAGAAAAATGAAGCAACCTGCTTAAGGACTACTGTCATAGATGATAGATGGACTGAAGACCAAATCCGAGCTGACCAGGAGTCTGACGAAGTTTTGAAGCGTGTGATGGAGTGGAAGATGCAAGAAGCGCGGCCTAACTGGGAAAACGGTAGCACCATATTCGCGAGAGCTAAAATCGTATTGGGCTCAGTGGGGCTCTTTGGTAATGGAAAATGGTCTTCTCAGACGAGTGTAGAAGACGAAGCTGGGACCAATAGCAGACTTCAGATTGTGGTTCCGAAAGCAAGAATTCCCGAAGTTTTAAAACTTCTTCATGATGGAACATCGGGAGGGCATCTTGGAGTCCGGAAAGACTATAGAGAAGGTCAGAGAGCGATTCTATTGGGTTAATTGCAAGAATGACGTGAAAGACGGGTGCCGGAGATGTACAACTTGCGCCGTGCCAATGGACCTTCCCAAAGGAAGAGGCCCCTATGAAGCAATACAACGTTGGCAGTCCTTTTGAAAGGATTGCGATTGATGTTGCCGGACCATTTCCCACGACGGAATTTGGAAATAAATACATCTTGGTTGCAGTAGACTACTTCAGCAAATGGGTGGAAGCTTACGCATTACCAAATCAGGAAGCTGTTACAGTGGCTGAGACTTTAGTTAAAGAACTTTTCAGTCGGTTTGGTGTGCCGCTTGAACTTCACTCCGACCAGGGACGGAATTTTGAATCAGCAGTGTTTCAAGAGATGTGCAAAATATTGGTATTCGCAAGACCGAACAACTGCCTTGCACCCGCAATCAGATGGCATGGTGGAGCGCATGAACAGGACAGTTATCAAGTATCTATCAAAAGTTGTCGCAGACCACCAGCGAGATTGGGACCAGCAACTACATCTATTCTTGCTGGCGTATAGAGCATCGGTCCACGAAACCACTGGCCAAAGTCCATCTAGTGTGCTTTTTGGACGAGAACTGCGCTTACCATGCGATCTTAAGTTCGGCTTTAAAACAAATGAAGAAGTAGTTGGAGATGACTATGTTTCGAACTTGCGGAGGCGAATGGATGATATTCACGATCGGGTGAGGGCGAATATCCATGAAGCAAGTGACCGCATGAAAGAACACTACGACATCAGAGCGAATGAAGGCGGATATCAGCCTGGAGACCTGGTCTGGCTGTTCAATCCTCAGCGACGTCGAGGCTTCTCACCTAAGCTGCAACGATCGTGGGACGGGCCTTACGAAGTGATAAAGCGAATTAATGACGTCATCTATCGCATCAGAAAGAAACCCAATGGTAAAGCAAGAGTGGTGCATTTTAATCGCCTAGCTCCTTATCTTGGGGACAATCAAGAGGACGAGCAGATGGTCCGAGTTTGTAGACTCCCCGAAGAAGAACTCGGCTATGAGGAGTTCATGGACAAGTATGGGAATGGCCGCAAAGTGCGTCATGGTGTAACAACGGAGATTCAGGAGGATTTGTTTTTGGCTCCTGAAGGGTGCGCGTTAGCACATTGTGTTGCCCAAGATTTAAGAATGGACAAGGGGATAGCTACCGTCTTCAAGAAGAAATTTGGTGGTGTCCAAGATCTCCGAAGCCAGAACCCTGAGGTGGGCAAGGCTCTCCACTTGCCAAGAAGAAACGGCCTTATTCTACTTGGTGACCAAAGAAGCCTCAGTTGGCAAGCCAACCTACCGGACGATGTGGGACAGCCTGATAAGTTTAAGAGAGCAGCTGTTGGAGCTGGAGATCAATAAGATCAGGGTGCCAAAAATAGGCTGTGGATTGGATGGCTTGGACTGGAGGGTCGTAAGGAACATGCTCGAAGAAATTTTCCGATATACTGGAATAGAGTTCCTAGTATGCAGCTACAACCCGCGGTCAGCAGAAGGGAGGCGACGGACGGTAGCGTGCTATTTCTTCCGGACCTCGTCGTGTAGGAATGGAGAGAACTGTTCGTATCTTCATGGAGGTGATAGTTCCTGTTCCGGGACGGAACAGATCTAAGGAGGGAGCAGTGTAACGAGCGCCAACTTTTCAACTGGCGGTTCGATAGGCGTCCTAGATGGCGCTAGCATAGCGGAAGAAGAACTACCTACGACGAATAACAGAGGGCAGCACCGGTCGAAGATTCGAGAATATTCTCCAGAATCTTCGAGGACGTTCTAGAAGGCCCCGAACAATCTGGAAGTTCGCGCCAGCTATAAATAACGCGTCGGGTTGGCCAGGAGGCAGTCAATCGATACGAGTTCGATAGTGCGGTCGCGATTGAAGTAGTACATGTAATATAAATATCGTTTACATAAATAAAGACATTAGTGGTTAAGTGATATAGTTATAAGCATTTTTAATAGATTTTAATTACCGTAATAGTGTTAATAGAATAAGTGAATTTAAATATATCGCCTGTGTGTTTTCTAAAACCCGACAACGTTTTAAGAACCGAAAAACGTAACAATATATAATATACTTATATAAAATCAATGGCCACTGAGTAAAGGAAAACCATGGCAAAAACCTTACTCTGGGAGGATCTGGTAAGATGTCCCAGATCTTATTACTGATAGCCGCAAATTATTATTATCCTAACTACTACTTCCCAGGCAAGTGGGAATCGATCTCTATGAGATCATTAGGACGTACCATTATTTTCTCACCTGCTTCGTAAATCCACAGTAAATCCAAAACAAGTCGTCATATTTTTTCCACTTCCATTTTGTTTAATTTTGATTTTATTTTTAAATGAGAAATTTTTGCCTACTAATAAAACAGTTATTTTCAGTTTATTAAAAAATACCGAAGGAATTCTGTTTTTTTTTCATTATAATTCCGAAGTGTTAGGTTAATTATATATAGGTATATACAGTGACCGGCATAAATATTGCAACATATGGGAATTTTTTTTATTAATTATGAATTAATTATTTTTGGGGTTATTAATTAATTGATAATTAATTATTAACCCCAAAATTTATTTTGACGCATGTCACGTGACTACTAGTATGGCGGTAAATTTAAAAAATATGGCGTGAATCTCCAAAAAGTGAGGTTAGATGACATGATATCCAAAAACGTTATTTGAAAAAGTTGTTTAGAATTCAATTCTGAGGCCGCATTCAAATTTTTGTAAACATATTTAAAAAAAAAATAAAAATTACAATTTTTCCAAATATTGTCTCATTGAATTACATATTTCCATCTTTTTTCGCTTTTAGCAGCTCAACTGCAGTACTATTTCCAAATTTGATTGATACTCAAACAATTTTATCAATTTTTGCATAATTAACATAGCGAAAACTGAAAAGTACGATTTCAGTGTGACAATTGTTGTTGCAAGGGACTGTATCTAGTAATAATAAATAAAATTTTACAAACATTTTCTCTCTAAACCGCTTAGCAAACATTACTTTTATTGAAAATTATCATTTTTTTTTTCTGCGTTAAAGTGATATCGGTAGTCCAAAACTGATAACACTAAACATCTAAGCCCTCACAATGTTAGTGCACGCACCGAAGGTATTTATGTAGGTTTCGAAATTACAAAACTAGAAATAAATAACCAGTATTTTTAGTTAATGATACGTAATAAGCAAACACATTTAAACAATAACTAATAGTAATAAACAACTAGAACAAGAAATGAAACTCTAAAAATGCATACTTGTTAGACATACATATCGTTCTGTTTCTTATAAGTAAGGTAGGATTTGAAATTATAAACAACAAAATAATGTAGCAAACTATTTTTTCCCAGCAGGGAGTGTGTGTCCACTTTCCTCCCTCATTTGAGGGACACTCGGCCCAGTCTGAGCCCATTTATGAGATAATTGCTAAATTATTAGGTATTAAATTCCAATGAAACTATTATTAAACACTTTTAAAACGACGCTAACTTGACAATTCTGAAAAAATATTTGACAGATTAAGCCTACTATCTATCATGCCACTCACAGGTATGTCTTTATTATGTTTAGACATCAATTATTTAATTAAGACAAAAATTATAAAGACATACCTGTGAGTTAGTTAAAATTGGACTAGCTGGGAAAAAATAGTATTCAAACCATGTGAGGAAAGTGCTATTGCAGGCCTTGGACAATTACAATAGAGCACTTTCTTCCCTTGGTTTGAAATATACTATTAATTTTTGGCAAATAAGCAATTACTATCATTTTTATTTTAACTACTGTTATTATTAGTTGTTCTTTAATTTCAAAATCTACTTCAAAACCTTCGGTGCGTGCAGTATTGTAAGTTTTTGATTAACGGTTTCCACTTTAATGCCGAAAACAAACAAGAAATATAATAATTTTCAATAAAAGTAATGCCTGGTAAGTGGTTTATAGAGAAAATGTTTGTAAAATTTTATTTATTATTACTAGATACAGTCCCTTGCAACAACAATTGTCACATTGAAAACGTACTTTTCAGTTTTCGTTATGTTAATTATGCAAAAATTGACAAAATTGGTGAGTATCAATCAAATTTGGAAATAGTACTGCAGTTGAGCTGCTAAAAGCGAAAAGAATAGAAATATGTAATTCAATGAAACGTATTTGGAAAAATTCTGATTTTTATTTTTTTTAAATATGTTTACAAAAATTTGCATACAGCCTCAAAATTGAATTCTAAGCAACTTTTTCAAATAACTTTTTTGGATATCATATCATCTAACCTCACTTTTTGCAGATTCACGGCATATTTTTTAAATTTACCGCCATACTAGTGGTCACGTGACGTGTGTCAAAATGAATTTTGGGTTTCTAGACATACACAACCTATCCCCGAAAAAGTTTAGTATATTTTAACAATAAAAAATTTCCATATGTTGCAATATTTATGCCGGTTACTGTATAAAAATAAAGTAAATGGTCATCCTTCCAGAAAAGAGTATGTACTACGTAGCTTTTACTCAGAATAATATAAAAAAACCCTTGGGTGCGTTCGAGAATATACCGGTATAGTTATAATTATTGTCCTAGTGATATACTCTGTCTTCTGTGGGGAACAGGGTGAAACACCCATCCACCTCCTCTCAAATTGCATGGCACTGTGCAACCCAAGGGCGTTGCACCTGGGAGCATGTAAAATCGAAGAGGAAGACTTGCCTAACCTGGGGCTTCTGATATCCTACACTTCTGAAAGAAATAGTATTGGAAGGCCAGATGTAAAAACAACAAGAATAGGGGTCACTTATAGATCTCTTAGGTCGTAATTTAACATCACCCTCCTCGTATACATACGATATACTTTGTCGTTCGAGAATTGGAGTGTAGATTACTACACTGCTTTAAATTTACGTTCGAAATTACCCAACGGTATACTCAGGGTGCACCTTTCTTTAACTATCTCCCGAGAGGGTTACACTTGCCCTACAACATGCACATATAGGTCAAATTGCCAAATTCAAAAGTTTTGTAGACAGATCGTTGTTAGGTCATATTTATTTTATAAAAGTCCTTGGCTCAATGATTTTTCATAAGTAGGAAAGTATAACGGAACCGACTTTGAATATTCGCGGCACGGACGCCAGTGTCGCCAACCTACTCGTTTAGGCGACTACGAGTTAGAATAACTTCATATAGATCACGTGGTGTCGATGGCGGCAAGTCGCAACGAGTGCTGTTGATATAGTGAAACTATTATGTCATTTATTTATATATGTATTAAACGTAGTTACAATAAATAAGAGTTAAAAAAGTAGGTAATAGTGGGATTCTAATTTAATTTTATTTCAGTTCATAATTTTAATTTAATAGGGACAAGTTTCCGCCGGTATAAACAATGGTATAAACTGATGATGATACCTTATACCACTAAATTTCCTACATACCAAATTTTGAATAAAGCCCTTACTCTAACTGCTCTGGAGCTTGTGCTAAAAAAGGGTCACTTAGTGCGCATTTTTCTGATTAAGGCGAACTTGCGCTAAGAAAATGGAGCAAACTTAAATTTTAAGTTGAACACTCAAACTATAATCAGAGTAACCTAGTGCTTTCCACTGCATGTTTGGTGCTGTGAGAAAACGTGATAAGATTCATGCAAATACTGCCCATCTCTAACCACCAGTTTCTTCCTGTATAAACAGTGAATAGCTGTTTTTATATAGGCCACCAAATATATTTCGTAGTGTATGGCCTGCAGTGTGTAATTCGAGTTCTAATTGTTAGCTTTTAATTGTTCCTAATTTTTTTATCTGCAGTTTGATCTTATCAAATGTCGCAGGTCGTATAAACTATGGCTATGCTAGTAAAAGAGCTTTATTAGTAACCACCAAGAACACTTCAGTTATCTGCAGTATTATTTTGTATTATTTATTGGCTGTACTTCCGTATTTATCTTACTTACACATATATGTAGGTACTATTGTGAAAACTTGTAAGTTCAGTAAGTTGTAAGATTTTTATACAGTATTTAGAATACACAATATGGAAAAAGAAAACATTAGATTCTTGAGATATAGAGGATCGAAATTGCATAAGGTAAAAGAACTAGATTTTTTCCCAAAAGTAGAAGAAACTTTTAAGCAAAAATCATCAGTTGGTGGAACACGTAAGTTACAAATAGTGTAGTTTTCCATCCTAAAATATAATTTTTCAGTGTCTATAATAAGTTTTATGTTGATCTTTTGGTTAATATATTCAGAAACTATTTACTTCTTGAATAGTAAATTTGTGTTTAAATTTACTCCAGATACTGATTTCAATGCAAAATTAAAGATAAATGTTGACTTAACAGTAGCAATGCCTTGTTCTAGTAAGTACGTATTTGACAGTTTGTTTAACGGCTTGCTAAACCGGTATAATTTCAGATGTTGGAGCAGATATATTAGATTCCACAAACCAAAATGCATTCAAGTTTGGATCTTTGGAAGAAGAGGATACATGGTTTGAATTAGCACCAAATCAAAGAAGACAATTTGATCATGAAAGACAATTCAATTCATATCTGCGTGAAGAATATCATGCTGTGAAGGTGATCTATAAATTTCCCAATTTTTCAGTTTAAATAACACTTTAGTAATATGTAGGATATACTATGGAAGAATAGATATATGCATGTTGTGAAGGAATTACCTCCAAGGAATGAAATTTTTAATAGGCCATTTGATGCCTGTCGAATCTATGGGTCATTAATTTTAAATAAAGTATCAGGCAACTTTCATATAACTGCTGGTAAAAGCCTGAATTTACCTAGAGGTCATATTCATATAAGTGCTTTCATGTCTGACAGAGATTATAATTTTACTCATCGAATAAATCGATTTAGTTTTGGGGAGCCTAGTCCAGGTATTGTTCATCCACTCGAGGGAGATGAAAGAATAGCCTCAGAAAGTATGTATATATAATTTAACTTCTATCTGTATCATTTTCTGTAGTAATCACTGTTACATACTTTTATAAAGAAAAATTAAACTATCTGCAATTACTTTCAGTATTTTATAGAATAATTACAAATGGCATTTGCAGAAAATTAGAATTTCGCTTCATTCATGGTATGCTTATAATTTGCTACAGAATTGAATGCGGGCTACCTCAGGGAAGCTGTAATATATTTATGTGACATTAAGATATTTTAACCGCCAGCGTGGCTTTGGTAAAACAGTGTATCCGTACTTATAGGTATACACTTGTACATATATATTTTGTGGAAAGTCCCTCTTAACCCTGTTGGGCTTAGATTAGGGCGGCCATACGAATGTTTCACTGTGTCCCTTTTAAATCTATTGTGATCCGTTTTGTTCTAGAAGGTGCTTTCCAATTTTGTCTTTTTAATTATACCTATTATTTTTGAGAACGGCTTTCTCCCCCACGCCCAGCACAAGAAACCTTGTCCTCGCCAGGCTATCGTATTAACGCAACACGTGAACTGGTGTATCTTTCTCCTTTTGGCAAAATCTGCAAATAGCACCATTTGCCAGATCTGTGTAATAGATGTGCCTATTTAGTCTACAGTGACCAGTCAGCAGACCTACTAGCATTTTGACAGTCTTCCTGTCTTTTCTTAGTAAGTAATTTAGGCCTCTGTTTACTCAGGAATTCTTTTGCCTCTCTCTGTTGTGGTGACTTTTGCCATCACTCATTAGGCTCATTATATATCCATTAAGAGATGGACTTGGGCATCCACTTCATTTATACCACTTACACAGTTGCAAATCAGTTTAAAGTCAACACTTGCGGATCTGATCGCTTTAAGTGTTGACTGTCTGTCAGAGAAAATATAGCGAGTTCACTCTTATTGGGTACCTTTACCCAGTCTTTCTTATCTGGTATTATAACCTGGCACTTTCTATCTAGGTTGAATTTCTGAACCATGGCATCATTTGGCTTCACCATAAATGGGGCCCCGTTATTCATCTAATAGTTTTTGATGGCTGGCACCATACGATTTACTTAACGGTGCTTGACTGTGCATAACTCTATATACTGTACACCTCGCAGTTCCTTGTGTATGAATATGTAGCGGTGGCAGGTTGAAATTTGCTCCTATTGCGGCGGTAGGAGTCAATCTCATCGTATCCGTGGCACACAGACATGCCAGCTTTAGTACACCATTTAGCGTTTTGATCGTTCCCGCCTGCCACACCTTTGGCCACCATACTACTGCGCCGTATGTTATCATGGGTCTAATTATCCTTGTGTATAACCACAAAGCCATCTTAGGAAGTCCCAATTTCTTTCACACATCCACTTGACCCTGCTCAGGGCGATAATGGCTTTTTTGTTTATATTTTGAATATGTGGGTCCCAGATAAGTATTTGATCAAACCATACCTCAAGATTTTCGCCTCTTTGACATAAGGAAACCTTTCACTTCCTATCATTAGTAGTTGTAAGCGTTCTAGCATTCTTTTTGTGTGAATTTGTTAACCTCTGTTTTCTGAGCATTGACTGACTTACCGTTTGTCGACCGTATTTGAGCGGTTTGCGTGCTGCTGTGTACGAATTGAATTAAATGAAATTGCTAAATGAATTTAACAAAGAAAAAGAAAAATTAAATTAGCTAGCTCAACGGATAAGATTTTTAAAATTGAACAAAAGAACAATTAACCTCAAACTTTTTATTTTAGTTATTAAAACTTGAATCTAACCACGAAAAGTAAATTGTGAGTGAATGAAATCTGACTTTCTTAATTACCCGAAAAATTGAAAAGGTTTAATTAAAAATAAAAGAACAGAATTTTCAACCCAACAACGTTAATTAACAATCAAATTTATTTCAACAACGGGTTAAATTATAGATTGTGCAGAAAAAAAACCGTGAACTGAAGGTTCTGACCAAAAATAAAAACTGACTCTAAATTAAAATAGGACAATGCTATTTCCTATACAAAGCAAAAGTTTTGTTTGTTCAGGAAGATAATCCTAAATATTTCAATTTCAATCCACGTGGTTTCAAATTAAAATTAACTAAGCGTGGATAATTTCTAGAAATTTACAAAATTGTAAAACTAATTGCAAGAACAAAGCTTCTACTCACCCAATCGAGCTGATTGATAATTAAAAATGAAACGGTAAAATTGAAAAACGGAAAAATTAACGCTTTAAACTATAATGAGTGAAAAAAAAACTAAAAATATCTTCCTAAACAAAAATAATAATTGATCTTATATCTAATCTACTACGTGTACACGTCAATACATTAACAATTATTACGAAAAGAAATCCTTGATTGACTAAATTTTTACAGAAATAAATTTCAATATCAAATGAATTACAAAATGGCAACAAAGAAATACGAAAATACGTCTACTCACGTCAATAGTCGAACAAGGAACTCCTTAACAAAACTCTACAACTGTTACAAAAATCCCTCTCTCAAAATCGTACAACGCAGTCGTATAAACAATACGGCAATATTCAATAGTATCCGCATTAAATCTACATAGGCAAACGATAGACAAATAAATGAATGGAATAAATTTAAAAAAACTTAACACTTAATTAATTAAATCATACAATAAACTCTTTAATTGAATTTATACAAAATAAAATTAAAAATTATGAAAAATTCTCGGTAACTCGAACAACAGCTGGGAAGAAAGTAAAAAAATCAAAATATGCAACTCAAAATACGCTCAGCAAACTTAGGTTGTCTATACCACAGCAGTTCGTTCCATTAGAATCTTTGGAAACCGCCCTGTAACAACTATTGTAACATCTTCACCATACTCAAGGCAGTAATAGTCATTTCTGGTCAGTTTCCGAATTAGGTAGCCTACTAGAATAGCCCACAGTAGATAATACTCTGCCTGCAGTTACATACATACATATCAACTAACCTTTCAATAAGTGCTTTGAGTAAAAAGGAGGATAAACTTATTGGCCTGTATGACTTTGCCGTTTGATTACATATTTTACCCATCTTAGATAGTTATACTACCCTTACCTTTTGCCATGTGGTTGGATGTTGGAACATGTCCTCAGGATATACATGCTCTGAAGATTTTTGTGAGATGTAGTATCATTTCTATCCCTTTCTGGAGTAAGGCCGGAAATATTCCATCGGTGCCCACAGATTTAAAAGACGAAACTCTGCCCAGCGCCCATTTGACCCTTCTAAGGTTTGTGATTTCGATGGCGAGCTTCCAATCTTGTCTTTTTGGCCTGTTCTAGTCTTCGATCTGATACCGCAGGCCCACGAGCACCTGTCAGGCTGCTTACGAATGCTGGCGTAGGTTCCTTCAATTTTTTTGATGAAGCCCACTTCGTGGCTAGAATTTTATGAGTTTGTGAAAATGTGAGAGTTTCATTCAACTCTTGGCAGAACTTTCTCCATGAGTCCCTTTTTGGCTTACGGATTTCATATGTTCATTCTCGAACCTTGAAGCACTTATAGGAAAGCGACTTGTGATCTGCCAAATCGTCATATGCATTGTCTTGACATTGATTTGGCTTTGGTGTTATATAGTAGTTTATTCAGTATTATTTGGCTGCATGTAATGCTAGACAGCAATAATGTTCCCTGTTTTTAAAAGTCTCTTATTTCTTATTAGACAGTGTAGCACTGTTTACATCTTTTAATTCTATAAGGGGGATGTTTAAGGGACTATGTAGTAATATGCTGCTATTTTCATTTAAATTATATTTTAGAAATTAAGAATATTTTGGTAAGATAACTGTCTCAGGTAAAAAAAGAACAATACAGCATCCATAATGCGTTAAATCATAGTTGACTAAGCACTTTGTAAAATTTTGACATTAAATTGTTTTTCTTTTAGATATGATTTTATACCAGTATTTTATTGAAGTAGTGCCAACTACTGTGAAAACATTTCTCACAACACTCGATACTTATCAATACAGCGTTAAAGAACTCTCGCGGCCCATAGATCATAATAAAGGTAGTCATGGTATGCCTGGAATTTTCTTCAAATATGATGTTTCCGCATTAAAAGTCCATGTTATACAAGAACGGGAGCATATTGGTATGTTTTTAGCTAAACTGTGTTCAATTGTGGGAGGAATTTATGTTTGTTCAAGTAAGCAATATAAAACAGGATCTTCGCATAATACTCTAAGGTTTTTCTTTCTAGGTATTATAAACAGTTTAATACAGATTGTCTCAACATTTTTTATTAGTATATTAGGTAAAAGTACTGAAAGGACGGAAAATACGGAAAGTACAAATTTGATAGGTCTCACACCTGAAACTGCCGATGTGGTTGCTTTGTAAGATTTTTAGCAATAAAGATACAATAAATTGACGTTTTTTTATTATTATTATACTAAACATGGCATTCTTGAAGTTATTAAAAAAGGTGTTATTCTCCTTGAAATAAACAGAACAACTATACCATCCATAGGATTTATTGTAGAGGACACCATCATGAGATTTGCTTGTTGTTTTGATAGATTGTTGCTGTGGTATTCACTGAGCTGCTGGTTATTTTTGAAATTCAGTTGTGCTAGCATTGTATTTATGAAAAGCTAAATAATTTCAGTTCATCCTAATATCTGCGCTCCACCTGATGGTACTACACGAGGCTTCTATTCTAAGTACTATATGGATTCCATAACAATTGAAATGTTCCTACTCTAACTAAATAATTTCCCTATGATTGTTGATAACAAAAATATAAAATAGCAGCCTCGCAATTATGTGAATACTACTTTATGTGAAACGCTGAAATATGTGCAATGTCATTAGTTCACATAATCGTGAGTCTACTGTAAATCGGTCACCTACCAGTTGTTATAATATTTGTGTCTATGGAACGACTTTAGCTATCTCCCAGCATTCGCCACGGAATCAGGAAAAACCATGGCAAAAATTTTACTCTGGGAAGAAGTCCCAAACCTTGTTACTAATAGTCGGCAAATTATTATTAACCTTCTGAGTGTTGAAGAAACAGTCTCCAAGTTCCTTTAATTTCGACAGCCGTGCCGTGCCGTCTTCACGTAGCTCCTCCTTTTTTCACACATCATGAATTTGAAAGTGAAACAGGATAGAAGTAATGATCTAGAAACAAACAAAATAACAGCAGTTCCAATACTTAACAATAACTTAATCCTAATTATTCTAACCAATAGTAATTAAATTAAAGATTTATATTTTAAATATTTATTTATACAGATCAAATAGTCGACTTATAGTCAGGGCATCGCAGATTGGAACTAGTCGGGAAGGGAGGTAGCATGAATTATTCTATATCGTTAACAAAATGTAATTGCGCGCTATATCACGTGGTATCACCAATGCATCCCTACTTCTCTTTTGCCGATGGTTCCGACATACGTTACCCCGACTATAGGTCGACTGTTTGATCTGTATAGCCTAACCATGCTAAAAACTATAATTTAACACTATAATTCCGACCACTAAGGAGCATACAATTTTCATCCATAAATACGTACTACCCTGTTAACTACCTAAATATCATGCCACAACTTATAGTTCTTTATTAGCATTAGTAAAAAACTCTCACCATTCGACCGACTCATTATTTCTAATATCTGTCTCGCGTCGCGTCAATTTAACCCCTTAGCTAAAGCCCTAACTATCGCACGCGACCGCCACTCATCAATGAGTGGACAGACTGTATCTACTCCACCACATTCACAATGCGAATCATTAACCCTCGCAATTCTACATAAATATATTTAAAATTACCGTGACCTGTTATTAATTCAACCGCCTGATACGACAACTTAACCCACATTTCCCTAAAATGTGTAACGCTACCGACAAATTTCCTAGTCCACTTCCCATTTAAAGTAATATCCCATTATCTTGCCAATCATTATCAATTTTGTCCATAAATGCTTTTTTTAGCTATCCTAGCCGAAATTAGCCCATATCTAATAATCGCGCTCTTCCCTAGACACGGCCTCTTTTGCTAATTCATTCGCCTTCTTAGTACTGATTGTACCTACGTGAGTCCTAGCCCAAAAAAGTTTTATATCCCCCTCGCGCAACATGTTCCAAGTATCTAATAACAAATCAGTCGAATTTTTAAATTCCCTAACGCCTCTAATGCATATAAGTCCAATATGCTGTGCAATAAATCGCGCAGTGACATGCCTGCGTGATTTATTGCAACTAATTCTCCCTGAAAAATATTGCAATAATCCCCTAATTTAAACTTTTGACTATGTATTTCAATACCCCTATTATAAACAACAAAAGTCGCCCCCGTATCACCCTCACCCTTCGATCCATCTGTAAAATTTTCTAAACCCTCTTCAAAAGTGCGTATAAATTTATTATAAGTCTGCCGAAATAGAACAATACGCCATCGCGGCCCTAACTTTAACAATCTTTGCGCCTCGATTATTTTTTTATTTCTTTAATTTTACACCCGTCTGCCCATATTGTCCCCGCGTACAACATTGCCGGTTCTATTGATGTATAAAACTGCGTCTTTACTTAGCAGCTACAACCTGCTTCTGCTACTTTTGGTTAGCAGTTTAAAAAACCTGCTACTTTTCGTAGCAGTTTCCCTTACATAGCGGTATACGTTAAAGAGCTAACTGTTTCATTTAAATTATTATTATCTCCAATCCTCACCGGTGCCGGTGTTGTGAAAAAAATTATTAATTTAATCGTTGAAAAAATTAATCCCTTCTGCCCCACATGACAAAATTTGCACTTTGGGGGGCGCGGCTCCGATCCAAACCGACGTACTCCACTCCCTTTACAATCTTTACGTACACATATTTACAAACATTTTATACACTGCTTTACTGCTACGAATATACATGTATGTTTAACAACATTCGCAGTTATCAACTGCTACAAAAAGTGGCAACTTCTTTTGATATTGAATAGCTGCTAACGATTGTTAGCTGCTACAAAACCTACAAAACAGCAGTTTGCTTCCTAGTAACCTATCACTGCTAATTTCCCTATCTTTCGCGGTAATATACTGAATATGCGCTTTAAAATCTAATTTATCATCTAAAACAAGCCCAAGGTAATTCGGTAAATCAAAATCAAAATATTTTTTTTCATGTGTGACATTAATGGGGATTTCCCAAGAAAATAGGGTTAGAATTTAGGCTAGAATAATACATATTTTGCACACTCTTAAGGCATAATATTAGAATGTTGTAATAAATATTTGTGTTTAATTATTTTAAACAGTTGTTAGAAATAAAAAAAAATATTTAAGGTTCAAATTTTAATGTTGTTTTACAATAATGTTGCATTATTGTCCTCTCATAATGTGGTGTATTCAAAATTGCTATTAATTTAAATACGTGAAATGTTGTTCTTATATATTATTTCTAAATATTAAAAAAATGAGACATTTACTTACTTTTTAAGAAAAACGATTTTAAACTTATAAAAATGAAGGGTGAACGGGAATAACGATCAAAGTCCATTTTTTTGTGAAAATGAGATAAGGGTGCCATTTTGTAGAAATTCTGAGTATTATAATAATGCGCGTTCAAACTGTTTCAAAAACGGTCGTAGTCCGTAGAAATCAAAGTTGCTATAATGTAGTTTTGTTTTGAACCTTTAAGTCGCAAACTTTAAAATTCATTGATCTCTTAATGTATGAATACGAACTTTGATCGTTATTCCCGTGCACCCTTCAAATATTAAAAAACTCCAGAACACAAATCACATATACAAACTCAACTTTTTTCGAAAGATAAATAAAATCCACACAAAAAACCATAAAATGAAAGAATTGAAATTGCACTTGTTGACAAAGGTAGGTAGGAAAAGTGGGATGTTTTGCTTCCTACCGTCCCACAGTGGGCAAAATTACTGATTTAGATGGACAAAATTATATTATGGTCGTTTCATATGTTTTTGGGGTCGCTAAGTTCGATAAAAGTAGTTTAAGTGATGCTACATCAAGATTTTATGAGTTATAAATGAATTTTTATAATAATACCTAAATAACACTAATAGTACTAACAATTTGTGATATTAATTCAGAATATTACAATACTTGAACTTGGTTTTAAAAAAATAACTGGAAAAATTATTATAATTAATTGTAATAAATATAATTCTGGATTTTAATTTTTTGTCTCTGCTTTAACTTGGCTTTGAAGATGGCTAGTCGGCCGAAACATGTTAACCAATAATTACATTTAGACTTTGACTGAGTTTTTTAACTCTTTGGTTTTCTTATCATTAGACGTCACTCAATTTAGACATAACCATGTTTGTCATTGTTTAGCATTGTTTGAACATGTCCAAACATGTTTGGACATGTTCAAACAATGCTAAAAATATTGTCAAATCTACTCAATTATATTAACATTCGCGTTTTTTTTTTACTTTAACAATGATTTTTGTTTGACTATATTTAACCAAAATCTTTTTGTTGGATCACAATTTGTTTGTTAATTTAACACATCTTCTTCTCTCAGAAAAATGTAAAGATGAAACAGTGTTTATAAGAAATTACTGGTAAACAGCAAACAAGTGAAGTGTCACAATAATATTATAATTCAGAAAAAAAAATATTAAGAAAGCAGAATTAAATTACAGAGGCACAAGAAACAAATGAATGATAACAAAAAGTCTATCCGAGTAAAAATTTATCATTCGTCGCCTGTGTTATACAATGTGCATTTTAACATATGGAGTACTTCTGAATCAATTTTCAATTTCTTTGATGTAGGACGCCTAGAGCTGGCAATAACTGGATCTGATGGTACCATGAAAATATTTATTAAATCCTGATTCGTTGAGGTACGTGTTTTTGGGTATGATACAGTCTGAAGCTTCTCAATTGTTTGTTACGAGTTTCTTGAGGCTCCTCTGTCAGCATTCCGATGGGCACCAAATGATATTTTGCAATTTCTGGGCCGTGGCATAGTAATTTATGCACAGTTACTGGCATTGGGTACCACGGATAAAGATTTAAATAAAGTTTTTTCGTTTCGGACACGTAATTTTCGAATTTATGCAAGTTTATCTCATAACCAGATGATACCGTTTGTAAAATTACGCCGAAGCTCTTTATTAAAGTTTCCTTGATCCCCGTGATTTTTGATGATATTTCAGGACTGCGGAAAAAGCATCTTGCTGAATTTCCGTCATTGGTAGATCCAAAACCTTGTTTTGGTTTATCTATGTTAAGCCCCAATTGCACCCTGAACTGAGATTGTAACTCTTTCGTTGTTCTTTTCATTATCTGCTGATCACTTTCATGCTCTCCTTCCCCATCACTGTTATCGTCATCACCAATAATAATTTTTTAAATTATTTTATCCCTTCTAACCCGCCATTTCTGAAAACCTAAACGGTAAGCAATATGAATTAAGCATTCAAAAGACCTAATGAGAGTATGCAACGGGGATAAACCCAAACTATAGTTTTCTATTATGTCCTCAGGAAAATTTGGTGTTGCATTGTTCATATCTTTTGGAGTCATGCCACAAATCTAGCATCTTGAGTCGACCTTGTTCCTGTTAACGCATTGCAAACTTTCCGTCTGCCATAGTTAGATATAGTTTGTGTGTAATTTTGATTTCTTTCCGTCAACAGTTAATGTAGTGGGAGTTAAATTCGAAATTGTTCAAGTATAAGATTTGTTTCTTTCTAATCAAATCTTCATTCTCTTTCTCAAACATAAATTAATTAGCCGACAAAACCTGGGAGAACCAGGGGTTTATTTTGCCAAACAACACCAAAAGGTCACTGCTGGCTTTGAGGCGCAACTGTAGAGGAGCTAGTGAATACATAAATATAAATTCATCAGTTATAGAGCCATTATCACCAACGAATTTTGTATATACTCACTATGCGCCCCACTCCCATCACAACCCCATTTAAAAAGCAGTTCGAAATTTAAGTTTAAGTTTTCTTCTATAACAACCTGTTGAAGCACAGGTTGTTGCACGATAGCTAATCGCTTAGCTGTGTGATCTACCAAGGCCTGCAATGATACTTCTGCACGTGTTTCCTCGATTGAAGTATCATCTTGTAGACAACATTTCTTCTTTGCATCCTGGACTCCATGGTGAAATGGAAACAAGTCATGTCCCTTGTCAATAGCACGTTTTTTTAGATAAATGTAAGTGTCTTTACTCAAATCGCAGTCTACAAGGATAGCCAACGCTTCCTCTGGAGAAAATTGTGGTGCATTGCACTTGGAATGCCGACTTATTTTATTGCGTATCATGAGAGCTGAGTTTGGAGATGAAAGAACTTCTTTAAGAACACTTGCTGCAGTTCTTTGGCCTGAATCGTGAATTCGGTATCAAGCAAATGTGCAATTTTTCTCCTTTTTGATTTATCGGAAGAGTCTCAAAAAGGTTTTGTCGGACGTCCACTAACGCGTGGGAAAGGATCTTGATTACGATTCCTATGGAAAAAGCAAGATAGAGAAATCGTCCCTGTCAAGCCACGATGAAAATTTGGTGATGAACCCAGACTTACTTCGATAGGAACTCACCCATCGCTTTCTGAACTCTTGAAAGTAATAGAGGAAAAATAATAATAGTACCACATTATTCCTGAAGCGAACAAAATATTCATTTGAACATACTGTAATCGTCAAAATTTATTTATATTATAGGAACGCAGAGCGTAAGAAAGAACGCGCCATTTTAAAATAGAAACAGACATATAGTCGGATCTCCCACCACAAGCCTAGCGCCCAGTATCGTTTCAAGATTGACATCGGCACGCATTGTACTCACACTTTATGTCACTTTATGCTTATTATAAGATTCGTATACTCAAATTAAAATTTGTCGACTACGGTATAATTTGAGCTCCTTACTATAACTAACAAAGTAATCCTTCCCCATACAAAAGAAACACCATTCGTTTATATTAAAAAACCAAAAACATCCTTTACTATAAATTATTTTCAATTCACGATTTCCTAACAAAAGTGATAATAAATATTTAATAAGCAATTTTAGCAAAAAAAATTGTCATATTTGGAAACTACATTAAATATCTTTAAAACCATGCATTGCTCATCGCGCCACTCCTCGCCACTTCTATACTTTTTTTCTTCTGAAGTTGATCTACGTCATTGCAGAAGAATAATTTAATTTTTTTTTCCAATACCGTAGAGTGGGGCAAATTCGATCGCATGGGGTAAAATCGATCAATCCTGATTTTACGACAATTATTTAGTCTGACATCTATGGAAAGGATAAGAAAGTTTTGAAACACAGTCATTTAATAAACTTTGTTTATAACATAGATAACTAACTGGCTTTTTAAGTTGCATTAAAGTTTCCCGTGTTAAAAAAATAATTTCCGATGGAATGACAACGAGTAATATTTCATACAGACGGAAACAAACTACTACTGGGGAATCCCACTAGGACTAAGCAAATTTTCGAAAAGGATAAGGTGAAAATAATCAATTGTCATTCATTTTTCACCGTTTCTTTTTGACTTTATGAAA
The DNA here is from genome assembly GCA_004143645.1 of Protaetia brevitarsis. Classification (NCBI taxonomy): domain Eukaryota; kingdom Metazoa; phylum Arthropoda; class Insecta; order Coleoptera; family Scarabaeidae; genus Protaetia; species Protaetia brevitarsis. Next base: position 4,217,714 of record RXPK01000065.1, read on the forward strand.
GTGTTGGAATAACAAGAGAGTAAGGGAAATTAACACCTCATGGGTAATACGATTCAGTTTGAAAAGTAAAAGAACAAAGAACATGCTCATAGACCAACGTAGAAATATGAAATACTCATGTTTCTACGTTGGTTTTATTGAAAATTATGGCGAGAAACTATAAAAAAAAATAGTATGGCCTGGCGGGGACAGCAATATACCCAAATACCTCCCAAGCGCTATCAGGACAGTAAAATAGAGCACTTCATCCATTATGAAAGCATCAGAAAATAATGGGTGCCATATTCATTACCCTGTAATTGGTGAAAACTGTTGGGATGCGAAGGCATGAATTATTATTATTATTATTTATTATTATTATTCCCTCATTATTATTACTATTACTTCAGAATACTTTAAAGAACCGGTAGTTCTAAGGAAGAGGAAAGATGACTTTTGTATTTCTCCAAGTTGACGAAATTTAGGAAATTTCCAAAAACCAAATTATCCAGCTGGTCATAGAAGGGGAGCTACGTTTTTGAACTGAGAGGGAAGCGCGTTGAACGAAATTTTGTTTAGTTTTAGTTTATTGAATTACTATAGTTTATGTCATTATTTATTTCTTTGCCATTTCTATAATACATATTTTCTGTTATTTCCGTAAGTTTCCTTTTTTTAAATTCAAATTTTTGTTATTGGATTTACCTCGTGTAGCTTTCAAATCGGTTTTTATAAGAAAATAGATGGGTGATTGGAATTGCCCCCCTCAATTTTTTGTTGAGAATTTTTTGATTCCTTCTCTTTCTGACTAACTCGGTGGAATGGAGGTTATACGTTTCTATAAAAAAAAAATTATCATTTTCTTTTCTATATCACTATTCTAGGCATTACAGCGGCTCTCAATCTAAAATAAATATTTGGTATTTTTTATTTGCACTTACCTGGTTTTTTATTTTCAATGTCCCTTTAGGCCTTTAAATATCTATAAACACAATATTTCGTATATAAACATTTCTGGTATGGATTTTTCATTTACCAAGTTTATCGAACGTTTTTTGGTCAATTTACCGGTAAATCGGTATACAATCCTTATATCCAATTATTCGGTTCTACAACCGCTTTGAGTAATCGGTTCTAGGAGTAACTTGTTTTGAACAATAGCACTAATTAAGGAGAATTATCAAATACAACTTAAGATTATGTAATTTACGGCGAAGAAGGTAAATTTACATAAGAGTGATACACAGTTAGCAAAAATGTTTTGATAAAAATCCTTGCAATAATCCTTTAGAAGTAAGTAGTAGGTATCGTAAAATTGCAATAAAAGCGCAAGAATCGACATATCTGTTGAACACCTATACGTAATGCAAAAGTAATTTAGAATTGCGCACATGGAAATAAAATATTTCGAATTCATAAATTAAAAAAAAACAATTCACTTTTTCCACATATGTATCAAGAAGTCGATATTTTATTTATTAAGTGCTTTCTACATTGTAAAATATGTAATCTTGAATTTATATTTCTGAATCCGAATAAAATTTACTCTCCGGATATTCGAATCTGGATGCTAATATTTCATTATCCGAAACTTTGGATTCTGGATCAGTTACCAAACGAGGAATCCGAAAGAATTGCAATTTTCAGAATATTTGGATTCGGACTCAATTTTATCGGATACATACACAGATTACTTAAGATTAATCATCAATTCAATATCGTACATATGTGAACATCTTAAACATATGTCCTTATTGGGTTTTACGTTTGTTTCTAGGGGTTCGATTATTCTTTCTCAGCACCTTTGTTTGTCTCTTATATATACAATCACAGTTTGTATTATTCGTTCAACAACAAAATAAATCATAATAAGATTTTATAGTAGATAGTCATTTGCTCTTTTCTCATATCAGTCATTAGGTCTAAAATTGATAATTTCGTGGTATTTTAATATGTCAAAGTACTTATTTTTGATGTACCTAATTATATCTATTAATTACATCTACACTGATTTAGGAGACGTAGTGGTGGGGTGTTCATTCATCTATAAATTGTAAACAGATTCTATTATCTGGCATATGTAGTAAAACTTAAGAAAATAACTACAAAATTAATCATCATGTTCAAACGTAAGTAAACTACTTTATGAAAGAATACAGTGCTAATGGTATTATCCTTTACTGATTTTGACAGAAACTTTTCTATTTTTCTGCGTTCTGGTGGCTTTCGCTATTGCTGTTGGTAAGGAATCTTTTTTTTTATTTATATGGATAAAACTCGCAAAACTGTACGGCCACTATTTTGTAAAATATAAAAGGATTGCTCTCTATGAATCTAATAACATTCTTTAAAATAATATTTGGGTTTTAAGCTGCAATCTTTCAAGCATCAGCGTTGATTATAATAAGCCTGTAATACTATAGTTTGGCATTAGTGGTGGGCACAAAGTACTTATTCGTTACAAAATATCGGCTACTTCTTATTACTCAAGAGTAACGAGTAGTGGATGTTTATAACAAGTAGAGTAGAAATATTCGAATATTCTAGGAGGTGTAGCGAATATTTACTTCATATGTAAAGTTCCTAATGAGTACCGAAAATATTTGCTTTACATTTACAATTAATATCCTACATAAAAGCCTGCTTAAAAAACATTATTTTATAAATACGTTATTTTTATCAATTTTTTCATAAGCACCATACATAAATGTATAAGGAAATCAACTTGCCTAAATACATACATTATTTCTATTGATATTTCTTTCCTATATATTGGAGATGTTTGTGCCGGTTTTTATGTTTTTACCGCATTTAATTATCGCCAGCACTTCGACCTGCAAATTTAACAAAACCAATCAGATTTAGTTTTTGCTTTGACGGTTTGAACTCGGTTTGTAGGTAAACATACTTCGTTGGTTTTTATTTTTAATAAAGAGAGCAGTAAAAAATATTTCTAGCCCTGCTGTAAATGAAAAGTATCTTATGTAAAAAAATACAAAAACTATTTTTTTGCTTTTATAAATAAATTTATGTATTAGAACGACGTAGAGTACTAGAACACTTACATAGGCTATAGCTATATATTAGTAAATGGCAATTTCCTGCAGTATATATTCATTGTAAATATTCACTGAATATGTTGGCCACAATAATTACCGTCGTAAATACTTTTCTATATTCATTAGAAATACTCTTTATGCAAAGTAAATATTCGCTACGTTTATTGGATACCTATTCGAATATTTCTACTCTATTCCTTAAAATAGTCATAGGTATGAGTATAAAATAATGAATACTCTGCGAGTATAAAAGTAAGGAATATTCTGCGAAAGTAGCGGATATGTTGAGAATAGTAGCGAATATTATGATCATAAAATTGAGCGCAATGTTCCCTATTCAATATCCGTTGCTACATTCAAGAAATTAACCAGTATCCTCGAGTATTAAAAAATAATCATAAGTCCAAATACTATTTATGATATAATTTCACATCACTACATGAATATAGCTCTGATGTGTGGGAAAGTCATTTTTGTAACGTATTTTTTTTCTAGCGATAAGTAACACATATAAACATCCGCACTAAATCCATAAATTCTTAAAAAAATTGTCTGGAATTGAAGGGGAAAACACTTACAGACTTAATTGTAGCAACTTCGAATATTAACATAAGTTAAAATTAATAGATGTGGGAGATACTTGTTGAGACTCCAGCTGATAGATAGCTTAATATATTTTGTAGCTAGATCAACACTCTTCGCCCTAATATTAAATTTACAATAGAATTGGAACATAAGAATTCAGTCAATTGCTTAGATTAACTATATCTTGTAATAATAATAAATATGAGTTTTCATTTCCATAAACTAACGCATACTGATATTACGATTAATTGCCTCCTCGCACCATCCCTTTCACCACAAACCAGCTGCATATCAAACTATGATACATAGACTAGTAACTACACACCTATGAACGGAACTAATGTTGATCTAGAATTTAGTAGAATTTATACAGTAGCTTTTACCAATGATTACTCGCATAACATTATTGATAATATCCTTTAATAAAAGTCCTTTACTCTTTCATCAATCTACCCGAAGATTTCAAATAAAGACCTCATTAACCCTACAGCAGGCGCGCTCTGTAAACTTCTTCGACCTGGCGCGTCGCGGCATTTTATGCCGCATGCAAAACCATAAGAAAGTAATATCTTTTCCCACAGTGAAAGTAATTTAGTGAGTGAAAAAAGCAAGTACATAGTTTGGATTTGCTTATTTATATTAATTTATTTTGCCAGTGCTTCGACGTCCTCTCTGCATATAATTCATCACACCATGTATTATATCTTTTGCAATATACGCTGTCTCTGTTAGTAAAAATAACACTGGCAAAAGAGAAATATTTATGAGTGTATATATACTATTGAAATTTATAAAATAGTGCGAATGCAGCACGGAGTGTCGCTGGGCGCCTATCGGAGGGTACCTCTTTGACATATTTAGTAAACATAATAAAAAATTTGTAAAATCATCAAGAAAATTAACAAGGGTTACGTCATATATAAAACAAATAACAAATTAGGCAGCTAAAAAAATAATGACAAAACAGACAAAACATTTTACTCGGGAGTCTATATTAGATTGAGTTGTGAGTGTGGTAGAGTATTCACACTGCTGCACAGGCGGTCATTCCGAAAGTCAACGACTGTATATAGGAGAATATAAAAGTAAAAGTAAAAAATACAAAAATTAAAAAACTAGACTTATAGAATACTTGATCAGTTTACATCATAAATTAGGCTTATGTCTGAATGACCAAGACGATTTTTACTTCTCTCCACTACTATCTCTCGATGTAAAAACAGAAATGTCTTGATAGTGTGGTAATTACATTTCATCCACCTTGATGAAGTCACTATGTGGTGAAACGATCGTAGTGGTACTATATTAAATACTTGAAACTTTTAACGTATTTTTATTTTACTCAGTGCATTTTCTTATTGACTATTGCATTACTCTAAGATGATCAGGAACTGCTTTCGCAATCCATTACAGATATTTTATGCCATTGTGTTTTAAAACATTTAAAAAAAACTGTTATGCGAATCTTGATTGATAATAAAGTTAACATGTGTGGCCCATTACTTGATTATCTCTGGGGACTGTTAAGTGAAATGTATTAATCTAATTTTTAGATCATTCTAATTTGATTTCGAGATATCTTAGTAAATTATTATAAATTATAATCGAGGAATAATACCTCCTCATATCTTTCACTTTCTAAAATTTATGTATCTAGCCGGAACTCATCTATGCTTATCGCTGAATGCATTATAATTAAAAAACAAAATAGACACAAACAATGATATTATCTTGAATTTAGTTGAAGCGCATATAGTATCAGCATAGTTAATAATATTTCAATAATAATCAACAACAAATAGGTAGTCGATAGGAAAAAAGTCTGAAAGACTTTTATATATTGAATTTATAATAGATACTCGAATTATATACTTTATATATTCAATTAAAAATAATTATTTACAGGTCCAACAGTTTCAATGTTTACGTTAAATGTAGATTGGAAAATGAATATATTAACGATATTTTATCTATTAATTTTATAAAGATAGTACATACATCTAAAACATTATCTAATTTTCATAGGAATTTTTCTCCAACTATTAGAATTGTAAATTCGTAAATGTTTACGTACGTAAAAATGTCGGAGTATTTAAATTTAAAAGCCGTTATATGCATTCATACATTCACATAACAAACAGAAATTCGATAACTCAACATTTGAATGTATATTGTGCAAGAAAAGTAATGTACAAAATGACGACAGTTATTTATTTTATTTTAAATAAAAACTTTTCTTTCTCTCTTATTTCTTAATTTAAACATTGAATGTACATTGTTGTACATAAATCGTTCTTATCCAATCTGTATTTTATTCTAAAATCTTTTCTTTACATTGATTGGTGCAGCGTAAAAATTAAATACAGTGAACTCCGGTTATAAATACTCTATAGGGACAGTAGGGATAAAAAAATGAGTGCTGCATAAGCGAGATACGCTACAAAAAAAAAAGACAAAATAAAAATTTAACGAACTAAACTAAACCAAAAACAGTTTCTTAAAGCTTTATAAGTAATACATGTAAAAAAATATATGTTTGGTCTGTTTTAGTAAAAAACTTTGTTGATTTTTTCAATACTAATTCATATTGGATGTGTTTCTGAACTGCAAGGACTTTTGCATAATATCATTTTATCACAATATCAATACAGTGTAGAAAATTTGTTTTAACTACACAAAGGGGCTCAGGATAACTTGGTATAACCGGAATTTATATTCGGAGTAGACGTTATACAGGGTGTATCAAATAAAAAAGTAAATTTTGCTTGGGTGTTAACTGAACGACATATGAAGCACAAACCCACCGAAACCGGATTTCATCATTAAAGAATAAAAAAAGTAAAAGTAGAGCCAAAAATTCTTTAGTCCGGGCCTGATGTAAGGAAACGTCATGTTAAGCACCCGCTGAACGTGGTATTATGTATAAATACATTGCACTCATTTAGTATTATTCTTAATGGTATGCCGTAAATTCATTTAACGTCATTCTGAGTAAATAAAGCCCGTTGTAAAAATAGCAAAGCTGAGGCATTTTAAATTTCTTCTTTTATAAAATAACATTCTTTTTTGTATTATTTTTAATATTCTGATAAGACGTTCGAGTTTCACCGGATATGCGACTTCAGTAGTTTACAAAAAACGTAAATATTTTTCTTTTGAATAGGCTGGTAAATGTTGACACAGGTGCGGCTCTAGCCCACGGCATTTATAAAATATTTTTTTCTCGTTAATGCCTAGAGATAGACCCCCTGTGCATTAAGACTTTTTGATTGTATATAATTACAGCTGCTACATATTATATTTACCTCTGTATCTGATACACCCTGTATAGGGTGATTCACGGAATCCGTCCATTAAAAGTTTTTGACTTTGCAATGATCTCTAGATTTTGAAACTTTGCGGTAAGCATAGTTGTATGATCTCTTTAGAAAAAACAATTTCATCTATGTCGCACTTCCGGTTACATCGAAAGTCATGGTCAACTTTAATATTTTAAATGAAACCTATATTTTTATGGATTGTTAGTTCTACTAGAATTTTAAAGCCAATTTTGTAAACCATCTACTTACCTATCGGTTACCGTTTCCGAGTTATTTTGGTTTTTGTGAAAAAAAACTCAAAAAAATATGATGCTGTAAATGCGTATAACGACTATACAGTAAAAGATAGAGAGTTTTTATGTTGATTACGGAGGGTATGCACCCTCTACTATTTAACCAGGGAATAAAAAGTGAACAAAATTATATAGGGTGTCCATAATACATAATCTAGGGTTGATTTGGGGTAACTTCTTAGTACTAAAAGTATTTTTTTTCAAATAGAACGCCCTGTATATGGCGGTGAAAAACATAAAACATAAAATGTACGCATACGGCTTTAACATCTTGCAAGCGTTTCATCCTGACAATGAAACTCGCCGTCTTGCTTTTTTGGGAACGAATATTAATATGGCTTCAGGAAGACCCAAAGTTTTTACAAAACTTATTTGGACGAATGAGTTTAACTTTACCAGAGAGCGTATTGTTAATAAACTGGCACTACTGGGCACCGCAAAACCCTCGCGTCATTCGTGAGGCTAGCTTTCAAAATGTATTTAGTTTTGATGAATGTTGCTTAATGATGAATAGGACAACGCCTTTTAAAATTTATAGCACCTTAAACAGTGATACATTGTAATTCTGCGGTAATGCGTAGCAGACATATTCAGTTGCCTCTGTTTGATCGGACATGGACCCATCGCTCTTTAAGAGGGGCTGTCCTGTTAAGGGCAAAGCCAAAATAAAAAGAAGCAAGTTTTGTACTGTTATTATGTTTAACTTGTTAAATGAATTTTACAAAAAAAGGAATTTTTGCTTACTTTTTTATTTTTTTTTGAATATCATCGTAAAATTCCAAAACTATTGGCTCATTCCTGATTCATTAATCCAATAAATCTAATCCTTCTAGATTGGGGTATCCTTTATTATTCAACCGGTATTGGTTCCTATATAATGACAAGTTTTTTGAGGTACAATAATAAGCAACATTCTTATTGCTCTGTTCTTTATTGATGGCACACTTAATGCAAATAAGATTGTGGAAGTTCTTTGAACGCGTGTTATTCCATTCGGCCTCATTGCTTGGCCACCGAACTCATCCACCTTATCACCAAACGAGTTTCTTTGGGATTATTTTAAATTTAAAATTTCTAACAATATAGTTATACAAAATATTCAGGAATTAAGGGATCGCATACGAATTGCATGTAAAGGGTAGAATCCAATTTTTTTTTGAGCAATTCTGTGCAAGCTTTTTTGCAATTATTTAATGTATTTTTTAGAACGAGAAGGTGGTGACTTCGAACAATTTGTTTCAAAATGTTATTATTTACTCATAGTTATTTACAGTTGCTTGTGGTATAAAATTCAAACTGGTGCTGGCTGGTGTGGTTATAATTCGTTTCTAAACAATGGCTAAATAATTGTTAAAACCTAGATATTTATTGCGTGTGTATTTATGTGTGCAAGTGCGTTCGTTAGTTTCGGCACCTTTGTCAATCACAACCGCAGTAGCATTTTTCTGTTCAATTTTCCATGAATATAAACATATTAATCTCGTATTGCGTTCAATTGGACTATTTTAATTACAAAGTGATAGTTTAATTAATTTATTAAAACAAATCTTGATGATATTTACACGAATCCTTGTTTTATTATGCTTCGTGCTGTATATTATATTGCAATATGACTAGCCCCATTTAAAACTGAACTTCTGGAGATGCCATATCTTCAGAGCAAAAAACATTCACGCGGTATATGAAAGTTGAAATTTTGCAATGAATCTCTCGTTATTTTAATGTTTATGTTGAATTATTAGAGAAAGAGGTTTATTTTTCCAAAATATAAAATATTTCAAATATCTCCAGTTTGGCATAGTGAATATTTGTCTAAATTTATTGCTAATGTTTTTCAGGCGTTGGCATATGTATATATCCTGCCTACTATAGTTCTCCCCCGTGGACGAAATGGCGTTGGCCTGCTATATAAAAAACAAAACGCATTTCCTGTTTAAACCATAAAAATAACAAATATTTCACAAAATCATATTATGACGGTTATACCAAACCATCACATCTCGATAGACAATATTTACATTATCTTCGTATATGATTATATTTAACAATTTTCTTTTATTATTAACATGCCCTTTTTTACATACCTATAGATTACTACTGCGATCCAAATGAAACATATCCAACATATTATCCTCACGAAACCAATTGCAGCCTTTTCTACGAATGTTGTCATGGCGAACTCTGCTTGAAGGAGTGTTTGCCGGGAACTGTTTCAATCCAGACTTAAACGTTTGCGACACCCAATTAACGTCGATTGGTGTGACCGTGGAATAATTTTTTCTATCTAAGTATATAAGAATGTAATTTAGCAAATTTTGTTTTGTAAAACAGGCTTGTAATAAAATATTGTAATACTGATCATGTAGTTTTGTAATTTTGTCATATCGTATCTGTTAAATTTCAAATACAAGGTGTTAGAGATGGTATTGAAGATGCAGCAAATTTAAAATGGAGCTGCTGAGATTTCGATACCGTCTTTTACTTTAATGGTTAATATACTGATGGCAGCTATAGCACAGAACTGCTGTGTACAATGAACATTACACCAACTTAAATTCTAGTAATTCACCGTTAAGAATTTTATGCCATAAGCCATTATAATATACCAAGTATATAGCAGTATGGTGGCCAAAGGTGGGGCAGATGGGGACGGCCAGAGAGCTAGGTGGATATCAAGGCTGGCATGTCTGTGGACCACGGGTGCGTTGACATCAATCCCTGCCGCCGCGCTGGAGTAATTCTAAACCTGCCACCGCTACATATTTACAACTTAACACAAATGTCGTGACAGTGGTGAGTCATTTTGTTCCCAATATACTGGAGTGGGCGGAGCATATACGATGGCTTGTTTATAGTGATACGCGAGCGTAATTGCTTTAGCTCCGCCCTTTTGCCAGTGCGTAACTCTCACGAGCGATTTGTCGCCCGGTATATACAAGGAATTGTTTGGTCTGTATAGCAATATAGACTTAGGCGCAGGCAAGTACCGATAAGTAACTAGAAGTGCTGTGAATCGACCAACCCGGTGACGATTAATCGTCCCTTCAAAACAAAATCGTAACCGGTTTTCCAAATCATTTTTTTTCGGTTTTAAAAACCGATATTTAAAACTCGGTTTTCAAAATTTGTTTCGGAATACGGTTATGTTTTCAAGATTATAATCGTGAATAACGTCCTGTTTTAAAACAATATACTAACAACATTTGGGGTTGTAGTCAAGATTAAACAGCATATATTGCTGTAGTAACAAACTAATTTTTGTATTTAGAAGGCATACCTTACTTTTAAAATCAGAACCGTTAATAAATTATTACCTCTGAAAACGGCGAAATTAATAATTTATCGACTTCAAAGGTATTCCTCTCAAAATTGCATAACAAGTATATATAGGGTGATTCACGGAATCCGTCCATTAAAAGTTTTTGACTTTGCAATGATATCTCGATTTTGAAGCTTTGGGGTTAAGCATAGTTGGCTATAATCTCTTTAGAAAAAATAATTTCATCTATGTCGCATATCCGATTACATGGAAAGTCATGGCCAACTTTGATATTTTAAATAGAAACCTATATTTTTTAGTGCATTTTTAGGTTCTTTAAACTTTAAAGCCAATTTTATAAAACATCATCATCGGTTACCGTTTCCAAGTTATTTTGATTTTCGCGAAAAAAGCTCAAAAAAATAATGATGCCTGTAAATACGTTATGACGGCTATTACAGTAAAAGATAGAGAGTTTTTTATGTTGATTGTGGAGGTATGAGTCTCTACTATTTAACCAGGAATAAAAAGTAAAAAAATATACAGGTGTAAATAATCTAGGGTTTTATTTGGGTAACGTTCTTATACTGAAAAGTATATTTCTTTTCAAATGACCCATGTATATTTTCAAGACTATTGATGTAGATTGATCCTCTATCGAAAAGGCTATAGATGTTCTTATACCTATCTCTAACGCTTTTGAATTACGATTTTCAGAAATGTAGTTTTTAATTAGTATTTAATAATAAGCAGTGAAAAACATTTTAATTTTAAAAGCATATAGAAGAAAACTAAATACAGTATGAAAAATATTTCTCCTCACCTCATAGTTCCACCATATGCTGCTGCTGAGAAAATATTCATATCATCAATATAGCCATCTGTCGATCGTCACCAACGCGGTCACGTAGACCTCCTAATGGCCAGACACTGGTCTCTGTGGCACCTTTATCTTGTAATAGCGCGTGCACAATGTCTCGCCGGTGAGTGTTTAATAGGTTAATAAACCGATGGAGTGGCACCAACTGCGACGTGCCTGAATTTTAAATCATCTAAGATTTAACTTGCAGTCCGCATGGCGGAAGACAATGACGTCTTGTATTCGGCGACCCGGATTTTAGTGAGGCTTATCCTGGGGCTCAATGACACGGGCAATAAGGGTTGAGAGATTCGCCCCGCCCTCAGCCATGACCGGCAGCCAATTCCTGTAAATAGTCCTTGACTGTTGGGATGTTAAGATCGTCGCGCAGCTGTTGATTCTCACCATCCATGGAGCCCAACGATGAGCCGCAACATGCGGTTCTGCAGGACTCCATTGGTGGTGAGGTGCGACTCGGCCATGGTGCAGAGGCAGCGCCCCATATGTCAGGATCGGCCTCAGGCATGTAGTGTAAAGCAGAAGCTTGACCCTAACGTTAAGTTCGCTTCGCCTGGATAGAAGCGGCATTAATTGCATTTTCACAGCCTGAAACCGCCCCTTAGTTTGACTAACATGATGAGAAATGTCAAACCCTGTCCAAGAACGACCCAGATATTTAACCGGTCCGCCCACGGGATGATGTCGCCCAACCTCTATTCTGTCGCCGGATGGTCTGCGTCGCGTGAAGCGGACCGCAACTGTCTTCCCAGAGTTCACCACCAGCTTCCACCTCTCAGCCCACAAAGTAATATCATCTATCGCCGCCTGTACCTGCGGATAAGCATGGCCTTATTTTTCCGACGGAATAAACCGCCGTATCGTCCGCATATATAGCAAATTGACGCGGACGTGTCTAGGTATATCGCTCGATAGAGATAAAGAGCTCGGTCCCAAGACGACCCCTGAGGGACCCGGACCCGACAGAGCGAACGGAGGATAGAACCCGCCGCCCTAACCGCAAAGGTGCGCCCCGACAGATAAGATTTGATCAGCCCCACCATACCGGGGCTAACTCCAATTCTTGCCATCTTGCATAATAGACCGTCATGCACACCGATCGAAAGCTCGTTCGAAAATCCAAAAAGACCGCACAGTGGTCTCTCTCCTCTCAAAACTGTCCCTGATCGCTTCGGTCAACCTTAAAAGCTGATAATCGGTTGAAGTCCTGCTCTAAAGCAAATTGCTCGTCAGGGAGAGGATTGATGTCTAACAACTCATCGCGCAATCGCGAGAGGATAATTGCCTCAAGACTTTCGAAAGAGAGGAGAGAAGACTAATCGGACGGTAATTTTGCGGGAACAGATGGTCTTTCCCTGGTTTCGGGATAGCAATGACGGCCGCATGCTTCCAGATGGGCGGGAAGTAACCAAGGAGCAAGACAGCATTAATTATTTTAACAAACGCCCCAACCTCAGGCGAGGCAAATGCTTGAGGGCGCGGTTCGAGATATTATCGGGACCGGGGCCTTTCCAACAGCCAGGTGTTTATTATAGCGACACCTCGGCGTCGCTAGTAGGAGTAAGGGTATGACCTCCAGTCGTAGCCAATAAAGAGAACGACTTCAGCGTCCTCCTCGTCGGAGGAGTCAACTTCAGGGGCAGTACCGCATACCGACTCCAGATAGTCGGCATGCGCCTCGGACCGTCCGGCATCGTCCGCCACCCATCCGTGGGCACCATGCAATAGATGGGCCTTGGATTGCGCCCTGCCGCGTTTCAGAGACTTTGTAACTCTCCAGAGGGTCTTATCACCAGCAGAAAGCGTTTTCAGGCGAGACTGCCACTGCTCGTTTGAGAACCTTGCAATCTCAGTCCGGACCTTTTTTATGAACAGATTCGCTAGGGCTTTATGTGCCGGGTAAAGGGTAGTTCTTGCGCGCTTAACCGCAACGCGTTTTCCCTTGATTAGATTTTTTAACTCCTGCGGTAGCCAACGCTCCCCCACCGGGACACGGAAGGTAGAAGCGTCATCGATAGAAGAAACTATATTGTTTGTAAGAGACTCTGCGGCCGCATCCAACTCCCCGACGGAACGCGGGGAGACAAGATGTGCACTCTCTGAGGACACCATTCCGACAACGAACTTATCCCAATTGATCGCTCTCCTGAGGGACGATCATCCGCAACAGGCTCCGCCCCATCGTAAACAGAATGGGGTTATGGTCCGACGACGAGATCAGATATACTCTGAACGTGGAAAGGATAGGGAATGTCCTTACTCAGCACATAATCAAGCATGTCCGGCCGCGCTCCACCCCGAAAAAAGGTGGGACCATCTGGTGGATGTATAACCAAATTCTCACTCTCTATGAGATCAAGGAGGAGTTTACCAAAGTTATTGGAGGACCTACAACCCAGCTGGAATGCTAGCGTTGAGGTCCCCCGCAACCACGACCGGAACATGTGAGTCAAACAAAGCACGATAGTCGTCGGACCAAAAACCCCTCGAGGGCGCAGCGTAGACGAGGACGAGCTTGATGGGCTGCCCGTCAGCTCGCATAGTACGGACGTCGCCTCAAAGACGAAGGGCAAGAGGTGGAATGAGACTGTGGCGAATGCTGTGGCGAACCGCAATAGCGGTGCCACCAGCCACGACCACCAATCCTATCTGACCGGATAGAAACGGAATTCCTAATTTAAACTTGTCGGAGGGCCTCAGCCACGTCTCCCCAGAAGAAGGACGTCCACCCCATATCTCTCAAGGGCCTCGGAGATCTCACCCGATTTATTCTTGAGTCCGTGCGCGTTCCAAGACATAACCTCAAACCACGACCCAGGGGGACTATACATGGGCGGGGGCCAAAGGAAGAATCACTTTTAGTTGTTTGACCGCCGAATTCAACGATGCTGCAAGAGACTGGAGGGCGTCAAGCATCGAAACGATGTCAACGCCCCCAGGAAGCCGATTTGACACCGCTCCGGAAGTATTCGCATCCGGGGGTTTCTTTCCGGGGCGGGCGGCGGATTAGTGGCAGCCCCCGCCCACGCGCACCCCCCAAAGACGTGGGGTCTTATGGCCAGATGTTTGTGGTTGGACTTTAGATGTCTTGGAAGTAGCCTGCGCAAACGTCAGGCCCTGCTTGTTATTCGGGCCAGGAGTAGAACCTGGCCCAGGCTTATCGGATCTCAACGGAACGATCTTTAACTTGGGGAACTTTTGACATCCCCTATAACTGGCACGGTGGTCTCCGCCGCAATTGGCACAACTTGGGGGAGCGTCGGGAGCTTTGGGACATTCCCGGGCCCGGTGACCCTGACCGCACTTAACACAGCGCTCCGGGGCAGTGCATCTGCTTTGCGCATGCCCGAAGCGCAAACACCTGTAGCATTGGCCCACCACAGGCCTCGATTTGAGCGGCTCCGCAATTACTCTCAATGTCAAAAATCTTAGTAATTTCGTAAATTTTCTTCTGTTCCCGGGCAATTCTAACTATGACCAAAGGCATAGGTTGTCCTGAATTAAAACGTCTCATCCAGGTAACACCTTTCGGGTCAAAACCCTGCTTCTGCAAATCCTGCATAACAGTCTCCTCACTTAATTCTTGAGGAACTCCCCTCAAGACTACCTTGAGCAGCTTCTCAGAGGGGAGCTGATAAGTATGGTAAGGGATACCGTTTATAGAAAATAATTTAGTTATTCCCCTATAGTCATTCTCGTTGGTTGGATATAACCTAATCCCGTCAGGGATGTTCTGAGCTTTAGTAAAGCAATGACCAGCTCTATCAATCAAGTGTCGCGCCATAGGCCAGCGGGACTTATCTCTCATGACTACAGGGGGAATTCTTTCATCGGTGTACATAACTACCCCAGTAGCTTAGCTTATTTGGGGCTTACTTGGCTGTGGCTTAAGAGTAGCTTGCGAACCTAACTTGGTGGGCTCTCTGCCCCTAGACGGGTGTGGCGCCCGAGAAGGGGGCGTATCAGATTTTACGACTTCTATGGCATCGAGATTTTGCTTAAGGTTAGATTTAGAGTTCTTCTCCGTTTAGGAGTGTTGGATATAAGCGAACCAGATGACTGTTTCGAGCCACTTTTAACAGAGTCAGTGTCCTTGTGGAGAGAGTTCCCATTAGTGCCTGTCTCAACAATTTCAGCCGGAGAGGCGCTTGTCTTTTTTCTGATTGGGTAGATCGTGTACGTCCGCCATTACCGTCTCCACCAGCGATGTGATGGAGGCGAGGGAGGAGTCAGAATCCCCTGGAGAGGGGGCGGTGATTGGATTCGCAGTATTATTAATGCACCGCTTGCCAATCGACAATTTCACTTTATTGCGTTTATTAAGAACTTCCTGAAGACTAGAGATTAAGGAGAGAATCTCCACGTCAGTAAAATTTATCAATATCCTCAAGAGTAAACTTTTTTGAGGGAGTTGGTGTCAGGAAGGCACTATCTCTCGATGTTTGGGTGCGTTGGGATAGGAATATCTCCCATTCGCTCCACTTGCGCTGAGGCAGGAATAGATCCTTGAGTAGAAGGAGGTGTTCGCATCATAGCCATAAGGTATCCTCAGAAGTGAGGAGAGATAATTGCAGAAAAATACGATAAAATTCAAATCTGGGTGTGACCCAGTAGCGGAGTGTAAGAATATTCACAAAATCGACGGTAAACCCGTGAAATAAAAACGGACCGGGTAGTGGGTGTAAAGGTCCCACTCCCGGTCAAAATATCGAAAAAAGAGAGCACTCTCTATAGTAGCCAATTAGGAGGCCAATGTAAATTAAATTTATAAATAAAATAC
The DNA here is from genome assembly GCA_004143645.1 of Protaetia brevitarsis. NCBI lineage: Eukaryota > Metazoa > Arthropoda > Insecta > Coleoptera > Scarabaeidae > Protaetia > Protaetia brevitarsis. Next base: position 4,233,866 of record RXPK01000065.1, read on the forward strand.
GATATGTTAAAATAAAAAGAATATCACAGTCAAGATTTGTATAAAAATACCACAGACTTTACAACAAAAGACAAACAAATACGTTTATGTGTTTGCACACAAATGTCAAAACACAAACACAAAAGTACGTTGTCAGAAAATACTCAATACACATATAAGTGATAATACGGAAAAAAAGACAACGCCGGCGCGCGAAAAAGTTCCACAGCAGCCCGACTAAAAATTACGAATTAAATATTGTCAAGTTCCCTCCAGAAGAAATACGTACAATAGTACTCTTAATACAGACTGCAAAGCAGCTGTGTCAGTAAAAACACAAGTTAGAAGAAAACTTGTTTGTTAATCTTAAGATGTAAAATATCAACGAACGTTTAGTATGTATAACAGAAATGTTATACGATTTTAAGAATAAATTGGGTTGACTAACCCTGTCTTGGAGAGAAAATTGCCGAATGACAAAAAGATTTAGAGACCTTGCCTAAATAAGATTAAATTGCTTGCGCGAAGAGTGCGCTTGCCAGAGTTAATTATAGATTGAAATATAATAGAAAATGCTTCGTTGGTCGCTTAGAGTTGGACTGGAAGAAAATACGTGCTATTGCGACCGAAGCAGGCACGGCACTTCTAGCGTCCAATTTTATGCACGCCCATTCTTTTACTGTTCTAGTAAATGAAAAACATATAATTCATGGTTTTTTGACTCTGTAGTAGTAAAAGTAAATGGTCCAATTTCTCACAAATTCTTTTATTGACGACAACCGGTTTCATCCAATAACGGACAGCCTCAGGTCGGAATTATAAAACAGTTTAAAATTTAAACTTGGTTGTCGTCAATAAAAGAATTTGTGAGAAATTGGACTATTTACTTTCATTTCCCGAAAAACATTGTCTTCCTTTTGTTCCTTACTTTAATGGGTGTTCAGATCCGTACGTTATGACCGAAGACGTAAGTTAACCAGCATGGTATACGACGCATAGTATTTTTGGAAATATCAGCCACCTCTTTACACGCTCGTGATCTGAGTAGTTTTACGAACTTTAGAGATCACTCATAGCTTAATCATATTTATACAGTCGCGAGCAAATATTATAGGCACCTTTGACAAAACTAATGGGTTTCATGTTTCTTGCATTTTTTTGTGACAGTTATGTCAACGTTTATATAATCGTCTTTATGGTTACAATAGTGTTATAGATACCCTTTGGTAAATGTATTATTTTTTATATATTTTTCAAGTCTTCGAGATGTCACTTTCCCCCCCACCTAAAAAAGTATTATAGCTGTACTAAAAACACTCTAAGATTGCAACAAATTAATAAGATCCCTTTAAAATTACTATATATTGATAATGTATTACCTACACATTCTTATTTTACTCATTTCTTACTGCGATATTCGCCCAAAATTTAGGGTGCCTATAACATTTGCTCGCGACTGTAGATAATGATAATCATTACAATAATGTGTGGCCCAACACTCACCGATGTAAACAAGCATTCAAATGCCCAGTTCATCACCAACGCATGTATTTAACAACGTTTAACGGGTTTACCGAAAATACTTTTCTTGCAATTTCGACATGCTAAATAAAAGATGGCGGTATTTTCGCAGAAAATGTATTTCTATTTTACATAATATAAAAAAGGATTACATAGACGCAGAAAATAATATTCTGCGCATATAAACACGCATACTATCCGTAAGTATATTTTGTACAATACTTATATACTGCAAAGGAATGTAAACAATAATATAATACATTTATAAACGAACAAGTCATAAATACTACATTTTATACAGCGGCATAAATAAACTATTAATAATTAGTTATTGATTTTTTTTTTTCAAATATAATAAAAATAGTATACTAGTTGAAAAGCATTGAAGAAATAAATGCAAAATTTAATTCAGTGACGCTTACATATAATTTAATTTTTGCCCTAATTAATTAGTTTTACGAATTACGTAAAATTAGTTAAATAATCCTTTTGTTTAATAAATTATAAAGCATACAAATATTTAATACATAAAGAAAATCTACGTACATCATATAGTTATGGACAAAATATGTGGATCAGGTGAGCAAGCGGCGGTAGAAGTGCTTGTACTTAATAATATATTCCGTAAATGTTGTCCACTACTAAATACATAATCACATAAATCATAACCATAGCCATTATGATTATTAAAAAGTACCTTACGTTTCTTTATTTTTAGTAGAGGTATGCTAGTTATATTCGCCTTAATTTATGAGTTTATTTAATTGATTTTAGAACAACGTATTTTTGTTCAAACGGGTTTTAGTTTGTTCTGTCAAATAAAATGAAATAAACAATTATGTATTTTTTCAAGGCACCGAATTCGTGTACTACATTACTAAATAAAATACAGTTGAAGGGTTGGCGGAAATAATATTAAACTAACGATAATGATAACTGTTAATAATAACTAGAGGCAATACTGCAACATAATGTAAGAAGGAGATACACAATAAAAAGCGCATGTGGATAAAAATTTCATCCTCAATCTTGTCACATTTTAGAAAAAAAAAACCTGTTCTTATAAGTATGATTCCTTATTATGTATGAATACACCTTTACAAAAATCTAAATAGTAAACATTCACAATACAAATTGGTAGTAAATTTGTTAACAAAAGTACATGAATAACAAAAAAAAAAAAATGTATAAATAACATCTCAACAAATAACATTAATAAGGAAGTATAAATACTATTTAGTGCAACTTTAAAATTTGCAATTACATATAGACTGTACAATATAATACATACCCTAGTTCAATAAATACATAGTATGTATTTCTTACTAATATTGTTTTGATAATTAACACGTATATGCTGGTGTATACTTTAATCTCAACCATTTTGGACGCACTTTTTATTCAAATTCATATTTACAATTTGAATAGATAGGATTTTTATTACAATTCCCATTTTGATTTATTAAAATATTTTTGACATACAGTTTTAAACAAGCTCTCAAATCTGTCCGAATTGCTTTCTACTTTATTCTCTAACTTATCATAACTCTGAAAACAGCTTTTAATTTATATTACCTAATATTATTAGAAAACATTACGAATTATTTAAGAGAAGACAATAATAATGGAATTATATAATTTTTGCAATTTACTAGCATAGCTAGCATATTACTTATTAACAATAGGCACATATCTTATTTATTCAGTAGGATACTGTTTTTTTTCTTTTTGTAAAATGTTGAGTAATTTTATAAGCATTACTATAGTCATTTAAAACCATTTTCTTAAATTTTAATGGTTTTTAAAACGTGTACCTACATTACTAAAAGGTTTCCAAAACAACCCAATGTCCTTCTAATTGCTTTTTTTTCTTGTTTTTCGAAAAACGGCATCAAAATTGTAATTAAGTATGAGTCTATTTGCACATGGAAACTGATCTTAAGTTCTCCTACCATATAATTGATATTACAATTGAGGATTAATGGGCAAGGCAAACAGTAACACAGAAGTTATTACAATTCGCGCTTTCAGTGTATATCTGAACGGATAAATAACTCATAGATTATATTTCAATAGTATTGGTGTTTAACATTTACTGGTGAAGTATGGTATAGAACAAATAATTTGGTCGATCAAGGTTACCTTTAATGCAGATTTACGAACTATAGTAACCTGTGCACTTGTGTTCAACATCCAACAGGCATACATAAAGCTATAGAAACTTAAAGAGCTGCTGATCATTTGAGACACGCGCAATGCGGGAAGGCCTGGTTTTGTTCTTGCGTGGGATTCTGTATACTCTATACGTCTGAGATCTGATAATCAGCAGCTCTTAGACAAACAGACGCGTAGTACATATAAATATAAAAGTAATAAATAAACGTTAGTGGTTAAGATGTGATTTCAATTTCGACACCAATAATCAAAAATTATTTTCTTGTTGCTGAGTAGTACAAGATGGCACATGAAAACGGGAAATTTTGAAAGTACACTCAGAAAAATATTTGCATTAATCCAAAAATGAATTGCTTGAAAAAATAATATTGCATTAACTAAATTTTTGTTTAATTATTCAAAGAAACGATTAATCAAAATTTTATTCTTGAAAATCGCACATTGTAGAATTGCGCGTTCGGTTTTGCCATGTTATGGATATTGCGTAAAGAATCTTGAGGAGACGTGTTCAGCTTTAAAAAGGAAAACCAGCAGGAGGGCAGCGAACTCATCGAATCGATTTGAAGTTTCACCCTTACAAAATTCAACTTGTGCAGCAACTGAAACCAGTAAACTACGGTACGCAACAACAATTCTGAAGAGATAATGAGGTTTATTTCCATATAAACGGTTATATCAACAAAGCTGCAGGTATTCCATGTACAACCAATACACTGCCGACAGGTTACAGTTTGCTGTGGCGTATCAACACAAGGTGTGATTGGGCCATACTTCTTTGAAGATGACCAAGAGCTTGCAACAACAATAACGTCTGAATGATTGTTTATACGCGCCAAAACGGTTGTAACTGAACAACCCCAACACTTTTACGATCTTCATAACGATTGGTTCCAGCAAGATGGAGCCACGACTCATACTGTCCGAGATGATGACATTAAGTGACTTCCAAGATCACCAAATTTGCTAGGGTGATTTTTTCTTGTAGCGCCACTCACGAGCAAAGTGTACTGCACTCGCCCAAGGGCAATCGCTGGGTTGAAAACGAGAATTTGAGAAGAAATCGCTGTAATGCTCATGGAAATGTATAACCGTGCAATGCTTAATCTCAGAAATCGCTTTCAGAAATGCGTATGCTCGAGAAGCCATCTTATGGATATTGCTTTTAGAAATTGTTTTCTTTTTTTCAGTAAAACATCTAAAGTCTTAAAAGGTAATTCAAAACTTTTCCGTTCCTCTGTACCACCGTTCTTGTATTTAAGATACATATAGTTCTTTATGACAACATATTGCCCAAAAAAATCTTTCTACGTTCGTTTACTTTCTGTTTGAATATTATTTCTATATATTTTCCCCTTTGTACACTCAACTCACAAAATAATGACATAAGAAACATACATCTCCTTTAACACTAGCGTAATGCAAAATCCTGGTGCCTCCCCGCAGAAGTTTATCTGGGGCCCCTTGCCTACTGCTATATATTTGTAAAATATTGCCAATAATTACAACTAAGATGGCTCAGCGGGGGTCCGCTACGCGGGTACTTGCGGGCTTGTATTTTACACCACTGTCCTTTAATCCACTAACGAATGCATATATTAATTTTTTTTTATATGCATTATTATTTCTTATTCGTTTTACTTACCTAGGATATTATTTTTTGAGTTGATTGTACATATACTTATTGCTGTTCTCCTTTCACAAGTTTGAAGTCATAACACGTCGCGTCGTGACTTTATGCGCTCAAAAACTGTTATGATCATTTTAGCAGCTCTAAATTTGACGACCGTCATGAAAAGAATCGATAACCTTTGCGGTAATAGCGGCTGATAGCTGCCATAATGAATAAAGAAAAGCGTAAGATAGAGAATGATAATGGATGTGGAGGAAGAAATGAATGAAAAATTAAATTACATAGTTTTAAATTATTATAAATATAAATCCTTCGACTTAGCAAGCGAACTTTGTCATCGTTAATTAAAGACCTGCGATGCCAGATTTACATCTTTACCCCCTATCCGTAGTAAGCAGACTTCAACAGAACTTGAGATTCGTTCATATCTGCAGATATTGCACGTGACAAACATAACACTTTAAATACTTTTCTTATGAACAGACGTGTGTTACAGATATATGCAATTCTACTGGATTGGTTATAGAGTGGTAAACTTTCGTCTGTGAGCCAGGCCAGTGCTAAGTTTCATATACGTGACGTTAACGTTTAACACAAGTATACAGTACAGTGTCAGGAAAGAACAAATTTATTTATTTATTTTTTTAATTGTAAATATTATATATAAGCCACTTACCTTATTTGAGTGGCAGAAATGGTATAGGATTGCTGAAAAGTTTGTAGCATTAAGCATGTTTCAAGATTTTTCTGTGCTGTATACTGGTGACATGCTTCATACAGTCCGATTTGTGCCAACACATTAACTGTTTATCGCACACTACTGTACGCGCGCCATCAGACGCCATTTGTTTACGGATTCGTGACATCTGGTATTCATTATTATTTTTCTATTTTCAAAAATAAAATCAAGTGCATCTGTTTATAATAAAACCTTGAGTCTATTATTATACCTTATTATCACGTACAAATGACGTTTTAGCGCCATGTAGCCTCATGTATAATGTTGTGGAAATCGGACTTTCAATGTATTACGTAGTGCGTCATCACTACATGCGCAAGAGCATGCTTAATATTTTTGTATCATGCTAGATACTAGATACACGGCTCGGAGGCAGTGATTTTACTGCCTTGAAGATATAAGCTTTGTTCGCTGTGCGAATCAGAACTTAATTGGAAACTATTTCGGTTTTTCCAGTGCGCATGATTCAAAAAGGGATTGTAGTTTGAAATTAATTTGATAATTTGCTCTGCGAACACATCCAAAACCGACACTACTACCATCTGTATCTAGCAATTGGAATTTGTATGTCAGCCGGCGGAGCACACGGCGCAGTGTATCTCTCTCGTTTAGTGCCCATGAGCGAATTTAAAATCCACAAGAAATCCGTGAACTTTCTGGATTAATCACAAACTGTCACTGACTACAATTTGATACTGTGCGAACACCAAATTTTAAATTACCAACGGTCGAAATACGAAATTGTTGCACTGCGAACGCACAGCTGTTATTTCGCATGCGTCGTTCAGTTGTGAATAGTTTCTGACTACACAGCGAACAAACCTATACTGTGGCTAAACTTTCTGCATAGCGCGGGGCGATACGTTCTGAGTGCGGCCCATATAAGCAGATACATACGTCCGACCACTCTAGTTAGTAGTAGTAAATTAAATTTTTCACTGATAGGTGCTGTGTCTGCGAATGTCTGCCCAGTAACGATACGATTTTATTAATGATGTCACTTGGCTCACACAATTTGACGCGTTGCGTTTCTGACACCATTTTATGGCAAAGGTTGCTTGCTATATTGAAAGACTTATATTGGTATGAATTGCAATAATGCTTTGTCCAGAGGAGATTATTGGTTTGTGGTACGTTTATGTTCATCATATTCATTTTGGTCAGTTAAGTTAAGCAATATAATTTAAATTGATTATATACAAGATTACGAAAAACGACTATTCTATCACTTACATAATTCGAGTTCAGTCAAGTAAACAAACGCGCATGTCTTTGTATCATCTTAAGTTTGCAACAATATAGACCCTGGTTGGAATGGTTGTTTGGAAATATTAATTTTCATTTTAATATATATTTAACATTTCCTTTTTAATTTTACATAGTTATTTTTATTATTTCTGCGTATTCTTTTCCTACGTTATTCAATTTCTTTTCTCTGAAATATAATCTTCAATATCTACTATTGTTTTTTTTGGCGTAATTTATATTGCCAATTATTAATTAAAAATTTAAAAGTCTGGCAATGAATTACAGTCGAATAGATTCTATATTTGATATGAAATAAAATGATAATTCGCGTTTGTACTTCAAGAAACGATTACCCTTTCTTTTTAAGCTGCCATATTTTTATCATCTGCATTTCTAACTACTTCAAATGGTCTGACGATATTTGATTTACCTCTCCATCATCAGAAGGAAAAATCTTCAAAGCTCATATTACTAAAGCCAGCTTGGGATTTTTTTCTTACTGCTTTTTTTAGTTTTAGCCACCTTTTTATGTGTGTTTCCTTTTGGTTTACCAACTTTTTGTACAGTGGGATTTTCGTCGGATACTCTATCGTCAATTAGAAAATATTTCGATTTACCGTCCTTTTTTCGATCTTTCCTATGTTTATGACTAGATAGGTCTACATCTTCCTTACAATAACTAGTTTCCAGGGCATTCTCTTCATCTAGAAAGTCCTTTATGTCGTTCAGGGAATCGGATTTTTGGAATGTTCTTTCATATTTTGTAGGTAATTGGAAATTGGATATGAAAAATGCGTTAGGATCAGTCTCAGCGCAAAATATTCCGCCTTTGGAAAAATCATTTTCGAACTTCCCAAAACTTATATCTACGTTTTCATAAATGCTTTTTTCTTCAGTATCAGTGAAATAATTTTCTGGTTTCTTATTAAATGGAGTAACTGTGAACGCAGTCGAACTTCTAAAGTAGTTTTCATTACTTAATGTTGCAGCAGTAGAGTTTGGAACGGTAGAATTATTAGTTACACAAAATGGAGAAATATCTTGCGATACTTGAGCATTGAACTCGTTATTTAAGAACGGATTTAAACTAATATTTTGATTAGTAAATGAATCATTAATTTTCTTTGGAATGATATTAGTATTATCTACATCAGAAACTCTTAACAGCATGCCTGTAAGCGAAGGACTTGCTTGCCTTGGAGTATTGGGGGTTTCACCTTTTTGTTCTTCTGCATTCATTGTGGGACTGACGGGCGTTTTATTTTTTATTTTTGAAATGTGAAAAGGAGCAAGTGCAAATACATCTTTAGGATCTTCTAGCAAGTGTTCGTTATTAACCCACAACTCCGTGTTTGTATTCTTTTTCTCATCCGACCACCTGCAATTCTCATATTTAATTTCATAATCAGAATCAAGTTCATCGTCAAGCAACAACGGTTTTTCGCCGTACTGATGCCCTACGAATATCATATCTTCACTTTGAATGCCTTTAGTCTAGCTTCTTCTTTCAATTTGTTCCTAATTATCCTACTAGTAGCGTCTCTTCATGAGTGGCCATACTTTCACATTCGGCATGATAAGCGGAAGAACCGCATGTTCTGATACTTTCACTAATAGTTTCACTAATGGCGTCAATTTTAGAAGCATTAGTTTCGGTGTCTTCGTCGATGCGTAAATCACTTGCCGATCCAATAGAATCATCCGATTGTATGTCTACGGAATCTGCTTGTTTGTTAGTCTGCTTTTTTTTTGATTTCTTATCTACATTTTTGGTGTTTTTGTCTTTTAAACCTTTTACGATTGGAAGCTCTACGTTTTTGTACACTGACTGCAGTTTCTCTGGTATATTCTTTACCCTTCTCTTTTTTTTAATTTTCTCGGTAGTTTTTAGAGATTCGTTATCCTCATTTAAACTATCTTCTGAGCTAATGTACGCGTATTGGGTTAGTTTCTCGTACTTTGAACGATCTTCTAAGGGCATTTTTATAAAAATTTGCGATGTAGATTCCGTTTGTTTTTCTGAACTGTTTATTAAAGGAGCTTTACCTTCAGAATAATTATTACTTAAATATTCGGGCGACATCTCATATATAGGAGTGTTCTTTTCCAATGAGGACTGCTTATGGATCGTTTCTTTTGTTGCACCTAATGTTGACACTGAAAATATAGTTAACACACAACGTTATAAATTTATTAATTTCTGATCGATTCCATTTTCAATTGCAACAGCTTTATTTATAGTAACAAATTCTACTTATTCTTAACATGAGGGATACTCAAAAATTCAAAAAAAAAATCAATAAATTTAGTAAACTATTTACTACTTATAAAACTGTCTTCTATTTTTCATATAGCAATATCACTAAAAGAGAAAGGTATCACATGTCTGATTTGAAGAAAGAAGATGTCAGTGCAACTGCCAAGACGTGAACGCAACACAAAATGCAAAAGTCAATTAGCAAAATGCCACTATTACACCACAGCAATTTTACCACAATTCACTACATACTTTCCAACACTAAAATTTGTTCTTATAAATTTTTAATACTTACTCGCGTTTAATCTTCGTTATGATGATAGCTATTGATGCACCGTGTGTCCAGTACAATGAAGTTTTGACGTGTTTAAGTATGCAGTGTGTTCAGAGAGGAATGGACAACCCGATATCTCGGAAAGGAATGATAATTTTACAAGTCGGCAAACTTTACAATAAATCTCCAATAGGGTCCGCTATTTTGTGGTAGTTGTTTTTAAGATTAAATACATTACCGCCAGGTGCGCTATCTATGTTTTGTTTTAACGAAATACCTTATTTTTGTTACACGTTTAGAATTCTGGACAAATTTGTGATAATTTTTCATATGACTGCAACCAACCTGTCTGCTACTTCCTTCTTCTAATACAAAAAAAAAAAATGTTTCCGTTCCTCGCTGGGTAACCTCGATATTTTTTTAAACTTGGTAACACTGTATAATATATTATTCTTACCATGATAAATATGTTTACGTAATCAAGTTATACAGGGTCAAGTAAATGTGTGAGAACATCTGATTTTTGGCTAAATTATTGGGTCTATTAAAAAATAACCTTAAAAAAAATATTTGTAGTATTTTTATTCTAGTCTGTAACATATTTTGATTTTCAACAACTATCATATGTTTCAAGATATGACGTCATCGGTACTTTTTTTAAATGGATCACCCTGTATCTTTCACATTTTCGAATATACACATTTTCAAGAATTACAATGATATATGCCTGGGTGGGTATGCGGCTTGAGATATTAAAATAAAGCGTTGGCTATTAACATCTTTAGGTCCATTACGATCAACCTTATCCCCCATTTCCTGACAAAATTGATTCCTCAGGGATCATCTTCATTTAATTCTTGTACTAAATATATTTTATACGGATGAAACTTATTCTTAGACAAGAAAAGAGGATTAGTAAAGTAATATATGGACAGTTTTGTTAGTGACGTTTTTGGGTCTCCTTGAAGATTAATAAGAACATCCAAAGAATTATCTTTATTTGTAGCAATTTTATGTCAACCGGATTTTGGCCGATTTTTAACATTTCCAGTTTCATTAAACTTTTGCGACACCCTTGAGACTGTTGATTTTGAAATACTTTCATCAGGGAATATTGCATGCATCTTGAAGAGCCTCTGCCTGTCTGCAAAACTAACCATCATTAATAAACTAATTCTTTTACATTGTTAGTTTGCCCACGCCCATAATAAACAACTATTTTAGTTTACGGAAACTATCCGTCAGTACTGACTATGACCGAGGTGTGAGTATAGGAAGTATCAGTAGCATCACTCGCCGCCGTTAACGTTTATTGGACGTCATTATTTTGGTTTTCCATATGATTAGTTGACAGACTTGTCAATACTTGTCATTTAGGAACACAAATTTAAAACTTGTGTATAAATTATTCCATAAATTCCATTTCGTGTTTTTTTTTTGGTCCGTTTCACATATTTTTGTATACTATTCCGATATTTTATTAGTTAAGTAAGAATAAGTTAGTATTTCCTTGACCAATTTTTGCTGTCGTTGACGATGTCTGGCATTCATTGCTCCGTTAAAAGTTGTAAAAATGGTTATTATGAATTCACGGATTTACATTTCTTTAGATATCCAATGTTGCAGGTCGGTAAGAATTTCGCTCGCATGCAAGCTCCTTAGAAGCATTAATAAATATTGTTCAACAATCCAGGGCTAGGTATTAGCTGCTACCCGCACTGACATAAATAAGCAGACTCACAAAATAGAATTTGCAGTTTTTAGTTCCAACATTGTATGTTTACAAATGGCTTGCGAGATAGTCTTTTGCCATCTACAATACCTATAATCATGGAAGAGAATTAATGTTCTTCCAAAACAGCTTTACATATGATTATTATCTTATAATTAACATATTAAATCGTGTCTAATATATACACATACAGTTTTATTAGTAGTATTTATTTTTATTTAAGTTGCATATTAATCGCCCCTTTTTTGACTTGAGATATTCTGGTATAAGTCGTTTATAAATCTTATAACGCACTAGTGTCTATATAACCAATAAACGCATTCCCTCGAGTGTGTTTATAGCTTTATGGTAACATTAAGTTAGAAAACGTAGATTTACTTGTACTGTTAATGCCGCTACATGATTATTTCGCGCTCAGTTATTTAGATGGAAATATTCTACTTTCAAATACTTCATTCCACATCATTCATAAATACAACTAATATTTTATAAAACTTTGTATTATATTACGTAATACAGATAATTTGAATTTCCCGCTAAAAAGAAACCCAAGGTCATCGGTTCGCAATTTCAAAAACCAATGTACGACAGTGACGCTACTCATACTTTACCTATACTGTGCTATAACTAAGGAATATCTGTCAGCAATACTGAGTAATGCAAATAATTCCATTTTTGCTAAAAGTTTCCATGGCAACATAAAAATACGAATATTCGTTATCAGATATATCTGACAAAAGGATTTTCATAGCCAACGCTTTATTTTAATATCTCAAGCCGCACACCACTAAACCATATGTCATTGTAATTCTTGAAGCAGTGTCTATCTGAAAATGTGAAAATATACAGGGTGATCCATTAAGAAAAACTACCCATGACGTCATATCTTGAAACAAATGATAGTTGTTGTGTTGAAATCAAAGTATGTCGTAGAGCAGAATAAAAATACTACAAAAACTTATCTTAAGGTTATTTTTTACTAGAATCCATAATTTAGCCAGAAATCAGGTGTCCCCACACATTTGCCTAATCCTGTATAATTCAGATTTCAATATTAACTATGTAGGTGTAGTAACATACCTTTTAAAACCATTGAAGTACGAAGAAAAAATACTTTTAGTCAATTTATTAACCTTCGAGCGGGCGCGGTAGAACACAAAACGCACGGACATGCACCGTTGAGATTTTGTGTTCTTTGTGCTATGGTATGAAGCAATACGAGAGGTTTTTGTAGTATTTCATTCAAGCAATATTGCTTCATGACGCACGTAGCTGTTTACGTTGAAAATCTTAAATCATTAGTAGAGGTAGAATTTTGCTAAAGATGCGTAGGTTAGTTATGAATACAGTTGGAGTCATAACGTAAATTATTTATGTGTTTTGTAATGTCATCAGCATTTTGTGTCGCTACAGGAAACATTGCGTTACATTATAAATTTTTGCGTTGCATCATGAATTTATGAATTTGCGTTGTAAGGCAATGAGACACAAAGAATAAACAAGCAATTACCAGATAGTGTGTCCCTCTACCGGAAATTTACTGTAAATTTTTTATTTATTTTCGAGATAACGTTACTATCCCATTCCTCATTTAATAGGCTTTAGGGTGTGTAGGTATTCGCGATAGACTCCACCTGGTGACCTTAATTGTTAAATTCTAAGCTGTTTATCTTAATTGAAAAACCTTATATCCTGTTTCTACGCGAAGTATCGAAAACTTCATTTAGATAAGTTTTCCGTAAATAATATCCTTTCGCATCATAATCTCGTTTTTAACATTTCTTTGTTAACGTATTTTAATTGAAAACATATGTGGCAACATAGGACAATGAATGCAGTATTCAAGATACCAAAACGATTCTAAATAGAATTCGTGATGATGACGGTTTTCTAAGACATGTGTATTCTTTGGAGCGATTAATGCATATTTAATAGAGAGTCTTTATCACTCACAACTTTAACTATTGGGCAAAGAAAAATCCGCATGAATTTCGTAAGTATGGTGACCAAATGTTTAGTTAGACATTGTTTGACCAATTTAGTTTCCGAAACGTCTAGATGCTGCTGAATACCTCAATATTAAGTTGAAAAAAAAAAAAAAGCATTTAATGTGAGACTCAATATGCTGTACATCACTTCCACTCACTATGCTTTTAACGTTAGACAGTGGTTGGACGAACTTTTTCCAAACAGATGGATTGGTCGCGATGATCCAATATCACGGCCCGCTAGGTCACCCGTTCTTAATTTAATAAATTAGTTTTTTGTTTGAGGTTTTATCAAAGAAAAAGTATATGTTACGCCTCCCTTGAATGCCGATGAAGTGAGGGAACGAATAGACGCATGAGCGTTAGAAATCGCTCCAGAAATGTTAAAATGAGTTAATGAAACTATACCAATACATGACTTCAAACCAACGGTTTTCAATTTCAACATTTAAGGCAATAAAATTAACTCTAATTTTAATACATGTAATTCTTTAATAATTACAATGCATCTGCATTAAAATGAAAAGTCCTGTTTTGTCACTTATTACAATAAAATAAAATTAAGAATAAAAAACTTTACCCATGGTTTTCTGTGTATCCTCCATTACCGTGCAAATCAATACAAACTTAACTAACATACAACAATGTAGATTATATTTCAAATCAGTTCTGCGAACACAGGAAGCAAAGTATACATTAGAATATAAAGATTTTCAATTAAGAAATACACAAAGGATATCTATATCTATCTATATGTAATTCTTTCGCCAATTTATACACACCCTATATATTACACCTCCAACTTGAGCGAGGAAAGGCTAGAGATAGGTATGTATCAGGGGATGTAAATTAAAAAGACGTAAGTGGAAAATCTATAATATAAGAGCCAAGCCAACAGCTAATCGCTTTTTTGCTCATTAAATAGTAATGAGTAATTTACAAATTCCAACGACTTTATTCTTATCGCGGTCGTCTGGACCCCTGTACACTTAACAGGTAGATTATGAATATAAATGAAAGTGCGGTAAGTGCTATGTGTCAATGTTCGACTGTGGTTCGACTAAGGATGGGTGAGGTTAACGACACACAGTCACAGACAATATGTTAGAGGAATATATTTTTTTAAACGACTTAATATTAGTGATGGGCAAGATAGGAGAAGTGAATCCTTTTCTACAAAGACTAGATGATACACCTCTGTGCATTCGTTTTAGGACTATGGGTGGCGGTTTGTGTTGTCTACCGACTTCCCCTACCTTGCCCATTGCTACTTAATATTACTTGGTTGGTACTCAAATCCGAAATCTTTTTCGTAGTTTCTAAAGTATGACAGAGAAGTCAATAGCCAGCAAAAGCATCAGAATAGCATAGGTAATAGTAATAGTAATAGTAATTAAAAAAATATAACTGATCTTAAGATCCTCAAAATAGATTTTTTTTGTATATGTCAAATACTTATTTAAATACAATATAATTCTTGTCAAAATAAATATTGAAATACGTTCGTCGGTCTAAATAAAAGATATATTCTCAATATTTGCATTATCTATATCCTCAGGATATGAGGATAAAGGTGACGATAAATTAAATTATCAATATTAGTATTAACGGTGATTTTGTTTAGTTGCGTTGTAAGTTGCAATAGTCCATACTTTTTTGTTAAGTCTGGCTCAGACAACAATTTTGTTTAATTTTAATAATAATGCTTTGGATAGCCGATATGGTCTTAGAGAACTTGGTCTTAGTTCTATTGTTAATTTTATTAAGTGAATGAATTAAATATAAAAATATCATTTATTTATTTAACTATTTAACAAAATATAATTAACAAAAATATTAACATCTAACGAGCGGAGTTACTTAATTAAGCAGTTCAAAGCATTTTGGATATTCAATAAAAAAAAAATCCTTTATTAATCTTTTATCAGCTTCTCGGACAATTTTTTTACAATTCATGTTCTCACCTCATAAATAAAATATTTTCGTGCGATTATTAACACTAAATTGACTACCACTCACCTATTAATTAGAATTATGAACTAAACTTTTTATGAATTTCAAATTTTTACGTACTCTGTGGTATTTTTACATCTATACAAGTATTTTTTTACAATAACTACAATCTTTTCAGTCTATATGTTCTAGACATACTTCCTAATATCTCCTGAAGGCTATTAAAGCTGGCGAAATGTTGAGAATATATGTATCTTATTTTCATTTAGACTTTAGACTAATAGTTGCGTTGATTACTTGCTTAAATTATAGTACTTTGTTCTTTACATTACGGAAGAAAATATTTTACACATACCCTTTGCCAGAAGGTAGTACGACAAGAAAGGTAAGCATCTAAAAAGCTGTATCTACATACAGATAGTGGGGCCAAAGCTACAATATTGGCTGTGCTAAGTACATCTAGTGCAACTACATTAGTAAAATTAGTATAGTATAAATCCCACCACCTGCATGGAACAGCTATTTTTAGAAGAGATATAGAGGGTTTTAAGAAAGCAAAAATTTACTCAATATGTTTTCAAACAATGAAGATTGTAAATTTTTGCCTATATATTTTAGGAATTGAAAAGATTATGAACATATTTTAACAGAAAGCAACTTTATTGCTGCATAAAATTACAATACTTCATACAAGGGGATAGCTGATTTTTTTATATACATATACAATCAATGACGGTTTTTAGTTAACAATTAAATCATATACATTGATAAGAATACACTGAAAATGAGAAAGTAATTGAACAACTGTAAACAAATAATATAATTGAATGGATATCACAATAAAAAACTTCTAAAAATGCTGTTCCGTTTTTTTGTTAATGAAAATTAAGAGAATTATACAGAAAATAAGGAACGCAAGGAATAAAAACAAATTTAGCAAAAGTATAATATAACATGTACACATAAAAAAATGTTCAGTTAAATGAGTTACTGCGATAAATAAAAAAGAAAACATAATCACAGCCTTAAACTTCTAAAAGGGTAAAACTTTTTGGATGAGAATGACTAAAATACATAGATATTTACTTTATTAGTTATTTAACTCATTATTTCATCAATATCATCATCAATATGTAAATCATTTTTTTATGTATCACGATCTAACTAATTTACTTTTATACAATATAGATATCTGTAGTTGGAGTTCCGTATCTAATCACATAAAAAATTAATATTTTTGTATTCCTAATTATGTTTATTAAGCTGACTGTACAAAACAAAAGTAACATGCTGTTTATAATCATGCTACCCTTTGTTTCTTGTTCCTAAATTTTCTTCCAATATATTTAATTAGTGAAATATATGCCATTTCTATACATTTTCATCAAAGGTTATGTTTTATTACGGATCGGAATGCTACCCCAATAAAAATAAGAATAATACTTTATACCCACGATAAACGGAATTATAAAATAATTAAATAAAACTGTTGAGGTAATAGCCTACGTTTTATTTTTTAGTCATACATGTTCTTTATGTTTCGATGATATTTTTGCCATCATCATTTTCAAAAGAATCTTAATTAATTTGGTTCAACCCTAAATTTTGCTTAAATTCATGTACTTTTAATTGTGTTAATTATTCAAATTCTGCAATTAATTACTCTTAATTGAAACGTTAAAATATAAAAGATTAACACACATTTTTAAAGCAGATAATCATATGGACACCTACTAACTCTACATAGATAGTAACTAACTAAATAATAGTAGGACCCCATAGAATTATCTTTTATTAAAATGTGTGTTAGTCCTTTATATTCTAACATTTCAATTAAAAATAATCAACATAATTAAAAGAACATATAATTAAATAAAATTTAGGGTTGGACCAAATTAATTAACGTTCTTTTGAAAAAAGATGATAGGAAAAATTCATTGAAACGTGAACATGTATGACTAAAATATAAGACAGGCCACTACCTCAAGAGTTTTATTCAATTATAAAGAAGTTTGGCCAAGAAACCACAATTTTGCAGAATTATAAAATTATGGTAGTTTACATCGACAATAGTAAATCTCTTCCCGTTTACTTGTAGACGATTACCCTTATTTTTGTTACGTAATATTTCTTTACGTAAGTGTATTTATTTTTAACAGGAAATAGAAATTGGAAGTATTACAGTTATTAGACAAACATCTGTTACATAATTATACCAAAGATATCTATACCGCTTCCAAACATCTTAACGTATTTGAGCTGGTTCAAACTTATAATTTAAATAAGAGTCCAAAAGATTATCACAACTACATAATTATTTTTGAACTATTGTGAAGTAACTAAACTATAACTTGCGGATTTTTTTCTTTAATATTAAAATATAAGGATTTAATCGAATCTTTTAGACGGAAATTGGAATGGAAAACGTACTTTTAAGCAATATTTTTTTTCACGAGACTGCATTTATTATTATATCAAACTGTAATGCAGATATGATGTTTTCTGATAAATATATACGCTCTATACATAACTAAAAGCACGTACGTATATGATATGAAGCACTTTTAGCTGAATTTAAATATTCGTTATAATCTTCAGTTTTGTTATTATAGATCATATGTCTATTAAAATATATAGAGTACCAAAAAGCATGGAATCAAAATGTTGCTTTTCGAGTGTGGGCTTTCATAATCAAATAAACTTAGTTCTCTTGTCTAACAATTACATAAATCAGCAATAAGTTTGCATGGACATTAAATATATATATTTTCCTATTTTCAAATAATTTATATAATATCTTTTTTGATACTAAAATTAATGATTACTAAATGATTAAATGGAAATGAGATATGAATTACTACAAATACGTTTTTCTTTTATCTGTTTTTCTTGGAAATTCCAGAAATAATCTCTTATGTAACTATGAATTAAATTAAAGCAAATTAAAGAAAACTAGTTTATTAAGGTTGATTACCTGAGGATTGTAAACCGGTTTTAGGTCGTGATCTCATCGGAAGACTGAATGGAGCACAGCCAAATGGATCTTCTGACATTACCAGACTTTCCCGTGATTTCACACCTTGGATACCTGCTTAAATTGTACCATATATTATAACAATTGGGTATACTAAAATACAACAATAGCAATTTTCGGGTGGTATTCAAATTTAATGACGTTTATATTGCGTTTAATGTTTTGTTACATAGGTTCGTGATCAATTTTAACTCTCTGAGGTTGGTATGAAACAGTTCTCTAGATTTGTTATAAATTCGTGGATTGGTTGCGCCTCTGTTTGCCATCTGTCATTCGGATTTATCATCTTAAAAAAATAAAATAAAAAAATCTTCTAATGGCAGAAGACAAAGAATCCCTAATTCTTCAATTAAAAAATCAAGGAGCAATCTGAATAATTCTGATAAATTGATAGTCGCAGTTATTCTTAAGATCCTTATACAGTAAAGACATCTCTTAAAATTATATTTGAAAAGGATCTTTAAGATGGTCTCTTCAAATCCTTCAAGTTTGACTTCCATATCATTTACACAACTACATTTCATGAATAGAATGGGCAACAGTAAAGAAAGTGTTAATACATTCTAGAATAAATCTAATCTTTTTAAATTTTTAGAGAGGAAGGCATATTTCCCTATCACATGGCTGTAATGTTATTCATAGTAACAGCCCTGATGATAAATTTGGAGTTTTAGTTAAAAAAAAGGTATTAAATTCAATAACGGAGTCAGTGCAAAGAGTGGCTAAATTACATTAGAAATACATTTCGCTTAGCCACTTTTTACACATGGTTTCTAATTAGTATTATCCCAATTTCAATGTACAATCAACTCAAAAAAACAATGACACAGGTAATCAAAGCAGATACTTCAACGCATATACTTTAAAAGCAATGCCATCGTAATCCGTGATGGAACGAGCAATCGTCCCGAAAGATAATATCTCTTACAGTATGTGTTAAAGATGCCGCAAACTTTTCGGCTTGCGTGGAGAATAATATTCGCAGAATTTGATTTTTGTAGTTTCCGCAAAGGTTTCACTCAGTGTAAAAATATTTTTAGAATCTACACATGTCCAAATTTGGTAGATTTTAATTCCTTGTTTACGTCGAAATTTTGTTCCAATCAACTGTTCATATTTTTCCTTCTCGCATTTCACTGACATCCCCCGGCGGAGCCATCTAAGCATTTCTCAATTACCAAAATATTGTAGTAAAAGGTTCTATGCGTAATTTTTGTTTCAACTTATTGTCACTTAAATAAATAAATGTCGATAATGTTGTACGTTTATTTTTTATCTTTACAAATATTCTATAATATAATTATTAAGGATTTTTTCAATAACATTTGCATTTTCTGGACGAGTTTCGTAGTACGTAGTTTCCCTATGCAGTACTAGTTATTTGTAGTTATACTCTTGTAACCATAGTTGCTCGCGAAAAAATCCTAATTATTTTGCTATTAAGTCGAAGCAACTCTTCGTTTTGCTGGTGCTTCGATTTGTGCCGTCATAAAAAGCAATAGAAACACAACATTAAAAAGAAATACTATTTTTTTAATAAGGGTAACAATTTTTTTTTAGACCAGCCTTTTTCCACATTTTCTAGACTTTTTTTTAATATAAATTGCCAGGTGGTATTTATGTGCGATAGATTATTTTATACATCCATATCCGGAAAGTCTTATAAACTAAACCTTACAAAGTTTATTTTATAATGGAACTAACCGTTTCTACAAATTTATTCCTTCAAATAAGCATAACATTATACTGCGTCCCATCGTCGCGGACATATAAACTTTGAAGATTTATATTTTTTAATTTTCGATTTAACCTTATATTCTAATGTACGTTTTGAATTGAATTGAAATTATTTCAGGGTATATTCTCAAAATATTTTTATAACTTTACTTCAATAGTTAAGTAATCTTAAGACGGTACAACATCCATTGATGTGTTGTTTTTCAGATTCATTATTCTTTCATCCTAAATGTCGCTTTTTTTCTCATTTTCTCTATTTCAACAATATTTCAAAGCACAGAATCCTGTTCTAGTTCTAAATTTGTCGAGTGCACGGTACAATCAGCACCATTTACCAACGTCAGAGAGGCTATATTGATCACATTGTATATGCATCACATTTACTTACTGCTTTGACTTCCCCTTCTAATTTTATCGAATTCCTCTCCAAATATATGGTCCTCAGTCATCTGATTAAAAGGCTGTTCTTCTTCGAAAGGGTTCCAGTCGGCAACATCGGCTGATAATGAACGACTGTCTGGTCCAATTGGATGACTAATATCTGTTGTAGACGCCGACACTCCCGGTGGGACCATGGGCATTTTCGTCACCTCATTGGGAGGCGTATCATTTCCCTTTGGTTTAATAGAGGATTCATATGGCGCCAGGAACTGTGATGTTTCAGTTGCATATACTCTAAAAAGAAATTCGCTACAAAAGTGTACAAAATGTTCTTCAGTTTACTATCGAGTGTATGGAATTTTTAAAACTGAATATAAAACTTAAGTGAGTTAATTACTGAAATATCAGTTATTTGGAAAGTGTGTATCCTTTGCAATATTTTTTTACAATACTAATGTAAATCAAAAAGAAATAAGTGAAATATAAATTTTAATACAGCGTGGTAGTTTTTGTTTATTTTACAGTGTGTAAACCAAAGCAAATCAAACTTTACCTATTCCACAAAACTTCCTGAATTTTTGTGTCACAAACACGGTAATAAGATATGGAATTCACCTTTAGTGCGCTTACTACCCTCAAATTTCTAAAGAGATTACCTAATACCCTGCATATTTCTCTCGAAGATCCTATGGGGTGGAGGGGAGCAGAGCAAAAGATTATTAGTTCAGGGTATCATCAGTTTTAAAAAATCCTAATAAAAGTGTTTGTCATTTTGTGTCATTAAAAAGATCGTACTTATTGAAAGCTGTAGTATCGCTCATATTGCGACGATGACCTTTTGGTATACTTAAAGTAGGTGAATTGGGTGGCGTTTCAGACGAACTAATAATACATTGGCTAGACGATTCCATCGTTCCATGTTTCGGCGTTCCACTATACAATCCTTGTGAAATCCCACTCATTGGTAATTTATCAGGAGATAAAGGCGAAGTAACAATGTTTGAATCCACTTTAGGTAATTCAAAATCAGTTCTAACAGGCAGAGACGGTGATGAATTTGTGTCGTCTCTGAAAGGATCCGGATAAATAGAAGACTGAAAGAGGGTATCAAATGTCTTTTCTGGAACTTCTTGACTAGGAGGGAAATACGTTTGCGAATTTTGGAAAATAGAAGTAGGTTGTTGGGGGAACGTGGAATAGTTAGAATTAGGAATAAAGTTTTGGGTAGAATTTGGTTTTTGAGCAAATGAGGAAAGCTCAGCTGACGTGACTGGGCTTTGGGATTTCTTTACAGTGGTAGGACTAGGACTTAGAGTTATGGGGATGTTGTTTAGTGTAAGTGGTTGTGTAGAACTGCCCTTTGGTCGTTGACGAGGCATAACACTAGTACCTTCAACTATAGGAGCAGCACTAGTTTTAGCTGTTGATTTTACTTGCATCTTCTTTGATTCACCTTCAAATTGAGGAACAGGAAGATCTTCTATACTTGGTGTCGGTACTTTCTGTAAACACCAAAAGAGATCACCATAATAGTTCAAGGAAACTATTTAACGATTATTTTGTGATTGTTAAGTAGGGGAGGTAAGTAACAAGTGGTACACTTTGATTTTAATGTATGTGTTATATTTGTGCCGAATTATCGTAATTGTTTTTATATTTCATACTTCCAAGAAATCTGAGAATCTGTGTACATTACATTAAGTACCGAAATACCAAGTTTTTATTCCAGTGCTTATTTCAAGTTTATAAATATGTTATGAAAGTAACATCAATAGAACAGGTTTCAAAATACTGAAATTCTCTGAAAATGATACGTGTTCTGCAACCGCCGACGTCACTGTGGTGACCACAACTTGATTCAACCTGGTTCAACTATTACTCACCAAAAAATGTTTATTATATATCCAGCAATTATAATTTCACAATTAAACAATTTTACTAATAATGACTACTTTAATATTGCATGCATAATACTCATAATTACCATCAGATTCACAACAGGATTTTCTTTCCTAATAAGGGAATGCAATGCTAGAGACTTGATAAATATCTGGTCTCTTATCTGGATCAGGTTCTAACATATAGCGTATTAATTGGTGTAGTCCTTTGAATATTTGAGTTATCAGGGATGAAAAAATTTCCACTTTGTATAGCCAAACTACTTTCCCCAAAAAGGTAATGTAAAAAAACATAATTTATAAAGAAGACATCCCAATGCCTGAAATAATATATCTTAAAAACTCTTTTAATCACTTTTCATTTTTATATACCCAAATATCAGACTTAGTTGTAATTGGTTTACCACAATACATATCAACCATCTCAGGTGCTCTATAACTTAAAGTTGTATATCGTTTAATTTCTTCTTCTACAGTTGCAGCTCCTTGAATAACAGGATTTAAAATGCGTCCTGTTGCAGATCCAAAATCACAAAATTACATAATTACCATTTCACCAACTAATATATTTCTACCTAAAATGAATATTTAATTGTTTATTACATTAAGTATATTGTTTCACAATCTACAAAAACCTTTAGGTCTCGATGTATTATTGGAGTTTGGCAGTGGTGAAGTCTTGAAACTGCTTCACATGTGTCACAAAAAATCGTTAACACTTCTATTTCAGAAAATAATGGTTTTCCACGAGACTTCATTAACCCCAAAACGCTGTTGTGACAATAAGGCATTAGTAAAAGAACTTCATACACACCACCTCCAGTTGCAGTTAAATTTGAGTCAATATAGCCGATTATATTTTTATGGCCACTTAAATTACTCTAAAACGAAAAGATATTTGTTTGCCGAATTAATAAATATAGATAATCCTCACAGCAATCTGTATTTCCCTTTTTGCTACATTGAGATCTTGTTCGTTGTTTACATACATGCGTTTCAAAGCATATCGTGATCCATTGTTTGCTTTTACAAGGTAAACAATTGCAAAGCCACCTGAACATAATCTTTCCCAATATAAAAGGAATTAGTATTAAATCAGATACATACCTTCTGCTAATACTTCCTCCACACTTACTGTATAGCGACCAACAGTAAATACTTTACCCACATAATTATTAGTTTCTTTTGCGGTATTATCAATTTTAGAAAATAATTTTTTCATTTTGAGAAACTAAGAGGTGTTGAATAGGCATTGAATTGGTAAAATTGATTTTATTTACTTAACACTTCACACACACTTCTAATTCATACTATCATCCATTCTCATATGTGATAAGATAATAAAGATGTTAATTTACTGACACGATTCTAATGATTTCTGCATATTAGTATTGACAAATGACGTTCTTTAAGGTGGAATTACAAAAATGACAGCTGAGGAGCTGAGTATCCAATTATTCATTATGCATACTTGCATACACATCTATGTTCATTCGTGATCGACAATTGTTAGGTAAGGTTTGTTCTTGTTTGTTCTTTTTAGATGGTTGCACCACGAAGAGATAAGATAAGAAGGGTCACTTTTTGTCAGTACCTTCAAGGTTTGGATTGCCAAAAAAATGACAGCTGTCTGGCTCGCACTACTTCATTATTTTAGCATCTAAGGCCACAGATAATCTGTGCTAAGGCCTCCTTTCTTTATTTATTTACACCAATCATAAAGAACGTGCATTAAAAAGGTGGTTTTTAATAGTGCGAGCGAGCAAGCGACGACTATAGTCAACCAATGAGAAGCGAGAATATCTTTGGCTTGGCGAAATCGCGTGCGACTGTTAGAGTCCCTAATAGCCAAATTTAAATTTCCCGCAATTATTCTTAGTTACTTTAATTTTAAAACATAAAATTACCCACCATTTTGTATTACATCAATAATTATTTTAATGCCTTTACGTTGAAATCATTGAAAATTTTAGCAGGGAATTTAAATTTGGCTATTAGGGAGTTCATCTACACGAGCGTTAACGTATCCTCCACATTCCGACGAGCAAATCGCAGCGTTTTTCACGCTCGTGTAGATGAACCCTGAATGACCCTAATAGTCAAATTTAAATTTTCCGCCACTATTCTTAGTGATTTCAACGTAAACGCATTAAAATAACTATCGATGTAGTACAAACTGGTAGGTAATTTTATGTTTCAACGTTGAAGTTACTAAGAATAATTGCGGGCTATTTAAATTTGGCTATGTACGGGAATAGCTTCGGAAGTGATAGAAGCGAAATTTCACGCGCGACTACCAATGATGTTCCAGTATTTAGTACAGTGCTTTCACAATTTTTATACAGCAGTATGACTGATCTCTCTCTTGTTACATGCTTGTTTTTGTCGTTTACATTTGTTTTGCATGCAGTACTTTTTCTAATAGTTGCAATTAATATGTAATGTTCATATTGCCGAAAATGAAACACTTTAATCATAGAAAAAAGAGAATTGTAATTATAGCATAATATTGTTATTTCAAAACAATAACGAACAATATTTTAATGATAATATTGAAATACACGTAGTAAAAAACATTTATAAACTTTTATTTACTTTGGACCATATAACATTTCTGTACAGTGTATATTCTATAATGTATATTTTATTTAATTATTAATTATATAAGTACATATACATATATATATTTTGTCAGTCGCGATGCTAAGTGGAAACGCAAATAAAATAAAACACTTTCTCAGGGCAAAAACTAGAGATTATTAATGTTGGAAAATGGTTACATGGTTGGAGAAGCAGGTAATGACAAGGACTATATTTGTATGAATTTTGTTTGTTTAAATCATATATATATAATACTACTATATTGCGTGTCTCGTATAAAACCAATGATAAAAATTTTCGCCGATGAAGGGAGATGGAAAATGAGTTTCTTTGTCTGACGTGGTTCTACGATTGTTTTGCGCATGTGCGAACGAAGCAATTTGGTAGTGATGGGCAATATGGAATGATTTCAATAATCAAATGATTGTAATAATGGAATGATCATTCGTTGGAAGAACAGTACAAATTTTTCCTTATTTGTTAAGAGAATGACCTTTTTTTATAGTGATATATGCAACGAAATTTAAACCTTTGCCTCTATAAATAACGATAAGAGATGTACTAATTCTGTAAATATACAAAAGTGGATAGATGAATTCGTAATAAATACTGGTAAATAATAATACATTGATGTTCATATGAGAATATTTATTTCAAACTATACCATAACAAATTCAATCAATTTACATTGTTTACAAAACACAATAGGTATTACACTGAAAAAAAAGGATTCTTTTTAAAGCTAGCAAAGTAGTTGGGAAAGGTGAATAAAAAACCACTTTTACATTTATTGATTTTGAAAAAGAACCAATTTGTTATATTTCTGATGTATGTTCTCATCCTTTGATGATATTTTTCCCTCATGATACAATTGAATAGATATGTAGCATTCAATAATTAATTTACATAATTGCATGCAATGATTATTAAAAATCCCTTGACTCAAAATATGTAAATTCAGTTTAGGGGTATTAAAACTGAGAGAATTCTATTCCATATAAATGCTTTTATAGAACATCTTCCCAAGGTGTGAATATCCGTGTAACCATTGCTATCTTTTGCTATCACGGGATGATGAGAGAAAGGCGGCGGCATATTCATGCAGGTTCATATGAAGTAGTGTACGACTTGTAGTAGTTGGTTGTATGTTTCAAGTTTCAAGAAATCCAGTATTACCTGCATAATTCATATCCATTGTTTCTACAGCAGGAAACTGGGTACTTCTATCATCTATTGCTAAAATCTCGTCATGAATGATAGCCACTACAAAGAAAAATATACATTCAATATATCGAAATAGAATGGATATATTAAAAAGAATATTTTACCTGTTTCTTTAACTATATGTACATCAGTTCTCAATGTCGATGTACTTTTATCTGTTACTGTAGGAATTGCATGTATGGCTGTGGATTTTAGATAGAGACTTTTTCGCCCAAGTATTTTTGCATTTGGTTCTATAAAATCCTCCGGAAGAAAATGAGCCGAACAAATCAATAAAGTTGTTACATCATCTTCATTTGACAATCCACAAACATTTTTCCAGGCAGATCGTCTGTTGTCGTCTTTAGGAAATCTGAAGAAAATGTGGCTAAGTTTATTGTTACTACAATATATTCATTTTATAACTATTTGCTTTACCTATGCGTAGAAGCCTTCACGTTTTCCTTTGTTTGTTGATGGCCACACAAATAGCAATATCTTACCATCTTTATATTCCAAAAAACTAAATATTTATACAGACTTCAATTCTAATTCATGACAGTTAAAATAATATAAAATAATCAACAGCAATGGATATAACCACAATATCACCAATAAACAATGATCAAGCGTTAACATACGCACAGTTGTCAACGAGAAACACATGTGAAATCATGTGAAATGTAAACAACTGACCAACATGTGCGAGAAAGATGCATGGTTATTTAAGGTTCGCGCATGCGCATAATGCAGCCAGAACGTTGTGGCATATCCGATATAGCTGTCTCCCTTTGATTTCGGAATTTTTGAGCACATACCCGCAATATAGTAGTATTATATATATGGTTTAAATAATGTTTTGAGTTTTGACACCTGATCTTTCACTAAAAAAATTACGTTATTAGTTGCGAAAAATCACTTATGATAGCTTTACTCATTTTGTTCTTTTCTGATACAACGCAAAATGCAGAAATTTATGATGGAACGCAGAAAATAATGACAAAACGCAATGTTTTATTGAACAAAGTTTTGCGCTGCCGTGACCAGGTTGTGACAAATATGATGAAGTTAAAAAACATAAATAATGTTCGTTACAAATGCAACTATATAAAATCCACTTCCTCTGATAATTTAATTTTTCAACATATATTTGCGTCATAAAGCAATATTGCTGGAATCAACTAGAACAAATTGTCTATTATTTTGCTTCCTACCGCAGACAGAAAATCTCTAGGGCGCATGTCGATTGAAGTAAAATGAAGGAAAATTTAGCTTTTAGCTTAATTTTTGGTCTACAATCCTTATCCTAATTGAAAATAAAAACATTCCTAGAAAAACTATTTCAAATTTTATTTATAAATTTATAATGCTATGCTGATAAAACTATTTTAAAATATAGTATTGTATCACAATATCATATACACATATTAAAAAGGCAGTGCAATAATTGTATTGTACTCAATTATCACTACACACAATTTAGAAATGATAATGAATTTTATGAAATAACATGTATGTACCTATACAGTAAATATTTTAAGTTATCTACAATAAAAATAGATGAAATATAACTACAGTCAATCCCTCTTTTTATGTGATTTTGAAGTTATGCGGTGGAAGAATTTTGCATGCTTTTATTATTATAGAACCAATTTAAAGTCTTTTATGTGATTATTTTTTTATATTCTGTTGGAAACATATTTACCACATAAAAAGAGAGGGCTGACTGTATTATATATCATTCACACTTGAATTCAACACATTTAGGTCTGATAGCTTCTGAATAATGTCCCATCCAATATCTGAGTTTGCAATATAGAAGTATACAATGGACTGAAGTCTTGTTTATTACCTACAGTGTACACCTCTCACATATAATTTACTCTTACATAAAATTGACATAGGCTTACTAACAAATATAATATAGTAGTGTGTAAAACAAAACAAATATTTTAGAAATTTCCTTTAAAACCCCAATGGGTTTCTTTTAATGAATAATTTTAGATAAATCTGAAAACTGTTGGTTTGAAGCTTTTCATAGCAAAGTCTAGCACGATTAATCAATTTTGTGAATGTATTTTATTATCAAGATGGACATGCACATAATGTACAATAAGTTTCTTCATGTTAATAAGTCGCCTTTGTGGAGGTCAATTCATTAATTCCTAGTAATACTAATTTTATTTTCACCTTTACTTGAATAGCTAATTCTCTGTAATGATTAATTTCTTTTGTCAACACCTTCTTGCGAATATCTGAATATTTTAAAGTTTCATCAAAATCCATCTCCAATATGCATCCAATACCAATATCAACTAGTATCTTGTTGTAATCTGTTGAGGTTGCATTTACATTTACATTACTACCCAATGGAACCAACATTTTCAAATCTTTATCTTTCAATTTTCGCCAAACATGTATCATATTTTGTAAGCTCTCCCATTCTTCATACTTTTCAACACTTTGTTGGAGTTTCTTTTCTATTTCTTTAAGATCCTTTTTCAATGTTTCTTCAAGAAAGTGTTCATATTCTTTAACTTTATAATCTACACTACTCATTATTGCTAACTCTACATATTTTTATAAATTATTCTTAATTTTAAATCAGCAGCAATAGCACCTATATTAATTCTATAAAATTTATTAAAAATGTCAATACTCATATGCGACGAAAATATACGAACAAATTATCAATGCCAACAAAAATCACCGAAAAGCTGGTTTATAAATAATAATCCATAATAATATGGGCGTGATACATACAGTAGTTGTATAAATGTCTGTAATTTAATTTTTTTTTTAAGTAAATATATGATGAAATCTGTTATCATTTACAAATACACACCAATATTACATATTTATTGTGTATTTGAGGCGGTTGCTAGTTATAATTATTATAACGTATAAATTTTAAGCGTTAGGTATTACGGTAAAAGTTTTTGATTTGTCATTTGTTCGATTTGACATGTCATTGACGTTCGAAGAATTTCACAACAATGTTGTGATATCCTGTATTAGTTCATAATGTGAAGAAATTTGCATTGTATAAGGTATTTCATATTATTACTTTTATTTGTAATATATATATTATTGAATCGATTCTCTAAAGAACGTGTAATAACGTTATTTTTTATTATGTTATTGCTTGCCACCTGGACATGTAGTTGTCATGTGATTTTGACAACTCTACATATTTGTCATCTTTTCTCTTTCCAGAATGCCAATTCAGGCTCCTCAGTGGACGGAGTTCCTGTCATGCCCTGTGTGCTTTAATGAATTTGATGTTTCACTTCGTAGCCCTATAAGTTTGGGCTGTGGCCACACAATATGTAAAACATGCCTATCAAATTTACATAGAAAACAATGTCCTTTTGATCAAACAACAATAAGTATAGATATTGAATGTTTACCGGTTAATACTGCACTACTCCAATTGGTGACTTCCACAATAAAAAGCGATAGTAATGATGCAATTGATGCTAAAGTTGTACCACAAGAAAATTTGGAATATTATTTACTTTCAAAAAATTGCATTGAAGAATTGGCAATGTACCTTAAACCATTTTCTAATGGCAATGTGTGTAGCAGTGCAAGCATCTTATCAAGGCCAATGCAAAGAAAATTAGTTACTTTAATAAATTGTCAATTAGTAGAGGATGAGGGACGGATTAGGGCTATGAGAGCTGCCAGATCATTAGGTGAACGCACTGTTACTGAACTTATTCTACAACACCAAAACCCACAACAACTAAGTGCAAATTTATGGGCTGCTGTAAGAGCACGTGGATGTCAGTTTTTGGGACCAGGTATGTGTGCTTGTTATATACCGTAATTGACAAATTTTAATTTTAGTATAGGGATCTTATACTATGCATAAAATGACCTTGGAATATGTGTCAATGCTGAAGTTGGAACAATTACGGCATTTATAGGGCTACATGTCTCTTTCTATTTTAATGTGGTGCACTCGTTCCTACTCTCTGCTTTCCTATACTATAATTAAACTTTGATGATTGCAGTATACATTTTATTTATGAAAAGCTAAATAATTGTGCTCCATCTAAAGGTACTCCATGAGGCTATCTATCCTAAGTACTATATGAATTCCATAACAATTGAAATTTTCCAACTATAATTAAATAATTTCCCTATGATTATTAATAATAATAACAAAAATATAATAAATTGATCAGCTATCAGTTATTATTATGTTTGCGTCTCAAGTTATATCCCAGCATTAGCTGAGGAAAACCTCACTCTGGGAGCAGGACGTGAGAAGCAGCCCCATGCTCTGTTACTGATAGTCAGTACATTTACTCCCATTGTTATTATGCTTTTTTGTTTGGAACAGGCAGCCTCCATGTTCTTTCAGTTCTGATAGCTAGGCTGTCAGCAGGTAGCTTTTTTGTCCTTCATAGATGATGAAAGTGGCTTTGGATTTCCTACTTTCCCAGCAGTTCTTGTTTTATTCATTCTTCAGTTGCATAAAATGAACTGAAAGCATTACATTTAACAATTACATTTTAAATACTTATCTTATATGCCTAATGGTACAATGCAATTATTATTTATTGTCATTGCCGCTTTAGTAATATTGCGACAAGTTTTAGTTTCATGCCGCTTATATTGTTAATAGTTAGAGGTTAACATTATAACTAGATCATTGACATGCACATGTCATTAATTTTAATTTTTTGGTTTAAGCTTATTTATGCTACCAAATGTTTTTTTGTAAAAAGTGGTAATTAAATGTGAGATTGGTTCCTTTACTTTATTGAATGAATGCAGATCATAAATTTTATAAAATAATGAATACAGTACAAATGTGTATTCAAACCATTAAATTAAATATTCAAAGTGGGAACCTGGATTAGCGATCCAAGGATCTATTCTTTTGTTTATATTTTCAAATACATTTATTGATTGCTGTTCTGTAATTTCTTGCACAGCTAAAGAAATGGTATCCTTCAATTCATCTAGTGTACATAGCCATTTTCTATAAATTTCATTTTTTAAATATCTGTACAAAAAGTAATCAGGAGGTGTCAGATCTGGTGAGCGAGGCGATCAACATCTTCCACCAACGACACGATCGCTATAAAATTCTTCTAATAAGTGTACAGTTTCTCATGGATTATGTGGAAATCTATTTGTGCAGGAATCCTTCGTGTAGTTCCTGATCATAAAGCTGATTAATAAATTGCATCGTCATATTCCTATGAGAAGCACCGGTAACAGTTTCTTGGAAAAAGAAAACTGGACCAATTACTGTACATCTAGACATTGCAATCCATATTATATTTTTCACAGGATGAAATTGCGTTTCGTGTAAAACGTGAGGATTTTCTGTTGCCGAGGGCCGATAGTTTCACGAATGCACATATCCTGCTAAATGAAACCATGCTTCATCAGAAAAATATGCTAAATTTAATAATATTATCTCTTCAATTTTCATTAAACGACTGGCAGTATTCTACTCGCTTTGCAGGATCTAATAGCATTAATACAGTTATTTTGCTTGGATATAAATGTGACTGTACTATTATCTATACCTCTTTGTTAAAAATATTTAACTATATTAATTTATTTCAGCAATGCAAGAAGAAGTCTTAAAATTGGTTCTATTGGCGCTAGAGGACGGATCGGCGCTATCGCGAAAAGTTCTGGTTATGTTTGTGGTACAAAGACTCGAGCCACATTTTCCTCAAGCATCAAAGACGAGCATAGGCCATGTCGTGCAATTGCTCTACAGAGCATCTTGCTTCAAGGTTTCTAAGAGGGAAGGGGATTCTTCATTGATGCAATTAAAAGAAGAATTTCGAACATACGAAGCTTTAAGGAGGGAACACGATGCTCAAATAGTACAAATTGCCACGGAGGCTGGCTTGAGAATAGCTCCTGATCAGTGGTCCGCCCTTTTATATGGGGACACTGCACATAAATCTCATATGCAAAGCATTATTGATAAATTGCAAACACCTCAGTCGTTTGCTCAGTCGGTGCAAGAGCTTGTAATAGCTTTACAAAGAACAGGTGATCCTGGAAAATTATCAGTACTGAGGCCGCATTTAGAACTTTTGGCGAATATCGATCCCAGCCCTGGTTTGTAGTTAGGTTTGGTTGTCTATTGTACCCAGTAATTATTTTCCATTCATTTTAGAATCTGTAACACCAACTTGGAAAGACTGCAGTGATGCATTAGATGCAGTAAAACATGTTGTTGCTGGTTTAGTCGAGTTTATTCACCAACATGGAAGTCGAAAACTACAAGATCCAACGCACTCACAGCATGCAAAATACAAAATTAGTATGTGTAGAGATTTAACCCTACGCGGAAGTTGTCCTCGTGGTACCAATTGTACATTTGCCCATTCAAATGAAGAATTGGAAAAGTACAGAGCAAAAAATAAGAAAACCGCCACCCGTAATAAAGAGCATCGAATAGATAATCATTCACCAAATGAAAAGTCGTTTTTGTCGCCAGAAGAATATTTTCCTGTAACAAATGCTAATACGAGTCCCGTTTCGATACCAGCGGTTGTTCCAATACCCAGAATAGGTCTTGACATGCCGTATAATCCAACCTTCCCTCCTAATGCAACCCAATATCCAACCAATGGAACATCATTTCCAAATCCTCAAGGATTGTTTCCAGTTACTTCTAATACATATCCAACGGAAATTTACAATTCAAATAATATAGTATTTGCAAATGGAGGTCAATATTATCAATCAGTTCCAGAATTTAATCCCTCTAATTCAACTGGACAAAGTGTTGACTTAAGCAAACAAAGAAATAATTGGGAACAAATGGTGAGTTTACGTATACTTTTCCTCGTAAATTAGGTTTTGTTTTTATTGAAATGTTGACTAAAAATGAAATACTAAAATGAATAATATAAACACTGTTTTTACTATTGGTATTTGAATCTTATATATTTTTTTTTATATTGTTATTAGTTAATGAAAAGTCAAAACGTATCTCCTCAACAAAAATCTCGTGGGTCAACTAAAACACTTGCGGAACTTCAACAGAGGAAACAAGAAGTTATTTCACAGTTGGAGACTATTTTTGGCAAAACTGCAACAACAGCAATTTCAAATACCGCCACGACATTAGCTCGGCAAGAATCGGACTTGGACAGTCCAACCTCTCCATACACTTTTTGGTCTCACATAAGCACTGGGCCGACATTTGTGCGATCAGATTCTATATTAGCTGAAGATGATTACGTGCCGTATGATGCACCATGTGTAAGTAAATATGGCCCTATATCGAGGATGCACAAGGATAATGGTGTTAACCAGAACGTTCAAGTGCCGACTACATACAAAGAAGGAAGCGTTGGAACATCCTTAGTGAGTAGAACATACATAAGCAACTATGTAATTCATAATTGCATTTTTTTATAATTTGTTTCTTTTCACGCATTTGTTGATTACTAGGCTAATGATTTTATTGCAGATTGAAAAATTTTTACAGGTTCGAAAAGCCACTTCCAATTCAGTAGCCCCATATTATTACAATACTAATCCTCCATTTCATCAAAATGGTATTTCATCCGGAACGACGATTGTAGCACCACCTGGCAACGGAATGGGGGATGGTTTTATTATCGGTATTATATAGGTAATTTTTCCAGCGAATTTTGCGCTACAGAATATCTTTTCAGGATCTCCTCAATTATTCTTTCAAAGAATGCACGATCCTTCAAAAGAACTTCTTGCTGAATCACAAAGGGTGAAGCTTCAGTTACGTAATTTAGAGAAACAATTGAACGATCTAAAATTAGCCACTCAAGGTGTGACAAACATAAGTGAAGGTGAACGATTAAAGCAAGAACTTCAGTTAATTGAACAAGGCATTCAGGAGAAGCAAAAGGAAGTTTGTTTGGTGAGTATCACCAATTTACCATCAATATTCATTTGTAAGGAGATTTTCGAATGCACTATTATAAATGGTAGTTATAAGTAGATTCTTGTTTTCTATTATTAATTATTTATTCAGAATCGGATATATTCTACTCTCGTAAATTGTGGAAATGGAAGCCCAGCTCTGCCACCCTCGGATGAAGCATCTTATGAAGAATTCATAGCTAACGACATACGTGAACTAGAGCTAAGGTTACAAGAAGAATTGGAAGAACATGAGAAACGATGGAGCAGTGAAGATGACTCCAATAACAAATAGATTGAACCCAATGGGTTTGGTTATATTAATTTTATTTGACATTTTTAATAGATTTGGTTCGTGTCAAGCTAAACCGACGTGGTAAAAGTGTCGGTTTCATTTTTGACGCAATGATTTTATAGTTTATGAAATTAGCTCTAGCACTAAAGAATATTAAATTTCAATGAATTTAACGTGCAAAAAAAAGTGAGTTACTTCCAGTTTTATTGGAATCGAAGGCAAATGTTATACATCACCAAATCATGGAATGAAAGATAAATGACGATATATGTAAAGATACATATATAGCGGTTTTGGCAGCTCTAAATGTTGTCGTGTTTTTAATCATACTGTGTGTGATTGGTAAATCAATGTTATCAGTTGATATAAGTATATAAATGATATTTACATTCTTCTTTTTTATGCATTTGTTTGAAAATGCATAGTCTTTAACGTTTGATGAACGCAGGGATGGCACTGATGCGATTTTTATATTTTCTGTTTACAATTACCTTTTTACTCATATATCTATCCATATTTATATATTGTTGCTTTATTTTATCTCAGACTGAAATTGTGAATGTTAATTTACTTNCTTAACAAAAATCTCGGGAAACTGAATCAGCTGTTTCAAGCAAAGAAACCAACCATATCAGCAAATTGGGTTGTCTAACCACAGCAGTACGTATCTGAATAGCTTTATATATATACACCTACGTATTGTATATATTTTCGTTACTGATAGATGATACTAATATAAATAATTGATTAATAAATGAAAAAATATAGTTTCTTGAACGGAAAAGTATAAATTGTCATTTTCTATCAATTATAAAACGGTGATTGTAACAGGTAATAATAATAACTAGTAATAGGTTCTGAAGGGTGTTTCATCGATGATGATATGTATTATGTGTTTTTGCATTGGTATTTCTTAAACCAAAATCGATATAAAAACTAGGAAAATTAACCAGCGAAACTTAACATTGTGTGTGGTTGTTACACAAAATAACTATTATTACTTAGAATAAAATTGTCTCCACCTGGACTTGTCAAAAACAATATTTCTATGTAGTTGTTAGAGAATTCCGTTTATTATGTTCGTATATTCGTTATTTTTAGAAGTTTTTTTTTGCCACGTACGCTTGTCATTTAGTTAACACACCACTAAAATTTAAAAGTATTTTTAGAAATACCTTCTTTATCATGTTTGTTAGTTCATTTTTACATTTTTTTTACGATGTTACATAGATAGATATTGTCACAAAATAAACGTGACCTTACTATAAAATGTTTCCTGAACTTATAACCTCAAATAAATATAAATAAAATTCAACTTGTTTAAATAATGGCGGGTAATATGTCAGTTATATAACCTTTGTTAATTTCATATTAATATTCAATTATTTTTTGTGTTTATGTTATGTTTGCTTTATTTTGAAACAAAAATTTATATGATTTATAAATTTTAGAATAGAAATTTCAGTTTTACAAGAAAAAAATAATAATAAACAGTACTTAGAAATGTATATGTAACATACATTATTTTCATATACTAACATTGTATTTCTTATTGTGCTGTAATATAAGTATATTTCATAAAACGCTTCAATAATTCCTCCTTCTTTCTCTTAAGTTTTTAAACAACAAATAAGAACATAATATCATTTGCTCAAAACGCAGTAAACACGTGCATTGGCCCGTGTTTTCCGCGTTGAATAACCCGACCATTTTAAAAGGATCTGTTAAGTAAATTAGCGGTGTAATAAAGCAGTTGCCCGGTATATTGCTGCCAGATTTCGCACTTATACCTGTTAATTCGAGATTTACTAATTTTTTTTTATTATTTCCCTTCACTACTTAATTTTTAGATTAGTATTTCGTAAATGTACGTATAAGCGTAATGAAAGAAATACTGATAACAAATGGTTTAGTTATGATATTTCACTAGAATTTCAACGAATCAATGCATGAATAAATTAAATAAATTTAAAATATCTTTGTATATCGCAAATATTGCGTCAATTAGATAGGTATGCATAAATAATCCGTACATATTTTGTTACACATGTTTTATTAATTTCGCGATGGATGCGTAGATAGTGCACTAACAATAAGAGTATGATATTTGCAGTTTATGTTATACAGGGAGATTCATAATATATGCGACAAATTTCACAGGTTGAGTTATTATGATCATAAAAGTTAATATGAATGCATGTCCTAAACCGTTTAATTTTAAAATTGCAGGATGTTTTTAATAGAACCGCTCTTTATTGAAACAATGACACTCTAGTTAGAAATTCAAATTGAAATTCTGATGACCAAACAAACATTTTGAGTATTCTGAACTATTATTGCTTATCTTTGATACAATCTAATTATAATAATAAAAGAATACACGTACATTTTCATTTTATTATACGAGGGTCGTCGCGAAAGTTAACAATTTAATGAAATGTATAAATATTTTTATATGTATCAAGGATCGTTCCGTGAGTATATCATTTCATTTTAACTGATCGTTCGGGCCTCTTGTTTTTTCTAGCTGCTGTACTGCCTGCGTTTCTATCGTGGTGATGAGAAAATCCGCAGTTTTATATGGGATTTGATCACACCGTCGGAGAACGGGGAGCAGAGCATGCGCAACCATCACGGCCTCAAGGACCCCGTACCTAGAGGTATAAGAAATAAGAATAAGAAAAAAACCAAGGATACAAGGCATGCTGCTCTTACAGACCCCAACCATTGGAGCAAGAACGAAAAGTACGACGGTGACATATTCTTGGAGAGCAACTACAAGAAGCACCTGGGACGACACGCCAATAAGTAAGTGCTGAAATGTTTATTACTCGATGTTCATTTCGTAGGAAGCGAATTTTGATACGGTCCAAGCGATGATTATCGAAGCGTGGCGCTTCGATGAAATAAAGACTGTGTATGACGCGTTAAAAGTTAATATCTGTAACACTATTTAACGTCAAAGAGAATATTATCTGTAATAATGGAATGTTGCGATAGAGAAAAATGATTTATTAGGCAAACATCACGGAGATATTTATTGAATAAAGACATTTTTTTGCATGTTCGTAACTATCGTTCATCTCCATGCTTTTGCGAAAACGTACGAGCAAGCCACATAATATAATTGTGTCTTTAGTCTCTCTATTAACTTTCACTAATTGTAAGTCATATTTGAGAGGCAAAATTTGCTACACGTACTGTGATGACTTTATTTCGTGTCGATTTCATATGTTAACTTGAGTGCTCCAAGGATCAAACTGGGCCTTTGCTATTTATATATTATATACATCAACGATTGATCATCACTTTTATATCCTGAATAAAAGCTGCATTCATAGCATAAGCAAAATATAGGGGGATAAAATAGAACACATTAATCTACTGAATGTCCCAAAGAACACCGATTCTTAAATTGTAGTTCTATTTTCTATTTTACAAAAAAAAAAATGTCTACAAAGGTTTTACAGAATTCAATGCTACCTAACCTATAAATGTTGACTATCCGAAATGTTTCAGAAGTAGGAAAAGGACACCCTACATATTATTCCATTTTAAAATTCTACGCAGAAAAATAACATGACTTTGTATAAACTATTATAGGTCTATCTGTAATTACAGGGTTGTTTTACACTTTTGTAAAAAAATGGTTCCGTTGAAAGCTTCCGTAATAATTTGACATTGTTATATGCCAACGGTGGGCAAATGCGACTCTTCATTGCCTTAAGTGCGGCTCTTCATTACTTAAGTGCGGCTCCTATTAAAATTTAAGTTTTCTTTTTTTTCCAGAATCGTTTGTTTTTGTTATACTGTCGAACTTCCCTAAGTCGAATCTCCATAGTTTATCGAAAAAAATCGAGATCTAGAAAAAATCGTCCTATAGAAATTCGAGTGCATTTGAATTTTAAATAATTATTTTCTTTTTGATAATTATATTTCTATATGTGTTTTGTGAAAATATGCAATTACATTAAACAAACACTATTTGATTTTATGCAGGGCTCTTTATAAAATACTAAAAATCAGATTGCAGCTCTCATTGGCCTCATATGTGTCCACCCCTGTTATAGGCAATAAATTGTCAAATACAGAATATTATCTTAGTCATAGACGATATAAATGTCTTGTCTACTCCGAAAGTTATACAATTTCTTCAAAACATATTTAAACAATCGTGTCTGTTATGTTGCTTATAATAGATTCGTTTTATTTTTTTTTTGTAGCTTGTCTAGGGTACCACAAGGTTGACATTTGGGAACCTTGTTCTTTAATGCTTCTGTAGACGATCTCTTGTCATTGGTGAATTATAGAATGGCAGCGTACGCTGATGATTTAAAGATTTATGATAGAATATGTATGCATCGTATCTGATTGTGTGTTACTACAGAAAAATCTTGACATTGTAAATCATCGGTGACAAGTGGTCTGAAACACCTTGTATATTTATTACAGGTAGCAGATATTTAAAAACATGCTATGTTTCTCTTCAGTATATTTCTATCCTCTTTTACCAATTTTACGTTACTTTTGCAACAATTCTAGCGAAATTTATGAAAATACCTCCCTCATTCTATTCTTTCTATTTTCCTTTATACTAAGCTCTCTCTTATATACAGATACTACTAATTCATAGCCCCACAAAGAGAAATCGTGGAAAACATTAGATAAAGCAAATTATTTTTTGACAGTTTTAGTTTTGATGTGCGATTATTATGGTGAAATAATTACCATAAGGCTTCTAATTATAGGTAGTGTTAATTTCTGTTAATCACAAACGAATGACATTAAATTTCCTTCTCTTTAAAAAAAAAAACGTCATTAATTTTGTATTTTATGATGATATTGAAGTATGATTACTAATGTGTGGTTTCATTTAATTATATAGCGTTTATATACTAAACTGACTTGAAAATTAATAGAAAATACGTTGGATTGAACAAAGTCAAAATATCTTTATAAATTATTAAAAAATAATTCTCTATAAAATCTTGCGTGATGACTCAAACAGGATTTTTAATATGAATTGAAAGGGTTTTAGGTGAGAGTTGCGTTAGGAGAAACAAAGATATAGGGTGCTATTTAAAAAAATCCAATTGCCTTGAATGAAGTTCAACAAATCTTCAAGATTGTCGTAGACACATGTATACTGTAATCGTCAAAATTTAACTATGGTATAGGAAAGCAGGGAGTGGGAAAGAGCGCGCCGCTTTAAAATAGAAACAGGCATATAGCCGTGTCTTCCACCACATGCCTAACGTTCAATATAGTTTCAACATTGGCATCGACGCGTGTGCAAGGTCATTTTATGTGCATAGTCTAAAATCCTTATCAGTGGTGCCAACCGTACTATCTTGATCGCACAAAAATGCGATAATTCACTCTAATATACAATGTACGATTCAAACTTGTGGTTAATTTAAATGTTAAATCTAATCCACAACAATAATAATGATAGTTGCAATTTGAATTGATATTGACGTTCACTTATAAAATTTGTACAAAGCTTGAAAAAAGACATATGTTTGTCGAAACGTCGCTTTATGTAAAATGTTATAAACCAGTGACTAATACAACTTGCTCAAATAAGCCGTTTTTTTTTATTTATTGTTGAATCAAATACAGAGCGATCCATACTTACACTGATCCCTATACTAAAATTGAAATTTGTCGACTGCGATATAATCATACTCATTTCAGTTTCATTATTGTATCAAAATAAGTATGTATTTAAAACATGAATATCTAAAACAAATGCATAAACAAATCAAATGTCTGCTTCTGAGACACTCTAGATAGTTAGAAATATTTTTAGGTTATGCAGCATTGAATTCTGTATAAAGACTTCTTCCTAATAAGATGAAAAATAGAGCTAAATCAAAGATCCAGCCTACAGTGAGGTAGCCTCATGCTCAAACTGACAGAATCTAATTGACGTTGCATTCTGGGTACAAGTTTATTTAATAGAAGTACACCTACATCAATGTTGATAAAATTAAATCTATCTATAAAACCAGCACGCTTCAGTTGTTGTTATTCTCTCTGTATAATTATGAAATAGTATACAGGGTGTTTTATATATTATATACAGTTTTACTTCTGCAATGTAGGCAAAAATATGGTACATTTTCAAATGATGACTACCATGCTAATTTAGAGGATACTTCAGGTATTCGATGAGAACAATTTTTTCTCACAGCGTTCTGATTTAACTGTACTAACAAACGATATTTTTAACATCCATAACACACCATTTAATATAAAACTGAATTTACATTTTCTGTTCCAGGGTTTTATTACGCGTAAGAATGTTGTATTACATAAAGCCCGAGATAATAGGGGATCTGGTGCAGCACATAGCAGACGGAGTGAACGCAAGGTATGTTTTGTCGCAAAACACTCACCGTACAACAACATTCATGATCTCCTCATTTAACACGACACATTAGGATTCGAACGATACAAAAAAAAAAAGTTTATATCGTTGTTGCTTTTTAGATTATTATTATTATTCGAACTCTGTTTTTTGATTAACATTTTTTCTATATAATATAAACATCTTTTACTTTCGAACAAGATGGGACCGAATCCTCCTTTTTGCTTTTTCGTATTTCATTTTTAACTATTTATTATTTTTATTGTTATTAACTGTTTTTTATTTTTAATTTCTAATGCATGCCCTTGCTTGTGGCCATGCCAGCTTGAGCAAAGATATTTCACAGTTTTTTTTTTTTTTTAATTACGTTCACTTACGATCAGTTAATATTCTGGAAGACTCCGCAAAAGATCATTCGTAAGTTTGACTATATCTGTCTTCGAGAGACTTAGTACAGAGTACATATTAATATCCGATTGTTTATTTAGTACTGTTTCGTTTAATTTTTGTTTTAAATTAATCAATTGTCATTAATACTTATTTATTTTTATATCATACAGCTTTTTGCTTTGTTTAACCCTCATTATACATTATTCTCGATTTATTAACAAATTATTTTGCCCGAACTGTAATTCCCAATACGCTACAAAACTTTCTATACCATAATAATGCAAAATGGTACGGCACTTGTTACAAAATTTATCTTTAGGTCCTTACGATTGAAACCTAAATATTGAGACGAATGCTAATTAGGAGAGAAAATATTTTGTTTAA
This sequence comes from Protaetia brevitarsis, assembly GCA_004143645.1. NCBI lineage: Eukaryota > Metazoa > Arthropoda > Insecta > Coleoptera > Scarabaeidae > Protaetia > Protaetia brevitarsis. Next base: position 4,275,554 of record RXPK01000065.1, read on the forward strand.
TGTATCGGAAGCTGAATCTCAATTTATAGAAGGTGTTATCTTGCATTTATTTCTTCGTATGATCTTATTTTTATATATATATTATATATATTGCTGAGGAGAATGTTTTACATATTGCCGATTGAAGTAGTAATTTAATTTTCTCAATGTATCGACTTCTAAAAAAAAATTAGCTTCATTCCTATTATTTATAAATGAAATATTATCTATTATTCATTCTTTAGTATATCTATTATTTATTAAAATATGGCTTTATTGCCTAAAAGTGCTACGAAATTAATGAATTTTTTTATTAATACAGGGTGTTTGATAAGGTTATGGATGTAAAAATGCTTATTTAATTCATACGATATATCTGCTGTAAATAAATGATTAACACATTTATGTTTTTATATTATTTATAGAATAATGTAGGTCAATTTGTAAATGATGTTAACTAACTATAAATAATGTTAAAAACATAAATGTGTTATAAAAAATAAAAAAAAAAAAAAAACTAAGGTTTTGAAAATGATTCTCAAAAGAATTCAAACGTAAACCAAATAAAATCTAACTTAGGACATCAATTTATATGTTTTGTTTTACATAAAAATACCGTCACACCAAAAAAAATAATAAAATAATAATTTAAATATTAAACGGTAAATCTCTATCAAGAAAATTCGTTTACACAATTACCAAAACTTTAAAATATCTTACTGCAAATGTCACTAACTGGACGCACCTTTTGGTAACAAAGCTATCATCATCTACAACAGCACTGCACTCTTAGTGATGGAACTAGTTTAGTGTTACTACTGATGATAGCTTTGCTATCGAAACTTGCGTCAAGTGTAGTGAAATTTGTGATAGGATATTGTTAAAGTATGTAGGTATCATAAAATAAAAGTATAAATAAAAAAAAGAGAAAACAAAAATGTTTTTGATTATATACTGTATTATAGATTACCATACAAAGTTGGGCATATTATTTTTTTACGCTTCTTGTATCGACTTGATATTTACTTCGTTGAAAAAGTATGGTGTCCCCAAAAACAAAGAAAAATATACTAATAAGTTAAGGGTTGTTATTTACTATGAAAAACTGTATTCTTTATGTTTCTTTTTTTTTGGAAACCATTCGATCAAATTGATTTAAAGAAATCTCTTGAAAAATAGAAGTTACAAAACTTCAAAATAGATGTTTTCTTTTTCAAAATCAATTTTTTTTTTTTCTGGCCCCGCCGAATAAAATTTTGAAAAGTTGTCAGCCTTAATTAAACCTGATGCGCTTATGTATATATTAAAAAAAGAAAAATGACAATAAGTTAATTAACAGCTGAGAAAAAGGAACATAAAGAATACAGTTTTTCCTATTAAATAACAATAAACAACATCCCCCTTAAGTATTCTTTACTATTTTTTTATATAAAACAATTACAAAACAAATTAACTACCTTAACTACATATTCACAATCATTGCATATTTTTTATAATAAAAAAAAGGTTTCGATAAATATAAACGAAGTAATAGCAGTAAAGAATGAGTCCATGAAAGAAGTTGTGTGAATTAATTGAACCTATAAACCCAACAAAAAAAAACAAATAACATCCAATCGAGAATATAAAAAGGTCACATAAGATAGAAAAAAAAGAAAGAAGAATTAAAAATTATTTACTCAAAAATTACAAGCTTTATAAAGTTGGTAAAAAAATTAGTGTTATACATAAAGTTACTTTAATAAAAGAAAAAAATATCTAGATCTATAAAGCCTCATTCTACCAATTTATCCGACAATAACTTTTTATTAAAAGCACTCTTTTGCATTCAATATAATTTATAATAATTAGTGCATTGAAGTATTTTCGATCTGTACAAAAAAAATTCTATCTTAAATATATTTTTATTAAAAAAAATGAATTAGAATGCAGATTTTGCAATAAAGAATTAAATGTAAACTAGTTTGCATTAAACTAACATTTTTTTTACATTTTCCCAATTAATAAAAAAGTAAATTTGTAGCAAAATGTTTAATTGGTAAATTGATAAAAAAATAAGCAATTATTTCCTATGATAAAATGAAGGAAAAAAAAAAGCAAAATTTGGAATTTTTAAAAAAAATTATCTTGGATGTGTAAATATTCTTAAAAAAAAGAAAGAAATATGAACATGTTGCCAAAAATATGGCAACAAAGTGTAGTAAAGAATAAAATAAAAGTTTTCTTGGTCTAGCAGACCTAAATTACCCAATAATAAAACTACCACAAGTAAAAAAAAGATCAAAATGGGGGAAAAAACAAGTATATATAGTATTTACTAATAAAACACTATCAACTTGATAACGAAAATCTTGCTTTTATTTAAACCTTTTACAAAATTTCGATCTACAATTTAAAGAAAAAGTCGAATAGTTACTTAAAGAAAAGTAACGTATGCTCATGTGCATGTCATTTGAATCAAACATTTCTTTTAAACACTCAGAAATGGCAAAATTTCAAAAATTTAGTTAGTTATAAATGTGTAAAATGAATAAATTTCTACGCGAATCGAATCTAGAAATATTTAGAATTCATTCTTATAATAAATAGTTGTTAAGTTTTTCTTATTTTATTTGAGATTTTCAAAGAGAAGTATATTATATATGTTAATTATGCTTGATTTAATAAAGCCCTGCCACATCAAACATCCTGTTTTTCTTATTTAAATGAAAAATCGGCACAGAAAAAAAAATATGTGATTTAATAGAATGAATAAATATATTTGTGTAAATGTTTCTATTGTATTTTTACCTTAATTATTCAAAACAATTAGCATAATAGCATAGTGGTTATAACAGAGATAATATTTATATCTATCCTAACTGCGTATATAATAAAATACTTCATTCAAGCTGGCATATGATTAACACACTTTTTCCTTTATATTAATAATATTAAATCCACTTTTTATTGTGTAGGCGCTTCAATAACACATGATTCTTGTCGAAAATTATATTCGGAAGATATTATTATTATTATTATAACTATTAACTTATATTAAGAAGAAAAAGTAGTCTGTAAAACATTCTCTCTCACTTTCTACACCACACGCCTGCTGATTAACATCTTCTGGAAACGTTGTTTTTTAATAAGCGATGTTTAAAATCGATATCTCAAAGAAAATAATCAATACCTGTATATATTATTATCCGAAAGTAAAATGTCTTCCTAAAAAAAAAAAAAGAACAAGTCAAAATTTTACAATTGGCAACATGATTCACAGTGCCTTGCCTATAACCCCTCCCATAACGGAACAATTGCCATGCGTTTGGTGGGATACGGAGTGTGACAAGTCTCTGCTAGTGGGCACTTGGAAGCACGGCTATGAGAACTATACTGAGATGCGTGCTGATCCAACCCTGTGTTTCCTGTCCCGTTGTGGCCCGCCCTCAGCTCGCGAACTACAGCTGGCTTCTTCTAACACGCAAACTTCCACGCCTGCACTGTAAGTAGTGAGTAAAACAACAGAAAAAAAGAACAACAAACAAAAGATCCCAGACAACAATCGAACTGAAGGGAAAGTTAAGATGATAAAAAAAGACAATCACAAAAATAAATTAATTAAAAACTAAAACATAGTTTTCCTAGTTTTGTTTAATGGCTGTTATATAATATTTCGAATTTAATAGTTGGAAAAGGGGCGTGGTTTATCGTTACCACTTCTCATTTTTTTTTTGAAACTTACTGTATATGTGTACACACCTGTTCAGGCAAAATGTCCGCGTACATTTTTTTTTTTACCTTGTGTACACCGCTGATCAGTCAAAATGTCCTCTCAATAAGACATTTTGCCGAGTCTGCATTGTGTAAAAATATAATTGTTATATCAGCCATTTAACAGCTAAATTGAATCGATCCATTAAAGCAAATATATAACTGGAATGAGTACCTAATTCTTAAAAACAAAATCATCCGTTTTAAGTGTAAAGCGCGCATAAAACATTTATTTATCATGCGGTAACTTGCGCGAACATTGCACCAAGGTAAAAATGGCAGCCATTTTGATTAGTTCAGACTCCGTAGTAGTTAGAAATACAGAATTTTTTTTTAATATATCAAATGTTTTATTATTCAAAACGAATTGTTAAAATTTTTGCAAGCTGACAAAGTGAAAATTAAATTCAAACAATATGTAAAAATACCAGAAAAATTCTTAAGTCCACTTTAAAATTTTTGAAACAGAAAGAATTTTATAATTATTCTGGATTATTGCAGAAACAGCTTGAAATTAAATGTATTTTAAATCTTTTTCATGGAGAAATCCGGTTTTTTTTTTACAATATTTGCAATAACATTTTTTATATACAGGGTGTCTCAGCGAAACCATTCGTTAGAAGTTTATGGGGTTCTAGCCAAAATGAAAATTTGAAAATTCAAAATTAGATATAATCGATTGCATTCTCTTTAAGTAAAATATGTTCAAATTTCTAGCGCTTCCGGTTATAGCGGAAGTTACCATCTACTTTGTTATTTTAAATTTCTTGAAATTTATTTATTAGTCAATTATAATAATTCTATTTAGCAACCAAAATTTTTTCGTGGAATTACGCTTAAATGAATGCAATTTTCTTAATTAAACAACGTTTCGACAATTTTCGATTGCAGTTCTCAGGTTTTCATAAAGTAAAAATTAATTAAAGGTGTCTGTTGTTCGTCAATAACACAAAACATTTTAAAATTGTATAAGACGTTAGCACTATTATCTAATTTACAAACAAATACATAAGCGAAATACTAACATTAAAAATATTGAAGAGTATATACTTTAATATTAATATTTACTTTTAATTGATTTTTACTTTATGAAAACTTGAAAAAGGCATTAAAAAAATTGTCGAAAAGTTGTTTAATCATGAAAAATTGCATTTATTTAAGCCACGAAACAAGGTTGGTTGTTATTTTAAATTGAACACTCAGTATATTTTTACATATTTGGATTTACCTATTTTTAAGCTTCATAAATATAATAAAAATGTTTTTACTTAAAATTATTTTTCTTTTTTATACAGCAACTATCAATATTTTTTATAATAATTTTGTCAAACAACATTTTAATAAAATATCTTGGGTTAAGTGATATTTTAAAATTGTAAAAAGACGCAGATTTGTATAAATACATTAATAACATCTAAGGCAAACAATTATAAATATTGAATGGTGGATTATTTTAGGCTTTTCGCTAAATCTTATATGCATATTGATTTTATCGATTTTTAACAAGAATTAAAAAGAAAAACTAATAGGTTTTCAGTTCAATCTTTCGTGTTCTTGAAAACAGTACTATTCAATCATTTTTTATAATTAACGAATTAATGTATTTCTGCTAATAACTGTAATAATTAAGAGAAATTTTTTTACAAGAAAAATTTCTCACGCAGGATTCGAACCTACACAGTAACAACTCTAGTTTACCGGATGAACGCTCTACTATTTGAGCTAGAGAGAAGCCTTGAAAGGCCGGCAGGATGGCGAATATACAGAGATTGCAAACTTTTTTTTGCTAATAATCAATCCAACCTGCAATCTTTGAATATTTATAATTGTTTGTCTTACTGTTTTTGTTAGTATGTTTGTACAAATATGCGTCCTCTTACAACTTTAAAATGTAATGTTAACGTAAGCCATTATTCCCTTAAAATGTTGTTTAACAAAACTATTGCAAAAGAACATTCATAATTACATTCACATTTTTACATAAAAAAAGAATTGTTATTACAAATATTATAAAAAAAATACAGCAATTAAAAAAGACAAGATTAAATATCGAAACGTTTTGTATAATAATTTTTAAAGTTACTCAATTAAGCCATATTTTCCACACAAAAAAATACATACATTTACCCTATGTTATTAACTAAACAAGGAAAACGCAAGTATTTTAATTTTATGACAATTATATTGAGAATATTTTATTATATACAATTTTAAATTATTTTAAAAACAACAAATTTTAAAATATCCATCAATATTGTCAATATAATTGGTACAAACTTAAAATATAGACACGATTAAATTAGATATACATAAAACAAATTTAATTGTAGCTCAAGCTCTTAATGTTAGCATTAAGATTTCTGAAGAAGGCCAAAGATATGTCGAAACGTTAAAATGGTATTTTGATTCATAACTCATTAATAAGATAAATGCCACAATAAATAAGTAACAAAAATTATCCAAATTAAATTTCAAGTGAATGGCCATCTAAATGAAACGAGCGTTTATAAACAAAAAAAAATATAAAAAAATATCAACACCAAATGTCTAATTAGATGTAAATTAATCAAGATCAAATACTAAAAATCGACATTTCCCATAAAAAGAGATTTAAAATTACAAGAATTTTCCAGTATTTAATATAAACATTAACTGAGATAGATAAGGTGTAGAAAAATCTAATGTGATAAACTGATTCAGAACGTATTTTTGCGTACTAAGGGTTCTATTTAACAAAAAATCTAAGCGTGTTCATTCTAGTTATATATCTGGTACCTATATGAGATCGATTCAATCCCAGTTTACATTAATTTCGCTGCTATTTGACGAACATATTGAGAACAAGTGACTCCCTCTGTTGTCTACATACAAAAACAAAGGTAAATAAACACGATATGCCACGTGATAATCTTTTTTTTTTTTTTTCAATTATTACAACACTGTATTAGTTTTTTTTTGTTATTTATTTATTTCTTAATACGTAATACAATTATCCATTCAGCTTTTTTGCTAATATACGCCTCTAACATATTTTTATTTACATTATCGTTGTTGCATGTTTTAGTTCATCCCCAACCCCATATTCATTTGTATTATTAATATTCGGAAGATCTGATATATTGTTATTTATTGTCGATATTTATGTGATGATAATTGTTTTTATGATGTAGGAAACGGTTTGGGGTGAAACTGATGTTTGGTTCTTTATTAAATAAACTGCTGTATTTAGAACAGCAATGATAATTTTGTACATAACAAGGAAATGGTATTTATATGCCAAAATTGGTCTTCATTTATTATTATACCTAATTAGTATTGTATTGTAGAAAGACATCGTAGAATATGCAGTAGCAAGAGAAATTTATTAAACCAGGTCTTTCATTTCAATTAAAGGAATTTGTATCAAAGAATATGGAGCATTAATGTTTAGTATAATATTAACAGGATACACAAATGTTGATAAAGATTTGCCTTCTCCTAAGAACTAATTCCTAGTAAGTTAGATTTATCCAACTTAAACTTGAGTTAGTGTTTATGTATTATAGTTTCTATTTTTGTTCTTAAGGAAGAAGTGTGTCATGTATGTAGCTTTCTAGGCAATGGAATTTCAAAAAAATAACAGTTATTGTGTATGGTTTACAGTGGCGGCTGGTGCATACGTCACAGGTGGGGTCAATACAATAATTGAAGTTCGTTTGCTATCGTTCGAAATACGAACTTATACGAAAAAATTAGATCGTTGCAATGGCCCCTGTAAAATGTAAGCGCAACCGGCCATTGCTGGTTTATTTAAATTGGACAAAGAATGGTGAGAACACCCAAGGTTCTATACTATCAGTTCAGAACTATAAAAATTGTGGAAAGAATTAAAAAAAAAACGTTAATTGAGCAATAATTCACTTGATACTAATATTTACAAAAAGCTGCCTCTTGGTGCTGACACACCTTAGCACATCTAGCTTAAAATGTTATAAGCAAATCTGTACATAAAAATTATTACAACAAAATTAAGAAATAGAACATAATCATACAATGAAGAGCAATAGAGTGAAAAAATCTATACGACTTGAAGGCACATGTAAGAGAGAATGATTCATTCACACATTCTCTCTACATGCATCAGCTGCAGACTTGATATTTTCATGCGAAAAGGCGGTAGCCAGGTAAGTCTAGTGAGAAATGCCCTTGAGCATAATTTCAATTCTGTTTGCTCTATAAGTCGCACTGTATGGCTATTATATTTCTCCAAAGTATCACGATTCTTGTATCATGCGCAATTCCGTTCAAAAGCTTACATGAAAATGTCAAACCACGAGTTGCACTACCAACCTCGCATAAAATGTCACCACAAAATACACTGTTTTTTCGAGAAAACAGTTATACAAAGTGCTCATTGTATAAGCGAAATATAGAAGAAAGAAAACATTTAATCTACAATAGTCATTTTTAACTAACAATTATAAAATACATCATTGTCATTAAAAAACAGCGACATAAGAATTTGCTCCAATATCAATGATTGTGGTTAAAGTTCTTTCCCTTTTTATTTCACATTTTCACACATTTTTTTTTAAATTATGGAATACCTCATACGTCTGTTGCCGAACTTTTGTTAGTAGTATCCGGCAATTTCGAGTACTCAGGTACACAGATACCACAGGTACCCTCTTTGGAGAAACGGTCTATTTATAAATCTGTACCGTCATGGAACCAAAAGGCCCAAGTCAAAATGTTCACATTTGAGAAGATTGCATTCGAAGTTTTTACCAAAAACACTTTTAATTACAGCTTAAATTAAGTGTAAAGTTTACTTACTAACTTTGGCTCAGCACATAGAATACTAGAACAAAATATGAAAATAAATAAAATGCCTTTACTGAAAACAGCGAAATATTGACATTGACCCTTTTAGCTCCAAGCCACAGAAATATAGGTAGTATCTGTCTATTTTATGTTTTAACCAACGTCATCGATTTTTGTCCGTATGAATCAAATCGATACTTCTACTTCTTAAAGCAGTAATAGGGCTATCTCTATCTGTCACATTCATGAAATTAATCCTTGTATCTTTTTCTATGAGACAAGCGCAAAGCTCGATTCTTTTTTCAATAACAATACTTGACAAAAATAGTCAAATCAGTTAGTAAATTGTCTTTACTCGTATGATACATCAATGGCGTTGGTCAAAACATAAAATAGACAGAGAGTACTCGTGTAGATATCAGGTGCGTATACTACTTGAATTATGAGGAGGGGGTGGGGGATGGTAATGGAGATGATATTTTTATTTTAACTAAAAAAAAAGGATCTGCTCATTTTCGATACAATTTGGATAGTGTCATCATGGGAGGGGTAATTACACAAAAGAAGGATGAATGTTAGTCTTTAAATGTAAGTTTTTGATTTACAAGTTTCTCTGACTCCAGGGGGGAGGGGGAGGGTAATTACCCCTTTCCCTCTCCCGCCCTTGTATACGCGCGTGATAGATATAATATGTAATGCCTGGGTTTCATGCAATATCCGATTTGGGATAATCTGGATTCCTGGATAACAAGAAAACGGGTGGCGCACTGAAAGAGCACCTGACTCTTGAAAGAAAAAGTTCCAACAGTCCCATGTTTTTCTTACTCCGTTTATCACTTACTAAATACTAATCGTAATGTCTTACAAGAGTTACGACACGCCAGAAATAAATACAATACAACTGACAAAAGTTTACGTTGTTGTTTGGGCTATTTCCATCGTTTGTAGGATTTTGATGATCCGACGTTTCGGCAATTCGTCTGCTGCCGTCATCAGGGTAGCCCCGAATAGGGCTGTTTCTTGCCAAACATTATTAGCGATTAATTTGACAAATATATTTGACTCTGTCTTGTGTGAACGCCGGATCATCGAATTTCTACAAACGATTGAAATAGCTTAAACATTCATCCATCATCAACAATCTCTCGTCATGAGTAATAAAAGTTTGGCAACACAGGTATGTGGTGTTTCATAATTTAGAAAAAAGAAATGTACGAAAATGTAGGTTAAATAAAAAGAGAAAGAACTGTATAAGTTATAACCACAATCGTGGAAATTGAAGCAATAAGATTTTGCTTGCTGTTTTTTTTAATAATAAAGATGTATTCAGTCGAATTCAGTAACCCCAAATATCCGGTAAGTCTGAGACAAGGAAAAATTTCAAAATTTTCTCCGCCATATGTGTACTCTGACCATATTGGATTCCCTGTTATGTTTTTTTTTCCAAAAACTAGTGTCAGAATCGAATTCAGCAACCCTAAAAACCCTTGAATACAGATGTTTGTGACAAAATATCGTTTTTGGTCGCTCCTGTTTGTTTCTGATTCTATAATCCCCAAATACCCCGTAAACATCGGACTTAAAGAAAAGTTGTCGTTTTTCTTATATTTACAAATTTACTCCGCCATATAACATAACAATAGTAATAATATCCATTTATTTCAGACGCAATATGCTTACGTAAAAAAAAAGAAAAGTACATGCTTGAAATAAGCCAAACGCAGAAAAAAACACCTATGCTTATAACATAAGAAACCGTTATTGTTGTAACAACTAATTCTTAAAAGATAATCTTTGACTTAATGCTTAAATAGATAATTATTCCTGGAATCTCTAGTATCAATTGGTAATTTATTATAAAACTTATAACCATCGTAGTAGCTACTTTTCTGAAAAATCGCTGATTTGTGTGGTGCAAAGAGTAAATAATTAGTAGTGGGTGTGCTATAATCGTGACAGACATGCTTAGAAAATTGATTCTTATATTTGTATGTAAAGCAAACGACTTCAAGGATAAACATATCATAAACTGTCAACAAAAAATTGTTCTTAAAAACATCTCTGCATGAATCCCTATATCCAAGACCAAATATTATTATGATAGCACGTTTCTGCAATAGGAATACTCTCTGTATTGCTGATGAGCTACGCCAATGGATGATTCCATAGCGCATACAAGACACAAAATTGCAATGGTAAAAAGTCCTTATCTTGTCAATATTACAAGTTTTATGTAGCTGCCTCATAACATAATACGCTTTTGACAAGACCACATAACCATTCAATGTGGGAGAATCATTTATTGGATCCGCCATTTTGGTTATTGATTTCACACTTTTGTCATCGAGTATATTAAATCATTTTTTCCCCTATAAGTTGTTGAAGGGCCCGACCTTATTATCAGTTATTGCACATTAAATATTTTTCGTTTTCTAATTGTAAGTTTTAGACAAAATTCATGTGTATTTATTATTAGTTAGTGTGAGATTATTTCCTCGCAAAATTATGGTGAGATATGACAACTCCGCTTTATAGTAATACCTCTCCCACATTTTTCAAATTAATATATGTTATTAAAGGGTAAATGAGTATTATTTATGCAAAAAAATGGTGGATATAGACGGAGTATAAGGCTCTAAAAAAATGTTGAAAAACGATTACTTGTTTTATGTCTATTAGAAGGGAGAGGTTTGATATTTTAGCCGCAAATGCTTCTTATAAGTGTACTTGCAACATATAAAACAAATAAATGAAACATGGGAATTAGTTTTCGAAAAAAAATCTTTTTGAAAACTTCCCAAGCAATCAAATTTAAATTTCCTACAATTATTTTTGGTAAATTCAACACAATAAAGGTATTAAAATAACTATTAATGTAATACAAAATTGTAGGTAATTTCATGACTCAACGTTGAAGTTACTAAAAATAATCGTGGGAAATTTAAATTTGGTTGCCTGGGTAAAATTAATTCTTTTTAGTGTTGTAATTTTGGAGAAATATAATATTCATCCAGTGTGACTTATTGGGGAGATAGGAATGGAATTATGCTCAAGAGCATTTGTTTTGGTACTTATCCTGCTATTCGGCTTTTATAATTTAATTGTTGGTACAATTCCCTTTCAATAACCAAACGAACAACCAAACACCAAATCAGTTTCACACCCAACTCTCGTTTCGACTCTGGCCTCTGTGTCTGAGCCACTATATTCACCTCCTAAAATTTATCCAGCAATGACGACGACATAGACGAAGACGACACCACCAATGACGACGGCACCCTCAAGTCGAAACAAAGGACTGCAGGCGGCGGTAGTGGCGGTGGAGGTGACGCATCCTCCGAACAAAACTCGGAATTCGCTGAACCGTCTCCCGGTCCATCGGGTTCTTCGGAAACCCAACCGTCTGCGGACGTGGACGAACTGGCCGATGTCGACGACAAACAGCATTGGCCCAGTATCACGGACCTGAATACGAGATTGAGGAGAGTGATCACCTCTTACCAGAGGAATTACAGGAAGGAAGAGCAGAAATTGGCGGCGCAGAAAGCGGCCGCGAAGGTAAGGCTTTTTAATTTAATTAATTCCGGTCATTTCGAAGTTTTTACAACGACGAAACGAAAAAACCGTTTTTACACGCAACATAAAAAAAAAAAAGTTCATCTATCTCTAGTTGACGATGTTTTGAGTACGTTAAAGATATGAAAGGTATTTTTTGCTGCTTATTTTATTATTTTAATTCTAATAAATATCCGTTTTCTATTTCTAATAAGATGTAAGAATGTAGTGTTTTTTTTTTGCCTAATGTTCATCTTAATTGATTGTTGTTGTCTTTTATTTTGATGGTATGGTATAATTCATTAGTTTAGAATAAAATCTAATTTATATTTGTTTTATAGTTATATAAATAATGAACTCTACCATATTTTTCTTTTAATTCAGATTTTTATGTATCTCTTTTAAAAATAGCTACAGTCAGACCTATGCAAAATGACCAGTTGATTTAATGACCTTCAAGTATTATTTTTTTCTCAACGATTTTTCAATCGGCGAATAGATAAGATAAGGAATGATACTTTCTTCCAACGGCCATGATGCAAATTTTGTCTTTGTTGAAACAAAAACAAACTGTTAGGTTATTTAACTGTCAAACACTAAAGACAAGTGAATAAAAACAAAAAAAAAAACCTTTAAATTTAAATATTACAACGTGAATGTTTAATATCAAAGATAGTGCAAGAAATTAATGAGAAGATATAGTTCATTTACGGTAACTGACGAAGCACTAAATGTGAGGTAGAACGTTATGACGTCACGGCCATGATGCAAATTTTGTCTTTGTTGAAACAAAAACAAACTGTTAGGTTATTTAACTGTCAAACACTAAAGACAAGTGAATAAAACAACAAAAAAAAACCTTCAAATTTAAATTTTACACCGTGAATGTTTAAGACCAAAGAAAGTGCAAGGAATTAATGATAAGATACATACCCCCTTTTCTTTAATAACACAGTGATACAAAATCGAACTTTCCGAATGGGAATGGGATGAGACCAATTGCAAATGAAAGTTGACATTATCCATGACAAAACCTTGAAGGGTTTTTTTTAGTTCAGTGCGAGATTTTTTTTTTACACGCATTTGAAATTGTTGATTTTGGAACGCTGTCTAACAAGGAAAGATCATTGAAAATTTGATAAAATAATGCTTTTTTTATTTTTATTATCCTGGAAAGTTGTGGTATCTTACTGTTTTTGGGGTCGAGGAATTCATTTTCGATATTTATTTTTACCTAAAACTAACGTTAGATGACGCTGTCATACAAATGGTACTATTTTTTGTAAATTTTTAATAAAAAAAACGGTGTATTTACTGCTTCACTGCTTTAGACATAATACTTGAGCCTTTAAAGAATTTCTACAAAAAAAAAACACGACAATAAAGCAATAAAACTCAGTAACGCACAAATTCAAAACAAGACTATAAAGATACACAAGCGCACAATTATATTACCTGTCAATCTATAATATATACTGACAACAACGTACCAAGACAATTTGGTAAGAAAACAACCACTGAAGATGGCGCATAGCCGGAATGAATGTTTGCAGCATTTGAAATATTATTGTTATGTTTTTGGTAAATATAATAGACAAAAAAAATTGCTGCCAAAATATGAGAGTATGAAACAATTGTATTTACAGTATTTTGGAGTAGAGGTTATTGAGAATGTAGATTGGGTACCTGAAAAAGTGTGCAGAACTTACAATGGTTCTTTAATTAAGTGGTCACAAAAGAAAAGGAAGTCAATGCAGTTTGGTGTTCCAATGTTATGGTACAATCCAGGTAATTTTTTTAAGTTTATTTTATATCATATATGTACAAAACATGTATTATACATCAAATATATTAATTTTATTTTGCATTTTCATATCTTCTTAGGTGAACACATTAAATCACAGTGTTATGTGTGTTTAAATAGTATTAAAGGAAGAAACAGATGTAATAGAGGAAGCATGTTGGTAGAAAATATGCAGAATTACCTAAACAACATACAGAGTTTATTCCAATACCAAACCCAGCAAGTCCAGATATAACCTGCGTAGTATCTACAAATGCTGTCTTGTTTTTTTTGTAGAAATTCTTTAAGGGCTCAACTATTATGTCTAAAGCAGTAAAACAGTAAATACACCGTTTTTTTTTATTGAAAATTTACAAGAAATAGCACCATTTGTATGACAGCGCCATCTAGCGTCAGTTTTAGGTAAAAATAAATATCGAAAATGAATTCCTCGACCCCAAAAACAGTAAGATACCACAACTTGCCAGGATAATAAAAATAAAAAAGCATTATTTTATCAAATTTTCAAAATGATCTTTCCTTGTTAGACAGCGTTCCAAAATCAACAACTTCAAATGCGTGTAAAAAAAAATCTCGCACTGAACTAAAAAAAACCCTTCAAGGTTTTGTTATGGATAATGTCAACTTTCATTTGCAGTTGGTCACATCCCAATTCCATTTTGGTTGTTGCACTGTGTTATTATTCTCTAATTTAATACATATTTCAATAGTTTACGAAAAAAACATCCTGATGTATCTCGCATAAATGGGAAATATCATCTTCACCTAATAAGAAACAGATGCACATACACAACAGTACTGCTCTTACACCATAAAAAGTACGTTGATAACACGTTTTCATTCTAAAAAAAATAAATTCATAAAAATAAATCGTTCAAGTGAGTATTTTCTAATCATTGTATACAATAAACAATATTAACTAATGTAAAAAGTTTTTCCGGGCTGTTGAGCCGTGATTTTGTGGAATTACTTTCATACGTTTCGTTCACAACTGCGGTGAACATCTTCAGCGACGAGGTCAAAGTTTCCCTGCGCGATGACTCGTCGTTTAGTGACCATCCCACATTCGAGCCATCTCGCTTCTTTCCGTAAACTGCGCTCGAAGCCAAGGTCGTTAATGAACATTGCGTTCTTCGCAACACTAGTTGAAAGTAATGACAAAAATAACAAAAATACTCCAAACTGTGGTACTAGTAATGCTGTAATCTTCTCCTAAACCCCTCACCACAAACTGCACTAAACTGGACGTACGTTTCGATGGCAAAGCTATCATCATCAGCAAATGCACTGAACTGGTGCTCTGCTGATGATGATAGCTTTGCTATCGAAACGTACGTCCAGTTTAATGCAGTTTGTGGTGAGGGGTCTAAGAGAAGTTTACAGTAATGACAAAGTTGATGGAAAACTAAGAAGACGTGATGAGTATACAATTTCAAAGACGATAGCTACCAACATAGATAGTATCTTTACTTGAATACGAAAGGGCTATATGCTCTAGTTGGTTATTCTAACAATATCATATTGCATGACTCGAAATTGTAAGTAATGACCTAACTGGTCTGTTAAGGTAAATGATCTATACTTACAGTTTATCCCCGAGAGGGCCCTTTTCAAACGATTTCATAATATGACGGCTGTGGGGTCCTTGAAAGTAATTATAAATTATAATATAATTAAAATCATGTGTTAAGTAAATTCTATTAGCAAAATTGTGACCGTGTTTTTCACAGGTGTTGCGAAAGAAACAAGTGAATATTATTAAGGTAAAAAAAAAAAAATTGGAAAGAAATGCAGAGACATCTAACACCAAAATAATAAAGTATCGCTGAACATGCTGCAAGTTCGTTTATTTTGACAGCACAATAATCAAAAGATTGTCAATTCCGCTCCTATAGATAGTAGCAGGGTGTAGGTATATGCAGCGTGTTTGTAATGAAGGTTTGAACTGAGCCAGGTGTTACTATCCTATTGTTGGTGATATTAAATGTAAATATAAACGGTTTGAGAAAAGTTATAAGATAAATAAACGAAGGAAAATTACAAGACGAACGCCAATGTCACTAAATGTCCAGAAAATTGATTTATTGGATGAAATTTGTATGTAGCTAACTTCACTCATTAAAACGGTAATAAGTATAGATAAATTTTTCCAGAAAACAGTTTTTTTTTATTACGACAATCATTTTGAATCTCACAGTACATAAATATCTTTTCTATTCGCTGTTTCAATGTTCCGACCTTAAGTGGATGATAATTATTCCCCGAATTTTTACAAATTTTACTTATACGGAGTAAGAGACTGGTTTAATCATAATTCAACGACTTAATCTTAAAAACAAAGGATATTTAATGATAAATAAGCGATCCAATATTTAGTTGGGTTGGTAGAAACAATCATTTCAATATAATGCTGTTAAAGTATAAAATGACAAATAAACAATTGCTTTTGCACTGTCACGAAGGTATTATTTATTTATTATCATATCTTTTCCTATGACTGGCTATGAGGGTAGATATTTCTACTTCTGTATACGATTTTAGATTCAACACTATTATTTCTTACTCATAGTACGTCGCTAATATTGATTGCATCATGAATCTGTCTTCTCGGACTGCTGAATGCTTCAGTTCTGAGTTCTAGCATTTTTCATCTCACAAAGTGGGTATTGTTATACAAATTGAATAATTTTGCTACAATTGTTCTTTAAACAAAAAAAAAAACTTTCTTATAATTATTTTGTTCAAATCCTAACATACTGCTACTAAATTCAAATAATAATTTTATTTTATATAATATTGGTCCTTTTTACGTAGGTTTTACTGTATATAACGCTTCAAATACTGCTGATATGTGCTTTAATGTAACTGTAAGGTAATACTTTTTAACGTAGATTGTTCTCATTTTCATTTAATTAATTGTATGTACGTGTCTTTTTTTTTTTTTTACTGTTTAAACGTTTCATCGAATCATAAGAACGTTACATTCGCAATCGTACAAATCCTTGATTTTATCCCAAAAGCCAGATGTGATCAACGATTTAAGAAGTTCTGATTTCTTTTTTTTGGACTTTGACGTTAAAAATCATAATTGCAACACACATACAAGTAAAATATTTCTATCAGATGTAAATAAATAAAAAAAACTCAAATGCATATTTTCAGGATAGTTATTTTTGGGTTGTCCATTTTTGTGATCACTTAGTTTTTGAAGCTAAATTAAAGGATTTGTATATTCATTAAAACTTGTTCCCTTACTTCTATTTTGATATATATAAATATATTTTTTAAATTTTAATTGTGCTATGATGAAAATGAAAAACTGATTTTATTAAATGTTCGTAGTGATATCGGTTATAATAATATTATATTTTTATTCGTAACAAGAAAAATCATGGCACAAATTCGACAAAAATTACTTTTCATATACTCATCAAATCATAAGTATATATAGTTCTTCCAAAGGATCAGGTTATGCATAATAAATATCAAATGCCAACGTTAATCTTTTTTTTTAACATAGAATTGATGATTATACAACAGAAAAAGATATAAATTTGTTATAGCATAATTTTATGGCTAAATAATCTGTTGGGAGAACTATATTAGCATTCACACGTACTATAAAATGCACTAAAGTGCATGTCTTGTTTCTAATTATTATCTATTTACTACTATCATCTACTTTTTTGCTGTATATGTGTTTTTTTTTATTTATTTATTTATTCATTGTCTGTTGTTGGATTTTTTCGTTTCGATCTTTTTTTGGCTGATGTTCGGGTAGAATGTAGTTTGCATTGTGCAGCCCTCGATAGAGTCCGCCCTAAGCAATCCCCTGGCGGCGCTGGCTCAGGTTTCTCAGCAGTTGGAAGCGCGCGGTGACGCGTCTCAGATCGGCCTACCAGGATGGGACCTGCAACAGCTGGCTTTCTATTTGTTGGTTAGTATTTATTCACTATATTTTTTTCCCTTTTCTCGTCCGGTTCTCACTTGCAGACGATGACGACAGACGTCAGAAGTGTTTGTTGTGAATTACCTTGAAGAATAACTAACAATAAGTTAATCTTAACTGCTTTATAATTTTACCCCTATACAGAATTTCGACTTAAATTGAGGATTCATATGGAGAAAAAAGACATTTTTTAAAAAAACTTCTGCATGGTCTAAAATCTAAAACGCAACCATAAGATCCGTCAATTTTTTCCGTCATATACGAGGTTTATCCAAAATTGAGAATTTAACATAACTGTTTACAATAAAACGACTCGTATTTTTTACTTTCGTTGTTTATTATAAACTTCACTTTGCTCTCTATTAACACACGTCTGATTCTCTATTACATATTCCATAATGAATCTCTCATACATGGAAGTGACTGCCCGTTAAGGGTAATTAAAAATATGTACATAATTGGCGGGAATATCAAATATTCAAATATCTAACAATAACAATAGGGTATCTTTATTTTAGACAGTATTGAAAGTTGTTTGAATTAAAAAGTTTATATATACAGGGTGAGTTTTTTATCTTAAGACAACGGAATATTTCTAAAACACTGCATCAAATCAAAAAAAAGATCTGAATAAGATTTGTTATAATGCAGGAGGCTCACTGAATGGTGCCGAACTCGATCCTCATTTTTTTCGAATCGTAACAGATTACGCTGTAATCGCAAAAAAAAACATGATTGTGAACTTCTAGAAAAAAAATACACAAAAAAGAGAAGCAAGCAAAGATGATTTTGTGTTTTTTTATTTTAACATAAACTAACATTTCAAAAAGCCATGTGCCTGTACTTTATTCAGTACTTGACAAGCTGTGAATACTTACACATTGTCCGATCCCCATTCAGATTATTAATTATTAATCCAATACAAATTAGTTAGTGTTGAATATTTGAACAGTAATGGAGGCTATAACATTACAAAAGAGAATTCGTTGTTGAATAGCTTTTTGAAATGTTAGTTTATGTTAAAATAAAAAAAAAACACAAAATCATGTTTGCTTGCTTCTCTTTTCAGGTTACTTCAAAACTTTTAAAAAGTTTTCTCCTTCATTTTGCTTTAAGGAATTAAAAATGCAATAATATATAGGGTTGTTTTGTATTTGACCGTGAAACACTTTTATTTAGAACATATTTCAGTTAAGTGGATAGGTTGGCTATAATAGACCCGTCCACCGATAAATGCCACACCCTGTATATTTAAATATTTATAGATACGACATCATTAACTAGTGGTGAGGACGGTCGCTTGTTAGTTTGGAAAAAGCTCGCATATAACTGAAAAATTGTATTGAAAGACTGCACATTAGATTTGAAATCATACGTTATAAAGGATATTTTTTTTTCTAAATTTAATAAATATGGTCCCAATTAACTGGACACATAATATTTCATTTAACCCGACGTATATCTTAATTAATTAAGTTTAGCAAACCTTAAAGTAAGTAATATGAGGACAACATAAAAATAATAAGTTTAATTTAAGAATTTTGTTGTTTAACAATAATTGATCAAAAATACGATTAACTTTAGAATGGATGTGGGATGTCTGTCCTCCTAGCAATTATTTGAAAAGGTTAACCAAGATTTTTGAATGTATTTCTAATTATATTACCAAAAATTAAGATTTTCGATTTAAGTAACTCGCTGTATTTTATTGTTGCTAATATCATACTCAAATGACGCATGCTTAAAAAAAAAAAAAAAGTAGTAAAACAAATATAATATTTCAATTAGGTAAAAATACAACATCGTGTCTGGTGACACAAATAGTATAGCAATACACTTTTCGCTAATTAAAAAAAAAATTTTTGAGCAAAAAACGAGATTCTGAACTACGGCATTGTAGTATAAATAAAGGCACGAAATAAAATTGCGACCACAAAAATATCATTGGAGTGGAAAATCTGATATTCTTGGGTTGACTGTAGAAAATGGAACCTCGAAGAGGTTTTATTAAGTAACAAAAGTCATTAAACAAATATATAATTGCGAAAAATTGAAATGATTTCGATTAAAATGTTGTAGACTGAAAAATTAGCCAATAATATTTTTTCTATACCTTCAGCAAAAATCAAGGTAAGTTGTGTAATAATTCTGTAAATTATGTTTTTATCTCGTTTTTCTTCTTCATATTTTTTTGGTAATGTATTTTCATCTACCAACACTTCACTGTTACTTTTTTATATCGTATCTTTATTTCATCCCGAAAATCTTATAATCACAAACAAACAGCCCAAATAGCACCAGCCATAAGCGATTAAATTACTGATCAAGTGCTTTCCTTATAAAATAAAGGCACGATATATCTTACACAAAATGTAAAACGACACACACTCAATCACACTTCCAACACCTTGCAGAAAATGGAACGTCAAGGCAAACTAGAACAAGCGATGAGGGACAAAGAGAAACAGCAACAGTGCATAGCCAAACGCTGGACCAGACGCGAAGAGGCGGACTTCTTCCGAGTGGCGTCCTCTTACGGCGTCATCTATAATCGCAAGAAGAAATCCTACGATTGGACCAAATTCAAGCAACTTTCCAAGCTGGAGAAGAAAACAGACGAAGAATTGACGGAGTATTATAAGAGTTTCGTCGTCATGTGTAAGAAACAGACCGGCGTCAAGTTGGAGGAGGAAAATTACGACACGTCTATCGAACATTTGAACGAAGAGAAGGCCAGGAGAACTTTGGAGCGGTTGGAATTACTGTCGAGGATTAGAGAGGAGGTCGTGATGATTTCTAAGCTGGATGAGCGATTAAAGGTGTGCTTGACGTCGGCTGATATGCCCGAATGGTGGGTGCCGGGGAAGCACGACAAGGATTTGTTGCTGGGCGTGGCAAAGTAAGTAAATTCGTGGATTTGATGTAGCAATTACTAACTGTTATTGCTATTTTAAAATAACTGTTAAAATTAGCAGCTAAACATAGTAGTCAGGACCGTTTTAAACGTATTTAATTAGTTGGCATTTTATACTACAGCTTTTTTTAAAAGAAATTGTGATGAATTTTAATAAAACAAGAAGTTCGTTAAAAAAAAACTTTTTAGGACGGCACAAATATCGAACTACATCTTTTGGAATTTCTATATAAGATGGATAGATGAAATGTTTTGAATTTTATAATTTAGTTCGACTAAATGATATTATTAAAAATATGAATTAGTGCACAACAAGCTGCTATACATACAAAAATTACAAAAGAGAACATGCTTATAATTACACTACGTTACAAATTAAAAAAAAAGATGAAGTACCCACTTCAATTTTTCCTGTTTATTTATTTATACAAATCGCTTAATAAGAACACCTATGTACTTTTTTTCTATCACGTACTGTTTTTTGGGTACGGTAAGTAATAATTATTTGTAAAAAAAAACTTAAAAAATATACACATTGCTTTATTTAATTATCAATAATTCGATTAAATTAACGACAAAAAATTAAAACTAACGACAAAACTTATTTTGTTTTGTTAATTAGTCCCAAGCCTGGTGAAATGCGAGGGGAAGGTGGCCGGCGCTTCGCAATACGTATCTATCATGAAAAACTGAAAAATCGCGAATATCTCCAAAACCTTTGTACATATAACAACCCATAACACTCGTATAAAATCGAAAGAAAATCAAATTTTACATCCATTTATGTAAAAATTGCTATGCCATTCAATTTAAAAAAAAAATCAAGTTATCCATGATTTTAGAGTTCGAAAATTACAGAGCCCTATTTAATAATTCTGTAATGGAAATGCAACAATTTTAAAATAAAAGACGTGTGCTGTTTCATAATTAAGCGAAAACTGAAAACCGCATCTTTCTAACTTTCGTATTTCCGGAGATATTTGCAGACAACACCGCAGACATTGTAAATGTCAATGTTTTCGAAAAAACGTCATGTAATTCGGAAACTTAGCCCCAATGCCTAACGTATTGTTATTTAAATTTAGCAAGGAATCCAAAAATACAGTAATATACACGGTGTTACATTTAAAATAATAAAGTATCTACTTCTGGTACAACCGGAAGTCCGCCATTACTGAAACTAATTTTAAAATGTGTAGAATATGATTCGAGCCAACATTTATTTGAAACATTTTTCCAAAAAAGCAATAATAAATCGGCTATGAACCGTTGCATCTTAGGCCGGACACCCGGTATGTATATCAGGTAGAATATTTCAATCTGTCGCTACGAGCACGAAGTGACATGTAAATACGCATATTGTATCTATGAGGGGATAAAATGTGAACTCTACCTCCATTGAAAATCCCAAGATTTTGTGCCAGAATCTAAGGCCATCAGTGTATACTTCAAAAACAAGACGTGATAGAAACAAAAAACATCCACTGCTTACATATTGTAACTAAATGAAAACCATAATAGTAATCAGTTTTTCAGGTACGAAAATCGTGTCACGCAGTGTTATTTTATTCTTTTCCATGCTTGCCACTTCAATTGAATGAGAAACAAGCTTTTTTTTCAATATTCTCATTTATATGTGTTATTTTGTAAAAAAAAAACAAAAAAGAAATGTTTGTTTATGAACATCCATTGATGTAACAATATGTTGTAACAAAATTTACACCTAAAATCTTTTACCGCAATATTCTAGCAGATAGGAAATGCTTATATGGCTCTGCCCCTCTTTATTGAATCGTGCACCAATAAAATACGTGAACGAACAATTAGATTGGGACAAACGACGTCGACGTAAACAAGAAAACTAAAAATCTACCCAAGATTGGGCAAGCGCAGATTTTAGAATTAATTGTTTTTACATTTAATCCTTTAACGGCAATTACAAAGGTTAAATTCTGCGAATATAAATTATTTTTTGGCGGATATTGAGAATTTCGAGAAAAAATAAACGATTTGAGAGTTTGTTTATTGGTTTTTAGTAAGGACACTATGTAACTCGTGAAGGATGTCGAATATGTCGGCGAATATAATTATTAGTGTCATCTTCTTAACGTTAACGAAAAAAAAAACTTTCATTGGCTATTTTTGTTTTAGGGTTTTGCTTCACTTTGTTGGTACAAAGTATAACTTATAAGCTGATAATTTTTCAAATTAGCACAGCCAAAACATTTTAAAAAACGATAACAAGAAAATTCAGGATTAATTTTTTTTTTTTTTATTTAATCCTTGACGGCAATTACAAAGGTTAAATTCTGCGAATATAAATTATTTTTTGGCGGATATTGAGAATTGCGCAGAAAAAATAAACGATTTGAGAGTTTGTTTATTGGTTTTTAGTAAGGGCACTATATGATTCGTGAAGGATGTCGAAGATGTCAGCGAATATAATTATTAGTATCATCTTCTTAACGTTAACGAAAAAAAAAACTCATTAGCTATTTTTGTTTTGGGTTTTGCTTTACTTTGTGGATACAAAGTATAACTTATAAGCTGATAATTTTTCAATTTAGCAGAGCCAAAACATTTTAAAAACGATAACAAGAAAATTCATTATTTGATTAGTTGATTATTTAATTTAAAATAAAATAAAAAACAAAACATTTCTTTAAATACTTATATGTTAATTGTTTGTAAATTGATTAATGTTCTAACGTCGTATACAAATTTTAACATATTTTTTGTAATCGATAAACAACAAAATGTTGTGAGAAAGTAAAATGGAAGTTATCTATACTATTAACTATTACCCTATAATTACCTACAATTAATTATCACTTCATATAAAAAAAAAAACTTGAAAAAGACATTAAAAAAATGTTGAAACATTGTTAAATTGAAAAAATTACTTGTCATTAAGCCATAAATCCACTAACATTTTATCACAGAATAGAATATATTGGCTAATTAATAAACTTCAAAAAAATAAAACAAAAACTCTATTATATCTGTAATGTATACACACTACTTTAACTTTTAGCTACGATTTTTCTTTTGGCCTAATAGTTACTGTTGTTTATTGTTTTGTTATGAAAATTACCAGTTGCTATTTTACAGTTGCTAAATTAACTTATGCTGCTTACATCTACAAGAAACTTGACGTTTTTTTTTGAAGCTTTTCTGATGATTTCCATGCTAATTTAGAAGATATTTTAGATATCTGATGAAAACGATTTTTCTCACAGCGTTCTGACAAGATTTTATTGGAAAAACATTTAACTCAAGGCATAATTATTTTTATTTTTTTAATTTTAATCAATATTTTACAGACACGGCTTAGGAAGACCGATTATTACATCCTAAACGACCCTGAATTTTCATTCCACGAAATCCTCCGTAAGAAAGTCACAACCGAAAGCAACAATACGATCAACCAAACGCAACAAGAGAACAAAGGGACGCTATCAAATTAGAGAGCACCGAAGATATACTAAAGTTCGATAAGAATGAAATCTTAGTCAAGTTGGAAAAAGGTGAAGGAACTTTGAAGATCGAGAAGGTGGCTATTAAAAAGGAGGAAAAGCCTTCAGAGGAAAAGGTGGAAGAGAAGAAGAGCGAACCTAAAGTTGAGTTATCCGTAGTGAAAAGCGAAACACCTGTCGAAGAATCTCCAAAGAAAGAAAAAGATGAAGTAAAGGCTGAGGAGGAGGATGGGAATAGTGATAATAAAAGTAGTGAGAAAACGCCTGATGAGGATGATAAATCGAAAGAAACTGTGACACCTCCGAAAGAGATGAAAATAAAGAGAAAAGTGAACCTCCGACTGATGTTAAAGATGAAGATAAGGTTAAAAAAGATCAAATCGATAAGGAAAATAAGATTAAGGAGTACATAAATGAATCGGATAGGTGTTCGAAGCAAGCAGCCGAATTAAAAGCTATGTTCCCCGATCTAGAAGTCATCCAACCCCTTTCGAGGTTATCACAGATCGACACCTTTGTCCTGAGGGATCGTCAAGGAAGTGGTGCTCTGGATTTCAGCGAAACGACTGTGGCTCAATTGTTTAACAACGCTGTAAAGTGGCCGAAAGAGTATGCGATTCAAGTCCGCTTGCAACATATCATCTACGCTCTGGAAACGAGAGAATGGCCCGTACTGAAAACCTTCTCGGCTTATGCAAGTGGTATTGGCAGCGAATTCGACATCCCCATACATGAAATTCCAAACGAACCCCCGAAACGTGACACCTCGACACCCATGTCCTCAGCCGGTGGTGATTCCGAAGTGATCACTATAACGACGGATAGCTTGAACAGGAACGGGTCAGCGAAGAAGCGGAAGAGGCACATCGCCATCGATGTCGAAACAGAACGGGCCAAATTGCATGCCTTGTTGAATAGCACACACGGAATACAGAATCCCATAATGAAACATTCCAACTGGGATAATGATGATTCGGAGGATTCCCGGAGATCGACTCCCATACCTCAAACTGCCCTG
This sequence comes from Protaetia brevitarsis, assembly GCA_004143645.1. NCBI lineage: Eukaryota > Metazoa > Arthropoda > Insecta > Coleoptera > Scarabaeidae > Protaetia > Protaetia brevitarsis. The sequence goes on from RXPK01000065.1 coordinate 4,300,805, forward strand.
CAGCCACCGCCGGCACACCAGCAGGCTTCCTCGAGGTTGATGAATATGCCCTTCGATTTGAAATATGCGAGTGCTAAGACGATCGGGCAGACTACAGTGATTCCGGGGACGAGCAGCACTTTGACTCCTATCGATTTAAGTTCCGGGTGAGTATTTTTTTTTTTACCGTCTTGCAAAGGAGAGGTGCCTAAGTTGATTTCTCCGATTTTGTTAAAATTTGGTAGGACTATAGAACACCGAAAAATATGTGATAACGTATTTTTTTGTCCTATATTTGGTTCTAGGAGGTGCAATGGGAGCTGCTCTTGTATGTTATAAATTCAATTTTTCTTTTTTTAATCTTTAAACTACATGAAAAAATAAAGGTTATATGAGTTTGAATTTTTTTCTAGATGTTCATTTTAGGAAGTTATCGTCTATGTATGTTGAGAAAGGTCCGAAGCTGTCGGAGTAACCTGTATGCAACCAAACATCAACTTCCTATGTACACCTGCAGAAGTTTATTTTCCTTCATATTTTAATGTCTCATTGCATAAAATACAGAACAGTAAAGTGATACGTACAAATAGTTTGTGCCAAAAAAAAGTTCGTGCGTTGTAAGTCATCCCGTAAATATAAATTACCTTTTTTACGTCTTGGCAAATCCACGTGTTTATGTTTGCCAATGTAGGCGAGTGATTACAAATGTAAGCTATCGGTATATTAAGCCGATCCGGGTTAACGAAAATCCGAGTTGCACGGGCGTTAGGGTAAAAAAGAAAGACAGTACATACTTACAGAAAAATGTTTTTTTTTGTAGATACACACACAAAACAAACCGAACAATTATATTTTTAAACTCATTTTAAACAAATATACACTATTATTTGATACAAGGCGTACTTTTAAAAAAAAATTATGCGTCAAAGTTGATCCGGGTTATCCAGAGATCCGGATTCACAGGATCCGACTTAACGAGGTTCCACTATATACAGACCAAATCATAAGTAAAGTTATTACCAAATCATAAATGTTTATAGTTACGTCATAGTTGCTTATGATATATGCAGCGTCGCAAACAAATTCAGGCATACCAACCATGTTTGCAATAAACTGTACGCAATGACAATTGTCAAATTTAATGAGGTTATACGCAGTGCTTCCATTTCACCTTGCAAGTAAGAGTGGCCAAATCAACGATTTCCGAACAAATGGATCGGCCGCTATTCGAAAATCCTTGGCCTCCAAGATCGCCAGACCTTTCCTCAATGAATTTCTTTTTCTGGGGTTTACATAAAAAAATAAAGTTCACAAATTTCGACCATTTGGAAATATTAACCACTTCGAAAATGTAATTAAACAATGTATCGCGGAAATCAATCCCGTTTTTTTTTTTATGAAACGTTGCAAGGGAATTTAATAATAGATCGACGAAATGTTTACAAAACGGAGGGCGACATGTAGAAGTTTAATGTTTATTCTTTACACTTTCCACCAATAAATATTTGCTGTTGAAAAAAAAATCAGTTAGATGTAATTATTTCGCATCATTTGAAAACAAATCAAGGTGTGGAGCAAAAATAATCCCATTTTCCTTTTCAAGTAATTAAATTTTTTAAACCAACTAATTTGGCATAGCATGATGCATGATTTTCTCTCACAAATTATACGCAGAATAGGACATGACTGCTGTATGACTTCAATAATTTTTGTATATAGGGTAATTCTGAAAAAACGATTAAATCTCATTTTTTGCTAAAATTAAGCGAAACTTAATATTTGGATATAGTGTTGAATTTAGAACAATATTTATTAATAAAAGAATGTTCTAAACTCAAAAACTGCGATACTTTACTCGCGTATTTTCATATTTTTGATCTTCCCTCGTATGCAATTCAATTTTCGGCAGCTTTGATGAGAGTTATTTTAGTTTCAAGAGATGCAGAGGTAAACTGTAAGAAAAAGGATTTACTAAATTCAAAGACAAAAAAAAAAACAGCCTGTTTTTTTCCAATCTAAAATTTACGACTGTTAACAAGGAAGGATTTAATCTTTACCCGATCTCTATATCTCTTCTCGTTTCTGAAATATTGCAAAAACATGTGTTTTTGGGGAAAAATTTGAACCCCCATTACACCACCTAGAACCAAAAACGAGACGCTAAAAAGAATACGTGTCAAATATTTTTCGGTGTTCTACTTTCCTACTAAATTTTAACAAAATCGAGGAGATCAACTTGGGTCCCTCTCCTTATTAGTGATTGGAAGAAATTTTATTAAATAATTGATTGATTTTGATTAGGTTGCCGAAACCGTCGTCTTTGGAAGCTCCGCCCAAGAGCGGCGGTCCTACAATGTCGGCGCAAGATATCCAGAATGAAGTGCAAGATTTCTCGATGCCGAGCAAGAAACAGCATCTGCAGGCTAGCGGTAGCACTTCCAGCAGTGGTAGTGGTACGACTTCGATTTCCTTGACGACTAAAGCTGCTGGGAATAAATTGGACGATACTTTGTCGAAGTTGATGAAAAGGAAAAATTGCGTAAGTATTTTGTTTTATTCGGAAAATCTACAATTTTATATGGTATATATAAATAAGTTTTTTTTTTTAATTATTTTAAAGAATGATGAATTATAGTGTGTTCCGATTGATGACATTTCTGTGTGATTTTGATAGCTAAAAGATAAAAATAACATTTGATACTTTGACTTTAATAATTGGGTGCAGAATCATTTTTTTTTTTTTTCACGTTTATTTGGTATTGTAAAGTTTTCAGAGTTCAAATAATCGTCACAGACTACATTTTAAATAAAAAGTATTTATTTTCATCGTTCGCTTACTTCACACGTAACTCTTGCAACTCTCCGATAAAAACTGTTTTGTTTCCGTTCGCGCGCGTGTTTATATTTGGCGCGTTGGACTCTGGAAAATTCTACTTGTTTCTTGGATGTCCCAGTGTGCTTTCGCACCAAAAACTTCCATTGCATAACGATGCAGTAGAGAGATATTGTACTCCCTCTATGAGGAGTTGCATTATCTACGTGATCTGCGCTCTGAGGAGGTAGTGCCATCTGCTGAAGCAGTTGAAAATTGTAAAATTTAAAGTTTAAAAATAGGCGCGCATTATAATATTTTGATAGTTTAGGAATAAAACGCCGAATGCTTTCGTTGCTCCTTAAATAATGTGAATGTAGATGAAGAAACTTTACTTTTTGCTTAAATTTTCCTTATTTTCATAATCTGGTCATCAAATAAATTAATGAAAATGATGTGTTTTTTTTTACACTGACATTTTAGAAATGGAATAAATAATTCTTTCGAGCAGGTTTGGTCTTAAAAATAGTCATTTGATATTTTGACTGTTAGAACTGGATACAGAATTGTTGTACCTTTTCTTTTATTATTCTTTGTTATTCTTTTATGTTTATTTGGTATTTTGATAGCTAGGGAATAAAACAGCAAATTGTTTATGTAGTTGTATTTATTAAATAATATTGACATTTTGACAGATGAAAGCGGTCTAGTTTTTGCTTATGTTTTTCTTTATTATCGTAATCTAATGGCTAAATGACTTGTTTTTGCTTCTTATATCCAATGATATCGACATACATATGTCGATTTGCCGCATGAATCTGCATATATCTCGCTAGCTCAATTGGTAGAGCGCTCGTCCGGTAAACGAGAGTATGTCGGTTTGAATTCGGCGTAAGGAGAATTTTTTTTTTTCTTGGGAAAAATTCCTCTTAATTATTACAGTTACTAGCAAAAATACATTAATCCGTTAATTATACATGAATTTGTTTGCTCTTATTTTATTTTTATGTAGTGGCGGACAAAAGAAATCACCCTTATTTAGTTATGATTCTCAAAAAATTTAATAAAACTCATACAAATCTGTTGGTAGAAGAATTTAGTTGAAGTTACTAAAACATCAACGAGAAAATTATATAGTAAATACGGTTAAAATCTAATAAAAACATTATATTTTTCCAGCCGGTAGAAGAACCCGTGATCGGCAAGGAGAAAAAGCGACGCAAACTAGACGAAATAGTCCTGGGACTATCGGCGGCCAAGGAGCAATCCCAATTCCCCGAGACCACCAAGAAACCACCGGTCACCCCAGCGTAACTGTCACCCCCACCTCGGTACCGATCACCAGCACGCACGCCCCCAGTCAGAAACCCTTCACCATCACCGTGACCTCAGTGCCGTCGCCCGCCTCTCAGACACCGCGCAGCTGCATACCCAACATCCTGCCGCCCGTCTCCAGCGCCAAGGACTCGTTCTCCAGCTTCATAGCGCAAGCCGAACAACAGACGCTCATGCTGAAGAAGCAACAACAGCAACAGCGCAAGAGCTACGAGGCGATGATAGCGGACATCAACAAGGTGGCCGATTACAGTTCGAAAGTGAACTCCTACTCGCACGAGGCGAAGGTGAACAAGTGGTTGGCGGAACAGAACGCCGCTCTATCGGAGCAACCGTTGAACGCGGATTATCTAGCGCGCAGGCGCAGACCTAGGATCGATCCGACGCTGTTGGATTGGAAGAAATTGACGGGGGATGAGAACGTTTCCGTTATCAATCGCGCGACGGGGAAGAAGTTGACTGGGCCGAAAGCGCCGACGTTGAAGAGGTTAGGGCAGTGGCCGATGGAGAATCCCATGTACGATATCGATCCGAAATGGTCGGAGTTGGTTAAAGAGAGGGGGAATTTGAGTAATGATTTGCAGAAGAGGTTACAGGGAGCGTCGACGTCATCTGGTGGTGGGAACAAGCGAGGAACCCGGGAAGGCCCCCGTTATTAGCGAGTCCGACTGGATCTGCGTCTAATTCAAATTTGGCTTCGTTCCCCGGAATGGGCGGGGCAAATCTGAGCGGATTGAACTCGAGTCTCCTATCGGGATTGTCCGGATTAGGCCAGTTCGATCCGAAAAATCCTTTATTGATGCCGTTCGCCGGGATGCCGAATATGTCGGCGCTTTCATCGATCGGCGGTTTGAATAATCTAACTAATATGAATCTATTCGCGAATTTGGCCGGATTGGGTTGCCCGGATTAGCAGGCATGGATCCTACGCTCGCACCGATACCTTAACCAAACCGACGCAGAAGAATAACAAGCAGAAACCGAACGAAGCGCACGCCTCGAATAAACCGGCTACATCGACGTCGAACGCGATTCCGACCACGAATCCTTTCCCGCTGTTCTTCCCCAATCCGAGTTTGCTGTACACGCCGCTAGGTTTGGGCAGTTTGAATCCATTCACGCTACAACCGGGAATGGCCGCTTACGATATGTTGGCGCAACAATCGGGATTGTTGAACGGGGGATTGAACGCCGCCTCCCCCAATTCGAGTAAATCGAACAAGTCGAATTCCTCTTCGAGGGCGTCAGCCAACACTACGACCACTTCTTCTCGTCTTCCGGTAAATCACCGAAATCGCTGCACAGGGAGGTGCATCAGCAAGCAATTGCAACAGCTGCTCTTACCACCGGATACGCACCTGCTGGAAAGTCTATCAAAGATGACGGGATCCCTAGAACCCGCCCCCAAACCCAGCAGCAAAGAGAAGAAGGACGAGAAGAGGAAAGCGTTGGAGAGCTTGCGCGGAATGCTGCCGACAGATTTTTCCAGCAGCGTGGATAAGGGGAAGGATAAGAAGACGGTGCCGGGATTGGCGGATTTCAGCAAATTATTCGAATCGAGTCCGATGACCTTGAAGAAATCCAGGAGCAGCACATGAAGGAGGCGCTGGAGCAGATCAACAAAACGAACGAATTCCTCGTGAGGGCGATGGCCGAGCAGCAGCAGCAACAACATCAATTCCAATCGCAACCCTCGACTAGTGGGAGCAGCAAGAGACCCAGGGAAACCCCCGAGAAAGAAACTCCCATCTCCCTGGTGCAGCAGCAACCAATCCCCGAGGAGCCCCCGCCTAAGAAGGCGAAAGAGCCGGAAAAACCCGCGATAACCAGACAGAAATCGCCCACCCCCACTCCAGTCACCCCCACCCGCCGCAACAGCCGACTACACCCGCCCCCATCGAAGTGGGCGTGGAAATCGAAACGCTACTCCCGCCTTCCACCGTCGTTAAAGCGCAATTAAACGCGGAAATCCCCGTCGACGAGAAGAAACAGCACGAGGAGTTGGAGAAAATCGAGGAGGAGGGGCCGGCGGCGCTTGTTGACCCCGCCCCCGCGAAAGAAGACCCGCCCCCCGCGCCGGAGAAGCAGGAACAGCAAGCGGCGGAAGCTTCCCCTAAGAAAGCGACGAAGCGCACGCGCGGTAAACGTAAATCCGGGGAAATCCCCGTCGATCCCGAGTCGATTAGGGAGAAAAAGAATTTGCGTTCGAGCGCGAGCAGGTCAGCGGCGGCGGCCGCCGCTAGAGCCGAGAGGGAGCAAGCGGCCGCTAAATTAGAGTCGGAAAATGCCTTAAGACAACAGGAGAAGCGCGGAGAAGAATCGTAATACCGCGGGAAATCACCTAGTTTCGTTAAAGAACTGATGAAAAGACGAGTGAATTTTGTGGGGTATCGGTGAACTGTGATAAGTTATGATTCACTTAAACAAGATGAAGATTTTTTTCTTTGGGACGCGCGTGTTATATATAAATATAATCAAGACAAAATGCAAAAACAATGGAACGCTTAGTTTAAAAACAAACGAAAGTGTGTTTGTCGTCGGTATTAATTCTTTTAATTAACAATGTTTTAATTGTACGAGGAAGGGATTAATTATATATAATATATAAAAACTACCCTACCCCCCACCCCTGAAGAATATCGCGGAAGAGAACCCGTTTTTCGCTTTTGACTTAAAATATAAATATTATAAATAAAGTATACAAATACATAAAAAAAAAAAAAGGAAAAACATGGGAAAAAAAAGGAAGGACTGACTTATTACGCTTTGCAATGCTATGATGATACTAGGAAGAGAACTAGGACTACTAATCTGAGAAATTGTGTATTCCGAAAAATAAAATGATAAAAATGATTTAAAACTGGACGTTATTAATGATGATAATATTAAACGGGAAGAAGAGATGATGAAAATAATAAGTTTTTAGTATGTAATTTATCTACTACGTAGGGATATTTCTTGAACGACTATTGTAATCAAACTGTAATAATGTTCTCTGCACGTCTGTGTTTTCAGACGATGGATTTTTTTTTTTCTATTTTGTTATTATTATTGATTTTTTGCCACTCGAATGTCTCGAAAATGAAAGGTTATATTTTTCTTTTTTTTTTTTTTATTATTCGAAGCAAAATGAAGTATATTTACTTTTAACTTTTTTTTTTATTGCGGTAAAGAAAAATCTTTTACAGGGTTACCAACTTTGTTATTATCGAAATTGTCCAAAATCTTTTTTTTTTTAAAGATTAATAATGGTTTTTATTTATTTTAAGCGTCATTACATTTCTATAAAATTATAACATCACGTAATTTCACCAAAAAGAAATTCTTCTAAGCTGTCATTATTTATTTTGCTATGCCAACATCAATTTTTAAGAACAATTCAATTATCCTTTTGATGTCTTTATTTATTTTTAACACATTTCGTACATTTCACTTTATTTTTGTCTTAAGATGGTGTTATTATAAACTTTATTGTTACTTTGTTTGATAACTATCGATCATTCTTCTAAATTGTGCCTCTGAAAAGTAAGTTTCGTAAAATTCTTTATAAAAATTGGAAACTGCTAAAATTATACATGATTACTCACTAATATGTATATATTTTATTTCGGGCTGGAATTAGTGAAATATTGCTATGAAAATATGTTTGATTTAATTTAAATTTGATTGAAATTGTGGAATTAAATTAACAATTGAATGATTTATAAATTGATCCCATATTTTCAACATATTTGGAAATTTTGCCAAATTCTTAACGCATAATTCAGTTAGGTATAAAAAAAATAGCTATTTCGTCTATTTTTTTTAACCTAACTGAACTATGCGTTAAGAATTTTGCAAAATTTCCAAACTTGCTTGTTTATATAATTTTCTAAAATTTAGAATCAGAGAGAAAGGAAAAATTTTAAAATTTAAAAGCCAATTTTAATTGTCTCGTTTTTACATTTACATGACAACTTTAAATTGCTAATTAACCTTCAGGTGGCGCATAAAATCGGCTAGGGTCTTTGAATGCGCAGCGGCATTTACACCGCCCTATGTAAAACAATCATGCGATGTAATAGAAGGCTTATTTGATTTTTTTTAAGCGGCGGTGGAAATGCCGCCGATGCGACCGCTCAAGGTTAATATAATCGATTTTATGAGATTTCGAAGATGAAAGACAGTTTTATACACATTGATATAAATGGAATATTCACAAAAGAAAAGGAACATAAAGATAATAACAATAAAATCTAAAAAAAAAGATATATATGTTTTGCCCGCCATTTAAAAGCCATTAACTGGATTGTGCTCTTGATTTTAATCGATTTAGTTATTTCAATTAAGACAATGTTAGATTTGTCCACGACGCAAACCAAAACTAGTTATTTCTGTTCTAGATTACTTCGATCATGTTAAAAATCAAGAGGGCCTATTTGATTAATTTTTTTTTTTGAAACGGCGGTGGTAAATGCCGGCTATGCGACCGCTCAAAGGTTAGCATTAGAATAATCAATTTTATAGGATTTCGGAAATAAAAAGAATCGTTTTATAGACATTGAAGTAAATGGAATATTTATAAAGAAAAACGAATGTAAAGAAAAGAAACGTAAAGTTAATAACAATAAAATTTAAAAGAAAAAAAATATAATTTTTATCCACCATTTAAAAGCGATTTATCTGGATTAAACTGTTGATTTTAATCGATTTAGTTATTTTAATTAAGACAATGTTAGGTTTGTTGGAGGCACAACCAAACTAGAAGAAGAATCACGTAATTATGATTATTTTACTGCTTAAATGGAATCACTAGTAAGAAATCGACAAACAATGCTGTTATAAACGTGAGTGAATGAACCAATATGTTACAGAATCGTAGGCAAACCTTTTTCTAATTTTCCTGTTATCTGTTTCAACGTTTCTTTTCTTTCTACATCTGCAATAGTGTTTTTCCTGAATATTTTGTTTATTTTTCATGTACAAGTTTCCACAAAATATATCATGCAAGAGAATATTCTGTTTTAAATCCTTGTTACAGAATTATAGATGCTTTAATTAAAATTCTAGATGATTCTCTTTTTAATAATATTACGTGATAAAAAAGAATTGCTAAAATGTAATGATGGCTTTATTAAATCAACTTACCAATATTTTGCGTTCGATTTTGTCAATCAAGAAAATCTGTAAAATATACATTTTTAAATATTTCGTATATAAAACATTCAACTATTTTTTTTAAGTATCCCCCGTTTAATCTATATAAATAAACAATTTACTACTAATAATTAAGAAAAAAAAGAAAAAAACTTGAAAATTTCTTTAATAACAAAGGTAACTAAATAAAATTAGGGGGCATTCAATATAGTAATTTGAAAAAACGATTTTAAAGTGTATACTGGAAAACGACAAGCTTTGAGTGAACGGTGTCATTCAATCGGTTGCTATTTGTGATTTGATATATTTTTATTTTAATTGAGAAACAAAAAATAATTTACATTTACTGGAAAAAGTTACACATCTTATATTTAGCTCTTTTCTTATTTTATTAGATTATTTATCTTAAAATAAAACCAAATATATTAACAGCTCATTTTATAATAACTCATCCTTCTAATTGTTATTAATTCGCAGCACCGATTTTCTGATTGACCAATTGAATTCACGATTCACACACATGACTCTCCTCGTCTGGTTTATTTAATGCCCCTAATTTTTTTTAATAGGATTGATTTTATTTATAATTTAAATCTTTTTTTTTACTATGAGATATTTTTACAATTTTTATTCCCCAAAGAAGATTGGGAATAAATCATGTATCATTTTATTTACGTTAGAATTAAAATTTTTAATTACGTTTTGAGGATTTGCATTTTTGTTTCAACTTTTTTTATTGTTGCTCAAAAAAGTAAATCATTTATTTTTATCGCAAAAAAAAAGGAAAAATTAACGAATCATAAGTCGAGAACAAACAAATAATGAAATATGTATTATCGTTTTACATTAATTCCCTTCTGTTTTTGTATATAAATATTAATAATAACGGATGAAATCATAAAACGCTAAAAAAACATTATTACTTATTATTGATTACACAACATTTCTGCTACTACTGCTAAATGTATTGAAGAATGTGGGAAAAATTAAAAAAACAAAATAAATTAAAAACAGAGTGACAATTTTTTTCGGGAAAAACGTGGCGAAGGACACAAAAGAGAAATTGTGTAAATATATATGATAATATGATGATATGATATTTTTTAGTGTTTTTATTTTTTTAATTTAAAACAAGAGATAAAAAAAAACAAGACGAAAATGAAACTGTATTTTACATAGCGGTAATAAGTCTGAGTATTTATTATTATTCTTAATTAATTATATTATAATTATTATTTTTATTATTGTAATACACAAAACACTTTTTATTTTGTCCCTCTGTGACGAACACGTTGATGGATTTTTGCGTATTTATTTTTGAATCTGCATTTAGTTCTCCTTTTTTTTTTTGTTTCTTTTTTCGTTTTCTTATTTTTTATTATATAAAATAGATCTGTTATCATCAATATGCGACTTGTATACACATAATAATATGGTAGCTCTCTCTAATTTTACTTGTTATAATGTTCATATAGATAATTAAATGATATGAATACAATTTTTGAGGTGTTTTATTTTATTGTATCGTCTAATCTTCCTTTTAATTTTTAAAACTGAAAATAAAAAACTTAAATAACATATCAATTAGATGCAAACAGGGTTAGTCTTAAAAGATATTAGAAATGAAGAGGTTAGAATAAAAAGGGTATAAATAACATTTAAAAATTTTGGGAGATATTTCAGTTTCAAGTTATCTAACTATAAAAAAGTCTCGATTTTTTTAACAAGATATAAAAAATACAGTAATTAAAAAGAGAATTCTACTTCTAAAGTTGTGTTTAGTGTAAGATTTAATTTTTTGTAAAAAAAAAAACAAGCACTTATTGTAAAAAATGCACTTGTACCCTTCTTATTCTAACCTCTTCAAATGATAAAAAAGCCATACAAAAGTTATTCTTTTAAACTTAAAAAATAATTAAGCAAATTAGCATACAATCTATACAATTCGAAATGCACAAGTTTTAGACTATAAATTAGAAGATTATTCCTGTTAGGGTAATAGGGTTCTAACAGCAAATGCACATCGAAAACACGTTTTTATAACACTGTAAAGATATGAATAATTGTGTTTCTATGTGAAAAAACCTTTTAAATATTCAGACAGCAAAAGGTAAGCCTATTAAATAGACCATGTGAAAGAATGGCAGTAATAGACAGGTTTCTTTCCTTGAAAGCAATAAAATATACTTTATATCAATGGAACAGGGTTAAATGAATTGTTTACAATTTATGATGTGGAAACACAACGAATAAATACCAAGAAGAATCACATGGATGTGCACTTAAGGCCCTTTTGCCGATGAATATCCATAAACCACATTTATATATATTAAAAACTGTGCATTTTACTCTGGAAACCAAGACCTTTTCCCGTGTTTGAAACCCCCAACTGTCAAAACTTGAGTACATTATTGTAAATAAAATTGAAAGTGAGCTTTAGATTCTATACATATTTGATTTGCCAGTTTATTGTGCGGAAATACGACGTATAAACACGAAAAAGAATCACATGGATGCATTCAAATAATAATTTAATTATTTAAAAGAAGCAAAAATGTCGTCTACGTATGTCAAAGATATGTATAACAATGAAATGTTCTACAACAAGATCAGAGTTTCCATCAATGGCAGTCCATTTTTTGGGAATGGATATAGGTACTTTAACAAGCAGTACTAAATATACCTAAATTTAGGTAATCTGTGGTTTCGACTACAACCTGCTTGATAACTTAGACAGTTTGCTTTATACGGCCTGTCGAATCATTCAAATTTACATGGCACTGAATGTTACACCAGATTCCGTTAAGTAGCGACATCTGCATGACGTTTGAGAACTACTTTCTTGATACGTCAAAATGATAGTAATGAAGGTCACAGCTGATGACAACTCTATTTTATATCAAAACTAAATAGTACAAAACTATTAACCAATTAATTATACAACTGCAATAACTAAAAAATGTGAAATACAACTTGAGAACCTTAATAGCTCGGTTTTTAAGGAAGCAAACAGGCTATTTAGAGAAATTTTAACTTTTGTACTTGTCAATATCATATATGAATAACTCTTTTGAATGAATGGCAGTTCATTTTGATTTGAAATACTGTAGTTATTAATTCGCGTTGCACAAGTTTTCTAAATTAAAAAGATTGATAACCACGTACAGCAGGTAAAGTAAAGGATGTCAGAACACTCAGAACGTTACTTCAATGAATTATGCAACCGCAATTAACAGATGTGCGACTTAAAATTTTCGTTTTTCTAATTCATTTGTACAATAAGATTTACCACGAAATATTCCGTAGCGTGTTGAATACTATTGTATTTTCTTTTCTGTATTTGCTTTTGTTTTTTTTTTCTGTAAGCGCAGTAAAGGGATATTACTTAACTTATATAATAACCACATACATAACAAACACGTCAGATATTTTCTTGTATCATATTTTCCTGTTTTCAATTCATATAAATTTACGTAATAGATACATACGCATTCCGTAAAAAGCGAACAAAGATGGGTGTTTATACAATACCTCCCTATGTAGGATCGATAATCATGGACGTCATCGCATTTTTCATTTCCGCTGTCCAGAACTCGTTTAATGGCATATTGCACGTGCACTGCAAAAAAGAAATCCATACGAATGTTGTGACGTGCCGTCGTGCTTATACCTGTCCAAAACCAAAACAAACCAGAGATGGATTTAAAACATTTTGCATCCCATTTTTAGAATGATATATTAGAAAGAATATAAAACATTAAAGAACGGCAAAATAGAATTCGTTAATGAAAGTAATGTAAACTATTTAATTAACAAAATAAGAAAGGTACATACCTGATTTTTTTTTTGTTTAAAAGGTGTAGTTTAGTTTTTTTTTTTTTCATCCGGTAGATATGTAAAATAAAACCTTGGTTTTGAACAATTTGAGATTGAAAATTGTAGGTAATACCATTCTCAAATACTGGTTTAGTGTATATATGTATAATTGTACAAAATCTTAATATCAAAAATTAAAAACGAAAATTTGATTCTTTTCATCCAAAATCGATCTAAAATCTAAAACGTCTACTTAGAATAAATAGCAGTTATTTAAGGGTGATTTTTGAATTATTGTTGGTATTATTTGAGTAGAGAGAGATTGTTTCTCTCTAACTAAAATCAAATATAAAGCTTGTTTTATACATACCCAATTAAAATCTAATTCATACAAATTTCCCAGCAATTAATATTCAAGCTAACTTCAACTTAAAAGTATTCAAATAACTATTAGTGTAATACAAAATCGTAGGTAACTTCATGCTTTAATGTTGAAGGGACTAAAAATAATTGCGGGAAATTTGAATTTTGTTTACTTGGTTTTATCTTTATTTTCATATGTAATTTATTTTAAAAATAGGCAAAAAGACCATCACCTAAGCCCACTTCTCTATTGGCCATAATCGAATTATTGTAATAGTCGAATGATCATTCATTATTCATTCAGTATATCCAATTCCTAATATAATGATCATCAATGAAATCCGATCCTGTCCTGAAACCTTATAGCGCGGGCGTCGGCGTCAATCGTATACCTACATATCTCTAGAATTTCACGCTCGAACGGACGGCTATTTCTTCGGTTATTTCTTCACCTTCGCGCCACATCCACATGCACTTAACACACGCACCAATAGTCTCGTGGAGGCTGCGCGCGTGCGCCGAACGCGAACACGCGTCTGCCTAGCACATGTCGCGATTCAGCGCGATTCAAACAAGTTTTTAACGTGTACAGTCGGGGTATGCACGTTGCCCTCTCACGTGAAGATTAACGTTGGCGAATCTCACGAAAGCCGACGAACTCCCCATAGCGACTGTGCACAGTCGTAAAAGTTTGACAGAGTCGCCGTGCGTGGGACGATGAACGGTTCTCCAGAACGTTGACGGATTCTCGAGGGCGTTTGTCAGCGTCAGACGAAGGTGGAGTGCCGTTCGATTAGGGTGTTATCTATTCATTGTTAAGTTAAAATAATAACATGACTACTGGTGAAGATGCGATCATGTATAGGAAGATCTAATGTGTATCGTTTTGTCCTTTGGAAATTTGTAAAAATCATTTTAAAAGTAGGTAGGACTGTGGAAAGTTGTTTTTGTTGTTGCTGTTTTGGTTGAAGACATAATTAAGGTAAGTCACCAGGCATTTGTTATGTTTATGTGTGTAATTTGACGTGAAATATAAAGTTTGTTCGCGTCGCATGAACTATTTGCACTTTTATGCACTTTTTAGAACTTTTGTGTGCAAAAGTGCATAATGGTGCAAATAGTTCATGCGACGCGAACAAACTAATTATTTCTTATAATATCCATATAAAGATACTTATTCTGCTTATAGATTCATTTCATTAGGTATATATGGGTATTGAAGGAAGTTATATTCGTGATTTCTTTGTGAAATATGTTGCGTTCGACATTAAGCCAATCATGCTTTCGAGGAGTGTAAGCAATGTAGCTAAAAAAATATGTGCATAATACAAACATGGTTACGCTAAGCTACTTCCGTTTTTATACAAATCTTTCTGGAATTATTATACTGATGTTTTACAATTACGTACCTATGTTACCAAAAAACATGTTTTCTTCTTTTAAATTTTAACAAATTGTTTATCTCTAACGGTAGAAAAAATTAAATAATTTTATATTATTTATTTTCTTTTCGTAGCAAGGAAAAGGTAACCGTTTGTATAGGATAATAAGAAACTGTAAAATATAGCAGTTTAAATCATAAATGAAAAAAATCCTAGACAAAAATATTATTGCGGATTTATGTCTATTCAAATTTAATAGAAACACCATACCTATTAGAGGTTTTTATTTTAATTTTATTTATTTCTTTTTTTTTACAGTAAGGTAAACACGTAACAAAAGAGTCATATTGATAATTTTAAACACTACATTATATAATTTATAAGAGAAAACAAAAACAAATTAAAACCTTTCTAATTCCCTACAAATTCTAAACAAAAAGGAAAAACAAACCTTAACAATTAAGATGATAAAAATACTGTGGCACTGATAAGTAATACATACAACATACTAGAAAATGAATGTTGGGTTCGTCAGGTAGTACAAGAGCGTGTACAGTTTTTCACGTACTAAAAACAGGTACTCCATATATAAAGTTAACATTGTACGTTTTCAATCGGTACATGGGTGGCACGTACATTGAGTACATCCATTCATTGTGTACACAAATGGTATCAACTCCTTTAAGTGAAATACAGGTGCGGATTTTGTGAAAATTTGACAAGTGAATGCCAAGGTTGGATACATGGGCCTTCACATGATCTCGATGATGGATACGATAAAGCGGTTAAACACATTCGTGTATAATGACGGTATTTTGCTTCGACTTATTGGGACACTTGCATAATACAATAAATAATTGAATATAAGCAGTCTTTTTTACTTTAATACATTTTATCCATGCAAGTGCGATAAGAATCAGTAATTGTAACTGTAATTAAAAATTTTATTTTTTATGTTACTGCTGTACATTTTTAATGTACATATTGACGTTGTAGATAGTAGTGTAAAAATATAAATTCTCTTAAATAACGAAAACAAAATTATTTTCATTCCATATTTATTTACACATCAAGAAAGTCAAATCTTTTTATAAATGTTCTACTTACCACATTGATGACTCATCTGTGCAGTCTTTCTGGATACGCCAAGAGGAAATTTATAAGGAAGTGATCAATACTATCATCGGAGGTACTATGGTACAAAAATGTACAATGTACGCTTTATCTACCTAGTACACATCCAGTATGCTGGAATTTTCACTTCTACGTTTATGTGTTTAAATAACAAAACACACAAAACCCTTTTTTTGAAATTTCATATATTTACATAGAAAGAAGATATTTATAAATGTATTGTCGCTTGAAATGTCGGAACAGAACTGCCTATTACAATATGGTTTTGAACTAGTAGTCCCTTGTTACACTGACCATTTTCCCTTGGTGGGGTTACAAAAGTGATTGCGTGTGGTGTACAAAGGAACTCTAGTGGTCCTAAATTACAAATGAAGAGGGTACAGAATAAAGAAAGAATCGAAAAAGGAAAGATGCTCTCACTATTAACTTCTTAGAACTGAACCAACTTAAATCTAAACAAAACTAAACTACGGAGTCGGGTTAGGACAAAACAAATGTATAGAATTCTGTTCTAAACACATGTTTTTAGTACTTCGTGTAAAAAAACTAGATCGTATACCCCATCCGATAATTTGTAGAAAACCCGGTTTCTTTGAAATAGCTATTTTCGTCCCTATTATCTTCAATAATCTTTTCCCCATCGCGTTAAGCTTGGAAATTATCGATACGTTATATAACGAGATTGTGCAAGCGCTTTCGCTATTATCCCCTTTACATTATTCTTCTTTCGCAATAAGAATCCATATATATACGGGTATTATATAGCGATAATTGATAAAATGCCCCATTCAAGGGATTACCGAACCAGCGTTTCGATCAATGATGTTTCTTTATATACAGACTGTTTCTCTGGAAGGGAATTCCTATATAATTCGTAAACCATAATAATAATAATAATAATAATAATAGAATTTATTGACAACTATTACATTTCAAATGCATTGTCGAAAAGACTATGTCACCCGTGAGTGCTCTTCCTATAGCCTTGCCTTTTGGGTTGATCTTCGCCCTGCCGTAGGTTAATCAATTCTTGGTTAATGATGTTGCTCATTCTCGACCGTTATTTTCACAAGAAATTTTGATTTTTGACGAAATTATTTAGGCACTGATAATTTTGATGTTGCTTCTGTCAACATATGACAGATAAGGAAAAAAGGTTTCTATATAAATAAAAATTATTACTTTTCTAGAACGAAAAATTATCGGCATTTTTACAGGGTGTTTCGTAAGGTATACTTTATTCATGAAAAGCTAAATAATTACAAATCATCCTAACCCCGGGCTCCACCTAAAGCTACAATCCCGCGAGGCTACCTATTTTAAGTACTATGTGGATTCTATGACAATTGAAATATTACAACTCTAACTAAATAATTTCCCTATCATTTATATCTAATCATATTCAATTCTTTAACAATATTACTAAAAAAAGTGAGTGGACATTTAAAATAAAACATGCCTCGCTGTAGCTATCCCCACCACATTCACAATGCGAATCATTAACCCCCCAATTCTACATAAATATCATTTAAAATTCCCGTTACCCGCCTGATACGACTAATTAAATCAAAGAAATTGAAAACTTATAACGTTGCGGATACATTTCTTAGTCCATCTCCCATTTAAAGTAATATCCCACCTAACCCCGCCAATCACTATCAAACTTATCCCTAAATGCGTTTTTAAGTACGCTAACCAAAATTACCCGTACTTAATTATTAATATAACTTATCTGAGTTTTCACTTTACTGATGATCAGCCTGTTCAATGTTCCGGTGTCTCGGTAGCGACGAATAGTGTAATGGACTGTAGATTTGTCGCTCCTAACTTTTCTGCTATCATACGCACAAACTGTCTCTTCCTCTTGTAATGTGACACTAGTCGATCTCTTTTCAACACTTATCGACTTTCCTTTCGTCATTTTTAAATACTATTTTCACAAAACCACAATTGAACAACCGTATCGTAACTGGTTTACTAATAGAATAATTCACAACAAGTACGATATCAATTATTCCTTGCTGTAGTGGGAGAGCTTTGGAAAACAACCACGTGAAATTTTACAATCCTGTCGACTCACCCTTCTATTATAAACATGTTTGTCGGCGTTCCTTTATATAGCGTTTGTAATGGTTTTATTACCGGCTATTAGGTTAAATAAAATTTCCTCTTTAATATTATTCTTATTCTAATGATGATTTTCGTTTTAAATACGTGTTGTTATGCCTACTTTATTGTAGAATTTTTTTACAATAATGGTAAAAGTATTAAATATTGAAAAAAAATGGATTTTTTAAAATTATACTAGTTTCTAATTTCGCTGGCAGAGAAAGAGATTTATATGGAAATAGTGATGTATAAAAACTGCTTCTTTACGTTAGCAGCTACAAGTTGTAGAAACAGTTTATCTGTTTAATGTATTTATATTTTTATATATTTATTTATTTATATTTAAGGAAAACTGCTATAAAAAGTAGCAGCTTTTTTAAACTGCTAATCAAAATTAGCAGAAGCAGGTTGTAGCCGCTAACGTGAAGAAGCAGTTTTATAGATCACTACATTTATATATATATAATACACTGCTTTACTTATACAGGGTGTATCAAATAAAAAAGTAAATTTTGCTTGGGTGTTAACTACACGACATATAAAGCACAAACCCACCGAAACCGGATTTCATCGTTAAAGAATAAAAAAAAAGGAAAATTTAGAGCCAAAAAATCTTTAGTCCGGGCCTGATGCAAGGAAACGTCATGTTAAGCACCCGCTAAACGTGGGTATTATGTATAAATACATTGTGCACTCATTAGTATTATTTTAATGGTATGCCGTAAGTTCATTTAACGTCATTCTGAATAAATAAAGGCCCTTGTAAAAATAGCAAAACTGAACATTTGTTAAGAGCATTCTACGTAAGTCTACAAAGTATTATTTTTAATATCCTGATAAGACGTTCGAGTTTCACCGGATATGCGACTTCAGTAATTACAAAAAACGTAAATATTTTTCTTTTGCTATGTCGAATCGAGAGTTAGTTATTAATAAACGGTACCACATGAATCTGAGTTATTTCTTTTGGATTTATTTAATCATACAGTGACCGGCATAAATATTGCAACATATGGGAAATTTTTTTATTATTAAAATATACTAAAAATTTTTTGGGGGAATCCACTAGCATGGCGGGTAATTTTAAATAATATGCCGTGAATTGCAGAAAGTAGGGTGATGATTGTGGATATCCAAAAAAAAGATATTTGAAAAAGAGTTGTTAGAATTCAATTTGAGCTGTATGCAAATTTTTGTAAATATATTTAAAAAAAAAATAAAAATCACAATTTTTCCAAATATTATTTCATTGAATTACATATTTCCATTTTAATCGCTCTTAGCAGCTCAACTGCAGTACTATTTCCAAATTTGGTTGATACTCAAACAGTTTTATCAATTTTGCATAATTAACAGGCGAAAACTGAAAAGTACGTTTTCAGTGTGACAATTGTTGTTTGCAAGGGACTGTATCTAGTAGTAATAAATAAAATTTTACAAACATTTTCTCTCTAAACCGCTTAGCAAACATTACTTTTATTGAAAATTATCATATTTGCTTTTTGTTTTCTGCGATAAAGTGAAATCGATAGTCCAAAACTGATAACACTAAACACCTAAGCCCTCACAATGTTATTGCACCCACCGAAGGTATTTATGTAGGTTTCGAAATTACAAAGCTCAGTAGAAATAAATAACCAGTATTTTAGCTAATGATAGGAATACTTAATAAGCAAAAACATTTAAACAATAAGTAATAGTAATGAACAACTAAGAAATGAAACTCTAAAAATGCATACCGACTTGTTAGACATACATACCCTTCTGTTTCTTATAAGTAAGGTAGGCTTTGAAATTAGGAACTACAAAATAATGTAGTAAACTATTTTAATTTTTTGACAAATAAGCAGTTACTACCATTTTTATTTTACCTATTGTTTATTATTCGTTGTTCTCCAATTTCAAAATCTACTTTAAAACCTTCGGTGCGTGCATGTAGTATTATCAGTTTTTGACTAACGGTTTCCACTTTAATGCCGAAAACAAACAAGAAATATAATAATTTTCACTAAAAGTAATGTCTGCTAAGTGGTTTAGAGAGAAAATGTTTGTAAAATTTTATTTATTACTACTAGATACAGTCCCTTGCAACAACAATTGTCACATTGAAAACGTACTTTTCAGTTTTCGCTCTCTTAATTATGCAAAAATTTACAAAACTGTTTGAGTATCAACCAAATTTGGAAATAGTACTGCAGTTGAGCTGCTAAGAGCGAAAAAACTGGAAATATGTAATTCAATGAAACAATATTTGGAAAAATTGTGATTTTTATTTTTTTTTTAAAATGTTTACAAAAATTTGCATACAGCCTCAAACTTGAATTCTAAGCAACTTTTTCAAATAACTTTTTTGGATATCATGCCATCTAACCTCACTTTTCGCAGATTCAATGCATATTTTTTAAATTTACCGCCATGCTAGGAGTCACGTGACGTGTATCAAAATAAATTTTGGGGTTTCTAGACATGCACAACCTATTCCCAAAAAAGTTTTAGTATATTTTAACAATAAAAAAATTGCCCATATGTTGCAATATTTATGCCGGTCACTGTACAGGTATTCCACGTAACTGGTTCATTAAAAGTTTATGATGTTCTATTATTTACTTATATTTGAGATTTTGGCACTAGTATCTGTTCGATTGAAACTATAAATGTAAAATACCTTAACCAAATATCACTTCGGTTGACCGGAAATGGATGTCAACTTTGTTATTTTAAATAGAATGATATAATTTTTTATTCATTTTGGATTCTACAACTATAAATACGTCAGTTTTCATTAGCTATTCCTATGCTACATGTTGCGTTTTTGAGTTATTTAAGTTTTTCTTTTTTTTTAGTCATAATCATTGCATCATTGAGAAATAATATCTCGGTTAATACTGCAAGTAGAGATCCAAATTTGCTATGTTATGAATGTAGGTATTACTCTAAGAAACGGTAAGCACACTTTACATTCTAACATACAGGGTGTTCAAAATTGAGGGACAAAGTGACATATTTTCAAATGCAGAAAACTCAATTTTTTTAAATAGAATACCCTGTATTTTAATTCGGAATTAGGAAGTAAATATCATCCCCTATCACTTTATATGAGCATTCCCTATACCTATCTTTAATAGATTTTGAGATATGAGCGACTTTTTGTTAAATAGACTAAGTAGCCCTATCTTTAAATGTTTGTAGCTGGCTCTGAAATGGATTCACGTCAAATTCATGCATTATTTTTGAATAACCATACAAGAATGTCTATTCGAATAGTCATTTCTATTAATATTGCGTTGTACGAAAGTGTAATTACAATAATATACATAAACACTTTTGGCTAGTCAATGAATTTGACATTAATCCCATTCAGAGCCAGCTACAAACACGCAAAGATAGGGCTACTTAGTCTGTTTAACAAAAGTCGTTCATATCTCAAAACTCATTAAAGATAGGTATAGGGAATGCTGATATAAAGTGATAGGGGATGATATTTACTTCTTAATTCCGAATTAAAAAAAAGGGTGTTTTATTTAAAAAAAAAGAATACTTAGTCTGTTTAACAAAAAGTCGCTCATATCTCAAAATCTATTAAAGATAGGTATAGGGAATGCTCATATAAAGCGATAGGGGATGATATTTACTTCCTAATTCCGAATTAAAATACAGGGTGTTCTATTTAAAAACAATGAGTTTTCTGCATTTGAAAATATATCACTTTGTTCCTCTGTTTTGAACACCCTGTATGTTAGAATGTAAAGTGTGCTTACCGTTTCTTAGAGTAATATCTACATTCATAACATAGCAAATTTGGAGTCTCTACTTGTAGTATTAACCGAGATATTAATTTCTCAATGATGCAATGATTATGACTAAAAAAAGAAGAAAAACTTAAATAACTCAAAAACGGCAACATGTAACTATAGGAATAGCTAATGAAAACTGACGTATTTATAGTTGTAGAATCCAAAAATGATAAAAAATTATATCATTTATTAAAATAAGAAAGTTGACATCTATTTCCGGTCAACCGGAAGTGATATTTTGGTTAAGGTATTTACATTTATAGTTCCAATCGTACAGATAATGGTGCCAATCTTCAAATATAAGTAAATAATAGAACATCATAAACTTTTAATGAACCAGTTACGTGGAATACCCTGTATATATATGATTTTAATAATAAGAGAAGCTATTGAAATCTATTTGACAAAAATTTACTAAATTCTTCAATTTCATAGTCACATGAAAAATGTTTTTTTTTTATTACATAAGCACTGAAGTTACAACTACAAAATGCAAGAAATTCATAAATTATCAAAAAATTAAAAATCAATCACTGTGTAGAAATAACATTTAATTTCTAATTTTAGGATTAACTGAAGAGCAAAAAAATGACTTGGGCTACTACCAACCCACAAAATACCTTCGCTTCATTAGGTGTAAGGCACGGAGATACTTTCAACGTTAGCGACGATTGCTTAAGTATATACATCCACTGGATTTTAAACAGTAGAATTTGTATTAAAATTTGAAAAAAAAAACATTTTAGATATCTTAGAAGAGATACTCAGAAGACTAGCAGTCGAGGATCAAACTCTTCGCACATTCCGCAGAGCGATAGGTTTCGGACAGAATATCAAGAAAGACCTGATCCCTCTATTGATTTACGTCAAAGATGACGCACAAATCAACGACGCCAGCAAAATCATCGACACCACCATCAAGATCCTGGTTAATCTCACCGTTCCCGTGGAATGCCTCCTGTCCATCGAAGCGGTTTCCAGAACTGACGTCGGCAGACACACCATCTTCGAATTGAATCGATTGCTGATCACCAGTAAGGAGGCGTTCACCGATAGCAGAAGCACTAAAGCGTGATGGATCACATCAAACGGTCGTTGAGAAAGATTCGAAGTTGAACGTGCAGCAATGCGACAGCATCAAAATTGTCTGTTGCTGTTGAGGAATATTTTGCACATTCCGGAGAGCAAGACGGCGATATCGAATTGTCCACTGGCGCATGCCAGCATGCAGAACGAGATCATTTGGAATTTGTTCACTCAGAGCATCGATAAGATTATAATCTATTTGATGTCATGTTCGCAAAAGGTAAAAATTTTAATTTCGACATTAATTAATGACTAATTAAGTATGGGGATTAATAATAATAATTCTTGTTTAATTTTTTTTTTAACTATAACCATGTTTACATCTAATAACTTGGTCTCATATTTTTCTGAGCATTGAAACTACACAAAATGATTTTTTCTTGAACATAAGATACAATCAAATCAGGAAATAATGACACAGGTATTTAAGTAAAATTGATATTCCAGTCATGAAAAATAATTATTTTCACGGTATGTGACAAAAATGCCGAAAACTTTTTAGTTTGCATATAGACTTACTCCACATATCCAAATTTAAACAGCCCGCAATTATTCTTAGTAATTTCAACGTTGAAACAAAATTACCCGCTATTTTGTACTACATTAATAGTTATTTTAATGCGTTTACGTTGAAGTCACTAAAAATAGTGTCGGGAAACTTAAATTTGGCTATTAGGGACATTCGCAGAATTTTATCTTTGTAGTTTCCGTCAAAGGGTTAAGTGTAAAAATAATTTTGATTTTTGCACCTATATTTAATTCCAATCAACTATTCGTATTTTGTTTAAATATTTTAATTATCATTCACTTTAGTTGTATAGTGTTTATACCTTCGTTATGTTATAGCAGCTTCTTTTACGAACTGCTAACATCCGCTAGCTGCTACACAATATACATATTACCTCTAACCACACCTCTAACGATAATAGTGTGATTTAATCTTTTGTAACTAAAATATAAACTTACGATTAAGCAGGTGCGAATGACATTCGTTGTAACCAAAACTGATAATGTTTATAAAAACAAAATTAAAAAAAATCTCTACTTGTGACTGAGCCGTATACTTTTTAATCTATTGTTTTGTTTGATGTATTTATTAATTTCTTTTATATTATTATTCTACTCTAATCCAGAAAAATATTATGATTGGTTTTAAAGCTTCAAATCTTGACCATGTATATAATATTTAATTTTTTTTTTCTTGGTTTTTAGGTCGTCAATATTAAAAACATGAATGAGTACGACGTTTCGCTTTATTGAAAAGCTTTTTCAAGTATATAAATAATGTAAAAAGTGTAAATTATAAATAAAATGTTTTTGTTTAATAAATGACAAATTATATAATTATTAAATTTTGTGAAATATTGTATATCGGTTTTATCATTGACTGCAAAATTGTAATGGTGTATATAGAGGTGAAACAATGCAATATTTGGAAAATAGAATAAAAGGACACAAATATAATAAAAATCTTACAGCTTTAAAAAAACATGAAATAACTCAAAATCATACTTTTAATTTCAACAACGTAACAATTTTAAACAAAGAACAAAATTTAAAAACACGTAATATACTTGAAATAATTCAAATTTATAAACATACAAATGTAGTCAATGATAAAACCGATATACAATATTTCACAAAATTATATAATTTAATTTTATAACTAAATACAATATTTTAAAGAACTATTTAATTACAAAATTCAAAAAACAGATAATCAAACATACTATTTTTAAAACGCAATCTTTAAATAAAACATAATAATATATTCAAATCATAGTAAACAAACCATTTTTGTCATTTATTAACAAAAAATTTATATGTATATTTACACTTTTTACTTTTATTTATATACTTGAAAAAGCTTTTCAATAAAGCGAAACGTCGTACTCATTCATGTTGTTAATATTGACGACCTAAAAACCAAGAAAAAAAGAAATTAAATATTATGATTGGTGTGTACATTTGAATAAAATTAAAATTGAAAAACAAAATTTAATATAATATAGCGTTCACTTAGCATATTTTAAACAACATGTTTCGATTTGATGATCATCAACATGTGGAATTTAAACAAAAAATATTATATCATAATGTTTCAAATTGAACAATCGGATGAACAAAGCCACAGTATTTATAGGTTTCTCAAAAGGGTTTGATTACGTACAAGCAAACATTATTGCCTTGTTCCTAACCTATTTGAGTCATGGGAAAAAAACATCTTGAATATCTTGCTTATAAACCTCGCTCTTGTAAGTCCACATTTGGAGTTCCTCAAGAATCTGTTTTGGGACCATGGTTATTCCTTGTTTTTTGTTGGTGGTATTACCAGGATTGTAAACTATATTCTAATTGTCTAAATGTTCGCAGATGATTTAAACATTAATTGCTAAAGAGTTTGCAGGAAGATTTAGCAACCATTTGTAGATGTAGTGAGCGTATCTGGCTATCATCAAATATAAATGCAATAAAGCAATGATATTTACTATGAAGCAAACTACTGTTAGATTCCCTTCTAATTTAAAAGGAGTAAATCTTAATCATTGTAAATTATTTATGGCCGTTTGCACCGACACGTTAAGCTTGGTTTAATTTTAAATGACGCTTAGAATGTGAGGTTTGTTATATGCATGACACGTGAATTGTCACTTTCAAAGTACCGCTTAAAATTAAAGCAGGCTTAATAACATGGCGGTGCAAATGGGGCTTAAGGACTTAGACCTTGACACCAGGTTATATAAGCAGAAATACCAACTTTTGCATTAATTAGAACTGATAATGCTTTCATCCGTTCAAAATTAGAATAATGTTCAATTGTATGGAATCCGTACTTGTATGTAAGTCTGAAAAATTTTTATACTATCGTAAACGCTCATTGTATCTTTCGCATAATTACTAACTATGATGATATCTTAAAATAATTTAGTTATATATCTCTTTACAATCGAAAGATGATATCCCAAATTATTATTTTTGTATTTAAATTAATTAGCGGAAGGACTTATGCCCCAAATCAAAAAAAAAAAAATGTTAAGATAACAAAATTAAATTGAATTTTCGTGTAAAAAATGTTGCTCTTTCAAATTTTCTATTCGGTTTATGTGATCCTGCATACACAAAAAGATAAGCTCCGATTAACCTATTCAGCAGGGTGTAACTAGCGCCCTCTATGAGCAACGGTAAAAGCGATGACAAATTCCTATTCATCATGCTGAAAAACGTAGTCATAGCAATTTTCACGTTGATTCTATGAAAATTTCCTGAATTATTTGGAAATTTAGAAATAAAATTATTAACTTGAACGTCCTGTATTAAACGAGCAACATTTGTATAAGGCATATTGCGCTCGATCCTCATAGTTTTAGGCTCTACTATTCCCAGTTTCCATATTTCTCATTCTTAACGACTGACGCTCTATATTTTCCTAAGAAAAAAAAATCTGCGTGCTCTTATACGGACACAGACGACTTCGATCTCTCCTAAATCTATTTAAATATTGGCAGATGTATTGGGGCGTCACCATGGTTCAACTCATCGCTTTGATGTACAAAGACCAACATGTCGGCACCCTCCAGAAACTCCTAAATCTTTGGTTGGAGGCGTCCCTCAGTGAAAGTTCCGAAGATAATGAGAGCAACACCTCGCCTCCTGATCAGGGGAGTGGGATTCGTCCCCGATTATCACGTCCGATCCACCTCCGATTCCAGCGATACTGGAGGTGGTGGGGGCAAGAGTAGCGATAGAAACAAGGGCTCGAATACGACTGAAGTGGTCAGGGCGGCGCAGAATAGGAGTAAAGCTTTGGTCAGCATGAAAAGAGGCAAATCAACGGAGACTGAAAGCAGTACCAGTAGTGGGGTGTCTTCTATGATAGGGACTGTGGAATCAAACGGAAAGGTATTTTTTTTTGTATGCAAATTTTTTTTACATTAGCCCAAACTTATGCATTCCAAGATATCAATATGATTTTCTAAAAATTACGTCACTTACGTTGTTTGAGATAGGGAGCGTTTAATTTAATTACTACTTAGAATAAGTGAACCAATTTACGAAATATCTAACTACCCCAGGTAACTGAATAATGTAAAATGACGTTTAATGGACGCAAGTATTATGTCTATTACGTCATAATGACGTCTATTAAGGGGGTCGCTACATTATTTGGGTCTAAAAAATAATTTCTTTTTTTTATTTTTGATTATCGTATAATAGAGGGCTTTGGAGTTATTTTGGAACAAGTTTCACGAAAATCCGAGCAGTAGAATTGGTTGAATTTTTTTTTTTTTAATTAGCGAAACCACTTAACACCATCAAATCACAAACGGAAGAAAAAACGACAAAGTGTACGGTTTTATTTACAAAATTAATAATTAAAGTGATGGTAATTAATAATAAAAGTAATAATAATTATAATTACAAAGAATAAACCAGAATAGAAGCGAATAGCTGAGGCACTTATGTAATTAATGAGTTAACAAACTTATCCGTAATTAATTGCAATTGATAAAAAGATGGTTGGGCTAATTTTCTCCATCTGGACTATACTCAAAGTTTGTGCGATCCAGAACCAAGAGCAGATGAGTTTAATTGAGTAGTTTTGCCGACATAGGCAAGGTCGAACTTGTAATCTGATACGAAACAATTGCACTCCTCTAAGTTATTTCCTATATTTCAAGGTTTGGAAGAAGAAATAAAATCCGATATTGAAGCTGAAATAACAATATTCAAGCTCGCAGGTATGGACATTTCCTCAGATTTTGTGCCTTGATGCATCTTGACTCTGTTTTTATTCCCATGTAAACCTCTCCTTTTTCTAAAAAAAATTGTTGGAGAAAAGAGGAATGTTTAAAATAATTAAAAAAACAGAAACAATGAAAAACAACACAATATAACGCGACGCAATACAATACAACACAACATAGTACCAATACAACACAAGGATTTAGAGATTTTATAATTCAAATTGTGTATACAAAGAATATACCAAATTTAACAGCTGATTGCGGAAAAGCTTCCTTAGCGCTGCGGAAAATAGAAAGCGTGGCCAACTGTTGAGACAATTGCTCAGCGGGTCCGCTGAACAACTAACTACGCTGGCTGTGTATCCAGTGTCAGTGGCTTAGTGTTTTGTATAAAATTCATATACTTACTAGAATAATGACACTAAGACAGAGTTAGAGACGCATTATTTCGTGAGACCGATCTGCGCAAAGTGTGTGACGTAATACGCTACAGACCGTTCTCAAAACATTGACTATGGCGGCATATTCAAAAACTGACACTTGCTGTTGGCAAGAAACGTATAACGCATAGATTGCCCTTTAATTTAGGATAACAGATACACATATAACCTGTAAGGAAATAATTTTGAAAGAATTGCCTGTTATACCAGTTTCAACGCTTGTCACTGAACGACATCGCTACAATCCTTCGATCATAGTTCTTTTAATGTTTAATTATGTACTATTAACTATGACTCTTTTTCCCAATAATAATAATATCAAATAAAACAGCATGCGTTAAATATTTTTTTCTATAGAATCATGAGAAATTTATCTAAAAATGGAAATATATATATAATTTACCAAAAAATATATGCACTTTACAAAAAAATACATATAAAATAAAAATTCAGGAGCCTTCGTTATCCGAATAAAAATCAAAATCATCATCAGATAAATCATCCCCCGTATTAATAATAAATTCGTCACAATATTCAACAAAAATGTGTTCTTTCTGTATATAATATTAACCTATAATTTGAATTTGTATTAATTTATAATAAGTTGAATTACTGTATATTATCAACTTACCTTCAGTTAACTGGAATATTACAAATAGTTTTTAAAACAACTTTTAAAAACGTAATAAATATGACAGAAAAACAGCAAATACAAATTCAAACACTGCAGAGCACCCGCACAAACTAAATGACAAAGGATAACCATGGCTGCGTTCCGAGTCGCGCATTTTATGCGATGCGTGCATTGAAAGACATAGAACACTGTGAGCGTTCCGATTTAATTGTCGTGCATAGACTGCATTACCTTTTTTTTTCTATGCGTTGTATGTTCCATTCTAGCCTCTGTCAGGGTCTAAACTGATTTCGCGGCAAAACTTTTTATGCACGCATACATGTTAAATCAGAACGATGTATCGTTACATCAGACGCATAATATGCATTATGCGCGACTCGGAACGCAGCCTATATAACCAACGCTGTGCGACTGACGCACACAACACACAAAAAGCACTACCATAGCGCACCTACGGGAAAATATTGAACTATAAATGACCACGAACATTTTTAGGACGATCCGATTGTATATTTCTCTTTCTCTCATCATATTTACCTCTCGTTTTAAATCGAAAACTGGTTACTGTGCCAGTCTCATGAAATAATGCACTGACTCTAGTAACATTGACTATTGCTGACCACGGTCACGAAAACTAGCAATTGTGGGTTTTCTGTATTTTCGCTTCTGTTGTAGAATCATGTTTTTTAACTTTTAGGGTACATTCTTTCCGTCTGTATTCAACTGAGCTAATTATTTTTTAGATTCAGAATCGTCTAAAGAATAGACTGAATGAGGGATTTTACTAAATAAGGCGTTTTTGCAAAAACAATCAAAAACCCGAATTAAGAGGAATCCAAAAATTGCAACACATGTAAAGCCCAAATTTCTTCTTGAGTTTTAATTTTTTTTTTAAATCCCTCATTCAGCGTGTTCAAATAACGTTATTTAACATGCTCCAGAAATGTTGAAACTAATCGGTTTGCGAATCTTTGAGAAAATGTTCCCTTTCTCGTTGCAATCATCCATATAATTTTCCATTGAATTCAAATTATGTAACCCTCTTAAAAAACGCCCCTCTGCTACCTGGGACAGATCTACTTATACTTTCAGATGTGTTTACAGTTGTACTTTAATATACTGTCAATGAGAATTCGAGAGGCCAAAGAAAATTGTTTAAAAAAATATAAAAAAAGAGTATTCTGAACATTTAAGTAAAGCTATAATAAATTCAAATATTTATACGTAATTCTGAAAAAATTATTAATGAAAATTTGAAAGGTAAATGTTGTAATAGAAAACCCGTAGAAATAGCCCCTAACGGATTTAATCTCTTCTTTGTTCTATACCTAAAGTAATTTCAAATAGTACACCAATACGAACTTGCAATTCAACCTATGTACTTCTTAAACTGATCAGAAAAAAAACATCAACATACTTCTTTTTATTTAGAATATACCTCGGAAATTGAAGTATTTACCACAATTATTAACCTTAAACAATCTGCTGTAGAAGATACAGTTGCTCACAGTGAAAATCGTATAGCTATACTTTAAGCTGTATTTTATGACAAACCACAGTTTCAGAAATAATTAAAACAAGAAATTAATAATTAATGTATTTCTCAGAATCATGAGAATAAAATGATTACAGATCAACTCAACTTCTCTATCCGTCATAATTGCAAATTAATTAAAAATAAAAACTGTTCCAAAAATAAAAGTCACATTCAAAATCGTACACTTCTGTAAAATTACCAAAACAAGACAAAATAATGAGTTAATATTTTGTTGAATAACCCCGATGATCAAGTACCGCTTGTAGTCTTCGAGGCATCGACTTGACTAAATCTGTAAGTTACTCCTCATCGATATTTGCCCATTCTTCCTGAAGGATGTGTCTTAATTGTTGCTTATTGGAAATTTCGTGTTTCTGGATGCCGACCTCAAGTTTATGCCATACATGCTCAATCACATTCAAATCTGGTGATTGTGGCGGCGTTTGAATGACTTTTGGGCAATTATACAATGTCCATACCATTTGTGATCCAACTTTTCGAATAATCCAACTTTCATCGCGATCATTTAATTTTTTTCTTGGACTAACTTTTGCTTTATTTACAACACGATTATCAGTTTTATAACGTTTAATTATGTATTGCATCGTGGAAGAACTACGATTAATAATTTTTGCAATTTCTCTATATGATTTTCCATTTTTAAAATGATGGATCGCAAGTTCACGTACTGCAACGGTAGTTTGTTTAATTTTAAAAACGTTCTTGTTGACTTGAAGTACAAATTTGAACTAATCTTTCAAGAAGGTATTTTGTGAAACTTATACAAACCTTCTACGATAAAAAAAATCCTTTGAAGTTTTCATTGCATCAGGACGGGCTCATGGTATGAGCCCATCTGTTTGTACGATTTTGAATGTGATGTGCACGACTTGCATGTTACTATTGATAAAAAAAAATAATACGATACACCATTTATTTCTTTCTATATCCGGTATAATATCGACATACACGTATTATGCGATCGTAATTCGCAGTTATTGTATATTTTCTTCGAATTAAACCTAGAAAAATACATACAAATGTCGCTATTGACAGACATCAATGTTTCGCCTTTACAAGGCTCGTCAGTTCTAGGTTTAATCCATTTATTAGCGCATAGCGCAAAATTTAGTGCTTACTCCAAATAATATTACGAATTTGTGTTCTAATCAGAACATATTTGTAGATATTATAATGGAAAATTAGCAAAATATCTTTAAAAAATAATGAGTTCGAAACATCTCACACTCATATAGTATTTTCTTCGAATATATATTCGACAATTTTTATAAAATTTATATATTATAGACCGTATGATTTTCACTGTGAGTAACTGTATATACGATATCCATCTTAAGGACGTAGCCCCTTTTATTTCTGAACCCTTGGCTGTACAAAGAAAGCACACTGTGTATGCTTAATATCGATTTTGAATTTACCCGTTTAGCAATCCGCATCTGATCAAACCGCGTCGAATCAATCAGGCGGTTGTTCCGAGGTATCCGATTGCGGTTACGTCACCCAAGTTGAAAACCAAGAATCCATTTCAACGTCGAGCAATGACGACGACCAACCCAGTCAAAAGCCCGTGCATCAGAAACCGCACACCTTCCAAAAGACCCGCTACAACATGCAAAAGAACCGAGCGGCTACGGCGTTGGAAAAAAAGGAATTACGCAGGAAGAAACTGGTCAAACGCAGCAAGACTAACATGTAATAAAATAAAAGCCAACATTTCTATGATAAAAAAAAAAGAACCGACGTTTTTTTTTCTTCTTAATTCTACGCAGAATTAACATGAAAGGATTGATGCATCACACGCCTACCGATGAGGATATCGCTAACATCCTGAAAGAGTTCACGGTGGACTTTCTGCTGAAGGGCTACGGCAGTCTCGTGTACGATCTTCACTCGCAGCTTTTGAATAATGTGCACTTACAAATCGACACCTCCCACTTCTTCTGGCTGGTCACTTATTTCCTGAAGTTCGCCACGCAATTGGAATTGGATCTGGAACATATAAGTCCGGTCTTGTCCTACGAGATCATCTCTTATTTGACGTTCCAAGGCGTTTGGCTGTACGAGGAATTGGAGATCAGTTCCAAGATTCCCGATACGGACCTGAAACCTTGCTTGCGGCGATTGCATCTGGTGAGTGCTATAAATTCATGCGTTAAAGATTTGGTTTTGTTCCCCTGCATTTTATTAATTTTACAAAGTTTTAAATCAGTTTAGTTCAGCTTGCAGTAATTACATGCTAAGGGCCATTATTACAATCGCGATTTAAAGATTAAAAATGGCAAGGTCTAAAATGACGTTTAAATCGAAAATTATTGATAATGTAAGTAATAATGGCACTAACTAAAATAATACCGACACAAAAAAATAATGTACACAAATTTAGAAGCAATTTTAAAATTAAAAATTATTTGTCTACCTAAATGTAAATACTAGCGTATTTCCTTTAGAATTAGATATATTTAGTTTTTAAACTGCACGTATGTACATACATGGGTCACTTGTTTACATTCCCCCACCTAACTAACGCAAAATAATTCAGCTGTTTTTGTGATTTCATATCGACGAAAAACATAACACAATACAGAGCACATGAGTTATTTAAGCGAATATCGTCGAATAAAATATAATGGATATTCTAAGCATAAACGGACATATTTCTTACAAAGAATTGGAAACACAATTTTTATTTTCTTTGTTTGTTTACTTAAGTAAATGGCTTGTTTTTTTTTACTTAAAACACTATTACGATGTATTTTTTCAGGAATAACTCCCTTATTATATTTATTATTTCATTTCATAATTTTTACCCTAAGAATACTATAGTTATTAATTTGCAATGTCATCCTAGAATAATACTCCACTTTATTTATTAAATATTCTTGAATCCAATTTTTATTGCGGGGAATTGTTTAAATCGAAATTCGTATGCGTCGCCCCGCTACATATGCTTCACTTTCAATAGTCGATCTTCGACGGCCGTCTGACTCACACGCTTGCCTACCGTGATATTGGGAGACTCTTTCCCCACAGTGCCGAGCACTGACGTTTACTGATGACGCGTGACTCGATCAACCAGCGGGCAACGGGCCAAGATACGGCTGAAATCGAGGCAAATGTAGACGTAACCTCCAACTCGTCACTTGTCTGCATAAATAACTACAAAGCGCGTTTCATCACATCAAATCATTGGATTCGCAACGTTCGTTCTGAACTTAAATGTGTGTGTATGTGTATTTATCGGTATTTTTACAGAAAATAAAATGATTCATTTGTGATTTGCAGTCGTGGGGCCACGGCCCTTTCAGTACATGCTTTAATAATTCCTTTATATTTTTGTGTTTTATTAATTGTAACACCAAGCTACAAGCGATATTGATTTTTTAGTTTTTGTTTGCTCCTTATTACGTTTACCGCAAAAATATGGCATACATTATTTAATTCAATTCAATTTATTTAGAAAAGATTGTGCGGGTACAGCATTACTCCACACAGCACCAAATGTCTACCGTACATCCATTAGATATATTTTATGGATATCCACTCTTTCAGAGCATATGCTTAGTACGGCTATTCAAGTTTACTTAATATTTATATCTTTAAACTTAACGCCAGATTACTCCAAAAAAAGGTGGGGTTAAAGATCAAATACCCATAATTCAATTTCTTAATTTATACCATTATATTATTCAATATAAGGGTTGTAATGGAAAATACATTGGTCAGACATCACAAAAACTTAAAAATCGTATAAGTGCACATAAAAGCAATGTTAGACTTCATCTTAACAGTACTGCACTCAGTGTCCATACTAATGAAAATGGCCATTTGTTTGATTTTGATAATGTCAAAGTTTTAGGTGTTGAAAATAATATTGTAACGAGCGCCAATTTTTAAATTGGCGGTTTCGACAGGCGCCCCTAGATGGCGCTAGCATAGACGAAGAAAGGCCTAGGTACGAGGTTCCAAAGAGGAACGACAGCGGGCAGTACCGGGTCGAAGAATCGTGAATATTCTTCTGAATCTGGAATCGCGCCCCAGAACTAACTGGAAAAATCTCTCAATTCTCGCGCCAGATATAAATAACGCGTGGGGATTGGTCGGGGAGTCAGTAAGTGGATACGAGTTGAATTGTGCAGATAAGCTAATAGCGAAGATACTAGTGAAAATAAATGCGAGTGAATTAGTTCCTGTGATATAAATATTGGTGCAAATAAATCGTTTACATAAATTAAGACATTAGTAATTAAGTGATTTAATTAATAAGTGATTTTTAATAGTAAGTAGTGAGTGATTTAGTTTTAGTGTTTATTTTAATCTTATTTATTAGACTTTAAGTAGTTCGTAAGTGTGAAAATAAATCAAGTTAATTTAAATATATCGCCTGTGTATTTTTCTAAACCCCGACAACGTTTTAACAGTAGAAAAACGTTACAATACATTTAAACGTAATTTCTTAGAGATGTGTTATATCAATAAAACTCCTAATTCTATTAATTTCAAAAAATATATTGATAATTTATGTAATATTTATATAGGCCTAATTTTCAATTAATAATCACGCCTGTTTCATATTACCAAATTTTACGTTTGTCATTCATCTTAATTTGTCTTTTTACATTTATATAAGCTTTGAATTTTCAAAACAACCATATGTACTTTTTATTATGTTACTTCTTTTTGTTACGATGAGAATTTTACGCTATACGTTCAGTCTGTTATTATCTCTCTACCAGTACTGATGCATACTTTTCAATTTGATGTACTAAATTTGTAATTTCATTTTTATGTAAGTCTAATTTTTATATTTTTGTGTGCCTATGCATCTTATTGTTCTTTGTAGTGCCCTGAGGAAGCTGAGAAAATTCAGGGAAAAGTTGGTAATAAATTAAGAAATTGAATTATGGGTATTTGATCTTTAACCCCACCTTTTTTGGAGTAATCTGGCGTTAAATTTATTAGTTTAAAGTTACGTTGTACTCGCTACTTCTTCTACTCATTAATATTTATATCAGTAATAAATCCAACCGCCTTTTTTTTAGAAATAACGTTCATTCTATAAAGAAAACGAAATATAACATTATTGTAAAATCTATAACGTCGGATAGATATCCATAAGATATCTGATACAAAGTTCATGTAGTTATCAATAACTTCCAAACAGGCAAATTGTGTCTATTTTGGTAATATTTTTTTTTTTAGTTTATGTTAAAATCAAAAAACAGAAAATCATGTTTGCTTGCTTCTCTTTTTTTGTGTATTTTTTTCTAGACGTTCACAATCAGGTTTTCTTTGCGTTTACAGCGCAATCTGTTACGAATCGAAAAAAAAAAACTTTCAAACAAAAACTACATACTTGATGGCGTAGAATCCGAATCTACAATACAAAATGGGGGTTCTTATTTAAGATTTGAAAGTTGTCCCCCTTCCCACTCTGGGGGAGGTGAGGTAGGGGATTGAGTTCGGCACCATTCAGTGAACCCCCTACATTATATATAATCTTATTAAGATCTTTTTTTGATTTGATGTAGTGTTTCAGAGATATTTCGTTGTCTCATGATAAAAAACTCAGCCAGTATAAACTGACGCGAATGTGGTGGCTTACCCTCTGTATATGTATAATGTATATGAAACAATTCTTAACAAAAAA
The DNA here is from genome assembly GCA_004143645.1 of Protaetia brevitarsis. Lineage (NCBI taxonomy): Eukaryota > Metazoa > Arthropoda > Insecta > Coleoptera > Scarabaeidae > Protaetia > Protaetia brevitarsis. The sequence goes on from RXPK01000065.1 coordinate 4,336,775, forward strand.
CAAAATGCAGCAACGGTCACACGTATTGCTGTGGACTGGCACCCCGGTTTTCGCAAATTCAGATGTTGTCATGTTTACTCCGTTCAGCCTTTATCAATGTTTCGAGAGAATTTTCACAGATGTAATGTTTATTTTTGTATAAGACTTAGTTAATGAGGTAATTATATAATTTATTTATTTAAGTGTTCAGTTGTTTTAAATTAATTTCATTGATTTAAATGTCTAGCGTTCGCTAGTTTGTTTCAACGCCTGTACTAGTTGTTTTAGTCGGTGTTTTGTGCGGCTGCGTTGTACGTAGTCGAGAGTAGGATTTTTGTATGTATACGACTGTTCAACGTTGTCACTCAGTTCCTTGGTCGACTGCCAGCGTGAGTACATGTATTTTTAAATTGTTTGCTGCCATTTTGTTAATACTTTTGATATCTTTTTTTATAATAATAATAATAATATATTTAATGTCCAACAGATCTTGGTAATCCAATTACAGGACATAATAAAAGGTTAATATATCAATAAAAATATGAGTAAAACATGGATACATAGGTAAAAAGAAACAGTACATTACAACATATTAAAAATTACAAATTTATGTCTAACATAATAAAAGAAAAAACACTTAAACGAACCGAAAGGGATCTGAGTCACATTTATTGACATTTCTACACATGTGCGTTAGTGGTGCCTTAGCAAGAACGTTTGTGCGCGCTCGGGGAACTAGAAAAGTGTCTGCGGATCGGGTATTATAACGAGGCACGACCAAAGCCACCTGAGATAAAAGGGATGGAGAATCTAAAATTCCATTCATTAAGTTAACTAAGAATTTGGCACTAAATTCATCTCGACGTTGGGATAAGGAAGTGAAACCGTGTTTAACTAAAAGATCATCGTAATTGATACGACGAGGTGGATAAATATGATCGACTCTGAAAGACAAAAACTTCAGGAACCTCTTCTGCACTCTCTCCAACATTTGTCGCTGATAGATGTAATATGGATACTAAACCAGCGAGCCATACTCTAGTTTAGAACGGACTAGAGTAAAAAAAGTAGTTTATTAGCTTTAACATTGTTAAAAAATCGACAAGATTGGATCACAAATTCCAGAAGTTTAGAAGCAGAAGAGAATAGATTGGTGATATGCATGCTAAAAGACAAACAATTATCAAAAAGTACAACGAGGTCAGAAAAGTGAGTTACTCTAGAAATTTCAACACCACGCACAGAGTAATTAAATGAGATGGGTTGGCACTCTTAGAAAAAGAGAGTACGGCACACTTAGTGATGTTCAAATGGAGTCCATTGCTCATGCACCACTCACTTAGAGTGGATAAATTTTTCTGCAGGTGAAAGCAGTCAGCATCTGAATTAATGGCACTAAAAATCTTAATGTCGTCAGCATATGCTAATACTCTACAGTCTCAACAGATGAAGTATGTCATTGATATAAATATTAAAGAGCAATGGACCCAGCGTTGAACCTTGAGGCACACCCGCGTTTGGAGTAAAAGCGTCAGAGCAGAATCCATTGTAATAAATAAAACTAGACTCTTAATTTGATTCGCGTAAATTGAATTTTATTCTGTCCATCAAGGAATTCGCTTTAATAATAGTTGTTATTATATTGATGTGTGCACATTATAGATATAAGATCATTTATTATTTCGTGCAGGATTAGATAGATTTTAGATTTAATTCGCGAGGGTAACTCTGAGATTAATTGTTCTTTTGCGCCCTATAAAGATTTCCGTTGAGCTAGCTAATTTAATTAATTCATTTTTGCATTTTCGAATTCAGTCAGTTCACAGCAGTATGTACACGTCGTACTAACAAGTCTAGTTTAGCCGGCACATTCGGGGTGTCTGCCTCTACCTTGGATGATGTCATGCCAGTTCGCCCGAGATTGTCCGCGCGCTGTTAATGATGTTAACTTTATGAAAAGTGTTAAAAATATAAATGTGTTAACTAAGAAACAAAAAAAAAATAAATTAATTATATCTACAATTAAGTATAAAAATGTTATTTATAATAGGTTTTGAAAATGATTCCCAAAAGAATCGAAAGGTAAACCAAAATAAAATGTAATGTAAGACACAACAGCGTATATTTTTTATAATAGGATACCGTCATATTCCATATAAGAAAAATCAAGTAATATAGCGCCCCTTGGCGGTGAGGCATTTAATCTTAAAAGTAACCATCACGTAATGTGGCTCCACCCTACCCGAGATTTATTGCATGCAGTTGAGACTTTTAACATTTTCTTTAGTTCCCGAGATATCGCGCTGTTCCATTCCTCACTGAACAGCTTCGGTTCGATTCGTTTGCCAACCGAGTCGCATCACTAATCGGTCGAGTTGTATGTAAGTTGTCGCCGTTACAAGTGTAAATCGCCATTTTTGAGAATATACACGCTTTAATTTAAAACCAAAGGACGAATTATAAATACAACTATACAAAAACACAATAACCGTATTAATTGTCCCGATGGCCTGACCGCGGCATCCTCCTCGTACATGCTGTGCCTCCCCAGTATCGTGGTCGTCTCGTTGATCCAATCGACGTGACTGAAGACGTTCTCGTACACGGCGAACTGGCCCGAACAGCCGAAACCGTACGAGCACACCCGATCACCATGTCGTTGAAGACCAACGGTCCGCCCGAATCACCGGAACACGACACCTTCCCCTCTTCGCCGATACATATCACCGAATCGCTGCCGGTGATGTTGGCGCACTCCTCCATGTCGTGCGCGAGCGTATCTAACACTTGCAACTTATACGGCGCTGTGAAGATTCCCTCGCTGGGGCGGTCCGACTTCTTGGTGGCGCCCCAGCCCATCAATGTCACCGTCTGTCCCCCGTAATCGATCACCTCGCTCGGTATGGGCACCATCTGTACTGAACTGGTCAATTTGAATCGTCGCTTGATCCGTATCAGTCCGATATCGTTGTATACCTCGGTCGCGTTGCGAAAATACATCGGATTTATGAATAATTTAACGGATTTGCGTCTCTGGTACATGATGTTCCACTGATTCTCCATGCCCATTATGCATTTGACGCGCGACATATCGTCCCCCACTTCGGGTGGGTACGTGTCGTCCGAGTCGTTTATATCGAGGCAATGGGCGGCCGTCAGCACCCACACCGGCTTTATGTAACTGCCGCCGCAGACCGCCTCCTCATCGCCTAGATCTATCGTCAGTTTCACCATGAAGGGGAAGTCGTCGATGCGTCCCGCGTGGCCACCGACTATCCGACCGTTATGCCCGATCTGAAGCGGAGATTCTTGTAAGCGAAGGTTACGGCGATGAGCGGCAAGAGACACAATATCCTAGTCGCGGCTCCCATTTCCACCCTCATTCTTTCACAGAACCGGAACGCCCCTACATCGTCTCACGGCGGAATTTTTTGATCTGTCAACGTAATTGACGTAATTTGTCAAAATCTGTCGCGCCGAATATCTCATCAACGCTCAACATAACGAAATGAAACCGCAGCAAGCTCTGAACAAGACCGCACGTTAAGCTGGTTTTACACTTGTCAATGGCCGCGTTCAGAGTACGTAACTGCTCCCAAACGGTTTGTAAACTGTTGACAATTCGTCTCAAAAATGTACGCTACATCGTAAACATGTTTGTGGAGCGGTCGCCATTTTATGTAGCGCATCTAGATTCTGATACATGTTGGGAGCGTATCACGTGACATGCGTAGCATTTGCAGATTTCGTATGTGATTCCTTAATTGTCATATCTCTGATTGTCATACTGTCAACAAAAATGGAAATTATAAGCCACAGACTACCCTCAGACGACGAACTCGCATTCAGATATGTACCGCTCTCTCTATTCTTTTCTATCTAATGGAAATATAGTATAAGGTTATATTTTTGCAAAAAACTCAAAATTTGTGTAGAGGCGCTGTTTAAAAGACTACGTATTATAGAAATCTGTACGACAACATGTTAAAAACGAAATAGTAGTAGAGATGGCGCCTCGTATTGTAATATAAAAGGTTTCATTTTTACCAATAGATGTATTACAATATAGGTATATTGCTGTGTTTTTCGAAATTGTTTAAAAAATAGTGACATTTGTGACATATTTTGCGAAAATGTTTTGCATAGTTTGTGGTCGTTCTAAAACCGAAGTGCAGAAGCTATTTTGCTTTCCACGACAGCTTGATAGGTAAGTTTACATCAATATATGTAAGTAATTTGTCCGTCTATAAAGGCCGGTTTACAGTTCGCAATTTTTTGTATTACGTGCAATAAAAATTGCATACAATAGAGAAAGCGCAATCGCATTCAATGAATTTCAATCAGCTGGGTGCAATTTTACTTGTATTGCGGGTGCAATACACGAAATAGAGTATGCGCTATTTTTATTGCACGCAATACAAAAAATTTCGAACTGTAAAGCAGCCTTTACAGACGGACAGATTACTTACATATATTGATGTAAACTTACCTATCAAGCTGTCGTGGAAAGCAAAATAGCTTCTGCTACTTGTTTTACGTATTTATATTTTGTAAATGAGAAAAATAAAATCAACGAGTTATATCATCTTTAGTTTGTTATACCTTTATGCAGTAGTACGAAGAAATAAAGTTTAAAAAAATTATTGTAATGTGTTTAATGATTGTATTTGACTATATTCTTGTTTATATGTATATAAATAACAATATAGTCAAATACAATCTTTAAATACTTTGTCCTCTAAAATAAATACAAATGATGAGTATATACTTTTTGAAATTAAGCGGGAAACACTCAAGCGCCATCTACCTAAATTTTGTATTTTTGTGTGTATCTTGATTTACATTGAGTTCGTCGTCTGGAGGTAGTCTGTGTTATAAGCCACGATTATATGCATCATAATGAAAATACTAATTTATCTCATTAAAATGGTAGAATAGATATTCATTAAAATAATAGACAAAACAAAATTGGAAAATGCCACAAATATGGTATAATATTTAAAATTTATTTACTATTTAAAATCATCTAGGTTAGTATATATTGAGGGCATAGCATGTGTAATAGTAGTATAGCCACATCTGCGCATGTTGGAGAATAATAGGAACTAGGGGCCCCATAACTTTCATTCTAATCATTGACGTAAGCTTATGTGTTATGTAGTCGTCTCATTGACAATTTCAACATTTCCAACAGACGTCAGTGAGGATACAATAGATGATGACATCTTAATCGTAGCCCACAAAACCATCAAAACAACAAAAAAATAGGTATACCTAAATATACTTACATAAATTGATCATAAGTCATAACTATACTGTTTTTTAGATTTTTGTTTTTTGGTTTTTATCAGCAAACTAGAATACGAACATTTTTTACCCATATAAGGGCTTGTTATGTTAGAACTATACCCAGATTATAATGGGGATGTTGAATGTTTCAATTTACTGAATTGAATATGGTCAGCGGCAAGCCCATTTACCATGAGATATATCTGTATTGTGTAAAAATAGATGCTTGGGTTGGTGTGTTATAGAGAAGGATTGGGAAGCACCCTGTTTTAAAAAAGAAACAATAACTGCAGCCAATTATCATGATAATTTGAATACAATTTTGTGGTCGAGGTTGCAATATTCAACATCCACATATAAAACTATGTCCAACAAAACGGTTCTGAACAACAGGTTTATTTCAGTAACAGAAATAGAATCATGGCTAGTGGTCACACTTCAAGAGAAATATTAACGTATTTTATACTAATTTTATGGAAGAGCCGACATATGTTTGATTAATACAGTAGTCACATTGATTACATTTTATTAAATTGTGAATATATAGAAATAAAAGTATAGGTATATTGAATATTTCTTTCTTTTAAAATAAATAATTTCATTTTTTGTTCTCTTAATACCTGAAATAAATAATACTATGCTAGATAAAGGTAGCTCTACTCATTCCAAAATGTTCCTTAAAGATCGCGCCGCGTCAATGATATTTTCCACTATTAAAATTTAAATTGTCTCTCATAAAAATAATCAGCGTGGTCCAGAATATTTCCAACAGCCAACGTTACCGTAATAATACGAAATGTGCAATACAAATTTGGGATTACAATATTTATTTAAATAAAATTAAACTTATAATTTAACGCCGCTTTAAATTGATACAAGTTTGTTGACATTTGACATTCATTTTATTAACAGATTAGCCGCTCCAGATGGCGCTCGTGTAACGAAAACGTTCGTTCAGAGACGTCATCTTTGATACGTAGCGGAACGGTTTATGATACGTATCAGTTTTTCGATCAAATTCGTACTCTGAACGCGGCCAATGTTCATACCAACGAAGAAGCTCTGTTGTACAGACTCTTCTTATTGTCTCTGGAGAAATATTTTGACAGGCTTGACATATTTTGTTTTGTACATTCAAAACATTAACTGGTCTTTAAATATCCCCATAGGAAAAAACGAGGGGTGTCATATCTGGTGCCACTTAATTGGTCCTCCATTAATAACTTTTCTCGGTTTTTGTACCGCTATTCTATTTATCTTTCTGTATCGGTTACTTGATAATTAAATTCCACATTTGTACTACTTCTATAATTTTAACGCAGCAAATGGCAATAGACGAGAAATAGCGGCTATTTGCCATTTGGAGTCGAGATTGTACTTCCTGCTCTGACACACGTTCCTTATGATTGGTGTAAATGAAAAAAGGACAGCTGATGCATCTGCTAACTGTTTTGGACGCAAAACATCAAAGGTGCGTACAAACTACGTCACCGAAGGTGGTTACTCTTTGTTGGGGTATTTCATGTTGTATTGCCAGTAAAATAACCGCTAGAGTTGTGAACAATGACATCATTTTAAAGTTACCGCCATTTAGTTTAGGATAGTATAGTTGTTTTTATTAGCAGTAGTTGGTAGTAGAGTAGTGTCTTTAGTATAGAACAGTCTAGAAGAAGGAGACACAAGGTTAAGTTCATGTTAAGTTAATGATGTAATGTTTATGTGTGAAATATATAGTTCTAATGTACCTAATAAAGAAGATAAGACAAATACCATTTCTATTATTACCAAGAGTTACTTCATTATTTTAACACCAATTACCTCAGCTTTGCACCAATGGCAAAGAACGTGTTAGAGCAAGTGATCTGAATTCAAAATGGCGACTATTTATCAATTTTTATAACAAACAATAGGATTCTTTGACAAATCCACTGAATAATTCGGAAATAACGATTTTTTTATATGTTTAACACAGTATAAGTGAATAAATTAATCCAATTATGAAAAATTTATTAAAGAATTTATCTGATTACATAAAATCGTTATACATTCAAAACGTGTTGTCGAATCATAGTAGCCGGTAACTCTTTTTTTTTTTTGGATTGGTTTTGCAGGTCGTGACAGCCATCAGGGAGTTTCTGCAAGCGGTAGAGACTTACCTGAAACTGCTCCACGTCAGCGATGAAGACAAAACGATTTTGATGAATCTGCAGAAGCATATCTGCGCCACCCACGATCTGAAACGCCTTTTCCTGCTACTCTTGAGGCAATACTCCCCTAAAATTCAGAGCAGGCAATACCTTCAAGACCTCATAGTGACCAATCACGTCTTTCTATTGTTTTTGGACAGTGTGTCGAAGATGGAGAGCGGCGCTGGGCTTAACATCATGGAACATCTTCAAGAGTAAGATATTTTTCGATTGATCTGGCAATTATGACGTTTTCTTTTGTCCTTTTTTTTTATTGTATTATTTAATAATGATTTCAAAGTGTTTTAGCAGGTAGGTCAAATTATCTAAAAAAAAAAAACTATCATTTTTTTTCAAAAACCTGTAGTATGTAAAAATATTAATCGTGTCCTTTTAGAAATTTACTTGCGCATGGCTTCCCATGATATAAAACCCCAAAACATAAGTCCTCCTGTCAAAATTGAACTTTTTGTTACTAGTGACTGCTAGTGTCGGATAGCCACTGTGCTAGAGCTTGTTGGCTGCTTCAACCATACAATTACATTTTAGGAGAATACACTGGTTTAATACGTACATAATTGTTTGTAATTACTGAAAAGTCAATTATTTCAATTATATTGAACTAATAACGTTTATTACGGGTTTGAAATACCATAATTAATAAAAAAATATTAAATAATGGTGATTTTGAAAAAGAATAAAATTGATTCTTTTCCTTCAAATTATTTTACCGTGTTATATCTCAAAGAAAAACTTCATTTGTTTGGGCATACGGTATATAATTTTGTTTTTTTTTTTTTTACATTAATAAAGTTTCGGATTCTCTTATTTTAATCCATTTTCAAACTATTTATTGTTTGTTTTTTTAATTTTTAATTCCTCCCTCTTGGCCACTCACATTTTATAATAATAATAATAATATTATGTGTGTTTGTTCAGGTTAATATGTTTGATGTCGACGCGTGTTTTAAATTGTTATTTAAATAAAAAGTTTTAAAAATGTTCCCATATGACACACTAGTTTTTCACTAGTTTGAATAATTTACATGTTCTAATTGGAATTACCCAGAACTATAGTATGAGAGATTTGTGAGTGGCCAAGAGGGAGGAATTAAAAATTAAAAAAAAAAAAACAATAAATAGTTTGAAAATGGATTAAAATAAGACAATCCGAAACGTAACTTTATTAATGTAAAAGAAAACAAACAAAATTATATACCGTATGCCAAACAAATAAAGTTTTTCTTTGACTAAATAATGGTAAAATTTCAGAATGTCATACGCCAATTCAATAAAAAAAACTGGTTTATATGGAGGTATATCTGGTTGCCTACTCGACAGTTACCAATGCATTGACAATTTGTTTTTTAACTTTACACATAGGGGATAGGGAAATTGTATGTGTAATAGAAAAAAAAGAACGGTATAAGAAAATATAATTTGTTGAAACATTCATTTTAATGATAAATATCAAGATGTTGTTCCCTTTAATCAGATTTCTTGTAAATGGTATTATTTTTTTTACATATTGTATGGTTGTTTTTTTATCATCGTGCATATTAGCAAACCGATATACATATACTGTATATGATATACACATATACTGTAACCGTGGCCACGCCCACAACGCGTTGATATTGCTTTAGAGAATAATCTAAAATGCTATTTATCATTTTAAAAAAGTTCATAGCTAATTAGATATGATGAAAAATCAATTTGAAGTGTTATAGTGGAGTTAGATTAACTATCAAGTACTGTTCGTTATGATAAAAATCACACCCCAGTAAACCAAATTCAAATTTCCCGCAATTATTTTTAGTAACTTCAACTTAAAGGTATTCAAATAACTACTAATCTAATACAAATCGTTAGTCATTCGTGCTTTAATGTTGAAGTTACTAAAAATAATGGAGGAAAATTTGAATTTGGTTTACTGGGATACGTGATTATCATCTTAAATACTGAACCTTCTTCTACAGAGTCTTTGTTTTTTTTTCCCATTACCACAGATTTTCTTTTCACTGCACACCTACGCACAAAAAAATCATTATTTTGTGGTCAATAGAAAATTTAAATTCACTTCATAAACCTACCTGAATACGAATAATGCGTGTGAAATATGCTTTCTCAGGTTCGCCACTGTCGATATCATGCGACAATACGGTCTACTGTTGGAGAATTTCAAGGAAAACGGAGAATTCGTGAACAATTGCGTATTCACCATGATGCACCATATCGGTGGCGATCTCCAAAATATCGCCACCTTATTCCAACCGAGCATACTCAAAACTTTTTCCCAAATATGGGAAACGGACTATGAGATATGCGATGTAAGAAGTTTTGTCTGTGCGTATTTCGAGTTACATTTTGTATATTGCAGGATTGGTCTGATTTAATCGAGTATGTCATACACAAGTTCATCAATACACCTAGGAGCACTCATTGTTCCGCGGTTTCATCGCCGAAGTGCTTAATCGAGAGGGAAGAGATTTTACCAACACCCGCAGTATCATCCCCATCTTCGGAGCATGCGTAAGAGTCAAAATAGCATTTACAAGCAAAGTCATGCAAGTGTATTTCTTCTATTTTGATAAAATTTGATAGGAGTGTAGAACACCGCTAAAAAAATACACACGTATTTTTTTTAGCGTCCCGGTTGTTGGTTCTAGGGGGTGTGATGGGGCTCAAAGTTTCCCCAAAAAACACATTTTTTTTTGCAGTATTTCAGAAAGGAGAAGAGATATTCAGATCGGGTAAAAATCAAATCGCTCCTTGTTAGCAGTCGTACATTTTAGGTTGAAAAAAGAACAGTGGCGCACCCATGGGTTGGTTGAGGGGTTAACGAATATAATAATAATAATAATAATAATAGTCTTTGTTTCTTTTTATCTTAATTACATTTACGATATGAGAACAATCCAGATTGTAAAGAGATAAATAAAAATAAATCACAAGGCGAGGAATTCAGATAGGCAGCAAATAGTGCTGGCCCCTGTTCTAGCACCTAACCTTTGAATGACGAAAATAAAGAAAAATAAAGAAATGCTTAATGTCTAAATTATCGAAACCTAAGTTCATTATCGATGATCGCACCTAGATTTTTAACTTCTGATCGAAAAGGAATGTGCACACCTTTAATGCTGATGGTCAATGTTATTCTGGTGCTGACTACACGCCTGCCTACACCACCAAATAAAATAGCAACACTCCTTCGAAGCGTTTTAACGCCAAAGCATGCCGCTCCGAAAACTCAGCAATGCCATCCAAGTCTTCCTGGATTTCCATTATCGCATTATTAAGTTCATGCGGACACACTATCACATTTGAACTTTTTACTGAATTTGGCAGCAGGCAGGTGTATACCGAAAAAAGTAATGGCTCCAATATAGAACCATGAGGACGCCCTTACCCGCACTAAGAAATCGCGAAAACTGATTATTTAAGCGGACACACTGCATTCTGCCTCACCAAGTCAATCGACACAGCATCGAAACCAACGTAATGCAATATAGATAGTAGTAAATTATGATTTAGCGTGTCAAACGCCTTGCTCCCAAATCCAGACACCCGGACGGAGAGATGAATAAAGTTTCATTTTTTCTCTCTCTTGTGGTGTTTAAAATCAATTTTTTCTTTTTTTCTTTCAATTACTGAACGAATAAAGGTTGCGTGTTTTGGGCTTCTTTGTATAATGTTCATTTTAGGTAGTTTCATTTCATGTTTTTGGATTAAATTTAATTCCATTGTATTTTAATTAAATCGTTTGTTGTATATTCAAAGAGCAGGGTAAGAAGAAATGGTATAAAACCCCTTAACCAGCCCGTTGGTGCGCCACTGTTCTTTTTTCAACGACTGCTATCAAGAAACGATTTGACCTTTACCCGATCTCTATATCACATCTCGTTTCTGAAATATTGCAAAAAATGGGTTTTTGGGGGAAACTTTGAGTCCCCATTACATCCCCTAAAACCGAAAATGGGATCCTGAAAAAATACGTGTCAAATATTTTTTAGTGTTTCACATTCATACTAAATTTTATCAAAATCAGAGAAATACCGTTGGGGGTGCTTTTCCTCGTTAATATCGCAAGAGTCTCTATCAGTATGAGTCGTTAAGAATGGGAAATCTGGAAACTCGGAATAGTAGTGCCTAAAACATGAGGATTGAGCGCAACACGTCGTATACAAGTATTGCTCGTTTAATTTAAGACATACATGATGTTCAAGTTAATAATTTTATGTCTAATTTCCCAAATTATTCAGCAAGTTTTTGTAGAGTCAATAGAAGCTATTGGGGCATTCTCCTAGAATGTAGGTTTTTTATTCGAGAGAAGTTTTCCTTTGTAGAAGTGTTCAGTAGTTTTAATAGTTTTTTTTGTTCCTACTCTGGAACACCCTGTATATCGAAAATTTTTTTGGTTTTGCTGCATTGAATTTTGTACAATTTTGTAGAAAAGTTTTTTTTTCCTAAAGCAAAAATAGAGCTATATATAGAAGACCCAGTATTCGGGAACACCCCTGTGTAGTCAAAAATATTTTCGGGTTATACAGCATTAAATTCTATAAAACTTTTGTAGAAGACTTTTTCCTAAACTCAAAAAAGAGCTAATATAAGACCCAGTCTTCGGGATTTTACCCTCTATATTTAAAAAACTCGGTTATGCGATATTGAATTTACAAAACTTTTGTAAAAAGCCTTTTTCGTAAAAATCAAAAATAGAGCCCTAATCAAAACCAGTCTTCGAACGCCCTGTATGTCAAAAATATTTTATTATGCAGCATTGGTATTCTATAAACTTTTATGCCAAAAGATTTTTCTAATCAAAAAGGGCTATAGAAAGACCCGGCCTTTGGCACACGTTGTATATTAAAAATACTATAAAACTTTTGAATATTGGAATTTAAAATAAGATTATTTAATTTTGAACATGTGCCTTATTCTTAATGAGCAATTTGTGTATTATGCTGTTTGCGCTCAATCCTCATGTTTTAGGCTCTATATCAGTTCCGTATTTCATTCTAACGACTCACGCTGTGTCATGTGTGTTAAAAGGTTTCGGATGTTACCCACTTATATACTGGTGGTAATAACAAAAAGTTTAGTCACATGGGTCCGCGATTCAACTGTTTTGACATTAGTCGGTTGCATATTTTAAAATGAAAGAAAAAAACATTTTCGTTTTGAGAATATTCCGGTTTAACAACTTAAATTATTTCTGTCAGGCATTGTCATCAATTATTATCATTTGCGTCAATTTTTTTGTTCTCGATATTATGCATAAGTACATAAATGCAGAAAGTGCCTATGCTTTTATGTCGGTCGTGCGAATGTATGCCACTGAAAACGCGTATTTGCCGAGAATTTCCAAATCGGTGTTACGAGTGATAAGATTTCTCAAACTTTCATATCGGCTTCCGAAACTGGTTCATTTAAAATTATGGTGGTTTTGTGAGTCGCCTATTCGTTTCTTCCCGCCGTAGAATTAGTATTTTGAGACAGGTATGAAGACAACCCAATATAGCACCGAAGACTTGCCGGCAGACTGAACGTCAGTCATCCTCTCACTTTGGAGAATTCTGTGTGGGACAGCAGCTCTATCCCTACCACATTCAACGCGTGCAAGTTCTTGCTTCCTCTCGATTATGATGCACGTAGGGTTTTTTGTCATTGGGCTTTACGAAAGCTGGCAGGAACCTCCTAATTTTGCGACTCAGATTTTATTTAGCTGACGAGGTCTGGGTTTACAAGAGACGGAATATTTCTTATTTTCATAACAATCACTCTGGGCCGATGCTAATGTTGGACTGCATCACCAAAACCGTTTTTCGCTAAATGTTTTGGCTTGCTATTTTTGGAGACTGTTAATTGGTCCAGTATTTCTCCCTAATCGTTTAACGGGACAAGTATACTTGGATTTTTAAGAAATGAATTACCGTTTTGTTGGAGACGTGCACTTTTTTAACAGATTAAATTGTGGTTTATCACGATTTGAGCTCCTTGCGCATTTTTCCATCGTAGTTAGAAATTTCTTAAATCCAGATTACAAACGAGAGGTGGATAGGACGGGTGGACCAACTGCAATGGCCTCCTAGGTCACCTGACCTGACACCTCTAGACTTCTATGTTTGGGGGCATCTAAAACAATTAGTGTACGCACGATCTGTAAACAATTTGGAAGAACTCAGGCAACGAATCGTAAATTGTTGCGAGGAATCGGAGGACTCAGGAATTTTCGAAAGATTGCGTCGATTTTCATAAGAAGGTGTGAAAGCGTGCTTAGAAATGAACGGTGACATGTAGAACAATTTCTTAGTTTACTTTAAATAAACATTCGTTTAATTTACATTGCGATCAGAATTTCTTTGAAATTGTTATCCTACTAAAACAATATGCATCGACTATATGTCAAAATAGTTGAATTGCGGACCCGATGTTGACAAAGACTTTTTTGTTTATTTCCACCAGTACTACAATTGGGTAAAATATCCGACCAACCTTTTTTTTAACACCGTTATATATTACATATTTCTTCCGTAACAGTTGGACTCAAGAAGATAGGGACGACCTCCTAATATTCTACAATCAAACCAGATACGAACCTAACCCCATTGGTCACATAACGAAGAAATACCAACAGAACGGTAACCGAATTAAATCTGAATACGCCGTCGTCAAAGAGCTTCTGGAACAACACATCATAACCCAAAAGCAATACGAAGACTTCGTGAAGACCAAACACGAAGAATGCCCCAGCTCAGAAGAATTTGACAGGAGTTTTGTCGTGGAAAACCAAGGATTGAACCGCGACAATTTACGACGCGATATAAAAGTACTGAAAGAATATCTATGCCGAGAAAAAGAAAGCCAAATGTATTTTTTGGTTGCAAAAAGTCGTGATGGAAACGTGTTTTGTGAAATTAACCTGGCTAACGGTTCTTGCAAGGATAATATACACATAATGGAGCCTACAATTTACTATTACGCTTGTAAGTTTTTTTAAGAAATTAAGCGTAAATTTGAAAATAATTTGAATTTTTTTTTGTTTTGCAAGTATTAAGTTTGCCTATACCTCTGATATCTTGGACGGCAGAGCAGCAAAACGTGTTGAAGCACCAACCGTTATATTATTGCTGCACAAATTGGGATTTTATTTACCTTCTGATACCGGTAAAGTATTCGTTAGGATCCCAAACTTCTGGAACTGCCGTTACCTCATTCAACTTATTGCGCTGCAATTGGGACCCAATAGTTTACAACTGCGCGTACTTTCCACAAATAAACGTATACATTTAGCCCGCTTTTACATTTATACTTTAACTTTTAGTTATTAGTTACGTTTTTCCTTCTTAAAACGTTGTCGGGGTTTTAGAAAAAACACACAGGCGATAATTTAGATTCACTTATTCTATTAACACAATTACGGTAATTAAAATCTATTAAAATGCTTATAACTATATCACTCTAACCACTAATGTCTTTATTTATGTAAACGATATTTATATACAGTACTAGTTCAATCGCGACCGCACTATCGAATTCGTATCGATTGAACTGCCTCCTGGCCAACCCGACGCGTTATTTATAGCTGGCGCGAACATCAGATTGTTCGAGGGCCTTCTAAACGTCCTCGAAGATTCTGGAGAATATTCTCGAATCTTCGACCCGGTGCTGCCCTCTGTATTCGTCGTAGTTAGTTCATTCTTCCGCTATGCCAGCGCCATCTAGGGACGCCTATCGGAACCGCCAGTTGAAAAGTTGGCGCTCGTTTACACTGCTCCCTCCTTAGATCTGTTCCGTCCCGGAATAGGAACTATCACCTCCCATGAAGATACGAACAGTTCTCTCCATTCTTACACGACGAGGTCCGGAAGAAATAGCACGCTACCGTTCGTCGCCTCCCTTCTGCTTGACCGCGGTGTGTAGGTTGCTACTAGGAACTCTATTCCAGTATATTCGGAAATTTCTCTCGAGCATGTTCCTTACGACCTCCAGTCCAAGCACCAATCAATCCACAGCCTATTTTTGGCACCCTGATCTTATTGATCTCCAGCTCCAACGCTGCTCTCTTAAACTTATCAGGCTGTCCCACATCGTCCGGTAGGTTGGCTTGCCAATTGAGGCTTTCTTTGGTCACCAGTAGAATAAAGCCGTTTCTTTCCTGGCAAGTGCAGAGCCTTGCCACCTCAGGGTTCTGGTTCGAAGATCTTGGACGCCACCAAATTTCTTCTTGAAGACGGTAGCTATCCCCTTGCGCGCTTTCTTAAATCTTGGGCAACACAGTGTGCTAACGCGCACCTCTTCAGAGCCCAAAACAATCCTCCTGAATCTCGCGTTGTTACCCATGACGCACTTTGCGGCCATTCCCATACTTGTCCATGAACTCCTCATAGCTGGTTCTTCTTCGGGGAGTCTACAAACTCGGACCATCTGCTCGTCCTCTTGATTGTCCCCAAGATAAGGAGCTAGGCGATTAAAATGCACCACTCTTGCTTTACCAATTGGGTTTCTTTTCTGATGCGCATAGATGACGTTCATTAATTCGCTTAATCACTTCGTAAGGCCCGTCCCACGATCGTTGCAGCTTAGGTGAGAAGCCTCGACGTCGCTGAGGATTGAACAGCCAGACCAGGTTCTCCAGGCTGATATCCGCCTTCATTCGCTCTGATGTCGTAGTGTTCCTTCATGCGGTCGCTTGCTTCATGGATATTCGCCCTCACCGATCGTGAATATCATCCATTCGCCCTTCGCAAGTTCGAAACATAGTCTCTCCAACTACTTCTTCATTCGGTTAAAGCCGAACTTAAGATCGCATGGTAAGCGCAGTTCTCGTGCAAAAAAGCACACTAGATGGACTTTGGCCAGTGGTTTCGTGGACCGATGCTCTATACGCCAGCCAAGAAATAGATGTAGTTGCTGGTCCCAATCTCGCCTGGTGTCTGCGACAACTTTTGATAGATACTTGATAACTGTCCTGTCATGCGCTCCACCATGCCATCTGATTGCGGGTGCAAGGCAGTTGTTCGGTCTTGCGAATACCCAATATTTTGCACATCTCTTGAAACACTGCTGATTCAAAATTCCGTCCCTGGTCGGAGTGAAGTTCAAGCGGCACACCAAACCGACTGAAAAGTTCTTTAACTAAAGTCTCAGCCACTGTAACAGCTTCCTGATTGTGGTAATGCGTAAGCTTCCACCATTTGCTGAAGTAGTCTACTGCAACCAAGATGTATTTATTTCCAAATTCCGTCGTGGGAAATGGTCCGCCAACATCAATCGCAATCCTTTCAAAAAGGACTGCCAACGTTGTATTGCCTCATAGGGGCCCTCTTCCTTTGGAAAGGTCCATTGCAGCGGCGCAAGTTGTACATCTCCGGCACCAGTCTTCACGTCATTCTTGCAATTAACCAATAGAATCGCTCTCTGACCTTCTCTATAGTCTTCCGGACTCCAAGATGCCCTCCGATGTTCCATCATGAAGAAGTTTTAAAAACTTCGGGAATTCTTGCCTTTCGGAACCACAATCTGAAGTCTGCTATTGGTCCCAGCTTCGTCTTCTAACACTCGTCTGAGAAGACCATTTTCCATTACCAAAGAGCCCACTGAGCCCATACGATTTTAGCTCTCGCGAATATGGTGCTACCGTTCCCAGTTAGGCCGCGCTTCTTGCATCTTCCACTCCATCACACGCTTCAAAACTTCGTCAGACTCCTGGTCAGCTCGGATTTGGTCTTCAGTCCATCCATCATCTATGACAGTAGTCCTCAAGCAGTTGCTTCATTTTCTCTTCGGCACGAACAAGCAAGTGCGTGCAATCCTTGGAACAGGGTCTCCTCGATAGTGCGTCAGCGTTTCGATGACTGGTTCCAGGCCGATGTTCCGAATCAAAGTCATACTCTTGCAGACGCTCTATCCATCTGGCACACCTGCCCTTCCGGATTCTTGAAGCGTAGCAGCCACATCAATGCCGCATGGTCGGTTCTTAACAAGAACTTCCTGCCATAGAGATATTTATGGAAAGTGCTCTATAGACTTAACTACGGCCAACAGCTCTCTCCTGGTCACACAATAGTTGCGTTCCGGTTTCGACAGCACTTTGCTGAAAGTACGAGCACTTTTTCGTGGCATCTTGAACTTGGGACAACACGCCTCCGATGCCACGTTTGCTGGCATCAGTATCCAAAATGAATTTTCCTTCAGCCTGTGGATAGCACAAGATGGGCGCAGTGGTCAGCTTCTGTTTCAATTCTTCAAAGGCATCCTGGCAGCTCTTCTCCCAGACGTAGTCTCTGCCCTCTTCAGTTAGTCTCGTGATAGGCTTGGCGATGTTAGCAAATCCAGAACGAAATCGTCGGTAATAAGTGCATAGCCAAGAAACTTCTTATTTCATGCTTGTCCTTCGGAACCGGCCAAGACTTGACCGCTTCTGTCTCCCTGGGTCAACGACACTCCATCCTCTGATACTACGTGGCCGAGGTAGTGCACTTGCTCCGAACAGGTTGCACTTTTTGGGTTAAGCTTTCAAATTCGCTCCTTTCAATCGCTGAATACTTGCTCCAAGTTCTTCAAATGGTCTCAAAAGATTTTCCTAAGACAATTAATATCGTCGAGGTATACCAAGCAAGTTTCCCAGGATAGTCCTCTTCAGTACGTTGTCCATCAATCTTTCCAAACGTCGCGGGAGCATTACATAACAAATGGCATGACGTTAAATTGCCACAATCCTGTCCCGATCGTAAACGCGTCTTCTCCTTATCCTTTGCCTCTACTTCGACTTGCCAATACCACTCTTCAGGTCGAGGGTCGAAAATACCCCACACCTGACACCAATTGTTACGTTTTTCCGTTCTTTAAAAACGTTGTCGGGGTTTTAGAAAACACACAGGCGATATATTTAAATTCACTTATTCTATTAACACAATTACGGTAATTAAAAATCTATTAAAAATGCTTATTAACTATATCACTTACCATAATGTCTTTATTTATTGTAACGATATTTATATTACATGTACTAGTTCAATCGCGACCGCACTATCGAACTCGTATCGATTGACTGCCTCCTGGCCAACCCGACGCGTTAATTTATAGCTGGCGCGAACAGTCCAGATTGGTTCGAGGGCTTCTAGAACGTCCTCGAGATTCTGGGAGAATATTCTCGAATCTTCGACCCGGTGCTGCCCTCTGTTATTCGTCGTAGGTAGTTCTTCTTCCGCTATGCCAGCGCCATCTAGGGACGCCTATCGGAACCGCCAGTTGAAAAGTTGGCGCTCGTTACAATATTCTTCTAAGTTGTAACCTAAACCTAAGCAATTATGATCCATATTTTGCTGGTTTATCGGTTAACTGCTATTTGTTTGGGATTTCTATGCTTACAACAACAAATATCGTGAAAATTCCGGTTAAAATTTATTCCTGTGTAAAATGACCTGAAGTATCGCGACAAAATTTCTTAGAAAAATTCTCACCAAAATTTTCGAGATAATTTTTGGTATGATTTATGTAAAAATTCTCGTACGTGTAAAACGGCTCTAAGGATGGCCCCTGACCGAAACTTGTAAAGTTTATAAGACGATATTCAACACACAATATACGTTTGGGAAAGACTACATACTTTTCTTGTTCTTATTATTTCCATCTTGTTTATTCAATTTTATTGCTTTAAAATAATCTTTGATTTAACGTACAAAAACAAGTTAAATATTTTTCTAAATTAATGTCGGCACAGATTTCGACTGATGATGACTAAATCAAGCCGGTACTAGTACCAGAACATATCAAAATTAAAGATATGTAAGAATTACAGAGGACTTTTTCTTATTTTTGAAAAATACAATTTACATAATTGCGGTCTATGTAATTGCTTAACTGTCACGAAAACGGACCAGCATATACCTTGATGTATTTTGTTTCGATGTGTACCTTTTAAGGTTTATTGAAAGCTTCTAAAGAATTTCTAGCAAATATATATGCCTTTTTCTACTGATTAGATATTAGCTCCACGAAATACCATTTTTTATCATTGGACATTCGTTTGATAGAAAAAATTCTAGGTTATTATATCGACAATTCGAATTTAATAAGGATTCAGATGCCTACATGTGAAATAACCACATTAGTCTTAACATTACAAAAATTATCACTAACTATATCAAAAATACAGTAGTAAAAATATTTATTAGTAGCAGTCATACACAAAGTTTTCATATTTCGGACGTTCATTTGAATACATCATGAATGATGACGAATAACATTTGAAAGTTTTAAAATAACTTGAGTTATGTCTTAATCTTAAGATTCATTAATAAAAATGAGTGAAGTTAAACCATTGCTTGTCAATACGGAATTATTTTGACAGTTACCAAGTGTGCGACTTTTGTTTTCGCTCCATCTTGTTATGTCAAAAAATCACAGATAACTTGACGTCTTTAAATTAACACCCATTAGTTTCTAAGACTAAACATCGAATGAAAAGTAAGATATTCCGTTTGTTTAAGTAAGGAGATTGCTCTTGGCAATAGTGCATTTAATCGCAACAAATAGGTTTTTAGAATCTTAAAATTGTCATTCTATCCCGAAATATCCTGCCGTACTATTATTCCTCGCTGGATACTCTACATATCTCTTCGTATGTTTATGGAGAGTACTTTATTATTCTCTCAATCTTTTAGTTTGAGAACAAAAAAAAAAACAATAAAATAGGATGAACACTAGTGAAGAAGACTACGCGCTAAAGTATTTGGAAAATCAGTTTTCAGAACATAAAGAAAGTTGGGTAGACGTACAGTATTCTATTCATTTCGAAATACTGTTGCTTAGTATATATATATTGATTACCTTTGCTTGTTTCTCAAATAAAGCTATTTTTTTACTTCTCAGCGATGAAAACTTGCATTAAGCAAAGTACTCGTTTGTACTTTGAAATCTTTTTTTTCCGAATACTTTAACGCACTTTTGGACTTTATTCTGGATATGAATATCTCAATTGATGATTGAAACTAAAATTTCACATTAGCAAATGTTTAATATCGTCTAATAAACCAGCAACGTCTGGGATAAGTATTATATTACCGTTATAAAAATATCTAAATGATACCATTAGAATACAGTGTCAATACTAAAATAGGTGTGAATATTGAATTTCTTAAATTTGGCTGTCACTTTTGATCATTTATTGGCGTTTATTCACTTTCGTTCGGAATTGGCGATTTCTGTGCCGTTTTCATATGAATGTGACTAGTATTATACAGGTGAATTATTTACATATTATAAAATTAGTATAAACGCCTGTATATAAAGTATTTATATATATATAGGTATATCTCTACCTAAATGGATTTGCAATCATTTAACAAATCTAATCGAATAGTCTGTATAGTTTCTATACAATGATATATGATATACATACCTATATTATTGCGTATAAATGCGCAAATTAATCTATTAAAGAGCTTACTAGTTTGCCTAACTAACTGAAGTACCTTACACGTTACTGTTATAATTTGTGTAATATTATCCCTGACTTATTTCTTTTGATTCGTTTCTTATTTCGAATAAAATGGTTTTCTTGAAATAAGGAACGACTGTTGCAAAACAGCGCAGCGTTGGTTCTACCGTACATCGGACCATATTATTGTTGTTAATGATGAACCTAGTGGCACACCACTACTCGACGCTAAAGAAAAAAAAAAAACAAGTTCATACATATGAGAAACTATTATATAATGTCATTTTATACATATGAGATTTACGTATCGGTAAATTTTGTTGGTAAGTGCGCTACTTTTCGTTTGTCGTTTTCCTGGCCACTTATCATGAAGAACATCTTTCTACGAAACTTTTACATTATATTAACGATCAGTACTTACAGTGTACTTAATATTTTGTTACGTTGTATTTGTATTGCACAATTCTGTGATTTATATTATCGGATATTAAGATTCCTGTTTATTCGGCGGTATGAGATATTTTGAGACAAAAAGAGAGAGAGATGTAAATTTTTCCCGAAAAAACGTTGTATTGGAATTAAATTTTGTGACTGTGACAATAACATTAGGGAAATATATTTACGTAGAAATCACTTTTGTTGAAGTTTTCTTTAACCTTTCCATTAATCTCCTTTTCCTTGTCAAAGTGAAAATTATAAGAAAATAACATTAAAATCAGATTGTAACGAACATTTTTAAATTCTAAAACATTCGCGCCTAAATGGGGGCGTGACTATCACAGCGTTTTCTGCGCATGAGGATATTTTAGTCAGTTGATATAATAGTTTGATGTGAATATTCGAAAATATATATTAATCTCTATAAAACAATAACAACCTACGAATGTATTTGTTTAATTATATTTCGTGTGTTAAATAAACGTTACAATGCTCAATTTCTAGCTGTGAGTAAATAAATCACTTTTACCTTTTACATTAATTTGATATCACATAGAGTACATCACTTACACCACTCAGTCCACTAAATTTCACCAAAGTGAATGGTCAGGAGCAAATAGACTTAGATATTGTCATTCTTCTTTCTACAACCAAGGTTTCGTACACATTAAATGGAAATGAAACCTTTCTGGGGTGAAAGGTGTGCACTGGGATATGGACATTCTAATCGTTTTGAGATTGTTCCCAGGAAAAAAACTTGCATTTCCTCTTGCTTTCATCAAATCATTTTTATTAGCAATTTTTTTATCACAAACAGAATGTTTCTTGAAGACAACCTTTGTTGCTGTGCAACGTAGGATGCTATTAGCTGAGGCGCGATTTTCATTTCGGTAACGGGTTACTTTTCCACATTCTTCTCTTATACAATTTCTTAATTTTCTTGATGTATCTATAAAAGCTTGCACTATACAGGGTTATTATTGTATAGCACTTTTTAAAAAAAGGGGTAAAAGATATACATGAGCAATGCCTATATACAAAAAATTACGGTTATGTGCATGTTGTAATTTTCCAAATTTTAGGGCCCAAAATGTAGTTAAAGACGGCCCACATCTGTGTTTACCATTTGTATACACATAAATCTGATAGGAAATGAATTTCAACCATCTGTAAGTAAACATCGAAAAAATTAAATGCTAGGCATAGTGAATTCATTCAAAGCAGATGTTATTTACACAAGACTTAAACTGAGATAGGACGGAAGCACCAGAATGCAAACAAAGCAGTCAGGTGTTTTTTTTTATGCTGTGCTTTTACCATGAACTCGTGTATCACGTAAAATAGTAGTACATTTTAAAGGTTAAATTTGTTTTAAAATAAACTTATTATGTTTGCAATAAAACTAATGTATGATTGTTAACTTTATGTAGCGTGTTTCAAATCTATACGCTGCCATTGCAAACGCATGCGTCCACTGCGAATAGCAAGTGCACACTAAATGTAATCCCAACGTTCAAAGTGTAGTGACGACCGATGGTTCACCGGTATGCTAAATGAGTCAGGGCCGGACTCCAATAAAGAAAAATCATTTTCTCGGTACTCCGTGTACTTAGAACCGTAATTTTTTGTATATAGGCATTGCTCATGTATTTCTTTTACCCTTTTTTTTTAAAAGTGCTATACAATAATAACCCTGTATATTATTATCACTAAAAACTCATTTTTGAGACTTTCATCAGCAGTAATCCATTCGTTTACATCTTCTACTCTACCACCACATTCAGGAATTTTCCGCAAAAAAAAAATAAGTAATCTGACGTAATCAGAATCAGATGTCTCTGTAGTATTCTGCACAGCTGTAGGATTATCTTCCTTAATTTCTTCATTAGCTTCCAACACAGTTAATCAAACATGGTGGTTAAGACCTAATGTATACTGAATATACATAACGACAGTCAGATCCATAATCACTCTCTGGTGTGACGGAAAAAGATGCAGCAAACTGCCATAACTGAACTTAGCAAGATACAGAGGCTTGTATGTTTAGGAATAAGAACAGCAAAGAGGACTACTGCTGCAGTAGCAATGGAATGCCCCCTAGACCTCCCACCTTTCCATTTGGTGATAATGGGGAGGCAAGAATGAAGCGCCTTAGATTCTAAGAACCACCAAGTGGCGGATATACAGGATTGGGGCACAATAATATTGTCCATCATGTAGAAGGGCAACCTTTTTAGGAATGAGATTAGGTCACAAGATTTCGATATATTTTTTAACAGAAATTTCGAGGTGGAAATCATGGATCGGATAAGGTGGAACAAATCCAACTACTAGAGATAAGTTTTGGAAATGGAATTTGCAGACGGGTCAAAAATTGAAAACGGGAATCTACAGTGGGATGACATGAGAAACACAATGATCACCCTTCTACTAACAAAATGTGTCACGGTATTTCAAAGCTATACCCAGCAAACCAGCTGACGTCATTTTCACGTAGATTTAAAGTCACCCGTTATGTCGTTGTGCCCGCGTAAAAGACGTCATAAAGATGAAAAAATCACGACATTATGTCACAGTTTAATGCCGTCATTCCTTGACGTATATTTTACGTCATACCAGACCGAAAACAGGACGTCACTTTAAAGAGTATTTTAGGTCAAATGTAAATCAATGAATTTGTTATAATGATGTATATTTATTACATAAAAAAATACACGACAAATAAAACATCTGTAGTTAATAATATTATTAACAAAATGGTAATAGTATCATGTATATAATAAGTGTATGTTACCTGTCTCAAAAAAAACAATGTTAATATTGTACAGTTCCCAAGTGTTAGTCAGTTTTTCCCCTGTTTTAAAATCTTTATCATACTCGTCTTGAGTTTTGTAACAAAACAGATCCCTTTTTCTAGGAGTTAACCATAACTTGTTTACAACAGCTATAGGACTGGTTCAGCATCCTTTTCAGCAATTTCGACTCCTATGAAACCATTGGTTATGCATTGTAAAATCAGATCTACGAAAAAGGAAAATGTAATCTTATTACGCAATTTATTGGCCTGATGTAAAAAAAAATGGTTATGATATCTGTTATTAAAAACATGGTTGTCAACCTTTAAATTACTATAAACTTCATAAAAAATGTTACTCTGGGAATAACACCTGGGAAGCAGTCTTAGGCCCTGTTGGTGATAGCCAAATTATCCTTCTGATGGGTTTGGAAGAGGGCTCCACGTCTTTTCATTTCCGAATATTCCGATAGCTAGATCTCCTCCAACAGCGGAAGGATGGACCATCGTAATGAACTGCAGGAAGAAATTTAATTTTTGTTTCGACTTAACCTCTATATAGGCTCCTCCGAATGTATCGGAGCTTTGTTAATGATTAAAACAACTTTGATCAGTAAATAATCCAGTGTTGTAAGTTTTTTTTTTTCTTACTTTAGGTACCATGGTAAGAGCTCATTCACAAACCATTTAGTGCACAAATAACTAATATGCATCCATGTAGAGAAATGTGCGATAATTTTTTAGAGCAGGGAACTTTTTAGACTTTGCAAATTCCAAAAAGAGAAGTCTTGTGTGTTCCAATGACTTTGAAACAAACCAATATTCTCTCTTTGTTAATTTTAAATCTTATTTTTCCTGACTTATGGCAAATATTTTTGGAATAAAAGTTTGAAGTTAAGACCAATTGTCTTCATGTTATAAAACTTGTTGGGTGTCATTCTCTTTCTTTTATATAATTTTCAAATTTTATAGGCAACTCGCTTTCAACAGAGTGACCACCGCTTTTCACCTCTGCAGATAATTAACCAGTATTTTGAATTTTCGTTTAAACAGAAGGGGATAAAATACTTACATCTAAATGTTGTTAAAGTTACAATCAAATAGGCATCACATATACTGCCATAGGTCCGTGATTCCGTGATATATCACGATCTCTAACTTTCGGAGGCCTGTTAAAACTATGAGACTATGCTTATTGTATTTTTTCCAACGTGGTCTGTAAACGTGTTGTAGCACTTTTATTTCACTATGTCTACATAAAAGCAGAAGTTGTTGCAATTTCTTACATCACTTAATGATTAACCTTTGCCATATAGTCATTAATCGAAAGATGGTATTTTATTGTGTTTTCCACCTAAGGCAACACTTTCTATCGTTTTCTGGTTGGACAATATCCAAATGGCCACTTCGAATATACGTAAATGACAAACACCTATATAGAGATGGTATTTTATTCACCATGACAATTTAACATAAATCAATAACTGTCAATACATAACCAAATCCCATGTACCGAATGTGACAACAATCTGCTGCCAGAAGTCAATACCTGTCAAGCCTCGAATCATCTCATAATTTTTCAAAATTAAAAATGTAGCGTGTTTTCCACCTAAAGCAACACTTTCTATCGTTTTCTAGTTGGACAATGTCCAAATGCCCACTTCAAATATACGTAAATGACAAATACTTCGAATCCTGCCAGTCTGTACAAGTTGGCAACGATGCGCTCAAGAAAACCTTTAAGGGATGCCCGAAACCGGCATTAAGTTTCGTAAAGTATTCCTAGATACATTAAGTTTAACACTTAATAAAAACAATAATGCTTGCGTCCATTTCCAGGAATAAACAAAGAAGTGTACTAGAAAATGATAACAATGACATACCTAAGTTACAAAAACGCAAAAGCGGTTCCATACTCAGTCAATATTTAAAAGAGCATAGTGAAAGCATTGAAGCATATCGCAATCTCCAAAAGCAGCAAGAAGAGGTGCTGAATTTATGTAAGGAAAAAATATCGAGGCAATTCCCACCTTGCGTAAAAGCAGTACTCAAAGATGAAGACATAATAAAAGCTCTACGCATCGCCGAGAACAGCAACTACCAACTGTTGGAAAATAAAAGCGGCGATCAATTGGTCCGTGCTGTTTTGAATGCTATAATGTCCAATGGAAACCAAACTGCTGTAAATAACGAACATGATAACAAACTCCCACTTCCCCAAGCGACAAGTAGAAAATTTCGCGCGGAAATTTCCGCTAGCGAATATTTCAGCACGAAAAGAGAAATATGTTCAATAAGTTCGTAAATCTTTTCACAAAATCCAACGCCCAAAAAACTTATTTTACAGCCAGCGATAATTACTTTAATAATTCCAAATTTGTACTGAACACCGGTGCTGTAGATCTAGTTAAGTATCCCGCAATATCTGAGGATTACTCTAGTGGTGACGATAAGAAAAGTGCATTTAGACGTCTACTGGATAAATTTGGAGGCGATGCGTCCCACAACAACAGCAAAGTTGTGGAATGCCTTTCTTCGTCCACTTCTGATAACACTAGTGACACAAACCGCAAGAAAAAAAGAAACACGTTTCTGACATATTATTGCACTTACCAAAAAGATGTTGATTTTTTAAAAACGGAAATTAAGAAGCAAAAGGTAATTAAATAAGTCAAGAAGTTCTAGTTGTATATCTTACTGTAAACGCCCCTATATTAGTTACTTAGGTTTTACCAGTAAATCTTAGGATTTACCGACATGGGTTGGTAAATGTAAGGATTTATAAAAAAGGGACGATTTTTTCGAGCTTTTACCATTAGAATTTAGTACATGCTAGGTTTTATCAGTGACGGCTGGTAAATGTTGGTTTTGGGAATCAAACAATGAGTGCATTTTAATCATTTATTTCAATTAACTATCAGCTAAAAGCTTAAATATATTTTATGTATTTTTATTTATTAATTTTTAGTAACTAGTCATTTTAAAATAGCTTTAAAATACCTCTTGAATAGTAAAAAATAATACAAATATAATTATCTTCTCACAAACATAAGGCCGTGTTCTCACCAAAAGCAACCGGCGCACAGTGTTCAAAATGAGCGAATTCGTGAGCGAAATTAATCACGCTCAAACTGTAAAAGTAATTTAGCTGAAAAATTCAATTATATTGAATTATTTTATGCACTACAAATATATATATAAACAATGGACACCGTCTCATTCGATTTCAACCCCTTAGGAGATGAAATAGGTACTTACAAACGTCGCGATCTCAACGATTTTTACTTCTTGTGATATATGACACATAAATATTTATTTATTAATAAATGATTATTGATATTTAGTTATAAAGAGGTGGAGGTATTGTTGTAAGCAGTAGGAGGTGGTTGATACATTTTATCAAATTTTCAGAACGTTGTTTTATCACAAATAAGTTGAAAACAAATATTAGACTAATTACCCGAATCTTCAGTTGCTTCTTCCCTCTTAATTTCGCCTGCGTCCTGATACTTTTTTTGTTGTCGTACCGTCTGACATGTAGTCTCTGGAAACACCTCTTGGCTTTTTGTATTTAGTCTCCCATTTCACCTACCCATTAAATTATACCAGCTATTCCAGAATCCTACTATCTTTTATACTTTCTGGTTGATCGAAGTAATCATCTGGGTTCATTTTTGGCTTGCCAAGAATTGCCGGTCTTCTTGCGTCCAGAGCCTAATAATCACACAGAATGTGGTAAGCCTTCTCTGTCCTCTCATTACACAGTCTGCAGTTGGTATCTCCAGTGTAGATCCCAATTTGCTGTAAGTGTCCTTTCAGTGTACACTGTCCTGTTAAGAGAGTTGTTACGATGTGAAAATAATTTCTAGTTGTAGTAGTTCTTCAGCCTTCTGTTTTGATGGTGCCTTGATAAATATCTTACCAGGAGTTTGCCTCGCTGTATTATTCCAGTGTTCCTTTTGTTCTTATTTGACCCAACTTCTTACTTGTTCTCGTGCTGTGTTTTTAGACACTCCTAGAACAGATTCCAGACGTATATATGAAGCAGATGATCCTTTCTTGCTAACTCATCAGTTTTTTCGTCTCCTTCGACTGCTGAATGCCAGGGCACCCACAAGAAAGTGAATTTAATGTGGTCTGTAAGGCTATTCAGTTCTCAAATACATTCCCAAACCAGTTTTGACTGTATCTTGGAGTTTATTAGTGCCTTCAGTATCGCTTGGCTGCCTGTTGCAATATAGAACCGCTTGTTTTTATACGCCCTCTGATTGTTCAGAGCACAATGTACTATTTCGTATGCCTCTGCTTGAAAAACCGTGGCATATTTTCCCAGCAGAAGGGTGATCATTGTATTTCTCACCCCCCTGTAGATTTTGGCTCCAGTCCCACTTTCGGTTTTTGATCCTTCTGTTAACCAGATTAATTCTAAATTTCTGTTAAAAAGATATGTCAAAATCATGTGGTCTGATTTTATTCCCAAAATCACCATATGGAGGGCAATAATATGATGGACAATATTATTATATTATAAATATTAATAGCGTCAAACACGATCAAACCATACACATTAGGTTGTAGCGCATGCGCGCTGCTCTTTCTTCTAAGTATAGCTAGTCTTGTCATACATTAGTATATTATTGTTTCATCTTCGTTGGTTCATCACGAACCTCAATTTATTATAGCAACATTGAGAGATAGTTCAATCCACAGTATCCAAAGGCGCACATTTATATAAATTAGGTCATGTTCCGCACTTTTCCGCAGGTAAAACAATATATTTTTGAATTACCTATATTATAATCTTTCATTTCACGCAAAATTCACGAACTAGCAAGTACTAGCAATAAACGTAAACCCTCATTGAAAATTTATTTCTACGTAAATGTGATAGGCTTATAGGCAACCGTATTACTTAGAAATAAAACTTAAACAGCTTCCTATAAAGTAAGAATGCTATTTAAGTCACTAAAGTAAGTACTTTCACCTATAATAATTACTATTAAATCGACCAAGATTGGGGCCAGGTAATAGCAAACATAAGTACAGTCCGGTAGTAAAATATACATTATAAAATTATTGTTAATTTTGCAGTTTTTAATAATATCTGTGGTACCGACAAAGATAAAATAGCAATTCTTGGTGAAAACTTGTATGATGATGTAACAAACAAATATATATGATTTGCAGCATTATCAAAAAATTTCAAAATATGGAATTACGATCACGTTTTTATCTATTTTGAACACTGTGCGCGACCACCAAACGCAACAGCAACGACACTCGGCGCTAATGTTTAAATACACGTGTTCCACCTACTGAAAGGCAACTCAACTGCAACGCAACCAGTTGCAAATGATTTCCAGCAGTGCTGCATACTGCGTCGCGTCGTCAGATGCGATCTACAGTTGACAAAAGCTATTGTGTCATGGCGGATGAGACAGCCAAATCTTTAAATTTTGGCTCCTTGTTGACGCACACAAGTGTTTATATGATGTGACACAGACATCGTATACACGTGTTGACATAAAAGAAAAAGCCTGGGGAGAAATGACGAAAATCATGTTCGAACTTGGGAAGTTTTTTATTATAATTATATCTATAGGAACATTTAAATACATGATTTAAAGGTATATTTTAAGCTGCTAATATTATCCGTAAAATCAAGACAGCAAACATACAAGACAAATACTTAATTGGATACCTATATTTTTTATCGATTAATATATTGGTTAAACAGTGTGAGCGGCGGCTATATTTTCATCTGACGAGGACTACATTTTGTTCGCAACTATGAAAACAAGAGACTAAAGTTGATTTCGTTAAGTACACAAGAGCAACTCAACTGAAGTTGCGGTCGCATTGCAGTTGCGTTGCCATTGCTAGTTGCTTTTGGTGAGAACACGGCCTTACGTTGGTTGACCTAACCGAATCAGTACCTATTTTTCTTAGTATTTGGTATTAACAAGCAAATTAAAAAAAAAACAATCAATGGTCATTTATCAATAGGTACTAAAAAAAAAAACATTATACTTGATACAACACCGAGCGCTGTTGTGGCATTTACAATTACAAAGTAATCTTGATGACCGATGACTTGCAAGCGCATTTCTTCGAGAAGCATTTTTTGAGACAGTTACATTTTTTGAGTCCTTGTGCTCGAAAACTCACTTCTTTATATTTAACAACTTCTTCTATTTTTACAAAGTCTTCAGAGCATGATGGAAAGTGATTCTATGTAGAAAGCTGTTTTAATACCCCAATTTTGGTACCCAATTGGTAAAACTCATTCTCATACTTTGCATCGGCTGATGGTCGAGTGGCTTACACGCTTGGCTATCAGTCGTGGAGTCCTCGGTTCGAGCCCGATGGACTGCTCTCAGAGTGAGGCTTTCGTGGTTTTCCTCACTCCTTGGCGAATGCTGAGAGACGAACATCTCAAGTCGCTCCACAGGCGCAGGCGTAATAATAATAACTCATGGCCCTTCCGATGCCCCCTGTAATTGGCGAAAGCTGTTGGGGCATGCCAAGGCATAAAGCATTATTATTATTATCTACCACAACTAAGCAATAATGCTTAATGCTTTCCGGGCCAGTTTTAGCTCTGTCAATGTCGGGTACTTTCAGTCTTACATCTTGGCCAATTTTCATATTCGGTTATTTATCAGTTGACATGGTTTGCTTTGTATTTATTTATGCAGACAAGTGGCGACCGGAGAGCCACATGCCCATCGGCTCCAATTTCAGACGGTTTGTAGGTCTCTTTAGGGGTAGTGGTCGGACTATATGCAAAAATTACATTGAAGTGTGGCCAGCCGCAGTTTGGCCCGCTACCCGTTTGTTGATCTAGTCACTCGGTAGTTAGCATATGCATTCCAGTACATGTCAGTGCTCAGCACTGTAGGGAAAAGGTATGTCCCACTATCACGATAGGGAAATCTAAAGCAAGCGTGTGAGTCAGACGGCCATCGAAGATCAACTATTGAAAGTATAAACATATGTAGATGGTCGTCGTATATGAACTTCGGTTTTTTTTTTGCCGGGGGAAAAATCCTTTATGGACAACGTGCGTCTGGCTCTATGATGCGACAATGTGGGACTTCCGTCGTGGCATACCCACTAAGAAACCCCCCGTCGAACTTTCGAGATCTTTCCTTCCCCGCGGAACCACTCATCGTATTACTTCAGGGGGGGTTGAAAAAAAGTTGTTCGAGTCTGTTCCTCCTTCATTCATTTCGATATCCGATATCCACCTCGGGTACTTGAAAAAGGTGTGCTCCACTGTGTCAGTCCCGTCGCAATAGCGGCATTCCGATGTTGGACTTAACTTGAACCTATGTAGGTATGCTTGGAAGCATACCTACATAGGTTAAGCCCCGTTAAAAATTGTGCCATATGGTATCCAACCTGCCCATGGTTCCTATACACCCAGGGTAAGATGTTGTTTATCAACTTCTTAGTCTACGCAGCCCGTCCATTATCCCTGTTCCATGCTCTCTGCCAGTTGTCCAGCATGTTGGCCATAGAAAGTCCGCCTCTGCAGGCTGCACCCCCATCTCTGGTATTACCTCTCTGCTGCACCAAGAGATCTATGGGTGGGATTCTCGCCACTACCAGCAGTGCCTCTGATGACACCGTTCTGTACGCCCTCACGGTGTTGATGGCGATTTTTCGTTGAACACTCAGCAGCTTCCGTCGGTGCACCTCCTTTCGCATGGCCTCATTCCATATGGACGCTCCGTAAAGCAGCACTGATTGGGCCGTTGCGCATATTAGCCTCCTGCTGCATTCGTTAGGCCCACCCACTGTGGGCATCAGGCGACACAGCGATCCAAGAGTTCTGTGTGCTTTTTCCGCTGCCCGGGACATGTGTTCCGTCCATCTAAGATTTCTCTGCAGCCAGACACCAAGTACCCGGCAGACTTTCAACAGCTTTGTATCACCACGTCTTGACTCTAATAGTAATGTGCTTCAGCTTTCTGCCGCCAACCAAAAGAACTGCTTCCGTTTTGTGTGAAGCTATTTTAAGCTGCTTCGATTCCAGCCTCTTCACTACATTTTCCAGCGTCTGCTCAGCCTTCAATTGAAGCATTTCCGCGTTTCTCGCTATCATCAGCACACCCAGATCGTCCGCATTAGCCCACTAAATGCACTCCTGATGAAACTGGCAAGCTCAAGCAATCGTCGTAATAGACATTTCCACAGTGTCGGGCCCAGGACGGAGCCCTGTGGTACCCCACATGTAATTTCCAACTCGCTTCGTTCCCCGATAATCAGCTTCTCCCCTCAAGATAGCTATCCATCATGTTGTATAAATATGAACTTCGGTTTAGTGCTTTCTTAATGTTTTTTTTTAAATTATAGTAATAATGTGCAGTATTATTCTAGGATGACATCGCGGACAAACTAAATAACTACAGTATTTCAAAATGAACAACCATTCATATCTTCCTTACGGTTAAACTTATAAAAATGAAATAATAAATATAATAAGAGAGTTATTCCTGAAAAATACATCATAATAGTATGTATTAAGTAAAACAACAAGCCATTTGCTTAAGTAAACAAACAAAGAAAATGAAAATTGTGTATCCCATTCTTCTTAAAAAATACGTCCGCTTACGCTTAGAGTATCCATTATAGTTTACTCGACTAGTTGGCTCGAGATTGGGCCATCACTCAATATTGTCACGAGCCGCTGCTTTTAGGCATCAAAAACACAAACAGAAATCAAACTAACATGCGTATTCAAACGTCTCAAACGATCGGCTGAGGGCAC
This sequence comes from Protaetia brevitarsis, assembly GCA_004143645.1. NCBI lineage: Eukaryota > Metazoa > Arthropoda > Insecta > Coleoptera > Scarabaeidae > Protaetia > Protaetia brevitarsis. The sequence goes on from RXPK01000065.1 coordinate 4,369,681, forward strand.
TGAAGCTAGCGAAGGTGGTAGGGATAGCGGGGGGCTGCGTACGAGATGATGCGCCTAATACGTTATGAGATGTCTGTTGAAAAAGACATGTCATTAACCGAGTCTTTGAGGTAACTCTCAAGTGAATGCTGGTAAAAGTTCGAAATGAACGATGATCACAGAACTGTTTCATAACATCACCTTAAAGCTTTAAAATTACTTTAAATTAAAGTTCTCATAAATGATACACAGACTTTTGTTAAAATGCTAAAATAACATTTATTATGAAGCTGGCTCTAAGAGTTGATAAATCATAGGTTTTACTGGAAAATTTTAGGGATTACCGTAGTTGGGGCTTTTTACAGTAACATATACGTATATTCCTCATGACAATGGATGAGTACTTCAGTTGGGCTGGAGTTAGTTTGAGCTATTTCCATCTGTGGGTCACCAAATCCTACAAACCATGGAAATAGTCCAAACAACAACGCAACTACATACATTCCTCTATTGGTAGTTTAAAACAATCATTGTCTAGTCAGCATCAACAAGGAATTGTGCAAAGAAAGAATTTTAATCAACTTAATATATAAGCCATTGTATTTTTTTTTTAGGAGGAAATACGAATGATAAGGAAAAACATGATTCAATGTTTAGAAATTTTAAAGGCATTTGAAGAAAGAAATCACAGAAAAAATTTCCTCGGAAATGATACACAAGCATTTCATACCTTGACACCTAGTCAACAAAGGGGATTCCAAAATCCCGCTGAACCCTACAGTTGTCATTACCGCCAATATCGAGCTGAAGCTCACCGTGGGTGTGATCCTAGTTGCACTTCTAAGGACAAAACTTCAACGAATTCGAGTACTGAAGGAACGCAACGAAAATGCTGGTAAGTAAAGTTTTTGTCGAATATTCTGCCTGCGAATAATGACAAGCATAAGAATTGCCTCACTGATTTCTTCACTGACTTCCGTCGTTTTAGCTGCTTTAAAAAGAAACCGAAAAAGAAAAAAGAAAAGAAACCCAAAACAAGAAAAAAGACGAGTTTTCCTTCTTGTAAATGTGACATGGTTTGTGGCTGTCCAAAACCGTCTAGTTTTCATAGAAATGCCTCGAACATCGAGCATTCCGATGAAAAAGCTTTACCCGAGGTTCCTTTCACGGACAGTTTTCCTATTCCACCACCTCCAATCGAAAATTGTACCTGCAAGCAACGGCGAGCACTTGGTGCAGACACGACATTGAAATTTTCCGAGGATGTTTTGAAACTGGATGCTGGGCAAGTTACGGACACTAAATCAGATACCATTCGAGTAATTAACTCTGACACCGTTTCGGATGAGCTTGCCGAAGAGGATCTGAGTGCCAGTTCCCAATCGGATGTAGTTTCACCCAGCGAAAAACGTAAATGCTGCAAGAAAAAGAAAAAAAGAAAAAAGAAGGCTAAAAAAGCATCGAAGCGTAAAAAGAAGAAAGGGAAGGGAGGGGAGGAACCAGATTCGAAATCCGGTAATGGCAAACCTGTGAAACGATCGTGCTGTATAAGGTTCTTGAAATTCATATGTTGTAGTAGTTGCGTTTGAGGAGTCGTGTTACTTCATTACTTGTAGTAAATGACAATAAATCATGATCTTGAAATAAAAACGTCTATTTGCTGTAACTTTTTCATTTGTTCATTTGCGTTACTTTTTCCTATCTCTCCAAAGAAAAGTCGCTTTTACGTAGAAAACGATGATATACAAATTCTTTAGAACTTTAAGTTTAAACAGCAAATACTAGAAAAAACTATCAGATGCATTTATTTTTAAACAAGTTCATTTATTATTTGATTTATTAATTTATTTAACGTTCGCACGTACGATTAATTACGTCAGAATGCGCATTTATAGAGAAATATATTAAACAATAACAATTTCCAAGGTTCATGTTTAATTACAGATTTAATAAATCTTGATATGGATGAGATTATGTATATGATTCTATGAAATGTTATTGTTTAATATATTATTCTATAAATGCGCAATATCGACGTAATTGATCGCATGTGCGAAAAGTCACAGAGTGTCAACTGTAAGTTTTATACAGTTCTCGTTAAATAAATTAATAAGTAAAAATATAAATTGTTATAGGTACTTTTCTAAGAATACAGTAGTAGCAGAAATGAAATGAAATGAATGACATTTTATCAAAAAATATATAAAATATAAACGGACTCGTTTAGTAAATGCATCTGATATCTTTTTAGTATTTGATGTTGAATGTTTATTTTTTTAATTATTATTATTTCTCTGAATTTGTTATATATACACCATCATTTTCTACCTAAAAGTGCCTTGTTTTGAGAGATAAGAAAAAGAGATATTATTTTAAAAAAATAGGGTTTAGGGCGTACTCCCTCCCCCATCATTAAACCGTTTAAACTAGTTTGCGAGCCCAAGTACATCTCTTGTTAGTATCAGAATACCAGGGGTCTTAATTCCAAAATCAACACCTTCTTCAATAATGTGTCAGCATGTAACTACGACATCATATATATCACGGAAACATGGCTTACTAACGATGTGACTACAACCGAGCTTCTACCCAGTAACTACACCGTTTTTCGAAGAGATCGGAACTTCCGAGCAACAGCACTGGTAAAGGGAGGTGGTGTACTTTTAGCTGTGAATAATACATTTTTAGTAAGCGAAATAAATACGCAAATTTTCCGGGACTTGGTACCTGAAATAGATATAGTTGCATGTAAGCTATTATTAGAAAATAGTTTCCAATTACTAATTTTGTAATATATGTTCCACCATCCATAACATTTGATAAATATCAACACTTTTTAGCACTATTTGAAACTTTAGATGTTATGGCTTCCAAAAATGTTATTCTGATTGGTGATTTTAATATCCCACAGGTTAATGTCGACCACAATGATCGTAGTGTTGTAATGTTAAACAACTTTAAAGAATTATTTGATTTAAGTCAGCATAATGAAATTTATAATTCTAATTATCGTTTATTAGATTTAGTACTATCTAATGTAATTTGCGTTGTTGAACGAGATTGTCTTCCATTGGTTGATGAGGACTTACATCATCCATCATTACACATTAAATTTAAAACTATGTTAAAACCGCACACTCGGTTTCCACAACAATCGAGTAGAGCATATAATTTTAGTAAAGCCAATTTTAATTTAATGTACGAAATGTTTTTGAATGCTGATTGGTCATCTCTTTTTAATATTAATTCTGTACAAGCCTGTTGTGACGCTTTTTACAAAATACTATATAACATTTTTGATGCAACTGTTCCGCGGTTGAAACCTAAAAGCAGCAACCGCAACTATCCTCCTTGGTATAACACAAATATAATTCAACTACTTAGAAAAAAGGATAATGCACACAAGCTTTATAAAAAATACGGTACTACATTTCATTACAACCACTTTAAACATTTAAGAACTATTTGCAAAGAACTTATCGACAATGCTTATAAAACCTTTATCAGAAGCAGTGAAGATTGCGTGGCAAGAGATCCCAAGCAGCTTTGGCGCTTCATAAATACTAAACGTGGCCATACTAGAATACCCGGCATTATGAATTATAATGACACTGTCCTTGATACACCACAGAATATCATGAATGCGTTCGCTGAATACTTTAATAGTGTCTACCGTCAGTCTGATGTGAGCTACATTAATGTACAATACCCTGAGATTAATGCATCCTCCAGTATACATATATCTTTTATATCTGAAGATGATATACTCAATCGCCTAAAAAAATCAAAAGACGATTTTTCATGTGGAGTTGATTCTGTACCAAGCTTTATTGTACGGGACTGTGCAGGGATATTTGTAAAACCTCTTTTTTACTTATTCAACCTTATTTTGAAGTGTTCAGAATTACCAAAAATATGGAAGACTGCTCGAGTATGCCCTATATTAAAAAATGGAAGCTCAGAAAACGTATGCAATTATAGACCTATTTCTATTTTATGTAACTTTGCAAAAATCTTTGAGTCTATAATATGTGATGATATATATAATTCGATTAGGCCTATTATTTCACCAACTCAGCACGGATTCATGCCTAAGCGCTCTACTGTCACCAACTTAGGGTGTTTTACTCAATTTGTTTCTGAAAGCCTTGATAAACAACGTCAAGTTGATGTAATATACACCGACTTTCAAAAAGCATTTGATCAAGTTGACCATTACGTGCTCTTGTGAAAATTACGGATTATCGGTTTTTCACCATCACTCTTAGCCCTATTTAAAGCTTATCTACATGGAAGAGAGCAGTTTGTAGAATATTTGCATGTACGATCTGAGACATTTCAACCATCTTCTGGTTTACCGCAAGGATCGAACCTTGGGCCAGTGTTATTTTTATTATTTATAAATGATATTGCCGATGTCATTAATTGCGAACATTTGATATTTGCTGACGATTTAAAAATATATAAAGAAATTACATCTATCGCAGACTGTGTCAGCTTGCAAAACGATTTACAGGCTATAAGTGAGTGGTGTGCTCGCAACCATTTAAACCTCAACATCGATAAATGTAAAATTGTCACTTACACAAGAAAAATGAATTTTATTAACTACTGCTACTGCTTGAATGATGAAGATCTCAATCGATGTGAAACTGTTAAAGATTTGGGCGTTGTCTTTGATAGTAAACTCTCTTTCGTCAATCACATTAATTTCATAGTTGCAGCTGCTTATCGAATGTATGGTTTTATATGCAGATTTATGACTGTGACGATGACTGTCGCGATTTTGAAAATGTAAGGTGTTTATCCCTTCTTTACTTTGCATTTGTTAGATCAAAACTTGAATATGCATCCTTGGTTTGGTACCCGATCTATCAGATACATATCAATAACATTGAGGCAATTCAGAGAAGATTTTTAAAATACTTATTTTACAAAATTGATGGTGCTTATCCAGACAGAGGACTAGATTATAACACTATGCTATCAAGATTTAACTTTTGTTCATTACAAAAGAGACGATAATACAAAATATAAAATTTTTATATGGCTTGTTAAATAATAATATATATAGCTCCTGGTTTTTGATTAAAATTAATTTTTTTGTTCCAAGGTTTGAAACCCGTTACCAATGTATGTTTTATTGTAATAGAAACAGAACTAATGTCTTAGTTAAGTCTCCGGTAGTCACTATGTGTAATAATTACAACGATATTTCGTATTTATGTGACATACATTACGACACTTTTGGTAAAATAAGAGAAGTTATTATTAATTTATAGTCTATTTGTTAATTTATAGTTTTGTATTCGCTAAGTTTAAGATTTAATTTTGTAACTTTCCTGTAATTGGGCTTCCGCCTGTAGGAAATAAATATATTATTATTATTATATTATTATATTATATCATTAGCTTCTTGCGAAGACGAGTTATGTCAACTTTTGGACTATGTAATTTGCTACAAATTACACTGGTCAACAAAATTTCAGGTTTATGTTGTCGCAGGAGGTAAAGCGGGTGAACTTGGTAGTACTTTTTAGAGTTATTTCATATATGTTTTCAGAATTTTCTATTAGGCAGAGTGACAAAGCAATATGTGTATAAATTATTAATAATAATAATTGTATATATTATATAATTATTATGTAATATGTGTATAAATCATGAAAAAATGAGATACAAAGTGATATATTTACTCGGAAAATATGCTGACATATGACTTTCGGCTGTACTTTGCATCAGAAACATCTCTCTTCAGCGTCTAGCAATTATCTGCCAACATAGCAGGACTCCATTTGCCTTGGTATCTCTTCTCCATGACTAAAATGTCCTGGTCAAATCTGTCGCCATGCTCATCACTGACTGCTTCAAGGTATTTTGAGAAAAAGTCCAAGTTGGAGTGAAAAAAGTGTATTTTTAGACTCATGTTGCAACCGATGGCTTTATATGAGGCTAGTAGATTGTTAATAATCTCTACGTAGTTTTCTGCTTTATGATTTCCCAAGAGGCCGTCGCAAATCTCCTTAAAGGACAACCATGCTACTTTTTCGATTCCATTTAGCGCCTCAAATTTTTCATCTCCAAGTAGTTGTCTGATCTGGGGTTCCACGAAAATACCTTCCTTTAGCTTAGCATCACTGGTTTTAAGGAACTTACTCCTTAAATGCACTGTTCGTTTTATTCATACCTTTGACAAAGTTTTTCATCATTGGGGTCGATAGGTTGGACGAACTCGGAGTCGGTAAGTTAACTCTCAGCCAAATTGAGAACTTTTTTGATAGGGTGCAAACTGAGTGAGAGGGCTAAAATTGACATGGCGGCACAATAGGTCTTTCTGGCCGAGTTGCCTTCTTCGGGCTACACCTGCCCATGGTCTTTCATCAATCCAAGCTTAATGTGCAAAGGGGCCAAAAAAATTTTTGAGGATCAACAATTGGGGTACCAACGACATTCTTATTTCCTGGTGTCAGTGAAGTTCGTTTTGGCCATTATTTCTTTTTACAATATTTTTTTCCCATCCTGACTGTACCTTTCACAGAGGAAACAACAATACTTTGTGTAATCCAGTTGCATGCGGAGCAAAAGTGAAACAAATCGCCACAAATATTCCACTTAAAGCCGTTATACTTAATTCTTTCCAAAAGAAGCTTCATGTTGTCATAAGATTCTTTCAAATCGCTTGCATGAGTCAAAGGAACAGAGGGGAGCTTATTTCATGTCGTGCAGCAGTACCGCTTTCAAGCTTAATTTAGAAAAGCCAATGAACAAACGCCACTCATATGTATTATACTGATGGCCAAGCGTCTTCATAGCAGAACGGACCTCATTATAAAATACAAGTCCTTCCATAGAGAAGAAATTCTCAAATTCTGCATGGCGATTACGAAAAAGAGCAACTTTTGTTCCACTTTGGAGAAGATTCGAGTCTTTTAATGTGGAACCCAAGTTTGGCTTGTTTCTTAGACAACTTTAAATCGTGGATGAGGCTGTTGTGTCTTCTTCACTTAGAAGATGCGGCACACAACAAGACGAATCTGGTTAAAATGTTGGATGCAAATCAATAATTGTCGCCTGCAAAACATTTTTTGTTTACTTCGTATCAGCACTTTCATCGTCGCTTAGTATCGTATGTTTCGTGGAAGTTTATATGGAATATTAGGATATTTTACAGTATGTTTGGCTTTAGAAGTCATACCACTTATATTTGTGAGACAAAAATAGCAATCGGTAATATTATGTGACGGCTCCCTCTAAATCATACGAATAGCCAAAGGCATATGTCGTTTACGTTTTGCCCACGCTGGCGCTGTAAGAAATCTAACACACGTAACAGCAATTATGGGGATCCCAGCTTTTGCCTTCATCACTTACTTTACACTTGAAATAATGCTCATAGCGGTTTTTAAGGAGAGGTGTGAAAGGTATTTTTTGATATTTAAATGTTAATGGGCCCCAAATGTGGCAAAAAGAGCTCGTGTGGTTTACACATGTCTTTAGCGTTCAAGACATGTTCAAACATTAACCATTGCATGCTGCTTGATCAGTTCTGTGCTGCAGCCAACAACTGAAATATATAACGTCAAGACATGTTCTCTTATAGTACATAACTTGTGCATGTATATTTTAAGTGGATAGGCGAATATTCTGAAACATAAAAACTAAGATATTTGGCATTTCAAAAAACCAGTAAAAGAGTTCTATCCAATCCCTTTATTTAATATTATTAACAATTGGTTTCGGCCTTGGCCATCTTCAGGTGTAGACAGGGACAGACATCAGACAATCTGTTTTCACATTTAAAGTGCATAAAACCTATATAAATTTTAAATTTTAACGTGTTATTCAATTTTCATTTTGTGCAATGTCTATTTCATATAATGTTTTTAAACTTTTAAATTGTAAGAAAACTTTAATATTGAGTGACGTAGCTTTTGATTTCTAATTGAGATATTACACCTGAAAATGACCAAGGTCGAAACCGGTTGTTAATAATATTAAATAAAGGGATTGCATAGAACTCTTTTACTGGTTTTCTCGAATATCAAATATCGTAACTCCATCAATCCAGAACTTACAGTAACATAAAAACTAAGAAGGGTGACGGAGAAATTTTGAAAACATAATTGATTTCAGAATGCAAAAGTATATGGGAATCTGTCATTTTTTCGTGTTTGGGACAAATATCTTGTTACCCAGTTTATATTTAAAAAAAAAGTTTTAATTATGTTGTAATTCGGAGATATTCCTCAGAATTGAAAAATCGCGCAAACTTTGGAGGGTTGTACCCCTAAATTGGGCAATTGGTAGAAAAAAAAAGAGCAATTGTTGGCATGGCACTCTTTCAGTTTGTAGAGTTTCATGGAAATTGGAATTTGACAATTGCGGTGTTCCCTTGTTAGGGATTCATTCTAAGGGATGTTTGGCTTAGTATTGTTGGAGCCTCGCCCGGAAAGTAGTCGATTTTATACACCATTTCGGTGGATTCGGGTAGTCTAGGGTATCTAGAAAGTAGCACAATAGGGTAAAAGTCAACCCATCCCGACCAACAACTCACATTGCAGATGAACCTTTCATCAGCGTTTGTATATTCTGCATATCATTCCGTAAAAGAGATAAATAGATAAATGAATAACTATGCAAATTTCTATAACTTATTATATTGAAAGCAAGGCTTAAAAATAAAATAAATAATAACAGTATATAGCAATTTATTTAAAAAAAATGTAGCTATTACAAAGTGTTTGCAATTGGAATGTGTCAGTGTGATAGGGTTATGATATAAAATGGGCTAAAATTAAAAATATAGTATAATAAGTCACTAATTAAACAATAATTAAATATCTAATTATAAAGCTTCTAGCCTCTAAACATCTCTTGTATGAGCAAAAAAAAAATCACGTAATGAAATAACAAAACATAGAAAATTTTGATATCTCGTCATACGTCGGAATGTGCAGTCAATGAAGATTTTTTTATTGAGAATATTTTTCTTTTTGAACATTTAACAAAGAGTTTAAATATGTTGGTTTTGCTATTCATAAATGAAATTTGAAAGTATTTTGTACTTATAGAAAAAAATTATTGTAAAATTTGTTGGCGTCCTATTCTTGTCCCGACAATTTTTCATATTTAAAGTTTTCATTCTCAAGTATTTACAGTCGTCAATAATAAAACTGCAAATAAACAGCGGTTAACACGATATTTCAGTCAAAAGCTTACGTAAAAAATCTACTTACCTATAAAATAATATATGTAAAGGAGATGTGAATAAATGCCATATAGAATGACAGTCGAAGGTCCACAATATCGGAGGAATGTCGATAAGCTCTAACATGTAGTTATTGCTACTAGTATCACATAAATTTGTACTTTCCATACGTATTTCATCTTCCTTCTGTTATAAAGGCCCCATACCAGCCAACATATTACCGTGAATAAACCTATAATTTAAATAACCCTAAAGAATTGAAAATAAACATGTTTTTGTATAATATGAAGATATTTTGTATTTCCCTTAAGATACTTATGAAGTTAATAACCAACACCTTATATCTAGTCCAAAAGGTACCTTGGGATACTTCAACTTAAGTAATTAATTACCTACAGATATGTTTACTGTCATATTGTACCCATAATCAAAGCGATCTTGGTGAAGATAAGCCACATGGTTGATGAAAAACATTAGAAAAAAGAGAGTAGTGACCATTTTTACTTTTGTAAATTTTCTCAATATCCTATAAAAGTTAGAAATTTAATTAATATGTTACTTAACTGATTTTAATGTTTACCTATAAACCATAGAATAACAAGACATAAGAACTGTGGAGAAAGCGCACGAGTAATCCATCGTTTCCGTAAATGGCAAATCTCTGGCATGGAAGATAGTAGACCAGATCCAAGCATGACAACCGATCTGATCAGATGAAGTAATTTTAAATTGTACACAGAATGGTTAATTTTTCGTAGGAACACTATTGCTATCTTGAAAAAAGTAAGAGCTATTTGAGCAAAACGGAAAAAAAACTAAAGCAAAAAAAATATATATTTAAATTTCTTCTTTTTCTTGGTTTTTTGAGCCGTAAATATGCAAATGAACATTAATAACAACATTTCGCTTTATTTTCAAAGCTTTTTCAAGTATAAAAAATATAAAATGTAAATAGTGTAAATTATAAATAAATTTTTCTTGTTTAATAAATGACAAATTGTATTGTTTACGTAGGATTTTGAATATATCATTATGTTTTATTTAAAGATTGCTTTTTAATATAGGATGTTTTGATTATTTGTTTTTGAATTTTGTAATTAAATAGATCTTTAAAAATATATTGTATTTAGCTATAAAATTAAGTTATATAGTTTTGTGAAATATTGTATGTCGGTTTTATCATTAACTGCGTTTTTATGTTTATAAATTTGAATTATTTCAAGTATATTACGTGTTTTTAAATTTTGTTCTTTGTTTTAAAATGTATATTGTTGAAATCAAAATTAAAACAAAAATATATGTACAGTAAGTTATAATAATTTGATAACCTATGAGGCTGTTCTCTTTCTCAAATAAATTACACATGTATTTCAAAAGTAGCGCCGAAAGAATGAAAATCGTGATGCATATAAATCCTACCCAATATTAATTTTCCTGACGATCAAATAATTTTGATTTGGCCCAGATTATAATGAATCATGGGCTCTTAATATGTATACAAAGAAACCAGAAAGCGTAGAATTAAATTGTTGTTTCAGAATGTTTCTCATTGTTTTTGACTGTTTCCTATTGTCGCTGGTTTCCATTTTGAGCGATAGACTTCAAAGAAAATCAGCAACATAAGGAACAGAAACAAGTTGCTGGGCAAGGAAACAAGAAACAAAAAAAAAATACGTTTAGTTTTTCAGTATAAAGTACAAAACATGACGTTTCTGTAGACTAATGAATTAGTTATCGAACTAATTGATAATAATTGCAAATTGTAAGAGTGTTTGTGGTATCAAAAAAATTATGTTTGAATCACTCTGATAGAAAAAACAACATCCAATCTATGAGAAGTAAAAGCAAAAATGAAAAACATGTTAGCGCAATTCTATCGAGCAAAGAAGAAATACCATGAAATGAATAAATCTGATGCTGGCGCACATTTTAATTATACACCCGACATCAGACTGTATTGAACTTTTCTTATGTTGCCGGAAACATCGTGGGACTCAGTGTTCGTATATGGGAGGGAAATTTCCTTTTTAGAGGGAATTTTGAACGTTAGAGGGAAAAAGTTTTGTTTTATAGGAATTATTGGATAAAATATTACTATTGCATCGATAAAAATACATTTATATTTTTATTATTTTTGTATTTTGTTATTCATTTGCTTTAGTTAAAAATGAATCTGTCATTGTATCGGTACATTTATTTTAATTTCGTAAGTAATTTATTAAAAAAGTTCATAAGTTTGTATTTGCCGCCAAAAAAAGGGAATTGCAGTGTCAAAACGGGAATTTTTCGTGTCGGCGTTGGGAATTGCCGATCAAGGCATATACGAACACTGGTGGGACTGTTGACTATTTTATTGCTTGCATAGAAACGTTTCTAAAGGTATCTTATTTTTGTTAACAACAAGAAACACGAAAGAAAAACTTTCTTTATGTTGTCTCAATGGAAATCTGGTTTTAAATTGCATTTTATTCTTATATTTGCTTATTTTACCGTAAACCTTAACAAATTTCGAGTATGACAGCCCACCTTAAGTAAAAAAGAATAAATTGATCTTGTTTTCTTCGTTTTATCTTTAAATATTCAGAATAATGGTTTTCTTGTTACTTTAATTGCTTCATAACAAAAAAATCAATTTTTTTAAAAATGATTGGGCCAATTTAAAACAAATTTCGTTCTTTTTTTTTCACTTATACTTCGAAAACCATTTAAAATATCTTTGGCTGGGTAATGCATTTTATTTGTTTCTAAATTACAGAATTTTACCTCACCTTTTTTTAGATAGCAATAATTTCCCTATGAAAAAGTAGCTATCTCTGTATAAATATTAAAACTAAAATTTAAGAAGATATGTATGCAATAACTTACGGCACCATACATGAACCATAAGAAACGTAAAGGTGTATCAGGTCTCAGTTCTTTTGCCATGTATCTTAACATTACAACATGTGCATATAAATTAAAAAGAGAAAACAATGTAGATGCTGGCTCCTGAATACCCAAAATTCTTACGAATGGCCACTGAAGATTAAATACTATCATATTTTATTTATTATTACACACACATATTATGTCTCGTCATACCTTTCCATGGAATTGGGGTACTTTATATTTTCTTTCCTCAAACAATTCAACAGTCTTCCACATGCAATTGTAATCACATTCATCTTGACATAACCATTGGAGCAGTCTTAAGTAGAAAGGTCGAGGATATTTCATCCGAAACTCCAGACCATCTTAGGACATAGATCGATGGAAACTGATAAAGTTTAAATATTATTTTTTTTACCTTTTAGGCAATTTTTGTCGAGACATCTCCCAATACACTTTTGGAAGAATGGAGATTGATCTCCTACAGAGCACTGACCATAATTGCACCATAATGAGATTATAGTGGCTAATATGCTGTTTTCATTATATTCTTAGCCACTTACAACAGGGTTAGAATTCAGAACCGTTGCATAACCAAATATACTTTTAAAGGTATAGTTACTTACTAAAATACTAATGCTACTTCCTGATAGCATGCATGTTCTCTACACAGTCAAAAAATAACATTAATTATTACTGATAACAATTTTATTACATGACTGACAACATTATTATGACTTCTGATACAAATCTAGGTTATGTTCTATTGTTATTGTTATTGATTACGTGATATAAATTTACATACGAAACCGAAAAAAGTCGATGTCAACCGACAACCGGACATTCATAGATGTGTAAATTTTTTCAAAATCCAAACTATTGTGTGTTGGTGATCGTTTATCTTATAAATGTTACAATGTCATGTCATGTGTTATTGCTGTTTAATTAACAGTAAAAAACTCAAAGCAATTACATTTCGGGAAGAAGAACGAAACATGGAAAATTGAAGTTCTCACAAGTTTGGCGAGTCTATCTTATGGCGAGTCTATCTATGGCACAAATGATTTGTTTGCAATCTGTGGTTGATTTTTCCGAAACAAATTTGTTTGAATGCACTGACATCTCACTCCAATAATTCAACGTTAAATTATTTAAATAAAAGCTGGGAGTCACAATCACGATTCAGATAGGTATTTTCTTTTTTCAATCACAAATATTTTAAGATTTTTCTTTGTACTTTTCAACAGTTGGTTTATGGTATGTGGAAGCTATACTCATACTCATCTCATACTCCGGATTAGATTTCATATATGTGTAAGAGTTTGATCGTGCTTATACATAAGAGAGAAATTTTGATCCAGTATTTTTATGGCAGTGGTGTCATGTTTCCCTTTGTATGGTAAATGTAAAGCTTTTTTGTGAAACTTATTACTTTACACTTTACAAAGATTAAAATTGCAAATACCTACATGATATATTTTTATTAACTAATAATGTTCAGGTGAAGATTGTTTATCAGTCAAGTAGCCGATTTTTTTGAAAAGCTTCATTTGTAAGTGAGCAGCAGTTATACTTGTATGTACAACTGATAGAATTATAGATTTTGAGATCAGTCGGTAAGATGCAATTTGTGTTATTATTATATAATACTAAATAATATATATTGCTATATGTCGAATATGATTTTAACATGTTAGGTCCTATGTGTTTTCATAAGTGTCACCAGCGAATGGTTAATTATTGACGGGATTGAATAATAATGAGTATACTCCAAGTGTTGATGTTGGTGTAAAATTAATTTGTTTGACAAAAGTTGTGAACGAACGAATATCATCGTAAAACTCAAAAAAGTGATTTTGAAGCAATCAATATTTAGCAGTCTTGACTTGACAAGGGGGTGAAAAGGAATTGTTCTACAGATATTGTTTCTTTGTGGCGACCTCTGTGTTCTGGTTGCGCTATGAAGTGTAATGAAGGACACTGGCGAAACAGCGTCATCTCTTCGAATAAGATGGTACAAGACCCGCTAAAATGTATGGTATGAGCGATTGCAGTGCCTCCACTGATTTTTTGAGGACTACTATGTACTACCTCCTACTTGGGCAGCTTGGTGATGTGATCCAGTCACTCGTTATCAGATGGCAGCACCGAACTTATTTCCAATTATAACCGTTTCTTTTGTATCAAGCGCCATGTTCGCGTCTCGTAATGTTTGTTTGACATAGTACAGTCAGTGTCGAGCGAGACGGAAAGTGTGTATATTTAGCATATACAAATTTGCAGAATGTGTTGTTATTGTTTGAGGTGCTATTTAGTGAAAAATATTTAAAGTGAATTATCGCGGATTTTTAACGAAATGCACCCTAGCGTCACAAGGAACATCTGTAATTGACGTTTTCTAGCTGTAAGTTAACAACCTACATCCATTTGTACGCGCTAATTTAACTCAGTTTATTTAAATTTTGTTATACCTTTTTTTGTTTTCATTTAATAATTTCACATGCGAATAGGTCAATGAACGTTTACAGTTAGTTTGTATTTGAAGTTTAACACATTATACTTAAAAAATCTTACCTTTCTTCATCTCGCTTAGGTTATGTTGTGTGCAAAAATACTGTTACCATATAACCGTTTTCGATTATGTTTAGATGTTTACTCTAGTTCCTGTTTGAACGTGTTCTTGACATCCTTATGAACTGAAGAAGTAGTACGTCTTTATTAAATACACCTAGTAATTAGCTACTCACGGAAATACACAACAAAGCACTAATTAGTTTAAAACGAAATTTGAAAATAATTGTCCTTTTAATTCCTTATTGGCTTTTTGTCCATATAAATAAAGCGTTCTTTTATTTCGAGTAGCATTTAGTATTCAAAAAGAACTATTACTCTGCTTTATGAAGTTAATTATGCTTGACTTGTGCCTTTGTCTCTAGAAATTCGACATTTTGGCGGTAAAATAAAAAAACCTTAAAATATCTGAGAATTTCTGAGTAATCCAAAAAACATGTTACGGTATTCGATATGTCTATAAGAGTTCTAAAATTAAAATATGGGTTTATAATTTGTTTGTATGTATTACAATCCGGTCTTGTTATTTAATGGGTACATTTTTTTTATGAGATGCTGTTTATGTTTTCTTACACAATCTTCATACATCTGTTGCGTTAATACGATACAACGTCTATGAAGCCGACGTCTCTATATCCCTACACATTTGCTTGAGTTTATCCATTCACGTCTTTATATTTTTCGGAAAAACAGCAAAGAGATTTATTATTAGATTATCTAACAGTATTAGTTGGCCGTGTCAAATGCATGCAACCATCCGTCCGCGCTAATTGCCAATAAACAACGTTCATATTGCGATAAGGATAGTCGAAGTTATGACTCATAATCCGATATTTACAGCTTAGGAAGTATGGACACACTTTTTTCCGGGCATCTCGTCTCGGAGCGATTATATGGCTATGGTACTTTGCCACACTTTGCATGCGTAATTAAGTTTTACGTAAGCGAATAGGGCATTTATCTGACAAGTTAACGGACCCACTTTCCTAGAAACGAAAAAGAACAAGCGTGTTTATTAGGTACAGGGTGTTATTTATAACTGTATACATCCAGCTTGAAAGATTGTGTCCCCTTTCAGATTGTGAGGTCTTTTATTAGTGTTAGGTCGGTCGCGAAATGTGTGGGCCTTAATGTACTAAATGAGATACTGATGCGATTTAGATGGGTATAAACTCCAGGATTTAAATCATATTATTAGAACTTCGCTTTAAAATCGTGCTTATTGTACGAATTGAGAAGTTGGTTGAGATTCACCTGTTTAAAGCTTTGATTGTTTAAAAAAAAAGATGGTTCTATTTAAATATCGCGTTAACATGTTTGCCATTCACAACTTGGAGCAATTTTTTATCCTTGGCCTTTGGTATAGCTGCATAATAAAAATGGCATCGTTCCTAGGTTATATTAGAAACTTATAAATTGCGGTAAAATTTCCCGGGTATTAGAAGCACAATTATTTATAATGAAATAAATGTGTACATACATGCTGCTATTTCAATAATAATACCTATGATTAAGTTTCCTATCAGGTTGTAACAGAAAGCCAGCATTTCTATTGCATAATAATAAATTGTAAAGTTTCTCTGGCGACAGTGAACAGCTACCGCAATTTAGAACTGATTTTAATACCTATTACATGTTACAATAACCTACTAGTAAAGAACGGATCGTTTTTCTAACGATTTCCTATAAATTCACGTACGAAAATTATGGCTGACCGAAACAAATCATTCTCTGTATAAGATATCTTCTACAAGAAGATATTCGGAACCAAATGCGATTCTTTGCACGCAACTCATTGATCTAGCCGCCGAACTCGGTGACTCATTTTTCTGCTGACTC